>OX411822.1:7530000-8780000 GCA_948253155.1 Leucoma salicis | reverse complement strand
GTGTGTGTGTGTGTGTGTGTGTGTGTGTGTGTGTGTGTGTGGAAAACTCTGACTACGAGTACTCTTTTTCTCTGCAATGGGTATGTTTACTGCCAGTATTTCACGACAGATGGCGTATTATCGACATGGCCGTTGAAGACTGTTATTTCCATACAATTTGTAATCTGTAATTTAGTAAATTTTAATTCTCTCGTAATTCCATCAGTGTGCTATACCAAAGTGTAATAGCCCCGGTGTTTTAACAATATCGCTGATCACGACAATTAACAAACAATTCTCAGGCAAACAAAGCAACTACTATTTGACAGTGGCCATTTCGCCGACAGTGCTGGGCTGGGCTCAGCTTTGCCCGTGGATCCCTATTCGGCTTAAAATTTAGTGACCGATAGATGTTAGACGCCATTTAATTTTCATTTAAGTCCTATGTAATAATATTCAATGTTTGCTTTTCTTATATGATGAAAATAAAGTAACGGGTCTTTCAAATAGGGCGGGTCGATGTTGACAGTTTGTGGCGGCCATATTGTTTTAGCGGCATCTGTCAAATGCGTTGTTATTTCTTCAGTTCAAAGAGTAATACGTATAAACAAAAACTTCAGTTACTGATGCCAAATCACCATGGCAAGTTAAACGATTGAGCAGCACGTCCAAATGATAAAACTTTATTATCAAAATGAGTGTTCGTTAGTGTTAACGTTGCGCTCATTACGCCATTTTACGGCAGACGCGATGGCCTTTCAAAGTCGACTCACCAACGTTTGATGACCAAATTAGAGACGACTGGTTCGGTAAATAACCAACCAACACCCTTACGTCAAAGGAACGCAAGATCCGCCGAGAACATCGCTGTTGTACCTGAGAGTGTGCAGGAAACTCCGAGGTAGTCGATTTCTCGCCGTGCACAAGAACTCCGCCTTTCGCAGACTTCAACTTGGCCAATTTTGCGTCGGGACTTGGCCTACACCCGTACAAGATCCAAATGACCCAGGAGCTCAAAGTGAATGACCATAGACAACGCCATTTGTTCGCTGACTGGGCTACAGAACGTTTGGAAGAGGACCCCAATTTTGGCCGAAAAAACATCTTTAGCGACGAGGCGTATTTTTGGATGAATGGTTTTGTTAATAAGCAAAATTGCCGTATATGGGACGACCACAACCCACATGAGGTTCAACAGGTGGTGGAAAACATGTGGTTCCAGCAAGACCGCGCTACGTGCCACACAGCGAGTGACACAGTGGACAGGTGACGTGAATTGGCCACCAAGATCGTGCGATTTGACCCTGCTAGACATTTTTTGTGGGGTTTTCTCAAATCATAGGTCTATGCCAATAATCCGCAATTAACCGATGCCCTGAAAGTCAACATAACGCAGGCCATCGCTCGATTCAGCTGGATCTATGCAGTACAGTAATTGAAAATTGGACCTCTCGGATCCGTGCCACCATTCGAAGCCGCGGTAGACATTTAAACGATGTTATATTTCAAAAATAATAGCAAAAATGGGCCTTTCAAAAAAAATATTATTTCTTTAATATCTCTACATACAGCTTTTCCTATTTAATTTCTACATCGACCCGTCCTTGTGGAAAGACTATTTTTATGTATTATTAAGATATGTGACAGCCCTGATGAACTCTAAAGGGTGTAAGCGGGGACATATACGGCGGAACATCAGAGACTAGAATTATACTTTCTTTTATTTTGAAGTCTATGATCTTGTTTTTTAATTGAGTAATGTGATCCTTGGAAAAAACTGTGTCTTGCGACACAGGGTCACTTAGTTCAGGAGACAAAGATTGTACATAAGCCTAATGTAATTTGTTGTTTTCTCAAATAACATATTGTTATAAATATTTTGTTGTAATGTATTATAGGTATCTACCGATCCGCCGCCGCAACAGAAACGTTGTCATAAATATGTAAAAAAATAGTTAAGTTTTATAATAATTTCCAATCGCAAAAACGTTCCACATTCCGTTATGTAGGACTAATCTTGGTCGCAATTTCCCTCTAATGCAGTCTTGTGCAGTGTACTGCGTACAACGGCATTTGTAGTAACTCAACTGAAATTGATATATTTCGCGATATCTTGCATAGTTTTAAGCAAAATTTATTAAAACATTTTAGTGGTCCGTTGTAATTTTGTATATTGTATAATATTTTTCCTATCCTTGTTTGTATGTTTCTTCTTTTTTAACTACTAATCGTTAAGTGTAAAACCATTTGTGTAGTTGATCAATGAATGCTGTGTACGTCTTTAACAGATATGCATATTAGAAAAATATGTTGCCTACAAATCCTGTGAAAATTATATATGTATATTGTTGATGTACCTTAATAAATAAATAATTTAGCTGCATTTTTTTGACAGTAACAGAATGCATGTTTATTTAATTTGTCTTTTAGCGCGATCTAAAAATCGAACTAGTCTGTCAAATGCAAATTGTATTTGTTATCAATTTACTAACATTGATGTAGGACACCTTTAACTATATAAGGGCTAAATGTGGTCAGTTAGTGATAGTTACAGTCTGGACATCACTGCAATGGGTATTCTTCGTAATTTTGTCTTGCTTTTTGCATTTGTTCTTTGTGTGGTAAGCACGGTAGAGGCATGTGCAGGTAAAGGAGACAAAGTAAGTGTATAACTTAATAACTTTGTTGTTAATTGTTAAAGTAATCAATTAAGTCGTTTCTGAACTCTTCTGGTGATGAACTACTACCTATTGTATATGTATATGTAATTAAAAAAAACAACTAGTTATAACGTACCTACTTAATGAATTACGCGTGGCAAATCATCGGATCCTCACTTTTCACCATTGTATTGTATTGATTCGGTGTGGTGGACTAAATCCCTTTCATTCTACATGGAGACACGTGCCCAACAGTGGGACAGCAACGAGTTGTGGAAAAAGTAGCTTTCGATGATCTTAGAACTTTTGTTTCAAGTTATTTTTTTGTTCATCACTTGATTATTTTTTTATTCTACGTGGGTGGCAAACAAGCATACGGCCCACCTGATGGTACGTGGTTACCGTAGCCTATAGACGCTAGCAACACGAGAGATATCACTCAACAAAGTGTCTACAATAAAGCACCATTGATAGACATGTTGTTGAAATAAATAATTTAATTAATCTATTCTACGGTTTTTTGACTAAGCAAAATTACTTACTTCTAAAATGATCTGTTTTTCTTTCAGTGTTTTTCACCACCAAAGGAATGCTGTTTGGGACTTACGTGTAACTACTATGCTAATAGATGCTTGCCATTTGGTGGGTAATGACCACTACCTTCACCGTCGCCATCAGATTTTGATTCAAACGAGGATGGATGTTAAAAGTAGCCCAATAAACCTATTATAAACGATGCTAAAGTTGTTATTTAAACATAATGGTTCGCTCAAATAATAACATCCTTAAATGTGTTATAATCTGATACATACGCGGCATAAACTTATTCTCTTCAGACTTGTTTTCTTCAAAATGTAAATCTAGATTGTTTTTGTCATTTGGTTTGGGATTTGGTTATGCAATATTATTTATTTCTTTTCTATGATATCTTATAGTATATACATAATTTGAATCAAAATTAAATAAAAGCTACTGTTGAATCACATTTGCAGTATTTTATTTGTTGTATCTTACTTCGAAGTTGTATGTATTTTTTTGTACTTACGGTGACAGGCCAGCCACGGTTCTAGAGTTTCAGGATATGCTGCTGCTTACCATTTTATTTCCTTGATAGGAATTGAATAAGTGTATGATCTAGACTAGATAGTCGTCCAGTTGTTGTGGCGTACGGACTTGCGTCTTTTTATAAGAAAGTATTACTTTAACGCATAATTCTTTTTAATAAATAATAACTCTAATTAAAGTTCATATGAAAGTTCTATATTAATTTTACTTACAATTAATGTTCTATCACTGTGATATTGTGGGTCCCTATCAGACGCGTGTTTCTGTGGGAGTGTTTACAAGACCTAATTAACTTGCAAGCAAGAGTAATTGTGTTTTAAGGAAGTTCTTGTTACACAATGCTGCGTTCACCAACTAAAATGGAAACGGGTTAGCACCCGGACCTGTCTGAGCTTATTGACGATGGAAACCATAATATTAGAAAAGAAAGAAGCCTGAAGTAGAATATGTGGGTAAGTTAGAGCTTATAGATTACGCCAAGAAAGGCCAATATGAACAAATAATATCATTTTTACAAAAGCTTTCTCTGCAACAAAACAAACAGTGTGAAGTATGCTAATAATAAATATAGGGTTTGCGTCATTATTAGGGAAAAATATTAATTGTAAAAATAAAGTTTACCTGGTCGGTATAATGTATGAAAATACTTCCGACAGATGGCGCAGGCGTCACCCAAAGATGTTAAGTATGAATGTGTTATCGAAATTAGCAGTCAGGAGCAATTGTCACGATGGCTGAATTGGTAAAGCATCTGGACTGTATCCAGGAGATGCAGGTTCAAATCCTGCTCGTGACTGTTATTTTAGATTTCACATTTTTCACTTTGTGTTTAATGTATGTTAGTAAGCATGTCAAATGCTAAAAATATATATAAAAATATCTAAATATTGTATATCGGTTTCCATTGCTTTCAGAATCCTGCTCGTGACTGTTATTTTCGATTTCACATTTTTCACTTTGTTTAAAACCGATATACAAGTCATAATATTAACAGAGACCTGGATATATTCAGATTTGGATGCCAAGCAATATCATATTCCAGACTATTTTCACACATTTTGACGGGCCTCGTCGTAGTTGGTAGTGTAAACGACTTCCGTGCACGAGATGGGTTCGATTCCCACTCAGGAGAATTATTTGTGTGATGAACACAGATATTTGTACTGCGCCTGGGTGTTTTCTATCTATTATATGTATGAATTTACAAAAAAAAGTAGTATATGTATTATATCCGTAATCTGGTGCCCATAGCACAAGCGTTAAGCTTAGTTTGGGACCAGAGGACGTTGTGTGAAAATGTCCGTGAATATTTATTTTTTTACATACAAATACCGTCATAAAAAAGGAGGGGGAGTATATATTTATGTATATAACAGTTAACTTCAACGACCAGTTTATGCCACCAGAACAACCATATCTTATGGATACATTTAGAACAATTTAGTTTAGACATAGGAGCTATTTACAGACCTGAAGAACCAAATATAGGTCATTTTCTGGAAACTTCCTTACCGCAATTAGAAATACTAAAAAGAGGCATTATATTTGGTGACTTCAATATAGACTTATTAATCAAAAATAATGATAACGATCTGTCTCAAGCATTACTAAAGAAACCAGCTACGATATACTGAACATAATCCACCCTAACTATTGTACCCGTGAAACTACAACAACAAAGACTACATTAGACCATAACACAACCTGACTAGTCAAGTGCTAAAATATACATCAAAATGTTTAAAAAATCACGGCGTCAGATAGTATGAATTTTAATTGCAAAATTAAACTTACTATATTGGATTAATGCATGTAAATGCATTCCGATAGAGGGCGTTGGTCGTTAAGACAAATGTGATAAGGATTGGGTATGTCTAAAAGATAGTACTGTATCTCAGTGGATTAGAGCACTTCTCTGGATAGGAAGGGACGCAGGTTCGATTCCCGCCTGTACTAAAATACTCTTTTTCCTTATTCACAAATTATAATTTGTACTATAGGAACTCTTAGGGGACCTAGATTATATTTATTTATTATTTCCTAAAATATTATAAATTAATGACTCCTGTACAAATTCAAATTACATAACTAGGGGCACGGGATCCCTTCTTTTCACATAATGTTTTTTTTTATCCTAATATACTTTGACTTAACCATTTTGGCATATTTATTTTGGTATACTTAATAATACTTTACCATATTTTTAATCGATATTTTTTAGCATTTGACATACTCCGCTAATTTTTGAAAGTGCAAATTTTTTGTGAATAATAAAAAAGAGATTTTTTTTTTATGTGGAAATTGGGATGACCGAATAGGTCAGTACGATAGCTCAGTGGCTTAGAGCCCTTCCCCGGATTGGAAAAGGCGCGGGTTCGTTTCCCACTCGTACTAAAAATCTCTTTTTCCTTATTCACAAATAATTAATAGATCAAAAATGTCCATCAAATAGTATGAATTTTAATTGCAAAATTAAACTTACTATATTGAATTAATGTATGTAAATGCGTTCCGATAGAGGCTGTTGGTCGTTAAGACAAATGTGATAAGTAGATTGGGTATGTCTAAAAGATAGTACTGTAGTTCAGTGGATTAGAGCACTTCCCCGTATAGGAAGGGACGCAGGTTCGATTCCCGCCTATACTAAAATACTCTTTTTCCTTATTCACAAATTATACTTTGTACTTTAAGAGTAGCTGAGCATGTCAAGTGCTAAAATATAGATCAAAATGTTTAAAAAAATCACGTCATCAAATAGTATGAATTTTAATTGCAAAATTAAACTTACTATATTGGATTAATGCATGTAAATGCGTTCCGATAGAGGGTGTTGGTCGTTAAGACAAATGTGATAAGCAGATTGGGTATGTCTAAAAGATAGTACTGTTGCTCAGTGGATTAGAGTACTTCCCCGGATAGGAAGGGACGCAGTAAAAAATGCGGCAACATTCAGTATTTTTAAGACTAAACTTTTGGAATTTATGATGAATTCAACCTTGTAACACACAAATTCACTCAACTCAAATATTTGCACGCATAAATAACTGGACTATGTATTTACTTAATAAGATTAGCATGTAATTTTTCCTAATAAGAGAAATGTAAATTTCTTTTAGAAAAATAAATTTCTTTAACCATCTAAAGTATTCTAAGGCATAATATAATCTCCTGAAGTTGAAAAAAAGAAGAAGTTGCTTACACAGATAGTTACTATGACGTAGCTACACAACTACTAATCGGTGCGGTCGCCATATTGGAGTACAAAACCTTTAAAACGGTGAAACGTGGTTTGTGTGAAGAAATCATATAAGAATGAATAAAATAAGGTCTAAAGGTGGAGACATCCTTACGCAAACACAAGATGTGTCAAGCCGATGGAGTGAATATTTTGGAGATATGTATGCGGATGTTCAGGGTGATGCTGGTGCCACGTGTGGTCTAACAGATCAGCATTCGGTACCGGCATCCTCTGATGACATTAGTATGGGTGAAGTTGAATGGGCGATTAGAAGTTTGAAAAATTGTAAGGCAGCGGGTATTGATATGTTATCTGCTTAAATGATCAAGCTTGAAGGCTCATATGTCTGGAAATCCTTCCTGATGCTTCTCAATTTATGTAGGAGCTCAGGAATGGTTCCCAAGGACTGGAGAAGCGCAGTCATCGTGCCCTTGTTTAAAAACAAGGGTTCACGTTATGACTGTGCAAACTACAGAGCCATAAGCTTGACCAGTTTGGCAGCCAAAGTATATGGTAAGATTATTGAAAGGAGAATGAGGATGGTGTCTGATGAATTTTTGTGTGAGGCACAAGGAGGTTTCAGGTGTGGAAGAGGATGCATGGATCAAGTGTTTACTCTGCGCAACATTGTGGAAAAGCATCTGGCTGTAGGCCAGAGGGTTTTCTGCAGTTTTGTGGATTTGGAGAAAGCATTTGACACTGTTGTACGAAAGGAACTTTGGGAAATTTTGCCGGAGTATGGTATTAACGGTAGACTGCTACACGCGGTGCAGTCCAACTACATGGACTGCAGAGCTTGTGTGCAGCTGGACGATGGAATGTCACCCTGGTTTGATGTCAATATCGGCGTTAAACAGGGCTGCGTTCTATCAGCCAGACTGTTTAACATATATCTGGATAAATGTCTACAAAGGTTGAATGAAATGAATGTGAGAGTTCAGATGGGTGACTCAGTGGTAAACTCTCTGCTATATGCAGACGATGCGGTCCTATTAGCGCAGTCTGCGACTGACCTGGAAACCCTAGTCGACGTAATGGCAGAAGATTGTAAGAAAAGGGGCCTACGTGTGAATGTAAACAAAACCAAAATAATGGTTTTTGAAAGAGAAGAACAGGCAGAAGAATCCAGAACAGATATTAGAGTAGCAATAGGTAATTGTGTGTTAGAACAAGTGGATGAGTTTGTATATCTTGGATGTGGATTCAGTTGGGATGGAAGGTACACCACTGATGTAGAGAGAAGAGTGAATGCGGGAAATAGAGTGAACGGAGCATTGGGACAATTTATCGGCAGCCACCACCTCAGCCAGAAGGCACGTATCGCAATACACAACGCAGTGCTTGTCCCAACGTTATTATATGGAAGCGAGAGTTGGGTATGCAAAAAGGAGCATGAGAGTAAAATCAATGCGGTAGAAATGCGATCTCTGCGGAGAATCTGTGGAGTGAGGCTGACTGACTGCATTCGTAACAACGACGTAAGAGAGCGAGTAGGTATGAAAGAGAGTATTGGTGTAAAGATGCATGCAAAGGGAATGCTCCGATGGTTCAGACATGTGGAAAGAATGCCGGACGAGCGACTGGTTAAAAAGATATACATACGAAAGTGGAAGGATGTAGGTACAGGGGGAGACCGAGACTCACCAAATCGGTCATGTATTGAAGGAAGGTGGAGTCAGGAGTCTCCGAAACCGGCGAGCGTGTATGAAGAGAGTTATGAATGTTGAGGAAGCGAGAGATGTATGCAAGAATAGAGCCTCTTGGCACTCTGTTCTCTCTGCCTACCCCGCAAGGGAAATGGCGTGATGATAAGTTAGTTAGTAAATCATATAAGAGAAATATATTGTATTAATCCAAAATTCATAGGTGTTTATCTTGTCAAAAAATAAATTATTTTAATTTACATATAAAATTGCATGGCTGACCTATTTTCTTCTCACTAATAACTTTTTAGATATCGATGAAGAGGTATACGACTTATTTTGATCTATATTTTTTAGCATTTGACATGCTCCGCTACTTTTTAAAGTACAAATTATTTGTGAATAAGGAAAAAGAGATTTTTAGTACAAGTGGGAATCGAACCCGCGTCTTTTCCAATCCGGGGAAGTGCTAAGCCACTGTGCTATCGTACTGACCTATTCGGTCATCCCTATTTCCTCATCACATTTGTCTTTACGACCAACGCCATCTATCGGATTGCATTTACATGCATTAATCCAATATAGTAAGTTTAATTTTGTAATTAAAATTAATACTATTTGATGGCGTGATGTTTTAAACATTTTTGATCTGTATTTTTTTAGCATTTGATATGAACCGCTACTTTTTATTTCCTTATTCACAAAGAATTCGTTTTTTAAAAAGTAGCGCAGCATGTCAAATGCTAAAAAAATATAGATCCATAACTATATCTTTATGTTAAATTGAGTCGGAAATAATGTGGCATTCAAGTGATGTGCCTCTTAGTGGGGTCATGTCTGGACATCTAACTCCATCGTGGACTCTGTTTTTTAACGTAATAATTAAATAAGTATTGTATAAATAACAATATGAATTATTAATACTAAGATCTCCGAACAGATTCTCGACATGAGAACGGCTTCTACGTGCAACAGCTAGAGTATTTCAATTTATAGACTTGTGTAGAAAACCCAAGTAACAGGTCCTGTACAAGAGGACAACAAGGAACCCACAGAAAGATCCCGAATGGCGAAACACGACTAGACAATAGAAGATCAAGATGGGAGACGCGGCGCCTCGCACCGTTTTTTTTTAAACCCAATATGGCGACCGAACCGATTAGCGATTGTTTATCTACGTCATAATTACTATCTGTGAGTGCAACTTCTTCTTTTTTAACTTAATCCGGTTAGCAGTTTGAGCTATGCTATGATAGATCAGTCAGTCAATCAGATACGGTTTCCTTTTATTATATATCTACACAATATTTTATGCTTTATATCATACTAGCTGTTACCCACGACTTCGTCCGTGAGTAATTTCATAAAAATAAATAAAGCAACCCTTGAAATTGTCGGTAATACAGTGCAACGGTATTACAGTACTCGGGGTTGGAACTTCAATACTGAAATGCTAGATGGCGTTGAAGTTGCTAGATTTTGAGATTTTGTGACAAACAATTTTTTTTATTTTTCGTATTTTTTTTAATAAAAAGTATCCTATGTATGATTTTTATTCAATTCCTACCAAGGAAATGAAAGGGTGAGCAGCAGTATTTCTTGAAACTCTTAAACGGACTGTGGCTGGTATGTAAAAGAAACATCCAATGTAGAAGTAAGATACAACCAATAAAATACTGCAAATGTGATTCAACAGTAGCTTTTATTTAATTTTGATTCAAATTATGTATAGATCTATTAGTTATAGGAAATAAATAAATAATATTATATAAAGAACCATAACCAAATCCCAAACCAAATGACAAAAACAATCTAGATTTACATTTTGAAGAAAACAAGTCTGATATAAGATTATGCAACGTATGTATCAGATTATAACACATCTGAGGATGTTATTATTTGAGCGAACCATTATTTGGCGTCGTTTATAATAGGCTACTCTTAATATCCATCCTCCTTTGAATCTGAATCGGATAGCGGCGGTGGAGGTAGTGGTCATTAGCCACCAAATGGCAAGCATCTATTAGCATAAAAGTTACACGAAAGGCCCAAACAGCATTCCTTTGGTGGTGAAAAACACTGAAAGAAAAACAGATCATTTTAGAAGTAAGTCATTTTGCTTAGTCAAAAAACCGTAGAATAGATTAATTAAATTATTTATTTCAACAACATGTCTATCAATGGTGCTTTATTGTAGACACTTTGTTGAGTGATATCTCTCGTGTTGCTAGCGTCTATAGGCTACGGTAACCACGTACCATCAGGTGGGCCGTATGCTTGTTTGCCACCCACGTATAATAAAAAATTAATCAAGTGATGAACAGAAAAATAACTTGAAACAAAAGTTCTAAGATCATCGAAAACTACTTTTTCCACAACTCGTTGCTGTCCCACTGTTGGGCACGTGTCTCCATGTAGAATGAAAGGGATTTAGTCCACCACGCCGAATCAGTACAATGGTGTTACCAGACTTCATGTGCCGGCCAAAAAATCTCAGAAATTCAGATTTTCTCCAAAATAGCAGCAGCCGCTGGATATAATAATTTAGTATAAACGATATCAAAATTATTTTTTTAATTGTTAAGTTTTGCATGCACAGCCACACTGAAGAACAAGCAAAAATTAGAAATGGGTACTATCGGAAACTCTTTAGCACCCAGACTAATTTTAACAATTGGCTACTTGACAATTTTCTGAAAATTATAACTCTCAGACTACTTAGTCTGAGGTATAACTTAATATTTTATACTACAGATATTGATATTATACCTCTTCTCAGAACATAAGGCGCGTGCGGTGCTAATATGTAAAATTACACTACTACAAACTACAAACTCACACAAATACCGAGTGGAGGTTGATGCTCCTTTGGGATCATCAGACCACTGTATGGTCCGCTGCACAACCCCTGTTATGAGGACCAATCGTTCTCTTACGAATGGGTGTCTCAGTCTGTCTCAGAGTCTGTCAGTACAAGTCACCGGATAGGAATGGACTTCTCGTTAGGACGAGGTACAATGGTAGGCCCGTAGAAGTAGCTATGCTTATCCTCTAGCGACTTTGCCTACTGTGTGTACTGCGTCACGAAAACGAAGGTTATGGATGATATTCTCACCAATACCAATGTATTGGTCAGCCATCCATGATTCAACAAAGCCTACAGAACAGCTGCGCGCTAGAAGCAGGCCGCATACCTGGCCTGGAATAAGATTAGGAAAAGTCAGGATCTAACGATTCACCACTGAAAGAATTTAGCATAGTTCCAGTGGTCCGCCAATAAAGGCGGAGAGACTGCATATGGCGGGTTTCTTTAGTGGGTGAGGGCCCCACACTACCCTTTTTGTTGCCCCGAACGACGGGGTGTGCGGTTAGGCATATTTTTTCCCGCCTAAACAAAAAAAAAAGGATCCAATGATTCGCCACGCGTAATTCATTACGTTATCACTAGTTGCTTTTTTAAATTAAATATACAATAGTTACAAATCACCAGAAGAATTCAGAAACGACTTAACTGATTATTTTAGCAATTAACAACAAAGTTATTAAGTTATACACTTACTTTGTCTCCTTTACCTGCACATGCCTCTACCGTGCTTACCACACAAAGAACAAATGCAAAAAGCAAGACAAAATTACGAAGAATACCCATTGCAGTGATGTCCAGACTGTAACTGTCACTAACTGACAACATTTAGCCCTTATATAGTTAAAGGTGTCCTACATCGATTTAGTAAATTGATAACAAATACAATTTTATTTTACAAACTAGATCGATTTTTAGTTCGCATTAAAAGATAAATTAAGTAAATATAAATGCATTCTGTTAATGTTAGAAAAAGCAACTACATTATATAATTACATATTACGACACCGTTTCTGTTACAGCAGCGCCGGTAGTTACCTATTATAATACATTATAATAAAATAATAATAACATTATGTTAATTGAGAAAACAACAAATACATTCCATCTATCCATCCATCAGCCTTTCGACGTCCACTGCTGGACATAGGCCTCCCCAAGAGAACGCCACAACGAGCGGTCCTGTGCCGACCGCATCCTCTTTTTTTGTGTGCTCATTATGGGGGATAATGCCGTAATTGCCACGCTTGGCAGGCGGGTTGGCGATCGCAGTGGATGTTGTTAATACTCGAAGGAGTGCTGCTGCCCACTCCCCCGGTATTCCCTCAGTCGGCACTTACGACTCCCGTGGGTAGAGAGGGGTGGGATAATTCTAAAGCCGGCCCCACGCGGCTACAAATACATTAGTTTTATACAATCTTTGTCTCCTGACTAGAGGAGACTCTTTATTGCTCGACACAGTTTTTTCCAAGGATCATGTTACTCAATCAAAAAACAAGGTCATAGACTTCAAAAGTTAAGGCTGGTCCTTTTATTATAAGAAACGACTTTCTGTGTTGGTGACAGACTAAGAATATAAGTGTCACCACCCTATTCTTTCCCACAGGTGTCGTATGAGGCGACTAAGTGAAGTAAGCAATTATCATCCATTGCATCACTGGTAGTAGGGCTGGGTACCGAGTGCAGTGCTCCATCTCCCGTGTGACCGGCCATGAAGCACATCGTTGCGTTTTGGCTGTAGCAGGAGATAGTAGCCGTTTATTCTTAAATAATACGAGTAAAAGCGAAACTCATTATGCATGCGCAAAAGCCACTGTTGTAAACACCTACTTCCCTTCTAGCCTCTATTGTCCCGCTGACGCCCTTTGGAAGAAATCAGAGCTGTCACATATATGTTATCTGCTTACTCGTGCTAGAGATAAGGATAGCACTAATTTTAGTGTGAAATCGAGCGTAAATATTCACTATTTTTTGTTTATTTAATAACAATTAAACCAAATCGAATCAGACCGTGAAAAGTGATAGGGCTCTAGTCGTAATCATATAATAATTCGTAAACGAAAAAAGAAAGACTCGATTAGTAAAGTATTTTGGTCGTTATCGTGTTAACATACATTACCTACAACAAACGGACGTCCAAGACATAACTTTTTAAACAGTTTTTTAACTAGTTTAAGTAACAAAAATGGCACAAAAAATATCATGAGTGTTAAAAATAGAGATTTTTCTTGATATGTGTGTGTATATATTATTTTACAAGTGCAATATATGATAAATAGAGACATTTTAAGTTTGAAAAATCTGTTGTTCTATGTAAAACGAGAGCAGTACCCACCTCAACGCTTCGCTTATGAGGCGTGCAAAAAAAATGCTCCGCCTAGGTCAAATGATTACAATACTAGCTTTAGTTTATAGAAAATAAAGATTTAGGCTCATATTAATTTTTGTTCATAATTATACTATTTAAACTGGTCTGTATTAAATGTGTCACATTGATTTAATTAATCCATATATCCAAAGTAAACATTTGAAATGGTTAAGCTGAGTAGACAATATTTGATTTAGTTTCATTATATGACTCACAAAGCAAAGGTTTACTTTTATTGCTCCAATATCTGTGGTGACAGTCTAAGCTCGCAAAGTAACTTAATTATTCGACCAAGATTATGTATGAAATATATATGTACTTGTAAAGGCGTGCAAAGGCACGCTGCCTTTTACAATCTGAATCATATTTATAAAAATACTTACAGCTAGAACTTAAAAAATAGACGTCGCGGGACGTCTACCAGATGTGAAAACATCGAAATTATTTTGTAGAAATAATGAGTAGAATTATATTATGCCGTGTATATATTATGCCGTGTGGGGCCGGCACCAAGAATAGCTCCACCCCGTCTCTTCCTATGGGAGTCGTAAAAGCCGACTAAAGGATTACCGGGGGCCCGGGCAGCAGCGTTCCCCTGTGTACTAAAAACATCCACTGCGATCGCCAACCCGCCTGCCAAGCGTGGCGATTATGGCAATACCCCCCCCATATGAGTGCACACACACACACATCGGCCCCCAGTCACGGCAGCTCCGCTATTCCGTGGCCTAACGGTAGCGGGCCCGGTAACGGCGGAGCAGGGGGTGCTAAGAATCTCCGGTCGCGATCCGGCTACCAGAAACGACTTCTGGCCCTGGTAACACACAAAGTCAGGACACTGAGGACTGACGAGAGGATCACCGCGCTGGAAGAGGAGCTGAGCAAGATCCGATGGGACGTTGTAGGATTATCAGAAGTGCGAAGACAGGGTGAGGGCACGATAATCCTCCAGTCGGGTAACTTGCTCTTCCACCCGGAGGGCGACCAACAGTCCCAGGGTGGTGTCGGGTTTATCGTTCGCAAGTCTCTCATAGGTAACGTGGAGAAGATTGAGAGTGTGTCGAGTAGGGTAGCGTACCTTATACTCAGAATAACCAAAAGGTATTCGCTGAAGGTCATACAGGTTTACGTACCGACCTCGACACATTCCGACGACGAAGTGGAGGCCCTTTACGAGGACATCTCGAAAGCCATTCACGCGTCTAAAAGTCACTTCACGGTGGTTATGGGAGATTTCAACGCAAAACTAGGCATAAGGAGAGACGATGAGCTGAAGGTGGGGCAATATGGATTTGGGCAGAGGAACCACAGGGGCCAGATGCTGTCTGATTTTCTGGAGAAGGAAGGCCTCTTTATGATGAATTCCTTCTTCAGGAAACAGCCCCAGCGAAAATGGACCTGGATTAGCCCTGATGGTTCAGTGAAAAATGAGATCGACTTCATCTTAACGGACAAACGACAGATATTCAATGATGTCTCAGTGATCAGCAGGATTAAAACTGGGAGTGATCACCGCTTAGTTAGAGGCATATTGAATCTAAATATGAAAGTCGAGAGGTCACGCTTGATGAGGTCTACGCTCCGACCAACACGTGCTCAATACCAGAACCCCGAAAACTTTCAGCTCGAACTACAAAATCGCTTTCAATGCCTAGACGAGTGCGATTCAGTGAACGATATGAACAACAGGTTCGTGGAAACTGTCCAAGCGGTCGGGTCGACCCTTTTTAAGACCAGTCGCGTCAATAGGACTCAAAAGCTTTCGGACCAAACTCTTAAGCTCATAGCGACACGGACAGAAATGACGGTGCAGTCTTCGGCTGATTGGTCCAATCAGAGGCGACTAAACAGACAGATCTCCAAGTCTATGCGACGAGACATTCGCCGATTTAATACCTTGCGTATTAAAGAGGCGATAGAGCGGAACCAAGGTTCCAAAGTGTTCGCAAGAGATCTGTCTGTTGGGAAAAGCCAGTTGACCAAGCTGAAGACCAATGATGGTACTGTTGTTTCTTCCAAAGATGAGTTATTAAGAGAGGTCCACGAGTTCTATGGACAGTTATACAGATCCCAGAACCCTGTTGTCAGCTTGGTCCATGAGCCCAGATCCAAGCTAACTCGGCACTATACCGAAGATATCCCGGACGTCAGCCTGTACGAGATCAGAATGGCTCTCAAACAACTAAAGGACGGAAAGGCACCGGGAGACGACGGAATTACTATAGAGCTTCTGAGGGCAGGCGGAAAGCCGGTCCTCAAAGCCCTTCAGAGGCTATTCAATTCCGTCGTTCTCGGGGGCGACGTTCCAGAATCGTGGACCAGGAGCTTGGTGGTGCTGTTCTTCAAGAAAGGTGACAGAACCCTCTTGAAGAATTACAGACCCATCTCGCTCTTGAGCCATGTCTATAAGTTGTTCTCGAGGGTCATTACCCTCGAGAACAACTTATAGACATGGCATGGTCATTACAAATCGACTCACGCGCAGGCTTGACGACTTCCAGCCTCCCGAACAAGCCGGTTTCCGAAAAGGCTATAGTACCGTAGACCACATACATACGCTGCGCCAGATTATACAGAAGACCGAGGAGTATAATCGGCCTCTGTGTCTAGCGTTTGTGGACTACGAGAAAGCCTTCGATTCGATCGAAACTTGGGCGGTGCTGCAATCCCTTCAGCGGTGCCAAATTGACTATCAATACATCGAAGTGTTGAAGTGTTTGTATAGAAACGCCACTATGTCTGTCCGAGTTCAGTACAAGAGCACGAAACCGATCCAACTGCAGAAAGGTGTTAGACAGGGAGACGTCATGTCCCCGAAACTCTTCACCACTGCATTGGAAGATGTTTTCAAGCTCTTGGACTGGACCGGATTAGGCATCAACATAAATGGCGAATACATCACTCACCTTCGATTTGCAGATGATATCGTGGTCATGGCAGAATCGCTGGAGGACCTTGGTACCATGCTCAACGACCTCAGCCGTGTCTCCCGACTAGTGGGTCTAAAAATGAACATGGACAAGACGAAAGTCATGTCTAATATCCATGTCATTTCAGCACCGGTTCTGGTCGGGAGCTCGCTTCTCGAAGTTGTCGACCACTATGTATACCTGGGACAAACTGTCCAGTTAGGTAGGCACAACTTCGAGAAAGAGGTCGATCGACGAATCCAGCTCGGGTGGGCAGCGTTCGGGAAGCTGAGGGAGATCTTCTTGTCCAATATTCCACAGTGTCTGAAGACGAAGGTCTACGACCAGTGTCTGTTACCAGTGATGACTTACGGCACAGAGGCGTGGTCTCTGAATGTTGGCCTTATGTCAAGACTTAAAGTCGCTCAGCGTGCTATGGAGCGGGCTATGTTTGGGATCTCTCTACGTGATAAGATCCGTAATACGGAAATCCGTAGGAGAACGGGAGTGACCGACATAGCCCGCCGGGTCAGCATGCTGAAGTGGCAATGGGCAGGCCACATCGCTCGACGAACCGACAACCGTTGGGGAAGAAAGGTTCTCGAGTGGCGACCGCGTAACGGACGGCGCAGTGTAGGACGGCCTCCCACCAGGTGGACCGATGACCTGGTCAAAGTCGCAGGCAGCCGTTGGATGCAGGCGGCACAGGACCGTTCACTGTGGCGTTCTCTTGGGGAGGCCTATGTCCAGCAGTGGACGATAAAAGGCTGATGGATGGATGGATGGAATGAGTAGAAGTAAAATTATCATAACTTTTTCAGTGTGTTTTATAAAATTATGACATGTGTAACATAACGAATTAGACATAAATCATCATCAAACCCTGGATATCATCTAGGACCGAAGTACTTGTCAAAACGAATCAAAATATTCAAAAGTTGATGAGATTGCGGCGTTTTATAGCATTGTGACCATGGCCATCCGGCTCCATCATCAGACCCTGAATATCATCTAGGACTATGGTACTATTTAAGATAACTCAAACTAGCCCTAAATCGATGGGTTGCGACGTTAAATTACCGAGTACCCATGGCCATCTTCCAGCTCCATCATCAGATCCTGAATACTATCTAGAGATAAAGTACTCGTCAAGACGAATCAAAGGAGTATAAACTCGATGGGGTTGCATAGTTTCATTATAGAGTTACTGTGGCCACCTTCCACCTTCATCATCAGACCATGGATACCATCTAGAGACAAAGTACTCGTCAAGATAAATCGTACGAGCCCAAACTCGATTGGGTTATGTCATTCTATATAGGAGTTCCTATGGCCACCTTCTAGCTCCATCATCAGACCCTGGATACCATCTAAAGACAAAGTACTCATCAAGACAAATCAAACGAGTCCAAACTTGATAGGGTTGCGCCGTTTGATTATAGAGTTCCTATGTCCACCTTCCAGCTCCATCATCAGATCAGCTCCATGTCATCATAATATTGCATTGTCACGCAATATACATATGCGTGTAAAATTTTAGCTCAATCGGAAACCACAAAGTGTCTCGAATTAAATTTGCAAGGTTTGAACGGGATAAGTAGGTATAATAAAAGCGTCGCCACGCTAACAGCCAATTTTACCCTCCCTCCGCATTAGATGTTTCACATCAAAAAGAAAATCCATCACACATATCCTAAACTTTTCTCTCGAGTCTAGTTTGTTTTAAGTAAGTCTTAAGTTTTTTAAACTATAAATTATTTGTGAATAAGGAAAAAGAGATTTAGTAGAAGCGGGAATCGAACCTGCGTCTTTTCCAGTCCGGGGAAGTACTCTAAGCCACTGAGCTATCCTACTGATCTTTCGATTATCCCAATCTCCTAATCACATTTGTCTTACGTCCAACGCCATCTATCGGCAAGCATTACATCATGCATCCAATATAGTAAGTTTAATTTTGCAATTAAAATTCATACTATTTGATGGCGCGATTTTTTTAAACATTTTAAATATTTTTTTTTAGCAATTGACATGCTCCGCTATTTTTTATATGATTTTGTTCCCTGGTCACTAGATAGCGCTGTATACAATTTATGAAGCGCAATGATACCACGCGCCGCTAGATAGTGCGTTTTAGTGTGCCAACTACCATAGAGCATAGAGCAACGCGGACCCCCGGCGAACCGGAGGGGAGTCGCCATAACGTTTTACTCCGATACAAAATTTTCTGTCATTTTTTGCGGGGGGAAATTGCGTCAAGCACACTTTCACACAAAAACAATCAGTCTATCACTACGAATCGCATAACATTTAAAACAATACACTAGCAATTTCACACACAACTAGATAAATTATGTATCACAACACTGTAAAATGAGTGACACAACTACATAGACAAGTTGCTTTAACCATGGCTGTAACAACTGTCGACAGGCATTATCGATTAAATCGAGAACTCTGTTAGGGTCGGGATGAAGGTTTGAAAAGTTATACAAATGTAATAATATATCCATTATAATACAAATAGGAGTTTATTTACAAATTAGCAAACAAACTTGTTAATATGATATTATCTTGAAATGGTCTGTACATAATATGACAGTTCCTTGTGGGAATCTAGGTAACTTTGTTATTAAAAAAAATTCTTCCATTCATTCCATAAACTCGGATCTTTAGGGTACCTGCAATAAATAAATAAAATAAAAAATCAATATCATTTTGTAAGTAATTTTAATTGATTGTTGATGCAATTTATTATTAAACTATATTGTAATAAAGCTCACAATATATAATATAGTCGCTCGACCGATCCGTATATTGTATGAGGGCGAGCGGCTTGTGTTGGTAAACAAATCCGAAACAGCATGACCATTATTATTGTATTTTTTAATTTTAAATATATATAAATAGTAAAAAGGTGATTAAAAATTACTTACCTACATATGAAAGCTAACGCCATCAGTTTGTAAATTTGACTTGGAAGGTCTCTTTTTGCAGCAAAAAACTAAACAATTGGGCATTTTTAACATTTTTGTAACACGTCGACTCGACCGTACAACTAGATTTAGTCTAGTGTCTGGAATAGGTTTTTGGCTGGACGCGTAAAGACTTATTCCGTTTCTAAACCTAATGTTCATACATTTATAATCATTATTACTCTGGTAAGGAGCGTGCATTATTATTTGTTTATGTTCGTTATAAGTACTTACTACAAACCAAAACAATTTCTAAAAAAATAAGGAAAAGTACAGCAAATAGGTACAGTACTGTTTACTGGTATAAAAGAAAAAATAAATAATTAAGAAAAAAAATAAGCAGAAAACATTTGATATTCAAAAAAAAAACAGTATGCCTAGTAAATTTGATGTTGTACAAACAAAAAAAAAACATTTTAAAAACAAAAAACCCATTCATGTAAATAGTTTTAGTAAATTTGATTTTGTATATAAGACCAATTTAAACCTAAATACGCCAGCATTTCTGGTGGTACGTATATAACAAATACGTACCAACATATGAAGGGAAGTTTTCAATACGATTAATTTTGTGTTTTAAAATAAAAAAATAACTAACTACTACACGTACCTAGTCTAATAGACGATAATAATCCATAAACCGAAAATACTTCATTACTCGATCAACGATGTTACGAGGACACGCTAGTTATGAAAACGTCATTAAACTTGAGACTAGTTGAGACGCCTAAATACTCGTGGACCTAGTTTTTGGAAAAAGTCTTTAGACAGACGCGTACTTCTAATACTAAGTACGCATTTTACCTAGTATATCTCACCTCTAGTGTCTAGTGGGATACGTAGTATCTCTTAGTAATCTGTGCTAGTGGGCTTGGGCTCTTGAGTAATATTGTTCTGTGGCTTGGGCAGTGCGGCTGCAACTTAGACGAAGGATCTTCGTCTAAGGGCTGCAACTAGTTTTATTGTGCGCATAGGACCGCGTCCAGTAGACTTATACTTTGACAGAGGGGAACGCCTGCGTATGCCTACTCCCCTCCGGGCCGCGTTGCTCTATGCCATAGAGTAACATAAATATTATGAGAATACTCAGACTAAGAACTAGACAGAGTGAAGAAAATTCTTTGACATGTATGAGCGAGAACACAAGATACAATTTACTGGTGCAAAAAACAGACAAAGCCATAGATTTTTGTCGCCGTGGCCAGTTTTCGGTATTGTCACGATGTCAAAATGCTTTGTCTGTCACAATCCAACTGACATAATCGATCATTTTGTATAAAAATTCGGGTTTTAATTAAAATTTAATGTTAATCTGTGTTAATGAGTGTTTTGAGAAAAGGATTACGTGATAATAGTGCTTGTAAAATAGTGTACTATGCTACAAAAGCTACAGCGAGCGAAAAAATACAGGTATAACATTTCATTCATATGTAGTCGAAAATGAAATAATTTTATGATTGAATGCTATAAAGTGATATAAAATGGGCTTTTTTTTACTCGAAATTAATAAGTGCTACTAAGATACGCTAGCAAAACACGTTTTCTAGCTAAATTTCTATCACTTTGAATTGTTTCGGTGTTGCCTTATTGCGAATTTAATTTGCCCAGTTTTCACTTTACTAATAAATTTATATGTCATTTATGAGATGATGATAAAAAATTACCATTTTAGGTTTTCCTCTAATCCAGATGCGAGATCGAAATGGGTGGATGCTACGGGAAAACGAGGCAACCCACGAAATACCCAAAATATGCTTCACGATATTTTGTTGATGTTTCATTATACATAATAAGAAAATAGTAACGTTGGGAGCAAAATCATTGCCAGTGAATATGTTTATGTAAGTATAGCTTTTAAAGTCTTTGTACTTCAACTTTGTAAGTAAATCTCAATTCTAGATTATGACTACCGCTGTAGTCATAATCTAGAATTCAGAGAAACTAATTTGCTCTCTTTTATGACACCTGTCTGGGATTTAAGGGTTTCAAAATAAAACCCAGGAGTAAAACAAAATTAAATAAGATATATTCACACCCTAAATGGTAGGTGGCAACACAAATTTATAAGGTCGTGGTATTCGTCCTATAGCTAACTTCACCACTTATAGTACTCTCTCTCTCCCGTGGGACCGGCTATGAAGCACATCGTTGCGTTTTGGTCGTAGCAGGGGATAGCCGTTTATTCTTTCATTATATATTATATCGGTGAAATTAAATGGTGAGCAGCGGCTTGATAATACTCTCAGTATAGTTGAGTCCATGAGCGACGGTTGACATTTACCATCAGATGGGCCGTGGCTCGTCTGCCACTAAATGCAATAAAAAAAAAGTTCTTATTCCAATAATTAAATCAGCGCTGGAAGGATGATGATTCTTTACTTATTAGACCCAGAAAAGAAAGAAAAGATAATTTAATTGTATTCTTGTGTACTATTATTTTATTAAATATAACTTATTATTATTTACCAGATGAGATATCGAACAGAACGGCAATATATGGAGAAGCAATACTTATCTTGCATCAAGGCTCAAAGTCTTGGTGTTTCTCTACGTGATCGAATTCTTATTACGGATACGGAGGTAGAACGTGAATATCCGACATAGTCCGCCGAGTTTGCATGCTGAAGAGGCAATGAGCAGGCCATATCGCTCGACGAACTGACAACCGTTGGGGAAAAAGGTTCTCGAGTGGTGACCACGTATCGGACAGCGCAGCGTAACACCAGATGGACCAAATATATGGTCAAAGCGGCAGGGAGCCGTTGGATGCAGTCAGCACAAGCCCGCTAGTTGTGGTATTCTCTTTGGGGAGGCCAATATCCAACAGTGGACGTTTAAAGACTGATGGTTGGATTAATAGAATGGGTGGCAGATTTACTTTTAAATAATCATTTTGATAAACGTTGCGATTTTCAATAAAATATTTGTTACGAAGAGTTTCTTATTTACGACCTAGTTACAGACCTCATTCTAACTATCGTTTAATTTGCTCAAATATGGTTAAATATTTGTCAACCTGACAACATTTAAAAAAAATATTGTTTTTTCAAGTGCCGCCACGCCGTGGCTCCGTCTAGTAGTTCTTAGCTGAGTGTATTCCTTTCTAGTCCGTGGCTGAGTGAGAATATTTTAAATAATGTTGTAACTTGTAAGCAGTGTTGCCAGGTACACTGTAATTACAGTAGATTCATTGTAATTTTACTGCTTTTACCAGCTTTTACTGTATACTGTATTACAAATATACAGTGTTCATACACTGTATATTTGTAATACAGTAATTAACAAAACACTGTAATTAATTTTAATGTTAAAAACAAAATATTTTTATATATAACTGCGTAAAAAGTAAAGCGATATACTCTAGAACAGCTAACTTGTAAATATTAGCTGTAAATCGTAAAATCTACAGGGCCGTTTATTTCCATTGAATGGTGTTGACGTGACTTTATCCTTTTTAATAAATAGACTCATCGATATTTATGTTTACAAGACATTTTACTTCTTTATTTCCTAAATCAGATCAAATTTATAGAATCTAAAACTCGACTTGACTTGTAAAATACCTGCAGTAATTTTGGAAGCACTTTTCATTATATTATTTGCATTTAATAAATTAGGGAATCGTTCATTAAAAAATGACCGCTTTTAGTGGTTATCTCCAATTCTCTTAATCAACAGCACGAGATCAAATTTGATGCATTAAAATACTTTTGTACAGGGTGCCTAGCATTATAAATTTCTTCTGTAACTATTAGTTTAAAAAAATAAATTGGAGGTACTCATGTTTTTTTTTTTCAAATCAAAATCTTACTCAATCGTCAATATGAAAATTTAATTCATGTTTATTAGCCAGTATAGCTAATTTCGTGTGGGACCGGCTTTAGAATTGTCCCACCCCTCTCTAGCCATGGGAGTCGTAAGAGCCGACTGAGGGAATACCGAGGGAGTGGGCAGCAGCACTCATTCGAGTATTAACAACATCTACTGCGATCGCCAACCCGCCTGCCGATTATGCGTGGCGATTACGGCACTATCCCCCATTCTTAGGGAGGCCTATGTCCAGCAGTGGACTTTAAAAGGCTGATGGATGGATGGATGGATAGCTAATTTGATAGTCTACCAAATTCAAACACAGTGCGATGGGAAAATTATCGTAATAAACAATAAAGAAATCTCTTAATAACAAATACAGTCAAGAGCTATTTAGATATTTTTAGCATTTGACATGCTTAGCAATATACACAAACTTCACTTTGTGTCTAACAGTCAAGAGCAATACAATTTATCCTTCTCCACACACACACTGACACAGATAGTAATTAACTTACTTTTTCTTTAAATATGTATTTAAATTTACCTACTGTAAAAGCGCTGTATTTAAGTTAGCGATTTACGGTATTTTTATAACAAACTACTGTATTTTTATATGCTAAACAATGTAAAATTACAAATCTGACCTGGCAACACTGCTTGTAAGGTTGTAAACTTGGAAACCAAAGAGTGTTGTAAACATTGTAAAATTGAAAGAAAAGTCAATTGTGCTTTTGATATCGAGTGATTCATTAATTCATTTTAGAGTTGTGCCAACTCGTAATAAACACAACTCGATTTTCAATTCTCTTAACTCGAATTGAACTCGAGTTAAGTGACTCGGGTTAAATGGATGTAACTGAGTGAAGAATGATTTGTTTTATTTGTACCAATTTAATTAACTTACCTCCAAACGGTATTTAAAAAAAAAACATGCGGGGCAGTCTTTGTAGACTGCCGATAGAAGTGAAAACTAAATAACTTGTGAATTGTATCGAACCATTACTGGTCATTAACACTTCTTTATTAAACCAAAAATAATTCAAAAATAATAATCTAATAGCTCGACGATACAATTCACAAGTTACTTACTTTCACTTTTATCGGAGCGTTCGATGACGATGACGCGAGTTCGATGATTTTTGTTCACCCAAAAAGTATTCAACGCGCCTAAAGGAAATCGGAGCGTTCGGTGACTATGACGTGACTTCCATGATTTTTGTTCACCCAAAAAGTGCTCAACGCGCCTAAAGAAGTTTTCATTTTAATAAATGAAACAAATTCATAGTAAACTAGACGACCCGTGCGAATTGCCGTATCAATTTGCTGACGATGAAGTTAAAGTCTAATTTAAATTATTCGTTTTTACGAAGGCAACACTTGGGTGCCTCTTTTTAATATGGTCTAACAATGTTGTCGTATTTCCAATATATTTGAATAAATCCGAACACTGTTTACACCTAACACGTCCACTAACTGACGATTTAACTACATCGCATACAAACGATTTCTTTTTTTTTTTTTGTTTTTGGACATTTCACACAACGTCCTCTGGTCCCAAACTAAGCTTAACGCTTGTACTATGGGTACCAAATTACGGATATAATACATATATACTTTTTTTTTGTAAATACGTACAGAAGACGTAGAGAAAAAAAATTGTTTATGATCACTCATTGTGGAATTTATTATTGCTAAATGCATCTTATTGAATTTTACGTTTGTTAGTATATGGTCTAATATAGTCTTTGTTGTTGTAGTTTCACGGGTACAATAGTTAGGGTGGATTATGTTCAGTATATCGTAGCTGCTTTCTTTAGTAATGCTTGAGACAGATCGTTATCATTATTTTTGATTAATAAGTCTATATTGAAGTCACCAAATATAATGCCTCTTTTCAGTTTTTCTAATTGCGGTAAGGAAGTTTCCAGAAAATGACCTGTATTTGGTTCTCCGAGTCTGTAAATAGCTCCTATATCTAAACTAAGTTGTTCTAAATGTATCCATTAGATATAGTTGTTCTGGTGGCATAAACTGGTCGTTGAAGTTAAGACTGTTGTATATATAAATATATACTCCCCCTCCTTTTTTATGACGGTATTTTTATGTAAATAAATAAATATTCACGGACATTTTCACACAACGTCTAAGCTTAACGCTTGTGCTATGGGCACCAGATTACGGATATAATACATATACTACTTTTTTTGTAAATTCATACATATAATAAATAGAAAACACCCAGACGCAGTACAAATATCTATGTTCATCACACAAATAATTGTCCTGAATGGGAATCGAACCCACGACCTCGTGCACGGAAATCGGTTACACTACCGACTACGCTACGAGGCCCATCTTAACCGTAACCCTTATTAACCGGCGACGTTAACCTCAAATAAGTCAAATCTGCAACAAATCTACTTTGTGATCTGCAATACTTACTGTCACATTTGATTGACAATGAATATATTCACAAATGATCCGCCAACTTCACGCTTCACGCCATTACGTACTACAAACGATCGCGTATATTCATTAATTAATTTGCCACCCCAAACCAATTCGAGTTAGAAGAAATCAACTCGAGTTAAGCCCAAATCGAGTTAACTCGAGTTAATAAATCGAGTTGACACATCTATAATTCATTTCATTCACAAAATAATTCAGAGGATAGGTACTATAGGTAGTGGAATTTGATGGCTATAAATAATAAAAAGTCATCGGGTTTTACGTTTCATTAGATAGTAATAGTAAAGTAGGTAGAACGAACAATAACATAACCTAAATATGCAGATTTTAACGAAAATTCGTCTTTTCCGTAAACCCTTTACAATATTTTACATATCAGAAGATTTCAGTGTGTTGCCAAATGAAGAGTGCTATAGGTCTATAGGCGTTAAAGTGGGTGATTGCTGTGAAATTCACGTAGAGAACAAAGTACCGAAACAAAGAATTTTAAAATTAAGAACTAATGCGTTATTCCTAAATATCTTTGTGAAAGAGTGTCTTAATTCAGATGTGTACAGATTTAATGTAGTGTCACATCTCCATAAAATATGTGGATACCCCGAGGATGGCACTGTTTTTCTGAAATTGATTTTGGAACCACCAGACTCTGAAATTATAGATTATGCTTGGTAAGGCCCTTTACATTTACATACATACATAATATATAAGTAATGCAAATTCATTGTAAATTTAACTTATAAATACTCATTACTATTTTCTTTGTAATTACAGGAATGAAAGAATACTAAAATTGCTGTGGATGAGAGTTGAAATAGAAAATGCTTTTTCTTGGCTATCAACTCTTGGAGGAGCTTATTCTGCTCTGGGAGATTATTTTGAATATTGCGTTAGTACAATTTAAATATTTTTTATAACCCCTGTACAGTGTTGGATTATAACATAGAGGTCCAGGGTGATATTATTTAGTGTCAAAATTGAACTTTACAAATTAATATGTAAGCAAAAAAAAATATTTTCTTCTGAACAATCAACAGACCTCGTGCCGTAGTCGGTAGTGTAACGACTTTCGTGCATGAGGTTGTGGGTTCGATTCCCACTTAGGACAATTATTTGTGTGATAAACATAGATATTTGTACTGCGTCTGGGTTTTTTCTATATATTATAATTATGTATGTATTTACAAAAAAAAAATATATTTATTATATCTGTAATCTGGAACCCATAGCACAAGCGTTAAGCTTAGTTTGGGACCAGAGGATGTTGTGTGAAAATGTCTGTGAATATTTTTTAATTTAATTATAAGTTCCTTAAATCCAAGACAAAAACATAAACAAAGGGAAACTTTTTTATTGCATCATACCATCAGTTAATGAGGTGGCTTGTGGACTTACCAATACCAAGGATGCAGCTGCGCTTTCCACCAAGCAGAGTACTTTGTGACATTACTGCTCAAAATAGAGTACCCCGCATCTGATTTTGTATTCCCGTATGAGCACTTCTACCCAAATATGGTGCTTCAGAGGTTAATTTATTATCCTTGGACATTTGAGTATTGACAGTAAATGCTTAGTTCTTCAGTGATTCCTATTTTTATATTGTTAATGTAGGCTAATAATTTTACAGGCAGAAGAAGCTGGCAGGATATCAATAAGACAATACAAATTATCACAGCTGCTTGGTGACGAAAGTCTTGTAGCAAGAAGTCAGTTATACTCCGCATTGTCACAGGCCCAAAAAGGCAATCTCCACTTAGCCAGAAATATTGTCCGAAGAGTAGCAGATTTTGCACAGACCACACATGACATAAGATTAATGCGGATGTGTCACGGTATATGGGCCAAACTTAAATATTTAAGATCATTAAAAAAAAAACCTGTGCCAATAGAGCAGGGTAAGAATTATGATACTGGTGATGTCATAGATATAAAGTTATAATATAAAATATTCTCCTAAAACATTAGTTTTAATTTATTACATAAAAATTTCCACTTACTGCAAAAATGTAAATAATATTTGTTTTATACAATGCAAGCAAGCATACAGCCCACCTGATGGTAAGCGGTTACCATTGCAAGGAAAGGTGTAGGAGGTCGAAAGGATGGATAGTGAGAGAATTCGGGCCAGTCACTCTCCATTTAAAAGCAACAGTACCCTTGTTTCATGCTAATCTTCTGTGAGAGGGTGTTACTTCCCCACTGAGCTGGCCCATTCATGCTGGGACAATTAAGGGTCTAGCACTAGAATTTTTAAGTTTCCTATTGTATTTAAAAAAAAACATGTACAGATTATCCATTGCAATTTGTTTTGTTAACACTAGACTGGATATTACATATAACAAGATTTTTACTGTGATCAATATTAGGGTAATATTATTATGGATATGTATACTAACCTGCTGACCAGTATATTAAGTATTTTAGAGTGATCTCTGTGTCTGTCTAAAGGTATGCAATACCATTACCAGTTGATGTTGTGTATCAACTTATTGATAAGTGGAACATTTCCAAGCAGTAAAAGAGTGAGAGAATTGAAAAGAATATTTTTTTAAATTACTGATTACATAACCTTTATTTTCATGTTGTCTTAAGACTTGTTTAATTGCAAAGTTAGATTGTTTAGTTATTGTACTTAAATATGTACATTTACTTTTAAATTTAATATATTGTTTGATTCTTTCTTCCACAAATACCAAATCTACCTACCTACATACCAGTATATAATGGTTTATAAATCTTTTTACGTTTTATAGCCAAATCTTTATCACGCTACAACCTTTAGGGACAGAGCCATAGATATAGTATAATGTATAGATCGCAAAACGTGTGAGCGAGAAAAAATCTTATATGGCAACACAGCAAGATGGAAGAGGAAAGCAAATCTAATGTCATTGCAAACCTGAATGCCAGGTAGTCTACAGGCGTCTAAATTGCAACTAGCTTCGCGGTTTTTTGATTTATTTGTTTTATAAATCTTGTTTAATATATGATTATAACTATTAAATACAATGGTTGTTTGTTCCATAAGTGCCTGTGATGTAACTCATGCAAACAATCCTGATAATTGCATGTTTCACAGGTAAGTTCTCAGGATGTCATCACAACGAAATATGTCACATTGTTAAATATTTGCAAGATTTTAGTAGAAAAGTTTTTAGGTACTTACATATACACTAGGGCTTGACTTTATCGACAAGGTATATTGTCGATATTTATCCTAAATGTTTGGAACATTTTCTCCTAACACATTAATGGAAAAAATGCAATAAAAGTTCTACAGCAGATATTGTCAATCAAGTCGATTTAGTAAAAGCTGAGTGTATAATTCCGTTATAAAATGTATAATATCGTTGACTGACGTTGCTGGTGAAATAAATAAGAACGAATTAATTATGTTTGTTTTAATTTATTATGTCTGTTTTGTTTCATTAGTTGAAGATGATTATTTGAATGAGCGAGTTCGTGAAAGAAACTGATTTGTTTTATTATTTTATCGATAGTCGGTTTAACTATTAAAACTTACATCACTATTCAACGCACACATTGACAAATCAAAATTGGTTACGCGGCCGCGTTATCGAGCTGTCAGGTGATCTATACGTTACCTACTAAAACTTCTATATCTATGGACTAGCTGACCCGGCAAACGTTGTTTTGCCATATAAATTATTATTTCTAGGTAATTTCTAGTGTAGACAAAAATAACTGACTCATTGTAAGTGTGTAAGGATGTGGTATATGCGTGAAATAGGCATGGAGCGCTGTGAACGATGAGAGAATATAAAAATAACAAACGCCAAACATTATTATTTTTAAGTTATTGTAGGATATTTCTTAAAATTACATATCACTAATTAATTACGACAGTAACACTAACAAACAATATCAGTCTCTTAATGCTATAGCGTGAACAATATTTTTTGCTAGCCCATCTTTAGCTAACATAGCGGTCGCCCGCGGATCCGCCC
Source organism: Leucoma salicis (assembly GCA_948253155.1). NCBI lineage: Eukaryota > Metazoa > Arthropoda > Insecta > Lepidoptera > Erebidae > Leucoma > Leucoma salicis. The sequence goes on along the minus strand of OX411822.1, from coordinate 8,750,056 downwards.
GCGTGGATGTCGGTTACTGCTGCAAAAAGCCTTCCCAGGAAAGACACGGTCAGCAAAATGATTCCCAGGTCAATTCACAGACACCGACACTAACATCGACGACGCAGTCTTTATCCGCAGGCTGCATAGATTGTCTTTATGAGGATGTTAAAGTTGTTAATGATGAAAATATTTAAATGTAATTAATACTAAGTTTTCACTTCTGCCGGCAGTCCCCGAGTGAAACCCGTTGTTTTAGGATAGATAACTAAAGCGATTATTGTAGAGCTTCTCTATTAACAACATTTGACGTTAAATTATTTTCAGGTAACAAAATATACTGATAGTCGGGAGCCCCGACCCGTGATAGGGCAACATAAAGTTGCCCATGCGTAAAACATTCTTTTCGTAAATCAATTCCTACTAATTTGAATGTTTGGGCCTGGGATTTGTTTATCGTTAGTGCGAAAGAAATTTTTACTGGAAATTGGAGCCTTTTGAAGGGTATAGGCAAATCAGTAGGAATCATGGGTATTCTTGGTATATGAGCTAATTCACCAGCTGCAGGGCCGGTGATAATCTTCGCTACTATTAAATTATGTTTTAGCTCCTTTATAAGAAGTCTCGTGCCATTACACATGTTAGAGGGGGCTTAAATTTCTGAGAAGCATTATCGGCGTGCCAACTTTTAACGACAGTTCATGAGGTGGTAGCCCAGCGGGGTTCAGAGAATTTAAAAATTCCTGGGGGTAGTCACTGCGTCCTCGATGTTAGTGACGGTGTCTATGGATTTATAGCATTTTACTTCACCCGGTACTTTCTGCATAATTAAATTGTTTAATTCGTTGACTGTTCCTTGCTTGTTCATTCCTGGGAGAAACTATTGCTCTACAACACAGCCATGGAAATCATTTTGATGTAAGTTTTCGATGTCAGGATATATAGCATCTATCAGAATATCTAAATTATGGACTATTTGGCCTAGAGACTCATCCAAAGTAACTGCATAATCGGTGCCCAAATTTAAAGATGGAAAAATTCCATCTCCAAGTTTCAAAAGCTGTTGTGGAAAATTGCTATGCGTATTTCCATGTAGATGAGCTCTCATATTGGTGCGCAAATTCAAATGTTGAACAGATGTCCAAAGTTGAGACGATTTTAAACATGCCTTCATAATATCTGCTCGCGTACCTCTGTTGACGACTGGAAGCGTTTGTCGGAAATCTCCAGCAAATACAAAAGTGATACCACCCATCACATTAGCAGAGCTTCGGAGGTCTTTTAAAGTACGGTCTACGGCCTCCACATGAGCTCTATGACCCCTGGTGCATTCATACCATATTACCAACGACGCGTCTTGCAGTAACTTACCAAGAGGCCCATTTTTCCAAATAGAGCACGTAGACCCGTTGATCTAAAGATACGGATAGCGGGAGTTTAAACGTAGAGTGAGCAGTTTTTCCTTCGTTCAAGAGAGTTGCAGCAATTCCTGACGAAGCAACTGCAATCGCTATCTTCCCTGATTGCCGTATCTTAGCAAGTATCAAACTTGCGAGAAAAGTCTTTACAGTGCATCCTGGTGCGTCCAAAATAAAATCTCCCCATGTTATTGTTCACGCTATCCACAATAGTCTCATAAGCATGTCTTTGATCTGGTACTAATTTTGGCACATTGTCATTTACAAACGCTGTTAAATCATTTCTGTTATACTGTTGTACCATTGTGTCAATAGTATTATTCTGAGTACGAACGGGAGAAGGTAATCCAAAATCACTTAAATTTTTGTCGTTTAATTCTAGTAGTTTGTTTTCTATTTCAATTAATCCTTCATTATAAATGACTTCAGTGAAGGGTAAAGTGTTATCCTGATTTTGTTGTCTGATACGATGTCTAACATCTTCAGAGAACTAATCTTTGAAAGTATCCCATAACTTCAATGGTTCCGATGGTTGACAAAATAAAAGTATGACTACGAACAACTCCCTTAGTTTTTTTGGACAATGTGATAACGAAGCTTCGCTTAAAGTGTTACCCCAATGTTCATCGTTTTCAAGTAAACCTCGGTCTCGGCAAGCTGCTTGATACGTCTCTTTGACAATACCGTTTACAGTTTTAAGGTATGCAAATGAGGTCGGACCGCGTACGTGGTGCAGTAGAATCCTAAGATAAAAACACTCTGATTGTGATGGATGTATCCCTAAAGCGGCATCTTTTTTTATCTCCGGATGTCCAACTACATCTTCACCACGCCTCCTTCTAGTGAATTTATTATTTGCCCATGTATAGTATTGCGGGACTTCATGATACAGAAGAGTTTTCGCAAATTCATCTTCATTACAGAGAGCAAAAAATGCCAGTAATGTGGTATTGCGTGGGTTTTGGACAACTTGAAGAGTTGTCCCTGGTGTAAAATACATCCTTTGACCGTTCTCTAGATGAACGGCCAAATGCGCTACAGTAGGATGTCGGTCGTGAATGGGAAATTCAAATAAGCGCCAGACAGCTTCAGATGTGCTTATGTACCTGCCATTTAAATAGTTTTCGATCTCATCGTGTGGGTTTCTAAGGCTAAAAGTTGCCTGATCTGAACCTTTATTTATATACTTACATATATATTTAATGGCTTGGACAGAGTGGCAATACTCCACGTTTATATGAGCGTTAAAAGTCTTACATAGTAGCGGGGAGTATGGAACATTCCACCTATTATCTATCGTCACCATGTTGCCCCTGATTTGTAGCGTAGTGCTCCGACCGCCATTTCCTGTATCGCGCCTACGATAAACTGGATACCCAGGATGGGTCCCTCCGGTCTGGGTATCGTTCATGAAACGGCGAGGGTATTTTTTTGTGCAGGCACCGTTCTTCATGCATGGTGCAGCTAAATTATGTTCTCCGCAGGGTCCATGTACCATATTTTTAGTTATAATGTCGTGTAGTACCGGATCAATTTCTTGATCGGGTATCTCCGCAACTATGACACTGTCGATCTCATCTGGTTGTATTTTAGTTTCTAGCCAGAACAGCAAATGACAATGAGGTAAACCGCGCTTTTGCCACTCCACACTTGCCATATAACATTTTACTTTACCGAATATCTGTTCTTTGACAAATAATTTGATGAATTTCTTCATCTTTAAATGAAATAGGACACGTGAAATTATGTCATGACGGTTGAAAGACCGTTGTCCTGGTAGCAGCTCCACCTTAATTTCAGGCCATTCGGGGTTACATGTAAATGTGACAAATAAGTCAGGTCTACCATAATTTTGGACGTACGTCATCGCGTCCTGCGTTTTCTCGTGCATGAAACGCGGAGAACCCGTAAATGACTATGGCAATATGACATGTTGACCGATATTTGATGGATCAACATTTGCGTCATGATTTAAGGCATCTCTGAGATGAATGTAGTCATCAGCCCTCAGTCTTTGTTGATTCCGAGAAATATAATTTAATCTTTCCGAAATCATTTTCGCCGTCATGTCAACACAATATTGACTAAATAAGTCTCTGTAATAATATAACGGATTAAAAGAGTTAGTTCTAAACATTAATCTAAATGCATAAAATTGCATACACGAAACAGTTTTATTACGCGCAGAACTCTGCTAAGGGATAGTCAAATAATAACCGTCTTCTCCTGTCACAAACATTATAGGATACTGAAGTGGATCATAGGACCGATGTAGCTCAGAAACTCTTTTGAGCTGTCCGTCTCTACCGTGTAAGACTATATCCCTGGGACCTTTGTCTTCATCGACCAAGAGAACGGCTACCTCGTTTACAGTAGGAGCATTATATCTGCCTCTGTGTGCTGTCTGTGGAGTGCGATCTGAATGAATAATTAACTTTAAATTATCTGAGGAGTTGAGTTCTAAGTTTTGTTTAAAACTTCGTACACGTTATGATTATTCAGAGCGGTCTGTATTTCGCGAATTAAATCCATTTTTAAGGTTGGTGCGATGCTTGATCGCAACGATAACTGGTCTGCATCCGAAATAAAATATATTTGCAAGAACTGTGGGTTTTGGCCTGATGGTGGTAAAAGGCTACCAATGAGATGATACACCTGTCCTTCAATTTTAAAAGTGGGCATAAAATTACCTTCCCTGATTTCTTTTGCGCCAAAAGAAGTCATTTGAAAAAGACTATTGTATTTACGTACATTTGTTAAAAAATTACCAGATAATGGATGGTTATTAGTTAAAAGATTTTTTATTGGTTGTGGCGGCTCCTGAAGGTTAGGAAGACAAACTTTACCTGAAGGACAGCACATACCATTAGGTTCGTCCGCCCATTTCTTGGCAGTTAGAGCAGATCTTATTCATGACTCCGATTTGGACGGACGCTTGTTGTGCATAATCAACCTGCGGATCATATCTGAAAGCCAGTCTGTTGCTGCTAGCTAAAATTCGATTGCGAACTCTATTTGTGGACAACTGCTGTCTCTCTGCCTGAGCTCTAAGTCGCTGCAAACGCTCGACACTCGACTCTCTTTCGCGCAACTGAGAGGTCCTTATATTTTGTTCATGAAAATGTTGGGAACGCTCCAGCCTCGACTCTCGTGCACGTAACTCAGAGGTTTTCAGATTTTGTTGTGCAAGGCGTTGCGAACGTTCGACACTCGACTCTCGTGCGCGTACCTGAGAGTTTCTCTGATTTTGTTCAGCAAGGCGTTGTGAACGTTCAGGTGAAGATTCTCCCATACGACGTATTCTTGCTGCCCGTGCTTGAGAACAATGTTTAGAAAGTTGAGACCTGGCTCTCTTAGGCATTTTCAAATGTTTAATTAAGAAAATGCTAATAGCGTGTAATATTCTAGCTCTGAAAAGAACTGTTGTTTAGCCCTGAAAAGAACTGTTGTTTAGCCCTGAAAAGAACTGTTGTTTAGCCCTAAAAAGAACTGTTGGTTACCCCTGAAAAAAACTGTTGGTTACCCCTGAAAAAAACTGTTGGTTAGCCCTGAAAAGAACTGTTGATTAGCTCTGAGAAGAACTGTTGTTTAGCTCTGAGAAGAACTTTTGCGTAGGTGTAGTTTTAAGAAAGAAATCTAAAAAAAATCGTACGACAATTATTAGACTTTGCGCACGACCGCTGCGTAGGGAGCCGACCTCGGGTCTGAGCCGCGCGGGTACCTTACTCATAGATCTAAACTCCCCTCCCGCATGCGCACCCCCGCCTTGGTGACGCTCACTACGCAACGGGCCTTGCACTAGAAATCGTAATATTTTAATTTCGCCATAACTTCAGCCTCACTCCACAGATTCTCCGCAGAGATCGCATTTCGACCGCATTTATTTTACTCTCATGCTCCTTTTGCATACCCAACTCTCGCTTCCATACAATAACGTTGGGACAAGCACTGCGTTGTGTATTGCGACACGTGCCTTCTGCCTGAGGTGATGACTGCTGAGAAGTTGTCCCAATGCTCCGTTCACTCTATTTCCCGCATTCACTCTTCTCTCTACATCAGTGGTGTACCTTCCATCCCGACTGAATCCACATCCAAGATATACAAATTCATCCACTTGTTCTAGCACACCATTTCCTATTGCTACTCTAACATCTGTTCTGGCTTCTCTTTCAAAAACCATTATTTTGGTTTTGCTTCACACGTAGGTCCCTTTTCTTATAATCTTCTGCCATTACGTCGACTAGGCCTTGCAGGTCAGCCGCGGACTGCGCTAATAAAACCGCATCGTCTGCATATAGCAGAGACCTAACCACTGAGTCGCCCATCTGAACTCCCACATTCACTTCATTCAGACATTTATACAGATATATGATAAACAGTCTGGCTGATAGAACGCAGCCCTGTTTAACGCCGATATTGAAATCAAACCAGGGTGACATTCTATCATCCAGCCGCACTCAAGCTCTGCAGTCCATGTAGTTGGACTGCACCGCTTGTAGCAGTCTACCGTTAATACCATATTCCGGCAAAATGTCCCAAAGTTCCTTTCGTACAACCGTGTCAAATGCTTTCTCCAAATCCACAAAACTGCAGAAAACCCTCTGGCCTACAGCCAGATGCTTCTCCACAATGTTGCGCAGAGAAAACACTTGATCCATGCATCCCCTTCCACACCTGAAACCTCCTTGTTGAGATTTCTTTAAAAAAAGGGAATAAAATATATAAATTCCAAATAAAATGTTTATTGAATCTGTATCTATATAACTAAATTAATTCACAATCTGAACAGTAATCGGAGACTGTGAATATGTCGAATAAAAAAATAAAATTTAATATGTTATATCTCTAAAATTTAATAGCACATTTTGGTAACACTTTGAACACAATCTTTTTACTATTGTAAAGATTACATTATTAGTAATATTAACACAATGTAGTAAACAGAGTAAGTAATTATGATGCAACATAATCCATGCTCAAAATCCAGCTAATATCTCTTGAAGAGTTTTATCCTGAATTAAAAAAGGCGCACCCTGCAATTTTTGAATAAAATCATTGCTGCATAATGCCATAGGCACAAGTTCATAAAGTTCTCAGCTCTTGTAATTTTGCCGACATAATAATGCTGTGCGGCATCATGCCGCACAGCTATGTTGCCACTCGTCGCAAAACTTATATATGTGTATGCTGGGTAACTCAGGCAGAATCTTGCGTTTGTTAGAGATTGATTAGTTTGTGTAACATGGCTCAGTTTTAGTAAATACTCGGCTAGGCTTATATATAATTATTTTAGGCTGTGAAAGCTCAAGCTTGTGAGGTAAATATATTATGCCATATAGAGTATGTAATTTTGTTTTAAACACAAATATTTTAAGAGCTATTTGGGTGGAGATTATGGTATCCAGCTAAATTGTAAGACAACATTTAGAATGAATATTAAAAAAAACATTACACTAGAAAATCTGTGAAATATATAGGGTAAACTGTAGTATTGCTGGCACCCCCTTAGTCATTGGCACTTTGGATTTTAAATGCAAATATTAAGAACTGGTATAGCAAAAAACATCTGTTCTACTTTTTTTCATAATCTGCAATAGCTGGCAGCACTAAAGAAAATAAATATATACCGGCGCCATGCAGAACTGTTAAAACATCACTTTCTAATAAGGGGTCATCAATGAACGACTGTAACATAGGTTATTTATTATTATGCTTAGTTTTTAGGTAAATAATGGCAATGAGTGCTTTTTCTGACCAATTTTCTGTTATAATCGTACTTTATTAGGTGTCAATGACTGATTTCTATGTGTTAATTACTTATGGTGCCAATGACTGTAACTTCAAATATTATTTTGTTTCTTTTTTGTTTTTCTATGAAAAATCTCTAATTAAATTGATTAATGCATTTTCATTTGAAAATATACATACCAGAGAAACCATTATCAATGTTTGCTGATTTTTAAACACCTATCAATTTAAAAAATATATATGGATATTAATCTTAAATATGCTTAGAGTGCCAATCATTATACAGTTTACCCTACCAAATGATTGAATCCTCGGCATTAAATATTTCATGATTTTACGCATATAGATAATTATTTAAGTATCTACGTAGTTTCAATTAGGCTACTAAACTATTTCATAAAACATTGCCTGTGGCGCCAAAAATCTATACACATTTCTATGCTTTTTAATTGAATCTCTTATTATTTTGGTCAAATTAATTACAGAGTTTATAATGACAGTAAAGGCTATGTTTTAGTAAAAAGTTTGGGCCAAGAATACCCATAAGACACGCAAGGGTTCCCTGAATGCCTCAACCACTGTTTAAAAAATAATATTTTTTTAAATTGTACCATTATATTGCTTATTTTTACAGTGTAAATACTATCTGTTATAACAGCTGTAATAAAATACCACACATGAATATAAATAATATGTATAGTTGATACATATATATAATATGCAGATTATACAATTATTGCTTTTCAATAGTCTTATTTATTGTCTAGACACAGGACACAGTTCGCCACGAATAGATGAGTCCATTGCTGCACCTCTACATCCATAGAAATCGAAACTAAGAGATTAGAAGTGCAATCACCGCGTTACTATCGCTGTTACCTGGATGCAATTTAAAATTCTCAAAATTTTAAACAGGCTGTCGTCTAAGTATAATATTATAAATTTGAAAGTGAGCTTGTTGGTTAATTCCAGTGCTGCTAGTAGAGCCAACTTATTTTATAGCCAGTCTATTTTTTTTTAATTAGCTTAATATCTTGAACGTCACATACACAAAACTTATGTATATCTCAAATGTGTCATAGACATTATAGTAAGTTTATGTGTTTATATTTATTTGTAACCAGCTGCTACACGTGACTTCATCCGCGTGTTTGTTTTTTCGGGGCGGTACCATAATTGCTTTTCCAAATTAGTATAAATTTGCTTCTTATATACCTGTCAATGAAAGTCCCGTACAAACCGGTATAGCAATTTCGGAGATAGCTGGTACAAACAGACAAGACATTTTTTTAAATTGTTTTTTTTAAGTACCGTGTATATACTTCAATATGCATCTAGTAAATAGCTGCAGGTGGCGCAGGGTTAAAATTTAAAACTGACACTTTTATTGGCTAACATAACAAATATTGATGGGAGAGCGTTATTTCTGATTGTAGTAGTTATATAAATCATAGAGTGAATTTATAGCCTATTTTAATTAAAAAAATATATAAATCAAGAGTGAATTTATTACTGAAGAAAACTTAAATTTCCCGATTTTGTTTTTAACATTACCGAGGAATTTTGAAAACAGTATTTATTTCTCGCAAAGATATTTACGTATCCAATATACCAGACAATTCACTATACCAACAAGATACATGATAACTGTATTACTTTAAACACAAAGTGAAAAATGTGAAATCGAAAATAACAGTCAGGAGCAGGATTTTCGATTTCACATTTTTCACTTTGTGTTTAATGTATAGTGCTAAGCATGTCAAATGCTAAAAATATATATAAAAATATCTAAAAAACTGTATTACTATTACAAATTTTGTATCCAACTGTTGAATCTGGGAGCCCTTCTTGACGCAGCAATAGTCTAAGATCCGGCTGCAGAATTAGTACGTTCATCAAGTACTTACAAATACGCTAAAAATTTGTTTTTTTTTTTTTTATATAAATTTATTCAAATGTTTGTGCTTATCAAAATGTGGCCGCTAGTAGTAAGATAGAGTGAAAGAGGAAAAAGAGTTAGCGCGCAACATTACTCGTCAGACAAAGATAGCAATTGTCAACTTTACTATTTATCATCTTTAACAGCCAGCAACCATTATTTTCGGGTAGATTTACAGCAACCGCAAATCATCATGCACAGAAAAAAAAGCTTTAATTTGATATATAAATAATGATTGTACATTATGAACGTAAATATATAACAAAATCATACTTGTTTACACCTGGCTGTGAAGAGGTGCGACTAAGTGCCCAACGGCAACCATGATTTTTTTAAAGTCTACATATTGCAGCGAAGTGGATATTTTATGAAAAATGAATGAATTTGTTTCGAAAAATCAAATAAAAAAATGTAATTAAAAATACTACCGGCCACATCTTGATAGATATATATCTGGTAGATATATATTCTCCTATAAATTTATATAAAAAAAAAATACGTTTTCAGCATATATTTGATGAACGTACTAATTCTGCAGCCGGATCCCGTATTATAACTACTTACCGTTCATCATGAAATTTAGCATACGTTTATTTAGCTACAGGCTATTTTATAATGACTCCTGGGGGGGTAGTTGTGTTTGCTTAAAAGTAGTGTGCATATAAATGACGTAGAGTAGGTATTTATATTATACTAACATAATATTGAAGTACATGCATAGAAAGTCGCAGGCAGACAAGTTAATTGTAAAAATAAAACTGAAACAAAAGGTTTGATTAATAATTTTAGGTTAGAAATTTGTGTTATGCTATTTTTAGTATTTAGATTAGATTATCATTTCTGTGTCTACCCAAGCCACTGCTAACCACGAATAAAAAGCTATTTAAAATGATATATACTTTAAGCTATATAGTTACAAATGCGTTCATGAAAATAACCTAAGATTTGAGGTACTTAACAATATTGATAATGTATAAAAGTTCATAGAAGTCTCATAAATATTGCATAACAGAGTTCATGGTGATTTTAAGCTAATATGAATTTTAAAATTATTTACACTTAATCTATAGACGACAGTTAAAAATAAACACGACTTTAACGGGCAATGGCCTAAGAAACATTACAGCAGATATAAGCATGTAAGGTCATTGAAGATCAATTCAATTCTTTTCTTGTGGCTTCTGCTGACAGGAATCAGGAAAAGGGGTCGCAATTTCACCAACGTCCACGTTTTTCTCAAAGGTGGTAAGAACATATCTTGTTGGTCGGTAGGGCCAATGACTCAGTTCCCCAGGTCATCAACAGTTTCATTAACACTTGTCTTAAAGTGATTTGGTGTAATATTGTAATAATTTTGGAAAAAATGTAGTGTCATTGAAGATCAAAGACTTAAAATTGTTAAATTATTACCTGTAATCAAAGTTATTTACGTGTTTTAGTTTTAATAATTTTAAAGTATGTTCTTTAGACTAATTGATAAGCTCACATCTGATGTAAATTAAAAAGTGTGAAGGCTCGTGTGCAGATTTTTTAAATTTACACAGTTGTTCAACAAAAATGTAAATTTTCTAAGTGTGTAGCATGAGATATTAATTAACAAGATAATAATGGTTGTAACATGCTAGGTTTATTACAGATATGTAGGTTATTCTTTGGTACAGACAGGGCAAGCTAATGTGCCCATGGGGTCCCACGCTGGCAACACGATCGGCTCCTGTTTGAATACCTCTAACACTTCCTCTGGCACGTATTTCTTATCGACTACTACCTGGGAAAAGATGATTCATTATTAAAATATGGTATCTGCAATAAATTACTACAAAAATATGAGGGCGAAAAGTGCAGCAGGCAGCGGAAGGCCGCTTCATGATAAGTGGCAATCTGTGGTCTCTGATTACCGTTCTGGGAAACAGGCATCTATGTAAAAATTTCAGGCCACCCTTTTAAAATGCTTTAAACATTATACTGCCGTAGGTTATAATAGTATTTAAAAAAGCAACTTCAAATTCCAAACTTCGAAACCCATGATTAACTATCAACGCATTTCCACCAACCTTATAGCATATCCTATCAAGCAAAAAGTAATATCGCAAATCGACCCAGAAATCATGATAAAATCTCTTTTATTGATTTCGGGTTAAAAATAGCAATTGTATTTTTATGGAATCCATCCATCCATCAGCCTTTTAACGTCCACTGCTGGACATAGGCCTCCCCAAGAATAGGGGATAGTGCCATAATCGCCACGCTTGGCAGGCGGGTTGGCGATCGCAGTGGATGTTGTTAATACTCGAAGGAGTGCTGCTGCCCAATCTCCCGGTATTTCCTCAGTCGGCTCTTACGACTCCCATGGGTGGAGAGGGGTGGGACAAATCTAAAGCCCATACGGCACGTTCTTATGGAATAGCAACCCCAAAACGAGACGTAGACATCTTTAAAAACGCGTATAGCAACGGCATTGCTTACTACCATTGTCGAGTGAACGCTATCTGTGGAATAATAAGATGCAATATTATTTTTTAGCCTTTACTTTACTTACCTCGAATACAAATTCTCTGAACCAAGGCTCAGTGAGCAGCAAGTACCCCTTGTCGTATTCTTTGTCGCTATACGAGTTCTCAACACGGAACTTGAGAGGATTGCCCTTTTCCTGAAATAAACCAGTTGTTGATTCAGTCGATGTAGGTATTTGTGCTCTGATTGGCTCATTTACAAATCGTAAGTAGGACATACGCAGTACTGTTATACAAAAAATATGCAGTCGGATATTTTAAATTGTTCGGTTAAAATGCCGTTTCATTTTCTATTTTTTTTTTAATTGCGTATGGTGGCAGACTAGCCACGGCCCATCTGATGGTAAATGGACTCAACTATACCGGGAGAAATGTCAAACCGCTGCTTACCATTTCATTTCACAGATATGAAATGAAAGAATAAACGGCTACCTCCTGCTACAAACAAAACACACTGATGTGCTTCATGGCCGGTCACACAGGAGATAGTGGCCAACCCGCCCAGGCCCAATAGCAAGTGAGTACTCCTACTTGGTACCCATCGTAGGGCTGGGTACCAGTAATGTAATGGGATAATTGTTTACTTCCCTTAGTCGCCTCGTACGACACCCGTGAGTAAGAATTGGGTGGTGACACTTGTATTCTTAGTCCGTCACCACACGGAAACAAGAAGCAATAGAACTTAATTTAACATATTTTTTTTATCTAAGTAGGTATAATGATAACCGCCACGTGTTTTTCTGTCCGTTATACAACCAAATTGTAGCAATGAGTTTCAAGAATTGTAGCAGTTTTAATATTCATGAACCGTGTCGCTACGTAAATATTGAAGTTCTGTTGCGTCATGGACAGGGAACCAGTTAAGCTACAACAAAGAACATTTTCTTAAAGGAGATTGCTATTTTTCGCCCTGTACGATAAAAGCATCGGCTTCTTGATAATTATTAATATATTTTATTATATTAGTTGCATATTTCTGTTTAACATGGACTAGCTTCATACCATAATAAAGAAAAAAAGTATTCAAACAAACTATTGTACATAGAACTGGCTGCCATCTTTGCCTAATGTTAATGACCAACGTTATGTCAAAGTAGGGCAGGGATGAACATTGATTAATAAATACACATAATCGATTTTACTCGTTTTTAAATTATTGTTGTTATTTTTAAATATGAATTATATATTTTTTTATAATCAATTTAAAAATTCTGCGTATAATGCCACAATAAAAAACAAGATGGGTTCAATATTGGTTTTGTTCTTTAAAATGCGTTGTTCTCACACGTTGGAATAGATATAAAAATTAATATAAAATTAATTGAATATCACTGCTTTTAGCCTTATTGTTGCGATATTATGTATTATAGTATAAAGGATACAATGTGACGTATTTAATGTATAATATATAACTTTAATTTCGTCATGTATTGTGAAGGTAGGTGGAGTCAGGAGTCTCTGAAACCGGCGAGCGTGTATGAAGAGAATTATAAATGTTGAGGAAGCGAGAGATGTATGCAAGAATCTTGGCTCTCTGTTCTATCTGCCTACCCCGCAAGGGAAATGGCTTGATGATAAGTTAGTAGTTAGTTATAAATAAGTACCTATTTATATACCCACGTGATACTATACTATCGCAAGTAAGACCCCGCAATATAATGTATAATTTAATATGTTTATGAATCGCGAAAGTAAAATAGCTAATTAATATACTCATATCTGACTATTATAAATAAATAAATATTGTCGGACATTATTTTTCACATAACGTCCTCTAGTCCCAAACTAAGCTTAATGTTTGTACTATGGTACCAGATTACGGATATAATACATATATTACTTTTTTTTGTAAATAGGTATATACATAATTATGTTATAAAAGATAGAAAACACCCAGCCGCAGTACAAATACCTGTGCTCATCACACAAATATTTATCCTGAATGGGAATCGAACCCACGACCTCGTGCACGGAAGTCGGTTACACTACCGACTACGCCAAGAAGCCCGTCTATAGCAAATAGCCACAATAAATCATAAACATAAAATAGGAATCGATATATCGAACCCCTATTTTGCATCATCAATACTCATCAATGTTATGTCATGTCACTTCACTCGGTCAGTTCGGTCATCTCTAACTATTCTGTGGTTCGGTCACTCACTGGCCTCACTGCACGTCACTGTCTCATCTCTCTCTCCTCTCACTCTCTTCTGGATCGATTGAGCTGTGTAGTGTGTATTGGCTTCGCGATTATATTTTCTTTGGTAATATACCTAGTACAACCTGGCTATTTTAATGGACTGATTGCTTTCAATACTGACTTACCTGGCTGTGATTTTTGGAACCGTGTATCTCGCTCAAACGACTACCTGGCACTCATAACGGACATACGATACGAAATGGAGTGTGTATTGCGTTAATTGTGGCTCTTACGAATCCCATGATTTAGATGTTTTGGTCTGCGTTCCTCTCCATCACATTTTCAATACCTACTACATATGTGTCTACTTATACAATTTAGTAAAAAAGTTCATTTTTGTTTCTGACATTATTTATGATGCAATTTAGTATTATATAAGTCAGCCACTATAAGTACTTATTTTTAGGTTCAATCTCATGATCTCGTATGATTAACATGTTGGACATTGGCCCAAGTGACAATTTATTCTATTACAAGTCATGTTGGCAGAAACTGTGCGGTCTGCAATAAAACATGACCAACTCGTACTTATTCACATCAACTAATAGCATTGAAAAGTGACACCCAACATCATGTGAATATCAGAAGTATTATCATAAAAAGACTCATGCCATTGGAGGTATACTTACTATACTCTAAAATAAGAAATATAATTGTTACTATTAATATATAATTATATATTATATTTTTCTTTCAGATTCGTACAGCTCATTATATTTGCCATCCTTGTTGGCAAAGATGTGATCGTGCTGCAAGGCATTATGTTGTACCATCTTAATCAAGCTTAACTCCAGCAATAAACAATCCATTGATATGTGTCAATTGTGGTATTAATTTCAATAGACAGAGATGCCATATCCTTAATAATAACTCAATTCTTATGCAAATACAGCAACTAGTTACACCACAAATAGTAAGCTTTTACTTTTGTTTAAAACTATTTTATACCTATAATATAATAATTTGATACAAAATTAATTTTTATATGTATTTTTATTATAGGTTTTGTATGTGGTTGTTCAGTGACACAAATCCAAAGTCACTCTGTAGGAGCAGAAAATAACAGCCATATTTTAGAAGTTGTGCAACATTGGATTCAACGACGAGATGTGAGAGACTTAAGCACTAGTTATTTATTGTAAAAAGCCAAACATTAATTGCTAAACTTGAGAATACTGATCTGTTGTATATGTTTATTATTAATGCAATCAATAACAATTATTATTTTCTTTTAGGTTCAACCATTGGATTTACTTTGTCATAGAAGTTTTCAAAGAGCAAATCTATCGGAAGTCACCCCAGTTCAGCAGCATACTGAAAGAATAACCTTGCCAAATTACTCTAAAGCATCAGATACACATAATAGATGCATATATATTCAATGTAATAGTACCTAATAATGTATTACCATTGGGAGTTTATCAAGTTAAACAAGCCCGTTCATAGTACAGTGGACATGTAAGACAAGATGGTTCTTATATTGTTGAGGTGTGCAGGGAGGTTGATCAACATCTAATTAATGAATTACGTTTAGGGAATGCTGAAACCGTATGGGTTATTAAGAGGCAAAATATTCAAATTCAAATTCAAATTCAAAAATATCTTTATTTCATAGGCCTATTAATTAGCACTTAAAATCGTCAAGAATACACTAATAATCAACACGAGCGCCTGAGGCGAGTGCATCCGCAATAACAAAGTGGCGATTGCAATCGCCACAAGCGGCCGGATTGTTTCGGCATGTTTCGGACATTTTCAGGAATCTTATTGTAAAAGCATATACATTGCCCCATAAAAGATCTACTAATTCTGTGGAGACGAGTACTGTGTGCAATAAGATTGCCTTTGTTCCTAGTATTAATGTGATGAACATCGCTATACTTATCAAAACATCCGATGTTTTTCTTGACATACAACAGATTTTCGTATATAAATTGAGACACAACAGTTAGAATATTCATTTCTTTGAATTTCTGTCTAAGGGAAACTCTCGGGCCCAGATTATAGATTGCACGAACAGCCCTTTTCTGAAGTACAAATATGGAATTTAAATCGGCGGAACATCCCCATAGCAGTATGCCATAGGACATAATACTATGAAAATAACTGAAATAAACTATTCTAGCCGTTTCAACATCAGTCAATAATCTAATTTTTTTTACCGCATATGCCGCTGAGCTTAACCTACCTGACAATTTTTTAATATGGGGGCCCCATTGGAGTTTGTTATCTATAGTGATACCTAGGAAAACCGTGGACTCCACAAGGTCCAGTTTAACGCCATTCAATTGTACATTGGTTTCTACATGCCTTACATTGGGTGTAGTAAATTTTATACATTTAGTTTTATTTTCACTTAAAACTAGGTTATTAGTATTGAACCAATGAACAACTTTAGATAGTGCGTTGTTCACATCGTCATAATTAAGCAGTTGCCTTCTTAGTTTAAATAATAAAGATGTATCATCTGCGAACAACACAATACTTCGATTATCTCCTACGTAGTATGGTAGGTCATTAATATAGACTAGAAACAGAAATGGCCCCAAAATAGACCCCTGTGGCACACCCATTGTCATGACAGACCCAAGCGATAACGTACCATTAACATCGACCCTTTGAATTCTATTGCTCAAATAAGAAGTCAAAAGCTCGAGAGCCCTGTTTCTGATTCCGTAATGGTATAACTTTTTAATGAGGGTTTCATGATGTACACAGTCAAATGCCTTAGACAAATCGCAAAATACGCCTAACGCATCATGCGAATCTTCCCAGGCTCTAAATATGGTTTTTAACAATTCTATACCTGCATCAGTAGTAGAGCGATTCTTTGTGAAGCCGAACTGGTTTTTATGGAAAATTTTATGATTGTCAAAATGATTAATCATTTGTTTGAGAATAAGCTTCTCAAATACTTTACTTAGTGTCGGTAGTACAGAAATTGGACGAAAATTATTAAGTTCTGAGGTACTACCAGATTTAAACAAAGGAATTACTCTACTAAACTTCAGAAGGTCGGGGAATACACCATTAACAAAACAACCGTTAAATACAGATGTCAATTGGGGAGCAATAATATGAATGATTGAGTTAACTAACTTAACAGACATACCCCATAAATCCGCCGTTTTTTTAATATTGAGACTTTTAAAGTTATTTATAACACTGTTTACATTGACATCCGAAAATTTAAAGGAAGTTTTACATATCGGAACACATTGCCTAAGGAGCGATTCGGCTGCAGTAGGAGACAACGTCAGATGTTTTGTTGTTAAAACAGGAATATTAGTAAAGTAATTTTCAAATGCCGTTGCCACTTCTCGATTCGCTCTTACATTTTTGTCATCTATTTTCAAGTTAAAGTCCCTCTTGCGCACTGTATTGTGTATAATACACAGCTGTCATATCAGTAATAAAACATACTTTGTCTATATTTTAGTAGACGGATTAAAAATAGGTAGAGAAGCAACTGTACAATATTGCTGTAATTGCATCGTTGGACTCAGAACCATCGGTTGCTGCGCCCATATTATGACAATTATAAGTTGGGCTAGACATCAAAATAATATCAACTTCCCTGCACAAGCTTTAGATAATATTTTAATGACGAATACTGAAGATAAATAATAAAAATAAAATAATAATCTTTATTTTATTTCTAATACAATTTAGGTTCCCAATATAGTAACGGTATAAAACATATAAGTACTGGTTTTTAAGTGTAATCAAGACGTGTCTCTGATCTGTATAAAAGCTCAAAAAATACCAAAATCCGTGCATCCGCGTGCAAAGAGTATTATCTTGTATTTGTATGATGTGCGAACAAATAGACAAGTTAAAGGAAAATTGTTTTGTTTACATCAAATATCCTAAATGTACCTACAGACACAGCTCTGTTATAGCTAGTATGTACAGATAAAACTTACCTAATAGATACCTAAATCCCTTTACAAAATCTTTATATATATAATTCTACAGTACGTGTGTATGTCACTGAACTCCTCCTAAACGGCTAGACCGATTTGAATGATTTTTTTTGTATGCTTTTGGGTGGTGCCCTAGATGGTTTAGATTCACATTTTGACGCGGTAGGTAGCGCCACAATAGGATTTCAGGACTTTTTCTTCTATTTATTTGTGAATGTTTTAGTAAGTATGGGATGGTTTAGATTCACATTTGGACTCTGTAGATGGCGCCACGATAGGATATTTTTCTTCCATTTGTTCTAATGTAAAAAGATATACCTATCTAACGAATCCAAACGAAACGCCAATGTTTGGACGGGACAACTCCTCCGGGACCACTAGTACCTACATCTATAAGAATTGAGATGTATGTTAGGTTAGCTACCTAGTTAATGGTAACTTCTAAAAATATGTCTATATCACAAATATAGATACACAAATATGTATCATCGTTCTTTATTAAATGAATACATATTGAGCTATTAGGTACTTTGTTTAGAATCACACAGACCAATGAAAATCCATCACATTTACGGTCCGATTATAATCTCAAAATCCGAGACCTTTTTGTAATAGTACGATTCTCCAGCTAGTCCGCTGTAATATGATGGTTGTATAGGAATTCGGTAATGTTTTTAATATAACACATAATTTTCCTTTGCTGTTGGTTCAGGGCGAACTATATATGGACTCGGAGCAATCTCCTTTCCACTGGAAACTCAAAGACTGTGAGTTTCCATTAAGACCACGAGCCTCTTTCATATTGGGTGGGTATTCACCTAGTGATATTACAAAAGGGATTGTTATACTTATTAAATATGGATTCGAGTTTTCCTTCTCCCATTTCCACCACTTCCCCACTCTTTCTTTACTTCACACGTGAAATGGGATCGTTTGCTTGCCTACATGTAGTGTTAATTAGTAACAATCAACTACAGGAATACAAAATGTGAAAATTCTACGAGCGAGGAAACACGCGTCTTCTGAAACAATAGTTCAAACGCTCTGACACTTGAGCTTTCGTAGCAGTTGCTCGGAGCTACCAGTTTTTTTATTATTCTTACCATCTTGTCTGACCAAGATATATTATAAAAATAACAACAAAATAATCAATTACTCACATCAGTTCCGACAGCCGTGAACAGCATGGCATGCGTCATACAGGAATCACCATACATTAGCCGGTCAGCTTTCTGCATTCCAATTTGTACTTCCGTATTAAACAGCAGCCGGTAGTCGTGACTGTAGGGAACATAATACAAATATTTGGTTTGTTAACTTTCAAAATATTTACCATAAACCATATAAAACTGAACAAATTGAAGATTTAAAAGTGTCCCACCAATTTCTTGCCGGGTTCTTCTCGTGAAAAGCCTACAGAATCCTTTAGCGGGTGGCGACTTCAATAGTGATATTTGTGCTGCGTATGCACTTTGCCTCAAACGCAAGCACGCCAATTTTTCTCTCTTAATATATAGAGCTATGTCTGTACATTTAAGATATTTGAGAATCTGAATACAAAACAATTTTATTTAGAATTTTTGTCCGTTTGTTTGTTCGGGCGTCACGCCAAAACCACTGGCAACACACCAAACATTTTTTATTTAATAACTCTTGATTAGACTCAAAACTCGTATACATTAACACAAAGTGTACAATATATACTTATATATATATAAGTAGCAATAGGCTCGCCCCCTATTCGTGGGACTCAAACATAGCTGGCGAATCGTTGGTGTGTAATACACCTCTGCCTACCCTTTCTGGGAATACAGGCGTGATGCTGTTTTTTTTAAAATTATATTTTTCATTGAAACAATTTGGAAAAGTAAAAGGCTAGTGGTTTAAAACTATGTACTTACGCATCTAAATCTTCAAGTCCATTCTTCCGTTCGAACCTCTTAGACACTTCACAGCCGAACCAAACTGCCTCACCACCCTGAATGCTTTCTTTTACCACTCTGAAACAACGACGACATGTAATTTATTAAACTCTATGGCATTTCAATTATATTTGGGAGATGTAAAGCATGCATACTTTCAAAGTAAAAAATACATATATTATAACATTCCCATGTAAGCCGCTGAACAATTTATGGATAAAATTTGCAACATTGATGAAAGTCAACATTTTTAAGTCGCGGGTAACTGCTGTTTTAAAGATAAAATTATTTTGATTAAAGTGGTGTAACGTTTTCGGTGGGGTGGAAGAAAAGAAGGGGGTAAGATACCCCTAAAAGTACTTAGCCCAACAATACTAGAATGTGGGTAAAAAAAGATTGATAACTAATCCTACCTAGAAATGATATCTAACTGCGCAGGGTGACACTGGTGAAACTAATCACGGTTGAATACATACAGTGGATGAGGGTCATAATTGACACCATGAACTTACCTATACAGTAGTCACAACGGATCTTTGTGTCTCTGAAGTTGTCTGCAAGAGGTTGCGCAGTAGCCATTTTTGTGACGCAAAGCATGTGCTTCTTCTATAGTTTACATTAATCGAAAAATGTTCGATTATAATTTAACAATTGTAATTGATAATTATATGATTAACCGATCGCACTAAAAGATGTGGACTTCTAAATCGAGATTAAAGCTTATTCACTCAAATCGCTCGTGTACTTATTATTGAATATAAAAAAATAAATAGAACCTATATACTTAGATATGAAAACATTATGATATCATTTGATTATTTCATTAATCGAGTAATAACATTTGAATTGGTCAGCACTTATCGTATGATTCTGGCAAAATTCGCAAATTTCGCGCTCTGTGCCTAACTTCAGAGACATAAAGATTCGTTGTGACTACGATACTTACCTTTAATTTTGTTTTGTATAGAAACCACAACAGCTTACACTATTTAAGAAATAATCCTTGTATCGAGGACTTTACATACTTACATATATACAAAGTACACCTAGACCCGAAAACCACTATTTGTGGATCACATAAGAGTTGTTCCGTGTGGGAATCGAACCCGTAGCACTCGGGCGGGAGATAACAATCTAAACCACTGATATCTGTGCAGTAAATATTATTTTTTAATATCTACAAATAATATTTATCTACATTAATTCGCTGTATATCATTAGCCAGAGTAAGCTATATACGTCCTACACATAAGTATTTTTTACCGCAATCTATTGTGTACTTATATGAAAAACATCGAAAACGTGGATTGTATGCTTGCTTGCCACCCCCGCATAGAATTAAAAAATATACGTATAAATAGTTACGTATGCGAATAAATATTTTCGTACTCTTATTAAAATTTTCCATAAAGTCATCTATATAATAGATAATCAATGATTATACTGCACTTACAGATTTTGATAAAAAAAGTTGTTATAAAAAAAAATATTTTGAATAAATCATTAAATTACTTCGTAAGTGTTTCAATAGGTTGATTGTTGTATGCGGTCTGGCGACCGCCAACAATGTTGCCGAGACACGAAAGCGTGTACAGTCTGCCAAAAGGGTTTGATTCCCGGGGGTCAGATACTAGGCACACCTGTGAAATAAAAATAAGATAAAAAACCCGAGAGCATAAATGGTATAAGGTTTTTTTTCACTTATCTCTAGATACTGTGAATAAAAAATAAAGGAGAATGCCCATCACCCATACAAAAAAATGCCTGAAATGTACAATAATGAAATATACGCCAAAACGTACTACAAATCTTAGGGAACCCGTTATAATATCAATTATTATCAAAAAACTAGGTAGTAACCAGTTCCAAACATTTTTTTAAACATAGGTTAAGTTATGGTAAGTATTAATATGCAACAATAAAACTACAATAGGTAAACATTATTTCATTACTCTGAAAGTAGGCCTGAAGTTGCCTGAGGAGCGGGTTGAAAGTAACACTTTTCAGCCCTAGGGAGAATTACTTTCAACTGACAGCTGAGTAATTATAAAAAATAAAACAGTTATATTTTATGTACAACCAGTCAATTACAGCACGATGTAAAATTGAAATAACATAAAGTTAAGTATTTATTAAAGAATTTGTTTTTTATATGACTTTATTTTAATATAGTTGCAACTAAATATCTTTAAAATAACGAAGATTTATATTTTTTCAACGATTAAAATGAAAAATAATGGCTGATTAGCTGACAGGCAACAGAAAAAAAACAAAATTGGCAGGAAAACGGCGATTCCAAATTAAATTTTTTAGTCACCCATTTTTTTTTTAGCTAATTAATGATTTTTATTTTTAGTTTCCTCGTATTCGTAATGAAAAGCACAGTGTTTACCTCGGGATAAAGACTTATTTACGATTAGATTTTTTTTTAGTTGCTTTCATCCCTAGGTTAACAATGTACTATTGTTGTTTCATCATTACAAAACTAATATCATCATCATCATCAACAAACTGAGCAGGAGGATAGATATTAATTTAGTACCGCGCCGGTGCTAAAAAGTATAATATAAGTAATGCAATTATCTTTTTTTATTTTTTCTACACTCCTTATTTATTCTACTCTTATGATGCAATATGTAAAACTGTCATTAAGGAAAAGGACATCTGTTTCATACAGCCACGATACGATTTCTATTTTGAAAATAATTTGATTTTAATTTATATTGACAAGCATATATTATTTTAATTAGATTTACGGTACATTATAGGTTGAATTATAACAAAATAATGATAACTGTGGACTAATTATTCTATCCCACTCCAAAAATCAATAAGAATGAATTAGACAGATATCAAGTTTAGTATTTTAATGGTCGTTATATTTTTGCCCTAGTCAAATAAACTTGAGAATTATTTCATTATACATATTTTATTCTAAATATAATTAAAGACTATTAATAGTTACTGTCCGTTTCAGGCATTTTTTGGCATATCCCTTTGCACATAACAAGGAAAATAAATCTATACTATTATAAAACTGTAACATAGCTATGTCTGTACATTTAAGATATTTGAGATAGGCTATATAGGCGTGTCTAAACACAAAACAATTTCTTTTTAGTTTTTTTGTCTGTTTGTTTGTTCGCGCATCACACAAAAACTACTGAATGGATTTTGATGCAACTTTTTTATTTGATAGCTCTCGATTAGAGTTAATAACTGGTATACATTGTATCCCGCTACTATACCGGGAACCTGAGATATAAGCCAAAAAATAGTTTTTGGCTGCGGCGAAGCCGCGGGCAAAGGCTAGTACAATATAAATATAATATTTTCCACTAGTATAAGTAATGGTATAATTTAGGCCGCTGTATCGGAAGTACCAATGGCAAATCTATCCTACTAATATTATGTAAATTTTAACACTTACTTTTTTATTTAAGAAGTTAGAATCATGCCTAGACGACGAATTAGAATAAAATTTTGTAGGTAGATAAACGAAACACTGGGTTAACATAAAGAATTATTTTTTCTCCCCGAAAACTATAAGTTTTGTAGGATATCTATAAAAAACTATAAGTTTTGTAGGATATCTATATTTCACAATAGGCCTAACAACTAAACGGATTTGTACGAAATTTTGGTAAACACATAAATTATAGCTCAGATAAACACACATAGAATACTTTTGACTCACATAAGGAGTTACTGTAGGATATGCCTAAACAACTATATGGACTAGAGCAGAGAAACCACGAGCTTACTAGTAATTATTATATTTACCTTACTATCGACATCGTAAAGCGGTCTGACATGCTTGTCGTAGAACTCCTGGGGCGTGAGAGCACCAAAGCTGTTATAATTCTTATCTTTATTGTAGAACTCAAATGTGAATTTATCCGGTGGGGTACCTGTTTGTTAGAAAATAGAATTTATTTAATAATTAGCAAGGTTCAACCCCCACTATTGGGCACAGGGCACAGGTGGGAGGGAGTTAGGCCGTAGTCCAGGGCCAGTGCGCATTGTTTGACAGACTTCACAAGCCGTCGAGAAAGTCTCTCAGTCATGCTGGGCGTTTAGAATGTAACACAAAAAATCGTATCGACATCGCATCGTTTCATTGTGATTGGTTGAGAGATCATCGTGATTGGCCGAGGGATTATTGCGTCATCACGCGTCGGTTTATCTACATATCACAAGTGAGACGATACGATGTCGATTTCAAGGCCCCACAGGTTTCTTCACGACATTTTCTCACACCATCCATCCCATCCATCAGCCTTTTAAAGTCCACTGCTGGACATTAGCCTCCCCAAGAGTAGGGGATAGTGCCGTAATCGCCACGCTTGGCAGGCGGGTTGGCGATCGCAGTGGATGTTGTTAATACTCGAAAGGAGTGCTGCTGCTCACTCCCCCGGTATTCCCTCAGTCGGCTCTTACGACTCCCATGGGTGGAGAGGGGTGGGACAATTCTAAAGCCGGCCCCACACGGCATCACACCACTCACACCGATCAGTGATAATTTGTAAACAAATACTATTTGCTAAAAAATATAGATAATTTTTTTTTTAAAAAATCGCGCCATCAAATGGTGTAAAATTAAACTTACTATATTGGATTGTTGCATGTAAATGCATTCCGATAGATGGCGTTGGTCGTAAAGACAAATGTGATGAGGAAATTGGGATGACCAAGTAAGTCTGTACGATAGCTCAGTGGCTTAGAGCCCTTCCCCGGATTGGAAAAGACGCGGGTTAGTTTCCCGCTCGTACAAAAAATCTTTTTTTCCTTAATCACAAATAATTTGTACTTTAAAAAATACACACATCATTTCGATAAGTCCAAGTTTTGTGCCGTTAGATCGAATTTGATAGCATCGTCTCATATAGGTCCTTGGTTTTACCACTAGGCTAATCAATGCACTAAGTAGTATAGGTATATAATCTGGCTTTTTATTGCTTGTGGTGTCAGACGAACCACAGCCACTTGATGGTAAGTGGTAACTGTCGTTCATGGACTTAGCAATGCTAAGAATATTGACAGTTCAGTGCTCACTGAATATTATCTTACTTACTTATCATCACGCCATTTCCCTTGAATATTATCAAGCTCTTTTTTTTGTTAAGGTGTACCTAACCGCACACCTCGTCGTTTGGGGCAACGAAAAGGGTAGTGTGAGAGCCTCACCTACCAAATAAACCCACCGTGTACCGTCTATCCGCCTGGACTGTGTCTACCACTGGAACGGTCTGACGTTAAGTACTTCAGTGGTAAATATTGTCAAGCCCGGTGAAAATGAATAATCCAGTTTGTTTTATAGGCAACACCTTGCACTGAGGAATAATCCTTGTCTCGCGCGGGATTTTACATACATATAATTTTACGGACCCAAAGTACACCCAGACTCTTACACTTACACAGATACTTGTTCTGTGTAAGTATCGAACCCACAACACTCGGACGGATAGCATTACTAGCGCGTTTCTTGCCTTAGGGAAAGAGACAGAAGACATAAAAAAAATAAGATGACTGGTCATGTCCTCCCCCGTACGCCGTTATTCTCGCTGAAATACTAATGTCGAACCCTTGAGCGTAGAACGCTAGGAGTTAACCATTTAAGGATGTGCATCTGGCGTCCCAGATTTGTCTACTTACCTAAGCAAGTGGCGACAATATTGTAAATAACGCGGATTTGTTTGTCTATAGTCATTTGTATTTCCTTGTCCGAAGCATTCGCACGCACCTTGTCTCTTAATTCTTTGGCATATTCACGAAGCTATGTGACAAAACAACGACATTATTATATTATTGGATGGATTTGAGAGATAACTTATCATAGTTAAGCACCTGCTTACGTGTCTAAATGTACTGTATTAATAAGTTTTATTTTTTTTAATTGATGATGGAAAATGGTAATTGTCGCTCATGGACTTAACTATACCGAGAGTATTGTCAAGCCGCTGCTCAACATTTCACTTCACAGATATGAAACGAAAGCATAAACGGCTATCTCCTGCTACAACCAAAACACACTGATGTACTTCATGGCCGGTCACACGGGAGATGGTGGTACCAACTCGCTCGGGACTGAGTACTCCTTCTTGGTACCCAGCCTTTTTTTTTTTGTTAAGGGGGCGAAAAAATTTTCTTATCCGCACCACCTCCGGTCTTCGCCCACTAAGGAACCCGTCGTGTGCCATCTCTCCGCCTTTATTGGCGGGCCACCTTCCTTCAGTGGTACTTGGTACCCAGCCACCAATAATGCAATGGGTGATCATTGCTTACTTCCGTGTGAAGTGACCGTGGGAAAGAATGGGGTGCTGTACTTGTATTCTTAGTCCATCCCCACATGGACAAAAAGTGCGTGTTAAAACTAGTTTATAAATTCTCCGACCCTTGGGGCAGTCTTTTTACTCCGTTTATATCTATAATCTATTATTTGAGAAAATTCCAATGAGTCACACCTACCAGTAGGTGAAAAAAGGTCCATAGTCTTCAAACGGCTGAGAAGATTTTTCAAATCATAGCTAAGAACATCCTATTATAAAGCTGTACATTTACGATAGTTGAGAAAAAATGTATTAGGCGATATAGGCGTATTTGAACACAAAACAATCTTTTTTGATTTTTTGTCTGTTTTTTTTGTTCGCGCTTCACACGAAAACTATTGAACGGATCTTGATGCAAAATAAAATTTGGTATACATTTTATCCCGCTGCTATATCGGGAACCTGAGATATAACCTAAAAACAAGTGGCAGAGCAGCGGGCAGAGGCTGGTGCTAGATAATTTTTTTTTATTGCTTGTAGTGGCAGTCTAGCCACGGCCCATCTGATGGTAAATGGTAACGCTCATGGACTTAACTATATTGAGAGTATTGTGAAGCCGCTGCTCACCATTTCATTTCACCAATATGAAATGAAAGAATAAACGGCTATCTCCTGCTACAGCCAAAACGCAACGATGTGCTTCATGCTCGGTCACACTGGAGATGGTGGTACCAACCCGCTCGGGCCTGATACCAAGTGAGTATTCCCACTAGGTACCCAGCCCTACCACCAGTCAAAGTTACCTTTTACACCAAAAAAAATTAATCAAATCTATTCAGCAATTTAGAATCTACGATGCAATATACACTCACAGATAAGACACGTTAAACTTAACCTTTCCGTTTACTTCAGGGGTTAAAACATGTTAAACAGAGCTCACCTTAGTTTTAATAAGTGCATTCATGTGCATACTACGCCTCGAGCTGTACGATTCTGGGAAGCACTTCTTAGGCATCACCCCATATTTGTTCACGAGATTCACTATCATGTCCCACTGTCCACCGTCATTGATCGGATCCTGTAAATACAATCAACTTTAATTTTAACCCAAGGGGTCACATAATATACAATTTAACTAATCCCAAATTAACCCTAAACCAAAAGAAAACAGCTTTAGTTCAGCGGAAAAATAAAGGCATAGCATCACGCCTACATCCCCGAAGGGATAGGCAGAGGTGTATTTTACACACCCACGGTTCGCCAGCTATGTTTGGGTCCCACGTAATAGGGGGCGAGCCTATTACTGGGCACATTTGCAAACTCCGGGCTGCTATTTAGGATTTTCCTTTTTAGGAAAAACCCCAATATTGCCCGATCCGGGGATCGAACCCGAGACCTCATGATCAGCAGTCGCAGTCAGTCAGTCAGCAGGGACACCAACAGTATATTGTTTGGCCGCGTAAAGGTCCGGAGCGGAATCACCATGGTGCTCACGTCAGAGTCAGAAACCTTTGAAGGTATTTTTTCGGTACATACGAGTATATATTATGTTCCCAGAAGGGTAGGCAGAGACAGCGGATTTCAGCTTGCTACGTCCTTGCTTACCTCTTTGGCCTCATAAAATTTCTAATACATGCACATCCATTAAGGGTACTCCTGACTGGGCCCGTAGAAAGTAACTTACTAAATCGTATCGACATCGTATCGTCTCGCTTATGATTGGTAGAGAAACCGACGCGTGATGTCCCAATAATCCCTCGGCCAATAACGGTGATCTCTCAACCAACCACAATGACACGATGCGATGTCGATACGATATAGTGAGATAAATAAATAAATATTCACGTACATTTTTCACACAACGTTCCCTGGTCCCAAACTAAGCTTAATGCTTGTGCTATGGGTACCAGATTAGGGATATAATACATATATAACTTTTTTTTTGTAAATACGTACATATAATATAGAAAACACCCAGACGCAGTACAAATATCTGTGTTCATCACACAAATAATTGTCCTGGGTGGGAATCGAACCCTCGACCTCGTGCTCGGAAGTCGGTTACACTACCGACTACGCCACGAGGCCCATCAAAAAATACATTCTTAACCTCCCCACATGCTTCTCTGTTGGAGTTTAGAAAACTTATAGTTTTGAGGTTAATATGGTAGAGATTTGCGATGCGATGATGAAGGTAAATTTCTTTAAAAACACCTCGCAATAAGGAATAATGCCTTTGTCTCGGAGGACTTTACAACATAAAAAGTATTTCCAGAGTCAGAACAATATTATTTGTGGATTACTCAAATAAGTGTCCGATGTGGTAACGGAACCTACAATACCCGTGATAAGAGGTTTATTGCCATCAATGATTTTACTGATTATTATAAATTATTATATAAAAAAAATAAAACCATATTTTACTGCTGCTTAAAAGAAACTCTTTCCATACATAAATAAAATAATTATATACAGATAAATTAAAAATAAGTTTTATTAATCATTAGGCATATAGACATGTCTTATAAACACATCGTGATAACGGCAGTATTATATTATCATTAAATAAGCTTGACTTTTTTTTTTATTTTTTTTATTTTAGGTGGGCAAAAATGTCTTGCCGCACACCCCGCTGCCCGGGGAGACAACGGGGTAGTGTGGGGCTCTCACCCACTAAAAACCCACCGTGCGCCCTCACCCGCCCTTGCTACGGCGGATCACGGGAACCGCGTCGTTTCTCCGCGATCCGCAGGCGGCAGCCCCTTCGGGGACCCTCTCTTGTGCGACGCCCCGCGCACTTGGGCGTCATTCCTTCGCGGTAGGCTTCCGCGGACGGCAGGGTACTCCCCGACCCCACCGTCCGCAGCCTCGGCTAGGGCGGCATCAGGCGCAGGTAAGCGCGCGCAAGCCGCCCCGCGCGCCGGCGGCGAATCGGGTCCGCGAAGGAGGATTCCTCCCGGGCCCTCTCCGCCGCCTCCTTCCGCGAGATGACAGCCTCGCAGAAGGCGGCGACCGCGGTCCAGGCCCTGTCACTGCCAACCATCGCTCGCGCAACGGCCGGCAGCGACAGGTCCACGCCTATGACTGCAGTGAGTTCCCGGCGCTGCACATCCCAGGCCGGGCACGACTCGAGCGTGTGCTGCGCCGAGTCCTCGCCGCAGTCGCAGTGGTGACAGCCTGGGGTCGTCTCCCTCCTAGCGATCGTGTGCAGGTATTTGCCGAAGCAACCGTGCCCCGACAAAACCTGCACCAACCGGAAGGTGAGGACCCCGTGCTGCCGCCCTGCCCATTCTTCCAAGATCGGCTGGAGCGCCCCCACGGTCCAGAGACCAGCCCGGGGCGTCTCCAGCTGAGACCTCCACTTTAGGACGGTGGCGCGGCGGGCATCTTCCCGCCACGCTGAGATTGCGCTTTGCGAGGGGCGGCTGCTCCCCGCCCGCGCCGTCGACGCCCGCCGATAAACGTCGGCGAGCACTTCCGCCTCCAGATCCCACGGGGGGGTTCCGGCCAACGCGCAGGCTGCATCGCACGAGACCGTGCGGTACACGCGAGACTCGGTCCGCCCAAATTCGGCATCAGTCGCCCGAGGGCGGACGCCGTGCCGACGAGCTTTGGCGCAAGACGGCGGAAGTGCTCGTCAAAGTGCCATCGTCCATCCAATACCAGGCCCAGGTACTTGATGTGGGCCTGGATTGGAAAGCCCACACCGTTGACCGTTATCGAGGCGCCGGCAGGTGGGCCGCGTCGGGGCCCATGGAAGAGTAGGGCCTCCGACTTTTCAAGGGCCACCCTAAGCCCCAGTGCCTCGATCCGCCTGACCACCTCCGCGGTTCCTGAGGGGGCCAGCGTTGCCACCTCCTCCAGGGTCCCGCCCCGGGCTGTGACGAGCGTATCGTCTGCGTAGCAAATTACGCCCAGCCCGGGGGGGAGCCGGCCACGGAGGACCCAGTCGTAGCCGATGTCCCACAGGAGCGGCCCTAGAACCGAACCCTGCGGGACGCCGCACGACATAGCCCTCCTTACAACATCCCCTTCCCGGTCCACGAAGAGGACGTTGCGGCCCTCGAGGTAGTCCGCCACCAGCCGCCTTAGGTAGAGGGGCACTCCATGGTACCGGAGTGCCTCCTTGATGCAGACGAATGGCAGACTATTGAAGGCGTTGGCGATGTCAAGCGACACCGCCAACAGCACTTCCCTCGAGGTGACGGCCTCCGCAGCCGCGGCCTTCATGCGCAGGATGGCGTCGACCGTAGACCGACCCGCCCGATATCCGAACTGGGCATCGGACAGGTCAAGGCCGACCGCCCCTAGGTGCCGGACGATGCGGGCAGCGACTACCCGCTCGAGCAGTTTGCCCGCCTCGTCCAGCAACACGATGGTATTCGGAGACCGTCCCGGCTTCGGCAGGAGCACGAGCTTCCCCTCCTTCCAGCAGTCAGGGAACCGTCCGGACACCAGGCAAGCGTCGAACAGTCCCCTGAGGCGGGGCTCTAGGTGGTCGAGGACCAGGGCCAGCACTCGGGCGGGAACCCCGTCCGGCCCGGGGGCGGCGCTTCTCCGCATACGCGCTGCCGCCGCCCCCATTTCTGTCGTCGTCACGGGCGGTACCTCCCCGTCGTCGGCCTCCCAGTCGTCATCTGGCGGAGCCATGACCGGGGGCGTGTGCACCGCCCGTGAAGGGAATAGTCCCTCAATCACCTCAGAGAGGAAGCCCGGTTGGAGGGTCTCCGTAAGGGGGGGGCCCTGGGCGCGGAGCTTGTTAAGCGCCGCGCGGTACGGGCGTCCCCAGGGGTCACGCTCGAGACCCTCCAGCATCTCCTGCCTTTTCGCGTCTTTGGCGCGACAGATGGCCAGCTTTAACGCGGCGCGCGCACTGCTGTACGCCGCATACAGCCGGCCCTCCCGCTCTTCGTCACGGATTCGGCGACGGCGGCTGCGGGTGTAGGACCTCCGGGCACGAATACAGGCCGCACGGTTTAGCAACACGAGGTCCGCCGCTTCCGCCCACTCTTGGACCGCCGCACCTCGGGCGTCCGTCCTGGGGGACCCCCACGCCGTTGATTTGGCGTTGAAGTCCCCCAGCACCAGCACAGGGCTCGGTGCCATACGCCGTATCGAGGTCTCCAGGCTGTGCAGGAAGACCTCGAAAGCCGCCAGACTACGATTGGGGGAGAAGTACACGCCATACAGCGTGACCCCTCCCCATTCAGCTGCCACATATCCCGTACCCTTGTCTTTGACTGACAAGGGCGGGGAATGCGTCGCCGCCGACCCGACGACCGCCACGGAGCCATCCCCGCTACCCACCCAATTGGGGCGATCGGGGACTATGTAGGGCTCCGCAGCTACGGCAACACCGATCGACCGCTCCGCCATGGATTGCAGGAAGAGGTCCTGCGCCCTGGCGGAGCGGCCGAGATTCCCTTGGAGGAGGATAGAGTCGTGCTCCATAAACTAGACCACGACATCCTCCTCCATGCGCTGCGGCGGTCCAGCCGCGCTGGGTTGGGCAGCCGGGGCCGATTGGCTGCCCACCCCCCTCTTAGGGCCTGACTTGGCCGGAGGCCTGCACCTAACCCGCCCCATGCAGTGGTTGGCGGGGCGGTTGCCCGCCGCACATGCGGGGCAGTGTGGGGTGGCAGTACAGGTCGCCACCTGGTGCCCTGCCTGACCGCAGCGGAAGCAAAGCCCGCTGCAGTCAAAGCAGTTGGTGCACAGCGGCCGGGTGTGACCGACCGCCATGCACTTGTAGCACCTGGCAGGCCGGGGCTCCAACGCGGTTACCCGCGCGGCGCTCCAGCCCACCAGAAGTCTACCGGCGGCGACCAAATCTTTGGCCGCCGCGACAGGGCACGATACCCAGACGGCACCCACACCACCTGGACCTGGGCGAATGGTGCCCACCCGGACGGCGCTGCTGGGAGACCCGGTTTTCGAGGCGATTGCCTCCCGGATCTCTTCCGCCGTCACGGAATCGTCCAGCCCGGAAATGCGCAGTTCGGCGCACTTCACGGGTCTGGCGACCCGGACACCGCTCTCAGCCGGGAACAGGCCCAGCAGCCTCGCAGCCATTGCGTCGGCCGTCTTGGCGCCCTCTGGCCCCAGGTACTCGAAAATCCGAGCACCTGTCCGGGCTTGGCGGAAGCGAGCGGAGACGTCCCCGAGATCGGAGACGTTTATCTCCCGCCGGGCACGCTTCAAGACGGCCTCGTACGTCAGGCCCTTTTCCTTTCCCTCAGGCAGCACGGTGATCACCACCGCTGCTGCCTTGGGCACCTTTAATTTGCGCGACCTCTTCTTTTTATTCCGGGACGCCTTTGGAGCCTCCCCCCTCTGGGATATGGACGCCTCCTCGCGCTCCGCGGCAGCGCCGCGACCCCTGGTCCGGGATCGCCGGGGCCCAACCACCTGCCAGTCCCCGTCTGAGGACGTAGCAGTGGCAGGGGCGGGGGCAGGAGCTCGGGGTGTTACCACCGCGGCCCGTGAGGGTTCAGCAATCTGTCGCGGCACCGCAGCGCGTGGAGGCGCAGCGGCGCTTGATAGAGGCGGGAACTCCTTTCGGGGCTGACCCCTCGAGGCTTGTCCCGCCTTGCCTTTCTTTCTGTCCCGTTTTTTTTGGACTGCAGGAGTCGGTGCTCCTGGTGCTGGTGGCTTTGCCGCTGCTGCAGCGAAAGACACATGGCCCTCTTGGCATGGCAGGGCTGTTGGTGCCGAGGCCATTGTGCCGTTCCTCTTATCTGCTGCTAGCGGCGGTCGCAGTCGTGGCTCCGGTGGCAGCCTCGCGGCCAAAGCGTCGAACCGCGGACCAAAGACCGCAGCAATGCGGTCAATGATCACGCAGAGCGCTTCGTCTTCCAGCTCCGGTCCAGAGCCTGACTGGGCAGTGGACGAAGCCGGGGCAGCCGCGGGGAGCCCATGCTCAACCCGTAACCCGGCCTGACCCTGCTCCAATTCTGCCATCCGCGCCTCGAGGCAGCGGTTAGCCTCGTCGAGGCGCTGGTTCTGCGCCTCCAGACGAGCGTTCTGAGCCTCGAGGCGCTTGTTTTGCTCCGCCAAGCGCCGGACCGATAGCGAGATCTCGTGCGCGGCGTCTTAGGCCACGCACGAAGTTCCCCTTGAGGTTCCGCGAACCAGCCGCCACCGTCTCCACTATGGCCACACTGTTCAGTGCCCTCTCCCCAGCCTGGGCCGTCCCAATATGGCCCTCGTCTGGGAGGCGGAGTTTTTCTGTTAAAAGCGCCAGGCGCTCCTCGGCGTTTTGCTCCGCCTCCAGCCTTTTTAGGCTTAGGGTTTCTGCCCTACTGGCAGATGTGGCACGAGGCGCAGGTGCCACAGGACGGCTCATGCCTCGACCCCTAACGCTATACTGCGCTTTCGGGGGAGGCGTCTCAGTAGGGCAGTCCCCTGATTCGGGCGCCCCACCACCCTTGGACATGGTGCGCTTCCGCGATGGATAATCCACATCCATCTGCCCTGCACTTATGTCCGCAGCAGCCAGAGATGTTGAGCTGCCCGCCCTTCTGGTATTTGCCCTAAAGGCACAAACACCTTATCTGTACGTACGCGACACTTAAGCAACATACATGTACTATGGCTCTACGATATGAGGGAACCCCGCTAGTAAAAAAATTCATGATAAGCGGATATCTAAAATAGATCCATCGAATACTAGAGGATACCTACTTACCTTATTTGTTTTGCTTGCGGTTGGATTATAATGGCAAAGTCAAGTCACCATAAACGATATATACCAACCTCATGATTTCCTTTGTGACCACAGCTGACATAACTTAGCGGAAACATCGAGTTTAGTGAATATAAATTTTGATAAATATGAAACGCGTATTGGCACTGTGTGGTCACATTTAAACAGATTTGCTAATGACTGTAGTTCAGATAAGAAATTAATGTTACACAATTTCTAGTATGATTTCTGTGCATAAAACAATAATGCGAGTACGAATTATTATTTGTGAATGAGGAAAAAGAGAACATTAGTACGAGCGGGGTTGATCGTTAAGACAAATGTGATGAGGAAATTGGGTATGACCACAAGGTAGTACGGTAGCTCAGTGGATTAGAGCACTTCCCCGGATAGTAAGGGACGCAGGTTCGTTTGCCGCTCGTACTAATGTTCTCTATTTCCTCATTCACATATAATAATTAGTACTCTAAAAGTAGCTGAGCATGTCAAGTGCTAAAAATATAGATGCGATTTATGCAACTCGAATATTGTAGGTACAGGCAGGTCGTAAATCAACAATGTATGCATCCACGATAATACTGATAGGGGTTATCACTCTAACAGTACGGCATATATTTGCTTTCAGAAAATAGGTAAATGAACAAAGTTTTAACATATTATATGAGTAACTATAAATTATAGCAAAAATAGAAAAAATCACTTTCGAACCAGTAGGTAACTAACGCAACAATATTAGTCAGAGCATAACATATTTTTAGGAAAATTATAAACCTAATTGGTATATAACTACAGATGGTAAAGTGGTTTAGATAGCGTTCTCCCGTCCGAGTGCTGTGGGTTCGATTCCCATACAGGACAACTCTTTGTGCCCTACAAATAATTGTTCCGAGTCCGTGTGTAAAGTATACAAAGTGGCAATAAAATTGTATGTTTGTAAATTCTCCCGCGATATAAGGATTACTCCTTATCGCATTGTTGTCTTAAAAATAATCATCTCTCTAATGTAATCAGATACAGCATAATATACGTTATTCACAGAGCAACCCCTACCCGATCCCCACAAGCTAAAGGATAGTGTTATTATAAGGTCGACGAAATACCAAAATGGATGAATCTATGTTGACTATGATAGGTATTAACGATAATGCTGATGTTTAAGCAAATGTACATTATCTCTCTCTATCTGGAGTGGATTTTTTCATCACCATGTAAACTATGTACTGTAGTGGAATACTTCTTTAGCATTAGAAATTTATTTTCAGTAAATTTAATATACTGCAGTATGTGACAGGATTTCAACCGCTCGCCATGACGTTCCGCCAAAAACTACATGTACCTACATAAATAGTCATCCATAGAGTAAATAAGTTTATTAATGAATATAGGTATGGGTAATAACTTAGATTGTGTTCAGTACCTTTAGCAAAAAGTTGACGAGTCTCCCCTCCAGTTCTTCCCCTTGTTTAGCTGTAATCACTATATTGTTTAACCAGTAGTAGGAGCGTTCAATCTTATCCCAGAAGAACAGGTAACTGAGAAGAAATATTTTATTATTTTTATAAATTTTTTTACAGCATTTGCCATCTAAAGGAACACAAAGTGTGAAAACGAAATCGATAGCCACAAATAGGATTTGAACCTAGGTCTCCATTTCTGCAGACTCAAGTCACACAATTTTTATATACTACGTGGGTGGCAAACTAGCATATGGCCCACCTGATGGTAAGCGCGCTTACCGTAGCCTATAGACGCTAGCAACACCAGAGGTATCTCCAAGGATAGGAGATGGGAGAGGAGGGATGATCATAAGAGGATAGAAAGGATATTAAGGGAGGATAGGAAGGATAATAAAGAGAGGATAATAAGCAGATATTAGGGAGGGAGCGTGGGCCTTCGGCGCTCTCACTCACCATAGCAAACACAACGGTAGGCACCCCTACCTGTTTTACGCTGATCTTCTGTGTAAGGGTGGTAATGTCCACCATCGAAGGAATGTAACATAGTTCCAGTGGCCCGCCAACAAAGGCGGAGATGGCACATGGTGGGTTTCTTTAGTGGGTACAGGCCCCATACTACCCTGGTCGTTGCCCCGAATGACTGGGTGTGCGGTTAGGAACATTTTTTCCCGCCTTAGCAAAAAAAAGTGTGGTAATTCCCCGATCAAGCCAGCCCGTTCAAGCTGGGATATGAAAGGCTCTACCAGTAAGTATAGTAATAAAAAAGCCATTTTGAAGGTTTTTTTTTTAATACTCGTAGTGGCGGACGAGCCATGGCCCACCTGATGGTAAGCGGTAACCACTCCTCATGGGCTAACTATACTAAGAGTTACAGTAAGCCTCTATCTTTACATTTCATAAATATAAAACATAAACATAGCATCACACCTGTATCCTCGAAGGGTTAGGCAGAGGTGTATTATATACCCCGTTTTGCCAGCTATGTTTAAGTCCCACGTAATAGGGGGCGAGCCTATTGCCGTCTACCGAGCACATTTCCAAACTCCGGACTGCTACTGAGAATTTTTCTTTTTACCAAAAAGCTTAATAACACTGCCCGACCCGGGGATCGAACCCGAGACCTCATCAGATCAGGAGTCGCACACACGACCGCTGCACCACCGATGCAGTAACATTACATTTCATGGAAGTGAAATAATATAATTAACGGTTGTCATAATGTTGTGACGTTCTCTTGAGGAGGTATATGTTCAGCAGTGGATGCTGAAAGACGTATTAGACCCTCCCAGCGGCATGATAACCTAGTTGGGAAATAGTTGTTTTATTAAGCAGTAGATATACCTTTGCGAAAACTCAAACTCTTCGATGGCATATTTCTTCATGAAGGGCAAACGCATTGCGTTTAGCGCAGCGAACAGCCAACATCTTCCAGAGTTCTCTTGGTTTGTCACCGGTTTGGCTTCTGATTCGATCTGGGGACAAGCAACCACATTGTTATAGGGCCTGTATAATAACACAAAATATACGAGTGTCATCGAATTGGTAAAGAGGGGCTCGGATAGTGGAAGCACGAGAGCCTATTCTACCCCTGCCATTCACCTGGCTCAGAAACTTACTACGACAAAACACCAAGAATACTGGTCTAACGGTACATGCAGGTAAGCCAGAGAGGCCCTTCCGACAATCTACCCCGGACTGTCACTTAAGCTACGGCGTTTGAAGAGGCCTCAGCTCCGGCTCCTAATGGGAGCCATTACTGGAAATGGTGGGAAAATTCTAAAGCCCAATCCACGGCACCCCACAGCGGGTTGTTTGTTTTACTTTGTAATATTTTAAATGTACCTAGTTGTTCATCAATCACAACTAAATGACTCAATAGATTAAGATGAAATTTAGTTAGTAGACAGACGATACAATGGAATAACATTTAGGTTACATTTTATGCCTAGTATTTTGGGGTTGATACCCACACATACAACATTGTGCATCAATGCATTCAATGATTGTTCTTTGTCTGGGAGTACCCTGTATGTGTTTTATTTTTTATATGTTGCAGGATATTTTATGAAAGTAGATGAAGCGAAAGATTTGTCAGGATTGTAACAAATGGAGAGAAGTGGTCTCTGCCTACCCTTACGGAAAAAGGCGTGACAATATGTACCTATGTATGTATTTCCAAAAGCAAAGCATGCTTGTAACTAGTTGCAGGGTTAGCCCTAAGATAGTTATGCAGTAGGACAACACCAGCGGTAGACGGTCGGAGCACTGAAATATGTATTGATTATCACTCACGATCCTACAATGATACTAATCCAACTTTCTTCTAATATTATAAATAAGAAATTTTGTAAAGATATTTAGATGTTTGTCCGTCAATCACGCCTTAACTGTGATTTCTTTTTTAAAAAAATAAGGCATTTTTTTATATAAATTTACATATTTCGCGTCTAAAAATGGCTTTTCTAAACTAGGCACTTACAAATGTACTCTTCTTTGACCTCTGTATATTTGCACATAGGTATCTATTCCTCTTTCAGTACAAGTTAGTTCTTTGTTTTACATATGAGTGGTCTAGACTGCGATATCATAATAATATACCATTGCATGCATTAATTTAATTATTAAGCTGTCTACTTTAGAAGTATTGTGGTTGAATTCTAAAGAGTTTAGATTAAAAAATAAAACTGCACTTACCTTAATATTATAGACATGCAGGGTACTATCAGCTCTTTTTCTGCTAACTGCCACTTCAAATGGATCAAATTTTGTACATGAATTTTGGGCCAGTTCATTCTTAGGATCTGCATAGAAGTCATTGCGGAGCTTTGACAGGGTATCCAGAGTTAATGGACCTGTAAAAGCATATTATCATTTACATATTTATATCATACTCTATTATATATAGGTATTTAGGTGCAATAACTACTACAAGTACTGGTGCTAGTTTAGCATAGCACCAAGAGGAACATGATAGAGGAGCTTTATACTAAGCAATTGATTGAAAATAACTTGAGTTTTTAACTTTTGTTTCTAAGTACAACAAAAATATTTATCATTATAACAATTTTTGTACTTTTTGTTAAGTATTTTAATAGATTTTCATGAGGAATTCTGTAGTTTTTTTTTGTATACAGATCTATAACTCGCAGAGAATGGGTAAATTCGTGGAATAGTACCGTTTAACTACACAGCAAAGTAGTCGTAGCCGACCTACCGTGCCAAATTTTGTGGTTTCAATGCCCACACAGGAATTGTTTTGAGTCTAGGTATAATTTGTAGCAGTTATTACAAGTTTCTAGTCTACCATGATTTTATCATCACAACTGAACAAGTGTGTTTCTACAGTAATGGATTGATTGACCGATAAACAAAATAATAGTACAGTTTGCAATCAAAATAAGAGTACAATAAGTGCTGTTATATTGAGAATTGTTTAAACTGGTGGTAGCACAAAAATAACAGTGACTTTTAATGTTTTTCAGAAGTTTACATGAATTTTGTTTTTGTTGAGTGTGGACTGTGGACCCCACAGTCCACACTCAGATCTTCCTGTTCCTGTGTGTGTGTGTGTGTGTGTATATTTTGGAAGACTATAGGGAAGATTTTACACAGTAATAGAGCACTTTAGCTAAACTCACATTTCACATGTGCCTTTGTGCTGTAACTCAACAGTGTTCTAATAAAACTATTGTTTACTTGTAACCTAATTATACTATTCATTTCATGGTGGATGTTTTGTTATACATTTTACACTTAAAAATTTTTAAACCATTATGAAATAAAAATATATTTTAACCTGACAAGATTTGACACAATGTTTTTTATTCCATGGTTGTTTTTTTTCTTTTTACTATAGGTAGGTAACTTTAAATAACTACTCCTTTGTTATATTACTTTCCATAAACTTAACTTACATTCTTGCAGCAGTTTTGTAATGAAGTAAACATAGTCAGATACCATTAGTTGTGAGCCATATAATAATTTTAATACAATTTCATTTCTTTGTAAATACGTAACACGGGTATGAAAAGTATAAAGTCACCTTATGTACTTAATCTTTTGAACTATTTCAAAATAAATTATATATTAATAATTTCTACTAAAATTAAACATAACCTGCATACCTGCATTATGAAAAATAGAAAATGAAATAAAAATCACCTGTGGACATGGCTACAGAAAATATTCGTATATCTCGTATCACACGAAACGTTTCACACTTGAAAATCACTGATGATAATGATTTTATCAACATTTATTTTGAACAGAATGAAAAATGAAATCAAGATGACTGGGGTAATTCCTAATGCCGGGTGGCAGTTGTGTGTAAATATAGTTCAAAACATTATGATCCGTAAAGTTATTGTAATAAGGGTAATATTGTTGCAACAATACTATTGGTTTGACAGCTAGAAAAATGAATAAGACATCAATGTCCATCTCTATCACTCTTAGTTGTATTCGGGGTAGTTCAAAAGTTCATAAACGGTTATTGACCTCAATGGCAGCTGATGCTTGATTCACAAATTATACCGCTTTAAAAAAATAATATTCGCAGAGTCATCGGTATCGCAAAACAGGTTATTTTTTTTAATGGGAAGCGATTACAATAGGTCTGTAATATTTCTGGAAAATTATTTCTAGTAACATCGACAACATTTGTTACTCCTAAGTATATAACAATATTAAACTATTAAAAATAATATGTAATTTACTATACTCGTAATAGACCAAAACACATTAAAAAAAAGAAAAAATTTAAAAAAAATGTGCTATCGTTGTTTTCTATACATGCATAGCAACACTCAAATAAAAGCGCGTATTTTTGAAATAAATTACGTAGCTTACTCGTAGTTAAAGGCAGGACAATAATTTGAAAAATGAATATAACTATGAGTATTGTATGCTTCTATGAGTCGTTAATTATTTTAGAATAGTATTTAATCTCTTATTGAGTATTAACTTAATATTTAATTACTAATAAATCTAGAAGTATTGACATTATTTTATATATTGATGCTGTACCTCAAAAAATCGATATCTTCACCAAAGTGACGACACTTGCGCTAGCTAAATTGGAGGCAGAGTTTGCTAGCGATTCGTTGTCATTTCAAAAGGGATCTGTTAAAGTGATATAATTAAATAATTACTATGTCGTTAAAAGCATATGAGGATGCGTGTACTAGGGCCGAGTTGTTCGGACAACCTTTGCCTGTTAAAGAAGAATTTTTAGCAAAACACAAACATCTAGACGTTGTGGAATTTGAGGAAGTTGAAATTAGAACAGCTGAGGTATATAACTATTCATTATATAATCCACCATATTTTTATTTTTCTGTTATGATTTTGCGATTTTCTTGCCTTCTATTCTTAGTTTAAAGATGGGATTGTTCAAGGATTTTATATTTGTAATTGATAATTTGCTACAACATCCTGTAACTACTTTAAAGCTAGCTTAATGTTAGACATGTACGGCAAGTACATATATCTTAAATACAACAGGTAATAAAATAATCCTGATAATATTTTCTGATATTTCATATTCTTGTTATATATTTATATGCATACATTTCAGGTATTCAGAGTACTTAGATAATACATATGCTATTTTATGTAGTATCCTAATTAATTAATTACTAATACATTGCCTTTAATATGCGGAATTTAAAATCTATATAATACACTGGACCGCAAAGAAAAAGGGTCAGTTAGAAAATCTTCAATATCCTCAAAAGTATCTGACCTAGCTTTATGAAATAAAGACAAAAATAAAGAATATTTGAATGTGCTTAAATTAAAATAAAATAAAAACTAATTCAAGCTTTTTTATTTGATTTGAGGCAACAAATTCTTTAAAGATATTTTGTACTGCTTCTTGGGTATTGTTTTTTGTTCCCCCAAGAATTTATCTAAATTTTGGAAAAATTTTGGAGAAAGAAGTTTTAGGTGCAAGATCTGGTGAGTACGGTGGATGACGGAGAGCTTGCAAGCACAGCTCTTGTAAGTGGAGACTATCTGCTGTGCAGTATGAGGTCGTGCATAGTCGTTGTCGTTAATATAAATAAAAAATATAAAAAAAAAAAACAATTATAAGGGCAATTTCATAGGTAAAGATAAAGCTTAAGTATTACCGCCAGCCTGATAATTCCATTAAGCACCGAATTACGTTTAGAAAATATGTATTTGAGGACTTTTCCTTTATTACTTCTGGTACCAGACGAGTCATGAGGACACGACCTACTTGCTAGTTAGTGGTTACCGTCACTCATAGACTTAACTAAGAATACTGCCAAGCAGCTCCTCACCATATCGTTACGTGAATAAGAAATGAATCAATAGCTGTCTAACTGGACAGCGCTCGTTCTACTACAAACAAAACACACTGGGGTGTTTTACGCCAGTAGATAGTACCGACCGGCTCTGGTCCATTAAAAGGGGTAGGTGAGGGCCCTACACTACCCTGTTCGTTGCCCCGGAAAGGTACATGTTTTCCCGCCTAAACAAAAAAAAAGTTACGACTTTGAAGCTGAGATGTTTTAAAGACGTGCTATTTATCACACACAGCATTAGATTGCCTTAGATAACTCGCGAATTATTGTTGTCTATACTTACGTTTGATGTAGATTAGGTCAAGGTTGGTACACCTATTTTTCTCGTTGGTGTGAAGAATGTTAACCTTTGCACGCCGAAAACAGCTGTTGGATGATGGATGGTATATGTAGCGATAAATTTAAAAATATTTATCGCGCCTAACATACTTTGGCTGTTGTGATATTAAGGTCAAAGACAGATTGGAGCAAATGTAGCTCGCTTTTTTTTTACCTCTTTTTTTACTGTAGGATGCTAGCAGCCAATGAAGTACTCGTAATGTAACACAGTTCCAGTGGCCCACCAATACAGGCGGAGAGATGGCACGCGGCTGGTTTATTTAGTGGGTGAGGGCCCCACACTGTTCGTTGTCCCGAATGACGGGATGCGCAGTTAGGTTCATTTTTTCCCGTCATAACAAAAAAAAAAGAGTGTCAAGCTAGCACACAGCCTGTCGGATTTTAAACGGTTTCTGTAGAGTTACAATCTATAGACGCTGGCAACATCAGGCACTTCACTCGCCTCTTCGATAGATGACGGTGAGGAGGTAGAGGAGACGAGTACTCTGTCGTCTCATTTACTAAACGAAATGCATTGGCAATAATTACGGTTGTGCCCATTCATACTGGAATCAGCGAGCATGTATCACAACACTTTTTTTTTGTTATGGCGGGAAAAAAAATCCTAACCGCTCACCCCGTCGTTCGGGGCAACGAACAGGGTAGTGTGGGGCCCTCACCCACTAAAAAAACCCGCCGTGTGCCGTCTCTCCGCCTTTATTAGCAGGTCACCGGAACCATATTACATTCCTTCAGTGGTGGCATGTATCACAACCTGGAATCGGCAA
This sequence comes from Leucoma salicis, assembly GCA_948253155.1. NCBI lineage: Eukaryota > Metazoa > Arthropoda > Insecta > Lepidoptera > Erebidae > Leucoma > Leucoma salicis. The sequence continues at coordinate 8,707,542 of OX411822.1, read as the reverse complement.
TGTAGTAGTAACGTGTAAGACTATGGCAGAACCTTATGAAGATATATCACTGCGAATGAAGGAAAGCTAGTGTAATGTAATAGGCCAACTTTCTCTATGATAAAACGGGATGTGATATGTAGGGAATATGGTGATTCTGATAAATAATAAAAACATTATATTTTTTCAGAATACTGCTATGCTTGATGATAACTTAAAGAATGATACAGCAGGTCTTGTAGAACTGAATACCATCTTAGATTCTACTCAAGTTAAAATTAATCGACTAAAGGTTAGTAGGTATAATTTTATCATCAATTAAATACATCGATGGGGGTAGAAATGCTGATATACCTATTATTAATCTAAGCTCTGCACTAAGAAATAAGCTTAGTATCGCGGGGGATTATGCAAACATACAATTTCACGGATACAAAGTACAGCCGACTCAGGACTTCCATCCGTGTGTCACACAAAGAGTTGTCCTGTGCGGCAATCGAACCCACAACACTCGGACAGGATGCCGGTAACTAAACCACTTCGCCATCTGTTCGTCCGTGGATGAACTGGTGGCTTTATATAATAAATAAATCGTATTTTTCAGGGTGTCTGTGGTACCATCACAAACTTTTTTCGCGTAAGACTATCTGCAAAAGACAATTTATCATATTCAAGCGAACCTAGCTACATTGGACAGACTAATTATGATAAGGATTATATACCACCAACAACCGAAATAGGCTCAATAAATCAGGGCCTAAGTCACGCTGACAATGAGATGACACCGCGCGCGGGAAAATCAAATCAAAATGGCGGAGATATAAATAATGCTTTAGATGATTTGAAGAAGATGGAGGACCAAGAAAATACATCATTACTAGGTAAAGCGGCTGTTAAAGACATAAGCCAGCAGGCAACATCACAGATTAGCAAATTGGATAAATTGTTGTCTTCAGCCGACAGAGCACACACTTCGATCGCTATTCAAAATAAGCAAATGAGAAGTTACTTGCGATAAACGTTATATTGCCATTTAAATCACAATACGATTTGATTCAATTCTTGCTTAGCTTTGTTATCTCTTTATTAATGATATTACTCTATAATGAAAGGGAAACGTGTTGCCAATAGCAGGATAACACCAAAATGAGAGATAACAAAATGGTCTTTGGCGGGATGTCATGGCGAGCAGTTGAAATCCTGTCGCATAATCCAGTAAAATTATGAATTTACTGAAATGTTTACATGATGATGATGAAAAAATCCGCTCCACATAGAGACACTACTACTATAGATAACGAAATGATTTACGTCCACAGATGGCGGAGTGGTTTATAGGTTTAAATACCGGCCTCCCGCCCGATTGTTGTAGGTGTGATTCCCATACAAGACAACTCTTTGTATGATCCACAAATGGTTGTTCTGAGTTTGGGCGTACTTTGTGTCTGTGAAATTGTATGTTTGCATAGTCCCCGCGATACTAAGATTATACCTTAGTGCAGGGTGTGTTTTAAAAATGTTATGGAACCTATTTATTAAAAAAGGTTGAAAGTTTTGCTGTAAGGATGATTTAGCAGAATATTTATATTAATAAGAGAGCGATTGATTTCCAAGAAGTTATCGTTGTCCCACTTTAAATATGATTCTTCTATAATACGCCTTTACAAAATTATATGGCAACAAGTTGCCATAACACGATTTAAATTTGCTGACGTTGTGTGTACACAATATTATAAAATAAAAAATAATTATTGCTAAATTTATGCCATTGTTTATCACTGTATATTTGTTATTGATTACAGTGTTGAAAATATCTTAAAAGCTAGATTTTAAAAAATCGGTGCTTTTGATATGTTATAAGTGTGATAAAAATTATAATGAATTTTTCTTAAATGACAATACCTTACATTAAATATCTGTAGGTACTATTGATACGTGTATTTACCCACAATAATTGTAATAAAAGTTTAACAATTTAGGTATTATATTACACAATATGTGTAAAGTTCGGTGTTATAATCCATTATATATTTCCCCGAACACCTTTTCTATTATGCTATAAAACCAATTCTCTGTGGACTAATTCTAAGTAGCTGTTTAAGTACGTATGAAAACTGATATTGGAAGAAAATTTGACTGACTTATACTCATCAGAATCATTTATTATTATTATTCAACGATTTCTTCTCAGGCAGTGAATGTTTCTTTAGGTATAACTTTTTTTAAAGGGCCTCGTGGCGTAGTCGGTAGTGTAACGAGGTTGTGGGTTCTATTCCCACTCAGGACAATTATTTGTATGATGAACACAGATATTTGTGTTGCGCGTATTTTGTATCTATTATGTGTATGTATTAAAAAAAAAAGTACTATATCCGTAATCTGGTACCCATAGCACAAGCGTTAAGCTTAGTTTGGGACCAGAGGACGTTGTGTGAAAATATCCGTGAATATTTATTTATTATAACTTTTATCGTCGCTCTTCCTTGGATAAAGCTCAAGATTATGTTCTTAGTTCGTCATAACAATACACCTACTAATACAATAACTACACGTAGTAATATTGCCAAATTATTATCTAGTATTATAAGAGAGCTATTATAAAATTAGTTACCTCCAGCATGTAGTACTTCAAGCAGAGAAAAATAACAGCAAATAGATTCAAATGGAACTATTATGTCAATGAAAAATAAAGTAAAAATATGTAATAAAAAACAAAATCGTGACTGTTATATTACTATGGCTGAAGTAAAAAAAGATTTAAAAGTCTATTCTCCTCCTGTACCTAAGCTTTATCTTCCATGTAACCCTGTTCGCATTGTGATAAGTGTTGTTAACGAAATTTGTTAATATATTTGTATGGTTTACATTCAACATTAAATAAAATAAAGCTGTGATGTACATAAGGTGTGTGTGATTTTTTTATGTAGGTGCCCCGTAACTTCAGTAGCAACTCTGTGAGGAATGAATGATTTTTATTTCTTACCATTAGTTTTAATGTCGCAGTATCCCTAACATAAGAATTTATGGATTCTAGCGGTTAGTCTGTGGCACAGCCACGCCACTCTTGGTGGTCTCAGTGCGAGAAGGATAAGGAAAAGTCCACGCTGGTCAAATGCAGGTTGGTAGAGTTCAGAAACTGTCTTAAACTGTATTACTTGAGATGAGAAATTAAAGGATGACCGTGAGGTCATCCTTTAATAAAAAAAGTATTTTATAATATGAATGCCGGATGGCTAGACCGCCGCGCCGGATACTTAATACAAGACCAAACCAAAACAAAAGCATTAGTTGACAGTCTTTTGTCTTTTAGCGATTTCCTAATAAAGAAATGTATAATAGTACCAAGTAGCCAACATTTCCTAGATCAGATTGGAAATATTTTCCTTAGATTTATTGAGGGCTCATTTGACATTGAGTCCGTTACGCTATTTATCAAGGTTGAATAAAAACTAAGACGTATCAAGCGTGAAACAGAATTATATAAGTATCTGATTATTCTACCATGACTTAACATAACAAGTCAAACCGTCGCGATGTTACTTGCACTTGTAATTTGCCAGTTATCTGTGTTCGCGGCTGCGAATCCATTTCACAAGTATCCTTTTGTCTTTCTTCTCGATGTTGGTAATGAAGAACTGGAAAAGACTAATTCTGAACAAATCAGGCTATCGATTCCTGGAGGTTCAGTAGCACTACGGTATCCTGCGATAGGTTTTGGCAATACAATAACTCATATAAGAGTAAGCGGTATAGATTTTGGCAACGATTTGAAGTCTAATATTGTTGATGGTGGTCCTGGTTACAGATACGTTGTTCTTGTATTCATGGGTAACCCAGGTATTCCTTATGACGCAGTAGTGACCGTTCAAACAGTGACTGATAGTATTCTCAATATGCAGAACATTGGAACTGTAGCGAATAATGAAGCCAATATATACCAAAGCGAAGAAGATGAGAACAACAGTGCTGAAGATTTAAGTGACTCAGATGTTAGTAAGACACAAAGTGATATATCTATCCAAAAAAATGCTGAATTAATGCAGTCGAGTGCCAATGTATATAGTTACATTGAAAATAAATCATTTGAAAGTAGCAACGTAGATGATAGCACTGATGAAGATAGTTCAGTTAATGACGAAAGCGCAGCTAATGACGAAAGTGAAGAAGATGGTCAGGATAATTTGGAAGATCAGGCCGTTCAAAATTCAGACGAAGAAGATAGTTATGATGAAGTAAGTAATGAAAAAGATATTCATGCTTCATATGCTGATGATATAACTCAAGAAGGCAATACTAATATTAATGTGAAAGGGTTGGGAACAGAAGATGAAGCAGATGAAGATAGCAATGAAGAAGAAATTGATTCCAGCATAAAACAATCAGATGTTTACTCAAATGGACCTATAATTGTTGATAACAATTTATATTCGAAATATAAAGCTTTAAAAGATCACCTAAATTTTGGAAGAGAAGTATATTCGCAAGAGGGCTTCCAAAAAAGTAATAGACCTGTTTACCAAGAAGATCCTTTAGATTACGAAGAAATTGATTTAGCAGGGTCGGTGTATGACGATGAAGACTCGAGCAATAGAGTAGAGAAGTTCAGAGACTCCAATAATAATAATTACATTGACTCAGACGAAAGTTATGCTGTAGCATATTAAATAAATTGTAGGTACCTGTATGGGGTGGTCTATTTTGTAAATATGTTTGACTTATGTTTAATAAATCGTGGGAATTTTTATTGGAGTGAAAATCTTCAAATATATTCATTCAGCGTATCTCCCTAAGAACACGATGGTGGTATTGATTGTTTTATATATTACCTAAACTTCTGGTGATTTATACATGTGCTACAGACAACGATACGAGATACAATAGATACAAGTGGTAACCTTGCTTGTCCCGGTATGAATGGGCCGGCTCGATCAGGGAAGTACCACCCTCTCACAGAAGATCATCAGCAATGGTAGGTATTTGCAGCGCTCTGTTTCGTGTTATGAGTGTGACCCTCGGATGCCCAAATCCCCTCCTTACCATCTCCTTATCATCCTTCCTATCCACCTCCTATCCCTTCCTTGATTTTGGTGACGTGTGAAAGATACCTGTGGTATTACTAGCTTTTAGAGGCTACGGGATCCGCTCACCATCAGGCCTGTTTGCCACACTCGTAGTATGAAAAAAAAAACAAGTTCGTAATAATAAAATTAATACTACCATACAAAATATTATTTACAACCCATTTCCCCAATTATAAATATGTAAAAAAACAAAGCACATTGTTTGTTATTTCACGTTTAGGTTACATGTTTATACTTACAAAGAACGAAGACTTTTCTGCAAAGTTTCTCCACACAAAACAATGAAATTTTTAGGTTTGTGTTTGTTCGAGCATAACATTAAAACTACTTAACTGGTTTTGATGCAACTTTTTCGTTTGATAGCCCTTGATTAGAGTTAAAAACTGGTATGCATTTTAACCCCGCCACTATTATGTTGGGAACCTGAGATATGACCAAAAAACTAGTTAACTGAGCCGCGGGCAGAATCTGGTTAATATTATACCTATAATTACAATGGACTGTTACTCCAAAAAATACTTAAAAAAATACTTTGGAAAATCCAAAAGTGCACGCTTCATAATCTTAATTTTTCACAATAAAATTGATTATTTGAAAAGTAACTAATAATGTATTAGTCTTACTAAGTAGTTTTCAATAAATCACATAGATAGCGCTAATTTCAAAAAGTACTAATGAGGTTTTCACGTCTTATACGCCATCTGGCGCTAATTTTAAGAAGTACTTCTATATTGGTCTATAGAAATAGTTCAAGAAGTTTTCACGAAATAAGGTATAGCGTAGCGCTGGTTTTAGTGTCGAGTCGAGCGTAAATATTCACAATTTTTTTTTGTTTATTTAATAACAATTAAACCACATCGAATCAGACCGTGAAAAGTGATAGGGCTCTATTCTTAATCATACTAATTTGTAAAAGAAAAAAAGACTCGATTAGTAAAGTAGTTTGGTCGTTATCGTGTTAACATACATTACCTACAACAAACGGACGTCCAAGACAGAACTTTTTCAAACAGTTTTTCAACTAGTTTAAATAACAAAAATGGCATCAAAAATATCATGAGTGTTAAAAATAGTGTTTTTTCTTGATATGTGTGGGTATATATTATTTTAGAAGTGCAATATATGATAAATAGAGACATTTTAAGTTAGATAAATCAGTTTTTCTGCGTGAAACGAGAATAGTACACACCTCAACGCTTCGCTTGCAGGCATGCAAAATTAACTGACAGCACACGCTGAGCACGATGAGCAGACAGCACGCTAACATAGTGACTGCACAAGATGTCGGAATGCTTTAGACACCGGCCTCCCGTCACAGAATAGATACTAGTCTCCCGCCCAAGTGTTGTGGGTTTAATTTCCCCACACTGTGTGATCCACAAATGGTTGTTCTGAGTCTGGGTGTACTTTGTGTCCATTAAATTGTATGTTTGTAAAGTCCCCCGGGATACAAAGATTATTCCTTAGTGCAGGGTGTAGTATTTTACAAAATAGTGCAAAGCTTCTGTACAGCAGATGTCAAGTTATTTCTTTCAATACTACGAGTACCTTTATCTTCTAAAATATTGTTACATTAGATTTAATAAGAATTTCACTCTTTCTTGGAACGCTTCAAGGCTTAAGACTGGTCATTGCAGATGGATGCCGCTGTAACGAAAATAAATTCAATATCAAATCGCCCTGCTCCCGATATTTGCATGCGCCAAAATTATGCCAGATAAGCCGTAGGTATTAATATTTCTTTTTTGGTTGTTATGTACTTGAAATTTCATGTTTAAGATTTAAATAAGGAGTTTATATAAAAAGGTAACTGGTTCAAGAACTGCATACGACATACTTTTAATGTTATGGCATGTTTTCGTTATTTTTTGTATTTAGGCAGCAGCTGGCGTTGATCAAACACATTTTTTTACACACTTTTTATTAGCTTCACCTGTGTTTTTGTTTGTATGTTTGTAACCAACTCCTTTGGGCGCGATTTTGACCCACTTTAAACGGTCAGATTTTATTCAATCTTTGTAGATTTATCGAGGACCGATGATAATACACTAATTTAATAAGACTATTCCATTATTCAATTTGCAGAATATGATTTGTTTATTTATATAACTTTAAAAAACACGCCATGGAATCTAATATAGTTCTTATGTTAAGAGAGTGAACGATGCAGGTAGGCTCATTGCGGATGTATGTATGGAGAGAAACGTTATTGTGTCAAACACATTTTTTCAACATAAGGACATCCATATGAATACATGGAGAAGGAATGAACAGAGAAGTATAATAGATTTAATTCTGGTAGATAGTCGCCTCCGAAGTAAAATTCTGGATACAAGAGCCTACAGGGGTCCCACTGTTGACACGGACCACTATCTCGTTATTGCGTAATTTAGTGGTCTGTTCAGAAAGTGGAGATACTGGCGAGAGCTTGTCCACTTCGGAGGGCTTGAAAGAATAAAGATTGAAAAGTTGCAAGAAGAGAGTGTAAGAGCAAAGTATGCAGAGGGTGTCCGTGAACGGCTGACAATGACAAGTCAGCCGGAATCTGACATAGAAGAATGTTGGAGAGTTTTGAAAGATAGTATGGTAGATACAGCGAAAGAAGTATGTGGATGCTCAAAGAAGCATAGGAAAGTGAAAGATGATGTATGGTGGGATACGGAAGTAGCAGCTTCCGTAGACCAAAAGAAGAAAGCGTGGCTGGACTATGTATCTTCTTTGAACCTGAGTGCAAGTAAGAAAGAACAGAAGAAAGAAATATACTGGCAACGTAAGAATGATACCAAAGCCTTAGTGAAAGAGAAGCGTAATAGAGCTAGTATGATTGCCGAAGAAAGGCAGATCAAAAACTTTGAGAGCAACACCTAACTTTTCTAGAGGGAGGTGAAGAAATCTCGGAGTGGTTGGTCAGCTTTCAGAATGAATAAAATAAGGTCTAAAGGTGGAGACATTCTTACAAAAACACAAGATGTGTTAAGCCGTGTGGAGTGTGGAGTGGAGTGAATATTTTGGAGATATGTATGCGGATGTTCAGCGTGATGGATAGTTGGGTACCGGCATCTTTTAATGACATTAATATGGATGAAGTTAAATGGGCGATTAGAAGTTTGAAAAATGGTAAGGCAGCGGGTATTGATATGGTGTCTTCTGAGATGATCAAGCTTGGAGGCTCATGTCTGGGAATTCTTCCTGATGCTTCTTAATTTATGTTGCATCTCAGGAATGGTCTCCAAAGACTGGAGAAGCGCAGTCATCGTGCGCTTGTTTAAAAACAAGGGTTCACGTTATGACTGTGCAAACTACAGAGTCATAAACTTAATAAGTTTGGCAGCCAAAGTGTATGGTAAGATTATTGAAAGGAGAATGAGGATGATGTCTGATGATTTTTTGTGTGAGGCACAAGGAGGTTTCAGGTGTGGAAGGGGCTGTATGGATCAAGTGTTTTCTCTGCGCAACATCGTGGAGAAGCATTTGGCTGTAGGCCAGAAGGTTTTCTGCAGTTTTGTGGATTTGGAGTAAGCATTTGACACGGTTGTACGAAAGGAATTTTGGGACATTTTGCCGGAGTATGGTATTAACGGTAGACTGCTACAAGCGGTGAAGTCCAACTACATGGACTGCAGAGCTTGTATGCGGCTGGATGATGGAATGTCACCCTGGTTTGATGTCAATATCGGCGTTAAACAGGGCTGCGTTCTATCAGCCAGACTGTTTATCATATATCTGGATAAATGTCTACAAAGGTTAATTGAAATGAATGTGGGAGTTCAGATGGGCGGCTCAGTGGTTTACTCTCTGTTATATGCAGACGATGCGGTTTTATTAGCGCAGTCCGTGGCTGACCTGCAAACCCTAGTCGACGTAATGGCAGAAAAGGGGCCTACGTGTGAATGTGGGCAAAACCAAAATAATGGTTTTTGAAAGAGAAGAAGCCAGAACAGATGTTAGAATAGCAATAGGAAATGGTGTGCTAGAACATGTAGATGAATTTGCATATCTTGGATGTGGATTCAGTCGGGATGGAAGGTACACCACCGATGTAGAGAGAAGAGTGAATACGGGAAATAGAGTGAACGGAGCATTGGGACAACTTCTCGGCAGTCATCACCTCAGCCAGAGGGCACGTGTCGCAATACACAGTGCAGTGCTTGTCCCAACGTTATTATATGGAAGCGAGAGTTGGGTATGCAAAAAGGAGCATGAGAGTAAAAACAATGCGGTCAAAATGGATCTCTGCGGAGAATCTGTGGAGTGAGGCTGACTGACCGCATTCGTAATGAAGACGTAAGAGAGCGAGTATGTATGAAAGAGAGTATTGGTGTAAAGATGCGAAAGGAAATGCTCCGATGGTTCGGACATGTGGAAAGAATGCCGGACAAGCGACTGGTTAAGAAGATATACAATGCGAAAGTGGTAGGATGTAGGTACAGGGGGATACCGAGATTCACCTACTTAGACCAAATCGGTCATGTATGGAAGGAAGGTGGAGTCAGGTCAAGTCTCTGAAACTGGCGAGCATGTATGAAGAGAGTTATGAATGTTGACGAAGCGAGAGATGTATGCAAAAATAGAGTCTCTTGGCACTCTGTTCTCTCTGCCTACCCCGCAAGGGAAATGGCGTGATAATAAGTTAGTTATCTACGGAATCTTCGAACGTGATTTTCAACCACTTCATAACGTCGGATTGATTTGAAACTTTGCACACTTATCAAAGACCGATGACAATGCAATAATTTGAGTTATCGAGTTTATTGGCTTCTAGGGTTCCGTAGCCAATAAAGAACCCTTATAGTTTAGCCATGTCCGTCCGTCCGATGAAGTGTAAAGGCAAATTATCACGGCATAAGTAGGTTTTATTTCTTTTAAATAACAGTGCTTTTGATACTATTTTAAGACTAAAAAGAAGAAAATAAATTAAAGTTAAAACTAAAATAACTCGCTTTAAATAGCTAGCTGGATTAAAAAGTAGTAAATAATATTATAATTAATAATTATTGTAAAAAAGCGTGAAGTGCATAATCAAGTGTTACAAATAGTTCACCTATATAGTAAAACGCATCGTAAATTATACCACAATAACTGATGAATAATAGTTAAAAAAAATTGTAACCAAGTACGCACACAATTAAGAAAAGTCAGACGTGTGCGCCGTGCGAGGCTCGACCCTTTTTTTGTTAGGTCGCGGAAATATGTACCTAACCACACACCCTGTCGATCGGGGCAACGAACAGAGTAGCGTGGGGCTCTCACCCACTAAATAAACCCGCCGTGTGCCGCCTCTCTACCAGTATTGGCGGGCCACTGGAACTATGTTACATTACTTCAGTGGTGCGATGTCTAGACCGGGAATTCATCTCAATACCACTGTGAAAGTTGAAAAAGAGAGCTTTTCTGCAAGCAGGATTCAAACCTGCGTCCCTTCCAATCCGGGGAAGTGCTCTGAACCGCTAAGCTATTGCAGACATCTAACGGTGACACCCAATCTCCACTTCACATTTTTGTTTTAGATTTCTTTATGACCAATGCATCCGATAGGTGGCGTGGGCCCCGGATTGGAAGGGACGCAGCTTCGAAACCTGCTTGCAGACAAGTTCTCTTTTTCCACATTCACAAATAATTTGCTCTAAGCAGCTGAGCATGTCAAGTGCTAAAATACAGATCAAAATATCAATACCACTGTCTTTGTAGTCCTTGGTTTTACCACTAGGCTTTTACTACTATTCATTTATAGTGTTAGAAATTTCTTAATATTACCCCTATTTGTCTGTGAAGAATTCGTAAAGAACGCATGCGAATAATTATTACAGCATAGATATAGGCATATATTTTTATACGGTTGGCAAATAAGCAACGATCGTAGTCTATAGACGCTAGAGGTATCAACATTCGTGCATTATCAATCCCATTTAAAGGTACCTACAGGAGCTGGGAAGGTGAAGAAGAGATATAGAGACAGGATAAGAAGGAAAGCTACAACTTGCATTCTCAATCCTCGTACGATAAGCGAAATTAAATAAAAAATACTTAGTGTTACTATGTCCCAATATTCTGTGAGATCCTTTTTTTTTGTAAAGGCGGGAAAAAATGTTCCTAACCGCACACCCCATCGTTCGGGGCAACGACCAGGGTAGTGTGGGGCCTGCACCCACTAAAGAAACCCGCTAAAGAAAATTCTGTGAGATCCTGCAGATATTAAGCAAGGTTTCGAAATTTAAAAGTGGAATTTAAAAAAGAAATACGAGTATGTGTAAGTAACTTTTCTAAGAATAATATTAATCAATTGAAACATTTAAAATTATCTAAAAAGGATATCAATATTTACAAAAGTTATTGACTAAAGCGAGGCTAATTTATTGCGTGTTTGAACATTCAAAAGTTTATAAAATATTATTGTTTTGAAGGCCTCAATACAGTGTTTTAACTTAAATAATATCTACATAAATTATTTTTTGTTATCGGGGTCAGATGCCTGCGGAAGTTTGTAAAAATGTTTGAGAATATTAAATAGGCACACTATTTTTCCAGACGTGTTAATGATCCACAAAAGAATACCCATTTTTTCCGATCGAAGAGACTTTATTCTTGAGATGTTCTTAAAAAAGTTTAAAAAAATAGTTTTTAAGAACATAAGCGATTTGGACTCAAAACGCTATGTGAAACCGGTAACTTCAAAGACGTTATAAAATTATGGTTATAATATAGTTCTGTGATATCAAAACTTTTTAAAATAACGATAGTAAAGTTTCTAGTTTATAAGATAAGTCTGACGACAAAAACATATTTGCCAAAATTTATATATTTATATTAATAATAGTGGACTCTTTTCCACGGGACTAACTAAAACACTAACTTATCACCACGCCATTTCCCTTGCAGGGTAGGCAGAGAGAACAGAGTGCCAAGAGGCTCTATTCTTGCATAAATTTCTCGCTTCCTCATCATTCATAATTCTCTTCTTCCACGGGACATTGGCAAAGTTGTATCTATAAGTCTAACAACGCCATTAATCAAGAATTGAATTGAATAGTGGACCCTTCATTGTCCTGCCAAACGTTGCCTTGCCTTCCATGAGCGGCTCTAGATATTTCTTAATATTTTTTTTGACAATGGTAATAGTGAGCGTTTGGGGTGAAATTGAGAGGCGACAACACATAATTAAAAAAAACCATAGCAAAATGAATAAAGTCCTAGAATATGATCGTAGCGTCACCTATCGGATTCGATACAAAACTTTGTTATATGTTGTTATTTTTATACATATATTTTAAGCACTTGACACGTTCATAGTAAACGATCTACGAGAACAAATGTTGCTTAAGATATAAATAAAAATAATAACCTACCTTTATAAAGGCATCACCCAAGACGGTAAGAAAGTATGTAATATCGAAATTGGGGCCCGAATGGCCGAATAGCTCAGATAGTAGAGCGTCTCCAACAGCAATCCAGAAGACGCGGGCTTACACCCTTTTATAAAGGTTTAAACCCTGCTCATGGCTATCAATTTTTACGTGTGGTGATGGACTAAGAATACAAGTGTCACCACTCCATTCTTTCCCACGGGTGTCGTATGAGGCGACTAAGGGAAGTAAGCAATTATCATCCATTGCATGACTGGTGGTAGAGCTGGGTACCAAGTGGGAGTACTCACTTTGTATCGGGCCCGAGCGGGTTGGTACCACCATTCAGTTTATATTTCATTTCATATCTGTGAAATGAATTGGTGAGCAGCGGCTTGACAATATTCTCGGTATAGTCGAGTCCATGGGCGACGGTTACCATTTATCATCAGATGGACCGTGGCTCGTCTGACATTTTCGCACTTTGTATTTCCAGGCTTTGCAAATTCTCGTTGTATCAACGGTCCTGGTTGGATTGACTCAACAAGTAAAGCACGTGATAAACACCACACGTGATCACTCTTCTTTTATCTTATGGTGGTGATATGCAAACGAGACATGACCCACCTGATGGTAAGTAAAACTTGCTACTCACCATTGCGTCCTGGTCGGTCAGATAAGAGAAGATGGGCCCGATAATAACTCTATCACCACTAATGCAAAGTGTGATATTGCTTACTTCCCTGAGTCGCCTCTCACGACACCTACGGGAAGGAATGGATTGGTGGCACTTGTATTTTTCGTCCGTCATTACATAAATGAAGTGAAGTATATTTTTAGATTTGACTGTTTGTCATTAGCCTCTTCGATAGCCAAGGGAAAGATAGCTAGCTCTGCTTTGCCAGGCAGGTCAGATGAGTTGGCATAGGGAAATTATGTGTGCATTTGTTAATAACTTAATAGCTGCCCGGTGAAGGGAAGAATCGTGAGGAAACTTGCACGACCTCAAGATTTTCTTTTTGAAGTGATAGAGTCTTGCTACTCTTAGAATGAATGGGCCGGCTCCACCAGGCAAGAACCTCTCCCACACAGAAGATAGGCGTGACGCCTAACTTGTGATTCGTATGGTGAGAGCACCATAGGTCCAAACGCCTATTATGATGACCCAGTGATATGTTATATAAAGTAATGGTACTTCGTCCCATTTATGCTGGGACAAACAAGTCATTCATAAAAAAATATTGTAATTTAATTTAAATTTAATTCTTAACACGTTCCCAGCGGCACTGATTTATCTGTACTTTCCATTACTGCGTTACGAGACGTTTGAAACCTCGTTCTGCAGAGGTTGCAGCGGCATGAGGCTTAGTAAACCCAACCGGAGACAAAAATCCTTTTTTTGACGCCAAATAAGGCGAATTGTACCGTTTTTGTCGCGATTATTGTTATAAATGTGTTGATTAACCTAACTCTACCGCCGCCTGTGGGCAGGTTATTTAGTTTAGATTCTATAGGTGAAATAAAATGTGGGGTCTTATGTACTGCATACCGCACTGGAAAAGGGCAGTTTTTAATATTGGTTAATGATGGGGAAAAAAATATTGATTTTATTTCATTGTACTTATGGATGCTTTTTATTAAAACAGGTCAAACAATAATATTTTTTGCAACCGATACATTCTGTGAGAATTTTCTTTGCTTTTTTGTTAGCCTCACGACTTTATAAGAAGAGAGAGATTTTCATGACGAGAGATTTTCTTGGGAGGTTTGCTAACCCGCATTAGACCAGCGAACTATGAGCTAAATATCTGAGACGCCACTGTATAAGGGGCTACTCGTGCCCAGTAGAGAGACAGCTCTGTTTGTTGTTTGAGGTTTTTATTTTTTATTTTTTTTATTGCTAAAGGTGGCAGAATAGCAAACGGCCCACCTGATGGTAAGTGGTAACCGCCGCTCATGGACTTTGGCAACACCAGGGGCACAGCCAAGCCGCCGCCTACCGTGAGTAAAGTGCTCTTCTCAAACCTCGTTTAAAGAGGGACAAGTTGTAACGCTGGGGAAACACCGCAGCAGGAAGTTCATTCCAGAGCTTACACGTACGTGGTAGAATAGAACGCTGAAAACGAACCGTCTTGGACGAGATCGTCTCCAGGTGGTATGTATGAACCCTAGCACGGCGTCTCGTGGTCCGGTGGTAAAATGGCGATGTTGGTACCACCTCAAACAGTTCCTCAGAGCACTCCCCGTTGAAGAGTCGATAGAGCACACAAAGAGCCCCAAAGTCTCTCCGCCGCCCCAACGACTCCAGCTCATCCGTGAGATTGGGATCATCGACAATCCGAACAGCACGCCTTTGCAGGGAGTCAAGAGGGTCAAGCTAGTATTTTGGTGCACCTGCCCAGAGATGTGAGCAGTACTCCACGTGAGGGCGGACCTGTGCTTTATACAGCACAAGTCGCTGCCTCGGGGTGAAGTACCGCTTGGCTCTGTTCAGGAAGCCCAGTTTCTTGCTCGCCAATTTGGCTTTGTCTTCCAAATGACTCCCGAATTGGACTTTGCTGGATATGTCGATGCCTAGGATCCCAATGCTCTCGGAGACCGGGAGAGTTACCCCTTGGAACTGGGGTGTCACGACAAATGCGTCCTTCTTTGCAGTGAATGCGCAAACCTGTGTCTTCGTAGGGTTGAATTGAACCAAGTTATTTTCTCCCCATTCCGAGGTCCGCCCTAGAGAGCACTCGACTTCAGACACAAGTTGGGTCCGCCTCTCCTCCAGCATGTTCCAAGGGACTTTCTGATGGCCGGTATATCGCGCATCACCCGTACTGTCATCCGAATAGCAATGCATACTCTCAATCGAGAGCAAGTCATTGATATGCAGGATGAACAGCGTTGGGGAGAGCACTGAGCCTTGAGGAACACCAGAATTAATCTCCATGGTATCAGAGCAGCATCCGTCTACAACGACTTTGATGCTGCGACCATGGAGGAAGCCGGCGATCCATTTGCAGAGCCCCTCGGGGATTCCGTATGATGGTAACTTTGATAGAAGGGCCCTATGCCAGACCCTGTCGAATGCCTTCGCGATGTCCAGGCTGAATGCCAAAGCCTCACCCCCACCCTCCAAGGCCTCTGCCCAGCGATGAGTGAGGTACGCAAGGAGATCACCAGCAGACCGACCTTGACGAAAGCCGTATTGGCGATCACTGATCAGCTGGTGATCCTCAAGGAACTGCAGAAGTCGGCGGTTGATAACTCTCTCCAGTACCCTAGAGAGCAGGGATGTTATCGCGATTGGCCTGTAATTCGACGGGTCCGACCGATCACCCCTTTTAGGAATCGGGTGAATATAGGCTACCTTCCACGAAGTAGGAATCCTGCCGGTACTGTATGAAAGGCGGAACAGGCGCGTAAGGACGGGGGTCAACTCAGGGGCGCACGTTCGAAGAACCACCGCAGGGATGCCATCCGGCCCACTCGACTTATGGACGTCCAGCAGGAGCAGCTCCCGACTGACCGCACGTTGCGTGATGCGGATTTCAGGCATGGAGCTTTCACACCGTGGGATGGTGGGCGGTGTGGCCGCTCCGGCGTCCAAAGTCGAGTTTGAGGCAAAGAGTTGGCCCAAAAAATCGGCCTTCTCCTTGACACTATGGGCCAAATTGCCATCCAGTTTCCGCAATGGTGGGAGACTAGACTGGCAGAAGTTGCCCTGTACTACATTGGCAAGCGACCAGAAAGCTCGGCTCCCAGTGGGATAGCTTGAAAGTCGCTCGCCAATTCTGGCAACGTGTTCCGCCTTGGCTTCGGCAATAGCCCTCTTGTTGGACCTGGAAGCAGCATTAAATTTCCGCTTTATCTCTTTGGCGTTCGGATCCCGACTTTTCCTGGCCCTATTCCAGTCCAGGTATGCGGACTGTTTCTGGCGTGCAGTCGTCCTACAGGCTTTGCTGAACCATGGATGGCTGCGACCATCAACCGGTATTTTGGTGCTGGGGATGAATGATTCCATCCCCATAACCACCGTTTCCACGACACAGTCCGCACAGACGTCAGGATCCCTAGAGGAAAACCATAGCTGCTTCCGAGGGTAGGAAGCGAAGAACTCGCGAAGTCCATCCCAATCTGCTGACTTATACTGCCAAACTCTAAGAGACCCAATCGTTGGAAAACGATTGGTTCCCGCAGCAAGGACAGTGCAGCGGACCAGGCAGTGATTGGATGACCCTAAAGGAGCACCAACCACCACCTGGTATACGTGTGGATTTGTAGTCAGCAGAAGGTCCAAAAAGGAGGGCTCATGACCCTCAATATCTGGGACACGGGTAGGCTGTGTTACCAGTTGAGAGAGGCCATAGGCCGAAGCCATATTGAAGAGTTGCCAACCCGGGAGGTCAGTGGTCCGGGACCCCAGCCACTCTTTGTGGTGAGCATTAAAGTTACCAAGGAGAAGCACGGCACGACGGCAACTCCACGGGATTTTCGCCGGTTGGCGAGACAGCCTCCCGAGGTAGGATTTCCCCGGGTTCGGGTCCCCTACTGACCGGCAGGTGGCCGGCGAACCATTCCCACCGTTGTAAAAAAAAAATACTTGGAGTATTATATCTACTTTATAGGATTTTTATTTTAGAATAGATATAATTTATTATGTATTATTACTCATCAGGCTGAGCGTTAATCATGAGCGTGGCTAAATTCCAACCAGATTCATCAAAGACTTTTTTAAGGTTAAATTCATTCTATTCAACAAACTGCTCAATCTTAAAATAAATGTAAAGAGGTCACAAAAATATCAGAATATTTTTAAAGTAAAAAATTTTGTCTAGATATTGATGGGACTAATATTTTATTTAGTTAAACAATTCGTTCAAGCTTTTATCAATCGTATGAGCGTCATTCAATATGTATCTAATGGTAAATTTTGATATGCGGCGTGTGGAGTGAAGACTGTGGAGCATGGCAAAGAAGACGCCTTGATTCATTGAACCGAGAATTGGAATTTAAAAACAGAATAAAATTAGAGAGATTATAAGAACACTCGAATTTAACTTTGCCATTAAAACATAAAGGTAACTACGTTAATTATAATAATTGATTATAATGTTATAGTGATAGAATATCTGGGATCTTGGCATCTCATCTCGTCATCTTCATCGATTCGGTGTCACGGGCGGGTCGACAGTAGGTAAGTAGATCTCCACCTTAAGATTAGTTGTCCCAAGAGTGTTTGGCGGCTATGGTTGTTAGTCATTTCTATATTTGTCGGTCTACGATTCGACTTTTCGTAGTCAGGGGGGTTAGGCAGAATGTCATATTTCACGTGTCGACCGTATCGTCTCGCTTGTACGATCACCGTGATTGGCCAACGGATTATTATGACATCACGCGTCGGTTTCTCAACTAATCACAGTGATCTCGATACGGTCGACACGTGAAATATGACATTCTGCCTCAGGGGGCTGGTCTACAAACCGTGGTCTCCCTGTTGCCGATCGTCGATTTAGAGGAACCAGAATTTTTTGAGGAAATGTGTTTACCAAGGGATGAAAATGTTTGAGATATCCAAATGATAAATTTAAACTATTATTATCTGCAAGAACTTCTAAGAATTCAATGTATCCCAGTAGAAAAGGAATGGGTCAATATTGATGGTTTTATAATTAAAGAAAAACTTAGGTAGAGCATTTTAATGGGATTTCCAAAGCTGAAGTTTTACACAGAGAAGAAGCGTATCCTTAATCCTATGTTAGTCTTGCGACTATAGTCTGTTTAGGGAGAGGAAATAGAAGACTTCGTCGAATTTTAAACAAATAGGTACTTGTACCTACCTTTATTGGCCGTGTGGGGCCGGCTTTAGAATTATCCCACCCCTCTCCACCCATTAGAGTCGTAAGAGCCGACTGAGGGAATACCGGGGGAAGTGGGCAGCAGCACTCCCTCGAGTATTAACAACATCTACTGCGATCGCCAACCCGCCTGCCAAGCGTGGCGATTACGGCAGTATACCCCGAATTTGGGGAGGCCTATGTCCAGCAGTGGACGTCGAAAGGCTGATGGATGGATGGACCTACCTTTATTCCTGTTCTTAGTGCTAGCGTATCCGTATTATGATAATCTATACTAACAAAATAAAGCTGCATGCAGTTGGATTTGGATAACTCTTTTTGCATTGTCATATAGCCGACACTTCACGCTACAGATTTTAGGAGCCAAGCCAGAAGAAAAAAAAAATTAAATGGTATGGCGCACTGGGAGCAGTGGGGTGAGTTCAGCTGCTCGACAACAACCGAGAATTACCGAAAAGAGCCGAACTGCAGGCCTACAATGAGATAACTATTAACTATCGCCCGTGGCTTAGACAAGTAGTTGCAAACCAAATTCCACGTAAGTAAAGCTGCTGGTTCAGCTGTGTATGAGTATAATTACATAATATATATCGCAAAGAAGAAGACAAAACAATATCCTTCCCATTAAATACAAAGTGAAAAATGTGAAATCAAAAATAACAGTCACGAGCAGGATTTGAACCTGCATCTCCTGGATACCGTCCAGATGCTTTGCCAATTCAGCCATCGTGACAATTGCTCCTGACTGCTAATCTCGATAACATTAACGTCTTTGGGTGACGTCTGCGCCATCTGTCAGAAGTATTTTCATACATTATACCGACCAGGTAAACTTAATTTTACAATTAAGATTTTTACCTAACTGACGCAAATGCTAAAAATATATATAAAAATATCTAAATATTTATTATCCTTCCCCTTGATCTATTATATCAACGCACTCATATTTTATAGAAACACAAATTAAATCGAATTTCAAACTCAAAAGATATTAAACTCACTAGAAAATTCTTCTTTTCGTTTTATGCATTACGCGAGTTGAAGTTTATTCAAATTTCTCAAATAATGTAACAGTAAACCCTAACAAATTTGACTTTCAAAATTACGTTTGACTTTTAAATTAAGATATAAAGGTCTACAAGAAAACACTAGATCATAATATATTATGTAAGTGTATCAAAAATTGCATTTGTGTACAGATAACGGTTAAAACAGAAATTCAAATACTTATAAAGTTTCAAGAAAATATGGCGTCGTTCTACAATAAATTTGACAAGTCCGTGAAACTGTTTTATTGCCGTCGGATCGTTTCGTTCTAAATGCATTTTAAACTTTTATATCCTTTATAAGCTGCGTTCAGAATTTATTCAAATTATATTATGATAAATAAATTTTCTCGTTAATTTTTTCATGGAATTGTAGGATATTGAAGATATGTAAGCAAATATCCTTGTCAAAAAAGGTAGAATTAAGACTGCACTGGCGGTAATGTTTAGTATATAATTAGAGTTTGTTCCTTTGACCAACCCTTTCTGGTGGGTTGATTCTAACCAGCCATTAGTATTATTATCCATCCATCCACCCATCAGCGTTTCAACGTCCACTGCTGGACATAGGCCTCCCCAAGAGAACGCCACAACGAGCGGTCCTGTGCCGACCGCATCCAACGGCTCCCCGCAGCTTTGAACAGATCGTCGGTCCATCTGGTGGGGGGCCGTCCTACGCTGCGCCATCCGATACGCGGTCGCCACTCGAGAACCTTTCTTCCCCAACGGTTATCGGTTCGTCGAGCGATGTGGCCTGCCCATTGCCACTTCAGCATGGCACCCCGGCGGGCCATGTCGGTCACTCTCGTTCTCCTACGGATCTCCGTATTACGGATACGATCACGTAGGGAAATACCAAGCATAGCCCGCTCCATGGCCCGCTGAGTGACTTTGACTTTGAGCCTCGATACGAGGCCAACATTCAGAGACCACGTCCCTGTTCCATATGTCATATTATTATTATATATGTTAAATTAAAACTGTAGTTTAAAGTTAATCTTGTTCTACACATCCTCTGAAGAATCGGGTGTTCATTGTGTGTCTGAATTTCATGCCCTTCCAAGTCCACGAGCCAAGGTTGATATTGCCATCAAGTAAAGCTGGCTCTTCTGCTGGGCGGATAGCCATTTACCTATATTTCTTTGAGACATAGGTCTCATATTTTATTTTCATAAGATATTATGTATATGATATATATATATATATGAGTTCCTTGTTTAATATTTATTAGTGACGTGAAACATAATTTACATTTCATGAAGACTTTAAAAGTCAGACGTTTTTATTGTGACAGTATTAATATTTTTGAAGAAAATACGTAGTTCCTACTTCCTACTATCCTACCTATATTGTAAATGAGAAGGTTTGTCAAGATGTTTTGATGTTTGTCCGGCAAACATGCCTGAACGGCAAAATTTTGTAAACAGATAAATTAAACATTGGTAACATATAGGCTTTTTTTATCCATAATTTTCATAGGAGAGCTATTTTGGTCATATAGACTAAGATGGATTATGAAGAAACTTTTACATTTTTTAATCTCTGACACTCACTCTTTCCATCTTTAAAGTCCACGGAGACTGACGAAGACAAAGTCGCGGGCAAAAGCTAGTTTCTTAATATTTTAAAGTTGTTACATTTTACATTTTTTGAAGTCTGAGTTATTATAATAATTTGAAAGTTTTTTTTTCAGATTCGAATATGACACACAATGTTAGCGGTCTCATAATGGCTTAGACAAAGAATATTATAGACAAGCTATCAGCGTATGGAAAGTCGAGATAGCAACAGTTTGACATCTGATAATCGGAATAATTTTTAAAGATTACTATGATTATAACTTTGTGGACAAAAAATGTACTACCTGTTTTAGCCGGATACAAGAATGACAGGACAAAAGAAATTGCAGCTATGCTTATATTATGCTTAAAATGTATTAGAACATGTAACATTAGCTTATATAACGTGATTAATTAAGGTTTTTTTTACGTCAATACAAAAACAAGCTTACATACTGATGATGGGGACGGTTGGCCATCTTGTTGTTTGGACCCAATTGATTGGGTCCAAGAATTAGAAAAAGTCACCCAAAGACGTTAAGTATGATGTGTTATCGAAATTAGCAGTCAGGAGCAATTGTCAGGATGGCTGAATTGGTAAAGCATCTGGACGGTATCCAGAAGATGCAGGTTCAAATCCTGCTCCTGACTGTTATTTTCGATTTCATATTTTTCACTTTGTGTTTAATGTATAGTGCTAAGCATGTCAAATGCTAAAAATATATATAAATAGAAAAAATAATTCAAAGTGGTTCAACGATCTTGCTGTGTCTATAGCTTAAATGGTAGTGAAAGTATAAAGATATTATTCATTTGTTGTAGTTTAACAGGATATATTATGTACATATACCTAAAATAAAAATTATGTAACGACATAACTTGATAAGCATTATGGATAAACGTAGTCTTTATAATATAAGTACATTTAAATTCACTACGTTGGCACAAATTAAAATATATACATATTGTAATATCCCGATACCAGATCGATTGTTATTGTTTTCACATATTTTATTGGATTTACATTATAGTGCTGTACCGGATGCGTCAATCATGAAAACCTTTATACCGATTTCACAAAATTTATGTTAAACTAGCTGTTACCTGCGACTTTATCCACGTGGAATTTAAAGTGTTATTTTATGCGCGGAACCCTAATTCTTTTCCCAATCCCGTCCAAATCAGCCCATCAATGTTGCAGATTAGAAAAACATTTTTTTTTAAAGTACCGTATATACTATAATTTAGATATTTTTATAGGTATGTTCTTTAGGCGTCACCCAAGACATTAAAAATGAATGTGTTATCGAAATTCGCAGTCCCGAGCAATTGTCACGATGGCTGAATTGGCAAAGCATCTGGGACGGTATTTCAGGAGATGCAGGTTCAAATCCTGCTCGTGACTATTATTTTCGATTTCACATTTTAACACTTTGTGTTAATACCGTACTATACTTTCATACGCATTTAGTAAAGAGCTGTTATTTAGACATACAAATAGACACTTCAATTTTATTTATTTGTATAGACTAAATACTATGTAAATTTGTTTTAAAATTACAATCTTGCTGTACATAAAAACAACAGAAAAATAATGTATTTAAGATCTCCTAAATAATACAGACTTGTTGATTCAATACTGGCCACTGCATATTTAGCACACAAAACGGTCGCCATGGATTGATTCGAAATTCAAATGGGTATTTTAAAATAGAACGTCGCCGTACTTCAGCGAGCACCGCTAATGAATAAATAGGCCTTCGTACCGTTACATTTATTTTGTAATAAATTTCTCGAAGACCATAAATCTCTTTCCCAAGAAAACAGGTCATGTAACACCTGCAATCTCATTGATTGACAGTAAGAGGATATTCATTGTCTGTGAAATAATTCAAATAATAAAATATTGATAACGGTCAATCGTATTCTCTATGGCACATCATGTTCTTTGTAGGTGGGTTGGGAATTATATCAACATTCTGATTTTCCGGATATCCAATTGTTTTGAGTTGTGATAGAAAAGTTAAGAATCGCTTGTAGCATTGTATGTTACTTATAAAATATTTATGTCTAGTCTGTTAGTTAATACAAGTAGATGAGGTAGAGTAATACTCATTACTTTTATTTCTTCGAATAGGAGCATATGTTTGTCGTTTCTTTGTGGCGGAGCTACTGGCAGATATAGTGCTAAGACTAGAAAATTAAAATGCCTTAAAACTACTTTGGCCATATACACATCAATCTGAAGCAGAAGGTTTGTTTTGTAGATATAGCAAATAAACAAACACAAAAAGGACCTTAACTCTACTAGGATCTCCCTAGAAAGGTGGCTAGAGTCAATTCTGGCCAGATGATTGTTCATCCGCCTTGTGGCGGAGGACTGAATATTGTAAAGCAAATTGAGATATTTTTTTATTTCTCTTCTCTCTCTCTCTAATCTCTTTATTTAGCACTTGATTGTTATGTGCTGAAACATTTACACAGTTTCCTCGAGGGTGTGTGAATAGGTACATTATTTCCGCGTTAACGATAAAAAAGGGTGAAAAATATTAAGGCAATAGTCTACCACGCTGGCCTAGTGCAGGTTCGCATACTCCACAGGCCGTCTAGAAAAACTCTCAGATATGCAGGATTCTTCACAAAACCTATTGTTATTATCCGACAGTGGTAATTTGGATAGAAGTACGAAAAGTCTTGAAAAAAATTCTAGCCTAAGGGTGTCAGGTCTAGGGCAGTCTGGCACACTAGCAGAGGCAGGCCCGAAATGGCCCCGCACGTGTAACGCAAGCGCCCCTCGATGAGGGAAGGCTAGGCCCTCTAAATCAGATGGGGCCACCAAGGATGAAGGCTTAGACCTGCTAGGGGTGGAGGAACTCATGCGTAGAGCATACATGTTGCCTCAGGTTAAAGCAAGCCTGAAGAAACATTTTATCCGCCCGGCGGGGGCATTCATAAAGGATTTCCTCGCGTGATAAAAATAAAATGTTTAAAGAATTAGAGGCATTGCCCATCAAAATTTTGACCTCAGACTGGGGATCCAACTTGATACCTGTCTCTTTGTAGTCTTTGGCTTATCAACAAGATGCCACTGCTTAATTAAATTATTTCTTAAATAAAAAATAATAGAATATAGAAAAAAGGTCTTATTCATTTTTGTTTTTAAAACCAAAAGGAAATATTAAACACAAAGTGAAAAATGTGAAATCGAAAATAACAGTCACGAGCAGGATCGGTATAATGTATGAAAATACTGCCGACAGATGGCGCAGGCGTCACCCAAAGACGTTGTATGAATGTGTTATCGAAATTAGCAGTCAGGAGCAATTGTCACGATGTCTGAATTGGCAAAGCATCTGGACGGTATCCAGGAGATGCAGGTTCAAATCCTGCTCGTGACTGTTATTTTCGATTTCACATTTTTCACTTTGTGTTTAATGTATAGTGCTAAGCATGTCAAATGCTAAAAATATATATAAACATTTCTAAATACAAAAGGAAATAGTTTTCAAATTTCCAAGTATCGAATTTTACCTGAACTGATTCAGTCTAAATGTATCGATTAGTCATACAAGATGTTTACTAATAACAATTTTCGTGACTAGCTTCTGCACACCTAATTTTGTCGTACTGTTATTGATAAAGTGCCTCTTTGAACTTAATGGCTGTGATTGTTTATATATGGTTCTGGGTTAAGAGCAGTTAACTGTTTGATATATTGAGAACTTCGTCTATTATATTGGAGATGGGCAACTGGCAGACCGTGATCTGTACCGGGTAAAGATTTTGACCTTTGGAACGCTAAATATTGATAAATATATACGTATCTAATTCTGATTAGAGTATACATAAATTCAATTGCCGTGCGTTAGCCTAGCAAAGAAAACGGTACGATCAATTTTGATAAAATGTTGGTGTGAGTGGGTTTCTGGATGGATTAGTCATAGTTGAACTCGGTAGATGGCGATGCGATCGTGTACCAGAATTTTTGTAATCAATTTTTGGACGGAAATTCATTTTTATTATTTAACAATAACTTTACCGCAACGCCAATCTTCTTCCTTTTATAATTGATATCTAGAAAAATATTCCGAGCGTCAAGCGTACGTTGGGGCAGGACAACGTCTACCTGCTTTGGGTAGGCTTTGCTATGCGGCTGCGATGAGGACACGGCGCAGCACACGCTCGAGTCGTGCCCGACTTGGATCAAGCAGCGCCGTGAACTTGTCACGTCAATAGGGGGGAACCTCTCGCTGCCGAGCGTCGTCAGAGCGATGCTTGGCAGCGACAGGAATTGGGCCGCGGTCGCTGCTTTCTGCGAGGAGGTAATCTCGCGGAAAGAAGCGGCGGAGAGGGCCAGGGAGGGTGATACTTCCACAGACCCGAACCACCGCCAGCGACTGGGGTGGCGCAGGCGTGAATATATGCGTCTAATACCGCCCTAGCTGAGGCTGTGGTGGCTGGATGGACCGGGAAACGTCCACCACCCGCAAGGCCTCCCGCGAAGGTGCGACGCTCCGTGTGCGAATGCGTCGCTCAGTAAATACCCGAAAGGGTACCCTCCACTGAGCGACGCACCGGCGGACCACTGAAGCAATGTAACATAGTTCCAGTAACCCGTCAATAATAAATAAAAATTCACGGATATTTTCACACAACGTCCTCTGGTGCCAAACTAAGCTTAACGCTTGTGCTGTGGGTACCAGATTACGGATATATTACAAATATTACTTTTTTTTTTAAATAGAACATATACATAAATATATAATAAATAGAAAACACCCAGACGTAGGACAAATATCTGTGTTAATCACACAAATAATTATCCTGAGTGGGAATCGAACCCATGACCTCGTGCACGGAAGTCGGTTACACTACCGACTACACCACGAGGCCCGCCATAAAGGCGGAGAGACGGCACAAGGCGGGTTTCTTTAGTAGGAGAGGGCCCCACACTACTACTACCTGTTCGTTACCCCGAACGACGGGGTGTGCGGTTAGGATTTTTTTTTCCCGCATTAACAAAAAAAAAACGGCTTTGCCAAACACTGAAGGTCATTCTACCAACGACTCTACAGTCGCTTTCTTCGGTCTATGGCGCTGTATGTTGAACTGATCTGGGCGGACAACGTTACCGCTCTTAATAAGGCCCTGATATGAAAATATAACAAACATAAAAGGAAAAATAATTTACTGGCGATTTGAGGTTTGAGGAGTTGGGGTGATATTTTATGGGAGGAAAAAGGTTTAACACGATTTTCGGCAAAACTACGAGACCTATCGAAAGTAGTAGAATGGCAAAATTGTAGGTAATACAACTTTTGTATATTTACACTATTTTCACATAATCTGAAAATTTATGCGAAAATTCTGGATTTTTACTACAATAAAAAAATGTTTTTTCACGGATTTTGGTATAGTCTTGCCTGTTTATATCCTACACATATTGTATTTTTTTTTGATTAAATATATATATATATTTTCAAATTAGCTTAAAAGATAATTATGTCAGACTGGCATAGCCCGCCGGGTTGGCATGCTGAAGAGGAGGTCACATCACTCTACAAACCGATAACCCTTGGAGAAAAAAGGTTTTCGTGTGGCGACGACGACTCGGACGGCGCAGCATGGGACGGCCCCCATCAAATGGGTTGACGATCTGGTCAAAGCCGTGGGGGGCCGTTGGATGCGGTCGGCGCAGGACCGCCCGGTGTGGCGTCCTCTTGGGGAGCCTTTTGTTCAGCAGTGGACGTTGAAAGGCGGATGGCTGGCGGTGGATAGATGGATAATTATGTCAACATAAACTGTATGCCAAAAAACAAATATGGTAAAGTACAAATTATTTTGAATTAGGAAAAAGAAGATTTTTAGTACGAGCGGGAAACGAACCCGCGCCTTTTCCAATCCGGGGAAGTGCTCTAAGCCACTGAGCTATCGTACCTATTCGGTCATCCTAATTTCCACATGACAGTTGTCGTTACGACCAACGCCATCTATCGGAATGCATTTACATAAATTAATTCCAATATAGTTAAGTTTAATTTTGCAATTAAAATTCATACTATTTGATGGACATTTTTGATCTATTAATTATTTCCGAAGGGATCCCGTGTCCCTAGTTATGTAATTTGAATTTGTACAGGAGTCATTAATTTATAGTATTTTAGGAAATAATAAATAAATATAATCTAGGTCCCCTAAGAGTTCCTATAGTGTCAAGTTTTAATTCTCTGAATAGTACAGTAAAATCCATAGCTTCAGTTAGTATATAGAAACAGTATGGCTTGTTTTGTAGTACCTAATCTAGATTATTTATGTTTTGTAGACCTAAGTTAATAAAAGTTAGTATGACGTTTGTTTAATTGGATAGACCCTTATAAGGCGCTTCAGAAACAGGAGCTACCCAGCCCTAGGTGTAATAGTTCAATGATGATATTGGTAACAAGACCGATAGTAGGTATAACAGTCCATTTTATATAGATTTTACCTCTTAGAGCGCTAATGTTACTATCCCCGAGGGGGAGGGGATTGCTGATTCAGATATGTCATAATGTCTCATATTATTGCGCTTATACAGTACGGGCACGATAGTTTCATAGTTTTATGAGTATAATGTCACACAGTACCAGCCAATAAAGGGGGAGAGACGGCTCACAGCGGGTTTTTAGTGGGTGAGGACTCCACATAGATACCCTTTCGTTGCCTCCAAACGACGTAGTGTGCTGTTAGGTACATTCGTT
Source organism: Leucoma salicis (assembly GCA_948253155.1). Classification (NCBI taxonomy): domain Eukaryota; kingdom Metazoa; phylum Arthropoda; class Insecta; order Lepidoptera; family Erebidae; genus Leucoma; species Leucoma salicis. The sequence continues at coordinate 8,679,954 of OX411822.1, read as the reverse complement.
CCATTCTTAACAAAAAAAAAGGATAGTTACTAAGTGAGAGTACTCATTCGCTATCAGGTCCGAACGGGTCGGTACCACCGTCTCCTGTGTGACCGGTCATGAAGCACTTCAGTGTGTTTTGGCTGTAGCAGAAGATAGCCGTTTATTCTTTCATTTCACATCTGAGAAATGAAATGGTGCACAGCGGCTTGACTATACTTTCGGTATAGTTGAGTCCATGAGCGACGGTTACCACTTACCATCAGGTGGGCCGTGGCTCATGTGCCATCATAAGCAACAACAAAAAAAAAAGAAGAGGCATAGTGAAAAACGTAACAGTTTGATAAAATATTTGTTCTGGCTTTCGTTACGCTAATGTGAGGCCACTTAAGCCAAACACGTTGCCCGTATATTCGTAGCTCACCATTACCATTGTAACTGAGAAAGATTATGGTTATGCGATCGGTATAATCAAGACGGTACAGTAACGGGGTTGACAGAAAATAAACTAACGGTGTTAAAATAATTTGATTAAAAAAAAGCCGTGTGGGGCCGGCTTTAGAATTTTCCCACCCCTCTCTACCCACGGGAGTCGTAAGAGCCGACTGAGGAAATACCGGGGGAGTGGGCAGCAGCACTCCCTCGAGTATTAACAACATCCACTGCGATCGCCAACCCGCCTGCCAAACGTGGCGATTACGGCATTATCCCCCATGACGGGACTGCTCATTACGGTGTTCTCTTGGGATGGCCTACGTCCGGTAGTGGACGTTGAAAGGATGATGGATGGATGGTTGGATGATTAAAAAAAATCGTTTTGCTTATTCTATACATAACGCCAATTTTATATGTAAGGACCTCATTATATTAAGTTACACATTTACCGATTCTCCTTCACTTGCACATTTTTGGGCCTGCGCCATGATTACTACGCAAAGAATTAAAGCAAAAAGCAAAACAAAGCGACGAGCAGTACCCATTGTTATGATATCTAATGAGTCGTAACATACTGGTTTATCAGATCCTATTTAAGCCAATTCGTTTTTTAATCGCGTTAGTGAAAAAATAAATACATATTCTTTGAATGTTAAAATATACAGGTACCTACATTAACTGTCTCGGTGGTGTAGCGGTAGTGTATGCGACTGCTAATCATGAGGTCTCGGGTTCGATCCCCGGGTCGGGCAATGTTATTAAGCTTTTTCCTAAAAAGAAAAATTCTCAGTAGCAGCCCGGAGTTTGGAAATGTGCCCGGTAGACGTCAATAGGCTCGCCCCCTATTACGTGGGACTTAAACATAGCTGGCGAGTCGTGGGTGTGTAATACACCTCTGCCTACCCTTTCGGGGAATACAGGCGTGATGCTATGTTACCTACATTAAAAAACTTACCATCATATTTACGTATTACGACGATGTTTCCACATTTATATCTTACGTTGGCGTCGGTAGATCAATTACTACAAAATATTACGTACATACTACATACACAGACTCATGCCTGTTACTCAGACCCCTCCACAGAACATTTTTACTCTACGAGGACCTCTCTGAGTAACAGCACACAGACAACGCATTTCCACTTCCCGCAATCCTTGTTTTTTGTTAAGGCGGGAAAAATTGATCATTACCGCACACCCCGTCGTTCGGGGCAATGAACAGGATAGTGTAGGGCCTTCACCCACTAAATAAACCAGCCGTGTGCCGTCTCTCCGCCTTTATTGGTGGGCCACTGGAACTACTATGTAACATTACTTCAGTGGTCACTTCCCGCGATCCTAGCTTACCTCTTTTGCCTCACTATCATTATATTCCTCATCGATGCATGTTGGTCAATCAATCATGTTGGACTTTATTTTTTTTCCTTTTCGAAAAGACAATGTGTGCTGATATCTATATTATTAAAAGAATTTATGCAAATGAGTCGAATGATGCGAGATGAAATTACGAGTCCGTTTAGCCGTTGTAAGTTGAGGTTGGAAGGTAGATGATGTGTAACAATGCTTTTCATTGGCAGCTCAATGATGATATGGTCGTGGCCCAGGGTGGAAACTTCGAGGAAGCGGCGTCCTGGCCACCTTTGGGACCTCGGAGGTGGTCAGAAGGATCGGGGCGCTGGGGCTTAGGGTGGCCCTGGATAAATCGGAGGCCCTACTTTTCCATGGGCCGCGACGTCGGCCACCTGCTGGCGCCTCGATCACGGTGGACGGGGTCCGAATTGAGGTGAAGGCCCAGATCAAGGATCTGGGCCTGGTGCTGGACGGGCGGTGGCGCTTTCGCGAGCACTTCCGCCAACTGTCCCCGAGGCTCGTCGGCGCAGCGTCCGCCCTTGCACGGCTCATGCCGAATATGGGCGGACCCAACAATGTGTGCCGACGGCTATACTCGGGGATGGTCTGGCCGATGGCGCTGTATGGTGCACCTGTGTGGGCGGAGTCCCTGGACGCGCCGAACAGGGCTCTTCTGTGGAGACCACAAAGAGTCGTCGCGTCCAGGCCAGACAGAGGCGGCTTGCGCGTTGGCCGGAATCCCCCGGTGGGACTTGGAGACGGAAGTGTTCGCCGAGGTGTATTGGCGGGCGTCGCAAGAGCGGGCTGGGGGTGGTTGCCTCCTGCCCAACGAGGTGGCCAGGTGGTATGGCGACGCTCGCCGTGCTGCCATGGCCAGTTGGAAGGTGCGGCTGGAGACACCCTGGGCTGGTCTCTGGACCGTAGGGACGCTCCAGCCTGTGCTGGAGGAGTGGGCGGGGCGACAACACGGAGTCCTTACCTTCCGATTGGTGCAGGTGCTGTCGGGGCACGGTTGCTTCGGCAGATATCTGCACATAGTCGCAAGGAGGAAAGCGATTCCGGGCTGTCACCATTGTGGCTGCGACGAGGACACGGCGCGGCATCCATCCATCCATGAGCCTTTTAACGTCCTCTGCTGGACATAGGCCTCCCCAAGAATGAGGGATAGTGCCTTAATCGCCACGCTTGGCAGGTGGGTTGGCGATCGCAGTGGATGTTGTTAATACTCGAGGGAGTGCTGCTGCCCACTCCCCCGGTATTCCCTCAGTCGGCTCTTACGACTCCCATGGGTGGAGAGGGATGGGACAATTCTAAAGCCGGCCCCACACGGCATATGACACGAGTAAGTAAGAAATATATATAACAAAGAAGTAATAATGAATCAGTGCTCATTTCATTTATTACAAAAGTATTTAACTTGCGAACTTTTTGAATTCTATTAATAAGCGGGCAAATTTTAGTAAATGAAAATACATTATTTGTGTTTTAAGCTTTTTTTTCAACTTCGCATGCCGTCAAAAAATCAGGCATGCATTTTTCCTCATGATGTTTTCCTTCACCGAATAGTGATAATTTGTAAACAAATGCACAATATGTTTCATTTCGATAAACTAGAGGTGTGTGCCAAGCGAAGACACCTAACCACGGAGGAGATCTTCCGAAGAAACGTTAAGCAGTGGGCCCGGCTGTCAAATATATCCTGGGTGTCAGAGGTCTAATATCTAAGTCAAACTTTACACTTCTTCTTGACTAGGAAACGAGACTTCGAAGTTTTGCCTACTGTCTATATTATAATAATAATAAAGCCTTTTATTTCCCAAATAATCACATAATATTATATCCAAAAATAATAGTATATAGTATAGTATGTACATTACAATTTTATTTAGTTATAATATTAATTTTTTTATATGTATAATATTTTTAGATTATGCACTTTCATCTTTAAATAACTACATAGATATATAGCTGCTTTTATTAATTAACATTTTATTTTGAAGTATATATATTTAGGTGTATTACAATTATATTTAATTACTAAATTCACATATATAATTATAATTAATTTAAATACTTACTAGATATTTTACTAATTTCACATTAAATTTTTATAGAATATTTATCCATGCACATTACAATTTTTTATACTTAGCGGGTTTTTTTTTTAATATTTTAAAGTTTAAATTAGTTTATAGGACATATCGTTATTTAATTTTACAAAATCATTTCATTTTTATTTTATTTATATTTCATATAATTTAAAATATAATATATTTATGTATTTAATTGAATTTACGAATTGAGACAACAACAATTTTATTTATTAATAACTTACAGAAGAATATAAATTTACTCCTTATTAAAAATTGCATGCTCTTAATACATTATTTATATAAAATAACAGCCAGGAGCAGGATTTGAACCTGCATCTTCTGGATACCGTCCAGATGCTTTACCAATTCAGCCATCCTGACAATTGCTCCTGACTGCTAATTTCGATAACACATCATACTTAACGTCTTTGGGTGACGCCTATATTTTCGATTTCACATTTTTCATTTTGTGTTTAATGTATAGTGCTAAGCATGTCAAATGCTAAAAATATATATAAAAATATCTAAATATTTAAAGGGTTTGCGTCATTATTAGGTAAAATCTTAATTGTAAAATTAAGTTTACCTGGTCGGCATAATGTATGAAAATACTTCCGACAGATGGCGCAGGCGTCACCCAAAGACGTTAAGTATGATGTGTTATCGAAATTAGCAGTCAGGAGCAATTGTCAGGATGGCTGAATTGGTAAAGCATCTGGACGGTATCCAGAAGATGCAGGTTCAAATCCTGCTCCTGACTGTTATTTTCGATTTCACATTTTTCACTTTGTGTTTAATGTATAGTGCTAAGCATGTCAAATGCTAAACATATATATAAAAATATCTGAATATCGTCATTTTTTCCTTATTTTTTTTGGTAATTTTTGTACAGATGTTTTTATGCTCTTGATTAATTGTTAATAAGTTGATTCCATGTTATATAATGACATATTCTCTATATGTTCAATAAATATATTTTTCAGTGACTGTAACTCAAAGGGGTTCAATTCGGACATTTTGCAATTGTAGTCTTTTCGTGATTTGACTTTATTGCCATTTTGTGGCAAATTCATTCAGACTATTCTGTGGTCTGTAGGAAAAGCTGTGTTTATAACCTGTACATTTGTAATATTTTTAATGTTTCTTATTATAATAAAATCTATATCATTTCGTATTTTTCCATTTGGTGCCAACCATGTCCATTTTTGTTTAGGATTTTTCTTAAAGTATGAGTTTGCAATGTAGAGCTGGTTTTCAAAACAGAATTGTATTAATATATCACCCCTTTTATTTCTTTCTCCATATCCCCATGGGCCCATAACTTTCTTATCATCTGGTTTGGGTTTCCCAATCTTGGAATTGAAGTCTCCCATGGCTATAGCTTCTTTTCTTGTATTTTCTAAGGCATTCTGTAGCTGTTTATAGAACCTTTCTAATTCTTCCAAAATTGCCATTTCTGTAGGAGCATAACATTGTATCAAATAGAATGTTTTACCATTGAGGGATATATCTAATCGAATGATTCTATCAGAAATATTTTTTATATCAATTATGTTATCTTTCAAACTTTCATTTACGAGAAAACCAACACCATTTCTTCCATTCTTTTCACCATAATAAATCATGATGTAGTTTTCCTTTTCTAATATTACTTTCCCTATTTAGATATTTTTTTTATATATATTTTTAGCATTTAACATGCTTAGCACTATACATTAAACACAAAGTGAAAACACATCACGCTTAACGTCTTTGGGTGACGCCTGCGCCATCCGTCGGAAGTATTTTCATACATTATACCGACCAGATAAACTTAATTTTACAATTAAGATTTATACCTAATAATGACGCAAACCCTATAAATATTTAAATATTTTTTATATATATTTTTAGCATTTGACATGCTTAGCACTATACATTAAACACAAAGTGAAAAATGTGAAATCGAAAATAACAGTCAGGAGCAGGATTTGAACCTGCATCTCCTGGATACCGTCCAGATGCTTTACCAATTCAGCCATCCTGACAATTGCTCCCGACTGCTAATTTCGATAACACCAGGTAAACTTAATTGTAAAATTAAGTTTACCTGGTCGGTATAATGTATGAAAATACTTCCGACGGATGGCGCAGGCGTCACCCAAAGACGTTAAGCGTGATGTGTTTTCACTTTGTGTTTAATGTATAGTGCTAAGCATGTCAAATGCTAAAAATATATATAAAAAAAATATCTAAATAGGGAAAGTAATATTAGAAAAGGAAAACTACATCATGATTTATTATGGTGAAAAGAATGGAAGAAATGGTGTTGGTTTTCTCGTAAATAAAAGTTTGAAAGATAACATAATTGATATAAAAAATATTTCTGATAGAATCATTCGATTAGATATATCCCTCAATGGTAAAACATTCTATTTGATACAATGTTATGCTCCTACAGAAATGGCAATTTTGGAAGAATTAGAAAGGTTCTATAAACAGCTACAGAATGCCTTAGAAAATACAGGAAAAGAAGCTATAGCCATGGGAGACTTCAATTCCAAGATTGGGAAACCCAAACCAGATGATAAGGAAGTTATGGGCCCATGGGGATATGGAGAAAGAAATAAAAGGGGTGATATATTAATACAATTCTGTTTTGAAAACCAGCTCTACATTGCAAACTCATACTTTAAGAAAAATCCTAAACAAAAATGGACATGGTTGGCACCAAATGGAAAAATACGAAATGATATAGATTTTATTATAATAAGAAACATTAAAAATATTACAAATGTACAGGTTATAAACACAGCTTTTCCTACAGACCACAGAATAGTCTGAATGAATTTGGCACAAAATGGCAATAAAGTCAAATCACGAAAAGACTACAATTGCAAAATGTCCGAATTGAACCACTTTGAGTTACAGTCACTGAAAAATATATTTATTGAACATATAGAGAATATTTCATTATATAACATGGAATCAACTTATTAACAATTAATCAAGAGCATAAAAACATCTGTACAAAAATTACCAAAAAAAATAAGGAAAAAATGACGATATTTAGATATTTTTATATATATTTTTAGCATTTGACATGCTTAGCACTATACATTAAACACAAAGTGAAAAATGTGAAATCGAAAATAACAGTCAGGAGCAGGATTTGAACCTGCATCTTCTGAATACCGTCCAGATGCTTTACCAATTCAGCCATCCTGACAATTGCTCCCGACTGCTAATTTCGATAACACATCACGCTTAACGTCTTTGGGTGACGCCTGTGCCATCCGTCGGAAGTATTTTCATACATTATACCGACCAGGTAAACTTAATTTTACAATTAATATTTTTACCTAATAATGACGCAAACCCTATAAATATTTAGATATTTTTTATATATATTTTTAGCATTTGACATGCTTAGCACTATACATTAAACACAAAGTGAAAAATGTAAAATCGAAAATAACAGTCAGGAGCAGGATTTGAACCTGCATCTCCTGGATACCGTCCAGATGCTTTACCAATTCAGCCATCCTGACAATTGCTCCCGACTGCTAATTTCGATAACACATCACGCTTAACGTCTTTGGGTGACGCCTGCGCCATCCGTCGGAAGTATTTCCATACATTATACCGACCAGGTAAACTTAATTTTACAATTAAGATTTTTACCTAATAATGACGCAAACCCTATAAATATTTAGATATTTTTTATATATATTTTTAGCATTTGATATGCTTAGCACTATACATTAAACACAAAGTGAAAAATGTGAAATCGAAAATAACAGTTAGGAGCAGGATTTGAACCTGCATCTCCTGGATACCGTCCAGATGCTTTACCAATTCAGCCATCCTGACAATTGCTCCCGACTGCTAATTTCGATAACACCAGGTAAACTTAATTGTAAAATTAAGTTTACCTGGTCGGTATAATGTATGAAAATACTTCCGACGGATGGCGCAGGCGTCACCCAAAGACGTTAAGCGTGATGTGTTTTCACTTTGTGTTTAATGTATAGTGCTAAGCATGTCAAATGCTAAAAATATATATAAAAAAATATCTAAATAGGGAAATTAATTATTTCAAAAAAATAAATAAGGAAAGTAATATTAGAAAAGGAAAACTACATCATGATTTATTTATATATATTTGTAGCATTTGACATGCTTAGCACTATACATCAAACACAAAGTGAAAAATGTGAAATCGAAAATAACAGTCAGGAGCAGGATTTGAACCTGCATCTTCTGGACACCGTCCAGATGCTTTACCAATTCAGCCATCCTGACAATTGCTCCTGACTGCTAATTTCGATAACACATCATACTTAACGTCTTTGGGTGACGCCTGCGCCATCTGTCGGACGTATTTTCATACATTATACCGACCAGGTAAACTTAATTTTACAATTAAGATTTTTACCTAATAATGACGAAAACCCTATAAATATTTATATATATTTGTAGCATTTGACATGCTTAGCACTATACATCAAACACAAAGTGAAAAATGTGAAATCGAAAATAACAGTCAGGAGCAGGATTTGAACCTGCATCTTCTGGACACCGTCCAGATGCTTTACCAATTCAGCTTCAAGAGCATAAAAACATCTGTACAAAAATTACCAAAAAAAAAATAAGGAAAAAATGACGATATTTAGATATGTTTATATATATTTTTAGTATTTGACATGCTTAGCACTATACATTAAACACAAAGTGAAAAATGTGAAATCGAAAATAACAGTCAGGAGCAGGATTTGTACCTGCATCTTCTGGATACCGTCCAGATGCTTTACCAATTCAGCCATCCTGACAATTGCTCCTGACTGCTAATTTCGATAACACATCATACTTAATGACTTTGGGTGACGCCTGAGCCATCTGTCGGAAGTATTTTCATACATTATGCCGACCATTTAAACTTAATTTTACAATTAAGATTTTACCTAATAATGACGCAAACCCTTTAAATATTTAGATATTTTTATATATATTTTTAGCATTTGACATGCTTAGCACTATACATTAAACACAAAGTGAAAAATGTGAAATCGAAAATATAGGCGTCACCCAAAGACGTTAAGTATGATGTGAACAAAAAGTCTCCCATGGCTATAGCTTCTTTTCCTTTATTTTCTAAGGCATTCTGTAGCTGTTTATAGAACCTTTCTAATTCTTCCAAAATTGCCATTTCTGTAGGAGCATAACATTGTATCAAATAGAATGTTTTACCATTGAGGGATATATCTAATCGAATGATTCTATCAGAAATATTTTTTATATCAATTATGTTATCTTTCAAACTTTTATTTACGAGAAAACCAACACCATTTCTTCCATTCTTTTCACCATAATAAATCATGATGTAGTTTTCCTTTTCTAATATTACTTTCCCTATTTAGATATTTTTTTTATATATATTTTTAGCATTTGACATGCTTAGCACTATACATTAAACACAAAGTGAAAACACATCACGCTTAACGTCTTTGGGTGACGCCTATATTTTCGATTTCACATTTTTCACTTTGTGTTTAATGTATAGTGCTAAGCATGTCAAATGCTAAAAATATATATAAAAAATATCTAAATATTTAAAGGGTTTGCGTCATTATTAGGTAAAATCTTAATTGTAAAATTAAGTTTACCTGGTCGGCATAATGTATGAAAATACTTCCGACAGATGGCGCAGGCGTCACCCAAAGACGTTAAGCGTGATGTGTTATCGAAATTAGCAGTCGGGAGCAATTGTCAGGATGGCTGAATTGGTAAAGCATCTGGACGGTATCCAGGAGATGCAGGTTCAAATCCCGCTCCTGACTGTTATTTTCGATTTCACATTTTTCACTTTGTGTTTAATGTATAGTGCTAAGCATGTCAAATGCTAAAAATATATATAAAAAATATCTAAATATTTATAGGGTTTGCGTCATTATTAGGTAAAAAACTTAATTGTAAAATTAAGTTTACCTGGTCGGTATAATGTATGCAAATACTTCCGACGGATGGCGCAGGCGTTACCCAAAGACGTTAAGCGTGATGTGTTATCGAAATTAGCGGTCGGGAGCAATTGTAAGGATGGCTGAATTGGTAAAGCATCTGGACGGTATCCAGGAGATGCAGGTTCAAATCCTGCTCCTGACTGTTATTTTCGATTTCACATTTTTCACTCAGTATTTTTAATTTTATTAATTATAAATTGAGATATAAAGTATCCTATCTCTGTTGCAACAAAACACACATTTAAAAAAAAAGTTAAAATCGGTTCAGTAGTTTCAGAGTTCATCCCGGACAAACATCGTGACACTGGAATTATACATAATAGACTAGCTGATCCGGCGAACTTCGTATCGCCATATAATTTTTCATAATTAAATATTGCAATTAGAAATTGAGATATAAATTATCCTATCTTAAATTGCAACAAAACACACATTTAAAAAAAAAAGTTCAAATCGGTTCAGTACTTAGTTTCGGAGTTCATCCCGGACAAACGTCGTGGCACTGGAATTATAAATAATAATAATAAAGCCTTTATTTCTACTATTTTACAATTAGCTAAGCATAAAATTAATTTAAACTACTTACAATATTTACATTTACTGCTTCACGTAATAGTAGTCGCCTCCATGGCGTAGGTCTCCCCCATGTCCTTCCACTTTTTCCTATTCCTTGCTGCCCTCATCCATCTAGATCCAACTCTCTTCCTAAAGATGTCATCCCATCTTTTATTTGGTCAACCGATCCCTCTATTTTTCTCTCTCGGTACCCACTCCGTGACAGTTCTAGTCCATCGTCGGTCACCCATTCTACATACATGGCCTGCCCATTTCCACTTAAGTGAGCGTATTTTAGCTGTCACGTCTATTAACTTTGTATTGTCTCGGATTGTTTTATTTTAGATTTTATCTTTTAGTGACAAACCTAACATACTGCGCTCCATCTTTCTTTGACAGACCGCTAATCTATTTTCATCACTTTTTTTTTAAGGACCATGTTTGGCAACCATATGTTAGACACGGAAGAACCGCCACTTCGTAAAGCCTTTTCTTTATATTAATGTGGATTTGTCTGTTTTTCATTACCTCTTTTAAACTCCAATATTTACTCCATGCAATAGCTATTCTTCTATGAACTTCATTACTTGTGCAATTCTTAAAGGAAATCATTTGTCCTAAATATATATAATGATTAACATAGTCTATGCTTTGTTTTCCTATAGTGATGGTTTCTGCTATTCCATTTGTTAAAATTTTTGTTTTTGAAAGATTAAGCTCTAAGCCTACCTTATTGCTTTCTATTGCTAATTCATTCACCATTCCATTCAAAAAATTATAAATAATAGATTATATTAATGTAGTGAAAATTACAGAAGCGTTTAAAATATAATTGAATATTCACCAACGTAAGTACATAGTTTATATGGTGAAGGAACGAAATCCTCTATAAATACAACAGCAACGATCGATCTTAAATTAAAAACAAATGAATGTAGACATATACATACTTTATTTAAAGTTCTTATTTAATATCAATACTCCTGTACGTCACGAACCCCTCCCCTGAGTTCCCATCTGTATTTTAAAGACACATAAATTTCCTAAATACACTTTATTTAATTTTTAAAAGTTGTAGTTTTTTTTATTGTATTAAATTGACAATTTAAATTTTTTATCTTTTATTTAATTGTTAGCTGTAACAAAACATTCAACATTTTTTTTTCCGACTAAACAGATGACGCTTAGCTACAGGCCTCCCGCCCGAGTGTTGTGGGTTCGATTCCCACACAGGACAACTCTCTGTGTGATCCACAAATAGTTGCTCGCGTCATGTCGATCGTCAAGCACAAGCAATTTTATCAATACTGACTTAATTTTTAATATAAGCAGGTAGATATGTCCGCATCTATTTCACAGTAGGTCAAGCGAAGATAGTCAAATAAATTCGTAAATATTTTCTGCTAATATTCCATCGTGTCCGTTCAAAAATCAATGACCGAGATTCATTTATAAGTATACGCAGGTAGAGTAAACACTTTAATGGATGTTTTGAGAACAACAAATAATAAAATTATTCTTTTTATTATTGATGGTTGTAAAAATATTTTAGTAAAGTTTGTGAGCGAGGGGCTCTTAGGGCTTTTGGGATTTGTGGAGTGTAGCTGTCCCTATTTTTGAAGTGTTTGTTAGTGACGCTGTTGTATCTATCTATCTATCTATCTATCTATACTATAATAAAGCTGTAACAAAAGAAACAGCAGAAATAATGTAGGTATAACATTTTTGTTTGATAGCTCTTGATTAGACTTAAATACTGGTATAGAGAAGTACATTTATTTCATCTCACTATATCGGAAACCTGAGTTATAACTGAAAAACTAGTTTCTAGCTGCGGCAAACTCGCGGTATTAAACATTATCATTACACGAACGCGTCACGATTTGTTAAGTACACTGCAATTTGTGTGCGACTGCTAATCATGAGGTCTCGGATTCGATCCCTGGGTCGGGCAGTGTTACCACCGAAGGAATGTAACACAGTTCCAGTGGCCCGCCAATAAAGGCGGAGAGACGACACACGGCGGGTTTCTTTAGTGGGTGCAGGCCCCACACTACCCTGTTCGTTGCCCCGAACGACGGGGAGTGCGGTTAGGAACATTTTTTCCCGCCTTGAAAAAAAAAAAGGGTCGGGCAGTGTTAGGTAACTTTTTCGTAAAAAGAAAAATTTTCAGTAGCAGCCCGGAGTTTGGAAATGTGCCCGGTAGACGGCAATATGCTCGCCCCCTATTACGTGGGACTTAAACATGGCTGGCGAGTCGTGGGTGTGTAATACACGTCTACCCCTTCGGCGAAAACAGGCGCGATGATTTTTTTATGTTGTAGGTATGTTAATATTTTCTATTCCCCTTTTTCTGTCCCACTATTGGGCATGGGTCTACTCACATGGTGAGAGGGATTAGGCCATAATTCACCAGGCTAGCCCATTGCGGGTTAGCAGACTTCCCAAGCCATGGAGAAAACACTCGCATAGCGCAGGTGAGTGCCTGACTGGGCTGGGGATCGAACTCGATACTAATGACCAGTCCTTGGTTTTACAGCTAGGCTATCATGTCACGGCTAAAAATTAAATAGTATGTACTTATTATTATTTATTTGTAGGTATTTTTCTAACTTTCTTTCTCACTAGAATCTTGATTCTTTTTATGTTTCTGTTTATTTTTTTCTTTTAGGCGGTCTGTAGACTTACAATAAGACCTAACAATACATTTTATTGTACAATAAGATTGAAAGGCGCTTTGAATTCAAACGATCAATTATATTGCACAATAATACGAACTGCGCAGTTTTCGTGTTCAGTCGGAGAATAGTAGACTGAAAAATATTGCGCAATACTGGTCCTACACGATGCCATGGAAAATATGGTGCAATAAAAATTAAACTCGCTCAAACTTTCGTTCAATCATTGCGCAATCTTCAATATTAACCATATACGTTCAATAATATTGCAAAATTCGTAATATTGCTCAATATAATTGATCGTCTAGGGGCCGCCTTACAATCAATTGTTACAACTTTTCTACCAAATTTTCATTTCTCATTATTTTTGTCCATACCAACCCAAGGTTGTCTGGAAGAAATCGCAGCTAGCGATAAGACCGCCCTTTGTACATGAATTCAAGAAACTTCCTTTTTTATGTAAAATTTCTGTTGTACAATAAAGAGTATTTTTATGTTATGTTATGTTAATATATTATACTGCTGTATGAATTTAAGTCCATTACTCCGATGTCCTTGACATTTTGGCACCGTTCTTATTACGAATGCTGCCCACATAGTTTAATGACAACTCGTGTGCATACGTGTGCACCAGTTTATACACACTATTAACGTGAGCAATTAAAACCCAAATCTTCAACAAACATTCAGGTGAACCCACTCATGTTCGGTCTTTGTCAATTTAAAGCGGATGTTTATGTTATGACACACAATTCTTGACCGGGAAACTCGTTTTTTTTTCATGTAATTCTTAGTTTAACTGTAGAGAACAGAATACTAATTCTTTTTCTAATATAAAAGTAGTGATCCCCGTCCCGTGAGTCGCGTCCAAATTGGTCCAGCAGTTCAGGTGATTAGCCGTGGATGTATATTCGACGTATATACTTATCTATTTACAATCGCTATTGATACATAATTTCGTGGGTTTTATTTTTCTTGCGCGGAGCCATAAAATATTCACGGACATTTTCACACAACGTCCTCTGGTCTCAAACTAAGCTTAAAGCTTGTGCTGTGGGTACCAGATTACGGATATAATACATATATATATATTTTTTTGTAAATACATACAAATAATAGATCGCAGTACAAATATCTATGTTCATCACACAAATAATTGTCCTGAGTGGGAATCGAACCCACGACCTCGTCCACGGAAGTCGGTTACACTACCGACTACGCCACGAGGCCCGTCAATGATTATTTAAAAATAATAAAAGTAAGCCTTTTTTTTTTTTTTTTTGTTTAGGCGGGAAAAAATGTTCCTAACCGCACACCCCGTCGCTCGGGGCAACGAACAGGGTAGTGTGGGGCCTTCACCCACTAAAGAAACCCGCCGTGTACCGTCTCTCCGCCTTTATTGGCGAGCCACTGGAACTATGTTACATTCCTTCGGTGGTAATAACGTGTAATAAAAGTAAGCCTAAGTTACTCCTTGTAACAACAGATAACTGCTAGTGAAAGTTCCGTCCAAATCGGTCCAACTATTCCGGAGATTAGCGGGAATAAGCAGACACAGAGACACAAAAGCTTAAAAAAATGTATTTTGTTAAAGGTATTTGGGTGATCATAGTCCGGAGCCTGCTCGTGGCGATCCCTGCCAGCCTGTAATCCACAGGCTGCAATCCGGCTCGAATGCGTACCGCAGTGCGGGTTAGGGCGTGCCCCAGTGGCGACGCGTACCGACCTACCCCAGTCGGTACGAACAATGGCAGATGCGGCGATGGGGGCCGCCACCCATCACGCCTTGCCCGGTTTGGCGAGTCGAGGGGAGCAGTGTCGAGTAGGCACGTGGAATATAAGAGGTGGTGTGGAAGGTAAGTTACACGAGGTGGTAACCGTCATGTCGGACAGACTGCTTGATGTAACAGACACCAAGCGAAAGGGTAGCAACGCCTGTGATCTTCCTGGTGGCGGGATAGCTCTGTGGTCTGGTGTACCGCAGAGCGATCGGGCCAGCATGGGAGTGGGGGTGTTGCTGTCCGCTCGCTTGGCCTCAGGTGTGAAAGACTACGGAATGTTCGATCCCAGACTTCTATGGGTCCGAATAAAACTAGGTGTCACCAGGGTCTTCATGGTCGCAGCTTATGCTCCGGTAGGCTCTTCGGTGGCATCGGATCTAGAGAAGTTCTGGGATAATGTTAGGGAAGTTCTGGATTTGGCAGAAGCTAGCGAACGCGTGATCGTATGCGGAAACTTGAATGGATGGATTGGGACCAAGCGTCCAAGACTTCGAGGACGAGCTTGGTTCATTTGGTGATAAGAGAGTGAATGATGCAGGTAGGCTCATTGCATTGCATTTGGATGTATGTATGGAGAGAAACCTTATTGTGTTAAACACATTTTTCAACATAAGGACATCCATATGTATACATGGAGAAGGAATGAACAGAGAAGTATGATAGATTTAATTCTGGTAGACAGTCGCCTCCGAAGTAAAATTCTGGATACAGGAGCCTACAGGGGTCCCACTGTCGACAAGGACCACCTCGTTATAGCGAGATTTAGTGGTCTGTTCAGAAAGTGGATTGCCTCGGTGGTGTAGCGGTAGTGTATGCGACTGCTAATCATGAGGTCTCGGGTTCGATCCCCGGGTCGGGCAATGTTATGGAGCTTTTTCCTAAAAAGAAAAATTCTCAGTAACAGCCCGGAGTTTGGAAATGTGCCCGGTAGACGTCAATAGGCTCGCCCCCTATTACGTGGGACTTAAACATAGCTGGCGAGTCGTGGGTATGTAATACACCTCTGCCTACCCCTTCGGGGAATACAGGCGTGATGCTATGTTTCAGAAAGTGGAGACACTGGCGAGAGCGTGTCAACTTCGGAGGGGAAAGAATAAAGATTTAAAAGTTGCAAGAAGAGAGTGTAAGAGCAAAGTATGTAGAGGGTGTCCGTGAACGGCTGACAGTGGCAAGTCAGCCGGGATCTGACATAGAACAATGCTGGAGAGTATTGAAAGATAGTATGGTAGATACAGCGAAAGAAGTACGTGGATGCTCAAACAAGCATAGGAAAGCGAAAGGTGATGCATGGTGGGATACGGAAGTAGCAGCTTCCGTAGACCAAAAGAAGAAAGCGTGGCTGGACTATGTATCTTCTTTGAACCTGAGTCCAAATATGAAAGAACAGAAGAAAGAAATATACCGGCAACGTAAGAATGACACCAAAGCCTTAGTGAAAGAGAAGCGTGATATGACCAAAAACTTCGAGAGCAACACCAAACTTTTTTCTGAGGTGAAGAAATCTTGGAGTGGTTGGTCAGCTACTTTCAGAATTAATAAAATAAGGTCTAAAGTGGAGACATTCTTACGTAAACACAAGATGTGTTAAGCCGATGGAGTGAATATTTTGGAGATATGTATGCGAATGTTCAGGGTGATGCTGGTGCCATATGTGGTCTAACAGATCAGCATTCGGTACCGGCATCCTCTGATGACATTAGTATGGATGAAGTTGAATGGGCGATTAGAAGTTTGAAAAATGGTAAGGCAGCGGATATTGATATGGTGTCTGCTGAGATGATCAAGCTTGGAGGCTCATGTGTCTGGGAATCCTTCCTGATGCTTCTCAATTTATTTTGGAGCTCAGGAAAGGTTCCCAAAGACTGGAGAAGCGCAGTCATCGTGCCCTTATTTAAAAACAAGGGTTCACGTTAAGACTGTGCAAACTACAGAGCCACTTGACCAGTTTGGCAGCCAAAGTGTATGGTAAGATTATTGAAAGGAGGATGGTGTTTGATTAATTTTTGTGTGAGGCACAAGGAGGTTTCAGGTGTGGAAGAGGATGCATGGATCAAGTGTTTTCTCTGCGCAACATTGTGGAGAAGCATCTGGCTGTAGGAAAGCATTTGACACTAATGTACTAAAGGAATTTTGGGACATTTTGCCGGAGTATGGTATTAACGGTAGACTGCTACAAGCGGTGCAGTCCAACTACATGGACTGCAGAGCTTGTGTGCGGCTGGATGATGGAATGTCGCCCTGGTTTGATGTCAATATCGGCGTTAAACAGGTCTGCGTTCTATCAGCCAGACTGTTTATCTTATTTGCATAGATATACTCGTAGATACTCGGTGAAGGTCGCGTAGAAATTGACATGCCTAAGAGATTCATTTTAAAATACGTGTTAAATAGAGGGACCGTAAAGTCCTCTTCATTACTTTAATATGGACCTCTAGATAAGGAAATAATACGCAAAATAAAACAGGTAACGATACTCGTGTATTGACCCTTATAATGAGCAAACACAAGACAAACATCACCCAACTAGGTCGATCAACAAAAACGCATGTTCTTAGAAAACATTGATAGCTAATACCATACTACTTCCATAGAAAAGATCATTAACCTCTTAATAGGCATATTGTTCATTGATAGTAGTAATGTATGTCGATACATTACTTTGATCAAGCGAGTATTGGGTAAATATACGGACACCACATCGTTTCGTTATAAACATCTATTATTAGTTGAAGTTGGTTTTTAGGTTATATCTCAGGTTCCCCAACGGAAAATCTATACCAGTTTCTAAGTCCAGTCAATAGAAGAAACAAAAAACTTTCATCAAAATCCGTCTAGCAGTTTTTGCGTGAATTGCGAACAGACAAACAGATAAACAGACAAAAATTCTAAATTAAATAATTATATTGTGTGGTAAAGACGCCCACATAACTTAATACAGTCATTATACAACAGACGGGTCTCGTGGCGTAGTAGTTAGTGTAACCGACTTTCGTGCACGAGGTCGTGTGTTCGATTCCCACTCAGGACAACTATTCGTGTGATGATCACATATATTTGTACTGCGTCTGGGTGTTTTCTATCTATTAGCCCGTGTGGTGACGGACTAAGAATACAAGTGTCCTCACCCCATTTTTTCCCACAGGTGTCGTATGAGACAACTAAAGGAAGTAAGCAATTATCATCCATTGTATGACTGGTGGTAGGGCTGGGTACCAAGTGGGAGTACTCACTTGGTATCGGGCCGAGCGGGTTGGTACCACCATCTCCCGTGTGACCGGCCATGAAGCACATCGTTACTATTTGACTGTAGCAGGAGATAGCCGTTTATATTTCATTTCATATCTGTGAAATGAATTGGTGAGCAGTGGCTTGACAATACTCTCGGTATAGTCGAGCCCATGGGCGACGGTTACCATTTACCATCAGATGCACCGTGGCTCATCTGCCACTACATTAAAAAAAAATAAAAATAAAAAAAATATTATATGTACCTATGTATTTACAAAAAAAAGGAATATATGTATTATATCCGTAATCTGGTACCCATAGCACAAGTGTTAAGCTTAGTTTGAGGTTAGTTAGTTTTTGAGGTAGTTGTCAGAGGACGTTGTGTGAAAATGTCCGTGAATATTTATTTATTATTCTTATTATCTTATTTCATAAGCATCTCAAATGTAAAGACATAGCTCTGTTACAGCTTTATGATTAGAATAGATTTTGCTCAAGACCTCATCGGCGTGGGCTTTAGAATAATAGTCGATCGTAATTACCTAAACATCGAGTATTTGATCAATATTTGTATAATCACATCACAGGGACTCTGAATGCGATCTTATTTTGGAAAATGGCCAAGCATGTTAAGTGCTTATAAATAATTATTTATTCCACAGTCACTTTATAAAATCGAATATTGAAAAAGTATTTGAACTTGTCATCTCAATCCATTCTATTTTGATGGGTTTTAAGTACGTTACTATATCTATGGTTCTAAGGAAGTGAAATTTAACTGTTGTGGGAATTTAAGAACTCGATATAAAATTATGATTTATTTAGCGTATACAATAGCGACAGATATATAATCAAAGAGCGCCTATGCCTTTTTTACCATAGAGGGATGCCTATGGACTATATAGAAGAATAGTACATTGTTCACCGAGAGGGGAATGTGATAGATTACACCTCAAGAGTACTGTTTTAAGCGAGGGCTTTAAAAGCACCCAAGATCGGCTTAAGCGAGGAAGATTAAATACATTTTACTGAACAACGAATAGTTTCAAACCCAAAAAAAAGCAGGTGACTCACTTTGGATTTTGACGTTTTTTAATAATAAATCATAAAATGGTTGTGGCCATTATCATTTTATACATTTAGACATTAAAAACTTTTTCTCTTTAGCATAATATACACTTCTCATCAAAAAAAGCGAAACACTTTCCTTTTTATGGTTTCTGTCCTAATTTAATACAAAAGAGTTTTCATTCCATGAAAAAAATCGCTGGCAGTTTGTCCATTACAGTGATAAGCGAAAATTCTAAGTACAAAATTAGAATTTCATTTGTTTATCCTATAAATGAAATGATTCACTGTTTTGAGACAAATGTGTTTGAGTACATTTCACCTTTGAAAATTAAAAATGTGCACTTATCTTAAAACCTTTTGTTCTATGTTCTGTATACTCTATGACGTATGTGTAATGTGACTTTGGGACGCCTGAAAAAGTTTTTTCTCTAAAATACACGGATACTTCGCCCGCAAAAGCCGCCCAAGTGGTGGCATTGCTGGATTCTGAACTTAGCGTGTTGTGGCTGAAAGATTAAGCCTGTCGTCTGTTCATAGACGCTAAAAAACGCTATCGGGAGACTGGTTTGTTCACGCGCCGTTCAGGATCTGGCAGGTATCGGGTCACTTCTGAGCGAGATGATAGATTTATTGTAGCACCTTTTTTACGAAATCGACGCCTTAATGCTTTTCATCTACAGCAGCAGTTTCATGTTGTACGTAAGGTGGCTGTAAGTGACTCTACAATTAGAAGAAGGTTGAAGGAACGTGGAAAGGTAGCGCACAAGCCAGCAAATGGGCCGAAATTAACAGCAGACCATCGAAGAGCGCGCCTTAACTTTGCACCTAAATTGGTCATACCTCCAGTGGAACAAAGTCCTCTTTTCTGATGAGTGTAAAATTATGCTGTATGGTAACGATGGAAGGAACAAGGTCTACAGAAGAGACGGATAACGCTTTGCACAATGCTGCATTGAAGAAAAGGTCACCTATGGTGGCGGTTCGTGGACGGTTTGGGGAGGAATCAGCGCCGACGGTAAGACAGAGCTTGTCTTTGTGTCTGGGCCACGCCTGCCTGCACTAACCAGTCATTGGTACGTCGAACAGAGTCTTGAGCTATGGGATGAATTAAAGAGACAAATTCGTGCAATAGATCCTGCCCCAGCAACACT
Source organism: Leucoma salicis (assembly GCA_948253155.1). Taxonomy (NCBI): domain Eukaryota; kingdom Metazoa; phylum Arthropoda; class Insecta; order Lepidoptera; family Erebidae; genus Leucoma; species Leucoma salicis. The sequence continues at coordinate 8,659,631 of OX411822.1, read as the reverse complement.
TAGCCAGCTGCAAAATGCAATCCAAGAGGAATGGAATGGAATGCCACAACATTTGATCGTGACTCTCATCCGATCGATGAAGAACCGTATGGAAGCAGTAATAAGAGCTCGGGGAGGGAATACAAGTTATTAAATAAACGTTTCTTAGCTTTTTTTTTTCCATTTACGTGTTCTGTTTTATCAATTTCCTTCATACTTCATACAGGGTAAAAATGACTTGTTACGCAAAATACTAAACCTATGAAAATTTCATTTGAATTTAGAACATTAACATTAGGATTTGAAAACCTCATATAATTATTCACTATTAAACGACATTTGACATAATATATGTGTTCCTAAATATACACATTTTTCTGATAATCCTTACAAAACATAAACTTGCAAAGTGTTTCGATTTTTCTGATGAGAAGTTTATTTAAATTAGGCAGTATGCGCCCGTGCTGTTGACGATATTAAAAAAAAAAAACATCGCACATTGGTAATGGATTTTCACATAAATTTTCTTTCCGCTCGGTGCGTTAGTATTCGTTATTGCGTTAGATTTTCGTACACTTTTCCTCCCGCATATTCATGTGACAGTAATTATGTAGGTACTTTCTTCATCATTTCAAATAAGAAAGTTTTAAAGGTATTTTCCTTTTCTTTACGGTGAGTGAGAGCCTAAGCCCCCTCCCTTTCTTCTCCTTATTATCCTTCCTATTCTCTTCTTATCCTACCTATCCTCTCTTTAATATCCTTCCTATCACTTTCATTGGAGATGGCGACACGTGAGTGATGCCTCTGGTGTTGCTAACGTCTATAGGCTACGATAACCGCTTATCGTATGGGCCGTATGCTTGTTTGTCAGCCACGTAGTATAAAAAGCAGTCATAAAACTGCCGACAGAAGTAAAAACTCAAAACATTGGAATAACAATACATAAAAATTATTTTCGACAATAAATACTTTGTTTTTGACATTTATTTTTCTACGTAAACATACCTATAATTATATTAAATACTCACTTTTGCACTGCACAGTGATTCTACAATTAAACAATTCAAATAATGATTATCGAAAACACTATTAAAACAATGCACAATATACACAAAATAATTTTTTAATACGGTCAACATACCTTCACTTACTGTTATTATAGCATATCGGTGACGCGAATCACAAAATTTTACCCATGCGAAACATCAAACACGCATATGATACAGTCGAGTGTATACAATGTATTAGTGTATATATGCGTATACACAGGCCGCTATACTACACCTCACTATTCTGGCGCAAGCGCAATACGTCAAGTAAGTTTTTTCATAACAAAAATGGCTCAACGCGGCTAAAAAAATTTTCACTTCATAAATCTAGAATCCCAAAAATAAACGGCCAAGTTTGCTATTGAAATATCACAGTACTAAAAATACTACATCTAATATTTTACTTTTCAAGATCTAGTAGAAACCACTTTATTAAACGATATCCACCAACCAAGGATGTCACCTATTTTAAACAAATCATAAATTAAACGATAAGCAATTATTCACCGCGTTAAGATATCAACTGAATCTGCTATTTTGTTAAACTGCTATTTTGTTATTAGGTTATGTCTTTATTTTTATATACCTATAGCTAGCTGCTTAAGTGGAAGAGCTTTGCTTATCTCAGCATGAATGTGCCGGCTCGATCGGGGAAGTACCACCCTCTCACAAAAGACCAACGTGAAACAACAGTAGGTACGCTAACCGTTGTATTTCGTATGGTGAGTGAGAGCGCCAGAGGACCAAATCCTCTCCCTATCCTCCTCTTATTATCCTTCTTCTCCACCTCCTATCCCATTCCTTGGAGATGGCGACGTGCTAGTGTTGCCTCTCTAAATAATGTCGTACACAAAATCGTATCGAAATCGTATCGTCTCATTGTGATTGGTAGAGACATCAACACGTGATGTCGCTAAAACCGCTCCGCCATTCGTGATGATCCCTCAACCAATCACAATGACACGATGCGATGCCGATACGATTTTGTGTGTTACATTCTAACCCCCCAGTAGTATTCCCGTGACGCGCGGACAATGGCAGATCTTTGTCATTTTATATACCAATATACTAGTCTTTGTCCGCGGCTTCGCCGCAGCCAAAAGCTAGTTTTTCGGTTATATCTCAGGTTCCCGATATAATAGCGGGATAAAATGTATACCAGTTTTTAAGTCTAATCAAGGCCTTTCAAATATCAAAAGTTGCATCAAAATCCATTCAGTAGTTTGTGTGTGATGCGCGAACAAACAAACAGACATACAGACAAAAAATCTTAAAAAAAATATGTTTTGTATTTAGACACGCCTATATAGCCTAATACAGTATTTTTTTCTGGAATATCTTAAATGTAGAGACACAGCTCTGTTACAACTTTATAATAGTACTAGCCTTTGCCAGCGGCTTCGCCGCAGCCAAAAGCTAGTTTTTCGGTTATATCTCAGGTTCCCGATATAGTAGCGGGATAAAATGTCTACCAGTTTTTAAGTCAAATCAAGGCCTTTCAAATAAAAAAAAGTTGCATCAAAATCCATCTAGTGGTTCTTTTAAATAAATTCTAAATAAAAATCTAGTTTAAATAACCTTCTAGTTTTTCGGTTATATCTCAGGTTCCCGATATAATAGTGGGATAAAATGTATACCAGTTCTTAAGTCTAATCAAGGCCTTCCAAATAAAAAAAGTTGCATCAAAATCCGTTCAGTAGGTTTTGTGTGATGCGTGAACAAACAAACAGATAAACAAACAGACAAAAATTCTAAAAAAAATTGTTTTGTGTTTAGACACGCATATATAGCCTATTACAGTCATTTTTTCTCAAATATCTTAAATGTACAGGCACAGCTCTGTTACCGTTTTATAATAGTATAGATATAGATAGATATGTAAGCACATGATATGGAAAAAAAGTGCGAAAATGTGAAATAGAAAGAGCGTCTGGAAGTCTGGTCGGTATTCACACAATCACACCGTGTGCTCTTTTTCTGCTATATTTGCAAAAGTTATCTTTGTGAAGTACTTTATTACTGTAAATAACCGTGTTTCCTCACACGTGCTCTACGCATAGACATAACAGAGCAACAGGTTTATTACCTGAGTGTTGAACGTTAAATGCACTAAAGTGTACACTGGCTATAGTGTTGTGTTTTTTTTAAATTTCAGTAATTGGCACAGATCCTTTTGGACTTTTTAAATATTGACCTGATTTTTTTTTTTAATGGTCTGATGTTACGCTAATGCTGCTTTCTTTTTGTTTTATTTATTACTTTGCGTGTTGCCAAGCATATGGAAATCAATGTGAAGTGGTGATGGATAAGAAGTGGGAGATGCTAATACGCTATTATTCACAGAATTAAACGCAACAGTTGAAATACCCACGCTATATTTTGATATTTTTATTTATATTTTAAGCACTTAAAATGCTCAGCGATTTAAACACCCAAGGCATAGTAATGTGTTATCGAAATTAGTAATTCCAAGCGGATATTACGATAGTTGAATTGGCAAAGCATCTGTGATGATTTTCCAAGGGATGCAGGTTCAAATCCTGCTCTTGACAATTATTTACAATCTCACTTTTTGTTATTTTTAAAAACCTTAAAGTTTCCTTTAATAAAATAATCCACCATCACTTTTTAGTAGCATCTTTTAATTTAGAACTTTATCTTTTAATTTAGTATAGATAGATTATACTATTATAAAGTTGTAACAGAGCTATATCTGTACATTTAAGATATTTGAGTAAAACTGTCTGTATTAGGCTATATAGACGTGTCTGAACATAAAACAATTTTTTTTTAGATTTTTTGTCTGTTTGTCTGTTTATCTGTTTGTTTGTTCGCGCATCACGCAAAAACTACTGAACGGATTTTGACGCAACTTTTTCTATTTGATAGATCTCGATTAGACTTAACAACTGGTATACATTTTATCCCGCTACTATATCGGGAACCTGATATACAACGTAAAAACTAGCTTTTCGTTGCGGCGGAGCCGCAAGCAAAGGCTAGTACTATTATATAGCTGTAACAGAGCTGTGCCTGTACATTTAATATATTTGAGAAAAAAATGACTTTATTAGGCTATATAGACATATCTAAACACAAAACGTTTTTTTTAGATTTTTTGTCTGTTTGTTTGTTCACGCATCACGCACAAACTACTGAATGGATCTTGATGCAACTATTTTTATTTGAAAGGCCTTTATTAGACTTGAAAACTGGTATAGGTACATTTTATCTCGCCACTATATCGGGAACTTGAGATATAACCGAAAAACTAGCTTTTGGCTGCGGCGAAGCCATGGGCAAAGGCTAGTTGTTAAATAAGTTTTTAAAAATACCTTAAAATACAAAACATAGTATTACGCCTTTATTCCCCGAAGCGGCGTTCTATTGGGGAGGCCTATGTCCAGCAGTGGACGTTGAAAGGCTGATGGATGGATGGATTCCCCGAAGGGGTAGGCAGAGCTGTATTATTATTGCCTATTGCCGTCTACCGGGCACATATCCAAGCTCCGGGTTGCTACTGACAATTTTTCTTTTTACGAAAAAGTCCAAAACATTGCCCAACACGGAGATCGTAACCGAAACCTCATAATCAGCACACATTACCACTGCACCACCGAGGTAGTTAAAATACCGTGTATTATAATATTAATCTAGGGTTCCTATTTATCTTCTATGTTTAGAGTTTATCCAAAATATTAATTAGCCTTCAGGAGCAACAGCTAATTTTAACATCGAATGGCTACTATGGCCTGTTTTCCACAGAAGTAATTAAGAAAATAAGTTTCTAAAATACAGATGACGAGTCATTTCAGTGAGTCAATGACCCCTTTTTATGTTTCTCGTTTATGACTTTTTGACCGGCATATCCTTAATATCAACATTGGTCATTTTGAATATGTTATTCTTAAAATATCGAATAAACTCTTGTGATTATTCTGGATTGTTGTTTCCCGGGAAATGGTCCCGGAAAAATAAATACTTTCCCCTTTATTTTTGTCATCAGTACAATAAAATTAATGATACTATTTCAGCGAAACGATATATTCCTATGATATATCTAGTAATAATAGATTATACAGGGGGAAATGTAGGTATTTTCTTTCTTAAAAATAACGTAAAACCTTAGATATATTTATAATATAACTAGCCTTTGCCCGCGGCTTCGCCGCAGCCAAAAGCTAGTTTTTCCGTTATAATCTCAGGTTCCCGATATAATAGCAGGATAAAATGTATACCAGTTTTTAAGTCTAATCAAGGTCTTTCAAATAAAAAAAGGTGCATCAAAATCTGTTCAGTAGTTTTTGCGTGATGCGCGAACAAACAAACAAACAAAAATTCTAAAAAAAATTTTTTTTTTTAGACACGCCTAATATGGCCTATTACAATCATTTTTTTCTCAAATATCTTGAATGTACAGACACAGCTCTGTTACAGCTTTATAATAGTATAGATCCATAAACATAGTTCTATCACATATACGTGACCTAGAGAATTATTAGAATAATATGTAATTTTCCTATATAAATAAATAATTCACGGACATTTTTCACACAACGTCCTCTGATCCCAAACTAAGCTTAACGCTTGCGCTATGGGTACCAGATCACTGATATAATACATAATAATATATTATTTTTTTTGGAAATGCATACATATAATAGATAGAAAACACCCAGACGCAATACAAATATATGTGTTCATCACACAAATAATTGTTCTGAGTGGGAATCGAACCCACGACCTCGTGCACGGAAGTCGTTTACACTACCGACTACGCCACAAGGCCCGTCATACATATATTATTGGAATATAACCATAATAGGCATATTCCATTAATACGCACCCATAGCATTTGCAACCTTTGTGCCACGTCTCCTAATGCAATTTTTGTTTCACTGAAATGAATGTAAAAGGGAAATATAAGAACAATTAATCTATGGAATTAATTTATTTCGTTGTCCAGATTATTTTACCTTTGTTGTCTAGTATGTCTGGTTAATAGGATGTCGGTTGTGAAGTACGAATTATTTCTGACAATCAGGTTTATCTCTACTTATAATACTGCTAAATGATACAAGGAGTTTTCCTGCACAAAACTAAGTTAAAACTAAAAGAACTTATTAATAGAAATGGACTGATATGAAGCGAAAGTTTGTTCGAGGTGTATAGGAAAAGAACAATTACACTAAAGTCTTGTTTCCTTGAAATCCGAGCACTTAAAAATACTTTTTATTCTATTGATAGACAAAGATTCACAAATAAAACAACCTGTATACGTATTTACTTTAAAATAATATTATTTAAAGATGTGTAACAATATTTATTACGTTTCTTGAACTTATTTATTCAGTTAAAACGTTGGGTGTGCAGCGAATTTAGTTCAGTAGGATACGTTAATTTTATTTAAATAGGCTAGCGTGTCGCTCAGTGAAATTAGTCGTAACGACTTCGTGTACGTACCATAATGGTGATTTTAACGTCAACATCTTGAAACCAACTTATTCTTTAATAAAGAATATTAAAAACTTCACTTAATGTTGAGATTATAATTCGTATTTGTAACGATGACGTAAGAGCGAGTAGGTATGAAAGAGATTATTGGTGTAAAGATGCGAAAGGGAATGCTCCGATGGTTCGGGCATGTGGAAAGAATGCCAGACGACCGAATGGTTAAGAAGATAATATATGCGAAAGTGGAAGGATGTAGGTACAGGGGGAGATCGAGAGTCACCTACCTAGACTAAATCGGTCATGTATTGAAGGAAGGTGGAGTCAGGAGTCGATACCGGCGAGCATATATATGCTATGCATAATTATCTTCATATGAAGATAATTATGAATGTTGAGGAAGCGAGAGATTTATGCAATAATAGAGCATTTTAGCACTCTGTTCTCTCTAAATAAGTAAAATATCTTTAATTAAGTAATGTCCGATACTTCATGCTGTTTTTATCCCGAAACAATGACAAACTATGACCCCGCTGGCCCTCCACGGCAGAGGTTCGGCCCACTGCAAGCAGTGGGCCCGTCGCCACTCGGGCTGAAAGCCCCGCTTCCGGGGACGGGGGGGTCTATGACCCCGCAGTCCCCACCCCAGAGTTGGGCCCCGCCGACCCTCCACGGCGGACGTACGGCCTATCCACTGTTCGGTTACCACTTACCATCAGGTGGTATGCTAATCTGCCACCGTTGGCAATAAAAAAAATAACGCGAGTTTTCTAAGACAAAATGTGAGGACTCGAAAGAAAGCTTTCCTACGGATTGGAAAGAGAGCTATAGCGGCCACGCTCTTACAGAATGTCAGCGTATAGACACTATTACATTTCATTCGGTGAGTGAGAGTGCCGAACTGGTCTCCTCTATCATTCTTATTTTCCACCTCTAATGCCTTTAGCAGAGGTTGGCTACGTGTGAGCGATGTTCTTGGTGTTGTTAACGTGTATAAACTTTGGTAGCCGTACTTTAAAGTAGCTGAGCATGTCAAGTGCTAAAATACAGATCAAAATGAAGCTTGAAAATTGATTAACGTTTGTGTTCAGCAGTAAATGAGTTAATTACGGAGCATTGACCGCCAGCCTCATCATCGTTCACCTTGCGTGCATCTGCGACCACCACATTGTACTTACAGGTCAGAGTTATTTCAATTGTGCACTCAAATTTAATGTGTTGTTTCATTATGATTTTCGCATCATGAAATTCTTTGGTGATTAATTTTCCGATTAAGTAAACCCTCGCTGTGGGATAACCTTTGTATCGCGGGGGATTGTACAAACTCACTATCAACCGAAAAATAGTATACATACCTTACCTACACCAAAAAATATAATTGAAGTGTCTGTTTGTGATGCCTTTTTATTTTATTTGTTAAGGCAGGAAAAAATATTCCTAACCACACACCCCGGCGTTCGGGGCAACGAACAGGGTAGTGTGGCGTCCTCACCCATTAAATAAACCCGCCGTGTGCCGTCTCTCCGCCTTTATTGGCGGGCCACTGGAACCATGTTACATTCCTTCAGCGGTTTGTTTGTGATGCCTCATAGTTTTTTTTTATGCAGCGTGGGTAACAAACAAGTATACGACCCACCTAATGGTAAGCGGTTAACACAGCCTACACCCGCGGCATCACTCGCGCGTCACTATCTCCGAGGATCTGAGTGGAGAGGAAGTATGCCGCCGGCGGACTACTGAAGTAATCCAACATAGTACTAGTGGTCCGTCAACACAGGCGGAAAGACGGCACACGGAGGGTTTATTTAGCCTGTTCTTTGCCCCAAACGACGGGGTGTGCGGTTAAGTACATTTTTTCCAGCCTAAACAAAAAGATGGAGAGGAAGTATAATAAGGAGAGGATAGGAAGGAACTACTACTACTGGCATATAACTGATGATATAAGGAGTAATGAAACTTTTATTTTGAAAAAAAAAAAACTAGCGCAGAAAAAAATAACTAAATTTTTGTGTGTGACTGTTATTTTCGATTTCACATTTTTATACTTTGTGTCCATTTATATGGCTAAGCATATCAAATACTTATAAAAATATATTTTATATAATTTTATAACGATTAAATGAATCGCATTGTAAAACTTATTGTCGTGTTTATGTCAGTCACCGCCAGACCGCATTATGTACAAGAGATAAACTTTTCTATCCATAACAGTGCTTTATAACAGGCGTGGGTTGACCCACAGTCGCTAGTATATTTATTTACTTGCCCTGCTTCATTTAATAACTACTGACAATAAAATTAAATCCAAGTAAATGCAATACGGAATTATTTGATGTGAAAACATCTAATGCAGAGGGGGGATAAAACCAGCAGCCAATTTATTTGATTATTTTTGACGCCATCTGTTGACATATGCATTTAACTAGGAAGTATAATAACATAGCATAGCATCACGCCTGCATTCCCCGAAGGGGTAGGCAGAGGCGTTTTACACACCCACGATTCGCCAGCTATGTTTAAGTCCCACGTAATAGGGGGCGAGCTTTTTCTTTTTTTTAATAATGTATAATGCCAATCAATAAACCAATAACCTTACCAAGAATTAAATAAGACTGGAACAATATTTGAAGAAAGAAAGAAAATCGATGTTTTCACATCTGAAAGACGTCCCGTGACGGCTCATTTTTCATTATAGAAATATTTCGATATCAATGTCACAGTAAATGTATATATTTACTGTCAATGTAAACATACGGGTTTTAAATACTATAAGTAATTTAGTTAGTCCGAATCTGAGTGTAAGTACCTACAATATGTGATTCCCACGAATGCTTGTTCTGCATTTGAATCGAAACTCGTAAATAAAGTGCCTGCTACACGGTTGTAAACCAACGCTCTAACAGAGGTGACCTTGCTTAGGGGCTGATTATCTGTATTCAATTACATGGTTGCCAACTGTTTGCTAAGCACGGGCTAACAGTATTACCTATGTAGTGTGATATTCGAGCAGAAAGATTAGTCATGGAGTTGAATTTAATAAATTCTGAAAGAGTAGGAGTGGCTTTCGCATTAATGTCTTCGAGTGAGGAAAATAAAAGAAGATTATGGATGAAGCGATGGATTATTTCTATCGCAAGGTGACCTCTGTTTGAAGTTGGTTTACAACCGTGTAGCAGGCTCTTAAGACACACAATAATTATACAGTCAGACACATGATTTAATTAGCATCCTATTATGATACCAACGTTAATATTCATGCTTCTAACTTCCCAGAAGAAAAATTCATACAAAACTGCCTTTCTCATTACCTACCCTTTAAAGTAAACATTTCTATAATGTTTTATTAATAAAACAAATTCGTATTCCAAATTTCACTTTCTTAAAATTTGGAGTTTTGGTTGTGCGTTGATAGTCAGCCAAACGATTATATAATGAGTTTATAAAGTATAGATTTAGAAAAATACATTTTTTTTTACTATCAAACTAATTAACGGCTAACGTCTAAGAATAAAAAGGTTTAGTTTTGGGTCATATTTTAGGCGCTCTTGATTAATTAAGATGAGTGATGTTTCGACTTTAGAGGCTTAGAGTTGGGATCAAACTCGATACGTTCATGTTATTGATCCTTAGTATTGCCACTAAGATGTCATCTTATTTCCTTTTAAGTAATGCCTATTCGTGATTTCGTTTTCGTTTGAGTATTTTCCAATGACTTTAAGTTTATATTTTTTCTTCGCATGTAAGTTTAATTCATCAAACAAGTCACAGTCGAAGTCTAAGTCATAATCAAGTCAAAGACAAGCTTCAGTAAAGTGGTGGCGACTTTACTGAGAAGTTACTATGGAGTTTTGGAGGTAACAAAAACATGTTACGCCGCATTACATCACATGCCAACACTTATGCACATACACAAATAGTTAATTAGTAAAGTACCACCACTTTTAGATATTAATACTTGAAATAGGTAATACAAGTTTTGGAAAATGACTTGACATGATTATTTCGTGATCACGCCAAAACACCTAAGATGTCACTGGAAATTAAAAAAAAATCTTCAGTAATTACGACCTTTTTTTTTCGTCGCACTTTTGCGGAAGGCTTGCGGGTGGTGAACGTACACTGGTCCATCCACCCGTAACCTCAGCTAGGGCGGCATCAGCACAGGCATTGTGCTTATTAATTTAGCAGTAATATTAAGTTCTGAAAAGGCTGAATGATTGACAGGTAGCCGTATCCTGTATGACCAGTGTGTTGTATTCAAAAAAGGAATATAATTGAAAGTTGAGGTTGATATTATAATAATAAATAATAATGATAATAATTTATTTGTTTCTTTTACAAAGGTAACTTAATAGCTAATAGTTGAAGGATAACATTCACATCACATTAACACATTTCCTAATTTTCAGGAAAATACATTTCTTTACTAATTTGATGAATCGCTATCAAAACTTCAATTTGTAATTGCATTACATTTACTTTATCTCTGACACCCAAACTAAGATATCACTTGTGCTATGGGTGCCAGAACTCTCTTTTTAGATACATACAGTAGCCACGCCAAATTAAAGATTTGGCGCGACATACTTGACAACCGAAGCCGTGTGGGGCCGGCACCAAGAATAGCTCCACCCCGTCTCTTCCTATGGGAGTCGTATAAGCCGGCTAAGGGATTACCAGGGGACCGGGCAGCAGCGTTCCCCTGTGTACTAAAACATCCACTGCGATCGCCAATCCGCCTGCCAAGCGTGGCGATTATGGTAAAACCCCCATTTTGGGGAGGCCTATGTCCAGCAGTGGACGCTGAAAGGCTGATGGATGGATGGATGGACTTGACAACCAGTAATAACAGCCTTCACCTACCTACCACAATATTTCACTGAAAACTAAATAAAAAATAAATGTATATATGTGTGTGTGTGTGTGTGTGTGTGTGTGTACGTGTTGTGTGTGTGTACGTGTTGTGCGTGTGTGTGTACGTGTTGTGTGTGTGTACATGTTGTGTGTGTGTGTGTGTGTGTGTGTGTGTGTGTGTGTGTGTGTGTGTGTGTACGTGTTGTGTGTGTGTTTTTGTGTGGATTTCATTGTATGTGCATTTATGGTTCCTATGATATTAATGTGATTTACTTTTCAATCTTTAGTAGACATTCTGTTTCATCATAGTTCAGATTAAGTAAAAACTCAGACAACCCTTTTAACGCCGACCTTATTATTTGGATAGGGAATTATTGGAAATTTTATTTTATTTATTATATAAAATTGGGCCTAGAAAAGAGAAAGATCTGTGGGAAAAATGTGTACAGGGTAAAATCTGACATACATTATATTTGCGTCTTTTTAACAATAAACGGGGATTATAAGATAGTGAAGAATGCTGCTTTAGAACTGAGTATAGCACATAAAGCTGACGAACCGTGAGCAAATTTGTAGAGTTCTACCGTAGGGAATCGAAAAGGAAGAGATAATGCCGTTTTCAGTACTGCTCTTTGTGCTCTTTCTAATTTCAAGAGTGAGGTTTTATAAGTGCCTCCCCAAACTGTGATACAGTATATTATCAGTGCTTGGCCAAGAGTTTTATATACCATTTTAATCGTATCCTTTTTAGCCACCCCTCTAAGGCTCTTGAAAACATACATAATTTTGCGCAAACGTATATTAATTAGGTTGATGTGATCACAGAAACTTAAATTATGATCAACAAGATTATATATCAAGTGTAAAATGCGTGAGACATAAATGATAAAAGCCCTGTCATAACTATCACCGGGATAGTGCTACACGAGTTATTTGAGTGAATAAAATATACTATTATAGAATGGATATTTTTAGGAGGAGAGCCCACTACTCATCCACGGATTGTCAATCCCGGTTATCTTTGGAGAGAATAACCTAAGATTGCTAATCCGCACTCTCACAGATAGAGGAGAATGTGATAATAGCAAAGTAGCATGCATGATAATGACAAAAACTCACCAACGCGACACAACCATGCGATACGGTAGAACTCTCAGAACCACAATATTGCAATATTTCGCAAAAATCCGAACATAAATTCGACACGTGTTTCGCCTCTCATAGGCATTCTCAAGAACGCTCGGCAACAAAAAACAATGGAGGAAGTCCAGCCAAGTGTCGCCTCATTCAATTAATTATGAATAAAATATATTTCTAATGCTAAAATAACGTTCTCATTTACTTACTTTATGATTGCACAGATGGCGGAGTGGTGTAGATACTGGCCTCCCACACAAATTTTGTGGGTTCGATTTCCACACAGGACAGCTCTTTGTGTAATCTGCAAATAGTTGTTCTGAGTCTGGGTGTACTTTGTGTCCGTGAAATTGTATGTTTGTATAGTCCCCCGCGATACAAGGATTATTCCTTAGTGTAGGATGTAGTCTTAAAAAAATTTAAGGAAATTACAGCGTTTTGGAAGTTATATAATATATGCCCTTTTTTTAACAGAATAATCTAAGCCAATTACAGAATGTCTAAAAATGACAACCTGTAATGGCTGTCAGAATATTATTTGACAGGTGGGCCCACTACTTAACGTGCCTTCCGAAGTAAGGAGGAGGTCAGGTGTCCACAAATAAGTGTCAATTTTTGGTTAATCATTTGACTGCCAGCCGAGCGAAAGTTGCTTAACCTTGTCGATCGTTCGAACTACAAGTGTACAAGAAGGATATAATAATAAGCTTCGGAGACAGACGATGGAATTCTGAATTTAAGGCAAGGTCCTTTGGAAATAAATAGAAGGGTAGTGGTTCGGCTACTACCGAAGATGGTACGCAGCCATATAACCCGCCTGTTTGTCTATAGACGTCAGTTACACCATGATATCACTCATGCATTGCGAGCCTCAGAGAAAGTTATAGGTGGACAGGAAATATGATAGAGAGGAGTTTATGAAGTGATTAGAAAGGTTGATAAAGAGGGGTCGGCCTCCGGCGTTCCGTTTGCTTGCCACAGTAGGAATACTGCAAAAATCCATGCTGAGATAGTCATCACGAGTCTACCAACATGACACAGGAAAAAAATCTGCGTTAAAGTCTATGGTTTGTCAATAAAATAGTCTTGCAGGGAGTCGCAGAAAAATATATATTGTGTTTGACAGATCAGCTATGACGCAAAACGGCTTTAAAGCCGCGTCCAGACTAGCTGAAACGTAACATGCAATGTAATGTGAATGCTTTGGACGGCCTTCTCAATTTTGTTGTTGCACCATTATAATATATGAAGAAAAAGAAAAGTAAGCCTCGTCGCTGGTGGAGAATGCAATTATTTAAAAAGAGAACGGGTGCCGACCTGATGGTAGATCTATGTTTTCAACACGTCAGTAGGCAGTACAAAAATTTTGTTCAAATGAGTTCAAGTGACTTTGAAGTTCTAGTTTTGTTTGTAGAGAGAGACTAAATACAGACTTTCATCGTCCAAGCCTTCATTACTATTTTATTAATTTCAATAAAAAATACAAATTATTTGTGAATGAGGAAAAAGAGAACTTTAGTGCGAGCGGGAAGTTCTCTTTTTCCTCATTCACAAATAATAATTTGTACTTTAAAGTAGCTGAGCATGTCAAGTGCTAAAAATATAGATGAAAAAAAAAGAAAGGTAGTGCGGTAGCTCAGTGGATTAGAGCACTTCCCCGGATTGGAAGAGACGCAGGTTCGTTTCCCGCTTACACTAAAGTTCTCTTTTTCCTCATTCACATATAATAATTTGAACTTTAAAGTAACTGAGCATGTCAAGTGCTAACAATATAGATTAAAAAAAAGAAAGGTAGTACGGTAGCTCAGTGGATTAGAGCACTTCCCCGGATTGGAAGGGACGCAGGTTCGTCTCCCACTTGCACTAAAGTTCTCTTTTTCCTCATTTGCAAATAATAATTTGAACTTTAAAGTAACTGAGCATGTCAAGTGCTAAAAATATAGATCAAAATGTTCAATAAAAAGTTCAAGGTGTATATTGTTATTGTTCGCGAACACCCTAAATTTTATGGGAAATGTTACATTATGTGTTACGTTACAGCTAGTCTATAAGCGACTGCTGATCATGAAGTTTCGGGTTCAATCCCCTGGTCGGCCAGTGATATTGAGATTTTTACGTAAAAAAAAAATAAGAAAAATTCTCAGTAGGAGCCCGGAGTTTGGAAATGTACCCGGTAGACGTCAATAGGCTAGCCCCCTATTACGTGGGACTTAAACATAGCTGGCGAGTCGTGGGTGTGTAATACACCTCTGCCTACCCCTTCGGGGAATACAGGCGTGATGCTATGTTTTAATCTGGACGCGGCTCTACTGTTAAAGTGAACTAACTTTTATAGCCTCAGGTTGCCGCCTGAAAGGAAGTGTACATTTTACTTATGTTCTTTCAGATGTAATAAAGGTTTATTTTGTTCTTTTGCCATTTCGTTTCAGACTTAGTTAAAGACCCCGTGATTATAAATGTGAATTTCTTTAAAGCTCAATGTCACTTTTATATTACCGGATTCGAATAACGATGCGGTGAAGTAGATCGGACCAAATTTACGAGTATATAATTATATTCATACTTCACATTGTTCGAAGATAGAGTCTTCTGGTATGTATATTATTTACTTAAAAGGAGACCCCATGTACGTAGCATGTAAAGTAGGGATGTTCTGGGGGGTTAGGCAGAATGTCATATTTCACGTGTCGACCGTATCGAGATAACTGTGATTGGTTGAGGAACCGACGCATGATGTCAATAATAGTAGTCAATAATCCGTTGGCCAATCACGGTGATCTCCCAACCAATCACAGTAATCACGATACGATCGACTTGAGAGATATGAGATTCTTCCTAAATTAGCAGGAAAGAGATATAGCTACCAAATTCAATACCCTGGTATTGAATTTGGTAGCTATATCTTCTAATTATGAGCACGTAAAAATACCAGGGTCGAAAACCAGGTTTTAAAATACTAAAAAGTATTTATTTGCAGTATTCAGCCTTCGATCAATTTATACATACATATTCTCATACAGACGTACATTTATAATGCCATCGATAAAACAAACCAGATAATACAGTGAATGGACATTAACTGACGTAGCAATAGTCTGACTAAAAACGTCTATGTACATCGTCGCTGCCGTTTTTTTTTCAACTCATTTAATAGGTAATAATAATATAAATAGTAATAGGTATTGGATTGATTGGATTAGAGTTGGATAGTATTCATATCTCTGTCACAGACTATATTTCGGTTTGAAATGGGTAATTTACAGGAAGTAACAGCGTATGATCTAAATTGTCATAAATTAGCACTTTCAACTTTTTTTTAAAAGCTAACTCCGTGCACTAAGGAATAATTCTTGTATCGCGGGGGACTTTACAAACATACAATTTCACGGACACAAAGCACACCCAGAGAACAACCATTTGTGGGTCACACAAAGAGTTGTTCTGTGTGGGAATCGTACCCACTACACTCGGGCGGGAGGCCGGTATCTAAACCACTCCGCCGAACTAGCACCTCAAAATGTATTCTTTTCACTGTATCTTTTGTGTATTGGCGTTCTTGTGCGTGTCTCTTCCTGTGGTTGCAGCAGCATCTGGTTGCAATCAGCGTCAGGTTGTTTGCAACCTTGATTCTGCCTGGCACTACGCTAAGCTGTCAATCATTTTGGCCTTTGAATTAATTTAAACAATGTTCTAATTATTTTATTATCTTTTACTTTTTACATTCAATGTGCTAATAAACGATTTTTCTTTCTTTCTTTACTTGCAAACTCGCTACGTGCCCCGCGTGCTGAATGCGTGGGCTCGAACCCCTCGCAACTTGCGACGTGTCATCGGTGCGGCATTCAAAGTAAAAAATACTTGCATAGCAAATCGATCTTTCTTTCATATTGACATATAATGAATAAGGAGCATAATCGTATGAGCGCAAAAATACTTTGAAAGTATTTATTCGAATAAGTGATTGACGATTATAATGAAAGTCTCATCTATAAATAACATCTTATATTTGCCTGACTGTTATAACTTACTACATTATCAATAATTATATTTGAGTACTATAGCTACGGTCTACTTTTTATCTAACATAGCAGGAGCAACTAAATCTCTTCCATGCGACTTCACTCTACTGGCCGTCAAGCCCTCGTAGAGTAAAAATGTTCTGTGGTCAAACCAGAATGTGTCGTTTTCTGAGACCTTGGTTTCTCATTTACCATTACTTTTGTACTGCCTCCTGGGAAGAAAACTTTTTATCACGTAGAAAATTGTCTAAATCACGAAAAAAATGGTAGTCCGTTGGAGCAGGTGCAGTTCCTGTAGAGTTAAAATGGTTTCTCGTGCTGTATGAGGTCTCGCGTTATCATGGAGCAATAATGGTGAATATCGATAAGTCAGGGCTGTTTCAATGCAAGTTTTGCTATCATTGTTCGGAGTTCGGCACAGTAGACAGCTGCCGTTATTGCTTGACCAGATTGGAGAAAGCTATAGTGTATAACACCATGCTGAGACCACCAAACAGTTACCATTACCTTTTTATTGGTAAGCTTTGCTTTAGGACACTGTTGCGGCGTTTGACCCGGGGTCAGCCATTGCATTTTTCGCTTACGGTTATCGTAAAGAATCCAATTTTCATCACATGTGACATGTGATGAAAATTGGAATTCGATCCAATATTCCTTCATTTCTGTATCAATTCAACAAGGCAACACAAGTTTCAACACGCGTTTCTTTCTGCAGATCAGTCAAATCAATTTTTTTATTTTATTGATTTGACGCAAATGAGTCAATATTGTTGGTAAGGTTTTTTTCTTTTTTTTTATTGCATGTAGTGGCAGATGAGCCACGGTCTATCTGATGGTAAATGGTAATCGTCGCCCATGGACTCGACTATACCGAGAGTATTGTCAAGCCGCTGCTCACCAATTCATTTCACAGATATGAAATGAAATATAAACTGCTATCTCCTGCTACAGCCAAAACGCAACGATGTGCTTCATGGCCGGTCACACGGGAGATGGGGGATTCAGTAATTGAATGTTCATTTTAAATTCATCTTAAAGAGCATTAGCAATTTTTTTAAAAAGGAAAATGCCTACCTTTAACATACAGCAGCTGTTTTCTCGTTAATACAGTTTATTGATGTCTTTTGATTCAAATTTGTCTAAAGAAAGAGCTGCCCCAAACTAAAAAGTTTATTTAGTATTAATATCTAAGCTCTAAATACTGAATTTGTAGTCAATTCAAAGAATAGATCATAAGATTATACTTACTATGAGTTTTGCATGATTTCTCCGTCAAATAGATTTACAATCGTTTATACTAAAACAAAAAGTGTGACGATAGTCACGAGTTTAAATGCTATTATGCGTGAGTTTGGACCCAGCATATGGCTATAATTTTCTATTTCATAATTCATACTTTGTGTTCTGGTAAAATACCAAGACGTAAGAAAGCGTGTAGGTATGAAAGAGAGTATTGATGTAAAGATGCGAGAGTACCTAAATGCTCCGATGGTTCGGACATGTAGAAAGAATGCCAGACGAGCGATCGGTTAAGAAGATATACAATAAAGTCGTTATGAGTTCAGAGACATCTAAATCATCCATCCATCCATCAGCCTTTCATCGTCCACTGCTGGACATAGGCCTCCCCAAAATGGGAGTTTTTAAAAAAAGGACCGTGCACATTTGCATAGAGGCTTCTTTGATACTGTGGGTGAGCAGTAAGAAAGGATTTTACGCATTTTTTTTTATACAACGTGGGTGTTGAATAAGCATATGGTCCACCTGATGGTAAGCGGTTACCGTAGCCTATAGACGCTAACAACACCATAGGTATCATCCGCGCGTCACCATCTCGAAGAAAAGGGTTTGGAGGAGGATAAGAAGGATAGGAGAAGATAGGTAGGATACTAAGAAGATAATAGGAAGGATAATAAGGAGGGGATAGGGAGGGAGCTTGGGCCTTCGGCACTCTCACTCACCATACGAAATACAAAGGTAGACTTAACTACCGTTGTTACACGCTGATCTTCTGTTAGAGGGTGGTACTTCCCCAATCGAGCTAGCCCATTCGTGCTGGGAAAAGCAAGCCTCTACCATTAGCAAGGATCAATCCTATCCAAAATTTATTTATCATTATGATGCGAGTGAAGCCGCAGGTAAGGCGCTAGTTTAATATATTTTTTATCTACCTATTTTATTTACCACATACAACAGACCCGGACCTCTTTATCTTAACAAGGAAGATGCATTTATTTTGTTAAAATATAGTGTTTAATGCGAAATCTTTTCCGAGACTCAAATAAAGAATATATTTTAACTGTTATTTACAACCTGTCTCTTAAACAGACAATGATTTATCAGCTTTATTTCATTTTTAATGACTGGTTTAACGACAGTAACAGTTGGAGATTGATCAGGCTTATTATTATGAAGTTTATTTTATATATAAACTCCTTTTTTATGATGAACTTTAGTTAACTAAAAAGATATATAAAATATTGCAGTGATAGGTATCATCCATTCAGGATCCACAGTGAATGTAATAAAAATGAAATTTAGTATTAAACTAGCCTTTGACCGCGGCTCCACCGCAACCAAAAGCTAAGCTATCGCACTGGCCAAAGGCAACCAATCTCATTTGTCTTTACAACCCACGCGACCTATCGGATATATTTATATGCATTAACCCAATATAGTACTATTGTTAGGGCTGGAGACCAAGTGGGAGTACTCACTTGGTATCGGGCCCGAGCGGGTTGTACCACCATCTCCCGTGTGACCGGCCATGAAGCACATCGTTGCGTTTAGGCTGTAGCAGGAGATAGCCGTTTATTCTTTCATTTCATATCGGTGACGTCTTGACAATACTCTCGGTATAGTTGAGTCTATGAGCGACGGATACCATTTACCAGTGGATCGTCTACCACTACAGGCAATAAAAAAAAATAGTAGCTTAGCGGCTTAGAGTACATCCCTGCATTGGAAGGGACGCAGGTTCGAATCCCGCTCGCACTAAGCTTCTCTTTTTCCACATTCACAAATAGTTTGTACTTTAAAGTAGTCAAGTGCATCAAGTCAAGCATGTCAAGTGCTAAAATACAGATCAAAATAATATAGAATACTTTATATGCTGATAAAATATAAAGTTCCCATAATATTTTGGCATATAAACCAACAGACATGAATAGTCGGATAGAATATTTTCGTTATACCGACAAGGAGTTATCATACTAAGCATGAGCAATACAAAAAAACTAATATCGAAGCGTTATTTACCCTAGTTTTAAGACGTAATTGAAAAACAAATTCATATAAATTAAAGAGACAGTATTTGCGTACAATCCCATTATCAATTAAAGCAAAAAAATCAAGGGCTTCACAAAAGTAGTCAATTGTTGTTTTTACTGATCTGTCATTGATAGAATCACGTGATTCCTTTTGTTTCTTCCGAAGCGACCAGGTGGAACAGCCTTGCGGTCTTCCTCGAAACTAGGATGTTGGGTAATGGTATTTTGGGCCTTCCCGTCTCTGTACACTTTTTGTGAAAGCAAGATAATCGAGCGATCACTGTTTAGTCAATTTAGACGAAGTTGATTGATTTAGAATCATCACAAAGTTTTATAGATACTTTAGACTCGGTTAAGGATAAAGAATATTATTGAACAGTACTTAAACTGAATTCTAAAGAAAAAATGTTCCTAACCGCACACCCCGTCGCCGTAATTTATACTTTAAAAAGTAGCGGAGCATGTCAAATTCTAAAAAATATAGATCTATAATGTTTAAAAAATCGCGCCATCTAATAGTATGAATTTTAATTGCAAAATTAAACTTACTATATTGGATGCATGTAATTGCTCTCCGATAGATGGCGTTGGTCGTGAGACAAATGTGATAAGGAAATTGGGATGATCGAAAGATCAGTAGGATAGCTCAGTGGCTTAGAGCACTTCCCCGGATTGGAAAAGACGCGGGTTCGTTTCCCGCTCCTACTAGAAATCTCTTTTTACTTATTCACAAATAATTTATACTTTAAAAAGTAGCGGAGCATGTCAATTGCTAAAAAATATAGATCTAAAATGTTTAAACAATCGTGCCATCAAATAGTATGAATTTTAATTGCAAAATTAAACTTACTATATTGGATGCATGTAATTGCTCTCCGATAGATGGCGTTGGTCGTGAGACAAATGTGATAAGGAAATTGGGATGATCGAAAGATCAGTAGGATAGCTCAGTGGCTTAGAGCACTTCCCCGGATTGGAAAAGACGCAGGTTCGTTTTTCGCTCCTACTAAAAATTTCTTTTTCCATATTCACAAATAATTTATACTTTAACAAGTAGCGGAGCATGTCAAATGCTAAAAAATATAGATCTACAACGTTTAAAAAATTGCGCCATCAAACAGTATGAACTTTAATTGCAAAATTAAACTTACTATATTGGATGCATGTAATTGCTCTCCGATAGATGGCGTTGGTCGTGAGATAAATGTGATAAGGAAATTGGGATGATCAAAAGATCAGTAGGATCAGTGGCTTAGAGCACTTCCCCGGATTGGAAAAGACGCGGGTTCGTTTCCCGCTCCTGCTAAAAATCTCTTTTTCCTTATTCACAAATAATTTATATTTTAAAAAGACAAAAAAAAACATATGTGCAGATATTGATTCATATAAAAAAGAATGAGACAAAAAAAAACATATGCAGTGATTCCATCCATCAATCCATCAGCCTTTCGACGTCCACTGCTGGACATAGGCCTCCCCAAATTGGGGGTATAGTGCCGTAATCGCCGCTTGGCAGGCGGGTTGGCGATCGCAGTGGATGTTGTTAATACTCGAGGGAGTGCTGCTGCCCTCTCTCCCCGGTATTCCCTCAGTCGGCTCTTACGACTCCCATGGGTGGAGAGGGGTGGGACAATTCTAAAGCCGGCCCCACACGGCCAGTGATTGATTCATATTAAAAAGAAAAAGACAAAAAAGGAGTATATTTTTAATCAATCAATCAGCTAATCGGTGTCCACTGCTGGACATAGCTTCCTATTTACGCCTTCGTATGTAGCATTGTTTTTTTACAAAAATCGATACTGCGACTCGACATTGGTTATTGGCCGCCTATCAAAGGCAGTATTTTTAGGTGGTCAAAGTAGCGAACATTTTATTGAATTGTTCTCTCATACTTCCTAATATTTTTTTTTATTGCTTATGATGGCAGACGAGCCACGGCCCACCTGATGGTAAGTGGTAACCATCGTTCATGCACTCAACTATACCGAGAGTATAGTCAAGCCGCTGCGCACCATTTCATTTCTCAGATATGAAATGAAAGAATAAACGGCTATCTTTGGCTACAGCCAAAACACACTGACATGCTTCATAACCACAGGAGACGGTGGTACTGACCCGCTCGGGCCCGATAGCAAGTGAGTACTCTCACTTGGTACCCAGCCCTGCCACCAGTAATGCAATGGGTGATAACTGCTTACTTCCCTTAGTCGCCTTGTATGACACCCGCGGGAAAGGATTGGGTGGCGACACTTGTATTCTTAGTCCGTCATCACACGGAATATATCCAAATAATATATGTAAAAAATGTATAAAAATTATGCGAAACAAATTGCTCCAATATAAATATGTACCTAAGTAGGTACCTACTATAGGCTGTCGCAACTCTTTTTTGCCCTTCAGTTATCCCGTCAAAATTTTTAAACCAATAGGTATCTATGTAGAACGTATTTTTCGTGTACGTACATTTCATAGCTTATTGTAGTCCCGCCCTTAGGTATGCAACCCTGAGAATAAGAGAGAATTAGCTATGTCGCAATCCCACCTGCTTAGCCCAAAGTTGGCAATCTTCACAAGCCGTTATTAAAATATTTTAGGCATCCAGCGTTCCTCAACTGCCTTTTACACCGAGCAGAGATAAAATTCTAATGCCTTGCTATGTTTCGACTTAAAGTGAAACTGGGGATCGAATTCAATACCTCAGAGTTCTGTATCATCATGCACAACACAGCAAGTAAACCTGATATTCAAATAAGATGTACTCACAATTCGTTATCTGTCATAAGCAACGGGTAATATTTTGTCACTAACGGGTTCCATTAAATGGCCAAGGTTAATGTTAATTACAGTAATTACACTCAATATATTACACTATTAAAATAATTTTGTACATTCATATTCTTTACTATTTGGTAACCTGAGATTTTTATTTATTTACTATCTCTATTATTTTAAAACATATTTGCATTTCACATAAAACTACACAAGACCATAATATTATTAATGTGTGAATAAGGATGTTTGTTAGTTAATCACGTAACGACAGCTAAAAGGAATTGATTCAAATGTGGCAAACAGAATCTGGAACTTCAAATTGTTTTATCCATGTTTATGTTATCAATTTGTGTTAAAATTATAGTTTTAGTAGTGAACTCAATGTAGTTTAGTAATGACTAAAACGCTCTGCTTTATATTGCAGATATATTACTCTATTACAGCACATTTAATGTGAGACGCTCGCGCATCTGTAGGTATGTATTTTTGTTATATTATTGTGATTAGGCAAGTCTAGTAATTTTTCAATACTTATTAAGGTAACATTTACATAACATTGATACAAAGAAATACATTTGATAGACAGCGTAGCGATATACCATCTAGATAATAACTAAGCAAGTGATATCGAAATTTATCACCAGTGCAAGCTGCGATAGTTTAGAGGTATAAGGGTATGTAACGGCAATCTACGCGTCTCGAGTTCAAGTCTCACTCGCAGTTTTAATCTGTTTTTATTTTCATCAAAATGAATTCTAGATAATAGAAAAACATGTCAAAAGTTTAGTCAATTGTTTTCTGTAAATAACAAATTAAATTATACATGGTTGGAACCACGAGTTACTCTGTTTATAATAATTTCTTTAATCAACAGTCCAAGATCACAGTTCACGGCCGTATAAAACAGCAACTCTGAGAAGCCGTAAGGTAACCACATTTAACGTTCTGACTCCGGTCTCTTCCTGTAATAGTTGGTCTGTTTATGTAAACAGTCGTTATATTATTTAAACGGCTCAACATTTTGTAAGTGCCCATAAAATCATCGAACATGATCACACTCATTTTACACAGAGTGCAGCATAGCATACTAGTACACGCTTTTAGCATTGCAAAATTATTATACTATAAAACTCCGACAAAATGGCGCAACGAGAAATGTCTGGAAAGTTTTTGAGTAAAGTAAAAATACTTAATTGTAATAATGAACCTTATCTTTTCGGAACAATGTCTGTAATTACACCTGATAGATGACGAGCGCATCACCCACGACAGAATGACATTTTCTATCTTTTTTTTTATGCTGATACTAAGGAAGGGAAGGTTTGGGCCTCCGGCGCTCTCACTCACCACACGAAACACAACGGTAGGCGTAACTACCGTTGTTACACGCTGATCTTTTGTGAGAGGGTGGTACTTTCCCGATCGAGCCGGCCCATTCGTGCTGGGATAAGCATGGCTCTACCAATATCTATAGAAATTGGTGGTTCCGGGCGCACTGCTACAATAGGTCAAGGGCAGTACGCCTGGATTGGTGTTTCATAAGCCGTGGGATCGATCCCCGCTCACAACTATCATTTTCTATTTCACATTTTCACTCTTTATGTTTTAAATTATGTTTTAACATGAATATTTTTTATTGTCTCACACCATTACTGTCATAGGGGTAAGGAGAAGTATACAATACCCAGATGGCATGTACTTTAGTCCCAGCTCAATAAGATCGTCTATCAAGAATAGTTCTAGGCAGTTTTAGGCATGAAAAAATGTATCTAACGGCACACCCCGTCGTTCGGGGCAACGAACAGGGTAGTGTGGGGCCCTCACCCACTAAAGAAACCCGCCGTGTGCCGTCTCTCCGCCTGTGTTGACGGACCACTGTTACTGTGTTGGATTACTTCAGTGGCCCGCCGGCGGGCTGTCTCTCCGCCTGTATTAGCATCGGTCTAGTGTCTAGAACTGTATGACTTCAGTGCTCGAAATAGGTCTAATCTTGCTAAAAGATATTTAAACATTCCTACTGAGATGGACTTAAAAATTAAATAACATATTTATTTTACAATTCGAATATTTTTTGTCAGGGACCTCGCAGTTAGGTATAACTACTAGATAGACTCATGCATAGAGCGTATATTTCGCCTCTGGAGGAATACCGTCGGGTCTTAGCAAGTATCCAGCCATCAGACTTTCGACGTCTACTGCTGGACATAGGCCTCCTCAAGAAAACGCCACAACGAGCGGTCCTGTACTGTTTCGCTCATATGGGGGAAAGTGCCGTTATCGCCACGCCTGGCACGCGGGTTGGCGATCGCAGTGGATGTTGTTAATACTCGAGGGAGTGTAAGTATACCGGCTATTAATCTGGAGTCCGACATAACCTCATCGCCCCCGCCCTGCGGAAGGTATCCATAAAGCATTTCCTCGTGTAAAGATCTCGCAGTTGTAACTTGAATACATATAAATGTTTGCAATTCTTAATGCTTATTAAACCAATTATATCGATCAATGTTTGTGCTTTTCAGGTGACCTAATTGCATCGTGAATAGATACACTTGAATACGGTAATGAGAACACAATCCTGATCTATGCTATTAATATATATGCAATGGTAAATGTACGCTGTTCTTAGTGTCTGTTACACAAAGGTGGACACGCACTAGAGTGATTTATTTATTTATTGATTCAGGGAAAAAATATGTGTAACTGTAATTACTCGTACCCTAATTCTTACGTAAGATTTAAAGATATTACCTATTCATTTCAGGAAATAAAAAAGAGATTGCGTATGGTGGCAGGCGAGCCATTATACGCAATCTCTTTAAACATTTTCTCTTGATTCCGCCATTTCTTGACACACCAGAGCAAACGAATGTTCATCTCATTCATAATTATAGCCACCGCATAATTATATAATTACTCTAATGTATCCGAACCCTTAGCAATAGGGTCTTAGAACCTTGTGCCGACAGAATTATCAGGTTAATATGTAAAAGTAATTTCAGCTAGTATTAAACGTTGGGAGCAAAGTAAGGAATTTAATACTTCATGTCAATAGCTACGCGTGGACTTTTAAGTATGTTGAATATCTGAAAGTTGGTATAATGGAAGAGTTTCTTGTTACTTTATGTTATGTACAACAAACTTTATGTTATGTACAACTGGAATCATCGTCTCAGTTTCAGAGAAATGTACTCTGCTCCTACAGCCATATAGTATGTTCGGTGAAGGAGGTGGCAGGAAAGAATTTATATTATTAGTAAGGATCACGCTGGCTAAGAGCACAAAGGCAAACTGTACATGCCGTCGAGAAATTTATTTACAATGTTTTCGTACCCTAAACATTTATATCGTGAATATAAATTTAATAAGAAAACAAAATAGACAAATCATTTTATTGATCCATCTTAAACTGAATTACAGGCCTCTAGGGTTGGCAACCTTACTTGTACACTGCACATCGTATAGCTTCTAATTTAGATACAGATTCAGATGTATAATCAACTGAAATAGGTCACTCTGTGTCACGTTTTATCACTATATTATATGAACACACGAGAGTGACACGAGATATTGGCCTTAGTTGTTCAGGGTACGTAGTACAGGTACCCACACAATCATTACGACAAATGGTTAATTGCTTTTTTAAGGCAGAAAAAAATGTACCTAAGCGTACACCCCGTCGTTCGGGGCAACGAACAGGGTAGTGTGCAGCCCTCACCCACTAAATACCCACTGTGTGCCGTATCTCCGCCTGTACTGGTAGACTGTGAGTCAGTACTTCAGTAGTTTGGTACCCAGCTCTACCATTAAGAAAGGTGAATGACGTAAACGCGTCGAGACGAGCCTGCTTCAAATTTTTTAATCATATCTCGGCACCACTCCACATGGGCCTGCTTCTGAGCTTCGGTGAGGTTATGCATCCAGCGTGAAACTATCCTCCTCACGCGAAGGTGCTCGTGTAGAATATTTTGAATGCTTTCCAAACCAATCTGCAGTCTGCAGTGTATGCTGAATCTCTTCATTATGTAACTCGCCTGTTTACTTGAAATTCGAAATTCGAACAATTATATTTTTACTTTTAAATAACCACATTTTTCAAAAAAATTGCAAGTGGCCTTATTTTTTTATGCAAAAAAAACTTTTTTTCGCAAAGCTTTCTGCGTGGCCTGGTATTTCATAACATTACTTCTTGATTTAGTAGTTCAATAATTTTTTCACATGTTAGTTTCGCTTTGGAGCAATAAGCTATGGTAGTAAAATTTAACAAAAAACATAATTGTACATACTGACTTGCAACGTAAAAAATACATTTTTATTTATAATTTAAAAGTTATTAGTTACTGGGTTATTATTGAAGATAAAACTATAGTAAAAGGAAACAAGTACGGTAACTCAGAACCCGTGCGCACGATAATTACCTACGCACGCAGAGCTGGTCACTTTTAGTTTATTCAAACGTCGTTATACAGAGCTAGTTTTTATATACAAAATTAAAGTAAATTATCTTGAAACTTAGGCAGAACATCAGGGATCCATAATACAAAGTTTCTTAACCCTCTACTGCATATGAGCCCATATATGGTATGGCGATTTTATTGCTGTTTTATTTCCAAACAAATAATAATTAAGCCATTCCACATTCTTAAATCCATTTAATGGTTAATTAGCAATAACAAAACGCAATAAGTTTGTCTATGGTTTGATGACATTTAGAAATAACGTTACTTTTGTGCGGGTGGTCGGTGAAACAAAAGACGAGTGCCTGAGAGACATTTTTGAGTATCGAAAACAATAACAAAACGTAAGTATTTGTGAAAAAAAAAATTGATTTATAAAGTGAATACCGCCTTCTTTACCTATGAACAACTATTTTCTCACTTTTTACCTATTTCCTATTCTTTTCATCCACTTTTATGTCGATACCATATATGGGCTCATATACAGTACGACGAAAATTCGTTTGTGCATATATGGTATCATATGCATTCAGACTTATTTTTATCAAGAATAAAAAATTCAAGTGCTATTATTTTTTCACTTTTTTCCTATTCCCTGGTCATCACACCTGTTTTTTGGCTTTTGTTTGGCAGAATGGACACTGCTCGCTTTTATGGTAAAAACAAATACGCTAATCCTATTCCTGGTGACGGTCGTCTTAGTGACGATGATGAGTTGGATTCCGATAGCGAAGTACCTTCAATACTTGTCCCAGTCAGAAGACCCATTATAATACCTGAAACTGATGATGAGAGTTCGGATGAAGAAGAAGTCAAGAAATTCCTTTGTTGTCCAATCTACCGGTATCTTCTAAAAAGAAGAAAAAATGCCAGAGAGGCGCCAAGACATTCTTTTGAACTGTGTCAGAACAGACAATATTGGACATTGGTCTACGTGGCAGAAAAAACGTCAACATTGCATAGTATGTTCTATGAAGTCATATACTAAATGCTCAAAATGCAAAGTTTTTCTATGCTACAATGATAAAAGAAACTGTCTCGTTACATACCAATAATAAATATTACTTTTGTTTATATCAGATAATGTTCCTTTTCTACTTTGTTATTTTTTTGTTTGACTGCATAGGATACCATATATGTCCAAGCCAGTTTTTGTCTCAGTGCATACGAGCCGATATATGGTATCATAGTTTTTTTTCTACATTAATCAACTTTTTTATTTGTTTTAGATTTATTTGTCTTAATCTTACTTAAATAAAGCAATATCCACAAATAAAAAAAAATGTTTCATCTCCTTAATAATTCACTGCCTCGGTGGTGTAGCGGTAGTGTATGCGACTGCTAATCATGAGGTCTTGGGTTCGATCCCCGGGTCGGGCAATGTTATTGAGCTTTTTCCTAAAAAGAAAAATTCTCAGTAGCAGCCCGGAGTTTGGAAATGTGCCCGGTAGACGTCAATAGGCTCGCCCCCTATTACGTGGGATTTAAACATAGCTGGCGAGTCGTAGGTGTGTAATACACCTCTGCCTACCCCTTCGGGGAATACAGGCGTGATGCTATGTTTGTGTTTTTTTCTTAATAATTCATGCAGTAGAGGGTTAAATATATGTTTTTATGCCTAGAATGGGAGCTGGGTATATTTTATTTTAATTAATATCATGTTTTAGTGTTGTCATTTGAGAAGGTCCCGTCTATATGTCATCCAAATACAATACAGTATTTTCTTTTCTGATATGTAGCTATCTTTGAACTTTAATAAATAAATACAGAGCGGTAGTGGCGAACAATTAAGCCCGGCGCACGGCAATGCGTACGATCGAAACGACGGCGCATCCTAGACGGGCGCACCTTTAGCAGTTTTAAATTTTGTTATTGTGTGCGTGCGGCGACTCGTGGGTACTGGCACGCACACATGCAAACCGCGCTCGGTTCGTTTGTATGAAGATAACTTACTTCGTTCCTTATACTATGATAAAACGTAATATAATATGAAAACTTGTAAATTCACCGTTTGCATTTAATGAATAAAAACTTCACACGTAGTACAAGTAATGACGTTAAGCTATGAAATTACTTAAAAATAAGTAGGTAACGATTTCTTGATTTTATTATACACGTAATATGAGCGTTATTATGACTTTAAACACAAAGTGAAAAATGTGAAATCGAAAATAACAGTCACGAGCAGGATTTGAACCTGCATCTCCTGGATACCGTCCAGATGCTTTGCCAATTCAGCCATCGTGACAATTGCTCCTGACTGCTAATCTCGATAACACATTCATACTTAACATCTTTGGGTGACGCCTGCGCCATCTGTCGGCAGTATTTTTATACATTATACCGACCAGGTAATTAAGATTTTTACCTAATAATGAAGCAAACCCTATAAATATTTAGATATTTTTATATATATTTTTAGTATTTGACATGCTTAGCACTATACATTAAACACAAAGTGAAAAATTTCGATTTCACATTTTTCACTTTGTTTTTAATGTATAGTGCTAAGCATGTCAAATACTAAAAATATACATAAACATATCTAAATAGTTATTATGACTTATCTCGCAAACCAGGCCAATATAATAACATAATCGAGAAACAAGTTGTTGCAAAACAGCTAACATTCTGAACAATTTCTAACAATTTGAATTCGAAAAACATTTCAAATTATGTTGCCCAAGGCCGGGTTGTGCAAAATATCATGGCACGTTTCCTTAAGAAAAGCTTTTCACGTTTATTTTATTACGTAAGTCTTGTTTTATTATTTGTCATTCGAGGAGAAAATACTGGAAAGTATGTCAGATTCTTTCAGTCTCGTCATTAGACAGAGTTAGAGTCAATTGAACTTCTTAGTATTTGAATAGAGTTATAAAGGGATTGCTCTTGTAGTTGAAAACAGTAATGGATGGATGAAAATTAACAGTGTGAAAATATAAAATGGATAATAACATTTTCATTACTCATACTCGGAAAGTAGGTTTGAGGTTGCCTGAGGAGCGGGTTGAAAGTAATACTTTTCAGCCCTAGGGAGAATTGTTTTCAACTGCCAGCTGTCAAATTATTTAAAAAAAAAGAACTAGTTCTATTTTCACATTTCTATTAAAGCTTATTCTAACTTACTACAGCCACTCAATCACAGCGCGATGTTTAATTGAAATAACAAAGTTAAGTATTAAATAAAGATTTTTTTTTTAACGACCACCTATTATACTTTACTTACTTTCAAATATTTCTTTAAAATAATATAGATTTGGGTAAAATATTTTACCATTTTTTCAATGTTGAAAATGAAAAATAATGGCTGTTACGGTGGCCGGCCACAAAAAAAAATTGGTTTAAATAATTATCTCAGCAGTTGATGTAAATTAAAATTCACTCAATTTTGCATGTTTTTATTTTTACTATGTAGCCAATATTATGGAATACTTTATAATATTTACGCGAATGTTTCACATCCTAACCACAGAATAAGTACTAGTCTGTTGTAGTCAACGCAGGGCAGCGATCTGATTTACAAAGGCGTAGATAAACTATGGCATGTATGTAGGAGCACAAGCACAGAATAAATACTAGTCCTAAACTATTATAAAGTTGTAACAGAGCTGTGACTGTACATTTTACATTTAAGATATTTGAGAAAAACAATGCTGTATTAGGCTGCTCGTATTATAGTCATATAGGCGTGTCTACACAAAAACATTATTTTTAGGTTATTTGTCTGTTTGTCGGTTTATCTGTTTGTCGGTTTGTCTGTTTGTTTGTTGGCGCATCACGCAAAAATTACCTTATATTTTCCTTGTATTCGTAATGAAAAGCACAGTCCCTCGGGTTAAAGTCTTATTTAGTCCCTCGAACTATAGGCGCCCTCGCTGCTTTCACCCCAAGGGTAACAATGTACTATTTTGATCTATATTTCTTTTAGCAATTGACATGCTCCGCCACTTTTTAAAGTACAAATTATTTGTGGATAAGGAAAAAGAGATTTTTTGTACGAGTGTATATATATATATAGATCAAAAATGTTTAAAAAATCGCGCCATCAAATAGTATGAATTTTAATTGCAAAATTAATCTTACTATATTGGTTTAATGCATGTAAATGCATTCCGATAGATAGCGTTGGTCGTAAAGACAAATGTGATAAGTATATTGGGATGATTGAAAGATCTGTACAATAGCTCAGTGGCTTAGAGGATTGGAAAAGACGCGGGTTCGATTCCCGCTCGTACAAAAATCTCTTATGCCTTATTCACAAATAATTTGTACTGGAAAATAACAGTCACGAGCAGGATTTGAACCTGCATCTCCTGGAATACCGTCCCAGATGCTTTGCCAATTCAGCCGTCGTGACAATTGCTAGAAATTAACAGTCTTGAGGATTTTTTCCTGCAATCCTGCTCGTGACTGTTATTTTCGATTTCACATTTTCACACTTTGTATTAATTTATATGACTAAGCATGTCAAATGCTCAAAAAATGTGTCCATCCATCAGCCCTCCAACGTCCACTGCTGGACATAGGCCTCCCCAAGAGAACGCCACAACGAGCGGTCCCATCATGGGGAATAATGCCGTAATCGCCACGCTTGGCAGGTGGGTTGGCGATCGCAGTGGATGTTGTTAATACTCTAGGGAGTGCTGCTGCCCACTCCCTCGGTATTCCCTCAGTCGGCTCTTACAACTCCCGTGGGTAGAGAGGGGTGGGACAATTCTATAGCCGGCCCCACACATTCAAATGTGTAAAAATATCAAATTATGGATGAACATTTTCTTTACAGTACAAAGTTTGTCTGGGTTCTGAAATCCAAATTCACTATCACAATACCTAATCACCTAGTTTATAAGTACAGGAACTCCTAATCGGCATAAAGTTTCAATTGAATGCATCGTTTAAAGTTCAAAGGATAATATTAATATACACCCATTAATTGTTCAAATAAGTTGTCTAGTACTGAAGGTGATTGATGACTGCCACTAAAGGGCGCGCTGATGTGTCCCATCTGGTTTAAAACAGCCAAAACGATGCTACCACCACATGGCTGACTACATTTACAAACAGTAAGATTGTATAACAATTTGGATAAGTTATTTGTTCGTAACTGTACAATAAAGAGGGCACAGTCCTGCCATTACTTAAATATATGTCAATGCTATTGGTGCACGTTTGTATAAGATTTGTGTTATAATATTGTTGTTATGCAATACTCAATATATGTAAATATAGCTGGGCCCATTTGTATCTCAGAATATAAAGCAATGATATACACTGCGCCTTGTGTAATTGTGGGTAAATGAAGCTTCTCTAACAACTGATTTGATCTGGCCGTATGCCTGTTTTCCGCCTGCATAGTATAAAAACAGTAAGTATTACGCTGTAAACTGCAAAGTAAATAGAATAGAGCCTTTTGGTATTCTGTTTTCTCTGCCTATCCCACAAGGGACACGGCCTGATGATAAGTAAGTAAGTAACTGTAAAGTATTCGAAACGTCGGCATTTTCTATAACGTATATAACAAACCATTACAAAATATTGAGTAAAAATAAAATAGCGACGTGTTTGGCTATAGTTGATCGGACCACTGAAGGAATGTAAAATGGTTCCAGTGGCCCACCCATATAGGCAGAGAGACGGCATACGGCACGGCGAGTTTATTTAGTGGGTAAGGACCCTACACTACCCTGTTCTTTGCCCCATAATGACGGGTTGTGCGGTTAGGTAGGTACATGTTTTTCCGCCTTAACAAAAAATACCTATAGTTGATGTGTATGAAAATATGAAATCTAATACTATACAGGTTTAATTTTATTCAAAGTGGTCAGTGCGTTTAAACGACTTCAAATTCTCCTCCATTATAAAGCACTGTTTATTTTTACACATGGTAAGATGATTGTGTTAAGTATTTTGCCAGCCCTGTACAAGACAGATGTTTTGGTTTCTAACCTTTGATGCTATTGTCGAAAATAACCATTGATATTAACCAGCTTCTGCCCTGTGCCAGCTCCGTCCCAAATTAGGGAGATTTTTGATGTGAAAACATCTAATGCGGGGAGGGCAAAACCGGCTGTTGTTTATTTTAACGCTTCTGATGACAAAAGCATCTAACTAGGAAGTATAATGTCAATCAATATACCAATAACATTTTTGATTCATCTATGGTTAACGAGAGGGCGTTTACCAAGAACTATATAAGACTCAAAAATATTTGAAGAAAGAAAGAAAATCGATGTTTTCACATCTGCGAGATGTCCCGTGACGGCTCATTTCTTTCAGTGGCAAACTAGACATGGCTTACCTGATGGCATGTGTGACAGGCGCATTCCATCTTCTCGTGTGTAGCGGTCAACAATACTAAAAGTACTTACTATAAAACTGCTGTTCATCATTTCATTACGTAAATTGGAAAGGAATGGACGGCTGGGAGATAGCCGTTACAACCAAATGAGAAAAATTGTTGAAACAACACAGTACAGTATGTGTCATAATGAATATGATCCAGATTATTTAATGTTGCCATAGTTTTTAACTTCAAACATCTATGTAGAGTAGAATAACAATAGGATATCGAGTAACTAGATCGTTTACTCTTCGTATATTGCAAGACTCATGGACTCAACTATTCGGAGGTACAGTAGAACGCCGATTATCCGAACGCTGATTAACCGAATCGCCAATTATCCTAATCGGTCCTAAGCATAATATAAAAAATTAAAACCAACTAATTTTTGTTTTGTTTGTTATAACAAGTTGGAACTCGTTGGAGTCCATAAATATTTCAATTGTTATGGTTGAAAACGAGATGTTCAAGTGAGCGTTATTGTAAAACCACAGTTAGGGACGAAACGATACTAGTCTTTGTTCGATACTAGTACTCGATAGTAGTATCGAATCTAAGTATCGATACCACAACCGATACTATATTAAAGTATCGATACTTCCGAGTACTCATTAAATTTTTAATAAAATTATTGAATTCATAAATTAGTTTTTTTTTTATTGCATGTCGTTGCAGAAATGCAGACGAGCCACGGCCCATCTGATGGTAAATGTTATCCGTCGCTCATGGACTCAATTATACCGAGAGTACTGTTAAGCTTCTGCTCACCATTTCATTTCACCGATATGAAATGAAATAATAAACGGCTATCTCCTGCTACAGCAAAAACGCAACGATGTGCTTCATGGCCGGTCATAGAGGAGATGGAGGTACCAACCCGCTCGGGCCCGATACCAAGTGAGTATTTCCACTTGGTACCCAGCCCTACCACCAGTACAATGGTTGATAATTGCTTACTGTCCTTAGACGCCTCATACGACACCCGTAGGAAAGAATGGAGTGGTGACACTTGTATTCTTAGTCCGTCACCACACAGACAAACAAATTCAGACAAATTGTAATCAATGAATGAACGAGTCATAGTCAAACGAAAACCACAGAGTACCTTATAGGCTTATTAAAATTATAAACAGGAACGCGTACGATACGCGTACCCATGGACAGAGCCGGCACAGCAGCACAGCGCTCGGCCCACCTCGCTACGATATTATTACAATGCCTTCTCAGTATAATATAAGTTACTCTGTGATGCCTACCTTTACCGATACCTCCGATACGATACCATTGTTTTCATTCGATACCAGTACTGAGTATGGAATGGTAGTGTGATGTACTACTAGTAGTGGTATTGAATGAAAAGTATTGATACTATATGAGTACTCGGTAGTATCGATTCATCCCTAACCACAGTTAAACGTAGAACTATGTTTGTCAAACTTAATAAAGTTTATTCTGTGTGACAGTTTGTTTTTCTTTATTACCAGCCTATGTCCGATTATCCGAATTTTCGAGTATCAGAATGGACCCTGGTCCCAATTAATTCGGATAATCGGCGTTCTACTGTATTGTCAAGCCGCTGCTCACCATTTACATTTCACAGATATGAAATAAAAGAAAAAACGGCTTCTCCTGCTACAACCAAAATCATCGGTGTGATGTACTTCATGGCCGGTCACACGGGAGATGGTGGTACAACTCGGGCCAGACAGCAAGTGAGTACTCCCACTTGGTGCCCAGCCCTACCACCAGTAAAGCAATGGGTTAATTGCTTACTTCCTATAGTCGCCTCGTGCAACACCGGTGGGAACGAAAGCGGTGGTGACACTTATATTTATAGTCCGTCACCACACGGACATACCGGGTGCGCCATTCTGCCGTTATCTTTGTTTCTGACGTCAATTTAAATTTGTCCCAGAAGCAGTAGTAGTGGCATGGATCTCCTCTCAGAATGATTGGAATTTAGGCCGCAGCCCGCCACGCTGGCCCAGTGCGGGTTTGTAAACTTTGCTATGATTTTTTGAGAATTTTTCTTTTTACGGAAAAGTTTAATGGCACCGCCGAACCCGGGGATCAAACCCGAGACCTCATGATCAGCAGTCTCTTACACTACCGCTGCACCACAGAGGCAGTTAAACTTTACGTGTCAAGAAAATCTCTCGGGTAAGTAGGTTTTCTCGTGATGTTTTCCTTAACATTGCGCGCGTCTGCAAATGTTCCTAATTTTGTACAAAGGCGATAGAGATAACGATTTTAAATGTTCACGACAATTCTTATTCTAATCTTTGATCTTATTGTCAAAAATAAGAGTAGTTGCTGAATAAGTTCAAGGTTTCTTCAACCTCATATTTCGTATGCACATTGTAATTTTCGATGGACTCCGTCGAGTATTTATTGTGAAATTTTCCTTGACTATTTATAAATTTCTCAAGTGGGGTTCTCAGATTTATTGGTGAGAACATTAATTGTAATGCTGTGGATGTGCGGCGAAGATGGAATGTGCGTCTGCTATACACTGCAGGTCGTAAATAGAACTCAAACTTCAAAAACTGTGCTAGTTCTTCAGCTGTACCAGAAATTAACTTTTGCCATTTAAGTCCTTAATCTTAACGTAAGGACAGTCTGTTGCCTCATGAAATAATTGATTTCAACTTAATTCAGTAATAGACAAGAAATCTAATAATATTATAACTTTATAGTAACAAGCATTAAGAGTTTGTCGTTAATAGTGGTACATTAGTCAAAGTAACAATAATTCCAAGAGCTTTAGTGGGATAGCGGTTTATGTCACTACTGATCATGAGATCTCGGGTTCAAATCCCAGATCGGACCAACAAAAACCTAACACAAAGTGTGAAAACGCGTGTATGTTAAGACGTTAATACTATTACGGAATACATTCTATTACGGAAATTCGTAGTCTTGTAAATTGTCACGATGGCTGAATTGGCAAAGCATCTGGGACAGTATTCCAGGAGATGCAGGTTCAAATCCTGCACGTGACTGTTATTTTGGATTGTTGCATTTTTACACATTGTGTTAATTTATATGGCTAAGCATGTCAAATGCTAAAAATATATAAAAACATACCAAAAATAGTTATTGAGCTATTCCTGTGGTGTTGGCCGTGTGGGGCCGGCTTTAGAATTGTCCCACCCCTCTCTACCCATGGGAGTCGTAAGAGCCGACTGAGGGAATACCAAGGGAGTGGGCAGCAGCACTCCTTCGAGTATTAACAACATCCACTGCGATCGCCAACCCGCCTGCCAAGCGTGGCGATTACGGCACTATCCCCCATTCATGGGGAGGCCTATGACCAGCAGTGGACTTTAAAAGGCTGATGGATGGATGGATTCCTGTGGTGTTTCATCGTCGTGGCTCAGAAAAAACGTATAGCTGTTGGTCCTGCAATTGAAGTCTGTGTGGCGAGCACCCATCATCACCCATTGCATTACTGGTGGTAGGGCTGGGTACCAAGTGAGAGTACTCACTTGCTATCCGGCCCGAAGGGGTCGGTACCACCGTCTCCTGTGTGACCGGTCATGAAGCACGCCAGTGTGTTTTAGCTATAGCAGAAGATAGCCGTTTATTATTTCCTTTCATTTGTGAGAAATTAAATGGTGCACAGCGGCTTGACAATACTCTCGGTATAGTTGAGTCCATGAGCGACGGTTACCACTTGCCATCAGCGTAGTCGTCTGCTAACATTAGCAAAAAAAAATGATTCTTTGGTCATATTGGTATACCGTTCCATCGGTCTAAGAGATTGGAGGAACAGACAGTGCACTTGTGGCACACACTCGTTCACTATAATATCCAGCGCAGTTGCTAGTGTCTGTTAACACTGGCCACCCTGACAGAAATCGGTCTGGAGCATACTCCAGAACTAAAACACATGTCCTCCAAATTTCAGACTGCGTCTGTTTTGCATCAGATCAAATACATTTCAATACTTTATAACACCATTACGTTTGAAATAAAACATTACTGATACATAAAGTGATATCGATGGATTTCCGTATTACTTAAAATAAATAATAAATAAATAAATATTCACGGACATTTTCACACAACGTGCTCTGGTCCCAAACTAAGCTTAACGCTTGAGCTATGGGTACTAGATTACGGATATAATACATATATTACTTTTTTTTTTTGTAAATACATACATGAAATAGATAGAAAACACCCAGACGCAGTACAAATATCTGTGTTCATCACACAAATAATTGTCCTGAGTGGGAATCGAACCCACGACCTCGTGCACGGAAGTCGGTTGCACTATCGGTAGTGCAACCGACGTAGTCGGCTACGCCACGAAGCCCGTCGTTCCTATAAAAGTATAGATTATTAAGAATTCAGACTTGTCCGTGTGGTGACGGACTAAGAATACAACTGTCACTACCCCGTTCTATCCCACCGGTGTCGTACGAGGCGACTAAAGGCTGTAAGCAATTATCACCATTCTTGCTATCGGGCCCGAACGGGTTGGTACTACCATCTCCCGTGTGACCAGCCATGAAGCACATCAGTGTGTTTTTACTGTAGCAGGAGATAGCAGTTTATCCTTTCATTTCATATCTGTGAAATGAAATGGTGAGCAGCGGCTTGACAATATTCCTGTTATAGTTAAGTCCATGAGTGACGGTTACCATTTACTATCAGGTGGGCCGTGGCTCGTCTGCCACCATACGACATAAAAATAAAGATTTTGTTGTTGACACTGATGGGCAAGCTGATAAAAGAAGCTCGTGGTGTTAGTTGTGTACGTTAAGCATCTGTGACGTCTATTTATTAATATCTAACCTCTGTGCCAGGCCGCCGGAACTATTACATTCCTTCAGTGATCCGCCGGCGGAGCGATAGATATTCCTACTATTGTGTTTCGTATAGCTAGTTAAAGTGCCGAGGGCGTAAACTCTCTCGTCATCCTTTCTTTATTATAATTCCTCTCCATCTCCTGTCCCTTTCCTTGGAGATAGCGACGCCCTAATGATGCCTCTGGTGTTGCTAGCGTCTATAGGTTACGGTAACCACTTGGCATCGGGATGCTTATTATCGTACACCCTTGTACGATGATTTTGTCACTAGTAGATCAGCCATTAACAGGCTTTGAAACAAACCACTATCGTAATCTTACGTCGATTAGTGGGCATACATGTGAAATGCCGACGCAAATTCAAATCGATTTCAAGAGGAATTCGTTTCAATTTGTAAACTAATCGAATCAGGATCAAACATATTATGATTTACCGCATTGTTCAGCAACGTAAAATATGACAGCACGTGACCAACTCACGTGATTATGAAATTCACATGCCAGCCATTTCTTAATAAGGAGACGATCGGATTTAAGAACAGATGAAATATAGAAACTAAGCCATTAAGGATACATTTATAAGTAAAGACTTACAAAACACAGCTAAATATTGCTATTTTGTTGTTTACGATGGCAAAGAAGTCTTAGGTACACGATCTAGTTCCTCGACCATAAACGGTAACTGTCGTTCATGGAGTAATGCCATGAGAAGAACTAAGTCAAAATAACTGTTATGGAACTGCTCCTTCTTTCTTATTTAATATTTAAAACACTTTTTATTTTCTCGAAACGAAATTATGACACATCAGAATTTAGTGTTGTGTATTTGAATGGATTTTTACACGCTTTTTATTAGCTTCGCCTGTATGTTTGTTTGTATGTTTGTAAACGACTCTTTGGGGTTCTTCTTTTGAGACTAAAAAAATAAGAAATTAAATTATAAGTAGTTTAAAAAACTAAAATACTTTGGAAAATCCAAAACTGCACGCCTCATAATCTTCATTTTTCACAATAACATTGATTATTTGATAAGTAACTAATAATGTATTGGTCTTAAGTAGTTTTCAATAAATCACAAAGATAGCGCTAATTTCAAAAAGTACTAATGTGGGTTTCATGTCTTATACGCCATCTAGTGCTAATTTAAGAAGTACTTCTATATTGGTCTACCTCATTTTCCGTATATACAAATGTACTCTGTGGTCTAATTCTCAGTTCCGAGCCGCGCGCACGCCAAGGCCACGAAAAAAAAGAAGGTAAGAACTTTTTTTTTAACAAAAATCAATGTACCAGCCGGGCGAATGGCGTTCTGTTGACGATAGTAAAACTACCGGTGGCTATGCGTACGTAAACGGGATAGAAATAGTTCTCATGAAAGGCACTGGTTTTAGTGTCGCCTCGAACGTAAATATTCAGGATTTTTTGTTTATTTAATAACAATTACACCATATCGAATCAGACCGTGAAAAGTGATAGGGCTCTATTCCTAATCATAATAATTCGTAAACGAAAAAAAAAGACTCGATAAGTAAAAATAATAATAAGTAAAAATAATTTTGGTCGTTATCGTGTTAACATACATTACCTACAACACACGGACGTCCACGTCAGAATTTTTTCAAACAGTTTTTTAACTAGTTTAAATAACAAAAATGGCATCAAAAATATCATGACAAAATGACATTTTAAGTTTGAAAAATCAGTTGTTCCGTGAGAAACGAGAGTAGTACCCACCTCAACGTTTCCTTTATGAGGCGTGTAAAACACACTTTGAATAGCTAATTGAACTAAAAAGTATTAAATAATATTATCGTGTTATATAATCGATTACATGGATATACGACACATCGAAACGGTGCACTGGTGGAATTGTGGTTATTGTATTTTCAACCACACATAAAGGGAGATAATATCATGTATGTTTCTTAAATCACAAACATTGAGTGGAACAATGGCAGTGTTATTTAATCAAATTCCAGTCAATCGTTCGTTCCATTCATTCGAATACAAATAGTAATTAATACACAAGGCATGTAGTATATATTCTGAGAACATGTGATGGATAGTGGTCGCTCTATACCTGGTAGTGGTACTAATAGGTATACACTGTGAAGTGATAGACTTACGCAGTAATACATGATATTTAGAAATTTTTATATTTATTTTTAGCAGTTGACATGCTTAGCCATATACATAAATTATTATTAGGTAAAAATCTTAATTGTACAATAAAGTTTACCTGGTCGGTATAATGTATGTAAATACTTCCAACAGATGGAGCAGGCGTCACCCAGGACGTTAAGTATGAATGTCTTATCGAAATTAGCAGTCAAGAGCAGTTATCACGATGGCTCAATTGGCAAAGCATCTGGATGGTATCCAGGAGATGCAGGTTCAAATCTTCGTGACTGTTAATTTCGATTTCACATTGTCCACTTTGTGTTTAAAGTAATACACGAGTTAAAATACAGTAAATTTGCACAAGTACGTATTGAACGAAGTGGTTTAGATAACGTCCGAGTGTTGTTTCGATTCCCACATATGAAAAAACTCTTTATGTAATCTACAAACGGTTGTTGAGTCTGGGTGTACTCTGTATCCGTGAAATTATTTGTTTAGAAAAGTCCCTCGCGATACAAGGATTGTTCCTTGGTGCAGGGTGTAAAACTATTTTGCGTTTTTTTTTTATTTCTAGTAACACTTTCTTTTTGTAAACCCGCCGGGTGCCGACTCTTCGCTTGTACTGGTAGACCAACAGAACTGTGTGATATTACTTAAGTAGTACAGGAAACTAACCGTAAGGCACCTTCTTTCCAAAAAAGAAAGTATTATCTCTTCATTTTGAATGTCTAAAGATGTGTTCTTTCCTACACTCAGGCTAACTAAAAAATAAAGATGGAGCATTACGAAAATCAAGTGAAGCCATATAAAACCATGCCAAACTTGTAATTACACGCGCTCACGCACACAAATACAAACAAAACCATGCCAAAACGAAGTGTCATAAATCACGAGTGTTACTAGAGTATCATTTGAAATTACCCCAAACGACTCGACGATTTTGTACGTACGTTACATACATAAATACGTCGCCAGCGCCATAATATTCCTTGTATATTTGGTAAACTTACTTTATACTTTTACTTCCTTTATGTCCTAAACATAAAACTTAAAAATTTACCCAAATTATAGAGATTAACTGCCTCGGTGGTGTAGCGGTAGTGTATGCGATTGCTAATCATGAGGTCTCGGATTCGATCCCCGGGTTGGGCAATGCTATGGAGCTTTTTCCTAAAAAGAAAAATTCTGAGTAGCAACCCGGAGTTTGGAAATTTACTCAGTAGACGTCAATAAGCTCACCCCCTATTACGTGGGACTTAAACATAGCTGGTGAGTCGTGGGTGTGTAATACACCTCTGCCTACCCCTTCAG
The DNA here is from genome assembly GCA_948253155.1 of Leucoma salicis. Taxonomy (NCBI): domain Eukaryota; kingdom Metazoa; phylum Arthropoda; class Insecta; order Lepidoptera; family Erebidae; genus Leucoma; species Leucoma salicis. The sequence goes on along the minus strand of OX411822.1, from coordinate 8,618,059 downwards.
GGAATACAGGCGTGATGCTATGTTATGTTTTATAGAGATAATTTCTTTCCTTTGACAACACTTTCAAGCACACATCTTTCAAAAAGTGGACTCACTTATTTGTTGACAACGCGGCGTCTTTATTTTTTAGTTAGTTTTATTTAGATATTTTTATATATATTTTTAGCATTTGACATGCTTAGCAACATACATTAAACACAGAGTGAAAAATGTGAAATCGAAAATAACAGTCACGAGCAGGATTCGAACCTGCATCTCCTGGATACCGTCCAGATGAATTGGCAAGGCATCTGTTATTTTCGATTTCACATTTTTCACTTTGTGTTTAATGTATGTTGCTAAGCATGTCAAATGCTAAAAATAAATATAAAAATATCTAAATATTTAAAGAGTTTGCGTCATTATTAGGTAAAATCTTAATTGTAAAATTAAGTTTACCTGGTCGGTATAATGTATGAAAATACTTCCGACAGATGGTGCAGGCGTCACCCAAAGACGTTAAGTATGAATGTGTTATCGAAATTAGCAGTCAGGAGCAAGGGTCACGTTTGCTGAATTGGCAAAGCATCTGGACGGTATGCGATGCAGGTTCTAATCCTGCTCGTGACTGTTATTTTCGATTTCACATTTTTCACCTTGTAGTTAGTTTTAGTTCCCGATCTATGAAACTCCATTAAAAAAACATGAAATAAGTGTATTTCTTGCCTTCATTCGGAACAACTATTCTTCTTTATCGCACAATATTTGCTCTGTCTGCCAATTGTTCTGTTTTTATTAAGCTTGTTTTGTAGTTCCTCAATTAAACTTTTTGTAACAGTGATCCAATTTAAGTGAAATTGATCGATTTATCAGTGTTAATTAATTACGCAAGAAATTACTTTTTATCGATTAATCTTAATATCCGATTCTGCCTTTATCCGTATTTTAAGCGTAGTGGTGTTTGTTTATGGTAGGAAGTGGGTTTTATATATTTCTTGTATAAATAATATGTCCTTAAATATAACGGATTTTTGTTAATATCAAGTTCAAAGTATTAATTTGAATGATAATGAACTCAGTAGGAGTTCATTATCATTCAGATTAGGTGGTGCCATCTATCGCTACAGCACGCACAAAATGTTTTGTACTTTTCTTCAATAGGTATTTTATTGTCCATATGTCTGCGTGGTGACAGACTAAGAATATAAGTGTCACCACCCCATTCTTTCGCATGGGTGTCATACTTGGCGACTAAGGGAAGTAAGCAATTATCACCCATTGTATTACTGGTGGTAGAGCTGGATACCAAGTGAGTACTCCCAATGCTCACTTGCTATCGGGCCCGAGTAGGTTAGTACCACCACTTCCCGTGTGACCGGTCATGTAGCACGTTGGTGTGTTTTGGTTGTAGCAGGAGATTACCGTTTATTATTTTATTTCATAACTGTGAAATGAAATGGTTAGCAGCAGCTTGACAACACTCTCGGTATAGATGGGCTATAGGCTCGTCTGCCACCACACGCAATATAAACCAATATATAAATCTAGAGCAAAGATCTTGATCCATAAATCATAATACACGGTCCAGATATTTGTGGCATAAATTCTTGATATTCGTCATCTTTATCCTGCGGCTTTGTGTTCTAGTAATAGAGTTCCATAGTACATATATTACACAAATACATTGAACCGAACCGTTTTCGTAAATATATGTCGTATGTGTACTCTGGCAAGTGGAGTTAATTAGAGAAAAAAACTAAAACAATTACTTTTTATTCACTAAACGAAATTTGTAGGTAATAAATGGGTTTTGCCTACTAATGGGTTAATCACATAAATAACACATGAATAGTAAGGTGCATTCGGTTAACTACGAAAATCGGGTAATTCTAATAACCACAATTTTCTACCAAACGCTGCAATATTTTGTGCACTCGCACATTCGACCAGCGGCCATCGTAGATACGCTCCCCCTTGTCCGTTGCCTCCGACTGACATAAGTGACCCCATGAGTGCACGTGACATTTTTGTAGACAACTACGATTTAGTGATTTTTTTACATCATCAGACTTACCCGAAGATATAAATAAGAAGCTTGGTAAGTGATTAAATAGTTTTTTTATTTGTTATACAAATAAAACTGTCTAGCTCAAGATATTTTAAGCTGGTAACATTACGTCTATTAAGGCTGACTTTTTGATGATTATACAAGAACCCTATAAGCTCATCAAAAATCTTTTTATAATTATCCGAATAACAATAATGATTTCCAAACCATAGACGTGACGCGTAGCGAAACAATCCAACGACTATGTTCCAAACTGATTTCGGTCCCGGCGGCCAGTGACACTAATCAACTACGCAGGAAATATTATAGTGCATGAATCCATGCGCAAACACAACCGTACTCTCGGTTCTCTCACTCTCCGATGGGACAACACTCCGACACAACCGCAGAGAGATCAGGCACAGGCGCATGTACAATGGTTTTACGTCCCTCCCGTTGGGGGTGAAACATTACCAACTTCCTATGTCGGGATGTTTCGGGATAAAAAGTATCCTATAGGTTTACAGGAAACCGACTATGTGCCAAATTTAATTCAAATCTATTTACCAGTTTTAACTTGATTGAGTAACGAACACATACTTTCACATGAACAAAATTTGTGGGATTAGTAGGATATGTATTTATATTTTGATGTGAAACATCTAATGTGGAGAGAGGGTAAAATTTACGTCCCTCCCGTTGGGGGTGAAACATTACCAACTTCCTATGTCTGCTGCTATAGATTATTGCTTGATTGAATAATTCAATCTTTTTATGGCCTGGGATTCGAACCCGAGACCTCATGATCCGCAGTCGCATATACTACCGCTAGACCACTGAAGTAGTTGCACAGATGGCGGAGTGGTTTAGATACCGGCCTTCCGCCTGAGTTCGATTCCCACACAGGACAACTCTTTGTGCGATCCACAAATGGTTGTTCTGAGTCTGGGTGTACTTTGTGTCTGTGAAATTGTATGTTTGTAAGTCCCCTGTGATACAAAGATAATTCTTTAGTGCCGGGTGTCTTTCTAAAAAAAAAAAAATTAAACAAAAGAGTTATGAAGTAATTTTTTTAATAGTGGTATATAATTTGTAATAAATAAAGTCGTCAATAAGGTATATTGTGTGATATGAACACACTCCTAGTGTATACGCCATTCATACGTCTTGCAGCGCGTCAGAGTAACAGCGCACGCGCCGCGACACATTGGCACTTGGTCAAATATGCAAACGTAAAATATGTTTGATGTGGTGACAATAATGGCGGCGTAATGGCGGATATTTTTTCTTTTTTTTAGTCTAGTAGTTAAGGTGCTTTAGTCGCTTAGCGATTATGACAGCTCCATTATGTACACTCTAGTCTTACGTGCTACATAATTAAACTACTTAACATAATAAATAGTTTTGATCTGTATTTTTAGCATTTGACGTGCTTAGAAAGTGGAAAATGGAACTTTACTGCACGCAAAATTCATAAATAATTTGTTATTTAAAGTAGTTGAGTATGCCAAGTGCTAAAAATACAAATCAAAATGTTTAAAAAATCGCTTCATCAAATAGTATGAATTTTAATCGCAAAATTAAACATACTATATTCGAATAATTTATGTAAATGCATCCGATAGGTAGCGTGGGTCGTAAAGACAAATGTGATGTGGAGATTTGAAATCGTCGTTGGGTGACTGCAATAGCATAGCGGGCGGTGGTGGCACATCCCCGGATTGGACGGGACGCAGGTTCGAATCCGGCTTGCAGTAAAGTTTCCCTTTTTCCACTTTCACAAATAGTTTGTAATAACAAATAGTGCTCTGGCTGCATCAATCAATGGAGCAGTTAGAACACCTTCAATCACGACGACCTCTTGAAAATTATAGCCAGTAGATATAAGTGAGCACGTCACAGCCCGAATCCGTTAGCCATATTGAGTGAACATGTGCAGCCTCACAGTCCGAGTCAGTGAGCACTCGACTAGCATGTGATACACATCTTCCACAAGTCCACAAATATCACAAGTATTGGATTCTGCTAACTTTGTTAAATAATTAAAGTTATTTAATGGCATGTGACAAAAGCGCTGGATGTGGGCCATCACTATCCACCGCCTTTTCATTTTACAGCGTGTAAACCACGGTACTTTGGAAGGTTCCCGCTGCCAAATCTTATACTACATACCCTTTGTACACGAAAAGGTGTTATAATGCAATTTCCTTTCAAATATCTTATTCTTAAATTTAACTAGTATTTCCGAAATTTCTTTTAAATCACACAGCTTCCTTAGCACGTTTGTCCTCTTCATAAATTCCTTTAATATTGACGTGTGAAGGGATCCACTGCAGTCTCAAATCCACATTACTAATTCTAAGTACCTAATCATATTTTTCTTAAAATTTCATACGCTATCGAGGCGCTTTTAGAACTAGAGGCACATCGATCAATATGCTGTAATAGCATCCTAATAACTAATATAAAGCTGTAACAGAGCCGTGTCTGTATATTATTGTATAATTATGTATATTTGAAAAAAATAAAAAGACTGTATTGCTATATAGGCATGCCTGGACACAAAACATTTTTTTTATGTTTTTCTATTTTCCGGTTTGTCTGTTTGTTCGTTAGCGTATCACGTAAAAACTACTGAACGGATTTTGATATGAAGTGGTTCGCCACTCATGACGTCGCGTTCCAAAGTAGGCAGTGGAAGACTGTGTTGTGACAAGTGGCAATTTTTTGTCAACATCAACCTTTTTGGGAAACAAATGTAAGTTATAGACAAAAAATTGGCACATTATAGAAGAATCACTTCACTCAGATCTATTATTTTGGCGATATATCGTCTTTAGCCACGTCGAGAGGTGGATTATCACCTCGTATATTCTATACTTATATTATATACTTATATTCCCTCTCGACCCATGGGAGTCGTAAGAGCCGACTGAGGGAATACCGGGGGGAGTGGGCAGCAGCACTCCCTCGAGTATTAACAACATCCACTGCGATCGCCAACTCACCTGCCAAGCGTGGCGATTACGGCATTTTACCCCCAATTTCGGGAGGCCTATGTCCAGCAGTGGACGTCGAAAGGCTTATGATGGATGGATGATGGATATTCTATACTGTTCAACGTTTCGACAGGCCTTGTGGCGTAGTCGGTAGTGTAACTGACTTCCGTGCACGAGGTCTTGGGTTCGATTCCCACTAAGGACAATTATTTATGTGATGAACACAGATATTTGAACTGCGTCTGGGTGTTTTCTATATATGTATGTATTTACAAAAAAAAATAGTATATGTATTATATCCGTAATCTGGTGCCCATAGCACAAGCGTTAAGCTTAGTTTGGGACCAGAGGATGTTGTTTGAAAATGTCCGAGAATATTTATTTATTATTACTGTATCTGGCATCAAATTATTTGACCAAGCCCTTTGGCCCATAGAAACTGGGTAATAGAGACCGAAATTCGTATGATTTTTTTTTCAAGAATTTTGGCCTCCCTACTCAGGATATACGGCTGAGTTCGACATCCATCTATTTATCGTCCATCTATAAATCAGCGTAAAATAACCTGTGTACCTCGTGTAAGGTTTGTCGTATGATGCAATACCGACCTACTTTCAGAGCATGTATACAGGATGATTGAAATAAAAATAACATGCCGTGTGTGTTAGCAACAAAGTAGAGTTCTTTTTTGCCCTAGTACATTGTTTTAATTAATGATTCACATCCGTGAAATGAAATGGTAAGCAGTGGTTTGATATTACTCCCAGTATAGTTGATTATATTCGTTTTCGTAACGACGTTAATTATTATATTTATGCAAAAATAGCTATCCCAAAGGAACTTAAAAAGTTTTCGGGATAAAAAGTATCCCATAGGTTTACAGGAAACCGACTATGTGCCAAATTTAATTCAAATCTGTTTACCAGTTTTAACTTGATTGAGTAACGAACACAAACTTTCACATGAACAAAATTTGTGGGATTAGTAGGATATGTATTTATATTTTGATGTGAAACATCTAATGTGGAGAGAGGGTAAAATCGGCTGTTAGCGTGGCGACGCTTTTATTGTAGGTACTTGTCACGTTCAAATCATGCAAGTTAAATTTGACACACTTCCCGGTTTCTGATTGAGTTGAAATTTTACACACATGTGTAAATCACGTGACGATGCAATATTATGATAACATGGAGCTGATCTAATGATGGAGCTGGAAGGTGGACATAGGAGCTCTAAAATGAAACGGCGCAACCCCATCGAGTTTGGGCTCGTATGATTTGTCTTGCCGAGTACTTTGTGTCTAGATGGTATCCAGGGCTGATGACGAAGCTGGAAGGTGCCCACAGTAACTCTATAATGAAATGACGCAATCCCGTCGAGTTTGGATACGTTTGATTCATCTTGATGAGTACTGTCTTTAGATAGTATCCAGGTTCTGATGATGGAGCTGGAAGGTGGCCATGCAAAACTCTGTAATTAAATGGCGCAACTCCATCGAGTTAGGGTTCGTTTGAAATGTCCTGACTAGAACTTCAGTCATAGATGATATCTAGGGTCTGATGATGGAACTGGAAGGTGACCACAGTAACTCTGTAATGAAACGACGCAGCCCCAACGAGTTTGGAATCATTGGATTTGTCTTGACGAGTACTTTGTCTCTAGATGGTATCCAGGGTCTGATGATGGAGCTAGAAGGTGGCCACAGGAACTCCGTTAAAAAACGACCTGTATTCTCCGAAGGGGTATGCAGAGGTGTATTACACACCCACGACTCGCCAGCTATGTTTAAGTCCCACGTAATAGGGGGCGAGCCTATTGACGTCTACCGGGCACATTTCCAAACTCCGGGCTGCTACTGAGAATTTTTCTTTTTAGGAAAAAGCTCAATAACATTGCCCGACCCGGGGATCGAACCCGAGACCTCATGATTAGCAGTCGCATACACTACCGCTACACCACCGAGGCAGTTAAATGAATTAAAAAAAAATGTAGATTTAATGTAGATTTTTTATTTCCTAGAAATACATCAACATCAACAAAATTAGAAAAAATAGAGACTTGGATCTACTGTTTCCTACCTACCTATAGTTAATTTATTCATGTTGTTAAAAAGTGCCGCTGTCTGTCTGAAGAAGTGATAAAGAATGTCTGATGAAGAATGCGAAAGTGGAAGGATGTAGGTACAGGGGAAGACCGAGACTCACCTACCTAGACCAAATCGGTCATGTATAAGTAAGGCGGAGTCAGGAGGCTCCGAAACCGGCGAGCGTATATGAAGATAATTATGAATGTTGAGGAAGCGAGAGATGTAAGAGTATGCAAGAATACAGCCTTTTAGCACTCTATTCTCTCTACCTACCCCGAAAGGGAGATGGGGCGATGATAAGTAAGTAAATAAGTCTATGTGAAGTGCAGATCTTAAAAGCATCACTTGTAGATACAATGAAACAATAAAATTGGTTCATAAAAAGCGACGAATATATTTTTCTTTTTAGTAGCGGTTTTAAAAGAAACACGATTTAAACAGCCTGTATAATTGAACTATAGAGTAAACTGTGTAGGGAATGAACGGCTACGGTTGTTTACAGTTGATCGAACCAAGGTCCTGTAACTTCATTGTATTTTCCGATGCATAGGAATTTGTGTCTGTTCTATATTGCGTTTGTTTACAAAGTTCAATGTTATTAATGACAATTTGTTTATTTGGACGTTTTAGGTTCATTTTCCTGTTTTCCATTACATTATTGCAATAATTTGCCGTGTGGGGCCGGCTTTAGAATCGTCCCACCCCTCTCCACCCATGGGAGTCGTAAGAGCCGACTGAGGGTATACCGGGGGAGTGGGCAGCAGCACTCCCTCGAGTATTAACAACATCCACTGCGATCGCCAACCCGCCTGCCAAGCGTGGCGATTACGGCAATATCCCCCATATGAGCGAAACACATGTTGTGGCGTTCTCTTGGGGAGGCCTATGTCCAGCAGTGGACGTCGAAAGGCTGATGGATGGATGGATGGATATTGAGATAATGATTTAGTTTTGAACATAAACTTAGAATATGACAGACGTACAAAGTGTGCGAGTGAAAAAATAAACATAATGACGATACCTGTATGTAAGAAAGAGAAAACAAACACAACGTCATTGTAACTTGTTTTCAATAAAAAGTCATCTCGAGTCATCCCGTGTAATACAAGCCCTCACTTTTTTTATATTTAAAAAAACATAGCATCACGCCTGAATTCCCCGAAGGGGTATGCAGAGATGTTAATTACACACCCATGGTTTGCCAGCTATGTTTAAGTTCCACGTAATATGGGGCGAGTCTATTGCCGTCTATCGGGCACATTTCCAAACCTTTTTTTATATTTATCTATACTATTATAAAGTTGTAACAGAGCTGCGTCTGTAAGAACATTTAAGATATTTGAGAAAAAATGACTGTAATAGGCTATACATATAGACGTGAAGTGAACATATTTTTTTGAATTTTTTAAGTTTGTCTGTGTGTTTGCACATCAAGCAAAAACTACTGAACGGTTTTATTTGATAGCTATTTATTAGACTTAAAAACTGGTATACATTTTAACTCGCTACTATATCGACAATCTGAGATATAACCTAAAAACTAGCTTTTGACTGCGGCGGAACCGCGGGCAAAGGCTAGTTTAATATAATTGTAAATATTTTGAAGAAATATTAAGATATTTCCCATAATGGTAACTCGTTGCTCAGTGATTGTGAAGTTACTTATCGAAACAATTCAGAGAAATATTGATTTCATAGCCGAAACAAATTTTACAATGTTAATTTTCTTCTTCTTTATTTTCAACTAATTAACTTATCATCACGCCATTTCCCTTGCGGGGTAGGCAGAGAAAACAGAGTGCCAAGAGGCGCTATTCTTGCATACATCTATCGCTTCCTCAACATTCATAACTCTCTTCATACACGCTTGCCGGTTTCGGAGACTCCTGACTCCACCTTCCTTCAATACATGACCGATTTGGTCTAGGTAAGTGAGTCTCAGTCTCCCCCTGTACCTACATCCTTCCACTTTCGCATTTTATATCTTCTTAGCCAGTCGCTCGTCCGGCATTCTTTCCACATGTCCGAACCATCGGAGCATTCCCTCTCGCATCTTTACACCAATACTTTCATACCTACTCGCTCTTACGTCGTCGTTACGAATGCGGTCAGTCAGCCTAACTCCACAGATTCTCCAAAGAGATCGCATTTCGACCGCATTGATTTTACTCCAATGCTACTTTTTGAAAAAAATTACAAATTAATATAAATATTTTCGCAGTAAACACAAAATTATAACAATGAAATTACAATTTTTACATTATTAGGAAAAATACAGTCATTATATTAAAAACTATGTTTTTTTTAGGATATAATATTGTTACGTTTACACTAGTGACTGGCTTATATTTTTCGAGTTCTTTTTTTAATTCTCGGTTCATGGTGCTCGGTACAGTTTTATCATTAGTTAAATTTGTTAGATACAAGTTAATTTAAGCTAGGAAGAGCCAAAATTGAATTGAAAACATCATCAACATCAAAAATCGTCACACGTTGATGAGCTCTTTGTTCGTCCTAGTATGTATATTCTAAGTATATGGTTTTAAACAAGATTTGAATCTGCGGCTTTGAATGTATAATCCTAATGTAAGTATATAGAACAAATATCTACTTAATTATGTAGTCCGGCGATTATTACGTAAAAGTTGTTTACCCCGTCCATGAACGCCAAACACTAACGTACTTACCTAATTATTTTTTTGTGAACTAACTTGTCTCTATCTTCAGTATTGGACCTAACTACTTTATAAAATTCTGTAAGTTTATATAATACTTTCTGATATTTACGCGAATGTTACACATTTTGAAATAAAAATTCGTTTACGGAATCCGTTGAAATAACATATCAGCCTTGGACGTCTATCATCTAAGTCCACCCGTGATCATGAATGCTGTAAAGTATTCGAAACGTCGGGATAGTAGTAAAATCAAGAGTGTGGCTGTGCTTAAAAAAGAACGGTTCCTGTTAGTGGAGCTCTCTTGTCTCCACAAATAGGTCCTTATGTGAAATGTATTTATAAGTTCACAGAAATAAACCACTACAAAATGCATAGAGTATTTCAAGGCAATGGCTGCTCGTCCATTGCAAATGATCTGACTGTAATGTAACCCCGCTTCAATGTGTTTGTCATACTCCAAGCACTTGAAAAGATTTTTCTGTAATATAGTTAGTGTGTAACACGGAATAGGCTTGGAGAACTTTTCACTTCATTGTACTAGTATCATAATTGTGAAAGTATTTATATAGGAATAATCAGACATTTGGATATTTTGTTCGTTTCCTTTGTACTTCTTTTGTGTTTGCCAGCGTCGTGGCTTGTATATTTAAATGGAGTTGTTCTCATTTAGGATGGCACGATAAAATATCTTCATGATCTAAAGGAAATGGTTAGATTCGACAGTATAGTACAGGAGCCGCCACCTATTTTTTTAAGTGATAAATAGAGGTTTAATCTTTGTGAGTAGGTTCCGTTCGACAAGACACCCAAGTTTTTCTCTGTGAAAAATGTCGATAGAGATAGCTAATAAAGTGCGCAGGTATAAAACATTTCGATTTGGTGGAGTGTCAAAATTGTCTGTATGTTAAGATAATTGGATAATAAACTCGGAATAACAATTCTCCTACAAAATGGGTAGTTTGACTGGAGCGTGCTGCACTACAAATATAGAGAGACAAATATAAATAAAGAGGTAATTCAAATTATTAACGATATGATTTTTTAATGCAGCTTTGTAAATATTTGTATAATGAAATGGCCATATAGTCCTACAAATTTAGTGGTAAGTTTTCTCTGTCCCACGCTTGGAAGTTGTCGAATTCACGGACACTTAATAGCTACCTCTTACAAGATTTTCCACAGAAAAATTTACGTGTCTCATCGAACGGAACCTACTCACAAATATTCTGCCTGTTATTAATCACAAAAAAAAACAGCGGCTCCTGGACCAGTAGTTATTCAACGATAAAAAGTTTCAACGACACAACTTCGACACAGCAAACAAGTCTTTATATGGGAGCATCTAAATCTGTAGTTCTAGCATCGTATTGGTTTAGACTGTAAGGATGTTATGAATTTGATAAATAAATAAATAAAAATTTTCCATCCATCCATCATCCATTATGTTCTTAAATCTAGAGATGACGGTTGTCCAACGATAAAATTATCGTCGCGAAATAGAGGGAACGCGGCCTAAGTTGTTATTTATTTTAATATAGAAGTAAAACTTCGCTAGCCGCGACTTGGAAGTAGCTCAGGATCTTTTTTCGGATGGAAGTAACGGTTTTAAACGGAAGTGACTTTCAGTAAAATAATATCTATATCGGTATGGACGTACCTAGTAACTTTATGGATTTAATTAGTCTATTGTCAATGTAACAGACTCAATTTCTACCGAAATATTTATACCTTGTATACAAGCCTTTTTTTTGTTTTTGTTTAGGCAGGAAAAAAATGTTCCTATCCGCACACCCCGTCGCTCGGGGCAACGAACAGGGTAGTGTGGGGCCTTCACCCACTAAAGAAACCCGCTGTGTGCCGTCTCTCCGCCTTTATTAGCGGGCCACTGGAACTATCTTACATTCTTTCTGTGGTCACCCTGTATACAAGCCTGGGACGTGAAAAAAAATCTACCCTATAATTTAAACAAGTTTTACTTCAACCGCGCGTAAAGGTTACACGCATTCATTTAAGTAATCTTTTTTAAACACAGTCGCATTCTAAAAGACGCGGTTTCAAACCTTGTTTGCTTTCAATCATTCTCTATTTTTACAAAATTTAAAGTAAATAACTGTTTGCCAAATAACCGGTCATGGTTATGTATACGTATGCAGTTCTCAGATAGTAATCATTTGAATACCGCGATGAGTCACACTGGCAGCGAGCCAAGGTTCACACTAATCTGAGCTATTGATTATATTTATCGATTTAAACTCGAAACAGACTTATAATTTGCAATCATCAAGATGAACTCATTATTGTCAAGTACGTAAGTATATGCGACTACGCTTAAAATAATAAAATTGCCACAGACTAATTGCAGTTGATCTACAGAAGTTGTAGCTAATTAATTGGGCAACATTTTCAAGAATATATTTGGGGCCCAGCCTAGGAAACGTCGACGGAAGTAAAGTTTTATGGCGATTGTCACATAAGAAATTGTATTAATTCCGTGGCTTTAATTACAAATTAAGCACTGTATAGTGAAAATGGCTATATGAGCGTATTACTCTATTGCACGCCTCATAAGCGAAGCGTTGAGGTGTGTTCTACTCCCGCTTGACACAGCACAGCTGATTTTTAAAACTTAAAATGTCTCTATTTATCATATATTGCACTTGTAAAATAATACCTACACACACATATAAAGAACAAACACTATTTTTAACACTCATGATTTAAATAACATAAATGTCATCAAAAATATCATGAGTGTTAAAAATAGTGTTTGTTCTTTATATGTGTGTGTAGGTATTATTAGTTAGTTAAAAAAATCTGGCTTGGACGTCCGTGAGTTGTAGGTAATGTATGTTAACACGATAACGACCAAAATACTTAATTAATAGTCTTTTTTTTTCGTTTACGAAATATTATGACTACGAATAGAGCCCTATTACTTTTCACGTTCTGATTCGATGTGGATTAATTGTTATTAAATAAACAAAAAAATACTGAATATTTACGGCATTTACGTTCGACGCTACACTCAAACCAGCGCCTTTCATGAGAACTACCTACCTTTTTACGTACGCATAGCCACCGGTGGTTTTACTATCGTCAACAGAACAGAACGCCGTTCGCCCGGCCGGTACATTGATTTTTGTTAAAAGAAAGTCTTTACCTTTGCTTGACGAACTGATGATATTTGTTAAGTATAATAACTATTTTATCCATAACAATAAGTAAAAACACTAAACACACGTAAATAATAACACACCAACGTTATAAAACACGAAAAAAACATATTTTACATTCCACAATTTTTTGCGTGGCCTTGGCGTGGCGTCACGGTGTTTTCACTTAGAACAAAGTATAAAATTATAAGGCAACCAAGTTAGGAACATAAATGGTTTAGAGATTTCTTGTTGAACTCATTGACTTTTAAATAAGTCGTATAATATTGTCCAAAGTTGCAATCTTCTATTGATAGATGACGCTGTTTTAAAGTAAAAGAGATATTGACAAATGCAGCCCTAGTTGTCGCAAGTGGCAATTTTAGATGTAGTCAGTTGCTGTTGTATATATAGAACCACAATATTGCTTTTTTTGTAAGGAAACTAGCGATGTCTTTTTGTTTTCTTAAATTGTTTTTGTTTACAGTTTAATAAATTATTCAATTTTACATGTTTATTTAAATTATATGCACTTATGCAGGTATATGTAAACTCATGGATTGTTGTTCTTACTAATTGCCAGATGGCGCCTTGCAAAATGACAGAGGTAGATCAATAAAGAAGTACTTCTTAAAAAAATTGCGCTAGATAGCGTATAAGACATGAAACCCACATTAGTACGTTTTGAAATTAGCGCTATCTATGTGATTTATTGAAAACTACTTAGTAAAACCAATACATTATTAGTTACTTATCAAATAATCAACTTTATTACGAAAAATGAAGATTATGAGGCGTGCAGTTTTGAATTTTCCAAAGTATTTATATATTTAATCTTGTGAATAATAGAATGGATTTAAGTGCGATTATGTTATTATATTTCTTAAAATTGCCCTACAGAGCTCTAATCCTGTTTGTAAATAAAGTAAAAGATAAATTACCATTAAATTTCGTGATGATCGTTATAAATATATGGCTGCAAAGTCTGCCACTGTGTGCATCGTCTCTTGGAACAAGAACACGCTTTACAGCGATCAACGGCGCGAACGCGATAATATAATAGGCATGAGATTTCATTACGTTTGCCTATTCTAATATATTATAAGGTATCTCCAGTCTTTCATCGTTATAAGGATATTATGTAAGAAACATTCGTGTCTTTTGTCATTCTGTGTGAGACGCGGGTCGGAAGTTCGTAAGGAGATAGCGTGAATGAGGCCGGACCTAGTATACTGACCTCTTCTCAGAGATAGGTTAATGGTTAGTGTCTTAATTACAGCAAAACTTACTACACAATATACTGCAAATACTATTGTTATTACTGAAAACAATTAAGGTCTCCTACTCGTATATTTTGTTATGTGTTAGCCGTATAATTAAGTATTAGTTATACGTTATTGTTTGCCGTGATAGTTACTTATAGTTATACATTACAGACTACGCCACGAGGCCCGTGGCGTAGTCGGTAGTGTAACCGACTTCCGTGCACCAGGTCGTGGGTAGGACTTCCGTGCACGAGGTCATGGGTTCGATTCCCACGCAGGACAATTATTTGTGTGATGAACACAGATATTTGTGCTGCGTCTGGATGTTTTCTGTCTATTTTATGAATGTATTTACAAAAAAAGTAATGTTCACGCACACTTTATTTCACGCACACTTTCACACAACGTCCTCAGGGGGGTTAGGTTAGAAATAGACGCGTGATGTCACAATAATCCAATCTCTCAACCAATCACAGTGAACACGATACGATCGACATGTGAGATATGAGATTCTGCCTAACCCCCCTGGTCCCAAACTAAGCTTAATGCTTGTGCTATGGGTACCAAATTACGGATATAATACATACAACAACTTTTTTTTGTAAATAGATACGGGAGTCGGTTACACTACCGACTATGCCACGAGGCTCTTATATGTATTATATCCGTAATCTGGTAGCATAAGCTTAGTTTGGGACCAGAGGACGTTGTGTGAAATGTCCGTGAATATTTATTTAATGTCTTTTGATCGCCCTTACAGACTTTGTTTTGAATTCTTTGAATTTCCCTAGGGAAAATGCACTGTACGGATGATGAAGTTGGTATAGATACCGACCTCCCGCCCGAGTGTTTTGGGTTCGATTCCCAAACAGGACAACTCTTTGTGTGAACCACAAATGGTAGTTCTAAATCTGGGTGTACTTTATGTCTGTGTATGATTGTAAAGTCCCCCGTGATACAAGGATTCTTCCTTGGCTTAGTGCAGGGTGTTATTGTCTTTTAAACAAAGAAATAAAAAGACAATACTTTTTACTCGGTACAGTATTAGAACTCAGGACCTCTCGACATGTAGTTAAGTACCTATACCACTAGAATTATTATCATTCATTGTTAAATAAATGATTTAACATTATTAAACAAAATAATTGGAAGTGTTCAGGAAGTAAATACTCATCCAATTACTTCGCACCAGTGACTTTGTCCCGACAGTGATTTTTGTCGTACCTACTTTTTCAATATCAGGCATCCTAGTTTTCTATTGTGATTGACAAGATTGCTTGAAAGGAAAAAAATTATAAGGAAGTGCAGTTGTTTATTTACAATATAAGCTTTTTAACCGACTTCAAAAAAGGAGAGTTCTCAATTCGGATTTATATATTTTTTTATGTATGTTCGAGCATAACTCCGGATTTGCAAAATTATTTTTTTGTTTGAAAGGTGTTTATTTCGAAATAGTCTCGATCAAATTTTATCGAAATCGGTGCAGTGGTTTATAAATAATCAATAAAAATCTAAAAAAAATACATCGATGATATTTTTTCGTATAGTCTGAATTTTTTTCATTTATGGAGGCCTCCCCATCATGTACAACCTACGCACCTATTTTATAAAAATCACTAAAAAGCAAAAAATAAACTATTTAAAAAAAAAAGAAAACCCCCTTCAAAAAGTACCCAGGAACTAAAAAGTAATAAATGATTGGTATTTACATACGATTTCCGTGCTAGATTTAGTTGCTGGGTACTTTTTGAAGGCGGTTTTCTTTTTTTTTTAAAGTTTAAGAAAAAAATGACAAATTCTTTCTTTCTCTTTAGAGGGTATAGACGTGATGTTATGTTGTGCGATTACATAAATAATGCATAGATATGCAATAGCAGCAATCGCTGTAGATTTGCTGCCATTTATTGAACATTTACGTTGCCTGTCTTCTAAACTCATCATCAGATCTTTATTTATTTATTTTTAGGTCAACCAACAATTGTATGTACTATGCTTTACATTAATAGGTATCTCTTAAATATTCTTACTTATGTACAACAATTAATTATAGGATAACACCACATGCACAATGTAATTATTATGTATGATTAACATTTACTGGCTTACAGGTATACAAATAGTTTAATAATAAAATAATACAATTCTTCTTCAGTTAATCTTATTATAAAATACTATTGATATAATAAAATAGTATTGATAATGATGATGATTTAAAGATTAATAAATTAACTAATCAAACGGAAAAAATGCATAATATTCAAATTAAGAATTGGATAAATGTCAGAATAGTAAATAATTTAAAAAATATCTTTTGCAATTGATAAAAATAAATAATTTGAAGCATAAATAAATATAAATAGAAAATTACAAATATTATTAATGTCTAAATTTCCTTGTTTTACTATTCATTTCAAAAGCGATCTTCTATAGGTACTATTATAAAGCTGTAACAGAGCTGTGTCTGTACATTTAAGATATTTGAGAAAAAAATACTGTAATCTATACTATTATAAAACTATAACATAGCTATGTCTGTACATTTAAGTTATTTGATAAATAATGACTGTAATGGGCTATATAGGCGTGTCTAAACACAAAACGATTTTTTTAGATTTTTTGTCTGTTTGTCTGTTTATCTGTTTGTTTGTTCGCGCATCACGCAAAAACTACTGAACGGATTTTGATGCAACTTTTTATTTGATTATCCTGCTACTATATCGAGAACCTGAAATATAACTGAAAAATTAGCTTTTGGCTGCGGCGAAGCCGGGCTAGTTCTTAATATAACTAAGGAGTCAGTTATAAAATTTAAATAAATAGGATTAAGGTGGATTACGAATTTACTAATCATCATTGTGTGTTCATATAAATCAAACCAGATTTTTGCTTGCAGTCAATGACATCTCTTGGTTACACGTCTTTCAATCACCAATAAAATTACATCATCAATGAAAGAAGGAAGGAAGGAAGGAGAGACTCCTATGAACCAATACTCCACAATACAATCACTGGTCATACAGAAAATAATACGGTACTACACTGAAACTATACTTATATAGGGCAGATATTTTCCTTATAGAAAATATTGATTTATATTATTGATTTATTTATTTACAACTGAGATTCCTGTAAAGATACAAGCGAAAATAAAAACATCTCTAGAGTCACTTCAGTCAGTTTTTGGCGGGACGTCATACATAGCGAACGCTTGAAATCCTGTCACATACTACCGTAAATTTATTAATTTACTGAAAATTACAGAAATGTATAAGGTTAAAGAAGTATTCCACTGACGTACTTAGTTTACATTTTGATGAAAAATCCGCCCCAGATAAAACAATAACAAATCTTGAGGTTATATTTACATCATCGATATTTCGATATATGGTGACATATTTTTTTAAACATAAACATAGCATCACGCCTGTATTCTCCGAAGGGGTAGGCGGCGGTGTATTACCCATCCACGGTTCGCCAACTATGTTTAACTCCAATAGGGGGCGTGTCTACGGGGTACATTTCCAAACTCCAGGCTGCTACTAAGAATGTATCTTTTCAACAGTCGCTCACACTACCGCTGCACCGCCAAGGCAGTTATTTTATATATTTTTTTTAATGTTCAAGAATTTTAACTCAAGTTAGATCAAGAAAAAGTTCCCTATCCTTCGCATAGTTAAAAAACAGTTATATAGAGACACAATTATTCCTACAGGATTATTTTGGAAAAATACTCTCAAACCATAAATAATTTTGTTAAACAGACTTAGATTTAATATTATACCTATACCCGAACATACATAAAAAAATATCTAAACATCCAAATTGAGAACGTACTCCTTTTTTGAAGTCTAATAAAAAGAAAAAAAAATGCTCCAATTGTTCATCTACACTGGAGTCGTATTTTTTGTTATTCACATATAATATTTGATAACAGTCTGCCAAACCGCACTAGGCCAGCGTGAAGGACTATGACCTGAGTCCCTCTCAATCATAGGGGAGACCTCGTGCCCAAAAGTTGTACAGAAATGGGTTGAAAAAATAATTATAAAACGAGTATACACATTTCCCGAAGTATTATCTTGTCTTTTGTTTTTTTTTTCAAACCTTTACTATTATAATTGGGCACGCACGGGTCTCCTGTCAGAGTGACAAGTATTTAGGCCAATTCTCATCAAGCTGGCCTAGTGCCCAAAATCTAAACTAACAAAAAGATATCACAAAGAACTCTTAAGCTGAAACAATCTGTGGATCAAGCAAATATTTGTGCCTTTTTAAACTTTGAATAACGTCTTAATAATATAACATTGTGATTTCTATATCTACTAATACTTGAAAATACACTCGTAGAAATGGTTTTTTTTCAACCTCGGCACGGAGAGCCTTAGTGCACTATGCAAGTTTGTAGATACAACACTACAGCTATCAAGAAAAATTCTCAAGCATTCTGGTTTTCTCACGACATTTTCAACGAGTTATGTTAATTGCTAAACAAATACACACATAATTTTGAAAATATTGTTTGGACTTTAGACTGGGTTAAACGTGATACTTGTCTTTTTAGTCCAATGGCATTATTTTATCACTTAACACAGTACCTAAATACCGCATTCCAATTACAGCTGAACACGGTGTTTTACCGAACACGATACGGCTAATACCATCGTAAACTTCACACCAGTTGAATCGGTATTTCGATCAAGATAATGGGACAGAACAAGTCCACAAAATCCTTCAGACTGAGTCATCGACCGAAAATAACTTGCAATGCAAACGATGTTTCAGTCACTGCCACATTTGTGGGATGTGTGTCGATTTTAGTCGATTTTTTATCCGATCAATCGAAAACTGCCTCTGTGGTGCAGTGGTAATGTGAGCGACTGCTGAACATAAGGTCTCGGGTTCGATCCCCGGGTCCGGCAGTGTTATTGAGCTTTTTCGTAAAAAGAAAATTCTCAATAACAACCCGGATTTTGAAAATGTGCCCGGTAGACGGCAATAGGCTCGCCCCCTATTACGTGGGACTTAAACATAGCTGGCGAACCGTGGGTTTGTAATACACCTCTGCCTGCCGTTTGGGGAATACAGGCGTGACGCTATGTTATCATTCGAAATCAATTTTGCAGTTTCTCCTAATTTTTTCCATCAAACTTTATCATACTTTTGTGCATAGGTCTTTTCTGTGAATGATAAGAGTTGAGGTTTTATTCAAACAGACTGGCTAATGCTAGTCGGCACACGTCACAAGCTATGATATACAGGATATCACTAAGACGTCTAGATTGCCCCATAATGTTTTCCTTCGGCAAGTGATGATTTATGAACTGCTGTACATTACTCACTGTAAGTAATGGGGTGGTGAAATTATTTTGTTACTCTCTGTAAGCAATGAGATGGTGAAATTGTTCTGTTACTCTCTGTAAGCAATGGGGTATTGACAAAAACAATCTATATATAAAACAACCACACACGCACATCGTTTACAAATCAAGAGCTGCTGGACCGATTTTTATAATCTTTCGTTAGATTAGATTTTTCTACGCTCGAATAGCAGAATAACCATTAAAATAATAATAGAAAAATTCACAAAAAATAATTATGAACAAAATTATTTCTTTCGCACATTTTATACGGGACGACTTTTTTATGAATATATATATATATATATATATATATATATTTATATATATACTATATACCTATATAAAAATCCCTATTTTCCTTGGTCACGTGGCTGATAGTAGGTATTCAGAAGATAATTTTAATTTCGTGCGTTTGACAGTTCGTAAATAATTTATTATTTATAAATAAGTCGTCGGGTCAGCTAGTTGACTTATAAAGAGGGTTGAAATTCCACGAAATGTTTGTTTATATAGTTCGTATAACTGCACATAAAGGTCACTAATACGATTAGAAATATTGTGCACTAAATGCAATTCATATATTTATATACTATTGACTTGCCCACCTATTTTTTAATTAGCAATAAAATTCCCTCTATATGATGAATATGACGTTGTTTTATGTGCAAAGCTTATAACTGCTACACTGTTCTCATCCAAAAATAGGGTGTGTGTATGTATAGACTATACACGTGTTTGTAACGCTATGGAGTACAAAGTCAATTGATTTGTCTGTGTACGGTTTTAGGTTCCGCGGTATTACTGACCGTGTTTTTTATTATTATTTTTACACTAGCTACTACCCGCAACTTCGTCCACGTGGAATTTGGTTATTTCTTTTTTTTAAATCCTAATTATATTTCCAGAATTAGATAAGTGATCCCCGTCCCGTGAGTCCCGTCCAAATCGGTCCAGCTGTTTAGGAGATAAGCTGTGGATGTATATTTGATGTATATGTATACTTATCTATTTGAAACGGTATTCATTCACAATTTAATGGCTTTTTTTGGGCGGCACCTTAATTGAATTACTCCTTGTAACAACAGCTATCTGCTTGTGAAAGTCCCGTCCAAATCGGTTTTCCAGGTTAGCCGGAACAAACAGTCAGGCAGACAGAAAAAAAACTATTGTGCTTTAGACCACACGACTGAAGTAAAACATAACAATAAATATATATATTATTAATAATGTTAATATCTATTAATAATGAGAAAGAGAGAAAGAAAATGTGTGCTCGCACCTCTCTCTCTTGCCTCTACAGTAATATACGAAACGTAACTCTCTCTCTTTCTATCTTCACTAACTTATATCTCCCTCTCAATTTTCGTTCGCCTCACCCGATCACACTTTTCGTAACGCTCACGTTTTTCGTAACGCTCACGTCACCCATTCACCAGCTTACTCCCCAAGTCAAGCGTGCGTAAAGAAGTATTTACTTCAAAATCTTTATAAATTGGTAATTTCTTATAGGTAGCGTATATACTCTCGTATACATTTAGTAAAAAGTTGTTATTTAGACATTACAAACAGACACTTCAATTTTATTTATTTGTTTAGATTATGTGACATACAGACCTGTCATTTAACAATAAACAATTGATAGTGGCTTACCAAAGTTGTTTCATTTGGTGATTGGTGCTTATGATTAGCGTAAATAAAACGTTAGCCCTAATTGGCTTGAGTCGTTACGATATAATAAAATAATTAATTAGTCCTTAATAATACTACAATTGCGGAAGTGGGTTTATTTGTTTGTTTGTTACGCTTTCACGTCGTAACTACTGAACTAATTATCATAAAATTTTCGATACATATATAGTATGATGTCCAGAAATGGATATAATAATATGCTACTTTTTATGAGGCAAAATGTTTCCGTGGGTAGGACGATGGTAAACGGCTAGCATCACGCCTGTATCCCCGCAGGGGAAGGCAGAAGTGTACTGCACACCATTTCGGCGAACCGTGTCGCCAACTATGTTGTCAAGACCCAAGTAACAGGGGGCGAGCCATCTACCGGGCACATTTCCACGCTCCGGGTGTTTTCTATCTATTAGTATGTAGGTATTAACAAAAAAAAGTACTATACGTATTATTTCGTAGCACAAGTGTTAAGCTTAGTTTGGGACCAGAGGACGTTGTGTGAAAGACGTCCGTGAATATTTAATTATTTATTTTATTTATTTATCCGGGCTGCTACTGAGAATTTTTCTTTTTACGAAAAGGATCAATAGCACCGCCTAACCCGGGGATTGAACCCGAGACTTCATGATCAGCAGTCGCTCACACTACCGCTGCACCACCGAGGCAGTTATATATTTATTATTATTAGGTTAATTAATTAGATTACACAGATAATTAATTATACTTTAGAATTGAGCTCTTGCCAATAAAATAAAGAAAACTCTCATTTTAGTTTTTTTTTCCAACGAAAAATATTATTCCTTCGCGTCTGGAGGGAAAACCAGGACGGTGTTACCAACCGATGTCTCGTGTAAATAAAGGCAACACTGCAATGAAATTTTCCTTTGCACATAAACTGCATGATGTCATTACTTGGGTAAACAATACCAGCTAGTTTTCCAAGAGCCACGCCCGGTCATTGCACTCGTCCAATCAGATACCATGCTTAGACATAAATCCAAGGCGTTTCACGAATGGCCAGTTTACTATAATTGGACAATAGTGAGACCTGCAATATAAAGGTCAAAAGACATGTTATTACTATATTTAGCATTTTGTTGTTGTCTCGATGGCTGTCGCAGTCCACTGAGTAAAATATATAGGAATTATAACTTATCATTTATTTAAGCATTTCGTACGTAGACCATAATTATGTATTAAAAAAATTTGGGATTTGAACACGTGACTTCTGAATATTCTTTCAAAAGTTTTAACACGAAGCCACCTGCAAGTAGTATTCAGTGTTTATTTTTTTCTTCAAATTACTGTCTATTGAGGGAATTGGCTTACCGAATATCAGATTTTTTAATTTTTATTGCTAATGATGGCAGTCGAGCCACGGCCCACCTGATGGTAAGTCGCTCATGGACTCAACTATACCCAGAGTATTGTCAAGCCGCTGCGCACTATTTCATTTCTGAGATTTGAAATGGAAAAATAAACGGCTATCTTCTGCTACAGCTAAAACACGCTGACGTGCTTCATGACCGGTAACACAGAAGACGGTGGTACCGACCCGTTCGGGCCCGATAGCAAGTGAGTACTTTCACTTGGTACCCAGCCCTACCACCAGTAATGCAATGGGTGATAATTGCTTACTTTCTTTAGTCGCCCTGTACGACACCCGCGGGAACGGATGTGGTGATGACACTTGTATTCTTAGTCTGTCACCACACAGACATATAATATTTTCTATAGAAATCGTTTTGACCCACCTGCAGTACTCTTAGTATGTCGAGTCAACGTCTGGTAGTTATCCGGTAAAATTTCTTTGGAAAATGACGTCATATGTTATGACGTGGACGGGTTTAGTGTGTTTGCGAGTTCGTTTCCCACATATGGCAAATAGATTTTAGGCCACAATAATTTGGTATGTGTCTGGGTTGGTTGGTATCCGCCCATAGCATATTTGTTCTCAACGATACAAAAATGATGTAAGGAAAACCTAGATTTGACGACATTGATCAGAATTGTCTAACAGAAATTACAATTTCAGATATGTCTTGGTTATTTGGTCTTGCATTCTTTTTATTTTTTATTTTAGTGTTGCAATTCTTAGACGAAAAGTATGAACGATGTTGCTTATCACTAGTATTGATATAATTTATATAAAACCTATTAAATTGATAAAATTACTGTTGAAGTACGTATAAGTTTAACAGCTTATAGAACTACCAAGTTAGATTTACCAAACCATAAATAAGAAATAATTATATTTGATCTATATTTCTTAGCATTTGACATGCTCCGCCACTTTTTAAAGTGCAAATTATTTGTGAATAAGGAAAAAATGCTAAGTAATATAGATCAAAAATGTTTAAAAAATCACTCCATCAAATAGTATGAATTTTAATAAAAAAATTAAACTTACTATATTGGATAATTGCAAATGCGTTTCCGATAGATGGCGTTGGTCGTTAAGACAAATGTGATAAGGAGATTCGGATGATCGAAAGATCTGTACTATAGCTCAATGGCTCAGAGCACTTCCCCAGATTGGAAAAGACGCGGGTTCGATTCCCGCTAGTACAAAAAATCTCTTTTTCCTTATTCACAAATAATTTGCACTTTAAGAAATAATTATATACTAAGGTCTGCAATTAATGTGTGATAATTTACAGAATAGAGACGTGGTACTTGAATGTTGGACTCATATTAAACATGCCACGGAACTTACTACGCTCTGCATCTCCTTAACGTGATAGGATCCGTAATAAGGAAATCCGCAGGAAAACAAAATTAACGGGCATAGCCCGCAGTTTTAGCCTGCTAAAGTGGCAATAGGCTCGCTACCTCGCCCAATGAATCAATAACCGTTACCGAAAGAAAAGTTATCAAGTGGCAACCACATATTGGATGACTCAGCCTAGGACATCCTTCTACCATGTAGACTGATTATCTGGTCAAAGCTGTAGGAAGACGTTGGGTACAGGTGGCACAGGTTTGCATAATGTAGCACTCTCTTTTGCGGAAGCCTATGTCCAGCAGTAGATGTCGTAAGGTTGATGGATGGATGAAACAAACATTTTGCAAAAGTTTAGACTTAGGGAATATCTACTTACTACTACTTATCATACTTTGCCGTGTGGGGCCGGCTTTAGAATTGTCCCACCCCTCTCCACTCATGGGAGTCGTAAGAGCCGACTGAGGGAATACTGAGGGAGTAGGCAGCAGCACTCCTTCGAGTATTAACAACATCCACTGCGATCGCCAACCCGCCTGCCAAGCGTGGCGGTTATGGCACTATCCCCCATTCTTGGGGAGGCCTATGTCCAGCAGTGGACTTTAAAAGGCTGATGGATGGATGGATGGACTATTTATCATCACGCCATCTCCCTTGCAGAGTACGCAGAACAGAGTGCGAGAGAATATCTTTCTAATCTTATATATATATTACGTTTTCAGGTTTAATATAAAGGTATATTTTGACATACAGGACAATGAATCTCTGCCACTAATAAATTTAAAAAGTTAATTTATTTATCATTTGGAGCTCAGGGTGTAGACAGATTTACGATCAGTTAAGGCAAGTTCTTTAAAAAAACACTGAACAATAGTTTTTATAGAACAAAATAATCATTAATGCTTAAGATTGATGGAGCAATTCTCTTTTAAATATACTGGACAGGACAATTAAAGAAGCATGCCAATGCAATTTTAATTAGGTATGTAAAAACTTCTGCGAGCATGTACGTACACGTGACTTGGAGACGGAGCTCAGGAATGAAATCAATGGCATATTCATCAACCAATAAACCGAATTTAAGTTTTTGACGCTGGTCATTTGCGTTATGAGGATCTTAAACGAGGATGTTTACCGCACTTCAATAGGTAATTCTATATCACTCTTTTATCTGTAGTAATTGGTATTTATGGCTGGCAGTGGCTTGCTCTAGTAGGGCGCTGTATCAACTATTTGTCTAGAACTCCTTCTACTCAACTGAGGAATTGAGATGAATATAATTCAACAAAATATTAAATTTTTTTGTGTGGCAATTATAGTTATAAACACAAAGTGAAAAATACGAAATCGAAAATAACAGTCACGAGCAGGATGACTGTTATTTTCTATTTCGTATTTTTCACTTTGTGTTTAATGTATAGTGCTAAGCATGTCAAATGCTAAAAATATATATAAAAATATCTAAATAATTATTTATTATAACTATTATATTGTTAATTAATGACTTGTCCTCAAAGCCCTTTTCATATATGTATTTTTTTTAATGCTAATGATGGCAGACTAGCCACGGCCCACCTGATAGTAAGTGGTAACCGTCGCTCATGGACTCAACTATACTGAGAGTATTGTCAAGCCGCTGCGCACCATTTCATTTTCAGATATGAAATAAAAGAATAAACGGCTGTCTGCAGCTGAAAAAATTCTAGAAGTTTTTTATAGCTAATGATGGCAGTCGAGCCACGGCCCACCTGATGGTAAGTCGCTTATGGACTCAACTATACTCAGAGTATTGTCAAGCCGCTGCGCACTATTTCATTTCTGAGATATGAAATGGAAGAATAAACGGCTATCTTCTGCTACAGCCAAAACACACTGACGTGCTTCATGCCCGGTCACACAGGAGACGGTGGTACCGACCCGTTCGGGCCCGATAGCAAGTGAGTACTCTCACTTGGTTGATGTCCCTATCTGAATCTACAACTGCTGTGCTGAATTTACGATGAAGATAAATTGAAATTGCTACATCATAATATTTTGAGTATTACTAACAAACTAAGTAAAAGAACAAAGGCACTACACTTAAAGTCCATTGTTGTCAATTAGTAGATATGACCGAACGGAATTGACTCTAGCAATAAAAAAAAAACTGTTTCGATATCGGCCCTTTTTTTTATTTTTTTTTTATTTTAGGTGGGCAAAAATGTCCTACCGCACACCCCGCTGCCCGGGGAGACAACGGGGTAGTGTGGGGCTCTCACCCAGTAAAAAACCACCGTGCGCCTCCACCCGCCCTTGCTACGGCGGATCACGGGTACCGCGTCGTTACGACCGCAATCCGCAGGCGGCAGCCCCTTCGGGCACCCTCTCTTGAGCGACGCCTCGCGCACTTGGGCGTCGCACCTTCACGGTAGGCTTCCGCGGACGGCAGGGTACTATATATACTTTATCGGCCCAGAATAACAAAAATCCATTATTAAATTTATTTTAGCAATAGTTTTTAGGGTCGAATCCATATAGTTTGTGTATTTTTTAACAGAGACATTGTAGGAATATTGAAGTTTGTTGGTGAACGTCAGGCCTGGTGTTTTGTGATGTCTCCTCCGTTTCCCTGTATGATGTGCAACTCAATAATGAAGACTTCGAAATTTTCTATGCGTTTATTACGTTGTAACAAGGAAAATTACAGAGACAGTTAAATCTTAGCTTTAGTCGTCGCCACAGTAGTTGACAGCATTTGAATTTGTATCTAAAGAAAAACGGTTGCCGATGGGAGGTAAAAGCTAAAGTGAGAACGAATGAATGAAAGCTCCCTCTCGCTCGAAGTTTGGTTTTGCTTCGCTCCTCTTGTGCTAGATGGCGTAAATCGATGTCGTTAACAAAGTTCAATTATTTTTGTTGGAGTGGTGGAATGTTAATAAATTAGGCCAGTAGTAGAATTAAGTATGTTTAATATAAAATAACTATGACAAAGTTTTAACATCGTGAAAGTTTAGTAAAGTAGAAAAGGCAAGTGACGCCATGACAAGCATTCTATATTGAAAAAACAAAACTTACTAAATAAATATTAATAGGTTGCGCTATGTCTAGACATACACGCATAGACATAGCATCATTTATTAATATTTTCCACAGATTACAACAATTTTAGAAAACGAACTATTCTGTCAAGAAAGTACCGGGAAAAGATCAATAATACACAATTTATTTGTTATTTATCCAAATTTATTTTATCACCTTCAAAGTACGCTCCTTCAGAAACGCTTACGCCAACGAATAATGCAATCATCAAAACATTTTTTTAAACGCTGTTTCCGGAATTGAATTCAGTTCTCGCCGCGAATTCTCCTTTATGTCTTCTACCGATTGAAAACGGGTGCCACGAAGTGGTAATTTGAGTTTAGGAAAAAGAAAGAAGTCAGCTGGAGCCATATCTGGTGAATATGGTGGTTGCTCGATGGTATTTGTTGAGTGTTTGGACAAAAATTCATTCACAATGATGGACTTGTGCGAAGGCGCATTATCGTGGTGCAAAATCCAAGAATTTTCTTTCCACAAATCTGGCCTTTTTCGTCGAATTTGCTCTCTTAAACGCCGCATAACGCTCAAGTAATATTCTTTAATTACCGTTAGACCTTCTGGCAAGAATTCCGAGTGCAAAAAACCGCGATAGGCAAAGAAAACAGTCAACATGACTTTGACTTTTGATCGACCTTGGCGTGGTTTTTTCGGTTTCGGTTCAGTTGAAAGTCTGGTAAGGTACTTTCTTGACAGAGTAGTATATTGATTATAATATACATCTGAAGGTATTCCAGTTCTTAATTAGTAACAATAGTGATTATTTAATGCATAATAACTTCTTAAATGTGAATATTTTGTGGTTTAAGGGGAGTTTTGAGTACGATATATTACCAGGTATTTACATAATATGATGCTGCCTGGGTAGTGCAGCGGTAGGGTGATCGACTGGTAATCATGAGGTCTCGGGTTCGATCCCCAGGTCGGTAGTTTTTTTTAGGCTTTTTCGTAAAAGGAAAATTCATCAAGTATCTCGGATTTTTCATCGACAATACTATGACGCGAGCAAAGCCGCGGGGAATGTACTAGTAAAAAATATAAGAAGAAGGGACATCGCTGAAATGTATATTATCTCTTTGGTGATGAATTGTGAGTCTACCAAATAAATGACTGCATTTTAAGATTAAGTAGATTATGGTAATAATATACAAAAGGGAATGCTCCGATGGTTTGGACATTTGGAAAGAATGCCGGACGAGCGACTGGTTAAGAAGATATACAATCCGAAAGTGGAAGAATGTAAGTACATGGGGAGACTGAGACTTACCTACCTGGACCAAATCGGTCATGCATTAAAGGAAGGTTAAGTTAGGAGTCTCCGGCAAGAAAGAAACCAGCAAGCGTGTATGGAGAGAATTTATGAATGTTGAGGAAGCGAGAGATGTATGCGATAATATAGCCTTTCAGCACTCTATTCTCTCTCGCAATGGCGATAACGTGATGATAAGTAATTAAGTACGTGCTCAGTCGTTCACCGGAACACAAAGTGCAAAAATGTGAAATAGAAGTAGGTAATTAATTAATTAACAGATGATTATCTGTCTGTATTACGAGGTGAGGAACGGATACAGGTCAGTGGATGACCTGAGAACGAAGTTTAATTAACCAAAGTCAGTATATTGCTTCGTGACCATAAAAGTAATTTCTAGAGCAGTGTCGCTCAGATTTATAGCTTGCTAGTACTACGTCCATTTGCTTATATTTACTACAAGCAGTATTTAGATTTTTTATTCCAAAGATCTTTATATAATAAACTATAATAAACTGCCTCGGTGGTGTAGCGGTAGTGTATGCGACTGCTGATCATGAGGTCTCGGGTTCGATCCCCGGGTCGGACATTGTTATTGAGCTTTTTCCTAAAAAGAAAAATTCTCAGTAGGCTGCTACTGAGAATTTTTCTTTCCCGGAGTTTGGAAATGTGCCCGGTAGACGTCAATAGGCTCGCCCCCTATTACGTGGGACTTAAACATAGCTGGCGAGTCGTGGGTGTGTAATACACCTCTGCCTACCCCTTCGGGGAATACAGGCGTGGTGCTATGTATTATAAAGCTGTAACAGAGCTATGTCTGTACATTTAATATATTTGAGAAAAAAAATACTGTATTAGGTTATATAGGCGTGTCTAAAAAATAAACACAAAACAATTTATTTTTTAGATTTTTTATCTGTTTGTTTGTTCACGCATCACGCAAAATCTACTAAACGTATTTTGATGCAACTTTTTTTGTTTGATAGCTCTTGGTTAGACTTAAAAATTGGTATACATTTTATCCCGCTACTATATCGTGAACTTGAGATATATCCTAAAAACTAGCTTTTGGCTGCGGTGGAGTCGCGAGCAAAAGCTAGTATAATAAAAAAATCAAAGTGCGGTGATGGCCTAAGAAGGTAGTCTCACTAATCTATTCGTTCCAAAGCTAAGGATGTAAAAATAAGCAAGAAATACTACCGGTTAGTACGTATTTTAATTCTTTTGAATAGGAAACATGTAATATCGATATCGATCTTTGCGACACGGTACGGTAGTTCCGGTAGTTCAGTCCTTTTAGCACTTAAAAATGACACACAATCTTACACCTCTATATTTTTTTCAACCCAATTCTGTGGAAGTATGGCACGGGTCTCGTCTCAAAGTGAAAGAGCTTTATTGATTTAGTCTCACAAGACGTCGAGAAAATCTATAAGACCTTGGCAACAGTTGCCGGCTCTTCAAGCGACGTGGCCTTCCAATTGCTACTTCAGCATGAAAATCCGACTACGGAAGGCTACGTGGATAATTAAACAAGCCTACAGCACACCTGATGGTAAGCGGCTACCGCAGCCTGCAGCCGCTAGCAACACCCGCATCACGTCGCCATCTCCAAGGAAGGGGTTAGGTGGTGAAGAGGAGGTATGATAAGCAGAAGATAGGGAGGATACTATGGAGAGGACAGGAAGGATAATATACCGCGTTATGTGCACACCTGCCCACCTATTACGCTCGAGTGGATAAATATAACGCAGTAGCACTATTTCTCTAGTATAAAATTTCTATGGTAGCTTCATTCAATATATTTATCTTTGAAAGAGAAATGACGCCATTCAGTCTAACGAAAATTAGGTAATTTACGTTATTTATGATATTATTAAAATTTCCATGCAAATGTGAACGAGTTTGAAGATTATAAATAAATTTTACATTTTATATCTTTTCATTCTAACAGATGGGTATTTATAAACGGATGGCACGTAAAGTAGACTGAGTTTTAAGTACGTTATAAAGTAGTTCGTATACACTTTGTCTGTACTATTATAAAGTTGTAACAGCGCTGTCTGTACATTTAAGATATTTGAGAAAAAAATACTGTAATAGGCTATATAGGCGTGTCTAAACACAAAACAGTTTCTTTAGATTTTTGTATGTTTATTCGTTTGCGCATCACGCAAAAACTACTGAACGGATTATATAGCCCTCTAAGAACTAGCTTTTGGCTGCGGCGGAGCCGCGGGCAAAGGCTTTATACAATTACAACTTCACAAATCTTTCTCATTTACAGGTTCAAATCCTGCTGCTGACTGTTATTTTCGATTTCACATTTTTCACTTTGTGTTTAATGTATAGTGCTAAGCATGTCAAATGCTAAAAATATATATAAAAATATCTAAATATTCATAGGGTTTGCGTCATTATTAGGTAAAAATCTTAATTGTAAAATTAAGTTTACCTGGTCGGTATAATGTATGAAAATACTTCCGACAGATGGCGCAGGCGTCACCCAAAGACGTTAAGTATGATGTGTTATCGAAATTAGCAGTCAGGAGCAATTGTCAGGATGGCTGAATTGGCAAAGCATCTGGACGGTATCCAGGAGATGCAGGTTCAAATCCTGCTCCTGACTGTTATTTTCGATTTCACATTTTTCACTTTGTGTTTAATGTATAGTGCTAAGCATGTCAAATGCTAAAAATATATATAAAAATATCTAAATATTTATAGGGTTTGCGTCATTATTAGGTAAAAATCTTAATTGTAAAATTAAGTTTACCTGGTCGGTATAATGTATGAAAATACTTCCAACAGATGGCGCAGGCGTCACCTAAAGACGTTAAGTATGATGTGTTATCGAAATTAGCAGTCAGGAGCAATTGTCAGGATGGCTGAATTGGCAAAGCATCTGGACGGTATCCAGGAGATGCAGGTTGAAATCCTGCTCCTGACTGTTATTTTCGATTTCACATTTTTCACTTTGTGTTTAATGTATAGTGCTAAGCATGTCAAATGCTAAAAATATATATAAAAATACCTAAATACCCTAGCAGTGGTTCCAGGTGGTCAGAATCCTGAATAACATGTTGACTCTGTTCTTCAGAGGTCATGGAGTTCAGATAGGCAATCGATTTGTTTAAATACTTCTGCTCAGCTGAAACCATGCAGATTGGTAGCCGATCCCAAGATTTTTTTGAATTTGAATAGGTAAGGGCGATGATGATTTAAAAAAAAAATATAATGATATGATGAGCATGACCATTTTATACATTTAATAAAAATAATACTATGAATGGTAAAGCCTTGCTTGCAAGAATGGGCCTGCTCGAACTGGGAAGCACCGCCCTCCCACAAAAGATCAACGTGTAACTATGGTAGTTATTCCTACCATTGTTTGTATGGTGAGTGAGAGCGCCGGTGGCACCTCCATTTTTTTTTTTGTTAAGGCGGGAAAAAATGTTCCTAACCGCACACCCCGTCGTTCGGGGCAACGAACAGGGTAGTGTGGGGCCCTCACCCACTAAAGAAACCCGCCGTGTGCCGTCTCTCCACCTTTGTTGGCGGGCCACTGGAACTATGTTACATTCCTTCGGTGGTGTTCGGTGGCACCTCCCTGTCCTTTCCTTATTATCGTTCCTCGCTACCTCCTATCCCTTTCCTTGGTGATGAGCAAATGATGCCTCTGGAGTTACTATCGTATAGGCCACAGTAACCGCTTACCATTAAGCAGGCCGTATGCCTACTTCCCACCCACGTGGTATAAAAAAAAAACACAGCCAGTTACAATAAATAGTTAAAAACAAAAAACTATCGTGTCAATAACCCCTAACCCCTATTCATTACAAGCATTGACGAGCTGATCAGATAAGACAAAGGGTAATATTAATCCCTTCGTTATTGAGTACCCTTCGAAACGCCTATTATAAGCTTCTCATAGTCAAGATTTAGATTTCTCAGTACGTAAAGTGGTTTAGCTACTCACTGATATGGCTTACCAGGTAAAGATTTATACTAAGTGCAGATTATAATATCCATTCAATCATAATTATGTGTAAAGATCATACATATTAATGTTTATTTTAATGCCAACGGTAGTAGATGAGCAAGCGGCCGACCTGATGGTAATTGGTATATACCAACGGCACAGCCAATCCACCGCCTGACGTTAATAGAATACTTTTTATTTCACGTTGTATAAAGAAGGCCATGTCGTAGCGCTGGGGAAACACTACAGCAGGGAGTTCATTCCAGAACTTACCTATGCAGTAGAACAGGGCACTGAAAACGAACCGTCTTGGACGAGAACCTTTTAGGTGGTTGCTATGAACCCTACCGTGAAGTCGAGTACTTCAGTGGTTAAAGGCGACGTTGTATTGTTCATTCAATGTATTAAACTATATAATTATTTATTTTAAGATCACATAAAATAAGTCGGCATTACGCATAATAAATAATGCGATCTGGATGACTATTGACCTGTTTTTTCACTCTTCGTAAAAATTTCAAGGACACCGGCAACACATGCGCCTAAAGACGCGGATTCAATCTACGCTCGTAGTTATAATTTTCTGTTTCAGATTTTTGCACTGTGTTCTAGTAAATTACATGCATAATGTCATTTTACATTGTAATAAATTGTAACAAGAAACTTAATAATCATGAAAATCGCTACTCTAATTTCTTTTATTGCAGAGCGTAGTTTATTATGCAGTTTATTTAAATGCGAACTTAGTTATGTGTGTAAATTCACGCGTTATAATTATAACATAAATTATTGTCGAAACATTCCATCCATCAGCCTTTCATCGTCCACTGCTGGACATAGGCCTCCCCAAAATGGGGGTTTTACCATAATCGCCACGCTTGGCAGGCGGGTTGGCGATCGCAATGGATGTTTTTAGTACACAGGGGAACGCTGCTGCTCGGTCTCCCGGTAATCCCTTAGTCGGCTTTTACGACTCCCATGGGAAGAGACGGGGTGGAGCTATTCTTGGTGCCGGCCCCACACGGCAAAACATTACATACTTGTATTGTAACATTTGTAACTATAGGAGAGGACCCTTTTGACATGACCATCATCATTGGCAGATGAGCCAATACCAATACCAAAGCTATAGCTATACCTACCCTTTTTTTTGAAGTTATATTTATGTACTTCTAATTCTAATGTGACTTTCAGCAAGGTTGCGTTAAACGTTTAACGCTACTATGGAGGGGGTATGATCAGACACCTAAACTCTTAACATCGAATTATAAGAAATTTCAAAATTTTACTAACGCCATCTAGTGACATTAGACATAATTACTTTATCGAACATGGTATTTAAAAACATAAGTGTGTCAAGTTTTGTAGTTACGAATTTAATAATTACTTTATTTATTAATGATGCCAAAGAAGTATAACTTCTTACGCGCGTACATAAGTAGGTACGCGCATTTTTTTTGTTAAGGCGGGAAAAAATGTTCCTAACCGCATACCCCGTCGTTCGGGGCAACGAACAGGGTAGTGTGGGACCCTCACCCACTAAAGAAACCCCCCGTGTGCCGTCTCTCCACCTGTATTGGCGGGCCACTGGAACTATGTTACATTCCTTCGGTGGTAGCCAGCTATACCCTATTTCATGTACTTTAATTCCATGACGTGAAAGTAAATCATCGAATTCAGCTTCATCTGTTGGTCATAATTGTCGCAACTCGCAATGTGTGTAAAATATTTACATACCTAATTTATGAACTAACAGAACTGCACAGAGTAACCTTTCGCAATCAACTCCTTCAAACTGGAGGACTGGTGTAGCGCGAAGGTGGCGCTACAGCCACATACAAAGCAAATATATCTAAATAGAAGGTTTATTTTCCATTTAATAGCATATATAGAATTTGAAGGTAGCCTTCAATTAGGTAAATGGTGATTTTAACCTGCATATTTTTAGTAAAGATTTTTAAAACAATGTAGGTATACACATACATTTTTGTATGTACATTTTTTTTTGCAAATATGTCAATTAATTAAGATCTACAAGTACTTATTAGTAATGACATTTTTGAATATGTTATAATTTCTAGATATTTTGAAGCATTTGACATGCTTAGCCATATATGAACACAAAGTGCGAAAATGTAGAAATGAAAATGGTAGCCATGCGCAGGAGCTCGTTTTCGCATTCTGTGAGATACTGAAAAAAAAACAACTTGATTGTAATATTGGAACTGTAGGTACTATCATAATCCATATTATAGAATTATAGGTATACTGTAAAACATTTAAGTACCTTTTTCGGATTTACTTTTTATTTTCTAAAGTAGAAAAGAAGAGAAGAAGCATGCATATTCGAAAATTATGTATTCCTAGAATTTTCAATAAAGATCATAGTCGCATTTTGACTGCTAGTCGAACAGTAGGATTCAATAATACCATATAATAAGGTCGTTAACATTTATCTAATACTATATTTAAGTCAAACCAAAATAATATTCGTGAAATAATGTTTACTTTAAAATAATATTTACCTACTTAAACCAAAAAAAATATATAATTAATTTTCTCATGGGATGCTGTAAATCACGACAGTCGTGACCAGCCGTTTAATGCTCTCCACCTAAGAGTAATATCTACAGGTTTATTTTCAGTTAGCTTTGACACAGTTCTTAAATACACCAAACAAACTGTCTAATACAACTATGTTATGCTAATAACAATACTGTCACAATGGCTACCTCGTAAAATAACATTGTTGAAAATATTTGGAGACAAAACCTGTACACATTTTGGTCACTTAAATTATGACTGTCATACATTATACACAGAATATAGCCAGGGTGATTTTTTAAACCATTGAAGTAATGTAACATAGTTCCAGTGGTCCGCCAATAAAGGCGGAGAGATGGCACACGGCGGGTTTATTTAGTGCATGAGAACCCCACGCCCCCACACTACCCTGTTCGTGGTTACGAAATTTTTTTCCGCCTTAACAAAAAAAAAGGAGGAGTGTTGCCTCTATTGTCTATAAACTCCGGCAGCTATTAACCATATTCTTTAGTTAGTTTGCTACTCTCGTAGTGTAAATTGTATGTAATGATTTAAGAAGAACTAAGAAAACAATTCCGTTAGATCACATGTATTACAAGAGGACGAACACGTGATGAAATTGTACTACTGGGAAAATTGCTTCTAAAAATATCAAATCACCGCTACTCTACGACACCTGTGAGAGAGTTTCGTAGCGTCTGATACAGGCGTCTAATCTTATAATGTCAAATACGCAACATAATGTATTTTGCCAAAGAGATTAATAACAGAGTATGTACTCGTATCTTAACATCTAATACTATAAATACAAGACAGCGAAAGTGAATTTGTTTGTTTTACTTTCTCGCCATAACTGTTGCAATATTGAGCATATAAAACTGGGTGCGGGACGTCTAACGTATGACGCTCTAATCTTTACCCCTCAACCGGTAGATTTGTTTGTACCGCGGTATAAATTCTAATTTGCCGAAAATTTTGTGTCAAATTTCTTCACAACAAACTTAATTATAGAACAAAATTGTACCTATAATCCATCCATCCATCCATCAGCTTTTCAACGTCCACTGCAGGACATAGGCCTCCCCAAGAGAACACCACGTGCGGTCCCATCATGGGGGATAACCTTATAATTCTTACGACTACCGTGGATAGAGAGGGGAATTTACATATAATATACATTTAATTAACATATATAATATAGCCATAATATTGAGGTTATATTTCGTCTTTCGGCTATTAAATTTTAAAACCTTACGGTAACCTCACGGATGGATACGATGCTGTGGACTATATTCAACTTCATCGAGATGCAAAATATGTGTACAGCTATTGCAAGACTTATCCAGAGCACAAAGTTCATAATAAACATTTTCTTCTGCAATGATTGTGAGTAGGTAATAGAAAGTCATGCAATAGTGAGTATCAGGATTGTGCTGTCTCCAGGAGGCTGTGCTGCTGCATTCAATATGCATTTATCATAAACTATTTCAAAAAAAGAAAACCGCTTTCAAAAAACACCCAGGAACTAAAAAGTAATAGGTAGAAAATCAGTCAGACGTTATAGATGTCGTAATAGTACTTTTATTTCATAACTGGCTGCTATCGTACCCGTGACTCCTTCTGCGTGGAATTTAGCTTGGCAAGTTTATTTTATATAAAATTGAAGCATTCGATACATTAAAAAAGAAATAATCCTTTTGTACAAAAATTGCTAAAAATTCTTTTTCTAAAAGGCAATAAAAATCCACTCAAAATTGGTCTAGCCACTTGAGAGCAATACGGCAATAAACAGGTAGAGATTTTTTTTTATATTTTTATGGTATATATTCATATGCTTTAAGACGGGCGTCGTAGCGTAGTCGGTAGAGTAACCGACTTCCGTACACGAGGTCGTGGGTCCGATTCTCACTCAAGTCAATTATTTGTGTGATGAACACATAATATATATTTGTCTTGCGTCTGGGTGTTTTCTATCTATTATATGTAGGTACTTCCAAAAAAAGAAGTGCGTAACCCATAGCACAAGCGTTAAGCTTAGCTTGGGACCAGAGAACGTTTTGTGAAATGTCCGTGAATATTTATTATTTATTTAATATAAATTTTAAAAAGCTGATACTTTGAAGTTACAAACATACACATCAATTTAATTTATTTTTGTATATACAGATATACTAGAAATTTATATAACAACTATAAACTTAACCTAACTAGATAGCTAACATTAACGCGTAAATCTAGCTAATAGCTTTCCAGTAATACTGCAATTTGTGTAATAATACTCATAAACTGTAAGTGTTGTGTGAATACGCTCTAGTTAGTCACCCTACGTGTGTGTGTGTCTTTCAGTTTATAGTGTTTTTATGGAATTGTGTTGGTTGAAAATAAGGTTTTGGGTGAAGGATGTGTCTTTGTAATATATCGTTATTTAAGTGCTTGATCTGTGTCGATAAGTATTGAAGCAATGGATCATTTATTTGCATGAATGAATGAAATAAGTGTATACAGTATATGTACAAGAACCGATTCATTTAGATATTTACAAAACAATAATTATGTACAATAATAATATTTACAAATAGACTAATTCTAGGCACTGAAGAATTCCTCCGCGTAACCGTCATTGGTTAACGTGCCCAGAAGGCTGGCAGCATTGCCACGTTGTATGGCAATGCTTATTCTTTGTACAAAGTATAGGCCAGCCCTCTGGTCACGCGAAAAGTTGACTAGATTTTTTGATATTTCGCTATATAACAAAAGTGCACTAGGACACCATGGCACAAGCGTCTCAACCCCAAACGGCTCCAAAACATAATCTTTAATAAGATTATGATATTTGCGACGTTTGAGCGTCTCCGCTGAAGCAGCAGCAGCACTGGCACATACCGCGGTACTTGGAAGATGCGATGGCGCTAGGGTGTCTACGTATGTGCCGTCCCACACCAGTGACCTACCCAACTTCCAAGGTAGAAGTGACATACCATCTGGTCTTTTGCCATCGTCACGTACCAAGCTGTTAGGTTCAAGCACAACTGGTACGCCGGCGGCAACAAGAGCATGACGAATAATGTCATTAAAATTATTCATTTAGAAATCAAAATTTTAGATATTAAATTGTCTATAATTGTATTCAATATCTTAATAATAGCCTGAAAAAATCCTAATGATAGTTAAATCCAAGGAAAGTAAAGTGGTGGACTATGGCCTAATTTCTTCTCACGCTGAGGGGATCTCCTACCCGTGCCCAATAGCACGACCGTAATGGATATAATTAAAAATATTTTAATTACCTAAATCGAAAAGGACTTGTAATACAAGCGTCCGCTTGTAAACTTTTCAATTTTAGTCTTGCTCTCATAAGTAGGTACTACCTTCTCACAGAAGATCAGCGTTTGGCAAGGTATAGCTAGAACAAATTATTTGTGAATGTGGAAAAAGAGAAGTTGCGTCCCCTCCAACCCGGGGAAGTGCTCTAGACCGCTAAGTCATCGCACTAACCGACGGCCATTCCCAATCTCCACATCACATTTGTCTTAACGACCAGCTCCCACTAAATCTCTTCATCTTCTTCTACATTTACAAATAATTTGTACTTTAAAGCAGCTGAGCATGTCAAGTGATAAAAAAGGTATAGATACTTAATACTTCTACCATTGTATTTCGTAAGTTAAGTGAGAGTGCCAGAGATCTAAGCTATAGAGATTCTATAGGGAGGGGCTATTATCCTTTCTTTTTACCGCCTCATTTCCTCTCTGTGAGCCCTCCACAGCTACACTCCACTTCCTATCCCTTTCCCTGGGGTTGCATGCCTCTGATGTTGGTATTGCTCGCGACGTCGGCAACCGTTTACCATCAGACGAGCCGTAGCTTGCTTATACACGTAGAATACAAAAACTGATATTATTATAAGGAAGACTGGTGAGATTTACCAACTTCAGAGAACTTAGAGTTTAATCCAATATTTGTTATGCAAAATACTATTTCGTGGGTAGTCTATAAAAGGTTATCTGAATTCCTCTTCTGATCCTGCACTTAACGAAAGGCTATACCAATCACCGTATTCTGAAACATGCTCCAATGTCGTCAGATAAACTAATTCCCTTGATGTGATGCAAACGGTGCTAGACGTGGCTATTTCTAATCTACATAAGTATTTTAAGACCATTATTTCGTCATCGTTTTCATTGTGTCTATTTCTGTGAAGAAAGTACATATGGCATAGGAAAAGCAACGTTCTTGCGAACGATACAGGAGAGCAATCGGAATATATTATATATATCAAAATATATTACTCATTTTGTCGATCGCTTTATAAGTAAGGCTTTTTTATTGTTATTATTCTATTAGTCGTTGATACTACTCACCAAATTAAGCATAAAACAGATAATTAATGTCTAATATCAATAAATTAAAATTAAAAAGAAAAACTGCCTCGGTGGTGTAGCGGTAGTGTATGCAAATGCTAATCATGAGGTCTCGGGCTCGATCCCCGGGTCGAGCAATGTTAGTGAGCTTTTTCCTAAAAAGAAAAATTCTCAGTCAGCCCGGAGTTTGGAAATGTGCCCGGTAGACGTCAATAGGCTCGCTCCCTATTACGTGGGACTTAAACATAGCTGGCTAGTCGTGGGTGTGTAATACACTTCTGCCTACCCCTTCGGGGAATACAGGTGCGATGCTATGTTGTTGTTATGTTGTGTAAAAAGAAAAATAAAAAACATAATGTACCACGGACTAAAAAGTATAAAATTCATAGGATTAAAAATAATAATATTCACGGACATTTTCACACAACGTACTCTGGTCTCAAACTAAGCTTAACCCTTGTGCTGTGAGTGCGAGATTACGGATAAAACATACATATATTACTTTTTTTTTTTGTAAATACATACATATTTTAACGGCGGCTGTAGGGCTCTCGCTATGTCTCGGAAGAGTGTCGGTTTTTTGTGCACGAGTCAAAGGGTCTCGGTGAGTCTCGCAATGAAAACAAGACTGCGCCTGTACACACTTTTGTTTTGTACGTGTGGTGACGTACTAAGAATACAAGTGTCACCACCCCATTCTTTCCCGCGGGTGTCGTATGAGGCGACTAAGCGAAGTAAGCAATTATCATCCATTGCATGACTGGTGGTAGGGCTGGGTACCAAGTGGGAGTACTCACTTGGTATCGGTCCCGAGCAGGTTGGTACCACCATCTCCCGTGTGACCGGCCATGAAGCACATCGTTGCGTTTTGGCTGTAGCAGGAGATAGCCGTTTATATTTCATTTCATATCTGTGAAATGAATTGGTGAGCAGCGGCTTGACAATACTCTCAGTATAGTCGAGTCCATGGGCGACGGTTACCATTTACCATCAGATGGACCGTGACTCGTCTGCCACTACACGCAATAAAAAAAAACTGCTTTCTGCATGCGACAACGATGTGTTCTAACGCTTTTTAGAAGTCTACCAAAGGCAATCACTATTATGGAATCCTAAGAATGTCAGGCACAAGTATAAGCAACTATTACACAACGCTTGGTTGCGGATAAGCAACAATTTTGATATCCCCGTGGAAGATTAAAAAAATATATATATTCCTGTTGAATAGTTAAAAAGTTCTTTTTCGCCATGATTTAATATATTTAGATATTTTTATATATATTTTTAGCATTTGACATGCTTAGCAACATACATTAAACACAAAGTGAAAAATGTGAAATCGAAGATAACAGTCACGAGCAGGATTCGAACCTGCATCTCCTGGATACCGTCCAGATGCTTTGCCAATTCAGCCATCGTGACCCTTGCTCCTGACTGCTAATCTCGACAACACATTCATACTTAACGTCTTTGGGTGACGCCTGCACCATCTGTCGGAAGTATTTTCATACATTATACCGACCAGGTAAACTTAATTTTACAATTAAGATTTTACCTAATAATAACGCAAACCCTATACATATTTAGATATTTTTATATATATTTTTAGCATTTGACATGCTTAGCAACATACATTAAACACAAAGTGAAAAATGTGTAATCGAAAATAACAGTCACGAGCAGGATTCGAACCTGCATCTCCTGGATACCGTCCAGATGCTTTGCCAATTCAGCCATCGTGATTAGTTAGTCTAAGGTATGAACTTACACAGATACGGTAAGCATTAAAATAATTGTTTATTACAATTTTGTCGATTACATTAACCTCGAATTTTAACTGCGGCTGTACACGCTCGTCGAGACACCCTGACACAGGCCGAGGGTGAGTGTGTAGATGGTAGCCTCGTTTCGTCTCGGGGCTCTCGCTATGTCTCGGAAGATTGTCGGTTTTTTGTGCACGAATCAAAAGGTCTCGGTGAGTTTCGTGATGAAAACGTTTACACTTGTTGTACACACTCGTTTGCTTAGTTGCCCCGTTGCCCGCCAACTGCGTTCGCGTAAAGTGCTTTCTGCGTGCGAAAACGATGTGTTCTTACGCTTTTTAGAAGCCTACCTAAGGATAAGCAACTATTACACCACGCTTGGTTGCGGATAAGCAACGATTATCAATCTTCCACGGGGATATCAAATCCC
Organism: Leucoma salicis; assembly: GCA_948253155.1. Lineage (NCBI taxonomy): Eukaryota > Metazoa > Arthropoda > Insecta > Lepidoptera > Erebidae > Leucoma > Leucoma salicis. The sequence continues at coordinate 8,576,684 of OX411822.1, read as the reverse complement.
CGTGGAAGATTTAAAAAAAATATATTCCCGTTGAATAGTTAAAAAGTTCTTTTTCGCCATGGTTTAATATATTTTTTTATGGTAAATGATTAAAAAATTACAATAACTAATAAAAAAAATAAACGCCGCAATTTTATTTTCTACGTCCATCGCGACAGGCATCCTAAGTTCAATTGATACAACGAGCGTGTACATGGTGCGCTCTCGTGTCAAGCTTCTACGAGACGAGAGTGGACGAGAGGTTCGCGAGACAAATAGACGAGCGTGTACAGCCGCAGTAACATGTTTTTGTTAAATAAAATATGAATATTTCTGTCTTATTCTAAATTTTGATAAATACCTACATTGTTTCTAGATTACAGGACTGTGATGAACATACTGTTGCTAGGTGTCTCATTAAGGTGATATGGTGCTTCACTATCGTAGATATATTTGCTTGCAATACATACTCGTATAACTGGAGTAATGTATAATATAAATAACCTTGAATTTCGCAATAATGTGTATTAAAACTGTAAAATGATCAAACGTCTAATTACCCATCGTAAATATAAACGCTCTGTTACGATCACTTCATGACCAGACTGATGTAATTGCACGGACCATCACAGATAATAATGTAATGCCACATCAATATAAGATCGATGTTACATAAATAAATAGATCTAATATTACGATAACTTACTCGGAACTCACAATATAGTTTCTAAACTAGTAAGCAATCAAAACTTTGTCTCTCAGAGGAATACGATAGCATGGTCAGCCACGTGAAAAACAAGTGTCGTCGACCTAGGACGCCTCTACGTGAAGAATGGCAAAAGGTTGACACTCTCTAATTTTAAAACCAGTATTTTTAAATGACGGTTACGATACTGTTTTTATCACAGGGATAATTATTACATAATGTTATCAAATAAATTAGTGATACTTATGGTCTTTACGATTAAAACAAATTAATTTAACTAAGATTTGTTAGTTACTTTGGGTCGTTAGATATTATTTAGAATATTTTATCTACTACTAAATCTATTAGTAAATTATATTTTACTTTACAAAAAACTTTCATGGGTAGATCGTCGTTATAAAATCGTTATCGTCGGGGATAAAATTTTGTCGAAGGATAACCAGGAACGGTTTATTAAAAAATAATCTACATACTGAATCAACATATAAGCGAAGCAAATAAACCTATTTGTTAATTAAATAGTCGTATCTATTCTGACACCAATCATTGTAGCCAATTTTATTGTATACTAGCCTTTGCTCGCGGCTCCGCCGCAGCCAAAAGCAAATTTTTAGGTTATGTCTCAGGTTCCCGATATAATAGCGGGATAAAATGTATACCAGTTTTTAAGTCAAATCAAGGCCTTTTAAATAAAAAAAGTTGCATCAAAATCCATCTAGTAGTTCTTTTAAATAAATTCTACAAGAAATTCTAGTTTAAATAATTTTCTAGTTTTTCGGTTATATCTCAGGTTCCCGATATAGTAGCGGGATAAAATGTATACCAGTTTTTAAGTATAATCAAGGCCTTTCAAATATAAAAGTTGCATCAAAATCCGTTCAGTAGGTTTTGTGTGATGCGCGAACAAACAAACAGACAAATAGATAAACAGAAAAACAGACAAAAATTAAAAAAAAAAAGTTTTTGTGTTTAGGCACGCCTACATTGCGTATTACAGAAATTTTTTCTCAAATATCTTAAATGTACAGACAGCTCTGTTACATAATAGTATAGATAATTTGATTAATATTTTATAATAGTATAGATAATAAGTGCCTATAATATAATCGATTTAACCTACTCTGTGATACGTGAAGGTTTAAATCATGGCCCAATAATACAGGCCTGCTCAAATCGTTGACAGATTGCCGCAACTACGTCATAATGACGTCACATTTTCCTTGCCGTTTTTCAAATAAAATTATTTAGGGTAAATAATAACAGATGACAGCATTTTAAAAATAATAATAACAATCATTTACTCATCAAAAATGAATGTTTAATTGTTTACAGTAATTATAATTTCAGAATTTCTAGTCTAAATTGGTTTATTTTTATAAAAAGGAATCTTAGTTATTAATATGAGCAGAATCGTAGTTATTAGTCTGGCAGCATAGCGTGGTTGTTGTATATGACAGATACATGACAACTATCGCTTTTAGCCGTTTCTCTTTCAAACCAACGAGAAAACTAGCTCGTACTCTTTCTGTTAATATTGAATCTCAAAGTTTTTCCAACCATGGTGATGTAACATACATGAAAAATATACAAACTAATAAGTGAAACAATTGTAGGTACTCCTGCTATTGTTTCGTATGGTGAGTGAGAGCGCTGAGGCCCTCCTTATCGTCTCCTTGTTATCCTTCCTGTTCACTGTCATCACTTTTCTTAGAGCAGGAGTTGCGCGAGTGATGCCTCTGGTCATCTGGTGTTGCTAGCGTCTATAAGCTACGGTAACCGCTTATCATAAGGTGGTGGGTATTATAAAAAAAATAATGCTGGTTAGAATGGAGAATAGAACATTTAAATAGAAAATTTGAGAAAGGGGTTTATGGGTAATTTGTGGGGAAAAAAAATTTGAGAGCCAATGCTGCCTTGTTGATGACGTATGCACGGCATAATTTTGTATGTCACTTCGCGATTTGAGCAGGCCTGTATTATTGGGCCATGGTTTAAATTATGTTAAGTAAATAGAACTTTGTATTCCAGACGCATTGAATTAATTGACATTTGGACCCTTCGTTCTAAAATGAACAAAATAAGCACCACGAAATCGGCACAATTATAGTAGATACTAGCCTTTACCCGCGGCTCCACCTTTTTAGGCAATATACCATGTTCCCGATATAGTAGTGGGATAAAATGTATATTAGTTTTTAAGCCTAATCTCTAAATCTAATAAATATAGAGAAAAATGTTTGTGTTCTTAGACGCATAAATAACCTAATATATTTTTTAAATATCTAAATTGTATAGACATAGCTTTTTTATAGCTTTATAGGTATTAGTATTATAGACTATTATAATCTTTGCCCAGGTCTCCGCCGCCGACAAAAGCTAGTTCCAGATATAGTAGCGGTATAAAACGTATACCAGTTTTTAAGTATAATCAAGAGCTATCAAACAAATTTAGTGTCATGAAATACCGCGCAGTAGTTTTTGCGAAAAATCATTTTCATAAGCTGCGGTGGCTAAGCGCTAATTAATAAATCAACATAATGTACTAGATAATTGTAGTTCTTCGAAAATCCTAGTTATCTACCTTACTGATTTGTGTAAAGCGAGAACAGATCACTAGTAAGTATATATCTATACAAATAAATTAAATTAAAGTGTCTGTTTGTAATGTCCAAATTATATGTTTATTATTATAACAAAAATTGTATGAATGAAAAATGATATTAGTTTTAATTTTTAATTTTGGATTGTGATAAGTATTTAATATTTATAATTTTAAATTTATGTATATTGTTTTTATGCTTAATACTGTGGATCTTGTAGTCTGAATAAAGTAAAAAAAAAAATTATGTGTGTGTGTATTAGTGTACACACGTAAGAAGTGAAACTTCTTTATGACATCATTTTTCGAAAAATTATCTACTATTTACAACTTTACAGAAATTGGTTAAATAAAGCTAAATTAGATAAAGTTTAAGCAAAAGGCTTTTATTATCATAGACATGGATACAAATTATACAATTATTTCACCTTATTGCTACTAAGATCATCATTATAGCATTTCATTAATTATAATAGAATTATTACGGCGTTTTATAGCAGAGTGCCTATTGCCACCTTCCAGCTCCATTATCAGACCCTGGATACTATCTAGAGACAAAGTATTTGTCAAGAGGAATAAAACGAGTCCCAACTCGATGGGGTTGCGTCGTTTCACTACAGAGCTACTGTGGCCATCTTCCATCTCCATCATCAGACCCTGGATACCAACTAGATACAAAGTACTCGTCAAGACGATTCATACGAGCCCAAACTCCATGCGGTTATGTCATTTTATAATGGATTTCCTTTGGCTACCTTCCAACTCCATCATCAGACATCAGACCCTAGATATCATCTAAAGGCAAAGTACTCGTCAAAATGAATCAAACGAGTCTAAACTCGATGGGGTTGCGTCGTTTTATTACAGAGTTAACTGTGGCCATCTTCCAACTCCATCATCAGTCCCGGATACCATCTAGATACCAAGTACTCGTCAAGACGAATCATACGAGCTCAAACTCCAAGGGGTTATGTCATTTTATATTGGAGTTCCTATGGCCACCTTCTAGCTCCATTATTAGACCCTGGATACCATCTAGATACAAAGTACTCGTCAAGACGAATCATACGAGCCCAAACTCCATAGGGTAATATCATTTTATATTGGAGTTCCTATGGCCACCTTCTAGCTCCTTCATCGGACCCTGGATACCATCTAGATACAAAGTACTCGTCAAGACGAATCATACGAGCTCAAACTCCAAGGGGTTATGTCATTTTATATTGGAGTTCCTATGGCCACCTTCTAGCTCCATTATCAGACCCTGGATACCATCTAGATACAAAGTACTCGTCAAGACTAATCATACGAGCCCAAACTCCATGGGTTATGTCGTTTTATATTGGAATTCCTATGACCACCTTCTAGCTTCGTCATCAGACCTTGGATACCATCTAAAGACAAAGTACTCGTCAAGACGAATCAAACGAGTCCAAACTCGATGAGGTTGCACCGTTTCATTATAGGTATCCTATGGCCACCTTCTAGCTCCATCATCAGATCAGCTTTATGTCATCATAATATTACATTGTCACGCAATATACATATGTCTTATATTATTTATAGTCTTGCAACCCATATTTAAAAAAATCATATAAAATAAATATGGCGCGTAACGGAAAAATGTGACGCGTAACGAAAAAATGTTACACTAAATTTTTTTCCAACCCCGATAAAGAAGTTTCACTTCAAAAACACTTTTTACTAAATGTATGTAACAGTATATACGCTACCTATAACAAAATACCAATTTTTAAAGTTTTTGTCTGTCTGTCTGGCTGTTTGTTCCGGCTAATCTCAGGAACAGTTGGACCAATTTGGACGAGACTTTCACTAGCAGATAGCTGTTGTTACAAAAAGTAACTTAGGATACTTTTATTTTGGAAAAATAATTAGGATTCCGCACTAAAAAAGAAAATAACTAAATTTCACGTAGACGAAGTTGCAGGTAGTAGCTAGTCTAAAATATAAATGGTTATTAGTATAACCAATGATATCTATATAATAATACGTGAAGAAAAACGTTGTAACCCTTTTTTAGCACATTGCGCGCACCGGGAAGCGCGGGATTTGGCACAGTTAAAGTTTAAATGTAGAAGGAGTGCAGTAACATAATATTTTTATATAATATGCATTAGAAATAATATTTTTGTACAACATGCATTAAAAATAAATTAATTAAATAAAAATACATTTTATAGGATATTGATTGTACGTGTATGTACCTACCTACCTACGTTCGGTGTATGGCCGAATGTAGACGACCACTAGTTTTATATAAATACGTAAAGAGTTTCCGGAATTCAAAATAAATTTAATGTAGGAATATGTTTCGATAATACCACCCGCGATTTCCTATGAAATAATAGGCATGTTTTTATTATCACATTCTAATTCAATATTATTTTAATTGCAGACTGCCTTAATGATCAAGCCAATTCTGGTTCTGATAAAAATATGCAAAATATTTGAGTGAACGTGACATTAGGAACCAAATACGCTAAGAAATAACATTATTGAAATTATATAAAATTTATTCAACCACGTCGACGAGGTACTAAAATCAGTTAATTTTTAAGTACGTACGTACGAATTTTAAGGCGACGTCCAAAATCAAAAAACGCTTGCTTGGCGTTGTGAGGTAGATATACAAATAAAACATTAAATTATATAATTAATATTACTTAGCTTTCACTAGCCGCAGACAAAAGCTAGATTTAAGGTTAAATCTCAGGTACAGGCCGATATACTCGTAGTAGCGGAATAAAACGTATAACTGTATTTTTACGTTTAATCAAGATCTAAAGAACAATAAAGTTTCATCAAAATACGTTCTGTAGTTTTTGCATGATGACAAACATACAGGCGAAAAAATGTTTTGCATTTGCACAAATCCTATGGTGTAATACAGTCATTTATTTTAAATATCCTTAATGTACAGACACAGCAGGCTGTGTTACAGATTTATAATAGTTTTATAAAAGTTCACGTGGAAATCGCGAGCGAATTTAGTAATTTATAACGCATTTAACAAACACAGAACACAAAAACTGTATATTATTAGGTACAATGATCTATTACGTGTATTGTATCAAAGTCGATTCGTTCAAACGAAATAACCGATGTATAGATAATCTTTTGGTCATTCCCAATTGAAATACTCCCGTGTCACGGCCAGAACAATTACAGAATATATACAACATTAATGATGAGATGTAACATTGCTTGAGATCTCTAATACGAATTTTATATTTATGGGGTGAATATATAAGCGGTCACGTTTGTGGACCTCGTGCAGTAAACATATTAAAATAGATCCATTTCAAAACAAAATACAATGTGAATTAAAATAATGTATACGTTGATCATTAACTTATTCAAGTTTTTATAATGTTTAATAAAAAATATGTTATTGGTAAAACCAAGGTCTACAAAGGCGTGGTACCGAGTTCAATTCCAAGTTCGAGGTCGAGGCAGCACGAGACACATACCTATTTCTGAATTTTCGAAATCAATAGGCACTCATAAGGCAGAAGAGAACCAAACTGCAAATGTTTTATTGTATTTTATTAAACTGAATGCTTTGAAAATCATATAGGATTTTTCAACAAGAACTTTGTTTTGTAAATCAAAATTAAACAATTTTATATAACAATGATTAAAGATTTTATAATATTAAAAAAAAATAAGGTTAGATAATTTATAAATGAAAAATAATATCTGATAAATATCCATCACGACCACGGTTACATTATTTTAGTACGGTGCCACAAGTCACACCACATTATATTTTACAAACCAAATTTCCCGATCGCATAATTTCACGAAATTCAGCTGTTAAGTGGCCAGCTGGATCATGTGAATTAACACAGCTGGATTATTTTTTGTGGGGTTATGTTAAAGACAGAGTCTATATGGAGCCAATCGAATAACCTTTAACTCAAGATCCGTGAAGTGATTAACGAAATAGACACACCATTTTATCAAAAAGTGATTAAAAACTTTGATGAAAGAATCGACATCTGTAACCGTGGTCGTGGTGGACATTTATCGATATCATTTTTCATTCATAACTGCCAAACCTTACTTATTTTAATACAATAATAATTTTAATCATTATGTTGTCATTTAAATTTTGTGTTTTATTGTGACTCACAAAACAAAGTTCTTGTTGAAAATCCCTGTATTATATTATTATATAATGAGCAATTTTTGTAAATAAATTTAATTTGCGTACCTCGAAAACGGATCTAAAAATTTAAGCCTAGTGTTGTATTTAGACAGAATTTTACTCATTAAGTTTATCCATGTTAATCTGGTAAAATGCTGGCGTAGTCGGTAGTGTAACCGACTTCCGTGCACGAGGTCGTGGGTTCGATTCCCACTCAGGACAAATATTTGTGTAAATAAACCGTAATCTGGTACCCATAGCACAAGCATTAAGCTTAGTTTGGGCCCAGAGGATATTGTGTGAAAAATGTCCGTGAATATTTCATCCATCCATCCATCCATCCATCAGCCTTTCAACGTCCACTGCTGGACATAGACCTCCCAAACAGAACGCCACAACGACCGGTCCTGTGCCGACCGCATCCAACATCATCGTGAATATTTATTATTATTTTAGATATTTTTTTTCTGTTTATCTGTTTGTTCGTTCGTGCATCACGCAAAAACTACTGATTGGAGCTTGATGCAACTTTTTTATTTGATAGCTCTCGATTAGACTTGAAATCTGGCTTTTGCTAGTTTTTCGGTTATATCTCAGGTTCCCGATATAGTAGCGGGATAAAATGTCTACCAGTTTTTAAGTCTAATCAAGGCCTTTCAAATAAAAAATGTTGCGTCAAAATCCATCTAATAGTTCTTTTAAATAAATTCTAAAAATATAAACTTGTTTAAATAATTTTCTAGTTTTTCGATTATATCTCAGGTTCTAGATATAGTAGCGTGATAAAATGTATACCAGGTTTTAAGTCTAATCAAGGCCTTTTAAATAAAAAGTTGCATCAAAATCCGTTCAGTAGTTTTTGGGTGATGCGAACAAACAAACAGATAAACAGACAAACAGACAAAAAAATCTAAAAAAAAAAATGTTTTGTGTTTAGACACGCCTATACAGCCTATTACAGTCATTTTTTCTCAAATATCTTAAATGTACAGACACAGCTCTGTTACAGCTTTATAATAGTAGGTATATAGATAACGGTTAAACAGATATTTAAAGATATCAATAAAATCAATATGTAAATGTAAACAAGACCGACTAGGCCATTAAAATGTAATGTTAAAGGCGACGAAGTGTATCACCGTTTCTTTTACATAATTTATTTAGGGGCTGGAATACCTGAATGTTAATATATGTTAATTATATTTATATAAATTAGTATACTTTGCTTTTACTATTAATTTACCTTACTAGCTAAATAAAAAAGATCAAGGAATCAATAAAAAATACTAAGCTTAAAGTACAAATCATAATTTGTGAATAAGGAAAAAGAGTATTTTAGTAAAGGCGGGAATCGAACCTGCGTCCCTTCCTATCCGGGGAAGTGCTCTAATCCACTGAGCTAGAGTACTATCTTTTAGACATACCCAATCTCCTTATCACATTTGTCTTAACGACCAACGCCCTCTATCAGAACGCATTTACATGCATCCAATATAGTAAGTTTAATTTTGCAATTAAAATTCATACTATATGATGGCGTGATTTTTTTAAACATTTTGATATATATTTTAGCACTTGACATGCTCCGCTACTCTTATAGTACAAATCTTAAATATAGATCAAAATGTTTAAATACTAAGCTTTATAAATAAACCATCCATCCATGCATCACCCTTTCAACGTCCACTGCTGGACATAGGCCTCCCCAAGAGAACGCTACAACGAGCGGTCCCGTCATGGGGGATAATGCCGTAATCACCACGCTTGGTAGGCGGGTTGGCGATCGCAGTGGATGTTGTTAATACTCGAGGGAGTGCTGCTGCCCACTCCACCGGTATTCCCTCAGTCGGCTCTTACGACTCCCGTGGGTAGAAAGGGGTGGGACAATTCTAAAGCCGGCCCCACACGGCATATGTATGAACACAAACACACGGTTATAAATGAACACAAAATAATTCACGAGCAGGATTTGAATCTGTATCTCCTGGAATATCGTCCCAGATGCTTTGTCTAAGCCATCGTGGTAATTGCTCGGGGCTACGAATTTCGATAACACATTCTTTCTTAATATCTTAAGTGACGCCTGCGCCATCTGTCAATTGCATTTGCATACATTACACCGACCGAATTACAATTTATTTTTTACTACCGCCCGTGTCAACGCTAACAAAGGGTGTCTGCGTTGACTTAAAAATTAAGCCCATAAAGTCCCTTAGGCATATCCTACAGAAAGCCCTATTAAAAAAATATGTTCTCCTAGTAAAAATATGTTTATTCAGCACATGATTTAATTGTATGCCGTAAAACTCTGTTTAGTTGTTAGGTATTTTGCGACAAAGAGCTATTTTACAGGATCAATTAGTTTTTCGGGATAAAAGTATTAACATAAACGTTAATCCGGTATCTCATAATATGTCTAGTCACTTAATTTCATCCAAATCCGCTCGACCGTTTAGGTTATTGAAGTCTTCATAGAATGAATTTTATTACTAAAGAAACATGATTTCATTCTTGCGCACACTACACAAGTTTAGACACGACGGAATCTTCCACGCAGTTCTTAGGAGATGGCGCGCAAGACCTTCCAAAGTCAGGCTAGCCAACTGTGGAGGTTCCAAAATCACAACCCTCGGAAATGGCGACCAAGATTTCAGTTGCAGTTGATCACGCCAGTACGAGTGTCTCGTTTCCCCTACACCAAATTATTGAGAAGGAACACATGCAGAATATACTTTATTTAAATCAACTCGAGTTTGAATGAGAGGCCAACGCGTTTACTCACGTAAAAGGTTTTACGTTTAATCTAATGGGTAGATTGCGAAATTGAAAGAAGATATTCAATCATTCAGGAATCAGACAGCATGACCTCTTTCACGAATGGATTATTTATCATCTAGATATAATGCTGCTGAAAAGCACTGACATTAATAACATCGTGTTACTGGTTAGAGAGTAATGTAGTAGTCGAGGCCCTAATACTACAGCTTTTCTCCGCAGAGTATGGATGCGTTAGTTTTATTATTAGGGTTTAGGCTTTGCCCGCGGCTTTAGGTTATATCTCAGGTTCCCGATATAGTAGCGGGATAAAATGTATACCAGTTTTTAAGTCTAATCAAGACCTATTAAAAAAAAAAGTTGCAATTAAATCCCTTCAGTAGTTTTTGCGTGGTGCGCGTACGAACAAACAGGCAAACAGACAAAAAATCTAGACACGCATAAATAGCCTAATACAGTATTTTTTTCTCAAATATCTTAAATGTACAGACACAGCTCTGTTACAGCTTTATAATAGTTAGGAAATATATTCAAAATATTCCACAATGACTTTCAAAATTTAGGCTGTCGAACCAAATCTCTCTTGTCGTGTTTGTTTTCATTCTAATCAGTTTCAGTCTATGTTATTCCTATCGACGCGACGCCTATCGTATTGTGTTAGAATCCATAAATTATGATATTCACGATACCTACATAATATTTATCATTGTTTTCTTACAAAATAGAAATGATAACCTAGAAATTTCGATATAAGAAGCCTATGTAAATTATAAAGATAAACTTATTAGTATCGATACTACACTGCTCCCAGCAATTGTAATCTGATATTAGCGCTGTTCTTATAGAATTTAATAAGAAATAGCAATTTTCACACCCGACACAAAGAATCTTAGTTTTGACAACAGGTACCTATATACCGAAGTAATAATGTACAAAGTAATACCCAAACTCATCATTAATGTTATTTAAAACGACTTTTTTTTAAAAAGAAAGCCTTGCACTAAGGAATAATTCTAGTATCGCGGGAGTCTTTACAAACATACAATTTTACGGACACAAACTACACCCAGACTGAGAACAACCATTTGTGGATCACACAAAGAGTTGTCCCGTGTGGGAATCGAACCCACAACACTCAGACGGGAGACCGGTATCTAAACCACTCCGCCATCTGTGCAGTCATCCTCTCCCTTTTTAATGGATCTTCACGGAACAAGCAGCTTGGCTGTAATACTGTACTTCTTGTAATGCTTCTTCAGCAATCTTCACCAGTAGGTGTACCGCGTTCGCTATTTACAACTAAAAAGAGGTGCAAACACTATTCATTAGACACTTGGATTTGAACCTGCTTGGATTTGAACCTGCATCTCCTGGATACCGTCCACATGCTTTGTAATTACAAAACCAAATCCTGCTCGTGACTGTTATTTTCGATTTCATATTTTTCACTTTGTGTTTAATGTATAGTGCTAAGAATGTCAAATGCTAAAAATATATTAAAAAAATATCTAAATACTATTCATTAGTAACTTTTAAAGATTCGCGAATTGTACACATATTTAAAGTAGCGGGTCTTTTTTCGCGTATAAAATTAGTGAAATTATTAACTACCTTTTACCCGACGTTTCAACTGCGTTGCAGCAGCCGTGGTCACGAGACAACTGGAGAGGCGAGCTACTTTATTTTTCCTCGACAGTTTGTAGGGTAGATTGATCTACACCGATGTTTGTCTGACACACAACACTCACTATATCGCGAAACGAATGTGACGAATGTGAAGATAAAAAAGTTTGTTTGTAGACACGCCTATGTAGCCTATTATAGTAATTTTTTCTCAAATATCTTAAATGTACAGACACAGCTCTATTACAGCTTTATAATAGTATAGATAATAATTTAATACTTACAAAGGTACAAAAACAAACTTACAAAGATAAGAGGCGTTAATTATATTTTTGCGGAATTCTTGTGCAGCTATCAAATCAATAAAAATATTATGATCACGTATGCTGTCATACACTCTCAGCGTGTTCCTACTTACGTGATAACACTATCACTATCAAAGATTATAGAAACTCTGTCCTGTATAACCGTTATACGATACGACAGCATATCCGCAGACATAGTTGGACTTTCATTTGGATTTGTTTTTCTTTCTCTTTCTTTCTTATTCGATAAAATTGTTAGGTACTAGCTTCTCTACCACCGAAGGAATGTAATAACAAATACTGCCAATACAGGCGGAGAGATGGCACACAGTGGGTTTATTTAGTGGGTGAGGGCTCCACACTACCATGTGTGTTGCCCCCCGAACGACGTAGTGTGCGATTAGGAACATTTTTTCCCGTCTTAACAAAAAAGAAAGGTATTAGCTTCTCCGTCAAAACAGGTGGAGAGACGGCACACGGCGGATTTATTTAGTGGGCGAGGGCCCCACTACTTCCCTGCTGGTGCTGGCTACCCTGTTCGTTGCTTCGAATGACGGGGTGCGCGGTTAGGTACAATTTTTTCCCGGCTTAACAAAAAAAGGTATTAGCTTTGCCCGCAACTTCGTCTGCATGCACTTCTCTTTATCAGGGTAAAAAATATTCTACGTGTTAAGTCAGGCTACAATTTATATCTATACTACATTTCGTTCAAATCTGTTTAATAATACGTCATATTATGCTATCCTACAGGAACATTTTTTGTGAAATAAAGTATTCTATGTATTTATATGTTAAAACAGTTTTTTATTGCATGTAGTGGCAGACGAGCGACGGCCCATCTGATGGTAAATTGTAACCATCGCTCATGGACTCAAATATATCGAGAATATTTGTCAAGCCGCTGCTCACCATATCATTTCACCGCGCGATATGAAATGAAAGAATAAACGGCTATCTCCTGCTACAGCCAAAACGCAACGATGTATCATATATTCATGGCCGGTCACACGGGAGATGGTGGTACCAATCCACTCGGGCCTCATACCAAGTGAGTACTCTCATTTGGTACCCAGCCCTACCACCAGTCATGCAATGGATGATAATTGCTTACTTCCCTTAGTCGCCTCATACGAGACCTGTGGAAAAGAATGGTGACACTTGTATTCTTAGTCCGTCACCACACTGACAGATATCTGTAAAGTCCCCCGCCATACAAGGATTATAGCCCAGTGCAGGTGAGGCTTTAAAAAAAATTCAAAGCAGTCATGAGGACTGTTGACAGAAGTGAAAACATAAAACTATAAACAAACAGTTGTTATATTTGGATATCCATATTAATTGTTTGATCTTAAATTAAAGCTTGTAAATCAAAACTGTTTACATTTATCGGGTTTTGACATCTATTGACAGTCTGTGTTCTTGTTAACACGTCACGTGACCATGTCGATGACGACTTACATGAATTTACTCCCTATCCAAACCTTCCTATAGAAGTTTTCACTTCAAAAAAATATTCAGTCCAGAGATGTTCGGTATAGCAACTATAGAAAATTCTCATTTGGTACCGGATTTTATTTTTAAATACATAACCCACGAAGTAGTTTTCGGCTTTATTCTAATCATATACGGGTTATCGTATTTTTTCCTTTTCACTACCATAGCAGCAGTTATCGGTCGCATATTTAAGATTACCGATTCAACTGATACCATTATGTAATTATAATCATAATCGGCGGAATCGAAACAGAGAATTGTGACGGTGTAGTGATATATATGTGTGCGAGGTTAAATGGTTCGAATCAAGCAATATATGATACCTATAATATGATATGATTTTAACTGCTCTTGAGTACAAGAATAGAAAATCCTATCACTTACGACTCGGTATCTATAGTTCCTTCAAAAAGTGCTAAAAACTTAGGCGTTCTTTTTGATCAATACCTTTCCTGGGATAATCACATTGCAGAGGTTAGCAGAAGAATGAAAAAAGAATTCCTGCCTTTTCGAACCAAAGTTATTCTTGCACACTCCCTCTTTCTACCACTGCTAGATTATGCTGATATCTGTTTAATGGATGCTAAGGAGGAACATCTTAATAAACTCGAACATCTGCAAAATTTAGGCATCCGCTTTATTTTCGGTCTCCGTAAATATGATCACGTCACTGAGTATCGTGTGAAGTTAAAGTGGCTGCCTATTCGGCAGCGACGGGATTCTCACATTCTCTCTTTCCTTTTTTCTATTCTACACAATCCTAATTCCCCTTCCTATCTGCGTGACCGCTTCGAGTATCTTGTCTCTCGGGGTAAGCCCTGCCGCACTTCTTCTTCTCTTTTATTACGCACTCCTATTCACAATTCTAGTCGGTACAATGGCTCTTTTACGGTACAAGCAGTTCGGCTCTGGAATAATCTTCCTCAGAATACACGCGAAAGTACGTTTGTGTGCGTTTTCAAGACGAAATTAAAAGAACGTTTTCTATCGCTTGTCAGTCAATAAGTATGTATTTAGTATATTGATATATATTTACATCATTATACATCTATACATGTATTATGTATATATATTTATGTATATATTTAATTTTATGTTTATTTATTTATTTCTATTTACCTATGTATTATAGAATAAATCAAATATTACTTTTCTTGTGTTGTACACTTCTTTACTCTTTGTGTGTTAAATATAATCCTCTCTAAGGGGTTGCTGGCAGTATTGAATTAAGCTCGCCTTTGTACATCATTTATGTTTATTGAATTTTATCTATTTACTCATGTGTGTAAAGTAAAAAATTAAAGAATTAAAGGAGAATAGGGGGTGTACTCACTACTACGAGTATGTACCATTATTATATTAATCCCTGTATCCCCTTGGAGGCTAACAACATTGAGGCCGCTTTTGCGCGCATTTTGTGCCAGGACTTAAATTCTATAAATTCTTATATATTATATTTTTAGCATTTGACATGCTTAGAAAGAAAGAAAGAAAGAAAAACGTTTATTGCGACCAAACAGCACAGAAAAAAAGAAACAAAATAAGGTTTTTATAAACTAAATAAATTATAAAATAGTTTCGTCACAAAACGCCACCAACTCAGCATGATGCAGATTAAATAAACCTGCGCTGATCTTCCGTTGGTGCGTAGGTTTACGATGGCGTCACAGATGACGATAATTAACAATTATATGGTAAATACACAATAACAATAATTACAACTAAACTAAGCACTACAATAATTGGGCCCAAATAAAAAGAACGCATACGCGAAAATGATAAAATACTTATACATGTGTCTTAGCACTATACATTAAACGTTAAGTGAAAAATGTGAAATCGAAATATTTATAGTGGTAGTAATAAATATTTATAGGGTTTGCGTAATTATTAGGTAAAAATCTTAATTATAAAATTAAGTTTACCTGGGGGGTTAGGCAGAATCTCATATCACACATGTCGATCGTATCGTGATCACTGTGATTGGTGGAGAAACCGACGCGTGATGTCGCAATAATCCGTTGGCCAATCACGGTGATCTCTCATGAATGTGTTATTGAAATTAGCAGTCAGGAGCAATTGTCACGATGGCTGAATTGGCAAAGCATCTGGACGGTATCCAGGAGATGCAGGTTCAAATCCTGCTCGTGACTGTTATTTTCGATTTCACATTTTTCACTCTATAAATTCTTTTTTCGAACCGTTTTTTTGTCCCACTATTGGACACGGAGCTCCTCTCATGGTGAGAGGGCCATAGTCCACCAAGCTGGCCTAATGCGAGTTGGCAGACTTCACAAGCCATTGAGAAAATCTCTCAGACCGATAGCAAGTGAGTACTCCCACTTGGTACCCAGCCCTACCACCAGTCATGCAATGGATGATAATTGCTTACTTCCCTTAGTCGCCTCATACGACACCCGTGGGAAAAATGGGGTGGTGACACTTGTATTCTTAGTCACAGGACGACTTATATATTTATACAATAGCGGTAAACAAAGACTTCAAAAACAGTGGTATCGAGTTCGATCCCCTGTCCAAGGTTCATACCTCGTACAGCACACACACCTGACGTTTTGAGATTTTTTGAAGTTATGTGTGTACCACCATCTCCCGTGTGACCGGCCATGAAGCACATCGTTGCGTTTTGGCTGTAGCAAGAGATAGCCGTTTACTCTTTCATTTCATATCGGTGAAATGAAGTGGTGAGCGGCTTGACAATACTCTCGGTATAGTTGAGTCAATGAGCGACGGTTACCATTTACCATCAGGTAGGCCGTGGCTCCGCTGACACTACATGCAATAAAAAAATAAAATTTATTTCTTTTACAAGCCTCTACACAATCTATACTCAACTAGCAGCCAGCCCAATTTTTGTAAATAGTCCGCCTTTGTTTTTGTTAAGGCGGGATCAAATATACCTAACCGCACATCCCGTCATTTGGAGCAACGAACAGGGTAGTGTGGAGCCCTCACCAACTAAATAAACCCATCGTGTGCCGTCTCTTCACCTGTCGTGACCACTGGAACTGTGTGACATTACGTCAGTAAATTATACTTACATTAAATTTACACTACGCTTTTAACACATAAAGTTATCAACCAGTTACACCATAGGTACTTTATTGTGATAAAAAAAGGTTGAGTATCGCTGGTGTACGCTATCGCCGTTTTAGAATCATTTATACTCTTGTAGTATCTAGATGCTCGTAGACAGCTCCCTATATACTGGCAAACTTAGAATTTATTATTCTAAGCTGGCAAAGCAAATCATTCCATTACTATGAGTGAACTTTAATAGCATCTAGCAAAGAGTATGTAATGCATCTAGCATTATAACAACGAAACTTCATGCTGTCAAACACGAGTCAAAACAACTGTCGCCCTTCATAGATACTCTGTGTAGACCCTTGTTAAATTTTACGATTATCTGTGGAAATATACGACGCTTACTGCTTTGTTTTTGTTTTTATGTATTGTATGCGTATACTGTCGAACATATAAATATTTATAAAGCGTTTCCTAGAATTTTAGAGGCAATTTGCTACATGTATTATGTATGCAATGTGAATTACAATGGCTCTATTAGTTACTGTTAAATGCTTGCAAGTATAATTCACTCTATTTGGACGTAAATACTGACCTACTGTAATATACCAGTTTTCAATATCCTTAACCTTTACGTTAGCCTTAAATACTAAGTTAATCGAATAATTAAAATAACTATTAACCGTATAAATAACGAAATAGATGCATATACAAATAAAATAACACTCAATTTAACGGCTTCAATAAGGATTGAGTTTTTTGTATAACTTACGACGAATGTTGCTGGAATCCCACTCGCACTAAAGTTCTCTTTTTCCACATTCACAAATAATTTGTTCTTTAAAGTAGCTGAGCATGTCAAGTGCCAAAATACAGATCAATATATTAATTAATTATTTATTACGTTTAATTATTCTCCTAGAACTTTTAGAACTTATTAAATATTTAAAAGTTGTTTTCATGTTTCTGTTTGACAATGAGAACATAACACAATATGGCGTGCCATTTACGAAGATGTGGAACATAAACCTACATTTATAGATATTTGCGTAAGCTGAAATTGTCAGTATTAATTATTATATTATTTAAAATTTTATTGTATTTCTAGAAATTATAGGCGAAATAATTTCCGTGTGGGGCCGGCTTTAGAGTTGTCCCACCCCTCTCTACCCACGGGAGTCGTAAGAGCCGACTGAGGGAATATCGGAGGAGTGGGCAGCAGCACTCTCTCGAATATTAATAACATCCACTGCGATCGCCAACCCGCCTGTCAAGCGTGGCGATTACGGCATTATCCCCCATGACGGGATAGCTCGTTGTGGTGTTCTCTTGGGGAGGCCTATGTCCAGCAGTGGACGTTGAAAGGCTGATGGATGGATGGATGGATTGGCGAAATCTAGAAAGAAACAGTGCTTAAATAGTGCCTCAATTATATAATATGTATAATATATATTTATCACTTTGGTCCATAATTAATGAATGTACTTAATAAATGAATAAATGTCATTGTTCTTGTTTTATTTCCATACTAGCTGTGCCCCTCGGTTTAATCCTCGTATAATTTAATAACAATAATACTATAATTTACTAATAATAATGTTTTTTACAAGTTTGTATTGACACAGGAGTTTCTACGATTTTATTTTCAGGATTTCATACAAAATACCAATATTCAGCTGTTCAGCATTACATATTACTAGATCCAATGTGTATTCATTGCTAGGGCAGTCGCCCATAGTTTATTTAGCCATCTTCTTGGATTGTTGAGGAACATTTTGAAAGAGGACAGTCAAAAAAAAGGCAGATTGCTTGAAAAATGTTAAGTGCAAAAAGAATATTAATAATGAGCATGTTATTATTTGATTGGAAAATAGCGATGAATCCTAGATAAAAAACATATTGCACTGACACCAAATGGTGAAAAAAGAGGAATCAAATAATGTTTTTGATGTGAAACATCTAATGCGGAGGGAGAGTAAAATCGGCTGTTAGCGTGGCGACGCTTTTATTGTACTTGTCCCGTTCAAATCTTGCAAGTAAAATTTGACACACTTCCCGGTTTCTGATTGAGCTGAAATTTTACACGCATGTGTATATCACGTGACAATGTAATATTATGATGACATGGAGCTGATCTGATGATGGAGCTGGAAGTTGGACATAGGAACTATAATGAAACGGCGCAACCCCATCGAGTTTGGGCTCGTATGATTCGTCTTGCCGAGTACTTTGTGTCTAGATGGTATCCAGGGGCTGATGATGAAGCTGGAAGGTGGCCACAGTAACTCTATAATGAAATGACGAAACCCCGTCGAGTATGGACACGTTTGATTCGTCTTGACGAGTACTTTGTCAAGTTATGATCATTTTATTTCTACAAAATAATTTTGATTCTTTCACATCTGCTAGACGTCCCGCGACGTCTAGTTTTTTTTTATAATATAATAAAGATAGTATAGGAAAGATAATAAGGAGAGGATAGGAAGGGAGCTTGGGCCTCCGGCATTCTCACTCACCATACGAAACAACGTTAAAATAATGTGTTTTTGTACCCCTAAATTAGTAACCTAGCAAACCACCTCCTCATTCCCTCCCTATTACCCTAACTGACTGCACTTCGTCATCTACTCATCATCTCTGCACATCTTATATCATTCCTTGGGGTGGATTACGTGCGAGGCCTTTGATTTTGCTAGTGTCTATATGCTACGGCAACGGCTCAGGGGGTGGCAAACTTACCGTCTCACTCACCAACAAGCTGTGTGTGCAGATTGGGTTGTAACATAGTATAGGTAATATTGTATCTTTTAAAGCAAGAATTGGAACAAAATGTTTATATGATTGTCAAACTTTTTGACATGGGTTATAACTCATCGTTATTTTTCCGTATACCGATAGGGACAGAGAAAAAAATAAACATGCTCCGTTTTAAATTATGAAAAGAGTAGATATTACGTCGATTAAAATATATTCAATCTTTTTTTAAATATTACTTTATGATATATGTATTTGAAACAGTTAAACCAATGTTAAATACTATTTAATCTCAAAACATTATTTTTATGAGTCAAGGGGTTAAAACCAATTTTATTTGAAGAATGATAACTATTATGGCATCGGTTACCATAGTAACGGTTGACAGTGTTGTAGAGATTGTGCGGTGTATTGTTGATGAGTATTATATGTACATAAATATGATGGCATCTTAGATTAATAATATGTCTACCAGTTTCAATAGTAGTTCCATTAAATTATGGGAAAATTATATTATCATAGATTCAAGACATTCTTTTACTACAAAATGTTTCGTAGGTGTATAGTCAATTATTTCTTTCTATTTACTCTCATTATGTTAATATATATATATACTATATACGAGTATAACCTCTTCTTTAATGAGAATATTACTACTTATAACCCACGATAATTATAAATTTAAAAATGTAAACAATCTTCATCATTAAAATAAATAATAATATTACATATTTAGGTATTTTTACATATATTTTTAGCATTTGACATGCTTAGCACTATACATTAAACACAAAGTGAAAAATGTGAAATCGAAAATAACAGTCACGAGCAGGATTTGAACCTTAACCTGGTCGGTATAATATATGAAAATACTTCCGACAGATGGTGCAGGCGTCATCCAAAGACGTTAAGTATGACTGTGTTATCGAAATTAGCAGTCAGGAGCAATTGTCACGATGGCTGAATTGGCAAAGCATCTGGACTGTTTTTTTTTATTGCATATAGTGGCAGACGAGCCACGGTCCATCTGATGGTAAATGGTAACCGTCGCCCATGGACTCGACTATACTGAGAGTATTGTCAAGCCGCTGCTCACCAATTCATTTCACAGATGAAATGAAATATAAACGGCTATCTCCTGCTACAGCCAAAACGCAACGATGTGCTTCATGGTCGGTCACACGAGAGATGGTGGTACCAACCCACTCGCGCCGGATACCAAGTGAGTACTCGCACTTGGTACCCAGCCGTACCACCAGTCATGCAATGGATGATAATTGCTTACTTCCCTTAGTCGCCTCATACGACACCCGTGGGAAAGAATGGGGTGGTGACACTTGTATTCTTAATCCGTCACCACACGGATGGACACGGTATCCAGGAGATGCAGGTTCAAATCCTGCTCGTGACTGTTATTTTCGATTTCACATTTTTCACTTTGTGTTTAATAATATTACAAATAGTAATATTGTTATTAATTCCGAAAATGACGACAGTGCAGCTTTATGGATCCATTAAAAACGCTAATAATTTTGTTAGATAATGTTTCTATTACTTTCTATCGTTAGAATATATCATCATTGCAAGATTACGCGGGAAATTTAAGTTCATAAACTGGTATCACAAAAAATTACTAACTAAAATATTTTTTTTGGGGAATATTTAAATTACTTATTTATTCAGTTATGGTATGAAATAATGTTACTAACCGATGATAAGAGATATCTTTAGTGCTCATTTTCCGATTTTTGTAGTTTCGGCACACTTTAATTACACACGTTGACATTTTAAATAACACACTATTGCTCCTGGATACGATCTTGTCAAGTGACGTCACGATTGACACCAACAGCTTGAAAACATAACAGGGATGAAAAGTTCACCTCAATTATTTTTGACGCGTTCAGAATGCCGAGTGTCTATAGATACATATTATTAATCTAAGGATGGCACATAAAATATATATTTATGGGAATAGTTTCGTAAAATGCTTTCTTAGTGAGCATCCACGTCGCGAAAGGAGCAACTGCAAAATTTCAAGTCAATCGGACGAATGATTTCGGAGATCTCGCGATGAGTCAGTGAGATATATATGGATGATATACTGTCCTCCTTATTGTGTAATATTGGCAAATCCTTGGTTTTATTATGCTGTCAGTTATTCAATACAATAAGGGTCATGTTAAATTCCGGTGGTAAGATAAATAGTTTGAGAACATAATATCTACATAGAAATAAAGAAGTTTGACTATGCAACAATATTCTTGTTGGACTACCTCGGTAGTGCAGCGGTAGTGTGAGCGACTGCTGATCACGAGGTCTCGAGTTCGATCCCCGGGTCGGGCAATATTATTGAGCTTTTTCATAAAAATAATAATTCTTAGTAGCAGCCCGGAGTCTGGAAATGTGCCCGGTAGACGGCAATAGGCTCGCCCCCTATGCTATGTTTACGTGGAACTTAAACATAGCTGGCGAATTGTGGGTGTGTAATACACCTCTGCCTACCCTTTCTGTCTGATCGTAGACGTAGAAATGTTTACAATTATTTTCCTCATAAAATCCCTGTTACATATAATGATTCATACGCAGCGAATTGTTAAGATTAAGAGGGCAAATGTCAAAATGTTAAGTTTGTTTATCAATTAAAATTAGTTTTGTTAATTATTACCTACTTATAATTTCTAAGAAATATTTGAAATTAGCCATTCCCTGCGGGTCCACCGCATACATGATTTTCGGTTATATTATTTAGTTTTATACACGTTTCTGTTAGTGACGAAAATAGATTACATAAAATGTCAGTACAATGTTTTCTGTTATTCACAAATAGTGGCTCTGAGTCTGGGTGTAATTTGTGTCGGAATCGTACGGTAGCCCGCGATACATGGTAATTCAAAAACATACAGTGTTACTTGTTAGAAATATCTCCACATGTTTGTCTATACTCAGATACCCAATGTTTAATTAAAAAAAACATAGTGCGCATCTGAAGGTTTCTAGAAACTTAGTTAAACTAAACTGAAATACTTAATCATAAAAATATTATCTACCAAAAGCAAAGGTGACGCCTTGCTTATCCCAGCACGAATAGGCCAGCTCAATTGGATGGCTAACCTACCACTGTCTCACAGACGATCAGAGTGAAATAATGGTAACTCTTCTACCGTTTTATTTCGTATGGTGAATGAGAGTGCCGGAGACCCATACCTCTTCCCTATCCTCTACATATTATCCTTCATATCCTTTCATTAGTATCCCACCTATCCTCTCCATATTATCCTTTCTATCCACCTCCTATCCCTTTCCTAGGAGATGGCGACGCGCGAGTGATGCCTCTGGTATTGCTAGCGTCTATAGGCTACAGTAAGCGCTTACCTTTAGGTGGAACGTATGTTTCTTTACCACCCAGGTAGCAAGCATAAAAAAAAATCTTAACAACGTTTTTGTTTTTTTTCCTATATTTTTACGGTATAAGCATTTTAAGCATACAACCTTGCTTCATACTCGTTTAACAAAATTTTAGGTCAACGGGAAGTACCCTAAATATTTGGGTTAGCGAGTATCAAAATACGTGACACAAATGGCCAAATCTTATGATTGTATTGACTTAAAACGTGAGACTAACTAAAGAATAAAGACACCACATTGTCAACTAAAAAGTGAAGCCACTTTTTGAAAGATGTGTGCGTGAAAAGTCTTGTTACCGGAAAGAAATAATCTCTATAATTTGGGTAAATTTTTAAAAGTTTTATGTTTAGAACATAAAGAGAGTAAAAGTATAAAGTAAAGTTTACAGTAAATCATATAGTGAATATTACGGCGCTGACGAAGTATTCATGTACTTGTACGTAACGCACGTACGAAATCGTCGAGTAACTTGGGGTAATTTTAAATCATACTTTGGTAACACTCATGTAACTTTATGACACTTCGTTTTGGCATGGTTTTGTTTGTATTTGTGTGCGTGAGCGCGTGTAATTACAAGTTTGGTATGGTTATATATGGCTTCACTGGATTGTTCGTAATGTTCCGTCTATATTTTTTAGTTAGTGTGAGCATAAAACTTGTTTTTATATATATATAATATATATAATAATATTTGAGGACGTAATATTTATTTTCCTATGTATAATATTTGAAAAAAACTATTTCATACAGCCGTATTTCGCTATTTTCAAAAGAGAAAAAGGTTACGGAGTATGTCGCCATTAAAAAAAAAACTAGTGTCACTCGAAATGATGTAAGCAGGTTATTTATCTAAGATGTAAGGATTACAATACCCTATACTACTCTATTCAGAAATTGAAATGCTATGGTAGAATAAAGGACCTCTACTGAGGTAGAAAACAGACTCACATACACACATTAATGCTAAAAACATAATCAAAAATATTTTAAAAACAAAGATCGACTTTTCTCATTACTACTAGCCGTGTTAATTACGTCTAAATATAATGACATTATTCTGACGACATAATCATAGTTATCTTCAAAGTTCTAGTTCATCTATTGTTATCGCTTATCACACTAATATGGGATTTACCTACTTAACAGTACATATCACCATTGTGATACCAGATTCAGCTAGTTTTTTGAACTTTGTAACGAACCTTGAAAAGTTATAAAAACTCATATTTTGTCATATAGGTCGTAGCCTAGTTGTGCACTTGCCGCTTCAACGATCGGTTAGGTTAAGCAACTTTATCCGGTCAGCAATTAGATGATGACCAAATGTAACAGTTTTTTATTGAGATTTAGCCTCCTTCGTGCTTGGAAGGCACACCGAGCAGTGCGCCCTGTTTTTAATTAGCCAGAACCCTCCTTAATATTTTTTTTAAACCCTGCACTAAGGAATAATCTTTGTGTTGCAGGGGACTTTTACAAACATACAATTTCACGGACACTATGTACACTTAGACTCAGAACAACCATTTGTGGATCACACAAAGAGTAGTCCTGTGCGGAAATCGAACCCACAACCCTCGGACGGGAGGCCGGTATCTACTCAACTCCACCATCTCTTTGTAGTATATCTATTGTCGTCTGATGTTGCGAGTTTCCACCCTAGTTGAATAGTAAAGATCAGATTAGGCGCTCCAAATAAGAATTTGTGATCAGTATATAGAATCCAACATTTTTTTTAAGGCGGGAAAAAATGTTCCTAAACGCACACCCCGTCGTTCGGGGCAACATACAGGGTAGTGTGGGGCCTTCACCCACTAAAGAAACCCGCCGTGTGCTCTCTGCCTTTATTGGCGGGCCACCGGAACCATATTACATTCCTTCAGTGGTCATATAGAATATAAAAACCAACAATGTTTGGGATGAGGTTAAGACGGAGATGATGTAATTGTTGAATGAGTTGATTTGTTGTTTTTAATCAATACTTCAATCATCTTCACCGACACGATCTCATTCCATTAGATGAATTATTCATTAAAAGACTAAGAAAGTAAATTACACAGGCTTGCTGTGGTATGTTAAGGAAAACTCGAAAAAAACTCTTATGTATTTAGATATTTTTATAGATATTTTTAGCATTTGACATGCTTAGCACTATACATCTGATGAAAAACATCTGATGAAATCGAAAATAACAGTCAGGATCCTGCTCCTGACTGTTATTTTCGATTTCACATTTTTCACTTTGTGTTTAAAACTCTTATGTTTTGTCCGTGTGGTGACGGACTAAGAATAAAAGTGTCACCACCCTATTCTTTCATAAAAGGCGATTAAAGGAAGTAAGCAATTATCACCCCTTGCATTACTAGTGGTATAGCTGGGTATCAAGTGGGAGTACTCACTTGGTATCGGGCCCGAGCGGGTTGGTACCACCATCTCCTGTGTGACCGGCTGTGGAGCATATCGGCATTTTGGTTGCAGCGGAAGATAGCCGTTACATCAGTGAAATGAAATGGTGAGTAGCAGCTTGACAATACTCCCGGTATAGTCAAGTCCATGAGTGACAGTTAGATACCATTTACAATCAGGTGGGTCGTGGCTGGGCTGCCACTATACGCAATAAAAAAAATGTCATAAAGCCAGAGTAATCCAATAAGCTGATAGTCCTTTTATGCTAATATAGGAAAAGGGCCTATTAAAAAAGTGGAGGGGCCTTATCGAAGTGATAATACAAACTTGTTGATGTTCTTGGGCTTATCTATTGTTTTTATTAGCGTTAGCGTTTTTATAAGCATCTGAATGATGGGAACAAATGCAAAAATGGGAAATTGAAAATCATCATGAGCAGTATTTTTGCTGTCCCCAGGATAATTGTTCCAATCGCTTTGCCAACTAAGCCATCGTGACAAGTGCTCGGCAGTATCAATTTAGATAACACATTTGTTTTTCATGTCTTTGGACATTTTCGCACTTTGTGTGCCTTCATATGGCATATCAAATACTAACTAACTAACTAACTTATCATCACGCCATTTCCCTTGCGGGGTAGGCAGAGAGAACTGAGTGCCAAGAGGCTCTATTCTTGCATACATCTCTCGCTTCCTCAACATTCATAACTCTCTTCATACACGCTCGCCGGTTTCGGAGACTCCTGACTCCACCTTCCTTCAATACATGACCAATTTGGTCTAGGTAGGTAAGTGTCGGTCTCCCCCTGTACCTACATCCTTCCACTTTCGCATTGTATATCTTCTTAGCCAGTCACTCGTCCGGCATTCTTTCCACATGTCCGAACCATCGGAGCATTCCCTTTCGCATCTTTACACCAATACTCTCTTTCATACCTACTCGCTCTCTTACTTCATTGTTACGAATGCGGTCAGTCAGCCTCACTCCACAGATTCTCCGCAGAGATCGCATTTCGACCGCATTGATTTTGCTCTCATGCTCCTTTTTACATACCCAACTCTCGCTTCCATATAATAACGTTGGGACAATCACTGCGTTGTATATTGCGACACGTGCCTTCTGGCTGAGGTGGTGGCTGCCGAGAAGTTGTCCCAATGCTCCGTTCACTCTATTTCCCGCATTCACTCTTCTTTCTACATCAGTGGTGTACCTTCTATCCCGACTGACTCCATATCCAAGATATACAAATTCATCCACTTGTTCTAGCACACCATTTCCTATTGCTACTCTGACATCTGTTCTGGCTTCTTCTCTTTCAAAAACCATTACTTTGGTTTTGCTCACATTCACACGTAGGCCCCTTTTCTTACAATCTTCTGCCAGTACCTCAACTAGGGTTTGCAGGTCAGTCGCAGACTGCGCTAATAGGACCGCATCGTCTGCATATAGCAGCGAGTTAACCACTGAGTCGTCCATCTGAACTCCCACATTCATTTCATTCAACCTTTGTAAAAAAATACTAAACTATAAATAATAACAGCATCTTAGTGTGTTTTCGTTTTCAGAGCGGAACAGTCGTACGTACATTTTCTTCTAAACGTACTAATGGTCTATGATAGGAAACTACTTGCATGTGACCTTGGATACCAACATTATCCCTTTATTGCTAGTACCAGTAGTAGTTAAAACTATACTAGACACTTAATATGGTAAGTACTATTACATCTCTAGTATATGTATAATAAAGATAACTATTCAGCAGCCGATTCAGAGGGTCTAGCCAAGTTGCATTCTATGATCGCTAACGCTAATAGAAAACTATTAAAATGCATGGAAATTTGACATCTAACGTTAAGTCACGTGACTTAGCGTTATAGATATTGTGAAAGACTTAGATAAATATAGGTTCTCTATCTATGGTTAAAGATGTCAAATTCCCACAGTACAACTCCTTTACGATATTCTATATAGAAGCTAGGCTCCCCACTTCGGGTTAGACAATCGTTAAGGTGGGACGTTTTCTTGTTAACTGTGTACGAAGAAGATATTAAAAATAAATTGTTCCTTTTTTAAAAAGATTCCGTCCTTTTTCATTCTGATAATACGCTCGTTTGCCACCCACGTATTATAAGAAATTAGGACCAACTTTTCTACTTGCCTACTATTAGATAGAGCGCTAGTTTGTTCAGCGTCCTTATAAAATTAATGAGATAGAATAAATAACAGACCCATAAATATTTAAAACCACTTGTGTAATAAACGAACCCGTTACTTTTATGCAAATTGCATGTTCCCTGTGTTGCCAAGTAAATAAAAACAATATCTAACAACCGGCTCCCCTGTCATCTCATTTCTCATTGCCTAACAATGACATAACAGTCGTAATACAACTCTATTCACTTTCAAATAGTGTATTGTTGCGTGTTAGAGGTAGAGTACAATATTACAAAGTCTGAGTTACAAAACTATTTTATATGACTGTCATCAACATCATTGCCTCACATAACAACATGACATGTCATGTTTCTGGGTTTGGACTACAAGTACCATTTAGCTGTAAACAGAGTACCTACCACTGTCTTGTTCGTCATCAACTCACCCAGTTCCTTGGTCATCCACTGACCTGTATCAATAGATAGGCTGTATAAAAAAATATATAGTATTAGTTACTAATGTTTTTTACTGGTGGTAGGGCTGGGTACTAAGTGAGAGTACTCACCTGCTATCGGGCCCGAACGGATCGGTACCACCGTCTGCTGTGTGACCGGTCATGAAGCACGTCAGTGTGTTTTGGCTGTAGCAGAAGATACTTTCATTTCACATCTGAGAAATGCGCAGCGGCTTGATTATACTCTTGGAATAGTTGAGTCCTTGAGCGATGGTTACCACTTACCACCAGGTGGGCCGTGGCTTGTCTGTCATCATAAGCAATAAAAAAAACGTCCGACAGTCTCGGTAGCCATTTGCAATATTTTAGTTCTAAAAATAGCCGTTAGCATGTTATTTGTATGGCGCTATGCATGATAAAAACATTATTGACAGGCTCAAACTAACAAAAAAAAATAAAACACCGCACTGTCAAGTAAAAACATGTGTACGTAAAAGTTGTCACCGGAAAGAAAAAAATCCCTATAATGTGGGGAAAATGTTTAAAAGTTCATATTTAAAACATAAAGGAATAGTAAAATCATAAAGTAAGTGTACAGCATATCATATAGGGAACATTATGGCGCTGACGACGTATTCATATACATAACGTATATACGTACCAAATTGTCTAGTCATTTCTGGTAATTACTAGTTTAGCATGGTTTTATATGGCATGGTAATAATAATAATAACAAACGTTTTATTTATCTCCACAAATTACAATATTAAATAGTATCCAAGTTGACAAGCGTTTTACATTTTTAATTTGTGGGAGATCTGGAATCTAAACTAAGACTTTTTTTTTATTTTTTGTTTAGGCGGGAAAAAAAATTCCTAACCGCACACCCCGTTGTTCGGGGCAAAGAACAGGGTAGTGTGGGGCCTGCACCCGCTAAAGAAACCCGCCGTATGCCGTCTCTCCGCCTTTATTGGCGGGCCACTGGAACTATGTACTATGTTACATTCCGTCGATGGATAAACTAAGCCTTGGCCTGTATTTTAGAGCTCCAGGCACCCCCATAAATGGAAGTGACAGTATAATTTTGCCAACATAGTGTGCGTGTGTGTGCAAGGGCGCGCGCGTGCGTGCGTAAGTGGGGTGGGGTGTGTGTGTGTGTGTTTGTACTTCATTACATGTTAATATTATTGATTATATTGTTTAAAAAATGTAAAATCTTTGTGCAAAAGCAGAGTTTGTTTGTGTTGGCTGACATATTGCAAATTTTCTCCGAGATTTGGCGACACATTTTATTCTGTTTGGAGATAAAGTTGAGTGTTTGTAAAGAACGGTTAACATTATATATAGTCGTCTAACGGTCAGGGCAAGAGTCAAGAATAATCGAGGTTTGGATGTGCTTACCTTTAGTTTCATTCTCTGTGCTCTTTCTAAGACTATCATATGCGATTTACTGGCTCCTCCCCATGCAGTAATACAAAAGCTCAGGATAGACTGCACCATAGCGTCGTATACCATTCTGATGGTATGTTTCTCTGCTACATCACGGAGTTATTTAAAGATGTAAGCCAGTTTATGTATCCTTTGAGATAATGTGCGAATGTGTGTTGAGAAAGTTAAATTTGCATCTATTTCGATTCCTAGATATTTAATACATTGTGTAGGATTGATAATTGGACAGTTGCATGCAGCTATCGGAGGGAAGTGACATTTATGTGCAAAAATGTTGTATTTGTGGTTTGTTGTATTAGTTGTATTGTATATTCAAAATGTGATGTATTTAGTTTTACCTTCATTAAGGGTGAGAGATTTTGATAATAGCCAGTGGCATACAGTATTAAATCCTAGTTGTGTAACATTGAAAAGTTCTTCCCACGAGTCAGCGAAAAACGTAAGAACTGTGTCGTCTGCGTATGTTGATATACGACAGTTTTAGTAATCAAGTTACTGAGCTTGTTAATGTAGCAGAGAAAGAGAGTTGGATGGATCACTGACATGCTCTCTTATCTTAACACATTGGGTTCTGTTCTTTAAATAATCAGACACCAACGCTGCCGGTGAGCCTATAATAGCAAAATCCTCAAGCCTTTGCACTAGGTGGGGGATAGAGACAGCGTCGAAGGCTTTTTTAAGTTCAAGAAATATAGTTAAGCATTTACCCTTTTTATCTAATTTACTAACAAGAAAGTTGACGACAAAAATCGATCAAAAACTGCATTTTCCTTGGACCGACCTTTTCGAAAACCATATTGTTTAGTTAACAGTAGATAGTTGTGCTCTAAGTATTGAGTTAGTCTATTATTTATAATTACTTCAAATATTTTTGACATTACTGTTAATATTGAAATTGGCCTGTAGTTATTGACACTGCCTCTATCACCCACCTTATGTATTGGATGTACCACGGCTCTTTTAAATGCATCAGGGAATACACCCTCTTCAAAGCAACGGTTTAATAAATTAGTAATTACAGGTGTTATAGATTCTATATCAGTTTCAGAGTATCTGCACTAATCAGATCCCACCCAGGAGCGCTATCACATTTTAAATGCATAATAGTTTTTTCGACTTCTTCATTGTCTGTAGGTAAGAGCACAAATGACTTGAGCGGAGATATTGAAGATTTCTTAAACTCTGGGAGATGTGAAGGTATTAAATCTGACAATCGTTTTCCTGCCTGTGAGAAGTATTCATTTATTCTGTTGACTGAGCAGCAGCTTTTTCCTAAAAACAAAAATTCTCAGTAGCAGCCCGGAGTTTGTAAATGTGCCCAGTAGACGTCAATAGGCTCGCCCCCTATTACGTGGGAGTTAAACATAGCTGACGAGTCGTGGGTGTGTAATACACCTCTGCCTACCCCTTCGGGGAATACAGGCGTGATGCTATGTTTTTTTTTTATCATCACCCTGTCTGTTCGGAGTTGAGATAAGATTGAGATAAACAAGATATTAGAGATAATAAATGTATTAAAAAGATTAACTAACAACTAAAAGGATGAGAGATGAGGTATGAGTCGCGCACGGTATGACGTATTACAGCAAACTGAATTTATTATAGAAATACAAAAGTTGGTGCTATGCAACGCTATTTCGTAATTATGATGTGTTGTGAGATATTTAGCACTCGCCTCAGGCGCTCGTGTTAATTATTAGTATATTATAGACGATTTAAAGTGCTATTTAATAGGCCTATGAAATAAAGATATTGTTGAATTTGAATTTATTGTGCGGGTATTGACCCGTACACTGTCTTTGCATGACACATATTCGATATAAACAATAATATTATCTACACGCAGATTCGTGTTGTATTAAGTTTAAATGTGAAATGCTAACTTGTTCGTATCTTGTGGCTGATAAGCTATTGTGATTCGAGTTTATACTGACGCGAGGCTACGTTGATGATTGAAGGCTACATCGATGATTGAAGGCTACATCGATGATTGAAGGTACACATTGAGTATCGAAGGCTTCATTTGAGTGTCGAAGGCTTCATTTGAGTGTCGAAGGCTTCATTTGAGTATCGAAGGCTTCATTTGAGTAACGAAGGCTTCATTGAGTATCGAAGGCTTCGATGAGTATCGAAGGCTTCGTTGAGTATCGAAGGCTTCGTTGAGTATCGAAGGCTTCGTTGAGTATCGAAGGCTTCGTTGAGTTTCGAAGGCTTCGTTGAGTATCGAAGGCTTCGTTGAGTATCGAAGGCTTCGTTGAGTATCGAAGGCTTCGTTGAGCATCGAAGGCTTCGTTGAGAATCGAAGGCTTCGTCGAGCATCGAAGGCTTCGTTGAGTATCGAAGGCTTCGTTGAGTTTCGAAGGCTTCGTTGAGTATCGAAGGCTTCGTTGAGTATCGAAGGCTTCGTTGAGTATCGAAGGCTTCGTTGAGTATCGAAGGCTTCGTTGAGTATCGAAGGCTTCGTTGAGTATCGAAGGCTTCGTTGAGTATCGAAGGCTTCGTTGAGTATCGAAGGCTTTATTGAGTATCGAAGGCTTCATTGAGTATTGATTATTGAAGGTTACATTGATGAAGATGCTTGAAGGTTATATTGATTCTTGACGGTTACATTGAGATGTTTGAAGGTTACATTGACGGTTGATTGAAGGTTACGAATTGATTGAAGGTTAAGAATTTATTGAAGGTTACGAGTTGATGGAAGGTTACTAATTGATTGAACGTTACGAGTTGATTGAACGTTACGAATTGATTGAACGTTACGAATTGATTGAACGTTACGAATTGATTGAACGTTACGAATTGATTGAACGTTACGAATTGATTGAATGTTAAGACAAAAATTTTGTCAGACCGTGAGAATTGATTGGTTTACGTGTCGATGCAACAGCAAGATCTGGGGGATTAGGCAGAATCTCATATATCACATGTCGATCGTATCGAGATCACTGTGATTGGTTGAGACATCACCATGATTGGCCAACGGATTATTGTGACATCACGCGTCAGTTTCTCAACCAATCACAGAACGCGACATGATCGACATGTGAGATATGAGATTCTGCCTAACCCCCCAGGTGCGAGAAGTGATTGGTTCGTACCCTGATTGACAACAATAACTATATCATGATAATTGAGAGGTTCATGACATGGACTAATTGATTGGCTGGCAGTGAGAATTGATTGGTTCACGTATCGATGCACGATATGATCGACATGTGAGATATGAGATTCTGCCTAACCCCCCAGGTGCGAGAAGTGATTGTTTCGTACCCTGATTGGAAACAAGTTATGTCATGAGAATTGAAAGGTTCATGACATAGACTAATTTATAACATAATGATTGATAAAATAAGTAAGCAGCGAGAATTGATTGCTTCGCGAATGTATTTTATTTAATTATGAAATACTTACGCACATAATAAAATTTTGAGGTATTTGACGAAATGAATTGTTTCAGACATCTATTAGAGTAATATATTTGTAAATTATTATCACTTTGAGAATCTTTTGGTTATTATGATTTGAAATTAATTTACAGAAAATTAAGTTCTTATATTGCACAAATAAAAAAATTAAAAAAAACAGCGAGGATTAATTGGTTCGCGGATACATTATTAAATATATTTATATAATTTTGAGATGTGTTGGGTGATGAGCTTTGATATGTTACAAACCGGCGTTACGTTTGCGCGAGAGAATGACTTCAGTGTGCGACTACCTTCGCACCCTTGTCAATTGGGACATAACCCGAGGTATGACGTGCGCGCAAACGGGACTCGGAGATAATTGAAAATTAATAGTTTTAGACATTTTTTATGAATAATTCGTATTTGTTACATTTTTATCACACTGAGAACCTGTTTAAAGTTTATGATTTCAAGTTAATTTGCAAAAATTGTTGATGATGTTAAGTAGTTTTTTTCCTATGCTATATCGGCCAAGCGTAGGGTTGCCACCTGGCGCGTGTATGAGGACATACACGTGTCAGGACGGACGAGTGTAGGGTTTTATTAAATATCACCTTTAAATTGACTAATAAAAATAGTATTTAGATATTTTTAACTCTCTGCGGAGGGTAGAAGTGAATTTATTAACGGATTAGACAATAAATATAGGTAACTTGGCCGATTACGGGCAGTCTTGTAATATCGATGCGAGTGAACGGTTGTGAAGTAAGTTATTGTGTAAAAATACAGTTTATTGTCAAGCAATTGGAGTTTTGTTACACTGGAAAATATTGTGAACAATATACTTCTACTATCGTGTAAATTGTTGTATTATTACACAATGTTCAAATTTGATTCCTGATAAATATCATGAAAGTCGAAAGCATGACAGTCTGATTTTAATTTTTCTCGGTTAATTTTATACTTTAGTTTTAAATTCACGGGTTTTGTTTTTGATACATCAGTTTTAAAACAAAACAGTATGGACTCATGATCGGTAATGCTCGTACCCAATGAGAAAGTGAATGCATTTTTATCACCACATGGTCTAAACAAGTTTTACCTCTAGTGGCTGTATTGATCGCAGGCAGAAGTCCGTGGTCCGTGATATTTAGTCCATTGAAATGTTACATGAGCTTTACGTTTCTTAGAGTACGCAATTTTATTTTTGGGACATGTGTGGGGGTCAATAGTAGCTTAACCCCAAGTTTGTGGGTTTGCCGCCATTGTCCCCTGGCCGCCATCTTGGAAAACACCTTTTTCGCAATATCTCGGAAACTATGCGTCCTACAAAAAAATCGTAAAGCCAAGAGAGAAAATTGGCCAGAGATTTAAAGCTAGGTGGTCTGTAAATAGCTATTACTATTGTGTGATTTTTTATTTTTGGTATCACTGGATTGTTCGTAATGATCCGTTTATATTTTTTTCTTGGTCTAAGTTGACAGGTCAGTGGAATGGTGTTTATTAGAAGACTGTAATGACCAAGACATGCTTGATGATAATTTCTAGAGGAAAATTTAATCTTTATATATATAATTCTACTGTACGTATGTATGTCACTGACCTCCTCCTAAACGGCTGGACCTTACTTGACGAAACTTTTTGTGTATGTTTGTGTAAATACCGGGATGGTTTAGATTCACATTTGGCCCCGGTAGGTGGCGCCACGCTAGGATTTCAGGAT
Source organism: Leucoma salicis (assembly GCA_948253155.1). NCBI lineage: Eukaryota > Metazoa > Arthropoda > Insecta > Lepidoptera > Erebidae > Leucoma > Leucoma salicis. The sequence goes on along the minus strand of OX411822.1, from coordinate 8,542,235 downwards.
TTTTTCTTCAATTTATTTGTGTATGTTTGCGTAGGTACCGGGATGGCTTAGATTCACATTTGGACCCGGCAGGTGGAGCCACGATAGTATTTCGAAAAAATTAATATGGCGGTACGATGTTCGCCTGGTCAGCTAGTTAAATATAAAACGTGAATAGAATATATACTAGTGTTAAATTACTTTACATATGCGAAGCAGTAATTATGTATATTTTTTTTTAGTTTTCTAAAAACATCTTCTCATTAATAATGAATTGTATACATATTTCATTCTCACGGCACTTACGTTAGTAAATTTTTGCATTAATACTGGTTTTAGTTGTTTTACGATAATTAAAGAGTCTTAGCTCTTTGTTTAAATGTCTGCCCATGTCTACCAAATTACATGTGAGCATGACTATAATCCGTTATCTCCATATTTTGAAGTTCAAGCCCACGTTTTGATACTGTTATCACTATTACAGTACTTTAGAACAGGCAACGTACGTAATGTGAGCGATTTTGAAAATAAAACCCTCCCCTCTCCACCCATGGGAGTCGTAAGAGCCGACTGAGGGAAACCCGAGGGAGTGGGCAGCAGCACTCCTTTGAGTATTAACAACATCCACTGCGATCGCTAACCCGCCTGCCAAGCGTGGCGATTACGGCGCTATCCCCCATTCTTGGGGAGGCCTATGTCCAGCAGTGGACGTTAAAAGGCGGATGGATGGATAATATAATAACAATACCATAGTTACACTTATTAATGAAGTAGTTTTACTAGAGTTTGCGACTAAAATAAACATTGTGACGTAACTGACACAGATGGCGGAGTGGTTTAGATACTGGCCTCCCCTGATCCAAGTGTTGTGTGTTCGATTCCTTTTTTGTTTGTTTAGGCGGGATAAAATGTACCTAACCGCACACCGGGAATCTAATAAAAGTGTGTTAAAAAGGCTCACGACACCTACAAGCAACTACTTCAATAAAACATTACTTAACTAAAAAATAGTAAAAACTAAAGTGCGAAAAACTATTATATCTGCTACAGCATGATACTTTTTGTCCAGCGCAGGACATAGGCCCATACCCACATAATCCGAAACAAAAATACCATAAAAGGACATAGGCATTTTTAAAGGAAAAATGGGCGGCTCCGGTGGGGTAGTCGTATTGTCTCATGTATGAGTTTAACCCACAACACCTGTGCAGCATGATGTGACATAGCATTATATTCTATGTTTCTTGCAAACATCTCTCGCTTCCTCAACATTCATAATGTGTAAGTGGCGATTACGGCACTATCCCCCATTTCTTGCGGAGGCCTATGTCCAACAGTGGACGCTAAAAGGCTGATGGATGGATGGATGGATACTTACTCGCTTTTTTACGTCGTTGTTATGAATGTGGTCAGTCAGCCTCACTCCACAGATTCTACGCAGATAATTTACTAATATTGTAACTATAGTATCTACCTATATTAAATAATAAATTTAACTGTAAACACCCAATTGTCACGTGGCGTGGCCTAAATATTAAGTTTTCAGACGACCTTGTTATATGGATTATGTAAGTCTACGAGGAAATTTCCCAATTGTACAGAAATTTCAAAGTCAATCTTTACGGGAAGACCTGTTCGTTGTTTGACCTTGACAAGAACGTTCTTACGATAAAAGTTATGTCGTTCTACATTATAATTAATTGTTAATTTATACAGTAATACAATGTTTTTCATTGTACCTTCACCTGTATCTATGTAAAGGAATCTTTGAATGAGATTTTCACACACTTGAAAACATTGGACTAGATAGAAATTTTGTACTCGTTCGGACTATTCTGTGGTCTGAGGGGAAGGCTGTGTTTATAACCTGTAATATTTTTGATGTTTCTTATTATAATAAAATCTATTTCATTTCGTATTGTTCCAATCATGTCCATTTTTGTTTATGATTTTGAGCTTGTTTTTTGTTTTTTTTTTGTACGTGTGGCTTTAGAATTGTCCCACCCCTCTCTACCCACGGGAGCCGTAAGAGCCGACTGAGGGAATGCCGGGGAAGTGGGCAGCAGCACTCCCACGAGTATTAACAACATCCACTGCGATCGCCAACTCGCCTGCCCAGCGTTATTCCCCATGACGGCAATTACGGCGTTATCCCCATGACGGGACCGCTCGTTGTGGCGGTTCTCTTGGGGAGGCCTATGTCCAGCAGTGGACGTTGACAGGCTGATGGATGGATGGATGGGATCACTCCTTTTATTTCTCTCTCCATATCCCCATGTGTCTATAACTTTGTTACACGCTTTTTATTAGCTTCACCTGTATGTACCTATGTTTGTTTGTATGTTTGTAACCGACTCCTTTGGGCGCGATTTTGAACCCCTTATATGGTCACATTTTATTCAAACTTTGTAGATATATCGAGGACCGATGACAATACACTAATTTGATAAGATTATTCCATTATTCAATTTGCAAAATAAGATTTGTTAATTTATCTAATATATTTAAACGAGCAATTCTTGTATATATATATATAATCTGAATCTCGGAAACGGCTCCAACGATTTTCATGAAATTTAGTATACAGGAGGAAAACGTCGTTTTATCCGGGTTTTCAGGCAATGAAAACCTGCTACAATATTATTAGAATACGAAGATAAATTTCGCCACCATTTATTTATTTATTTATTTATACTTTATTGTACACCATATGTTATAAAATTTTAAGGTACAATGCGAAGAAAGAAAAAAAGAAATGTTAAAACCCATAAGTGGTACAATGGGCGGCCTTATTACTAATAGTAATTTCTTCCAGGCAACCTTTGGATGGACACAACTTTTAATTGGATAATGGTAGTTGTAGGCACCATCTACAAGGTTATAATAGCTCGGGTGAAATCGGGCGGTCCCAAAACCAGAAAACCCCGGTTTGAGTCTAGATGTCTCCAGTGCGACGTTTTCCCCCCTTTTTTTTCAATTCTTTCTTTTGTGAGATTCTCTCAATTTACCAAAACAAAAATACCGAGCAAAGCTCGCTCATCCAGGTACTATACCTTTAAAAAACACGCTACGGAATCTTCGAACGCGATTTTCAACCACTTCAAAACGTCGGATTGATTTGAAACTTTGCACACTTATCAAGGATCGACGACAATGCAATAATTTGAGTTATCGAGTTTATTGGTTTTTAGGGTTCCGTAGCCAATAAAGAACCCTTATAGTTTAGCCATGTCCGTCCGTCCGATGAAGTTTAAAGGCAAATTATCACGGCACGGGTAGGTTTTATTCTTTTTAAATAACAGACGATTTTGAGACTAAAAAGAAGAAAATAAATTATAGTTTAAAAAACTAAAATAACACGCTCGCGCACCTCCAGCTGCGCGTGCAGGTACAGGCGCATGTCCCCACGCGGCGCGTGCGCGTTGCGGCGCCGCACGCAGCGCAGCGGCGGCTTGCGCGCGTCCAGGTCGCATCGCTAGTTGAACTTAAAAGTAGTAAATAATATTACAATAAATAATTATTGTAAAAAAGCGTGTTCAAACTATAATTTATTATCTTCTAGTTTGTTATCCACTTGGAATTCATTAAAAAATATATATATAATATATAGGTATCTAATATATATCTCTTTCACATAAAAATACCTATTATCATACGAAAGTGGAAGCATGTACAGGTGGCGACCGAAACTAACCTACCAAGATCAAATCGGTCATGATTGTATTGAAAGAAGGCGAGTGCTGCTGCCCACTCCCCCGGTATTCCCTCAGTCGGCTCTGACGACTCCCATGGGTGGAGAGGGGCTGGTGAGTTGGCTTAATACAGCCGCTTCAATAAAAGATTGGAAAATAAAGAATGATTGTAAAGTGGGGTGCTTTGTACTATATCTTAATACCTAATCAATTTGATGTTAAGCAATTAAACTATGGTTATTTTATTCCAATGCCGCACTCATAAGGGCTAAGATATTTGAGTGAAAAGTTAGGCTGCAAGGATGGATTGATATATCTCACAAGCCATCGAGAAAACCTCTTAGGCGTGCAGGTCTTTTCACAATATTTTTTACTCGGACAGCGATAAAATAATTGTTGCCAGTCTGTATAGTTAGTTAAACCGTCGTTTTCAGTGTTAAATATGTTTGAGTATAATTTTGTAAATTATGATTTACCCTAGCTTTCTTAAAGTATGTTGACGTAGTCATCCGCTTCACCGATCACCGGAGGAGCCCGTTGCGGACACTGCACTATCGCGAACGTATGCGTTGCCATATTGAAAATATTATGCTTCAATTTCAAAAACTGCCTCTGTGGTGCAGCAGTAGTGTGGGCAACTGCTGATCATGAGGTCTCGGGATCGATCCCCGGGTCGGACGATGCTATTGAGCTTTTTCGTTAAAAGAAAACTTCTCAGTAGTAGCCCGGAGTTTGGAAATGTGTCCAGTACACGGCAATAGGTTTGCCGGCTATCACGTGGGACTTAAACATAGCTGACGAATCCAAGGTGTGTAATACACCTCTGCCTACCCCTTCGGGGAATACAGGCGTAATGCTAGGGTAAAAAAAATCTAGTAGGGCTAACCGCATTACAACATTAATACATCGCTCACCTAAACTGATACTTCTTTATATATCCTGTATAGTGGCGCATTACAAATATTACATAGTTTCACCTAAACTCCTATTTACAATACAGACTATTGTCTTAAAATGTATTGTTTTGTGGTATTGTATTAAGGATTAAGACATACGAGTATGTAAGAACTATTTAGCTTTACAATTGTTGACACGTGAGTGGGGCACGTTTTTGACGACGTGTGTGGACCTGTGAGTTAGATTGTATTTTCTCTATATACATAAGTATTATTTTTAAAGATCTAGTTTTAAAAACATAGTGTGAAAATTTGAAATCGAAAATTACATGATGCATCTCCTGGAATACCGTCCAGATGCTTTGCCAATTCAGCCATCGTGTCAATTTTTTTTCCGTGTGGTGACTAAGGGAAGTAAGCAATTATCATACATTGCATGACTGGTGGTAGGGCTGGGTACCAAGTGGGAGTACTCACTTGGTATCGGGCCCGAGCGGGTTGGTACCACCATCTCCCGTGTGACCGGCCATGAAGCACATCGTTGCGTTTTGGCTGTAGCAGGAGATAGCCGTTAATTCTTTCATTTCATATCTGTGAAATGAAATGGTGAGCAGCGGCTTGACAATGCTCTCGGTATAGATGAGTCCATGAGCGACGGTTACCATTTACCATCAGATGGGCCGTGGCTCAAATGACACAACAAGCAATAAAAAAAAATTGCTTTGGACTGCGAATTTCGGTAACACATTCATTCTTAACGTCTTGGGTGACGCCTGCGCCATCTGTCGGAAGTATTTCCATACATTACACTGCCCAGGTAAACATGCCCTATAAATATGTACGTACTTACTTAATGCACACTTTGTGTTAGTTTATATGGCTAAGCATGTCAAATGCTAAAATATATATAAAATAATCAAAAGATATAGAAGAAGTTTAAATATTTATTTCAATATTTGGAACTGTCAAAATATTCAGTCGGATTCTTCACACCTATTAAAAGTACTCGTATAATATTTTTATCCCCCCTGCTGCTAGAGATGGTGGGGATAAAATTGTTTCTTCAGCGATTAAACAAATAAGTACATACCACAAAAGAATTTACTATCATAAAAAGTGTGATGTAATGGTAAAAGTAGAACAAACACTGTGAATTTAGATAACAATAGTAAATATATCACGTGTAAGGTAATAAATGTGGTACCTATAAACTGAGTGGGAAATATTCACTTATTCATAGAAATTTCTCTTGGGAATTAAAATTTTAGTCTGTTAATATTACATGCGAAATGACAGGCAGGAATAAATCTTTACTACTGTCTAACAACAACTTACAAAAACATAGAAATTGTTAAGTAAACGCTTGATATGCCAACTTACGCATGGATAAATAATCCCTGTAGGGCCCGCCTTTGTGGACGGGGTCCCAATTAGAGTGCAGGCACAGATTAAGTATCTGGGCCTGGTGTTGGACGGGTGGTGGCGCTTTCGCGAGTACTTCCGCCAGTTGGCGGTCCCCAAGGCTCGTCGGCGCGGCGTCAGCCCTTGCACGGCTCCTGCCGAATATGGGCGGACCCAATAATGCGTGCCGACGGCTTTACGTAGAATGGTCCGGTCGATGGTGCTGTACGGCGCACCCGTGTGGGCAGAGTCCCTGGACGCCCTGAGCAGGGCTCTGTGGAGACCACAGAGAGACGTCGCGTCCAAGATCATAAGCGGGTACCGCATGGTGTCAACCGAGGCGGCCTGTGCGTTTGCCGGAACCCCCCCGTGGGACTTGGAGGTGGAGGTGCTCACCGAGTTGTACAGGTGGGCGTCGCAAGAGTGGGCAGGGGGTGGTCGCCCCCTACCCAGCGAGGTGGTCAGGTGGTAGGGCGACGCCCGCCGAGCTGCCATGGCCCATTTGAGGGCATGGCTGGAGGCACCCTGGGCCGATCTTTGGACCGTAGAGGCACTCCAGCCGGTGCTGGATGAGTGGGCAGGGCGACGGCACGGAGTCCTCACCTTCCGACTGTCGCGAGAAGGGAGGGGACTCCGTGCTGTCACCATTGCGGCTGTGACGAGGATACGGCACAGCACACGCTCGAGTCGTGCCCGTCTTGAGCCGAGCAGCGCCGTGAACTCGTCGCGGCAATAGGGGGGACCTTTCGCTGCCGAGCGTCGTTAGAGCAATGCTTGGCAGTGATAGGAATTGGGCCGCTTTCGCTGCCTTTTGCGAGTAGCTCATCTTGTAGAAAGAAGCTTACTATATTTTACATTAATTATACCTAATATAATTTATTTGTAATACACAGACATTGTCCACACGCTCTGCCAGGTTACCGCACATCTTTTACTGTACTTAAACTGAAACACAGAAGCGATGTTTTATTCTACTCTATTGGTGCATATAAAAAAGAGATGTACTTAACTTTTTATTTTCAACCCTTATATTTTCCCACTGCCACGGGCATTTACTCATAGTAAGAGGGATTTAGACCATAGTTCTAACTAGAACAGTTGAGTCATCAAAAGTTATGGCCTTTTTTTAAATAAAACCTTCCTCATCAAAAACTATCTAGAATTATAAATGGTGATATAATTCAAATTCATAAATATCTTTATTATATAGCACTTAGGGCCGGTTGTTTCAAACGATTGATTATCGTAACATACGTACGTCAAAAAATAACGATTACGAACGATATTTAACGTACGGTAAATACAATGCGTTGTTTCATTGCATAAAAAACCAGTCGTCAAAGTTATTAGGGATGCCAGCACAGACCAACGTATTTTGGTAATAAAAATAGATGGAAGAATTTTCTAGTATGGCAACATTTGCCAGTATACGTCAGTTTATCGTTTTTTATCTATGCTTTTTATGGTTTTTAGCATGGAAGTAATATGTAATGTATATAAGTATATACTAGGTATATACATATTACTTATTTATTTTATTATTAACGACGCGAATGGTACTTTGAATTATTCCTTTATCTATTAGTAGTTGTGAATTGTGACAATATGATTAGGCAATATAAAGAAAAATAAGCTATTCATGCAGAATTCAATGCCGGTAGAGACCAACCGAGGAATTTATGTCTGTTAAAGTTTGATTTGAAATCTAGCTATATTAGGTATATTATAGAAGTCAGTTGCTTGCAACAGCCAATTTTTCTTCTTCGTTAAATGGAATGTTTATGTAACGAGGACGTAATTTATCGATAGCCCGAGTCACTCGATGAATAATATGGCATACTGTTGGTTTCTGTTAACCTGACATCCCCAACACATCTCATAACCGATCCTGAGCCATAACATTGTAGATTAGCAAGTACCTGATCTACAGGTAGGCTAGATTTTACTGCCAACTTTCTGAAATATTGTAAGCAAATAAATTTTAAATCAAAAATCAGAATCATCATTAAAAAAGTGTTCTTATGAGAAATTCTAGTTTTCTATAAAAAAAATTATATCGACTTCTTTAAGACGTGTTAACAATAGAGCCACTTCCTTTATTAGGTACACGATAGTCACGATACCTTGCAATGAATACTTGCTCATCCCAAAAATTTATTCTATTAACAGGCTTTTTTCTTCCTTTCTACATTTTTTATATTATCACCAGATGAACAATCGTAGAATAAAGATCAATAAAAAAGAGTGTCTGTAATGTGTGTCTATAATGTACTGTTTGTTAGACGCATCCATATAGTACCTATATACTGCCAGTATTTACTATATATATGGTTATATGCAACGAAAGTGACGTTAACCAGTGGGTGGGACATCTATTACCGTAATCGTTATTATTTAACGTACGTTATGGACATAATTTTGTGAAACAACACTTTTTTTGGCTTGACGATGGTTAACATCATTTTTGATGTTTACGTGTGCGTCAAGTATAGCTGAAACAACCACCCATAAAATCGTCAAAGTTACTTACTTCATAAACTTAATAACCAACACGCTTGAGGCATGTGCATCCGCAATGTCGCGATTGCAATCGCCACAAACGGCCGGATTCCGTAGTAATCATAGTAGTATCTAGGTAGTAGCTTTCCGAAAACTTTCTATTCTCAAATACCCCTGTACAGCTATAAAATATAAATATAATGATGTATGGAAACTAGCAATTATAAGGCACTTTAAGTAATTTTGCTTCAATGAGCCTAATATGTTATTGAGAAATAGAAGACCTTATTTGCAAAAGTGGAAAAAGAGAAATTTAATATAAGGAGGCTTCGTATGCAGGTTCGAAACCTGCTCGCTTGCTAGTAATGACAACGTTATAGATACTTTTATAATTTTACTCCAATATTTGAAGTGTGTGTAAACATAGCATCACGCCTGTATTCCCCGAAGGGGTAGATAGAGGTGTATTACACACCCACGACTCGCCAGCTATGTTTAAGTCCCACGTAATAGGGCGCGAGCCTATTGACGTCTACCGGGCACATTTCCAAACTCCGGGCTGCTAATGAGAATTTTTCTTATATTTTTTTTTACGAAAAATCTCAATAACACTGGCCGACCCGGGGATCGAACCAGAGACCTCATGATCAGCAGTCGCTTACACTACCGCTGCACCACAGAGGCAGTTGTAAATATTTTGATATATTTTAAACGGTTGTCAGTTTGTCCAGCGATGCATGTGAGGCCCATTGCCACTTCAGCATTCCAAGCTAGTGGCTATGTGGGTAACTCCTGTTCTCCTATATCTCCGTATTACATTTCAATCACGTATAGCAAAGCGCACTCCATGGCACATTAATACAAGGCCAACTATCAGAGACCACGTCTTTGTTCCGTATATTATCACTGGTAACACACATCGGTCGTAGACCTTCGTTTTCAGGAATTAAATTCATCGATTGACCTTTTTCTCAAAATTGTGCTTTGCTAACTGGACTGTTTGCTGCGATGGTGAACATTGTGACTAGTAGTTGACATTTGAGAAGTGAATATAATTTATTCATCTGACTGGACTCGTGGCGTAGTCGGTAGTGTAACCGACTTCCGTGCACGAGGTCGTGGGTTCGATTCCCACTCAGGACAATTATTTGTGTGATGAACACAGATATTTGTACTGCGTCTGGATGTTTTCTATCTATTATATGTATGTATTTACAAAAAAAAAAGGGTAATATATGTATTATATCCGTAATCTGGTACCCACAGCACAAGCGTTAAGCTTAGTTTGGGACCAGAGGACGTTGTGTGAAAATGTCCGTGAATATTTATTATTATTTATCTATTCAATATTTTTAATGTTAGAGAGTTTGGTAGAACCTTGCATATCACAGAAAGGCCCGACTTAATCGGAGAAGTACCACCTTCTCATAGAAGATTGACGTGAAACAACGGTAGGTACCTACTCCTCGTACTGTTGAGTGAGAGCCGGAGTCCCAAACTCCCTCCCTGTCCTCTCCTTACTATCCTTCCCCTATGTCTCCTATCAGTTTGCTTAGAGATGACGACGCGTGGATGATGCTTCTGGAGTTGCTGACGTCTATAGGCTACGGTAACCGCTTGCCATCAAGGGCATATGCTTGATTACCACCCATACAGTATTAAAAAAAAAAACTTTAATATAAAATCAATAAAATAAACATATTATATTATAGGCATCTGATAATCTCATACCACATCTTTTAGTCACAGTGACCATTCTAATTCATCGAATCTTGTGATAAATAAATTGAATAATCTAGATGCTCCGCTCTAGGCAAGTGAATTTTAAATTACCTGACAAAAAACCGAATTCAAACTAAAAAACTTAAATCAACAAACGCTTCATTTACCGGTAAACAATACTGATAGTAAAAAGTTTAAGGCACGAGTAACTTTGCTGACCTTAACTCTGCCCTACAAAAAGGGGTAAGCCCTTTTATGGGCCGGTTGAAATGAACCTTTTAATTATTACGTCGTGGACATTCAGGAAGTTTGTATAGAGTCGAGCATTCGTTGTTTTATTCGAATACATTCTGTACAAATGAAAGATGGAAGATGAATTTGATTGGAATTTACATAATCCGTGATATTCACGGTACGAGTACAATATTACCTATGTAGTTTCACTAACGTTGTCCTTGAGAAAATGCTCGAATATTTTATGTAACTTGATATAAAGAGAAAGAAATTTATTGAAACGAACAAAACGTAAAAGATCACTTATCTATAGACATACTATTACTAGCTTTTTCCAGTCGCGCAGCCAAAAGCTAGTTTTTAGGTTAGGTATATCTTAGGTTTTTAAGTCAAGAACTATCAAACCAAAAAATCTCATCAAAATCAGTCAGCTGTTTGCGCCAATTACGAGAAACAAACAGATAATAGTACCTACCTGTAGATAAAACTAACAGGGACACTTAAGATATTTCAGGAATAATATTAATGTACTAGGACTAGGCTATCTAGGTGACTCTGAAGCTGAACACAAAACAAGTTTTTTTAGAATTTTTGTCTGTTTATTTTTTGTTTGTTGCATCACGCAGAAGCTTACTGAACGAATTTTGATAAAAATTTTCACCGGAAGATACATAATGTTATAAGGGTAAAATAACTTAAAGAGAGAAAATAACTACAAATTCGGGCGAAGTCGCAGCTTGTAACTAGTCAGCGGTGGTGGGAACGCCTTATGCGATTGAAACCGGTTGGAATCTTTACAAAGAGAACCTGCTTACCATATTTCAATAGTATAACCGTTGAAATTATGGTAAGCTATCCAGTGCTCCAACGAGTCGGAAAAACTAAGAATTTTTGACGTGATAACGTCTTATAAATCCATGAACGCCGGCTGCACGCACGAAAAAGCATGACTCATTGTTACGTTCCGCCTGAGTCGAGCGTGCGAGCGAGAGCGCGGAACAAGCGATAGAGAGGCACGATCGGCCTAAGCGTTCGGCTTGTGACGCATCTATCGGCATATATATGACGTTATCACGTAAAATTATTGTCCGTAAACCGACTTTACAGACAACCATATTTTTTTTTGCAGACTATCAAACCTTAACTAACTTATCACCAGATGAGCTTCTGGCTTTTCTGTCACCATTAACAATAAAAGTCATAACCATAGCTGAACAATTACTTATACTGTGTAGTAGGTATTGAATAAAAAACAACTATTTTCATTTATTTTAATTAATGATATTTAGTTAAGCTAAATGATTACTTAAATTATTAATTAAAACATATTTATTTAAATATAATAAAGGAGTTAATTTGCAAACACTGAAAATAAAATAAAAATATTAATTAGGACCGCAATTATTCTAACAAAAACATAAATCTATTAATAAAAAAAGTACAAAACTATCAATAAAATTTTATAATCAAGCATACATATATTATTAAATATACGTACTTTTTTTGGGTTATAATAGTGATAATATCAAAAACAAAGCTAAACGTAATTATAAGAGAAATCCTACGGAATATAAGCATCACTTATATAAAAACCTGCGTAATCGCTGTAATAGAATGTGTCGTGATGCTAAAAGGCAATATTTCCAGGCACCGCTCGAGAATCGTAGCTCGTCTGATGTTTGGAGATTTCTAAAAACTGTGGGCATCGGAAAATCTCCTCCTTGTGTTAGGTATATTGATTTAAACTCAATAAATAAATATTTTTCTGATGCTCCTCTATCTCTGGATGGTATTGTCAAGGCCAGGACCTTATTGTCAATCTTGAGATTGACAATAAGGTCCTGGCCTTGACAATTAGGACTTGTGGTGCTGGTAATCTTGAGATTACCAGCACCACAAGTCCCATCCTTCACCCTAAGTCTAGTCTCAGAGACTGATGCCCTTAGATCTATATCATCTATCACTTCTTCAGCTGTTGGTTACGACAATTTAGGTTCCAGTACGATTAATCCTATTTTATCAGTAGTACTTCCTGTTCTTACATTTATGTTTAATTCTTCCCTCTCCTATGGTTCTTTCCCTAATTTCTGGAAACGTGCCCATATTATACCTCTTCCTAAAGTTTCAAATCCTACTACACCTTCTCACTTTTGACCAATCTCTATACTGCCTTTTCTGTCACACATTGTTCACCGACAACTTTCTTCACATATAAATAATCACAACCTACTTAGTACGTTTCAGTCTGGTTTCCGTCCTGGCCACAGTACCGTAACAGCACTTCTCAAAGTTACCGACGACATCAGCTGGGCTATGGAGAATAAATTATTGACCATACTCGTACTACTTGACTTCAGTAGTGCTTTTAACTCAGTTGATTTTGATATACTGGTTGGCATACTCAAATCTCTAAACATTTCTCCTGCTAGTATCACTTGGCGTTCGCAGTGCGTGTGTCTTGATGATACTTTCTCTGAATGGAGTAACCTTAGTGTGGGTCTACCTCAAGGAGGGGTTCTCTCTCCTCTCTTATTCTCTATTTTCATAAATTCTGTCACAAAGCTCATATCTTCAAATTTTCATCTTTATGCGGATGATCTGCAATTGTATTCACACTTCACAGAATCTGGCGCACCATCAGCACCCACACTGCAATTAATAGTGATTTATGTCATATAGATACGTGGGCTAAACACTACGGTCTACTCTTAAATCCTAACAAATCCCAGGCCATAATAATAGGCAGCCGACATTTTTGTAGTAGGTTGCAAGTTTTTTCACTGGTGCCTATTACTCTGTCTGGGACTTTGATTCCATTGTCGGATTTTGTTAAAAATTTAGGAATTGTTATTGACACCACTTTGTCATGGAACCGATAAGTTAATGAGGTCAGTAAAAAAGTATATTATACCTTTTATTCATTGAAAAGCCCTCAGTATTTCTTACCCTTGAAAACAAAAATTACTCTTGCTCAGTCACTTATTCAATCCATTATTGACTACGCAGATGCTTGCTATTTGGATGCCACCGAGGAGCTCATAGATAAGCTTGAGAGGCTGCAAAACCTGTGTATACGCTTTGTTTAATCTTAAAAAGTACGATCATGTCTCCCACCTTCGTAAAGAGCTCAAGTGGCTCCCAATCCGCCTTCGCAGGAACACTCGTTTGCTATGTATTTTATTTAATATCTTACATAATCCTGATGCTCCTTCTTATCTGCGTGAGCGGATTTCCTTTGCCCGGTCTAATGATGCGACCTGCAGGACTAATCTTCGCACTATGCTAAAATTCCCTACACACAAAAGTGATTTTTATTCTTATTCTTTTTCAGTGCATGTGGTTAAACTATGGAATGAACTCCCATCCAGCATTAGAATCTACCACTACCTCTTCATTCAAACATAAGGTTCGTCAACAATATCTGTCAACTATTCCATAATCTATACCTAATCTTTCACCATTACTATATATTTAAGTATATTTTATTGTATAGTTACGTACCATTCAGATATTTATGTAGTTATATGTTATATATATTATGTATGTATGTATATTTACTGTATGTATTAGTATAATATATGTATGTATATCTATCCTACACACAATCATATTTATAATATTCACGCTATCCTCTCGCTGGTCTGCTGGAAGAGATTTCTATTAGAAATAAGCAGTACCTTTGTACTATTACTATATTTATCCGTTCTTGTATAGTGGTTAAGATCTCTGTGTGTACATAAATAAATAAACAATAATAGTCTTGTTTAACTTCTTATGTTTATTAGTTTGATGACGGCTGGACCATGTTTATCTTACAATACAGTTAGGTATGTCGTCAACGATACAAAGAAGGACGTCCATATATTTACAAAACTTATCAATGACCAGAACATATTAATTAATTCCTAAAATGAAATGCATATCCACGTAGATCGTATCCTCTTACGGTCTTAAATTTTATTATAACTGTCGCAAGATAATTCACAAGGGATTGTGCACCTTGTACATTAAAAAATAAAGTTAAATATTATTCAAGTTGATAATTGAATATGACGTATGTGAATCGGCGTATACGCATTGAAATCAGGCTGACGCAATACGCATATATTTGGGTATAACATTTGGCGTATACGATCCTCATCGCCGTGATTTTACCATTTGTTTTGAAATGCTTACTTTGATTGTAACATCCTGTATCTCCTCGTAAGGTACGGACCTTGCTAAGCCATTCTAAGTCAAAAGTTAAAAATAAGATACTACGCTAGCCAATTACTAGTAAAAATTTAATAATTAAAGAAGCAAAGGCATCGTCATCAGCCTAAATAAATACTCTGTCAATGTCAACTCTCTAGAAAAAAGAAAAGAGCAGCGTGGGTGGTATTGAATTTAAATGTGCTGACAGCCATGATGCACTTTCGTTTTTTTTCAACATGAGAATACGAAATGTTTCTGGGAAAATCGATACGATAAACATCAAAATTGTGGGAGTTTTGGCGGGAACATGAAGAAGGTCATGTCTTCGCTCTGCTTTATTTTCTTAAACTTGTGTTATTTCAAGTATTAATGTGTAAAGGTGGCGGCCTTTTGCTTATTAACTATTTGTGTATGTACACAAGTGTTGGCAATTAATGTAATGCGGCATAGGTTGTTTCTTCATGTTGCCTCCAAAACTCCATAGAAGCTTCAATAAAGTCACCACCGCTTTGCTGTGGCGTGACTTTGACCTGACTACGACTTGTTTAATGAATTACACATACATGTGAAAAAGAAATATACCCTAAATAAGTCTTTGGCAAATACTCAAACCAAGTAGTCATTAATTAAAAAATAAAAATAATCAATTGTTTCTATAGTATTTAGTATTAAATTACATGGTAACTCTATAAAGAGTTTATCTTGAGATAATATAGGTATAGGTACAGCCGTACTAGAGCCGGGAGGTTTACTATAAACAAGCTGCACATCTTGTTCTCAATGTTATATTCTTTTCTACAGCTCATTACTGTCCCATTGTTACGCATGGCTCTCCCAGCAGGGATTTAGGCTATAGTTCCATAGTCCATCATGGTTATCCATGGAAGATCTGCAGGTTTCCTGACAATGTTTTCCTCATGGCAGTGGTTTATTTGTTAACAAATACATACATTTCGAAAAGTCTGAGGTATCGAACTCAATAAATTACCATTGCAATAGCCAACAAGCAGGTTACTGGACAACGATTGAACCATTGGAAGTGACGTAGGAATGGGGTGGAAACTATATATAGACTATAACTGTCTTACTGATAAACGTTATATAACCACTGAATGGTTATTCAGTGTTTTGTCTTTGTCACTAATATGACAGTTTAACGTTAAAAGAACGGAACAAAACACTGAATAACTATTCGGAGCTTAAACAATGTTTATTAGTAAGGGGGATAAAGATTACCGAAATTCAATTTTAATAAACAAACGTTACTACAGCACTAAAGAGTATTTTGAAGATAATAACATCAATAATATAAAATAATTGTATAATGTGGTGAGAGATAATGACATGAATTCAACAATGCGATAAATCAAAGAATAATATAACAAGTATAAATTGACATTATTGAAAATATAATTAACATTGATTTGCTTTTATTACATTGACATTTTATATTTATTACATAATTATTGATTAATATAGGACTATTTGCACGCCAGAAAGGGCAGAATATGATGTACTTAGATTTAAGCTGACACCTGTATCATACCATGTTCGAGCAAATAAATGGATTATTATTATAATAATATCTTAAAATCCAATAATTTCTCAAAATCCAGTCATGGTTTATTGTTTGATCTGTTTTCAAATATATTACGCAGTGCAGTCAAATATTTGTAACATAATACTATGTGATTACAGCAACAAACGCATTTAGATAGGTACGATATGTGAATGAATTTGAACATGTAATCTGACACTGAAGACGCCCATTTAACACTAAATGAAACGCCTCTTTTTGCTTTTGGGAATTCTGCAATGAGTTAATGACCTATGTAACAAGGAAACAATTTGATTAAAATATCATCAATAATGTATTCGTCACGTCCGTCGCCCGTATGTGATTCAAAACATTCTTATCTGCTGTTTGTGTAAAACCAAATGCTAGGGTGTTTAGATCGCGCTGACTACAAGTTGACTCAAGTAATGTCCTATTTTGACAATTAAAGTTATTTTTTTACATGACCTTACCGCTAGATGAAATAAAGGATTCCTTTTAGTAATGGGACTTTAATCAACACAGTAATCAGAAAGGCCGAATCCAAAGAGATTCAACCACAAGTTATATGAAGGAGTGTTGATGCTTCAAATAAATAATGTGAAACAGAGGATAATGATGATGAACTGTGCCACAGTGGCCTGATAAATTGGTGATGATTTTCTGCGGTATTAATATATTTCTATGATTCTAACTAACGAGAGAGCTTGACTGTTGTGAGGCGCTATGAATGCTATGTATTTATGACTAAGGCTTAGAATTTGCTCTTTGAGCTTCGATTAAGCAAGAGTTCTGTATAGTTTCTTCGGTTACCACATGATTGCTCACGCGATTACTATTGAGCAATACACAGCAGAGTTCTGGCGTAATTCATTATAACTGTACCAATTAACTATAGATACTATAGATAAGAACAGGGTCGATCTGAACAGCAATTGTTGTTGAAATGTGTAGACAAAGCGATTGACGTCATTTTTTAATGGCTTATTAACTTTATTTACATTATAAACGTCTAAGTTTATCTTAAATTCATAGGTCATATCTAAGTTAGATACATAATATCATATTAGAATCTCGAGGCTTTTATAAAGAGCAGTTTCTAATATGTAAAGAAAAAAATAAACCTTTTTAATATCAGTTACAATTTATTTTCTTATAAATACTACCTAATAATAAACTTCATCCATTCATCCATCAGCCTTTTAACGTCCACTGCTGGACATTGGCCTCCCCAAGAATGGGGGATAGTGCCGTAATCGCCACGCATGGCAGGCGGGTTGGCGGTCGCATTGGATGTTGTTAATATTCGAGGGAGTGCTGCTGCCCCCGGTATTCCCTCAGTTGGCTCTTACGACTCCCATAGGTGAAAGGGGTGGGACAATTCTAAAGCCGGCCCCACACGGCTGAGCACAATTTCACTTAAAATCGTAGAAAATCATATCTAGTACGACAATTTTCACAAGTTAAAGGCCCCATCCCCATAACTTGATACGTTATTTCTAAAATGACGCAAGTGACAAGAGACTGTCAGATAAAAAAAATTCTACAGCCAGAGGCGTTCATTATTCTATTTTCAAATGTTGTAATCACTTTTTAAATATTGTTTTTATGTAAGTGGCCAGTTCCGGAAAAATTTACTATTCCTCGCGTTCTTATTTTTTATACAATGTCCTGCGATATACATCAATCACATCACACAATTAATTAAGTATACTTAATCTATACTATTATAAAGCTGTATCAGAGCTATGTCTGTACATTTAAGATATTTGAGAAAAAAAATACTATATTAGGCTATATAGTTAGTTCGCGCATCACGCAAAAACTACTGAACGGATTTTGATGCAACTTTTTTTATGCTCTTGATTAGACTTAACAACTGCTATACATTTTATCCCGCTACTATATCGGGAACCTGAGATATAACCCAAAAACTAGCTTTTAGCTGCGGCGAAGCCGCGGGCAAAGGCTAGTTTAATTATAATTTTGTCTTCGTCGTTAACATCAAAGATTGAAGCATTAATTTACAAAGCATAGAAAAACTTCAAGCGACGAATAGAACATATTCAAAGCGGTGACCAATGTTTATTTTAGCTTTTTTAGTGAATCGCAGTAAAATAAATGTGACGCTTTTCGTAATGTGAGTAACGTTAACTAAAGATTACTTAGCAGTATTAATATACTACTGATAAAATATATATTGTACCAATCTTGGCAATTAGTTGCTTCCGCGTTTAAACGATACGTTTTTTATCAAAATTTGTATTAGTCTAGAAACAAAAGTGTAGTGGTATTTTCTATTAAGTACATTGTTTACTATATAGTTCTGATGTCACTGCTTAGAGTACTTAAGTTAGTACGGTATTTCACCGGCTGCACGTTTTCATAGATTATTATTGTAGGTACACAGTGTCAAGTGTAACGAAGCTGAATGAGCCATGTAGACCGATTATATTTCAGTGTAGAGTGTAATTACTACAATCTACTATGGGAAGTGGGAACTTAGCAATACTAGGACTACCACGTCAATGCCATTTTTATACGAGGGTAATGC
The DNA here is from genome assembly GCA_948253155.1 of Leucoma salicis. NCBI lineage: Eukaryota > Metazoa > Arthropoda > Insecta > Lepidoptera > Erebidae > Leucoma > Leucoma salicis. The sequence continues at coordinate 8,523,509 of OX411822.1, read as the reverse complement.
GTTACGGTTATCTCTCCGCAAGGGCATACAGAGTGGTACCACTGTAGTAATTGTCCCCCAGTTCCAGTGGTCCCACACGACCCTGTTCGTTGCCCCGAACGACGAGGTGTGCGGTTAGGGACATTTTTCCCACCTTAACAAAAAAATATGATGATAATGTCGATGATAAATATATATTCCCTAATATAGTATTTTTTTTTTATATGGAGACGTTGTGGAACCAAAGTTTTTTTTAAATTCAAATGTTATTTATGTACCTACTCAATTATTAATAGATCAGTAACTCACGCTGAAGAGTGAATGGATGGAGCTGAAGTAAACATCATTGTATTAGGAATGTAAATATTGGAACCTAAAACTTTTTATGAATGAATACGATGTTTATTTCAGTTATTTAAATTTTTATTATTGTCAACAGAAGGCTAACATTATATTGATCTGTATTTTAGCTTGACATGCTGAGATACCTTAAAGAACTAGTTATTTGTGAAAATCGAAATAGGATGAGACGCAGGTTCGAATCCTGCTTACAGTAAAGTTCTCCTTTTAGATTCTACCCGTGATTTCAACCGCGTGTACTTCAGAATATAAATACAAATTTTTTAACACGCTTTTATTAGCTTCATAGGTTTGTTAGTATGTATGTAACGGCATCTTCGAACGTGATTTTCAACCACTTCAAGACGTCGGATTGATTTGAAACTTTGCACACTTATCAAGGACCGATGACAATGCAATAATTTGAGTTATCGAGTTTATCGGTTTTTAGGGTTCCGTAGCCAATAAAGAACCCTTATAGTTTAGCCATGTCCGTCCGTCCGAAGAAGTTTAAAGGCAAATTATCACGGCATAAGTATGTTTTATTTCTTTTAAATAACAGTACTTTTGAAACTATTTTCAGACTAAACAGAAGAAAACAAATTATAGTTTAAAAAACTAAAATAACACGCTTTAAATAGCTAGTTAAACTAAAAAGTACCTAGTAAATAATATTACAAGAAAAATTATTGTAAAAAATCGTGAGGTGCATAATCAAATGTTACAAATAGTTCACCTATATAGTAAAAAGCACCACGCGCTTTTTACAATCATTATTTATTGTGATATTTATTTACTACTTTTTAGTTCAACTAGCTATTTAAAGCACGTTATTTTAGTTTTTTAAACTATAATTTATTTTGTTACGATTGGAAAGAAATGTACCTAACCGCATACCCCATCGTCCGGGGCAACGAACTGGGTAGTGTGGACCCACTAAAGAAACCCGCCGTGTGCCGTCTCTCCGCCTATGTTGGCGGGCCACTGGAACTATGTTACATTACCAGGACCGGATTTAAACTTAATGCCGCTCCTGGGCACCGGAAAAAAATTCGCCCCAATACTGGAATTTTACTTAAACTTAGTTTATATATTTTATTTTTCACGAACTTTTTTTTTAAATTCATTGATTGATTAAAGTTTTGAAAAAAGCAAAAAATAATTCCGGAAATTTAAAATTTTTCAAAAAAAAAATACTAATTATATTTTCTTTAATTCCAGAAAATAGAAAAATCGATTATTATTTTAAATCTCCAAGGAAATAAATTGATTAAATCATTTTGATTATTAATTCTTACCATAAGTGCCAAAATTATTTCACAAACAATGGATGAAAAAAAAAGAAATTCACTTGAATTATCAATTAAACAGAAAATGATTAATTAATAATATTGAGCAATCTTGATAAGATTAAAAAAATATTTTTCACTTTCAAAATTTTGCCACCCTAAAAAATCTGCCGCCCTGGGCACTTGCCCCGACTGCCCCTAGTGTAAATCCACCGCTGTACATTACTTCAGTGGTAGAATAAATATTCTACGGCACACATATATGACCTCTAAACAAAAACTGCTATTCCACAGAAATTTTCTCGTTATAAAAATATAGGTACCTATCCTAAGCCCTTATCCGACTTTTGGACTATATTATGTATACTAATCGCACTTTCAAGTAGTAATTAGTCACTATTAGACTCAGGAAATCTATGAATTAGGAAATCTCTGAATATGACATCATGGCTTTTGTATATCTGGTGTTAATGACATCATACCGATAATTCCGGGCAAAAATGTCCCCAAATAACTGCTATAATACCCCACAACATTTTTATCGACAACGACGGGTTACAGAGTTAGCAATTTTTTTGCCGCCATCGAATCATTAATAAGGAGATTAAAAACATGACTACGGTTTCAATTTATTGTGGCTTTTGGAGTAAATCCGTGATTAATGTGTTTATCCACTTTCTATCCCTTTCCTTGGAGATGGCGTCGCGCGAGTGATGCCTCTGGTGTTGCTAGCGTCTATAGGCTACGGTAGCCGCTTACTATCAGGTGGGCTGTATGATTCTTCACCACCGATGTAGTTATAAAAAAAAATGGAGGGAGCCTTTACTCTCACGAGAGGTCCTTAATTAATCGATATAAATTAAAAGTGTGCCTATATGTTATCTAACTAAATATACTAGGTACGTGTAAATTTATTATTTTATTACTATGTAACACTTTCCAGTATTAAGAAAATAAAAAAGGCTATATTATATATACCATTATAAAGCTGTTACAGAGCTACACAGCTTTGTGTACAGGTACAGACAGTACATTTAAGATATCTGAAAAAAAAATACTATATTAGGCTGAATAGGCATGTCTGTACACAAAACTATTTTTTTAGATGTTTTGTTTGTTTGTTCGTTTGCGCATCACGCAAGAACTACTGAACGGATTTTAATGAAACTTTTTTATTTGATAGCTCTTGATTAGACTTCAAAACTGGTGAACATTTTGTCCCGCTACTGTATCGGGAACTTGAGATACAACTAAAAATCTAGCGGAGGCGCGGACAAAAGCTATGTATTATTTCATTTCTTTCATTTTGTTGAAAAGAATAAATGAGTGTTAGTAAAAAGATTATTTATTTGTATGTATACCTACGTGTGATGAAGCGCTTGTGAAATGTTGACCTCAGCGGCACGTGCACATCAGTTTTATTTAAGACGGGACAAATTACAAAAGAATAGCACACTTGATAACAATTGAATGGGTTATTGCACAACGTCTTTGTATGCAGAGTGAAGGTATTTCGAAATCGTGTTGCAGGTCCCACTAGAGAATTCTTTGGTTTTCTATGAATTACCATGTTCTGATCTGTATTTTTAGCACTTGACATGCTCAGCTATGTTTAAATGACAAATTATGGCCACGCCCACGATTTACGGCCACGGTGGTGTGGGTCGTACAGACAAATGTGAAGTGGAGATTTGGAATCGTCGTTGGGCGACTGCAACTGCAATAGCTTAGCGGTCTAGAGCACAGATTGGATAGGATGCAAGTTCGAATCCTGCTTGCAATAAAGTTCCTTTTTTCTACTTTCACAATTTGCTATTTATCATGATTATTATATTGCTTATTGTTTAGCAGGCGAGACAAGGCCCACTTAATGGTAAGTGGTAACTGCTTGCCATGGACTTAATTATACTAAGAGTCAAGAATCTGTTCACCATATATCTAAAAGCTGTAACAGAGCTGTCTGTACATTTAATATATTAGAGAAAACTAACTGTACCTATTAGGCTATATAGGCGTGTCTGAACATAAAAAAAAAAATCTAGATTTTTGTCTGTTTATCGGTTTGTCTGTTTGTTCGCGCATCACGCAAAAATTACTGAACGTATTTTGATGCAACTTTTTTTATTTGGTAGCTCTTGATAGACTTAAAAACTGGTATAGGTACATTTTATCCCGCTGCTATATCAGAAACTTGAGATATAACCTAAAAATCAGCTTTTGGCTGCAGTGGAGCCGTGGGCAAATTAGGGTTTCGCACAAAAAACAATATACGTACTCCTCCTACCTAAACCTTGACTGGAGCAAAGTGGAGGAAACTAATTTTATAACGCAGAAGGTGTTTTTAATGTCAGTCTTCATAAAGATTCAGGATAGCGAAGTCCTTGTGAGAAAGATGTAGAGCAAGTAAGAAATTTTAAGATGAGCTGGGGTTACTTCCAATAGCAAGTTTACTTCTAATAGCTATTAATTATTCAATGAACATAAGTAAGATGTTATTACCAAATACAGATTTTGATTCGTTGATATAAGTTGGTTGACATAGTAGTTGTAATAAGATGAGATGATTACAAAGATGACTGGTATTTATATATTATAGGATACAACTGACGAACAAAAAGTGTGAAAATGTGCAGCGGCGGCGACGAACGGCGTAATGAATAATAATCATTTGCAGTTGACATCGTTATATCAATCAATCTCTTTACCTATTTACTTATCATCACGTCATCTAACTTTCTCATAATTCTCTTCATACACGCTCGTTGGTTTCGGAGACTCCTGACTCCACCTTGCTTCAATACATGCCGGTTTGGTCTAGGTAGGTTAGTCTCTTAGTGGAAGGATGTAGTTATAGGAGGAGTATAACTACATCCTTCCACTTTCGCATTGTATATCATCTTAACCAATCGCTCGTCCGACATTCTTTCCACATGTCCGAACCATCGGAGCATTCCCTTTCGCATCTTTACACCAATACTCTCTTTGATAATTACTCGCTCTCTTACGTCGCCGCTATTTTATTAGTCTCTTAATTTTATAAAATTTTATTTTATTTATCATATTCTCTCGAGAATCCATCATCATGTCGTCACTATATTTTTAAGACCACTTAGATAGTATAACCTTATATAACAAAAATATTTACGCAAATCAATGCTGACATCAGGGAGAAATCTGAGTACATACATAAAAACATAACACAGTAAATATATAAGACTGAGCTCTATATAATTTTTCGCCAGAGATGTAACGATTACTTCCATTAATTACTACATGTGTGGGAAGCGCGTTTCCGCGCGCATGCTACTCCGCGTGCTATTTGCGAAATATCATTTAAGCACGTGCATGGAAGTGAGTTATGAAAGAATCGCGGAAGATCAACATTTGCTTATGTGGTTTTAGTTAATTTTTTTTTATGAATTCATTTATTCCCTATAAATTTTACTGTTATCTACTATCACAACAATTTAACACATACTCGTATTATCAGTAATTATGGATAAGGTAAATAATAAATAAATAAATAAACATCTAAACTATTAAAAAGCTATAACAGAGCTATATCTGAACATTTAAAATATCTATTTGAGAGATAATGACTTTATTCGGAGTCTTTGCTAGCCCTTACCCGCGACTCCGCCGCATACAAAAGCTGGTTTTAAGGTTATATCTAAGGTGTCCGATCTAATAGACCTGTATTACGGATTACCAGGAATAGCCTAAGGGAGTATTATTTCCTCAAATATGAATACCTTAAAAGTACAAATATAGCTCTGTTACAGCTTTATAGTATAGATAAGAGGCAGGACGTTATAGCTATTTTCTATGCAAATAAAAAAAAAGAAAACAGTTTAAGCAGTGTTATAGTTCTTTAATATTAAGTATGTATTCCTATGGGATAGATTGGTGGCATGGCAGCTAAATGCTGGATTATACCATTGCCAAAGAATCATCTAAGAAACTAATGCGTACGGTCCATGCTAATCGCTCCAATTAATAGCTAGTAACAAATTTTCGTCCCAGTTATTTTTTTTTACATTCACATGTTTTCAAAAATGGGTAATTTGTTTTTTGTTTCTTTGTTTAATTAATATTTCCACACATACGGAAATAACAGAGGCGATAGAGTGAATAAAAAACCGCACGTTCTACTACCTGGGCCGCTGCACCGCGGTGCGACCTCGCATTATTGAAGCTAACGAGCATGCCGATCAATTCGCTTCTTTATTTACTACACATTTATTTACTTAAGCACTTAAGACTAATGTCAATCAAGTGTTTGAATGATACAGTTTATTGATATAAATATACTAATGGATTACCGCGTGGACTTCAGATTAAAAAGGCATACGACACACTATGTCACTTTTTTTTTGAATTGAAACTTCTTTAGAAGCTTTGTGATTTGGAACTCGATGAAACGAAAATACGTCACGGTAAAGAAACAAACACATAAATGTATAGGATTAACAGTCAGTTGCAGAAAATTCCATTAAAGTTTAAAGACAACATTAAACGTTAATCTACCATTAAATCGTTGCAGAAAACAAAATTTAAATGAATTTTAATGCTCCATTAAATTTCATTAATTCCTATGGGATTCCTATGGGAGTCGTAAAAGCCGACTAAGGGATTACCGGGGGATCGGGCAGCAGCGTTCCCCTGTGTACTAAAAACATCCACAGCGATCGCCAACCCGCCTGCCAAGCGTGGCGATTATGGCAAAACCCACCTAGGGGAGGCCCATGGCCAGCAGTGAACGATGAAAGGCTGATTGATGATGAAATTTAATTAATAAGAGGTCATTATAATCTTGGTAAAAATACTAAACTTTACATTTATCTTAATACTCCTAATACTCTATAATTCTATATCCATCTCAATCTCTCGTAGGCTACTTTTCAGAAGTTTCACTTCGGCCGTGTGTGAATTGCACACATATGGTTTTTTTTAAAGGACGACACCCTGCATTAAGGCATAATCCTTGTATTGCGGGGGACTTTACAAACATACAATTTTACGGAGATAAAGTACCCAGACTCAGAACTACCATTTACATATAGATCACACAAAGAGTTGTTCTGTGTGGGAACTGAACCCATAACACTCGGGCGGGAGGCCAGTATCTAAACCACTCCGTTATCGGTGTCACATTGATTGATATGTTTGCAAAATCTCACAGGAACAGTAAGCATATTTTCTCCTTCGGAGTTATTTTTTTGTTTAGGTCGCAGCCTAGTTGTGCACTTGCCGCTCGAATGAGCGACAAGACTAAGCAACTTTCACCCGATCGGCATCAGATGGGGTTTACCAAATGTGACAAATATTTGTAAACACCTAACCTTCTCCATGGTCGAGGCCGTGTGGGGCCGGCTTTAGAATTGTCCCACCCCTCTCTACCCACGGGAGTCGTAAGAGCTGATTGAGGGAACAAGGGAGTGGGCAGCAGCACTCCCTCGAGTATTAACAACATCCACTGCGATCGCCAACCCGCCTGCCAAGCGTGGCGATTACGGCATTATCCCCCATGACGGGACCGCTCGTTGTGGCGTTCCCTTGGGGAGGCCCATGTCCAGCAGTGGACGTCGAGAGGCTGATGGATGGATGGATGGAACCTTCTCCATGCTTCTAAAAGCCAGTTGAATAGAGGGTCCCGGCTGTCAACATAACTCCCTGGTACTCATTATGCGTTGTTAAAATCTGATTGACTTTTTTGCTCTGAGGTAACGACAACGTAAGATGCGCAAGAGAGTACTGGTGTAAAGATACGAAAGAGAATGCTCCGATGGTTCGGACATGTGGAAAGAATGCAACGCTCGTCGACTGGTTAAGAAGATATACAAAGCGAAAGTGGAAGGATATAGGTACAGGGGAAGACCAAGACTCACCTACCTAGACCAAATCGGTCATGTATTGAAAGAAGGTGGAGTCAGGAGTCTCCGAAACCGGCGAGCGTGTATGAAGAGAATTATGAATATTCAGGAAGCGATAGATGTATGCCTTTTGGAACTCTGTTCTCTCTGCCTACCCTGCAAGGGAGATGGCGTGATGATAAATAAGTAGGTCATCAGTTGTACCACTAGTTGGGTAGAAATATGTTAAATAGGCAGCCGTTCAATGTAAATAGGTACTGGTTATCAGCTAAGACTTGTCTTTTTTTCATCTAAGCTAATGATTCTCGGATCTGTGGAGGGCAAAACGCGCTAGAGAAAGGATCCCAGTGCGTTGGAGCGATGTGTTCTGCCAAATGCAGTTGGTAACGGGTGGTCCACTTGACGGAGCACCGAACTGCGAAGAAAAATTAGTGTCCTTCGTGGATGGGTTACAAATGTCACTTAACAGAGAAATGAGGCAGAAATAAAGTGCGTGATCGCAATATTTTTTTTTTACAGAGACGGAAAAATTGATTTCTTTTTGTTGCATATGGTGGTAGATGAGCTACGGCCCATCTGATGGCAAATGTTAACCGTCGCTCATGGACTCAGCTATACCGAACGTATTGTCAAGCCGCTGCTCACCATTTCATTTCACATAATATGTACATATATGAAATTAACTAACGGCTATCTCCTGCTACAGCCAAAACACACCGATGTGCTTCATGACTGGTGACGGGAGATGGTGGTACCAACCCGCTCGGGCCTGATAGCAAATGAGTGCCAATTGGTACCCAGCCCTACCACCAGTATAAAAAAACAACGTGTAAAGTAAAACTGTGATGTCTCCCACGGGTGTTACGCAAGGTGGCTAAACAAACCGTCGCTGATATAGTGGACGTTCATCAGCACTGTAATTCATCAATTATTGGTTAAAAAAGTCAATATACGATTATCTATACAAATAAATAAAATTGAAGTGTTTGTTTGTAGTGTCGAAATAACAGCTTTTTAAACATTTTGATCCGTATTTTAGCACTTGACATGCTCGGAAAAAGAGAACTTGCCCCGATTGGAAGGGACGTAGGTTCCATTCTCGCTCGCACTAAAGTTCTCTTTTTCTTCATTTACAAATTATTTGTACTTTAAAGCTGAGCATGTCAAGTGCTAAAATACAGATCAAAATGTTTAAAAAATTGCGCCATCAAATAGTACATATAAATTTTAATTGCAAAATTAAACTTATTATATTGGGTTAATGCATGTAAATGCATCCGATAGGTGGCGTTTGGTCGTAAAGACAAATGACATGAGGAGATTGGGTATGGCCGAAGGTCAGTGCGGTAGCTTAGGGGCTTAGAGCACTTCCCCGGATTGGAAGAGACGCGGGTTCGTTTTCCGCTCGCACTAAAGTGCTCTTTTTCCTCAGTTACAAATAACAGCTTTTTATTAAATGTAAGTGTAAGTTTATAATTAGTTTTCTATTCTAAATCTTTATCTGTTCAAATTGTTCCAGCTAATCTCGACCGGCAGATAGCTGATGTTATAAGGACTAATTTAGGCTACTTTTTTTTTCTCTTTTTTTTGAGGTGCGGTGCCAGAAACCTCCCCGTGGTGCACCCTGGGCATGAGCGACAGCCCCTGGAATCTACTTTTGGGAGCTGTCGCTCGCGGCGAATATCTGGCAAGACGGCGGGCCCACTTTGTGGTTGAAGCTCCTTGAAAGCCCCTGCTTTGCTCCGTGCTCTCTAGCCTTAGAGTGCTCAGGACGTAAAGATCGACGGGTCCAGCTACCCGATTATTCGAAAGCTGGACAGGCTATTATGGCAACCGCGTCAAATCGTAAACCTGATCAGTAATTGGTGTCGGCGGCTATGCCTCGGTACTCATTTTAGGAACAAGGGCTTGGCTTAACTGCCCGGACTGCGAGGAAGAAAACCTCTATAAAAATTACCCCGAATCCTAAGTTCTGGCGTGCGGTGAGGGGATGCATGGCTGACGGGCAGTTCAGTGTCGAGCGCGCTCCCAGCTGGGGCACCGGCGGACCCCCCCGGTTGGGTTATAAATTTACGCTTACCCGGGTATTGGGATCTCTGCCCTGGTGGACCGTGTATTTCTCCCATACTCGTGGGAACAGTTATGGAATCTGATTCTCTTAATAATTTATGTGTGTGTTCGTCTGGGGAGGGGGAGAATAGTGAAAACAGACCTATCTGTTCTCACTGCGACAGCCTGGCAAGCTACCCGAAAACTGGCCAAAAGAATGTTGCGACCGTGGACCATGCTGTGGAAGCGGTGGCAAAGGTTGTAGGAAAAATAAAGGATTCGACGCGGAAAGTAACCACTAGGGCCTCTGCCCGGAAAGCAGCGTCGACCTCAGCGGCCAACTCGACGGCTGAAATGTCCGCCGACGAAGCAACTCAAGCCGTTGTTACAGGCGCAAGTGCGAAAAACGCACGGCAGACACCGGGGCTGCGTCCGGGGTCTCTAGTAGTAGAGCCACTGCCATCACGCTATTGGCGCAAGCGTGCCCGGTCTATGGGTGATGCGGCCCCAAAAGGTGTCCGCGGCCCGGAGGGGGCGTGGCAAGGCATCGGCCTCAACGGGCCTAGCTAGGGCAGTGTCCGCAGCAAAAAGCTTCCGGAGGAGTGCACAGCGGTCGAACTCAGTGCGACAATACAGGAGGCCTTAGAAGAAATTAAAGAGGTCTCCAGAGTGTCAAAGGGACTCAAAGGCACATATGTCAAAAGACACTGAGGGAGTCGGTTGCTCGCATAGCTGATGCTTTTGCAATTTTGTCCAGCAGACCAGAGATCAGAGAGACATGATAAAAACGCCCGTCTCTCCAAGATTGTAGCAACTATGGCAAACGAACTAGACACAATGCGGGAAGATCTCGCCAAGTTGCAAGAGGGGCGGTGCAACCAAACTGCCTCAATGGAGATGCCCGCGGAAAAAGCACAACAGCCTGACAATGCCACCACCCTGGCGGAACTTGCTAATTTAAATGCGAGGTTCGCCGCTATGGAAGGTAGGCTGCTGCGTCCCCCGCTGGGTTCCCGTGCGGGAACTGCAACTCCCACGCCGTAGTAGTTGCAGAGACTCAGGTGGCGTCAAAGTCTCTGCCAGCCCCAACCAAGAAGGAAAGTACTTCCAATGCACAGTCGGCACAATCGACTCCAACCGCTGATCCCAAATTGGGTAAAAAGAAGAGGAAGAGGACCGTAAAAGAAGGCGCCCAACCTCGGAGGCAACTATAGCTGCCCCGATAGGCCGGGAGAGGTGGGAAGTCGTGGGGGCCAAAAAGAAGACGGCTAAGGGAAAAGACCCTTAGGCCGCAAAGAAGGCTAAAAGGCGAAATAGCTCCGCACTCCACGGTCAGCGGCGGTGGTCTTAAAACTGCAGCCAGAAGCCGGCTGAGGGCAATCTTCAACCCTGATGTGATCACGGTATCCAGGCCTACTAAATGTGCATCCATACGCGTACTAAGCCTGGACGATTCCGTAACAGTTGAAGAGTTGGTGGCTGCCGTGGCAAGGACGGCTGAATGTCTCCCGGAGCAAATAAAAGCCGGTGCGATCCGTCGCGGCATAAATGGTCTAGGGGCTGCTGTGGTCAGCTGCCCCGTCGCAGCAGCTCAGCAAATGGCGGATGGTCACCGGATCTTGGTGGGTTGGGTAACGGCGCGGGTGAGACTCCTGCAGCCCAGACCTTCGAGGTGCTTTCGCTGCCTCACAACCGGACATGTGGGGATTAAATGCTCCTCAGAGGTGAACTGCAGCAGTCTTTGTTATCGCTGTGGTAAGCCCGGACATACTGCTGGCTCCTGCAGTGCTACGCCGCACTGCGTGCTTTGTGCGGCGACGGGCAAGCTGGTGGAGCACCAGGCTGGCACAAAAGCATGTGCCCGCGTCCTACAAAGGGGGTACGAGGAAGGAGGGGGCCTGGAATAGGCCGACTCCTGGTGGTTCAGCAGCGAAAGCGCCGCAGAATCGTCAAGCCGGGGTGGAGATGGACACGCAATAATGTCTGCACGTCTCCGCTTCTTACAAGCCAATATCAAACACTGCGCTGCTGCTCAGGATCTTCTGCTCCAGACCATGGCGCAGCGGTTGATAAATGTTGCGGTTGGTCGCCGAACCATACTTCGTCCCCCCCAGAGATGACTGGGTGGGTGACGCAGGTGGCTCGGTAGCCTTAATTGTGAGACCTGCCACTGGTACCCTGTGCCTGGAGAATATCACCAGGGGACGGGGATGCGTAGCGGCGCAGATCGGGAATGTTGTCGTCATCGGATGTTACTTCTCTCCGAATCGATCCCTCGCCGAATTTGAGCGATGGTTGATAGAATTAGGCTCCATCGTCAGTCATGGCAGCCCTCACCCTATTATCGTCCTTGGAGACTTCAATGCAAAATCTAGTGCTTGGGGTTCCCCATTTACGGACGCCAGGGGTGAGGAGTTGGAGGAGTGGTCGCTGTCGATGGGCCTGCTTGTCCTCAACCGCGGCACTGTCAAAACGTGTGTGCGGCAGCGGGGCGGATCCATAGTAGACGGGTCGTTCGCTAGCCCTGCTGTTGCGCGCCATGTGCATGGCTGGTGCGTCGTTGAGGGGGTGTAGACACTTTCTGACCACCGGTACATTCAGTTTGATGTCTCCGCCCAGACCTACGACTCACCGGCCCATGTTGCCCCGGTTGGAGGAAGTCCGCGTTGGGCACTGAAAAGCCTCAATAGGGACGTCCTTTCGGAGACCGCCATCGTCCAGGCTTGGGCACCAGTGCCAGTCAGGCCGGACGATATAGAAGAAGAGGCCAAATGGTTTCAGGACGCGCTGTCGCACATCTGTGACGCGGCGATGCCCAGGATTCGTTCCACAAATCCGATGCGTCGGGTGTACTGGTGGTCAGCGGAAATTGCAGAATTGAGGCGTGCATGTATCTCTGCTCGCCGTCGGTACGCCAGGCACCGTGGAAGGCGTCGCCGCTACGAACATGATATTACAAGTGCGACAGCCAGGGAGGGAGAGCTGTATGAGGGGTACAGAGCAGCGAGAAAAATGCTCCGGGAAGCGATCTGGCGGGCGAACTCCCAGGCCTGCCGAGAGCTGATGGAGGCTCTGGACAATGATCCGTGGGGGTGCTCGTACCGTCTGGTGCTTGGTAAGCTGCGCCCCTGGGCGCCCCCGCTGACCCAGACCCTCCGACCGGAGCTGGTAGAGAACGTGGTAAGCTCTCTGTTTTCTGCTAGGGCGGAGTATACGCCACTGCCCATGTCTCTGCCTCTCTTAGAAGTGCCTAGCGTGGAAGTCGACGACGACGTTCCCTAGGTGACACGGGTGGATCTAGGGCGGGCGGTGCAGCGTCTTAAATCTAAAAGCACCGCCCTGGGACCTGACGGCATCCCTAGCCGAGCGTGGATTCTAGCCCAGGAGGCCCTCGGGCCCCGACTGGAGGGGCTCTTAAGCGCATGTCTCGAGCGGGGCCAGTTTCCGAAGATTTGGAAGACGGTACGGGGCCCATAGTGCTGTTGGACGCGGGTGCTCTACCGTGGATGCGATCATGCGCGTGAGAGCCCAGGCGGAGGAAGCAGTTTCCCGGGGTGAGGCCGCCTTGGCGGTGTCCTTAGACATCGCCAACGCCTTCAACACCTTGCCCTGGGCTTGCATTAGGGAAGCACTCGTTTTTCACCGAGTACCAAACTACCTCCGTCGAATACTCGGGGCCTATCTTTCGGAGAGGGCTGTGGTCTACCCGAGTCACAGTAGTTGGAGTTGGTGATAAATATCGTGCGGTGTTCCCCAGGGGTCGGTCCTAGGGCCACTCCTGTGGAACATCGGATACGACTGGCTGTTGCGTGGTGCTTTCCCCTGCGGTGTCTCCGTGACGTGTTACGCTGACGACACGTTACTCACGGCGCGGGGGATGACGCGCCGGCAGGCAACCGAACTTGCAATGGTTGGGGTTGCCCGAGTCGTGGAGAGAATCCGGTTGCTGGGCCTTCAGGTGGCTCTGGACAAAACCGAGGCTCTTTGTTTTCATGGGCCTCGGAAGGGGCCACCACATGGGTCCAGTATGGCGGGGGGGATACCTATAAAAGTTTTCCTGACAATAAAAAAAACTAGACGTCGTGGGACGTCTAGCAGATGTGAAAACATCGAAATTATTTAGTAGAAATAAAATGATCATAACTTGACAAAGTACTCCTCAAGACGAATCAAACGAGTATAAACTCAATAGGGTTGCGTAGTTTCATTACAGAGTTACTGTGGCCACCTACCAGCTCCATCGTCAGACTCTGGATACCATCTAGAGACAAAGTACTCGTCAAGACAAATCATACGAGCCCAAACTCGATGGAGTTATGTCGAGTTCCTATGGCCACCTTCTATCTATATCATCAGACCCTGGATACTATCTAAAGAAAAAGTACTCGTCAAGATGAATCAAATGATTCCAAACTCGATGGGGTTGCGTCGTTTCATTATAGAGTTACTGTGGTCACCTTTCAACGGGGTTGCGTCATTTCATTATAGAGTTATTGTGGCCACCTTCCAACTTCATCAACAGCCCCTGGATACCATCTAGACACAAAGTACTCGGTAAGACGAATCATACGAGCCCAAACTCGATGGGGTTGCGCCGTTTCATTATAGAGTTCCTATGTCCACCTTCCAGCTCCATCGTCAGATCAGCTTCATGTCATCATAATATTGCATTGTCACGTGATATACACATGCGTGTGAAATTTCAGCTCAATCGGAAACCGGGAAATGTGTCAAATTTAATTTTGCAAGATTTGAACGGGACAAGTACAGTAAAAGCGTCGCCACGCTAACAGCCGATTTTACCATTAGATGTTTCACATCAAAAAAAAAAGGCTACTTTTATTTTGGAAAATTAATTACGGATCTGCAAAAAAGAAAATAAAATAACTAAATTCCACTCTGGAACCATTATATAGGTATACCAAGAATACCACCAAAGGAATGTAACATAGTTCCAGTGGCCTGCCAATAAAGGCGGAGAGACGGCACACGGCGGGTTTCTTTCGTGGGTGAAGGCCCCACACTACCCTGTTCGTTGCCCCCGAACGACAGGGTGTACGGCTAGGAACATTTTTTCCCGCCTTAACAAAAAAAAGGTATACAAGAATGAACAGAAGTTTTACAGACAGGAACTTTTGAAATAAGATGCGGGACGTAAAACTGAACACGATTGACACCGAATAACCCTGTAATCCAAGTAACCCCTAGTGATGACAGGGTTATTATAACAATTTGTTTGAAACTGATGACACTATTGATATACGAAATGTATATCAACGAGGGCAACAGCCTTCGTCAAATTCTGGTAGACTCACGTGCTTTTTAAAACAGTGTCTCGTTTATAACATCAATTACCCGAAAAAGTCTGTGACCTACATCTCAGTGTCTCTTCAGTGAATTTTTATATATCGTAATCGTATATTGGATTAAAATTTGATAAGAACTGATACAAATATTTTTGCAGCATCTACTATCATTGACCATAAATTGAAAACATATTATGACGTCAATGCATTTTATCGTGTAAATTTTGGCGATATTGATTAGGAGTTATATTGTTATACTTATCTTAATAAAAATATGTCTGCATATTTATGTAAATGTTACTTATTATTGATATATTTGAGCACTTTTGGTAACGTTTACCAGCCTATTAATAATATTTTATAATTAATATATAATAATTACACACTTATCATCGCAGTAGGAGTGCAGGTCGTATACCACTGAAGTAATCCAACATAGTACCAGTGGCCCGCCAACACAGGCGGAGAGACGGCACACGGCGGGTTTATTTAGTGGGTGAAGGCCCCACACTACCCTGTTCGTAGCCGCTAATGACGGGGTTTGCGGTTAGGTAAATTTTTTCCCACCTAAACAAAAAAATGAGTGCCGGTCGTATAACGCGGCTCGCTTTTCTTAATGAGATTGTTCGTCGTGCTCTCGAGAGCGTCGTGCTCTCGAGAGCGTCGTGTTTCAAGAACAGTCGCTCGTCGCCGCCAGCGTAGCGACTGTTCTTGAAACTAACGGCTTGGTACGTGATGATGGCAAGAGACCAGATGGTAGGTCACTTCTACTTGGAAGATGAGTAGGTCTCTAGTGTGGAAAGCCACATCCGTAGATACCCTAGCGCCACCGCATCATCCAAGTACCGCGGTATGCCGGTACTGTTGCTGCTTCAGCAGACACTTAAAAATAACACAAATATCATAATCTTATTGATTATGTTTTTACTTAAGATTATGTTTTTGAGCCGCTTGGGTTAAAGTATCTTAGGACATTTTCCCTTTATAGCGAATTAGCGAGGAAATTAGTCAACTTTTCGAGTGCCAGAGGGCTGGCCTTTACTTTGCACAAAGAATAAGCATTGCCATACAATGTGGTGCTGCCAGCCTTCTGGGCACGTTACCCAATGACGCGGAGGAAATCTTCAATGCCTAACATGAACTCTTTAAAAATATTATTATTACGATAAATATTAATTTTATTTTGTGTACACAGAAAAAATATATTTTTGATCTGTACATTAGCACTTGTTCAGCTGCTTTAAAGAACAAATTATTTGTGAAATTTGGAAAAAGAGAACCTTAGTGCGGGTGGGAATCGAAGCTGCGTCCCTTCCAATCCGGGGAAGTGCTCTAACCGCTAAGTTACCGCACTGACCAACGGCCATTCCCAATATCCACATTCCCGCTCGCATTAAAGTTCTCTTTTTCCACATTTCACAATTTCTTGCGAAAAAATATAATTATAATATATCTTATATTATTTGAACTATAGTAATTAACAAACCAAAAGAGATTAGGTAGAAAAAATCCAAGTAGGTTGGCCATGAAGATGGCGGATATTAGCCTAATCCAAAACCCTAATGCTTACATACAATACAAGGCCAAGTTTAACAGATAAGCCTATGAGTTCAGTTATTTATAAATACATTAAAATTTATACATAAAATAATTAGCTTATCGAGACAGTGTCTGAAGTAGAATGCATGCATGGAATGCAGGTACAAATAATAGTACCACCGAAGGAATGTAGCATGGTTCCAGTAGCCCGCTAATAAAGGCGGAGAGACGGCACACGGCGGGTTTCTTTAGTGGGTGCAGGCCCCACACTACCCTGATCGTTGCCCCGAACGATAGGGTGTGCGGTTAGGATCATTTTTTCCCGCCTTAACAAAAAAAAAGGTACAAATAATAGTGAAATTTTCTATAATTAATTGTAAAAAACGGCAAAATCTGCATAATTAGTTGACAGAAATATAAGAACAAACTGCATCAAAAAAAATAAACAAATGAAAACCATATATATTATACAGAAATTGTAGGTAGTACAAAACGACAAAAGAGATTCAATTGCGCGCCAATCTTCGTGTGGTTGACCGACTTGACTATACGTTCAATAATATATGCCGTACTGTATTGTGAAAGTCTGTAAAAACTACTCAAATAAAGTTAAAAAAGAAGATGGTGTATCATATTTTTAGTAAGTAGACTACTGGTTTTTTTTTATAGTAAATGGGTGGCGAACTAGCATACGGCCTACCTGATGATAAACGGTTACCGTAGCCTATAGACGCTAGCAACACCAGTGGCATCACTCGCGCGCCGCCATCTCCAAGGAAACGGATAGGAGGTAGATAGGAATAAATAAATATTCAAGGACATTTCACACAACGTCACCTTTTTTCTTTTTTTTTGTTAAGGCGGGAAAAAATGTTCCTAACCGCACACCCCGTCGTTCGGGGCAACGAACGTGTGGGGCCTTCACCCACTAAAGAATCCCTCCGTGTGTTATCTCTCCGCCTTTATTGGCGGGCCAATGGAACTATGTTACTTTCCTTCGGTGGTAACTAAGAGGGGGACGGCGCGTACGCAGTCCCCACTACCAAAAATTACGCATCCAAGTTATCCACATTAGGCATAATCGCAAGGGTCAACCCAACCGCAGTGCAATGGGAAGGACTCGCCCTGAGGGAACCGCCTTCTTGATCACGGTGTCCCCTATGCCAGGTAAGTATCACACAACGTCCTCTGGTCCCAAACTAAGCTTAACACTTGTGCTATGGGTACCAGATTACGGATATAATACATATATTACTTTTTTTTGTAAATACATACCTACATATAATAGATAGAAAACACGCAGACGCAGTACAAATATCTGTGTTCATCACACAAATAATTGTCCTGAGTTGGAATTGAACCCACGACCTCGTGCACGGAAGTCTGTTATACTACCGACTACGCCACGAGGTCCCGAGTAATAAGGACAGGATAGGTAGGATAATAAGGAGAGGATAGGGAGGGGGTTTAGGCCTCCAGCGCTCTCAATCACCATACGAAACACAACGGTATGAGTAACTACCGTTGTTACACGCTGATCTTATGTGAGAGGGTGGTACTTCCCCGATCGAGCCGGCCCATTCGTGATGGGATAAGCAAGGCTCTATCAATAGAAATCATTTTACAAGTATTACTTTCATTAAAAAAAAATAGATTAAAATTTTGAATATTTGTAAAAATAAATCAATCACCATAAATAAATCATCAACATAACATAATATATATATACATAACATAAAACAATCAACTCACTAGAAGCTGCATAAGGTGTTCATGGTGCGGCCTATTGGTAGAAGCTGCATCAGCTAATAAATTATTGCAAAGAAAACTCAACACTATTTTAGTATACAAGGTTTCAAATCAGAATGTTGAGTTTTATATGTATTAATATAATGTACCTAGTACCTACGTTTATATAGGTTAAGTAGAGACATTTTTATCGTGAATTTTGTACTAGACCCGACGTCCATTTTTATTAGGTCAATGTATGCACAGATAATATTGGTTCTGTATTAAGAACTCGAGACATATAAAATGTTTTTAGTTCTTAATATGACGTTTAGGTATGCAATTAAGACAATGAAATGAATGCCGCTTACGATATCATATTGGTCAAGACTTTTGATATTGTTTACAGTTTTACACTTAAACCAATCTATCATAATCTTGAGTAACTTACCTCACGAAATATACGCTCAGATATGAATCTGAATTCCGACTAAGCAATATTCAATTATTATTATTGTACTTGGTTGCCAATACAATGTCAACTAATTTATATTGATTACAACAAAAATATTGCCTCAGTAACTATAATGTTTTTTTAAGTATTGCTTCAACAAACTAATCCGAGAAACGATCTTAACAGCCTTTATGAAGTGATATTTTAACAACTGCATCTAACACGTGTTATGCATTGCCATTATTTGAGTGATGAACTTCCCAAGTTTGTGAAAAGATGATAGTGAAGCACCAGGCTGACCACCGAACATTTACAACCGGTGACCTACCAAATAAGGGCGGAGAAACGACGTACGGCTGGTTAGTAGGCCCATGCTTCTTAATTCGGAGTCGCTGCGATAGTGAAGTATGTGGTCAAATATACATTTTCCCGCCTTTAACGGACTAACATCGAAACTTCTAGACATCTAAATATCTTAAACATTTTAGATCTATTTCTTTTAGCAATTGACATGCTCCGCTACTTTTTAAAGTACAAATTATTTGTGAATAAAGATAAAGAGATTTTTAGTAGGGGCGAGAATCGAACATTTGTCTTGTGATTAAGAAATTGGGATGATAGAAAGATCAGTAGGATAGCTTAGTGGCTTAGAGCACTACCCCGGATTGGAAAAGATGCGATTCCCGCTCCTACTAAAAATCTTTTTTTCTTTATTCACAAATAATTTGTAATCCAAATATCTTTACAGAATATCGCGTATATAATATTAGACTCTACCTGCTACTTCATCCGTGTTCATTTTAGAATACAAATACGTCACAAGTCAAAGGCCCTTTTAATTGTCTCTACAAAAAACAGTTATCCGATAGCAATCGTCTATCTTTCCGTAATAAAAATGTTTTTTGGGCTCTGACGTTATGTAGGTACGCTAAATTTCATGATGATCGATTCAGTAGTTACACCGTGAAAGCATAACTTTTCTAGGTTACTTTTTGAACTTTGCAACCACATTATTATACCGGACATTATTACACATTATCGTCCCGGCTTGGGCCGCACATTATCATCCCGGCTCTGGCCGAGCAGCGCCGTGAACTCGTCGCGGCAATAGGGGAGGACCTTTCACTGCCGAGCGCTTAGTGGGTGAGGGCCCCACCTTACTCTGTTCGTTGACCCGAACAACGGAGTGTGGGGTTATATACATTATTACCTGCCGTAACAAAAATAAAAAAAAAGGATAGCGAATTTTTATGGATCAAAATATTAGGGTGTATCTGTGGTTCCCAATATAGTAGCCAGATAATATATACGTATAGGTACCAGTTTTGAAGTCTAAACAAAAGCTATCAAACAAAATAGTTACTTTAAAATCAGTTGCATAGTTTTTGCGGGATACACACACAAACAGCCAGAATTCTAAAAAAAATATGTTAAGACACGTCTATATTGCCTAATACAGGATAATTTTCTCATACTTAAATAATGAATACCTGTTTTCACCAACGACACCTATATTTTGAAGTAACATATAAAATAATTATTCAAAGATAATTAATAAATTTTAATGTGAAATGAATGAATACTCCGATGGTTCGGACATGTAGAAAGAATGCCGGACGAGCGACTGCTTATGAAGATAATATACAATGCGAAAGTGGAAGGGTGTAAGGTACAGGGGGAGACCGAGACTCACCTACCAAGACCAAGTCGGTCATGTAGTGAAGGAAGGTGCAGTCAGCTCGAGTCTCCGAAACCGGCGAGCGTGTACGAAGAGAAATATTAATATTGAAGATGCAAGAGATGTATGCAAGAATAGAGCCTTTTGGCACTCTGTTCTCTCTGCCTAACTCGCAAGGGAGATGGCGTTATAATAGGTTAATAAGTTAGTAAAATTTACTTACTTTTTATAACAATTAGCTAATTGTTTTATAATTATTTATATATTTTTTTAACAATATAATGATGATTACTTACTTTTTATAACAATTAACTAATTGTTTTGTAATTATATATATATATTTTTTACCACATATACTGATGAATTGATATTCCTCGTGAAATAGATTTACGCATAAACAATTCACAAAAACTATCACTACAGCGTCATCCATATCAACAAACATTTAGGTGTGTCTATTTAGTCTGTGCGTAGGTGTGAATGAGCTTTACTCCCGTGTAATACGAAGCAAGCCAATATTTTGGTTTTTACATAGAGTGAATTTACTACTCTACTTAATTGTGAGATGGTCTATGGTATATATAGTGCGGTGGTTAATAAAAACCTATTCAGTTCACGCGGTATGCTACGTGAACTAAAGTAGGAATACTTACTTTTTAGTGACTCGGGTTATCGACAAATGACGTCCTCATTACGTAAACATTCCATCTAACGAAGAAGAAAAATTGGCTGTTGCAACTGACTATAATATAGCTGGATTTCAAATCAAACTTTAACAGACGTGAAGTCCTCGGTTGGTCCCCACCGGCATTGAATTCTGCATGACTAGCTTATTTTTGTTTATATTACCTAATAATATTGTCACAACTCACAATTAACAATAAAGGAATAAAATAATTCAAAGTTTTGTCATTCGCGTCATAAATAATAAAATAAATAAGTTATATGTATATATAGTATATACTTATATATACATTACATATTACTTCCATGACAAAAACCAAAAAACCATAGACTATAACATTCTCTGTCTATGATAAAAAAAAATAAACTGACGTATACGGGCAAATGTTGGCATACTAGAAAATTCTCCCATCTATTTTTATTACGAAAATACGTTGCTATGTGCTGGCATCCCTAATAACTTTGATGACTGGTTTTTTAGGCAATGATACAACGCTTTGTATTTAACGTATATTAAATATCGTTCGTATTCGTTATTTTTTGACGTACGTATGTTACGATAATCAATCGTTTGAAACAACCGGCCCTAAGTGCTAGCATTGAAGTTTTACTTTGTGGATATATTAAACAAATAAGGTCATTTTCATGTCGTTCCCGTATTAAAATAAAATGCGAAAATACGACGTCGAAAATTATTGTCACGAGCAGGACTTAAACCTGCATCTTCTGGAAAACTATCACGAATGCTATGCCAATTCAACCATCGTGACAATTGCTCGTGCCTGCGCCATTTTGTTGGATACATCCATCCATCCATCAGCATTTCAACGTCCACTGCTGGACATAGGCCTCCCCAAGAGAACGCCACAACGAGCGGTCCCGTCATGGGGGATAATGCCGTAATCACCACGCTTGGCAGGCGGGTTGGCATAAGTATGTATACTTAGGCTAGATACTATTAGTTATTCTTTTTTTTATTGCTATTGATGGCAGACGAGCCGTCCAACTGATGGTAAGTGGTAACCGTCGCTCATGGACTCAATTATACCGAAAGTATTGTCAAGGCGCTGAGGACCATTTTATTTCTCAGATATGAAATGAAAGAATAAACGGCTATCTTCTGATACAGCCAAAATACACTGACGTGCTTCATGCCCACATGTCACAGGAGACGGTGATACCGACCCGTTTGGACCCGATATCAAGTGACTACTCTCACTTGGAACCCAGCCCTACCACCAGTAATGCAATAGGTGATAATTGCTTACTTCCCTTAGTCGACTTGTACGACACCCGCGGTAAATGATGGGGTGGTGACCCTTGTATTCTTAGTCCGTCACCACACGGGAAATAAAAAAATATACTGCGCTATTATAAAGCTGTAACAGAGTTGTGTCTGTACATTAAAGATATTTGAGAGAATAATACTGTATTAGGCTTTGTTGGTGCCTATAAACTAAAAACATTTCATCAAATTTTTTATATTTTTCTTAGCACATCAAAACTTTTTGTTTGATAGCTTGATTAGACTTGAAAACTGTGTCTGCGGCGGCGGATCCGCGAGCAAAAGATAGTTATTAAGAAGTAAATTTTTTGACGCGATAACGTCTTATAAATCGATGAAAGTCTCACGTTCCGAATAATGTATGGCGACCGATGCATTGTTTATGAAACTCTCAGAAAACATATATGACGTTATCACGTAAAATTATCGTCCGTAAACCAACTTTTATATACTACGCGGATGGCAAACAAGCATAGAGCTCATCTGATGGTAAACGATTACAATAGGCTACAGATGCTAGCAACACCAGAGGTAGATATTCAAATCCAAGGTAAGAGATAGGAGGCGAAGTGGATGGATAATAAGGCTCCAGTCCTCCCACTCACCATAAAAGACACAACAGTAGAATGTACCTACCGTTGTTTAATGATGATCTTGTGTGAGAGGGTGGTACTTCAAATGAATTAAATGTCCATAAATGTTTGCATTGCAACAAGGAGGTTGCATTGATGTGGAGATTGGGAATGGCCGTCTGCCACTGCGATGGCTTAGCGGTCTGGAGCACTTCTCCGGATTGGTTCGAATCCCGCTCGCAGTAAAGTTCTCTTTTTCCACATTCACAAATAATTTGTTGTTAAAGAGGTTGTAATTCAAGATTTTTTATGCCTTCGAATAAAAAGCCAGCTCCTGGGACCACCAGTAGAGCCCCTTCCTTGGAGGAGGACGTCGCACATGGGGCATGGCCGAGTCACAGTGCAAAATCGGCCAGCCTCAACGTCCACCCCCTCAGTCAGGGCCGGTGAGGACAGCCACGATTGAACGATGGCTACCTCCGCCAGTAGGTCCCTACGAATAAGCCGCCCTAATAATATCAGTATGTATTATCTCAGTAACTGGTTGGCGCCACGATTATTTACCCAGAATAGTTAAACAATACGTTATCTTTACCTACATATTATCAGTAACTACACATTAATTTAATCATTGAAATAACTACTTATAACTTGATCGGAAATTCCTATGAGTGTTTATTTTTATGAATAAAATTGTACAATCGTCTGGGCCGAGGCCCACTGATAAACTGATATAAGATATATTAGATTATTTATTAATAAAGCAGGGTGTGTCCACCGGAAATCCTGATTTGTTTTATTTATTTTTTAGTTAATTATATCGCTAGTAGTCTTTACACGATATAATGCATACATATATATTAACACGCCTTTTTCCGTAGGGTTAGGCAGAGACCACTTCTCTCCATTTGCTACTATCCTGACACACATCTGACACACATCAAAGTTGCAAGTAATATTATGCGCCTAACTTAATCATCTTATCTTAATTCTCTTTTCTCATTTTTTTTAAATCTTGTTAGTTCACACTCATAGTGGTTGCTATATAACATTCAACTGTCTCAACTGCCTCGGTGGTATAGCGGTAGTGTATGCGACTGCTAATTATGAGGTCTCGGGTTCGATCCCCGCGTCGGGCAATGTTATTGAGCTTTTTCCTAAAAAGAAAAATTCTCAGTAGCAACCCGGAGTTTGGAAATGTGCCCAGTAGACGTCAATAGGCTCGCCCCCTATTACGTGGGACTTAAACATAGCTGACGAATCGTGGGTGTATAATGCACCTCTGCCTACCCCTTCAGGGAATACAGGCGTGAAGTTATGTGTGTTTTGTAAAACTTATATGGTTAATAAGTTTTAATTATTCTAAACTAAAGTTGTGCTGATTTAGTGCGTGTATATGAACAATTATTTATGTAATATGTATGTGAGTATTCTGTGACAATAAATCATTATTATTATTATCTTTCGCTTCATCTACTTTTATCAGAGCTTTCATGCATACTCTTCGGTTACGAGTACTCCTAACCTGGCCTTCCTTAAGAACGTCTCCAATCTGGTCAGAATACGTTCACCTAGGTCGACCCCTACCAACTTGCCCATTCACAGTCACCTTGTAGGTATATCTGTTTCGATAATCTTCGTTCATCCATCCTCTCTACGTGTCCGAACCACTTAAGTATTCCTTCGATATAATGTTGCTTCGATATAATGTCGGTCAAACGTTAGAATGACGTTATCCGTTTGTCTTATAGACAGATAGCAATCGCTCTGTAACTGGTAATGAACTGTTGAATTCAAGGTGACGCAGGACCGATCGTTATACGCTTGGGGATGCCGCGTTTGTCGAGCTCCAAAAGTGAAAAAAAATAAACTGCTCAATATGGTTACCGTATAAATTCGTATCGACTCCAATATTTAGAAATATTAACGAGTACCTATAAATTATTTTGATCTGTATTTTAGCACTTGAGATGCTACTATAAAGAGCAAATTATTTGTGAATGTGGGTAGTAAAGATAAATGTGATGTGAAGATTGCGAATGGCCGTCAGTCACTGCGATGGCTTAGCGGTCTAGAGCACTTCCCCGGATTGGAAGGGACGCAGGTTCGAATCCCACTCGCAGTAAAGTTCTCTTTTCAACATTCACAAATAGTATTATTTATTTTTTTGTTATTTCTAATGATGGCAGATGAGCCACGGCCCACCTGATGATAAGTAGTAACCGTCGCTCATGGACTCAACTATACCAAGGGTATTGTCAAGCCGCTGCGCACCATTTCATTTCTCAGAAATGAAATAAAAGAATAAACGGCTATCTTCTGCTACAGCCAAAACACACTGACGTGCTTTATGACCGACGGGTCGGTACCACCGTTTCCTGTGTGTGACCATACAGGAAACGGTGGTACCGACCCGTCCGGGCCTGATATCAAGTGAGAGTACTCACTTGGTACCCAGCCCCACCACCAGTAATGCAATGTGAAAATTGCTTACTTCCCTTAGTCGCCTTGTACCCGTGGGAAAGGATTGGATGGTGACACTTGTATTACAACACAAGGACAATTGATGATAAATTAGTTAGATTTTATAAAGCTTATTCTTTGAAACATGAAGTGCGTTGCTATGTTGTTATCATGGTTGATTCATAAACGAGCCAACGGCGCATCTGTTGATTATGAACCGCTGTTAACCAATAAACTAAACAGAAGGCGAAGAGCCTAAGTAATTACCTCCTGTGTTAATTGTCGTGAGTTCCCACACGGACAAGATGTGATATACAAATACGTAATGCATACAGAAAAGGAACAGAATTTTTCTATTGCAATATTTATTTTTGTTTGGGAAATAACTTTTCGAACAGCACACGCTATCGTTCATCATATAAGGGCCCCCTCCCCTCGATATGAGTGCACAGATGGCGGAGTACCACTCCGACTTAGATACCGGCCTCCCACCCGAGTGTTGTGGGTTCGATTCCCATACAGGACAACTCTTTGTGTGATCCACAAATGGTTGTTCTGAGTCTGGGTGTACTTTGTTTTTTTATGTTTGTAAAGTCCCCCGCGATACAAGATTATTCCTTAGTGCGGGGTTAAAAATATATATAACGATAAAGTGTGATATACCTTTCGTATGTAGCCTTCTTCCACTAAAATAATTCACCATTTGCCGTCCCTCCGACTGTTTTGGCCAAGGAATATACTACCAAGAGTTATTGGCGAACTACTAAAACTGTATGATATCTCTTCCATGGTATCCAAGAATTTGACGTAAATGCGTCAATTGTCATGACTAATATATAATATCTTCACTTTAGGGATGGGCCGAACATCATTTTGTATTCGGTTTAACCGAATTTCGGTGGTTTGAACCAAACTTCAGCATTCGGCCGTAGTTCGGTTTAAATGCCGAACATTCGGTATAAGAAAAACTTAAATATCTGTACTTTAGAGAAAAAAATCTATTCTACTTCAAGATTTGAAGCATTTGCAGATGCAAATAAGTTATATACTATACATATAATCATTTAAACATGGCCATCAATTTTATAAATTAAAATGTACTTATAATACAATAATTATTTTTTTTTTTTTTAATTCGGTTGTCTATGAAATGTTGGAATGAAACACAGTAATTTTAAATAACAGTGACACCATTATACTGGCTGTTTTTAAAAGTCATTTGTCTTTAATAAAAATTACACTAAAAACATGACATTATTACTTCCGGGAAAGCTTGGCAAAAATACACCGAAGTTCGTACTCGGTTTAAATCACATTCAACCCATCTCTAATCTTCGTAATTAGTTCATTGTTTAGTTTTTTTTATGAAATTGTGTCCCGACTATTGAACTCGACTAAACTATCGTATTCCCGTTATTTAAGATCGTTATCTTTACGTTGCTGTAGTATAGTACGTTTAAGCCTAAAACACAATTAAAAACGACGACTTTGCAGACATCCAATATCCATTAGCAGAGTACGTAGTTTAGTAGTAAGTACATTGACACCTAAACACCTTCAACAAACTATGTCGACTGTCTCGAGTAGTATTACCTCTTATATCTATATTTCTAAATATACCTATGGGCTTTTAAAAGAGACACATTCCTTTTAACATAGCTCTATTTATAGTATTTATACATACACACATAAAAAAAGTTTGAGATCACTTTGAAAATACGAAATACTTTTGTTGACAGTGTGGTGAAAGTTTTTTTATTTTATGTCTATGATTCTTCATTTAAAAATGTGATATTTGATCAAAAACATGTCAAAAACAATTGTTTTTCCCTATAAAAAGAAATGTAATCTTTGATTACGTTTATTCAGAAATCTGACCGACAAGATTCAAGCATATTTATTAAATTTTTCGTGTAAAAAGTTGATTTGGAAAGATGCCGAAAGGATTGCCTGACGCTTTACGAGCAAGAATTGTTACTTACAAAATCCACATTTTGAAACAAATCCAAGGCTCTTCTATCTCCAGCGAGTAAGTCAAGTTCGAGCGAATATTCAAAATCTAAATACTAAACTGTTAATCATTAAATTTTGCATACATTGAGTCCGTAGCCCAGAATAGGATATTCTATCCCAGAAACAGTATCGTATCCTTTAGTAATTTTATATAGAAATAATTAATATGCCATAGTAGAGTATATTTTACTGACCTAATCCTAATGATCATTTATACGAAGTCGCGGTTAGAAGTCATTGTGTAGGTAGGGTACACCATTAACCCGAGATGACGGCGCACGTGTTCCGCGAGCGCCTCTCGACGAGGGAGCGCTAGGCCCTTCAAACCAGATGGAGCCACCAGCACTGGAGGCCCAGACCTGCTAGGGGTGGAGGAAATCGTGCGAAGAGCGTATACCTCGCCCCTGGCCACAGGAAGTCTGAAGGAACAACGCGGGATTTTAGCAGGTATATCAATTGGGGAAATTGGGACTCCGGCATAACCTTTCTGCCCGCCCGGCAGAAGGTATCCATAAAGGATATCCTCGCGGAAAAAAAAGTGTACACTATTATAAATGTTGTTAAATGCCGATATAATATAGTGTCTGATACTACGAGTGCATTGCACCTGTCGCACCAGCTTGAAAACATGTATACCAGGGTAATTCGGTGTTAATTCAGTACTAATCTTAGATGGGTGAAATTTTATGAGCCCGCATCAGTAACATACTGTGCTTGTGAAATTCTCAGCACTGCTATTCAGAATACATGTGCAACGCCATCTATGTAAACAATGTGTACTAAATACTGCTCATCCATAATACGAATTTATATAACTTAAAAAATTACATATTCAGTACATAATATGTGATCTATTTATATCCTACACAAAAACAATGAACACTTAGGAATGCTTTTTTCTTCTTTTAAGTTTTCACTTCTGTTGGCAGTTCTCATCACTGCCTATGTTGACCTATTTAAGTCAATGACTGCCTATGTTATTTTTTTAATAATAGGAGATTGCGGTCCAGTTGCGCTAGTGCAGCGGCTAGTGTCACTTGAACGAACGATAAACATTCGCTCAGCCGACATCGGGATCACCTATTTGTGTGGATAATGTGGATATGACTTCCTTCCTCTGTGCTTCAACATCCTGGCAGTCGTTACAGGTCGTCAGGGTCCTCGATAAAATCACTCCAGTCTTATTCTAAGATCGATGTCGTAGTTGGATCGTGGAAGTCAAATAGGCAGTCGCTCCGTATAGGTAGAGGTGGATCAGCTAAAACCAAACAAAGCGAAGGCATTCTAACACAGCGTGAGAAAATGACTAGAAATATATAGGTACACTTTTATTTGCACGCGTCATAAGCAAAGCGTTGAGATGGGTACTACTGTCACTTCACAAAAAAGAACTGATTTTTCAAACATAAAATGTCTCTATTTATCATATATTGCACTTGTAAAATAATATATACAGACACATATCAAGAAAAAACACTATTTTTAACACTCAAGATATGTTTGATGCCATTTTTGTTATTTAAACTAGTTAAAAAACTGTTTAAAAAAGTTCTGTCTTGAACGTCCGTGTGTCTGTATGTGCGGATCCTGTATGTTTGTTAACACGATAACGACCGAAATACTTTACTAATCGAGCCTTTTGCATGCCTCATAAGCGAAGCGTTGAGGTGGGTTCTACTCCCGTTTTACACGGAACAACTGATTTTTCAAACTTAAAATGTCTCTATTTATCATATATTGCACTTATAATATAATATCTACACACATATATAAAGAACAAACACTATTTTTAACACTCATGATATTTTTGATGCTATTTTTGTTATTTAAACGAGTTAAAAAACTGTTTGAAAAAATTTGGCTTGGCCGTCCGTGAGTTGTAGGTAATGTATGTTAACACGATATCGACCAAAATACTTTACTAATCGAGTCTTTTTTTTTCGTTTACGAAGTATTATGATTAGGAATAGAGCCCTATTACTTTTCACGGTCTGATTTGATGTGGTTTAATTGTTATTAAATAAACAAAAAATACTGAATATTTACGCTCGACGCGACACTAAAACCAGCGCCTTTCATGAGAACTACCTACCTTTTTACGTACGCATAGCCACCGGTGGTTTTACTATCGTCAACAGAACACCGTTCGCTCGGCCGGTACATTGTTTTTTGTTAAAAGAAAGTTCTTACCTTTGCTTGACGAACTGGTGATATTTGTCAAGTATAATAACTATTTTATCCATAACAATAATTAAAAACACTAAACACACGTAAATAATAACACACCAACGTTATAAAACATGAAAAAAACATATTTTACATTCCACAATTTTTACGACACTGAAATGTCAACCTTGACGTAATGACGTTTCGGTTCATTTTGACGGCCGGGCGCAAGCGATTTTACAACTTGTTTTTACAATGATACAGTTTATATTGGCTTGAGTAATTTTAACTATAACTTAGAATACAGACCAGACTAATAAAATGGTAAAATGGAGAGGCACTGAGGTAGACCAATATAGAAGTACTTCTTAAAATTAGCGCTAGATGGCGTATAAGACACGAAACCCACATTAGTACTTTTTGAAATTAGCGCTATCTATGTGATTTATTGAAACCTACTTAGTAAGACCAATACATTATTAGTTACTTATCAAATAATCAATTTTATTGTGAAAAAATGAAGATTATGAGGCGTGCAGTTTTGGACTTTCCAAAGTATTTTTTCTCTTATGCTTCAATATAATTAGGAATAGAACCCTATCACTTTTCACGGTCTGATTCGATGTGGTTTAATTGTTATTAAATAAACAAAAATACTTTGAATATGTATGGTCGATTCGATCATACACTACAATTTAACAGTAGTGACACCTTGAAAGATCTTGTAATCAGTTTTATTGTGAAAAATTAAATTATGAGGCGTGCACTTTTGGATTTTCCAAATTTTTTCTTTTTTGTTTTGGTGGGAATTAATGTCCCTAACCGTACATCCGTCATTCGAGGCAACGAGCAGGGTAGTGTGGGGCCTTCACCCACTAAAGAAACCCGCCGTGTGCCATCTCTCCGCCTGTGTTGACGGACCACTGGTAGGTACTGTGTTGGATTACTTCAGTGGTCCGCCGATACACTAGTTGGTAATTCAAGACATAACTATAATTATATTCAAGATATAACTATCAATTTTAAGAAAACTAATGAGGACAGATAATTATTTATATCAAGATGTATATCAACATTACATTCATTGATACAGACACTATTCAATGAAAATATTTGTGTAATCTAATAAATAATAATATCTTTATATCCGTAAACTTCCTGGCTACCTACAGATTATACGACCTTCCAACAATTTTACTAAAAACCATGACGAGTCAGTGTAAACACTATTAGGTAATTAATAAATCAGACGAAAGTGAACTTGTTTGTTTTTTGTTACGCTTTTACGCAGTAACTATTTATCATCATTATCCGATTATCATGGTTATACAAATAATGCCCACGGAGTACAGAAAAGAACTAGATACTAGTCTTTCTTTTTCTTTGAGGCCTATAACAAACACAAATATTCAGATAATTATTACGTAATCTTCAGTTAACGATATAGATTAGTACTATTCCATAATCTATGCATATTGTGGTACACTTTACTGAGAAACTATCACACTTTCAGATTTGGGCTTTGACATAGTAATTTCAATTTATTTCTAGATGTGTTAACTATCATAAAATTATAGATAATACATCTAGTATTATAGATAACACATCTAGTATTTTATACACATAAAAAATATAACAATTTTTATTAACTACTTAATTAGAATTTTATTGTATTCCTGATGCCATCTGTCGAAAATTATAAATTAAATAGGAAACTTCGCGAGCCCTCACAAAGTTCAGCTTTTTGCTAATTATTAATCAAATTAGTTAAAATCAATGACTGCCTTCGTGGTGCAGCAGTAGTGTGAGCGACTGCTGATCATGAGGTCTCGGGTTCGATCCCTGGGTCGCGCAGTGTTATTGAGGATTTTCATAAAAATAAAATTTCTCAGTAGCAGTTTGGAAATGTGCCGGGTAGACGGCAACAGGCTCGCCCCCTATTACGTTAAACATTGCTGGCGAATCGTAGGTGTATAATACACCTCTGCCTACCGTTTCGGGGATTACAGGCGTGATGCTATGTTATGTTTTCATTAATCAAGCTACGTACGTCTATATTGTGACCAACCGGCAAAATACATTATAATTATTGTCTGGCTAGTGGCGCGTGCGTAATAAGATAAGTTATATCAATATTTAGTATGTAATTCGCGCGTAATATAAGTATGTTATGTTTATCATTAACGCCGTGTGGGACCGGCCTTAGAATTGTCCCACCCCTCTCTACCCACGGGAGTCATAAGAGCCGACTGAGGGAATACCGGGGAAGTGGGCAGCAGCACTCCCTGAGTATTAACAACATCCCACGCCAACCCGCTTGCCAAGCGTGGCGATTACGGCATTATGCCCCATAATGAGCACACAGTTCTCTTGGGGAGGCCTATGTCCAGCAGTGGACGTCGAAAGGCTGATGGATGATGGATGTTTAGCATGTAAGCCTTTTAATTTTACTTAATTCTTACATTTATTTTTTCTTCATTTTCTTTTTTGTTCGAGTACGTAGGTACTGGTTAAGCCGATGCATATACCTTACTTGTGTTCGTGCGTAACATATAAAAAAAAATACTTTTTTCTTTCTTTCTAGAGGCTATTATGTCTTAAAAATAGACAGTTCGTATAGGGTAGCATAGAAATTATTAATGTGCTCTTAATTACATAATTATACCCAATATCGGCCAAATCCTAAATTTAACGCAGACGAGGTAGATAGAAGCTAATTATTAAACAATTGATATAACAAAAACAAATTAATACAAGTAAATAACGTAAAACATATCTACATTTACTAATTACAAAATATATTAATTTTTTCAATTAGTATGAAAGCCAATTTTTATCAATATTTAATTGAAATGGATCAATAACCTCGCCTAGTTCGCTTCATTTGTTTAATCATTAAGAAAAGATTGTTCTTTGTGTACAACCTTAAAACCTTACATGTATTCTTATACGTGACATGATTTAACTTGACAGTATAACCAGCCAGTGTGAAGCATTGTCACGTGACATGCAGCACAATATGTTAATTTCACACCTAGCTTCCCTCCAACTCAACTGATCTATGTGGGCAAACCTCAATTGTAAAAGCTCGTTCCAGCGAGTGTTACAAGCTAAAACGAACCGCACATCTAAATAAAACCGGAGATATAGTTAAAAATGCTATACCTAAAACAGCCGTAGGCCCAAACCCCTAGCCTATTTTCTGCTTATATGTTTAACTTCCCGCTAAGAAAATTGTTTTTATTGCTGTTAATGGCAGACGAGCCACGGCCTATCTGATGGTAAATGGTAACCGTCGCTCATGGACTAAACTATACCGAGAGTATTCTTAAGCCGCTGCTCACCATTTCATTTCACAGATATAAAATGAAAGAATAAACGGCTATCTCCTGCTACAGCCAAAACGCAACGATGTGCTTCATGGCCGGTCACACGGGAGATGGTGGTACTAACCCGCTTGGGCCCGATACCAAGTGAGTACTCCCACTTGGTAGCCAGCCCTACCACCAGTCATGCAATGGATGATAATTGCTTACTTCCCTTAGTCGCCTCATACGACACCCGTGGGAAAGAATGGTGTGATGACACTTGTATTCTTAGTCCATCACCACACGGAAAAAAATCCTTCCAATCCTCTCCTTATCATCCCTCTTAACTCTTTCCTGGGGAGGGCGACGCTCGAATGATGCCTCTAATGTTGCTAGCGTCTATTAGGCTATGGTTACACTACTATCAGGTGAAAAGTAGGTATGCTTGTTTGTCAATAAAAAAACTATTATGGTTGTCTGTAAAGTCTGTTTACGGACGATAATTTTATGTGATAACGTCATGAAGAAATTAGGTTTGTACTTTTAAACAATGTAAACTAATAGAAATCGTAACTGATAGAAATCGAATGTTACATATTAAAAGGTACGACCGCGCGTGCTGCTATACAATAATTCAGATACGCGTGTTGCCCGGGACGCGTTCGGGCGAAGAATGTCATGTAGGTCGGTGGGCTGGCCGCCTCCACGTTCTTCAGCCCGCGGCTCTTTTGTGGCATCGATCGCCATACATTTTTCGTAACGTCAGTCTTTTTTGTACGTTCAGCCGGACGTTCATCGATTTATAAGACGTTATCACGCCAATAAATAAATCTACAGTAAGAAATCGAGTTTGAGTATAACTATTAATTCTGAGTGCTGCTCAAAAATGTCACACAAAATTTGCGTGATTTCCACTATACATATATACTGGTATATCATTCTAAAATCTAAAAATCTTGTTGGGCCGTTAAATCTCGGCTTATCAGTGATGTACTGGTACAAAAATCTGAATTAAACCGTAGTATTAAGTAAATAGGTCTAGGTTAATAGTGCGTCATAATTTAATGACAAATATTTGCATGTTGATCTTTTAGACATATTTAACTTATACATTCAGTCAAGAAAGTATTGGGAATGGATGATTTGTTTATGGTTCCAAATTCAAATTTTTGTTTTTTTTTGTTGTGACAACTGTTATCCATTTTGGCGTAGAGTTTGAGTTGCATCTGCTGTTTTTAGTTATATCATATCTAGCGTGTATTGCGAATTTCATAATGAACAAAAACATCGAACAAAGAGTTTGTCTTAAATTTTGCATCGCCAATGGAATTTCGTGTTCGGAGTCACTGAAAATGTTACAGAAGGCTTACGGTGAATCGAATTTATCAAAAACACGTGCTTATGAGTGGTACAAAGCGTTTAAAAGCGGTCGAGATGTGATGGAAGATTTGCCTCACTCTGGTAGGCCATCAACGTCTGCAACTGAAGTTAACATTGCAAAATTGAAAGGAATAGTGACTGAAAATCCTCATTCAACTTTGAGAGATATAGCCGCTGAACTTTCTTTGTCTCACGAGTCGATCCGTACCATTTTAAATAATCACTTGGGTATGAAACATGTTTCTGCTCGGCTAGTCCCAAAAGACCTGAATTTTCTCCAAAAACTCAATCGCATGAGAGTCGCTGAGGACATGCTAGAACGAGTCAATTCCGACACGATATTCATGAAACGCATTGTTACTGGTGACGAAACGTGGGTTTACGAGTTGACATGCAAACTAGTCAACAAACTTCGGAGTGGCGACTTCCAACTGAACCGAAACCGAAAAAAACGCCAAAGTCAATCAAATTTAAAAGTCATGTTGGCTGTTTTCTTTGACTATCGCGGTGTTGTGCACTCGGAATTCTTGCCAGAAGGTCAAACGGTAAATAAAGAATATTATTTGAGCATTATGCGGCGTTTAAGAGAGCAAATTCGACGAAAAAGGCCAGATTTGTGGAAAGAAAACTCTTGGATTTTTCACCACGATAATGCGCCTTCGCACAAGGCCATCATTGTGAATGAATTTTTGTCCAAACACTCAACAAATACTATCGAGCAACCACCACATTCACCAGATATAGCTCCAGCCGACTTCTTTCTTTTTCCTAAACTCAAATTACCACTTCGTGGCACCCGTTTTCAATCGGTAGAACACATAAAGGAGAATTCGCGGCGAGAACTGAACTCGATTCCGGAAACAGCGTTTAAAAAATGTTTTGATGATTGGATTATTCGTTTTCATAAGTCTATCGTTTCTGAAGGAACATACTTTGAAGGTGATAAAATAAATTTGGATGAATAACAATAATTTTGTGTATTATTGATCTTTTCCCGGTACTTTATTGACAGAGTAGTATTCTCATTATATTGATCTGTATTTTGGCACTTGTCATGCTCAGCTACTTTAAAGAATAAATTATTATGAAAGTAGAAAAAGAGAGCTTTACTGCGAGCGGGATTCGAACCTGCGTCCCATGCAATCCGGGGAAGTGCTCTAGACCGCTAAGCAATCGCAATAGCCGACGGCTACACCCAATCTCCTCTTCACAATTGCTATTTAGATGTATTTACGACTCACGCCATCTTTTGGATTTACATAAGTATATTCTCATTTGCAATTTCATGACAGGGTCTTATGGGACCACAGCGGATCGGTATTCGCTAGGATCGAAGGAGTAATATTTACTATTGTGTATAAAATGGAGGTTCAAAATCTAAGACTTCAATTAAATATATGTACCTACACATATATTTAATTGAAGTCTTAAAATCTTGAACCGACGTTTAGATTAAATTCTTAAAATAAGTCTTCCATTCTTAGAGCATTAAATTTAATACTTTTTAATCTAATACTCTAAACTTCTCTAATACTCTAAACTCTAATTTAATACTCTAAACTTTCATGACCCTAAAATTTTTTATCAATGACACATAATTATATCATTATATTCTACACTTATGTATGGTAGTAAATGTTGGACATGGCAGAAGAAGCATGAGAGTATAATAAATGCTGTGAAGATGAAAAGTCTGAGAAGCATAGCCGGAGTGACTCTGATGGGCAAAGTGAGAAATAGTGTGATACGAGAATGCTGTAGTGTGAAAGAAGACGTAGTTAGAAAAAGGAATGCTTAGGTGGTTCGGACACGTAGAGAGGATGGATGAAAGAAGATTAACAAAACAGGAATTTGAATGGGCAAGTTGGTAGAGTTCTAACTAGGCGAACATATTTTGACCAGATCGGGGACGTTCTTAAGGAAGGCCAGGTTAAGAGTACTCGTAACCGACGAGCATGCATAAAAGCGCTGATGAAAGTAGATGAAGCGAAAGATGTCTGTCAGGAAGTGGAGAGAAGTGGTCTCTGCCTACCCCTACGGGAAAAAGGCGTGACAATATGTATACATGTACATATATTCTACAATGAATATTTATGAAAGACCTGACTGGAATAAGATTTTTTTTTCAAACTTTTTACTTTTCTCTGCTATTGGGCACGTCGTGTCTCCTATCATAGTGAGAGGGGGGATATAGCCCACCGTCCACCCCACTGGCCCGGTGTGGATTGTCAGACTTCATAAGCCGTTGAGAAAATCTCTCAGGCATGCAGGTTTCTTCACGATATTTTCCTTCACAGAACAGTGATAATTCGTAAATAAAAGCACATAATTATAATATCGAGAAATATTCAAAAGTATAGAGATATGTCATG
This sequence comes from Leucoma salicis, assembly GCA_948253155.1. Taxonomy (NCBI): domain Eukaryota; kingdom Metazoa; phylum Arthropoda; class Insecta; order Lepidoptera; family Erebidae; genus Leucoma; species Leucoma salicis. The sequence goes on along the minus strand of OX411822.1, from coordinate 8,487,032 downwards.
TTCATTTTGAGCACGCAACACGCACTAAAATAAGTGTGCGATAGGATAGTAAATAAAGTCTGCCACGGTATTTTCTGATTCCGTTTAATAGAATAAATCAAACAAAATTAAATAATCTCAATATAATCTCTTAGAAGTATAGTTCCTGAATATACCTTTCTTAATTTTTTTTTAATTTATCCGTATTATAATCACAATTGTTCGAAACCTTATTGTCCATTACACTGCGTCGAATAGTCTCGTTTAGCCGATAAGTAATTATGGTGTAAAGATAATTAACCGCACGCTCGTCATTCCGACGAGTGTTTAGAAACATAGTGTGTAACTTAGAGATCTTGCTTTGTTTTAGTAATAACTTCGATGGTGAATAACGGCCGCGATGTCAGTATTTAAAATGATAACACTTACGTGCGCTGATTAAAGACTTTCTTAGTAACACTTGTGAGGTGGTTTTTTTTTTATAGTTATATCGAGGATTGGAATTAAGTTATGACGTAGGTTTGTTGCAATAAAAATGGTCACGTGAAGGCAATTTATAAATCACTAAGGTTACGCTGCTCTCCAACAGATGGAAACCATTGTGACGTAGTAACCATGCTTATAAAATAAGGGCCTTTGTTTGAACTACTAAGTATATAATTATATAGGAACACACTTGGTAGTGGTGGTAGTATTTATAAGGCACTTTGATCTAGGCTTTGGTCCTTGAAAATTCCTTCTGATTAAGGAAAAGAAAATGCTGCATGTAGAATATTCGATGGTTTTGGAAACCTGTACTTAAGTTACCTTTATTTGTGCTAAATTATATTAAACGTCTTTTTTAAATAATATACGTTTCTTTTAAGAACACTAGTGAATGATTCCCGTGTCTCGGATGACTTAACTAACACAATAAGCACCTGAGGGAACCAAACCCACAAAACTGTGTATGAAGGTCGGTATCCAAAACCACTAGTCAATTGTTATGACTCCAATAACTCAATTCATTTGCATAATTTTATTGGCATCGAAACTTGGGCTTCGGTAACAAAGAAAAATTCAATCATGTTAAAAATTTAAATTCAAACCTATATGACGAAGGTATACATAATTACTTATTTTAAGCTAATTACTAGTTATTAAAAAATTCTATAATGATGAAGGACTATAATTAATTAAATTTAAAAAAAGTACCTACCATGTTTTTGTAACGGACTAAAAAATATAAAATAGTCCGTTATAAAAACATTTTTTTTTATTTTATTATTATTTTCTTCTTTTTTTCACATTTTCATGCATTTTCATCCACTTCTGAGATGAATGTAGGGACATTCATGCGGTTAGGGAACCGCACACCCCGTCGTTCGGAGCAACGAACATGGTAGTGTGGGGCCCTCACCCACTAGATACTTAAACCCGCCGTGTGCCGTCTCTCCGCCTTTATTGGCGGGCCACTGGAACTATGTTATATTACATTCCTTCAGTGGTCGGACAGATATACACAAGAATGCGAGTTAATAAAAACATCGTAATAATATTAGGTATAATACTTTCGACAATTTTTTTCGAATTTTTATTTTGTAACTGGTTATATAAAGAGATTTCCAACAATAAAAAAGTCAATTTTGATTTTTTGAAGAAAATTTGCCTTATTTTTTTTTAAATGTGCCCGGTAGGCGTCAATAGGCTCGCCCCCTATTACATGGGACTTAAACATAGCTGGCGAGTCGTGGGTGTGTAATACACCTCTGCCTACCCCTTCGGGAAATACAGGCGTGATGCTATGTTATGATTTTGAAGATTGTGCAACTGAATTAAAATACTAATTGGTAAAAAAAAATCAACATCCCATTGATAATCGCCGGTAATAGTATGCAGCGAATAAATTTAAACAAATAATATCACCGTAAGAGAAGAAAATTGGAATCAAAGCGACATTAGGTTGGTAGTGAAAGTTACCAGACCTGATCGGACAGGCTTCTCTATTTTTAACAGCTGTGTAGGTATCTAGTCGTATTTTGGTTATACGGGGTACCTACTATAACTAGGTATTGGACCATGGCTTCTATCAACAATGATCGAAGGACCATGGGCACCATAGCTCGCTTACTTATCTCCGTTAGCTATAAAAACATACCAAAAAATACTAGCCTGTCTAAGATCGTTAGATACCTACTTGTGCAGTTATTTAAAAGATAGGTAACAGATCATTAAAAATGCTTACACTGCGAAATATAAACAAAAGCCACAAATTAAGTAATCTAAGGCAATAACACAAGAACTCAGGATATTGACCGACATTTTTGTGTTTTGTGTACAATCATAATAGGTATAGATTTATTTTGTAGTGTTGCTATCGCTACTCGAGTACTCGCTAGTTAAGTCCCGGTATCGAGAGGAGGGGCGCCGCCACGCGGGCCGCGAGTCGCGCGCGACGCGACGATCGCCGCTTCCATTCCACAGTTCCACTTCCAATTCACTAGCCCGCGGCCCGCCAGTTGTCATACGACAGCCAAGCGAGAAAGACGCGGCCGAATCGACCAGCGTGTTCTCAAAAACTTTACGCGACTAACAACTGCAGTATACTTTTAACAAAACATTTGACTGAGAGTGTTCAGTTGCAAGTTTAAGTGTAGTGATAGTGATGACATTGTTGCGGAACTATAGTCTCTCATGTCTTCTAGACAAGCTTTGATGTCAGGGATGGACGCGAGAGATCGACTAGTGGAGGAGATTGTACTCCTAGCGCTGTTCCTTTTGTCGACTGCGGCCAATTCGTTGGCTTTACTTGTCTTCTGCCGACGACCGGGATTGAGAACTATTTCCAATCGGTAAGCTACTTATTTATATCTACAGGTTCAAAAGAGACAGCAGTAAACTTTTGTTATAACAGCCAATACCAGGACGCAGACCGTCAAGGTTATATTTATGTTCTTAAATCAAAAACCGTTAAATATTTATATCGTTACTTAAACTCTGTGTTACACAAGTGATCGTGTATCAAAACGATTGTACAAAAACAGTGAGAGTTGTACATGTCGTAAATAATTATTTAAATAGAATTAGAATGTTACTGGCGAAAGCGATTACCTACCTATCGCTTTGTAGGTACGTAGTTAAAACTATATTTTTAAACAAAATAAAAACAAATTGAGTAAGTAGGTAAGTTTTATTTTCAATATAAAATTCATAACGAATAAGTAAAGTAAAGGAACCTATGACATGATATTGAAGACTTCAAAATAATTGCCCGATATTTAAAATAAGAAATGAACTTTGTTATAATGAATACCATCCTTAAGTTGGGCCATCGGCCAAAACGACCAGTATTATTAGACAGCGTCGCTCTTTACCTGCCTGCTTCAATGAGTTACAACTGGTATGCATGTTTTAAGATCCGTTTAACTCAATTTGTTGTTATTGAATAACAACACTCCTAAAGTCATATTGATAATTAGATGTCAAATATTGTAAATGTAATATTTGATAATGCAACCGGAGGATATCAAGATCGTAATGAAATAGTAAAATTTTCCGTCCCGTAAAGTGTATATTCTCACGTTTTCATAAATTACATACAAATAACAGGTTTATGTCGTTTATATTTATGTATTCTAATTAAAATAAATAATTGTATATTTACTTTATTTCTTTGCATGGAATTAGTATAAAGATAACTAAAATTTGGTCATTAACTCAATAATTTGCTTCGAAGCCGCAAATTTTAATTGAAAAGACAATATTACCACCTACTAAAGAGTTCCTTATAATATTTTAATCTTAAATTAATAATTATCAATATAAGATTTTAAGACAGTTCAAATTCAAAATAATTGAAAATTCGAATCATTGATGTCAGACTTTTTTGTAACCACAAGCGATCATTCAATATTATTATTTTATTATTTGACTATGACTTCTAGTACATAATTATATCTCATTCGGAATATAAAAGTTACTGTAACGGTTACTTAAAACGGTTTGAGCGCATTTGAAATCCCGTCATCTTCAGTTAGATTAAACCAAGAATCTCACGATAATTAACTAATTAACGTGCAATATAGGTAGGTAATAGCGGTATTGGCAGCCGTTTGGGATGTTCTTGAAAATTGTATGACTATAATACGAATATGCGGTATTTTATTATTGATATCCAAATGAATAGTCTATTTAATAATGTTTAGCTGAAATTTTATTACAATAAAATGTAATTTAACCTTTAGTTCCGATTAAGGCCGCTTTAGTTCAAGTTGTTAGTGATATAAAAGCAAGTTAAGGTCAACTCAACGTGTTGAAAAAAAACAATATACAAAACAGGAAGACGAATCAATCTTTTAAGTTTATAAGTCTATATGTATAATAATACTTTTGGCTAAAATGGCCACCTACCTATTTATTTTTCAATTTGCTATCAAAATGATGAATCCTATTAAGTATTTCTGTTAAAACAAAACAATAATTTCTGTGTCATTTAGTCGAATTATTAAGTTGAAATAGCACACAAATTTTATGTTATTAAAAATGTACTGAAAAACTATCAATAAAGGTATGTAACTGTTGACAATATTACACAAAAATACCGGTTTACAGCGCCAACGGTGATTTGATTAATCAATTATTATTTTGTAAAACACATTAGCGTTGTTAGTAAAGAGAAAAATGGAATTGAAACTTTGAAACATCAGGTGTGCAACCTACTCTGGTCACAAATAAAAAAATCTGACCTCACTACATTGTTTCAATATTTAAACAAGTGAAACTATAGAAGCCATTCAGAGTTAAAATTATCGAGCAAAATTATTTCACTTCTATAGGGCGGTAAGTACATTAATTGGAAATGTCTAGATATTTTTTGAAACTCGCGTTAGCTCTGAAAAAGCCGAATTATCGTGTCCGGAGTAGCGGTGCGATTAATATCGCAACTGTGCATAAAAACAGTAATTTTACGTTTTAGGGTCAGAATTGTAGTCAATCAATGTCTGCTTGAAAATCTCAGTAATTAAATGCAGTTTGCTTGAGATTGCTTTTTCTCTACACAAAAATATAAGATTACCTAAAGTACCGAAATAAAAAAAAAAACTCTGTTGTCGTTGACAACTTTTTCGTAAAATGTTCACAAATCAAAATTTTGACATAAGTAAGTAAATGTTGACATTGATTCTAAAAAAAAAACAGTATTCATTATAAGCTTAACCACTCGTACACGTCGATCTAATTACTTACTAACGATTACATCTCTCAAATATCAAAGTTCAAGATCGCTAAGATTGCTATCGGCACATATTACCGAGTATATAAAATATTAAGTTAATCTAAGTCAGCTTCAATAACAACCCAAATGACTTCACATTTAGGAGGCACCAAAACTTAACGTGTAATTACTAGACTAAATGACTTTCAAGAATGACAAAACACATTAATGATCGGCATGTATAAAACAAACAGTTGTTTCAACAAAAAAGAACTTGGAGACTCTTTGGAAGAATGTCTTCTAAATTAGATGATGTCATGGTCGTTTGACACTGGCCATTTAATGAAACTGATAAGACAAGATCTAGTTGGATATTAATTAATCTAATAAAAATTTAATGATCTCATAGCCTAATAGACATGCAATAAGTAATATCTATGGCTGTGAGGAATTCGCGGGAGAGGGCGTCATTGTTATCCACTGACTGTTTATGGCAGTAATGCTATCTGGCTATCGAGTTTATGGTGTCTCTTGGTCGGTCTTATTCCTTTCGACGGTCATTCCATCAGTTTCACAATACATGATAGAGTAATGATTCATTCAATCCTCACCCCAAGTAATTATCCGGCCAATTGCGAACAGCAACTGGCGTAAGTCTCTGTATTGAATGTAGTGTTGCAATTAGTTGGGTTGCTATCTAATTTAATACTTCAAAGCCAGCAAAGTTTCCGCTTGTAGTAATCGTATTTATATATAATATATATTTTACTGTGTTACGAAATTTCTTGCAAGTTTGAATACCCGGGGAATTACTGCACGGGTCATCAAGTTTTAGTATCTTAGTGCATTTTGTTGCAGTGTGTAAATTAGTTACATACTCATTTTACAATTTATTATAACGTCAGTTTTGCGAAAATCAAACGATTATTAAGGTTTATGTATACCTTTTGGCATTTACTTGGCTTTATTATTACTTTTAAAAGTGGAAGGAAATAGGTATAGGGGGGGACTGCGACTTACCTTCCTAGACCAGATCGGCCATGTATTGAAGTAAGGTGGAGTCAAGAATCTCCGAAATGGGCGAAGCGTTTATGAAAAGAATGTTGAGGAAGCGACAGATATATATGCAAGTTTGTATAGTCTTTTGGCACTCTGTTCTCTGTGCCTACCCTTCTAGAGAGATGGCGTGTAAGTTTTACATGGCAAAAGTAAAGAAATGCGGTATTCCAGTAACAGTATGTTTATCACAATCCTGTAACCAAGCAACGTTAAATTTGTTAGTGTTTATCCGTCTGAAAACATGTTAAAATTCACATTTGTTTTTCTTAAAATCACATTTTTTTGGTATATCACTTATCTGCCAGAATTAAATTATACGATTATTGCTAAATAAATTAAAAAAAATATTTTATAATTTTGCTTATTGTTTTCAAAACAAGAGTACCTGCTTGTCAAATTATATTTTGACAATGCTTTACATTTTCTCTGTGACATATTTCATCTCAGCCACCTCTGAATGCTGTAAGGTGTTTAGGAGAAGATATTCTAACGACATAATAATGTATTGTTATGAAGGTGTCTCATTTTTGATATATTATATTACCTCATTTCGAACCACATTCGAAGATTATGCGCAATACATTATGTGATAACAAGAAAAACTTCCTTTTTCAAAATTATTGCGTTTTGTTTCGTTTTTCAAATGATTGTCTTCTTTGTTCGTCCCTTTTCCCATTATTTAGGGTCGGGTATCCTCATTTTTCTGCGCCAAGGCAATTTGTCTAGGGTTGTCGATTCTGGCAATTGAGCTTGATTGAGGTATCTGTTCACATTTGACCACCAAGTTGCTGTGGGACTTCTCTAAGTACATTAAGGGAAACTTGGAACACATGATCTTCAAAGCGTTTTTTATGTACGTACCAACTGAGGCGGTGTGCAGTCATCTATTATTGGTGCCACTTAAACTACCTATATTAGACACTATCAAACCAGGTCAAACCAGCTGCCCGCTTTTCATATGTCTATACGTAGTTATTCATATAGCTCTATGTAGTATATTTTTTGTTTTATTATTTTTTAAATGGTAAACAATTAAAGAAAATAAATAAAGAAATCCTATATTACGTTTATTGTATGTAATGCTTATTGTATCATTATGTAGGTACCTAGCTATAAATTATTGCCAATAACAAATTCATTTATTAAAAATAACGTAAACATTATAGTTATTAACTAAGTAGCTAAAATAAATTTTGGCATTGATTGATAACTGCAAGAAAACCATGACATTTATCAGTATAAAACGCATTTTATGTAAATACTTTTATCCAAATACGTTTAGCCATTTTGGGGTGGTTGACATCTAAACGTACATTTTTTATATTTATAATATTATTGAGATTATAGATACTTTTAAAAGTGTGTTGTATAGAATAACGTGAACTAATTTTAAAGACTTTTGTGGTCCATGTGTATATATCGATAAACAGATTTTAATATGTATATATTCCTAATTACTTGCGTAGTTAAATACATTCCAGTAACCTTTTTCCATGTATTATAAAATGAAGTTACAATTCCTTGTTTTTAACGTTCTTTATCGTTGGTTTCAAGCGTGCTTATCTAACCAAAAGAGATTTTTCAGGAAAGTGAAATGGCGATTCTATTGCGATACCCAGGAACCTATCTAATCTATAAAACATGCACAAAAGAGTAAAAAGATATTTGTTCCGCGGTTTTGTATCCGATTTTGTATAATTGAGCACTTATTTGTCACAATAATACTGGCTGTTTACCTCTTTTTCTTTCGATCAGTTTTTTTACCGTGCAGTGCTAGGTTTATTATTCTCTGAAGCGTATTTTTCCTTCACCATGTAAACTATGTACGTCAGTGGAATACCTACTTTATTATAATGTCTTATACAATTTACTAATTTTAAGTATATTAATAGCGTTAAAATAATTTAATGACGTCCCGCCAAAAACTCCAGTGTTAGGTAGGTAGGTAGTGTAGGTACTGGCTGTTGCCCTAGATCTAGACATACGAATATATCTAATCAACTCAAAAAATATATAAAGACTAGTTTGCCCTGTATCATTTTTTATGTATGGACACAGATTTCTCTTATTTCTGGCCGGTTTGCGTAATATTTTTTTTGTTTGATAGGTTTGTATACTGTATAAGGGTGTATACTATCAGGGTGGTCCCACAGAAATATGGTTATGATCTGATGTGTTCTGGAGTTAATTTGTAATCGGGGTTTTCATATGTTCCGTTTTTGCATGATCGTCATGTTATGTGGTGAACTTAACGTCCTTGCTGTTGCTCAATTTAAGGCAAGGCTATTTAAAACAGTTTGCAATAACAATTGTATAATATATGTAGTAAATAACAACTAGATACCTACGTTATTATTTAATAATCATTTTGGAGTATGATAATTACACTCCGCCTGTTTTTTAAGTTTGCAGATAACGTATTTAAATCTAGTTCTCAGAAATAAAATAGGTAATTGTAAACATGTTTTGAGAGTTTTTGCCTTTGGGATGAAGTTATTAAATAATGATCTCTCATTTGAAACTAGCTGCTAACGGCAACTTCGACAGAGTGGACTTTAGTTACTTATTTTGTTGTTTGTGCGGATTCCTAATTATTTTTGCAATATAAAATAAGCCTAAATTGCTCCTTATAACATCAACTATCTGCATTAAATCAATGGCTATCTGCCAGTTAAAGCCCTGTCCAAATAAATCTAGCCGTTTCGGATCTTACCCGGAACGAACAAACACGACAGACAAATATTTAAAATTGTTTTTCTAACTTTAACATAATATACTTTCATATTCATTTAGTAAAAAAACTCTTTACAGACATTACAAATACACACTTCAGTTTTATTTATTTGTATAGATAAAAATTTACTAAATATCTTGCATAGCCCTTGTTGTCTATAATTTTGTCTGTTTTTTGTTCCGGCTAATCACCGAAACGGCAGGACCGATTTGGGTGGAACCTATACTGAAAGATAGGCGATGTATGATGTGGGAGTAACTTGGCTACTTGGAAAAATAATTAGGGTTCTGCGGTGGATAGCAGCTAGTATCCAATGACCAGGTCAGAACTAGAATCACCTAGTTGTTATATACAACTACTTGTTTGATACATACTTATTGAACAATGTAAATTGTAATTAATCGCTTCTGACGTCAAGGCACAATCATGATTTAGTTCTATAACATAGGTAAATATTTGTTCAAATGCGAACTCTATATACTACATACATTATTGTAAGCATAACGAGTTGTAATTTCTTTATTGAAAAAAAAATGTTATTGATTCGACTAACATTTTTAAATCACTAAAAGAATTGTCAATTCAGTCATAGTTGCGTAAGTTAGTAGTGCCAATGAAGTTTTTATATAAATACTAGCTCACCCGGCGAACTTAACTTAAAACTTAACTTAGTAGGAAGAGAGAACTTTTTTTTCCGGCGAACTTCGTGCCGCCATATTTTTTTTCGTGAATATTTTGCAATGAAAATTATTAAAGTACTAATATCGTTATTAAAAAATAGGGGTTGGCAGTATAAAGGTGAAAATTTAGGGTTGTATGTATTTTCTGATTATGCCCCAAGACCAACAAATCATTAATCCATCCATCCATCAGCCTTTTAACGTCCACTGCTGGACATAGGCCTCCCCAAGAATGGGGGATAGTGCCGTAATCGCCACGCTTGGCAGGCGGGTTGGCGATCGCAGTGTATGTTGTTAATACTCGAAGCAGTGCTGCTGCCCACTCCCCGGCATTCCCTCAGTCGGCTCTTACGACTCCCATAGGTGCAGAGGGGTGGGACAAAAGCCGGCCCCACACGGCTAAATCATTAATACTGTATGTCAAATGTGGGGTTTGATTAATACATGTTCGGAAACGATAAGTAAATTGCGACCGTTTTCATTGGTCGTACGTCGATTGTCATACATGTTTAAATAAAATTAACGAAATAGTTTTTTCACGTAACTGTATTTACTTGATAATAGATATTAACATTTTTGATCTATATTTTTTAGCATTTGACATGCTCCGCCACTTTTTAATGTACAAATTATTTGCGAATAAGGAAAAAGAGAGATTTTTTGTACTAGCGGGAATCGAACCCGTCGTAAAGACAAATGTGATAAGGAGATTGGGATGATCGAAAGATCTGTACTATAGCTCAGTGGCTCACTTCCCCCGATTGGAAAAGACGCGGGTTCGATTCCCGCTACTACAAAAATCTTTGCCGAATCATAAATAAATTAAAATAAAAAAAATTACCAAATAATTAAATAAATTTTGGGGTGGACCCTTATCACTTATGGGTATGAAAAATAGTTTACATCCTATTCTCAAACCTACGGAATATACATACAAAATTTCATAAGAATCGGCTAAGCCATTTCGTAGGAGAATGGCGACAAACACTGTGACCGAGAATTTTATATAATATTAGATTAGTTCTAAAAATATTAGTTCTTGAAACGAAGATTCAGGCGAAGAATTTGAAGTGAAAATATCTGTAACAAAATATGAATAAGTCTGTTCATCTGCAGCTTTCTGAATTGTTTATTGAAATCATATCAAAAAGTTCAATACAAATTCGTTCAGCCATTATATTGTTTGTTATGGTATCATGACTGACATTGTGCAGGCCGGACGGTTTGATTGTATGTGTAAATGTAAACTGTGTCAAGTGTGTTTATAACTACTTGAAGAAATTAATAGTGTTGCCAACTTCAATAATAAGCGTACAGTACCTAATAAGTACTAACGTGCATTTGAAAGATAGATGACTCAATTTCTGTCTAACATTAGAAACATTCATTATTAATTTTTACCTGCAGTCTTTGATCAATAATGCAATGATTGAAGCCTGAAGTCAATACATTTTTCATCATTGACATGATTTTATTTATTTAAAGGTTGTAAATTATACTTTCACAATTATTTTGTCTTTATTCCATTATTAAATTTAAAAATAATATAAAATTTCTTTTTAAATGCCTAATTCACAACTCATTTTACCTTTGTTGTAGGTATTCAATGTATGTAGAAACGGTAAATTAAAACGTAAATTATATGAAAGGGAAACTACATTACAATCTTTAATGTTGGGCAACACTGCAGCTGTTATCACCTAAAGTGACTTTCCAAGACATTGTGCCTCTTTTACTATCTAAATGGTCATGTCATTGAACGTAAACAGTAAAATACTGGCTAGAAGCAATCAGTTAATGACAATTTCGTTTTTAAACGTGGAACTTTTTGAGAGACATTACAGAAAGATTTATTGATTTTTATACTTCGAAAAAGTTGACAGGTTATATCCTACAGAATGAACTGATGTAGTAGCACACGTTTAAGTTTGACTTATGTAACTTACTATCCATCCATCCATCCATCAGCCTTTTAAAGTCCACTGCTGGACATAGGCCTCCCCAATAATGGGGGATAATGCCGTAATCGCCACGCTTGGCAGGCGGGTTGGCATTCGCAGTGGATGTTGTTAATACTCGAAGGAGTGCTGCTGCCCACTCCCCCGGTATTCCCTCAGTCGGCTCTTACGACTCCCATGGGTGGAGAGGGGTGGGACAATTCTAAAGCCGGCCCCACACGGCAAACTGTAACTTACTATCACGCAGCAAAGATGAACCTGTTTCTGTGTACCAGACAGAATTTTCAGCTCCTGAAGGATTCGACCGATTCGATTCAAACCTAGAGCCTCCCGAAACTTGGGAACTACTTATAGCACATAAAGTGGTTTAAGATAAAAATCATCATGATAACATCACAGTCATTCATATGAAATATTCTGTTCTGTTCTTTCATATGAAATATTCTGTTCGCTTCGCGATATTTACATTTAAGTATACTAGCTTTTGTACCGGGACTTGTGTACGTTGATAAAATAATAACTATTTTAAATTTTTATTTTTATTTTTTTGTGAGATCTTGTGATAAGTGTGTGAGTGGCTTATATTATTTATAGGTCTATAATGTTTTTATGCAAAATCACCGTATATAAACACATCAATTCTAAAATCGAATGCTGAGCTAACATTCACATTATGATTAACCTTCAGACAATTTCAAGCAAAGGTGAATGTTTGAACTCTATAAAATAAACGCAACATTATTTTAATCGATATTTGAATTCATCCTTTCAAATCGAATGGTATCGATATCGAGATATATCTACAAGAACTGGTTGTCTGTCAAATTAATCTCTTAAAGTGGCTACTCACGATGCAATTTCATATTCAATCCTTCGATTCAATTTGTGTTAATTTGACCAATTGCATGGCGAGGAGGCAAATTGGCGGATGCTTTCTACATGTTGAATATCCAGTCGACCGTCCTAGCAATCGACGAATTGATTCAACAGATTAAACGCGTGTTGAATGGTAACTAATAAATAAACTGGTTTAACTGCCTCGGTGGTGTAGTGGTAGTGTATGCGACTGCTAATCATGAGGTCTTGGGTTCGATCCCCGGGTCGGGCAATATAATTGAGCTTTTTCCTTAAAAGAAAAATTTTCAGTAACAGCCCGGAGTTTGGAGATGTGCCCGGTAGACGTCAATAGGCTCGCCCCCTATTACCTGGGACTTAAACAGCTGGCGAGTCGTGGGTGTGTAATACACCTCTGCCGGTAGGCAGAGGTGTACCTTCGGGGAATACAGGCGTGTTGCTATTCTATGTATGGTGAATAGGACGGTTGATTCAATTTGATGTCGCCCCCGGACACGTTTGTAAGTATTATCACTACGCTACGCTTAAACGCATTACCTAAAAATAAACAATAATAAAAAGAGATCTGTTCCACTTTTTGGTAGTTTGAAACAATCATAGTGCTTTTAACAGTATCAAACTAAAATATTGAGCAGCTATTGATTAGTGAGTAGAAGTAATGGTAGTGAATCGAGATTGTTTGTAACAATCTTGATTCCAACAAGTTGATTCCACAGATTGAATATGAAATTGCATCGTGAGTAGTCATTTATACATATATATAGCTTTTCTTTAGCTGGTGACTTTCCATTATTTGATGTTCTGCTATTCTTTGTAACATTAATCAGCGAGTCATTTTTATTTCATGGGAATGTAAACATTGAGTTTAACATGTTTTTAATTATAGTTTCAACGTACCTGTTAGCAAATTAGCTTATCCCATAAATAATATTATTGGTGGTATTTTCATAATATTTATTAGCTATTCTTATTTTCTTGTGCGGAGTTCATAGAACTGAGTGTTTAAAATTAAAATTTAACATCTGACTCTCAGATACGTGTCGTCCATTATGCGTTGAAACTTGAGAAATCTATTAGACATTAAGATTATATTATTATGCGGTAGGTATAAAGATTACATAACTGTCCTAAGTATTAACATACACTAATTACTGAACAAGACTGGAAAGAACAAATAAGGTTTATACAATTGGTAAAATATACCAAAATTATAATAAGTACATAAATACTCAATGCCTATGCCTAATATTTTTTTTTGTATTACGCGCTGTAAGCGCAACTAACTTCACGACATAAACATCGATTTATTTTTCATGAGTTTCTGAAATTCGTAATAGTATCTAGATATTTTTATATACTTTTTTAGCATTTGACATGCTTAGGCATATACATTAACACCACCAACAGTCACGAGCAGGATGCTGTTATTTTCAATTTCACATTTTTCACTTTGTGTTCTCGTAATAGTAACTCACCTATATTATAGTAGTGACGTTCCCAGATTCTAAGTGCAGAACTTTATTCTTTATCGTAAATAAAACCAACACTATTTTTCTAATACTTTTGTATTATTAATAATTTTCTTTAGCCTCAGTCACCAGGTCATTATATTTAAAAAATATAAATTCTTATAAACTTAGAGCAATTATCGAACGCTGTTATTATGAATTGGAACTGTTGCAACTTTTTTATTTTTAGAACGCTGGGTGCTTTGGTTTCATGAGGCAAAGGAAATTACTGGGCTAAATTATTTTGTACTCATGAAGGTGAAATAATGTACTTATTGCAATCTTTATCATTGCATCTTTGTTTTAATCCAATTACATTAATTCGCCTTGAGTTTATTATAATCACTATACATAAGTATACTTATATGCTATAAGTATATATATATTTTATTTTAAATTTCAAAAATATATTATAAGTTAATACATAAGTACAATATAAAAATAATATGCAAAAATCAGTTAAAAATTTAAAATCCTGGTAAAAAAAATTGCAATATATAATTAGATGGAATAAAACAATGGACCATTAAAAATTATTTTAATGTGAAGACAATACTTATTTCTTAATATAAATATTGACCTTCAAAATTTGAGACGTCCGTACCAAAAATTCTAATAATACAATATCATTGCGTATATAATAGGTATATCATTTTTAAATTAGAGTACAAAATATTATTTGTAAATGTGGAAAAAGAGAATTTTAGTGCGAGCGGGAGTCGAACCTGCCTCCCTTCCAATCCTGGGAAGTGCTCTAAGCCGCTGAGCTACTTTTGAGCTGAGCATGTCAAGTGCTAAAATACAGATCAAAATTTTAAATTATATACTAATTAAATATAAAAAAACATATAAGTAATTTACAAAATAACCGTGTGTACATAATCTATTGTTTTTGTCTGATACACAATCAGAAAGGTTTCTTTATTACACAATAAGAACATCGCTTTACTTGCAAAAATCACAGCCCAAAATATCATAAGTATGAAACAAATCATTATGTCCGACTGACCATAGCAACTAACCGGTCTAACTTTAAACCACAATGTGGGAAGGTTCTGTTCTAAATTTGATTTGTTGTGTGGGCAAATAAAGTGCCAATTATGCCAGTTACCTTTTAAAAATGGATTTGGATCATGATTTAATTTTATGATAAAAAAGTACGGTTTATAACTATTCTAATTGGCCGAAAATAAAAAGCTGGTTAGTAGTTTCAAACTTTTTTAATAATTTTCTTTGATGTTTGAATTCAGAACACCTTCAGAGTCATTTTAAGTAGGTATCGTTTCATTACCGTATTTGCATTACAGTTTTCTAAATTTAAAATTTTCAAGAATAACCCAAAAATAATAAGTAGCCATTAAGTAGCTGCTAAACAAGAGAAATAAAAAAATATTTGATAACCGTTACCAGTAAATGTCATGTACTTAAATTAAAACGGCGAACACTTAAAGCCAGTCTTATTCTTATTGCACATACCTACGGTTATAGATACTTATTTCAACATGAATCCATTGATTAGTAAGGCTTGTGTTAATGATCAACGCAAGAGTAATCAATGTAATTAAATTCCAGAGAAGTAATTTCAAAGATAACTGTTATTAGTACTAACTGATATCAAGCCGGAGAATATTACCTATCACGGTCAAGTCGCCATTGTTAAAGAGAATTTTTATTTATGTTCACACTTAAGTGGGCACGTGATTGCGAAGAACGTGAAATGTTATTTCTTGCTACACTTTGCTCAGCTGCTCTCCCTAATGCTTCTCTTTTTAATACACATTATTAGTTTTTCCTGTATATGTAACGAAATCTTTGAAAGTTTGGAACTATGCACATTTATCAAGGACCGTTGACAATACGATAATAATACAGGTGGTCCGATTTTTAGTTTTTTCATTTCAATCTGGTAAATGTAATGTAATATTACGTAAAGTTATGTTACATACGTTATAAAGAAATAGTGTTTTTTAAGTTGAAGTACTTTTGGTGCTCAGACTAAAAAAGAAGAAAATAAATTATAGTAAAAAAACAACAATAAACGCGCTTTACTAAAAAGATGAAGATATGAAGATAACATAATAATGCCTGTAACAAAGCGTGCAGCGCTTTTTACGATATCTTAATAATCAATTTGATATCAAGCACTTTTTAGGTCTACTAGCAATTAAATCGTGTTTTATTAGTTTTTTGAAATATATTTTTTTTTATTTCGGTGATATGTTTATCCAATCGAAGAGGGATCGTCGTATAACAATGTATTGTTGTCGTACACTCATAGATATTCGCGATAATCGAACAAAAATAATGAAAGCTTTGGTAAAATATTACCATATATTCAACTATACAATATAGTGTGCTTCAATCTATAAGACAAGACGAGGAGTCACGAATTCGAAGCTAAATCGAGATTCGTTTGCGTGTCGTCGTGCCATTTAGTTGTCGCTACAAATCAGTTGCTGTGCAATATTTTAGGAAAGCATAAATGATATCTGCTATACATAATTTATATTTTCATTATAGCAACATTTTATTTTGCATACATACTAATATAATACGTAATACGTTTAATTTTTGCAAGATATTTCACCTTCAGTTAATTTTCTATTAAAATACTGCCTTTTGTACCGTTATGGCCTTTAAAGTTACAATAATTGATACTTTTGCTTTCGGTCAACCTCAAGATTGACATTGCAAGTGCAATTAAATAATTTTGTTTTTCTTATAATTGCGCAATTTATAAATAAGAAGGGTGTAAATTGTTTCCTATGTGTAATAGATAATGTATTAGACAGTTGCATGGTCTTGACAATACATATTATGTGTCTTTCTGTTCTTATCTTTTGATTAGAATTTGTTGAAAATAATAAACGATTTTGAATGGATTTTCCAGTTTTGATAAAGTGAGTAGATATTGATTGAATATCCGTGTTGCTGAAATAGTAACAATAAGTTGCTAAAGTCGTTGATCGCGCAAAATTCATTTACGCAAGTATATTCAGAGCAGAAATCTTTGTAAAATATCATAGCTGCTTAAGAACAAGTTTACAAAAATACGACATTAAAGTTATTTTATTTAATCAGAACATTTTTGACAATTATTACACCGCTTTTACTACTTTTTTTTACCCAACGTTTAGCAAGGATTTTTCCTATGAATTAGAGGTACCTACTTCATAATTTCCAGAGAATCTTTAAGAAGCGATTTCTTTCATGTAGTTTTCCTTCACAAGGCTGTTATGATATGTGAACAAGTAAGCACATAATTTAGAAAAACAACTTGCTAAGTCTTAGACTGAGAATCAAACCCAATCCCTCTACATTACATATCCTCAATCTTACCACTAAGTTACGAGTACTACTGTGTTTACTACGTTAACAAAATGGTCTGGGAAACCAAATCATTACTACTAACAACACAATTACTACTAACGAATATTAATAATTTATGTTTGACAATGTTGGTCAATCAATCATGTTTATTTTATTTAGTGTTGTATTATGTAGCTACGATTAATAGAATAGTCGTTAACATTGCAGCTCTTGTCATCTGCTCGTCTTTTTACAACATTATTTTGCTTTAGATACAGTTTGCATAGGTAACTTCCTAAAAATAATTGATATTAAACACAATCTACCTAAAAGTTGAATTTGAATTATCATTTTCACTGAAAGGACATAAAAATTATAAGTTTATGCGTCACGGATCCGGATGCACTTTGCAATCAAACATTTTTTTTATACTTTAGTCACGTCATGGCTGTTTTTTATACAGCCATTGCTAGATAATTGCTGCATTCAGCTGATTTACTTTTTCTTGGTAAAGATGGCGGCAATCGATTTTAATTGTTTTAGTGTTTCCCGCCATTTTTTTAACTTCAAGGGTAAACCTTTTTAGTTAGCTAAGTATTTTTAGCTAAGTGTTTTATTATTTATGTTTTATTAATTATTAGGTAGCTTTCCTAAATTGTTATCTATTTTCCGCGGAAATTACTTATATTATGGACAGTTACTCTGTCCATAATACCATATAGAATTATTGTATTGACTTGATCTATTACACTTACCTGTGAGGCTGTGATAACGGTACCCATTACTTCCATAGAAAGGTAATACAACTAGTGTTGTTAGTATTTAATATTAAAACTACAAATGCTCTATGGTCTTAGATCATTGATTTTTGCGGTAATGCCGATTAATTTAGGTAAGTTTTCCGCACTAGTGTAAAAAAGATATCAGTTTTGCTAAGTGATGCTAAGATGAACACAGCCTCCAATTCATTTAAGCTCATTAAAAACATTAACTTAAACGTCTAGCCGTCCCATTAACATATAAATACTATATTGACTAATTTAATAAAAATAGTATTTAACCTGAATTTATGTCAGGAAATAAAAAGAGCACAAAACTTATTGGTTATTATTAATATTACCTAATTACGATCATAAATATTGTAAATAGTGTTACGATTTCCGTAAACTCCGATGAGTAGCGACGGCCATCATGCTATTAATATCATTTGGGAGTTCCAACTATAATATCAAATTATGAATAATTTAGACGTGTTACGTATTTTTTAGTAACCACTCCGACACCGTTGTGTTGCCAAATAAAAAACCAAAACTGCATTACCACGTTTCGTCTCAGATCCACGTGCAGAACGAGGTCTCATGTACATCTAGGTTCACCTTGATGTCTTCCATTGACCTATTTACTTGGCACGGCAGTGCCATTATTTTAAGGAAAGTGGTTTTCAGGTTAAGTAAACGACGCAAAAACTTTCCACTTTGCTTCTACGAGACATTTTAGTTGAAATAATTTGTTTTGAAATAATATTTTGATAGGTGTATAATAATGTTGTAAATTATTTGGTAGTTACTAGCTTCCGCCCGCCATTTTTTCTGTGTGGACCTCAAACTTAAGTCAGTAAGAAGACGTCACTCAACAGCACAAAAATATTCTCTAGTGCAAAAGTAGGGTAACACGGCTTTTGCCTTCCAACAAAATTTTTTATATGGCAATATTTTTCTCAAAATTTGTTGACTTTAACGGCAACATAACTGGCAACCTACAGGCTTGCGATCAACGAAGCAGATTGAGATAGGCGCAATTGTAGCGGTACCAGCCTTGAGAACTGCGATTGTTTTTCATTGTGTCTAATTAGTTGCACTTATGTTTATATTGCAAGACTGAGTCTCAAAACTCGTAATTTAATGGTTTTAATTGCTTTATTATAATATTATTGATAAATTTCATAAACAATCTCATAGCTTATGACATAAGTGATTAAATTCCATGACGAGTTTAATTAATTTTCGATAAGATTTGACATATTTAATCTTAATTACACTAGATTTTTATTCACTACTCGTGTAACTAAGTCTATCGTCAACAACAGCATAAAAAATAACTTTTTCTTTTTCGGTCCGAATAGGACAAAATAGTTCTTCCGATTTTATTTTCCCATAAACAATGTTATTATTGAAAAAAAAAATACAATGTTGGGAATAAACAATACAATGGGTTCAGTCATTATTTTGAAGAGGTATTGCTTTGTCCTCTAAAGAGTATCGCATTAGTTACACTAAAAGAAACAATGCGTGATATTTTAAAGAATAATTATATTCCAAATTATTGCGCGAAATTATAGATCCTTTGTAAAAATATCGCTGTGACAATATCATTTATTTTCAATAATTCACGCTTAAACAGCTGGTATGGGGTTCATAATCATTGGCTGTTTATGGTTAAAGCATTTTAACTTCAAAATTAGGTGATTGCTATTTTTGGCATATACATACCTACTCGTAGATCTAATAACTTAACGAATGCCAACGAAATTTGGTGTAAATACAGATAAATTATTGGATAAATAAACTAGTACGTATGTAATCACTAATCGGTGTTGGTCGTAGAGAGATAGTCTAGTGGTAAAACCAAAGACTGGCAGTGGTAACGAGTTCGGTCCCTTATTCGAGGTCCTCACACGGCACGGACTTTTCGAGATTTGATGTTTTGTGAAGTCTGCCAACCCGCACTGGGCCACCCTGACACAGCAGCCCAGGCTGGAGTGTGACAAAAACCAGTGGCAGCTCGATTATTGTTGAAACAATCTTATATTCGAAACAAACCACTAAAGTGTATATAGGTACAATAGCGGACCAAACGATGACCATTTTGTTTTTTTTTACATTCGATCATCCTCCATATTGAAAATCCTAACAATGGCCGCGGTTGCTGTTGAATGCGCCCATTGTGTCGATTTTGCACGCAGTAACGGTGTGATACCAGATTTTCTTAAAACGTTTTGAAATATAATTGTTTATTATTAAGTATTTTAATGCAATTGTTTCAAAATATTCTTTGCTTCGGAAGGCACGTTAAGCAGTGGTTCCCACTCCCAGCTATAAAATAACATCTTGGGATCATCTTTTTTTTTTTTCATTTTGTTCAAAGCTCCCTAGTTGTCCCCTGAGTTGGGTCGTGGAGGTCAGATAGGCAGTCGCTCCCTGTAAATGCTTGGTGGATCAGCTAAGGCTGACCCCAACAACTGTATAAATGCGTTCATAAAATATACCTAAATACTCTTAGTTAATTGTTCCAAGTCCGCGCGTATCATAAAAAAAAATAGGGCACGGATTTGTTTTCTACGTGATTCTAGAGTTCGAAAGCAAAGGTTGAATGTTGCAATGCAAAAACTAAACGTAACTTTAATAACGAATAAATATTTGTTTTGTTTAATTCCACTCAAACAAAACATGTTTTTTTTGTATTGTCTGTCTTGAAGTATATAGGTATATTACCTTCTTTCTTTTAGGTAATAATAGGTGTCAATATTTATAAAATGTGTAGGTTGTTAGTGACAGTTGGGTTTCTAGCCAACTAAGACAAAAGTACCTACTGAGCTTCCATTAATATATCTGTACATACTAAATAAGGACAACAATAGCTTGTAATAAAATAATTAGAGCGTTTGATGGACAAAGTAACCTCTGAGGAATATTAGGCGTAACTTTAATCTTTTGCTAGTTTACGTAGTCTTCGACTTTGAATTTCGAACACGATGAAATTTATTATTTGAAAATTGAATTTTGGCGGGAATTTAATAAAACAAGAAGAAATTCCAATATTATTCTTTCTTTAACTGGCAACTATATCGTTCTAAGGAATAAATTATTGTCTATTGAAGCTGAACTGCGCGAATTCCCTTTCTCATACGTTATATATATCTTAGCTGTCAGAATATAGGTATTTCCTCAATTCATTTTAATAATTCGTGTCCGTCAAGGTTATAAAACCCTTTTTAATTGTGAAGTGTCTACTTCTGTGCTAGATAAGTAGATACTGAACAGGGTACAATATTTACATTCATAGACAAAACACCTATGTAGGTAGATATTTGGTTTAAAAAGTTAATTGCGCTCTCCATGGATCGAATCTCCTAGCTTCAGAAGTTATGTCATGCAATATATTAATGTAACTACTTATTATTGATGTAGTTAGACTTATTTATGAACTCTAAGAACGTTTCTGTGTCCACACAACTATGTACGAGTAGAGTGATTGTTTCTCGGCTTTTTGGCTAATTGCAAAGTTTACCTACCTATGTTAACAACTCTAATTTCCATTTATAGAAAATAGATAATAAAAAATAAAAATATATTTATCTAAAAACTACTTCGAAATATCCATAGTAGGTAACTCAAATTGCCAATGTAAACCTCTATGGTTGTTGAATTGATTATATGAAAAAAAATAACATGAATTCAAAATGGAACACCCCGAAGGTCTCACGTAGCCTTCTATTGATATGTAACAAGTTAAAATAATTTGTATTCCATCTCCATATCCACTTTAGTACTGAACAAAGATCGTTGACTCAATAGCTTAATAGGTATTTCATGAATATATTTAGTGACGTAATGAAGTAAAAATAAAATTGACTGTATTCATTTGTTTAAAAATTATTATTGAACGAGAATTGAAAATATTTTGCATAAGACCAAATTATTTATTACAACGTCAGATGAGCAAGCGGTAGGTTTGACGGGAAATGCTTCCCGCCACTCGTCTGTGACGGGCTCAGTGAAGTAGGATCCAGAAGTCAGTCATTAAAAAAATGGTGGCTGAAAAGAATACGACAGCTCACATGAAGCCTAGTCTTTATTTCTCACCACCATTTTTCTAATGTACACCCGCTACAGCTTTGTATCGCAGGGGACAAAGTACACAAGACTCGGAACAATTAATTGTGGATTACACATCACACTAAGAATTGTTCTGTATGTGAATCGAACCCACAACACTTGGCACGAGACGTCGATATCTGAACCACTCCGCCATGTGTGCAGTTAGTCACACTAATGAGCAGAAATTGCGTATTTGTTGCCTTTTTAAATTAAAAAAAACAACGTCATTAGCGTCATTATGATGTAGTTTACATTACATCTACGTCGGTGGTGTTAACGGATAAGGTGGGAAGTTCATGTTACGGATGGTAAATAATGTGAACGTTATCATGTAATTTAGCCGTTCTAATACTTCCATTTTTAATACATCCACTTTTTTTTTTAATATAGTACGAGTCTAGTTTTTCAAATTAAGTACTAGCATAATCACAAATATTTTACGAACCGCGCGCAATGGCAACAGTCGTAATCGAATAGAAGCCATCAAATAATCGATTTGCCAATAGATATTTTAGTGTATCGTTAAACGTGTCTGTAAATTAAGATTATTAAACTGTGCATTTAGTTATAGAGAGTGCAGTTTCTAGATTGGACTTGTTCTACGGGAATCAAAACAGGTTTTGATATAAGTTCCACTACTTTTTAAATATGTATAAGTACTTAAAGTACCTACCTACGCGTTCACAGATAAAGCTGAAATATATATATACGGTATTATCATATAACTCTGAAAAATAAAAACGGAATTAAACAACTGGATTAAAAATAAGTACTATTTTAATAATATAGAAGTTAGTATTCGAGATATTAAAACCTATAATGTGTTTTAGTATACATATAACGTATAAAAATTCCACTCTCACTATAGTCGCGAGACTAAACTATTCTTAGTATTTCTGCCGCTTATTATAATGGCGTTATTATGGACATGGAAATGGCTTATTTACTGCCAAATCGGTTCACAATTACATTTCATGACACCATACTAAAACTAATTAGGTAGCTGTTACGTTTTGGTCAACGCTTATATGATCCCATATTATTTATTGCATTTTTATGAATGTACGTACGTCAAACCGTTGTTCTGCTTTAGGACGGCAACTTAATCAAACAGCTTCTTAATTTAATTTTTTCCTTTTTGTTGGTCGAACACTTTATTTGAATTTTAATCAATGAATTACATAGAAGAAAAGTACTTAAATAGGTAATTACATCATGTCTTTCTATTTATTAAATTCAGTTTGCAACTTTATGAAACTAAAAAACAGCTTATTTTTTGAAGTGTACAAATTGAATACAGGAATTTGAATTATTATTTTTTCAGTGTCATTCTTAGCATCTCGTTTGATTTAAATTTAATTTAATAATAATTTCTTGACAATTCTAATATATATTTTATGTTAATATAACGGATATGATATGCACAAACAGAAAATCTTTACGTCCCACTCCTTGTTTAGCGAACTAGTACTTTTAATTAAAAGGCGCATTGAAGCAGTGTTATTGTTTATAATGCTAATGGATCAATGATAATGTGGGTTTACCGAATGAATTGCTTCCTAGTTCCTAGGGAATATGACAACGCCCAAGATTTATTATAATCCTTGACAACTTTGACTTCTATGGAATATAAATATAAAACCTTAGTTACGCTACAAAAAAAAAAGAAATAAAAATATGTATTTATAATGAATGTCTTAAAAATGCCACGTACGGAGTTTTTATGAAATGGATGACAAAGAATAGAGTATAGAGTATCCATTTAAAAATAAATCCGTAAAAATACTGGTTATTAATATATTATAAATTACAACGTATCTTTCCGCTATAAAGATTATATGGGACCGACAATTCACTCAGCTACTATTTATTAATAGTAAAAGTTCAAAATGACGTCACGGTAGAAAAAATCATGACAACAACACGGCTTATTTGAAGAGTAGGTCAATTTAGCTGTTTGCGGTACTTAAAAAGCCTCGCAGATTCGGTCGGCTAACTCGTGGCCACTAATAGAGTTAAGTGGTTGGCAGATTCCACTTTTATGGCTGATACTAACACGGTTAAGGGTATAATGTAATGTATCAACTATCTAGTACTATTCTTATATTTTACCCTTAATAAATCAACTAAACATTCGCAAAGCATTGCATTTGGTTAAATTTAATTAATTATTAGCTTGTGTTATTGAAATTATTCTCACTTAACATCTACTCTGTAATGTTTCCGAATATGCATCATCATCTTACTCTCAAAGTAAGTATATAATAAATGAATATAAAACTATGTCATGATTTACGCTGATGAATGAAAATGGAACGCACAAGGATGTAGTCATAATTTAACCAATAAACACCAAATAATGCATGCGGTATCGTATATTAGGCATTGAAATACCGAACCAAGTAAATAAAAATTTGAATAATTATTGTAGTTTCCATTTTCAAATTTCTAAGATTACTTAAGGTAAAAGCACTAATGCTAGACACATTAAGGAAAACGCGAACTTTATTATTCATTATCAAATAAATTTATTGTACTAGAACTATTACAATTCGTTACATAGGTCTCATTAACGTTTAGAAAGAACTTTTAATTAAAACATCTATATTATATCACATGTTTAGTACTAAAATTTGTATTTTATTAACTTTTGTCAGAAGATCTATTAGATGACATCACAAAAAATTAAAATCACTATTAATTGACATCTATTTGCACTATTAGATGACATGTGTTATAGCAATCTATAAAAAGTAATAATAATACGAAAAATATTATATACCTATATCTGGGACGGTATTCCAGGAGATGCAGGTTCAAATCCTTCTCGTAACTATTTTTTTCGCTTTCACATTTTCGCACTTTGTGTTGGTGTAGATGGCTAGGCATGCCAAATGTTTAAAGAATATAATAAAAATATCAAAATATTTATATGGTTGCATCATCATTTTTAATTGCCAAGAGAATATTGGTGTAGAGATGCGAAAGGGAATGCTCCGATGGTTCGGACATGTGGAAAGAATGCCGGGCGAGCGACTGGTTAAGAAGATATACAATGCGAAAGTGGAAGGATGTAGGTACTGGGGGAGACCGAGACTCACCTACCTCCACTCTATTTCCCGCATTAACTACCACCAAGATATACAAATTCATCCACTTGTTCTAGCACACCATTGTCTATTAATACTCCTAACATCAGTTCTGGCTTCTCTTTCAAAAACCATTATTTTCGTTTTGCTCACATTTACCCGTAAGCCCCATTTCTTACAATCTTTGGTTGTTACGTCGACTACGGTCGTTTGCAGGTCAGCCGCGGACTGCGCTAATAAGACCGCATCGTCTGCATATAGCAGAGAGTTAACCACTAAGTCGCCCATCTGAACTCAAACATTAATTTCACTCAACCTTTGTAGACATTTATCCAGATATATGATAAACAGTCCTGCTGATAGAACGTAGCCCTGTTTAACGCCAATATTTACACTAAACCAGGGCAACATTCCATAATCCAGCCGCACACGTTGGACTGCACCGCTTGCAGCAGTCTACCGTTAATACCATACTCTGGCAAAATGTCCTAAAGTTCCTTTCGTACAACTGTGTCAAATGCTTTCTCCAAATCCACAATTCTGCAGAAGAAGAAGAGCCCTTTGGCCTACAGCCAGATATTTCTCCACATTGTTATGTAGAGAAAACACATGATCCATGCATCTCCTTTCACACCTGAAACCTCCCTGTGCCTCATACAGAAATTTATCAGACACTATTCTCATTTTCCTTTCAATAATCTTACCATACAATTTGGCTGTCAAACTGGTCAAGCTTATAGCTTTGTAGTTTGCATAACGTGACCCCTTGTTTTTAAACAAGGGCACGATGACTGCGCTTCTCCAGTCTTTGGAAATCATTCTTAGCTCCAACATAAATTGAGAAGCACCAGGAAGGATTCCCAGACATATCTTGCAAAATGTCTTTTCCTATCGGAAATCACTGTTTTATCATTGCCTTTTCCCATATAACCAGTATATTTACTATTTCATCCTTTATGTAATAGTCTCGTTTCATTTTGCCCTTAACCAGAGTTTCCCCTTCACTGTATTTAAATTCTTCGTATACAAAATTTTTGAAAGTATAAAGTCTGTAATGAATAGTACCCAACAGTTGACACCCTGTAGCGCTAATAGTTAGATAGAGTAATCACAATCTAATGAAATTTATACCACACTTTATGTACAGGATATAGAGACGATTTTTATATACACATAAGCTTCAACATTTGGTTTGAAGTGACCCCATCAGATGACATACATGTCATCTTTTAGGTTTTCTATATTTTTTGGAACTAATAGTAGACACAGCTTATAAAGTTTTAAAATCTAAACGAATTAAAAAACCAATAGCCCTGGATAGTCGATAATATACTGCTTTTGATAAACAAACAAAAATTGGAAAAATCCGCAAATATATAAAAAGAAAATTGTACCTTTAATATTTCAATCTGCTTAAGTAAAATGTTTAAAAATCACATCGAAAGTGTTCAACCTCCTTTATGTTGTTTATATAAACTGACGTATAGATGGCAGTACGTGTTTTTTACATAGATAGTAACAAGAAATTATTTAAAATATTCTTTAGTTCAAGGTATTTTTTGGTAAAGTGTCATTCATTGGTTCAATGTCGGGCATTAGTGCTTTTACCTTAATTGATAGTTGATACCTAATATAATACCTACCGATCTATATTGTAATCAAAATATACGTAAGTACAGATGCTCCAGGTGCATAATCCCGATTTATATAAATTCATAAGAAAACACGTTATTTTGGGGAAAGTATAATACCTACTACTTTTTAATAGCTACCACATACGTCTTGATGATATACCTTCTACTAATATCGCGTCACACCTTTGGCCAACATAAATGTGTCCTCATTTTCGTCATAGATCTTCGATTTACTATTACATTGCTTCGTCTATTTGTAACATGTCTTCTTGGAAACATTAAATTCAAGAGGAAATTGTGGATGCACCGTTAATAAAATAACCGATCTTAGATTGTTATACATCACATCCCCTTGGCATAAAACTGTTCGCAATTTTTTCATATCCTGCGTCTTGAATCTATCTGTTGCACGACCGACGCGAGTGATCGAATATCAAATGGGATGCGGTTAGATGCACGTTGACTTCTGGTTTATTACGTAAGCCATTATTGTCTCGTACACTACAACGTGAGATTTGCGACAGTAAGTATATGCATAAATATCAAATAAATAAGTACGGACCTATTGAATGGTGTGCTATATTCAAACGGGTTTCAGGCATATACCTTCTTAGTTCAATTGTAACTATTCGAATTTCGAACTAGCAATGTATTCGGAAATGTAAAACTACATTTCCGCCATAAATTGCATAATTATATCTATTAGTTTAGTTTGACGCTGCGTGATGTTTTCGCGAGCGTCACCTGACTATTTGAAGTTCGTCAACGACCTTCCCTGAAGTCAACCGTTAAACTTCCCGGTTATATTTTCTTAATTTGTTCCTCATGCCGGCACTGAATGTTATAGTTGTCTCTCATCTTTATTTTTATTGCGTTAAGACATAAAACTAAAAACAGTTGGTTTTTTCCAAATTATTTTAAGTAACGATTCGCACTTGCAGCAATAAGATGCTCAGGATTGAATTTAGCAATGATAAAGATGATCATTACGAAATTAAATATCAAGTGAACGTGGTTGTGTACTTAATATTAGCAATCTGATGAGCGAGCAGCGACTTAGACAAGTACTTATCGTTTTGAATGGCTTGTGTTGTGTGGGGTTTCCCGTACTTGTTTTTTTATTTTACAAAATTCCGAACTATAGACCCAATAACCTTGTACATTTACGTTTTGTAGCAGACATAAATGTTTATATCACTCAGCATACTATTAATTATTATCAAAATAATTAGTTGTTATATGCAAGGCCGAATTAAAAAGTATTTGACCCACATGCAATCGTCTGGAGAATATTTTTAAATATTATTAAATATAAACAAACAAATATTTTTAAAAGCTGCCAATGCCTGAAAGTGAAGTGAAATTATTTATTGCCATCGTTAAAATATGTTTTCGCATATGTAAATTCTTTATTTCATTCGACACTGATTTTAAAACATCTTGAGAGGGTTTTAAAACGAACAGTCGCTAAAGGTTTAAAATATTTGTACAGTTTCAAGATTGACATCTGAGCTTCCGAAACAACATTCTCTTAACATGATAGGTCTGCCAAATAAAGTCAAATATATTATTAGATTCCTTACATAAATACCTTACCATCGCCTTCATTTTTAAGTGTTCCATTTTTAAGTTATCACAAATATTGAAATTGCCGGCACGTATTCTAGTATATCTTCTTTCTCCTTTCCTCGTCATTATTCTTAATCATCAACAAATTTGCTCACCGGACCATAAAGTAAAATTGCATATACTTCCAAAACTTTGCAAAACTAATATCGTAAATATTACACCTACAGATGTTATACGTAATTGGCCTCGACATAGTAAAAAATGCCTTTTTGTGTTTAAAACAGCGAATAAGCAAAACTGTTTCACCTTAATTATGGTCGGAGACCATTACTACCTTCATGGTCCACCTAAAATAATTTATATCTTGAATATCTTAGACTTTTATTTTTTAAATATCACGGTTTGAATTTTCGCATCACGGATCATGGGCATCAAAACCACTGTGTAATAACTATTATGAACTTGACTAATAAATTATACATAATTTATGGAAAAAATTCAAATAGGGTAAACTGTATAATGATTGGCACTCTAAGCATATTTAAGATTGATATAATTTTTTTTTAATTTGATAGCTGATTAATAAGTCAGCAATAATTGATAAAGGGTTCTCTGGTATGTATATTTTCAAATGGAAATGCATTAGTCAATCTAATTAGAGATTTTTAATAGAAAAACAAAAAAAGCAAAAAATATATTTGAAATTATAGTTATTGGCACTATGTATAGTTACTGTTATTAAGTCAGTCATTGGCACCTAATAAAGTGAGAATATAACATAAAATGGGTCAAAAAAAGCACTTATTTACCTAAAAACTAAGTATAATAATAAATAATCTATGTTACAGTCGTTAGTTGATAACCCTTATCAGAAAGTGATGTTTTAACAGTTCTGCATGGCGCCGGTATAATATTTATTTTCTTTAGTGTTGCGAGCTATAATATTATAAAACCTAATTTTTTCTGCAAATAATGTTACTATTGCAGATTATGAAAAAAAGTAGAACAAACTTTTTTTGCTATACCAGTTCTTAATATTTGCATTTAAAATCCAAAGTGCCAATGACTAAGGGGGTGCCAGCAATACTATAGTTTACCCTACTTGTTGATATAATTTTTAGCGACCCTTAAATGCAATCACGGTCAATCCTTTTTTTTTTGTTAAGGCGGAAAAGAATGTTCCTAACCGCACACTCCGTCGTTCGGGGCAACGAACAGGGTAATGTGTGGCCCTCACCCACTAAAGAAATCCGCCGTGTGCCGTCTCTCCGCCTTTATTGGCGGGCCACTGGAACCATGTTACATTCCTTCAGTGGTGATCACGGTCAATCCTAGAAAAATTACCTGAATCGGAATATCTTAGCTATCTCTAAGTCTGGAAACACAGTCCATCATTAATAAAAGATGTATGAAATTTCAAGAACGATTCCGCCTACAGGAGAAAAATTGCAGGAATATATGCATCATAAACTCGATTAGATTTTCAAATATTCTTCACTTATATTCAAAGGTCTAAGGGAATTCAATCACATAATATATATAGATAGTCTTCAAAGGCACTTCTATCATTCATGTAAATGTAGGAACAATCTGGACTTAGTATTAATAAAGATATAAACTTAGTCACCTCTGGATAGGTCCTTGCTGATTAAGCGAGGAAAGTTTAACATTGAGACCTTGCTATCGTGTTTAAAACACACGAAAATCAATCGTAGTATTCACTATCATTTACAAACAGGTTTATCGGATTCCAATCGAATATGCTTAATTCGAATTCTCAAATTTATATGAATGGAAAAAATGACCATAAAACCAAACTAATTGGAATTCCCCAAACAATGTTTAGCTACGTCCAACGTAATATAATTATATCGCGTAAACATGCCGTCTGATAAGACTACTCGGCCTAATCCAATGAAAACCTTTGACCATTTTAAACAGTTTCTCGTGAATCAGTTCGCAACTGGTTTATCAATCCTGTTCCAACGGCGTCATGCGAATAATAATTAGCATAAAAAATTTTTTTAGCAATTAGTGTACCTCTTTGCTCGTAAAATAATTTAATGAGTTTTACTCACGAGCGATGTAGAGAGCACAATCTTCAAAAATGAAAGAAGAAAGTTCTGTTTATTTGTAAATTACTTTAAAAATTTACTCGTCGGTATTACGAACCAAAGTATATTTCTGTATTAGATATTAACCTATATCATCTATTAAACTCACTTTTTAATTGTAACACAAGGAGTGCAATGGCGTAGCTCATCAAAGAAAAAAGAGTTTCAAAGTTTAACCCGTTTATTCTATAAAGCGATTGATTTAATACTTATAATCTGTTACTATACGTACATTACAACATCTCCCAAGCGGTTCATCTTGAGATGTAATAATTTCGAAATCCAATCTTACTAAGCTATAACTATTCTTTGCATATATGCGTGTATAATTGTTTCGTGCTTTTCGTCAGATTCAAAGTAGTTCCTGGATTATCGTGACTAATTGTTTATTGGACCTTAGTCAATTTTTGTGTGTTTGTAAATAGATGAAACAACCTTCCCTTGAAAGTTATAAAATATGGAGTGACGCAGCATATATTATGGTGTTCTTAGTGGCTGTTAAATGATTGTTTACTGAAAATAATGTCGAGCATGATGATATACTAATATACCTAATGACAACAATAAAACACATTACGTGTTGGACTATGAACTAATATTCTATATTAAAAGCTATTGGAGTGAATAAAACAGTAAGACGCAAGCATATAGACATAAAATATTGCAATAGAACAATCAATACTATCAGCAGAATCTGCTGACTAAGTTTTTATAATTTTGCTCTACCGTGTAATATATATTAGGATTATAACATTGCTCAATCTCATGTCAGTGACTTGAGAAGAGTAAGTATTATAAAACACTGCTACAAATAATCATGTAGAATATCAATAACGTTCAGTTAAAATTGAACAGTTCTCAGCCGAAATGCACGTTCTGGTACAGAGCTTGCGAAGGCCTCGTTATCTCGAATGTTCTTTCGTTACGTTCTTGCATTAGCTGGATAAAAGAACATGTACGTAAAAACAGCGGTTTTGGTGCAAATTTAAATAGATTATCAGTTTTTAAAATCTAATAAACTAATGCTTATTTCTTACGATCACGTCGTTCTTGTGTATTTGAGAGCTATCGTTTACTATTTTACCTCAATCGGATAACGTGACAAATACTGTTTTGTTTACTTGATCAACATAGCATTAATGTCGAAGTAGAACGTCGGTTTATTCCTAAATAAAATCGGCGATATACGGCCTTTCTGTCATAACCTTGGCATGACGGCGTTATACAAACCGAGGCACTATGTAAACATGTTCGCTATCCATTATTGTGTGAGCGTTATACTAAACTTAACTCTCTAATTGTTACAGGTTCGTCATCAATCTGCTGGCGACGAATCTTTTGACGACCTCCCTGCTCGCGCCCGCGTTGTTCGGCGAGCACTCAGCGAGGGAGAATACCGCGTCTTGGATGGAGGCCAGTGACGCGGCGGCGGCAGCGTGCAGTTTGGCATCTCTACTGTCGGTCATGCTAATTGCACTTGACCAGCATCACGCGGTGACTGATCCGCTACGTTGTCACACGCGCTTACTTCAACGCCGTCCGGCCACCCTCTGCGCCGCCACCTGGCTAGCTGCTGCTTGCGCCGCTGTCCTTCGAGCCAGCATCGCCGTAGTACGCCACTACTGTCCGCTCGAGCCCGCTGTACAGGGAGTCGAGCTGGCATATTACTCTGTGTACTTAATGTTAGGAGTTATCACACCTATTGCTATCGTTTGCATCATGTACGCAAGGATCTACCGTGCGGCACGTTCCTCGGGATTGAGGGCGCGAGCCCATGGTGCCAGTGCATTGCAATTACACGAGCCTCCCACGATATTACCTGACCTTATAGAGGAAGGAGAAGGTCTTACTCTTAAAATTGATGCACCTGAGACTTCAACTGTTGTTGTGGAAAATGAACGGAAATTTGGACCATTCCTATTACCGCCTGAACGACCGATGCGTTGCCCGTCTGTAGCCAGTCTACGCAATTCCCGAAAGGACGGCAAGTCTAACGAGGATCTCAGAAAAGGACTACCTGCAGTAAGCTCTGCGCCTTTACTAGCAGCACCGCTGCTTACAGTACAACAACGCACACCTCAGTTAGCTCATGGCGGATCCAGAATAACATCCATTCGGTGCCGCATTTCTAACGCGTCATTGTTTCGATATAGAGAAGAATCTCGTGCTGCTCGTGTGGGTCTATTGACTGGGGCATTAGTGATGCTTCACGTACCACATGCAGTGACTGTTATAGTTGCAGCAGCCCTGCCGGGTTTAGTTGACTATGCGCGCACTGCGTCCCTGGCGTTACTTCTGCTTGCGTCAGCAGCGTCACCGTTCCTATTTGCACTGCGATCGCGTCGTGTACAAAGAGAAGCACGTCGGCTGCTGTTGCCGGAAAAAAGCGTGTGGGATAGAACATCTGGCGTAGCAAATGCGGCTGCGGCAGATGGGCAGAGAGCTCGCGCTGCGCTTGACCTTTTACGGACACTGTCGCCGGGCAACGGCAACACTGATGCTGCAACGACAACGAGCAGCGAGGCAAGCGCCTGCCGAAGTTCATTCAGTTCTGGTGGCAGTACGCAGCTCTCATCCGCATCGGACGAGTGACCCGCGCCTCCCCCCTCGCGGGTGCGCTTCGCCCCGCGACCCACCGCTCTACTAATCTGTGATACTAGACTAAGCCGTTCCGCGCTCGGCGCGTCTGTTAGACTGATTTAATATTAAGTTAGTGTTAAGTTAATTTATTGTGTCCACGTACCTTTCCGCTGAGCGGAGCCAATTTTTATTACCTGACATATGTGTAAGAGAACATTAAATATGAATTGTAGTGAAATATACAATGTAGTTTCAATTGTGACCCTAATAGTCGACGCGGTTTGGTGGCAGACCGCGAAGGTACATTAACACGTAACTAGAAAATATTTTTGTTGAAGGTTGACAGTTAAGAAAGATCGCAAGTCATTCATATATTTCAAAACTTAAAATCACTTTACACTACTATTATAAAAGCAAAATATGTGTGTGTATTCTTTTTACGCTATACCGTCACAACATACTCGTATAATATAACTAAAATTGAGCAAGGATATAATATCTTATGGTTTGTTAGTCCAAAGCTGAAAAACTTGGATATCCAATATGCGAGTGGGTATCGTTTAAACAGGCATGACACAGGCATTCCTAAGACAATAGGCGTTTATTTGTATAACAATGCACATAGATTTACAAACATGTAGCCACAATTTCTCAGACGTGAACGTCACATGACATCAATAAAACTCAAGTCACACATTCATGAACAATCTCGTCGCCATGGCAGTACATACACACTACAGATCAGAGATAAATTATTGACAAAATTGGAGTTTGTGCGCACGTGTTTCTACTTTGCGATAATAATTACAACTTCGGCAAGTATTTACGATGCGTGAGTATTAGTGCTGATTACAACAATAGTAGGTACTAAAATATGCTATGAATCATTTATTGAAAACTTCTTATAATAATTCATACGTACTGACATTTTTACCTGTGAGGTTATAACTAGGAATAATAACTAAACATGTAGAATGTATCTCACTAAATCGTATCGACATCGCATCGTGTCATTGTGATTGGGTGAGAGATCACCGTGATTGACCTAGGGATTATTGCGACATCACGTGTCGGTTTCTCTACCAATCACAAGCGAGACGACACGATGTCGATACGATTTTGTGAATCACATTCTAAGGGGGCAGTAAGTACCTCAAGTGTCATTACCTTGTCTTGTGATAAAATAAAAATAATAATTCGTTATTACTAGGCATTAACCAAGACGCTTAGAAGAGATGTGATAGAGAAATTAATAACTGCAGGTACATGCTGCGATAGCTTAATGATTTGAGAGTTTTAACAGACATTCTAAAAGACGTGGGTTCGAGACCACAGTATGATCTTTTTCTGTGACAAAAAAAATATTCTAGTTAAAAAATAAGTATTTGAAGAAAATTATTAAAGAATCAACACTTATATACTCCTCTGCCACTAAATGGCTTCAAGGTCTATCTATACTATAGTATAAAAACCCTTATAAACATGTAGGTATATATTTTTCTTATATAATGCATTTCTCGTTGACTACGTAGCAACAACCTATTAGTAGCTAAATACGCTATAATAGCGTAAATATGTGCCAATCAAGAACACGCATGATGTGATGTTATCATTTAGTCTGAAATATGACTTCAACTGAACGATATTTACACTGCGTTGACAGCATACTATTTAAAAGTAGTGAAGTATAGTACGTTCGAATCCAATACTGCAGGCTTACCACGAACTCTTATTGCGATCGAGTTTAGGACCCAAACTGAAGTCGCAATTTCGTACCATGACGTGAGACGCAATCTTTTGTTTTTTGCTGAATCGGCACATAAAAATTCGTACCATGAACTTACTTGACAACCTAAACAATATCGCTCAACTAGACATCATTTACGAAATACAAAACACACTTATTTTGAATTGCGTCGGAATCGAATCGCTAGCTAAGAGTTCATGGTAGGCCTGCAGGTCTTATATTTGGACGATTACGAGGTACTAACCAGAATAACATAAATAAGAGGAGAGTTGAAGTCGTATTTCCACTTACCATCAGGTGGGCCGCTTGCTCGTCTGTCACCGTTGGAAATAACTGTCTTTTCTGTCTCAACCGGTGAACCAATTTCATAATTTGATACGAAGCACGGATAAACTTGAAGAAATTATATAGATTGTAGTAGGTATCAATTCACAAATAGCTGAAGTATTTTCTATGCTACAAGGTATTTTATGATAAAAAACGGCTATTGGTAACCGGTTAGTGTAGCCCATAGACGCTAGCAACACCAAGAGGGTTACTCGTGCGATGCCCTTACCTCATGAAAAGGAGATGACGGGATGAGGAGGAGGTTGAAACCTGCGACGCTCTCACCATATGTAAAACAAAAGCGTACCGTTGCTTCAAGCCAAGTCTTCTGTGAGAGAGTGGTACCTACTTCCTTGGTTGAGCCAGTCCACTCATCCTGAAAGAAGCAAGGCAATTCTACAAGTTAACTTTATAATATACCTATATGTATTTGTACGTTAAGGAGGTAACTTAAGCCTTCCCCTTAAGATAATACTAGTCTTTAGTTTTTAGGTTATATCTCAGGTTCACGATATAGTAGCAGGATAAAATGTATACCAGTTTTTAATATAAAAAGTTGATTTAAAATCCGTTCAGTAGTTTTTGCGTGATGCGCGAACGAACAAACAGAAAAAAAAAGTTTTTTGTTTGGGACACGCCTATATAGTCTAATACAGTATTTTTTTCCTCAAATATCTTAAATGTACAAATATAGCCCTGTTACAGCTTTATAAAAGTATATATATAATCAGTCTTAGAAAAAGTGAAAATAAAATGATATATTTTCCGTGAATTATTTCTGAATGAGGAAAAAAAAAACTTCAGTGCGAGCGGGAATCGAACCCGCGTCCCTTCCAATCCGGGGAAGTGCTCTAGTCCACTGTGCTACCGCACTGACCTTTCGGCCATACCCAATCTCATCACATTTGTCTTTACGACCTTGTACTTTAAAAAAGTAGCTGAGCATGTCAAATGCTATAAAATATAGATCATAGATATATTTTCCTTCAATCTTTGGCATAGTACATAATTTTGGATAATGATAGTGAGATGTGATAACTAAGCTTTTTTGGTCAGAGTCAGGTTCCAATGTGCCCTAAATATTCCCAGACAATTAACACACCTGTTGCCTATTGTGCACACCTGGACCGTCCAAAGACAATCCTTAGGTCCTTATAAGGCACTCTTTACCTATTTTCCTATGACATAAAAAAAAACACATAACGCCAAATATATGTAGCTAATATCTATTCGATGCAATATTAGGTGTTTGGCTAGATCTGTGTACTTTTTTGGCTATGAATCCTTAGGATGAGGATGATTTAGGACTACGATATGATGTAGGAGTCTACGCTAGCCAAATACTAGTTGGCAGACTCGATACACTCTCCAAGAAATCTCTCAAGCACGCAGGTTTCCTATACTGGAGGAGTGGGCAGGGCGACAGCTCGGAGTCCTTACCTTCCGATTGGCGCAGGTGCTATCGGGGCACGGTTGCTTAGGTATCTGCAAATAGTCGCAAGGAGGGAAGCGACTCCGGGCTGTCACCATTGCGGCTGTGACGAGGACACGCGACACACGCTCGAGTCGTGCCCGGCTTGGACCGAGCAGCGCCGTGAACTCGTCGCGGCAATAGGGGGAGACCTCTCGCTGCCCAGCGTCGTCAGAGCGGTGCTCGGCAGCGACAGGAATTGGGCCGCGGTCGCTGCCTTCTGCGAGGAGGTTATCTCGCGGAAAGAAGCGGCGGAGAGGGCCAGGGAGGAGGATTCTTCCGCTGACCCAAACAGCAGACGCGAGTGCTTGCGCCTCATGCCGCCCTAGCTGAGGCTGCGGGTGGATGGAACGGTGCGGATAAAGGTTTCCTCACGATTTTCTCATCATCGATCTGGTGTTAAATTAACCACAAAAATGTACAATAGAAAATTATACACACGAGTATGATTTGAACCTGCGCTTTCTGGATTACCTTTCCAGACGCTCTGCCTACTGACCTATCGTGACATTTACTTGAGATTATAACTTTCTACAGCACATTCTAACGTGCGTTTTTTTTAAGAAAGGCAACACCCTGCATTAAGCAATAGTCCCTGTATCACGAGGGACTTTACACATAATTTCACGGACACTAAGTACTACACCTAGACTGAGAACAAGCATTTGCGGATTACACAAAGAGTTGTCCTGTTTGGGAATCGAACTCTCAACACTCGGGCGAAAGGCCAGTATCTAAACCACTCCGCCATCTGTACATTGATCTGACCAGGTAATCATAATTATTAAGATTAAGACTCAATACCAAATTATGACGTGGCCCTGTTAAAAATTGCGCATATAATTTCGAAATGTCAAAGGTGTTTGCGAATTTTTGACCTCATAATGGACGTCGAAATCGATACTATCGCTACACGTGCGACTGATTGCTCTTATAGGACCGTAATTTTCTACTATTCTAAGAAGTTCCTACATACAAGCAACCGTTTGACGATAATTAACCTGGATTATTGGCAGTGTTTGTCAACGGTAATCAAAATTTCCTTTCATTACAAATGTATGATTGAGCTATTCAGCAAAATTACTTTACAAAAAAAAATTGTATTTAACTGAATTAGGTAATTGTAATCAAATCACAGGGTAACTTATTCGCTAGTTAAGTGATTACGTTACAATGCCTATCTGATAAATGGATCAGGCATCCCTGAAGACCAGATTTTTTTTTATTTATTTCAAGCCTGCTTTGTACAGCTAATTCCTGTCCCATGTAAAATAGGAAAATTATAGCTACTAACGGAGATTGAACTGTTTTCAACGGTAATCCAGAGGATAGTACAGGTTCAACCCCAGCATTTCACTATCATTATTTATAGCATTTTGTGTTCTCAGGTATTTAAATAAATACGGCAAACATATCGACCTAAGACTACAACAGGGGTTAAACTCGATATTCAGTCTTTCTAACTTCCCGCTAAGAAAAATGTTTTTTTAAGAATTTCTATGAAATTTTCAGTCTGACCAGTTCGAGCTTTAAGATTCTTCAAAGAGCTCAAAAAGCTGTGTTGAATGCCGTAAACTACGAGAAAATCAGTTGATTTATTAAAAAGTTATTTCTATTTAAATATTCAAAAAATGCTGTTTTAATAATTTTTTATCAAACATTCGAGCTCGACTACCTTGTGTTAATTTCCAGAAACTCAGATATTGCATTCTGAAATCGGTTCATTCATTTTAAAGTTATTGCGATTTGAAAATTCAACAAATAGTGTTTTATTAAATCTCTATCAGACTTTTGAGCTCGAAGAGCTC
This sequence comes from Leucoma salicis, assembly GCA_948253155.1. Lineage (NCBI taxonomy): Eukaryota > Metazoa > Arthropoda > Insecta > Lepidoptera > Erebidae > Leucoma > Leucoma salicis. The sequence goes on along the minus strand of OX411822.1, from coordinate 8,448,543 downwards.
AAAAACATAGAACAGTTATCTCTTTGAGCTTCGAGAGCTCAAAATGACACAAAAATTATACTTTTGAGCCCGAAGAGCTCAAAAACGTAATGAGTGCAATTTAGAGCGCTAAAGTATCAAATTAGCGGGAAGTTGCAGGGATGGCCTTTAGGGTCAACCGTTTTTATTGCATATGGTGGCAGATGAGCCACGGCCTCCTTGACGGTAAATGGTAGCCGTCGCTCATGGATTCAAATATACCAGAAGTATTGTCAAGCCGCTTCATACCTTTTCATTTTACAGATGTGAAATGTCAATGCCCCTGAGGTCCTTCGTTTAAACACTAGTCTATCACTGCTGCAAATCAGTTCCAAGCCAATACCATCCTGTACCGCATCATTATAAAATCATATTAATTTCATTGGTGTGAATATTTTGAAAGATAACGAAAAACTTTTAGTTCGGAATGGAATATCAAGAGCTGTTGGATGAAGAGGTGCTGTTTGTCGTATGGTAACAAGGAGAATAAGTTTCCTGCGGCAAAGCTGCGGGTATAAACTAGTATTTAAGTAATAGTCATCACTCATTAGTTTTAGGATTGTCTACACGAGCCTCGTCTATATATAGAAAGGGTGAATAATCAGTAAGGTACAGTACGTTTATGGTGTTCTCATCAAGGTTTCATTGCCAAAACGTAACAATCTTGAATTGATTACGTACTATAGTAACTTTTAAATATTCGCGAATTGTACACATATTTAAAATAACATAAACGGATTTTTATTCGCGTTTATTCCCGCTCGCACTGATGTTCTAATGCACAAATAAATTGTACATTAAAAAGTAGCTGAGCATGTCAAATGCAAAAAAAATATAGATCAAAATTGTTTAAAAAATCGCCATTTATATGTGAATGAAGAAAAAGAGAACTTCAGTGCGACCGGGGACCAAACCCACGTTCCAATCCGGGGAAGTACTCTAAGTCACTAAGCTACCGCACCGACCTTTCGGCCATACCCAATTTCCTCATCACATTTAATATTTGTGCCGTGTAGGGCCGGCTTTAGAATTGTCCCACCCCTCTCTAACCACGGGAGTCGTAAGAGCCGACTGAGGGAATACCGGCGGAGTGGGCAGCAGCACTCCCTCGAGTTTTAACAACATCCACTGCGATCGCCAACCCGCCTGCCAAGCGTGGCGATTACGGCCTTATCCCCCATGACGGGACCGCTCGTCGTGGCGTTCTCTTGGGGAGGCCTATGTCCAGCAGTGGACTTTGAAAGGCTGATGGATGGATGGATGGATGGAATAGCTATTATAGTATGGATTCTATGGATTACTAGCCTCTTTATGTAACGGTAGGCCCATACTTATAAACATGCCTCAAATAATAGAGACAAAAATTTTAAAGTTGTTGTCTCTCTGTCTTTCTGTCTGTCTATTTGTTCCCGCTAATCTCTGAAATGCTCTGCCGTGTGGGGCCGGCCTTAGAATCGTAATGGGAGTCGTAAGAGCCGACTGAGGGAATACCGAGGGAGTGGGCAGCAGCACTCCTCCAAGTATTAACAACATCCACTGCGATCGCCAACCCGCCTGAAAAGCGTGGCGATTACGGCACTATCCACCATTCTTGGGGAGGCCTATGTCCAGCAGTGGACTTTGGGGGGCTGATGGATGGATGGAATCTCTGAAATGGCAGGACCGATGTGAACGGGAATTTCACTGGCAGAGAGCTGATGTTATACGGAGTAACTTTATATCGGAAAAAAAAATAAAAAAATAAATTCTACGCGTACAAAGGCGCAGGTAGCAGCTATATATAATGTGATCATTCTCATTGACCACAGTTTCATAATTAACAGCTTAATAATCCTAACACAAACCAGTTTTTGATGAGTCGGTTCACATTAGGGCTTCATCTAAAATAACTAACGATGGCATTCACCATCCATCCATCAGCTTTTTCATGACTACTACTGGGTATAGGAGTGGGACTGTGCCACCCGCAACCAACGGCTTCCCGCCGTTTTGACAATAAGTAACGTCTGTCCGCCTGGCAGGAGGCAGTCCTACTGTGCCGTTTGATACGTTGTCGTTACCCGAAAAACTGTCTTCCCCAAAAAGTAAATTCATTGAGTGAAGGTATTGGGCACTGAAAATTAGTTTTGTCAATCAAAATATTTTGTATAAAGAAGCTGTTGATTAATTCAATTCACCCAAGACATGAAGGAATGTGTTATCAAAATTCATAGTCCCGAGTGGATGTATCTATGAGCAGTCATTGGCATTGGCAAAACATTTGGGACGGTTTTCCAGGAGATGCAGGTTCCAATCCAGCTCGACTATTATTTTAGATTTCACATTTTCGAACTTTGTTAGAAAACAAAGTTCGAAAATGTGAAAATTCAATTCACTTTTTTGTCCATGAATTAGAAAATTCAATTCACTTTTTTCCAATACATAATTTTATTTATTTTAGTTGGAAAACTAACAGTATATTATGTGTATGTAAGAATATAAATTAATATCTTAATTTTTGAGGCAATTTACAAATTATCACAGGTAGTATGCAAAGTTTACAAACAATGTTAGTCAGAAATCGCTATGATACAAAAGCAACTATTTAACAATGCCTTATGAATATAACCTCCTTCGCTTACATATAACTTAATTGAGAAACATTGGTATAGAACAAGTCTAGGTCAAATTTAGAAGAAATATATTACAAACACGTATACAGAAACAATTATGTCTATAACTGGCACCTTGTGAATGGAGTGTAAAGCAGTTTAGGCTGTCTTGGGGTGAGATATATAAGTGTCGTGTGATAATCCAATTCTACTTATTAATTATGGACAGGCAACTGTGATTTTTTTTTTTATAACGCGGGTAAAAATATATCCAGACGCACACCCCGTCGTTCGGGGCAACGTACAGGGTAGTGTGGGGCCTTCACCCACTAAATAAACCCGCCGTGTGCCGTCTCTCCGCCTATATTGGCGGGCCACTGGAACTATGTTACATTACTTCAGTGGTCCGCCGGCGGCTTACCCTTTCGGGTACCATATACTGAGCGACGCATCCGCACACGGAGCGTCGCACCTTCGCGGTAGGCCCTGCAGGTGGCGGACGTTCCGCGGTGGACAGGCAACCCTATTGCTTACAATTTTGAAAATATACTAAAGAATAGTAATGCGCTAACGCTCACGCAGAAGGAGTATTATGAAATATTTTACATAATATATCGCTTTGTGGCCCCCGTGTGTGGAAAATCAGAAAATGTTTGTACCTATATTTAAATTGAGTTATAGATAAAAACAGCTATTTAAACGATAGTCTACTGACAGACCTATTTTGAATATAAATTACTTTCGTTACGGCGGACAAGCTTTAACGATAGCGTGATGTGAAAATACCTTTAATTAACAAGCTTTTATTAGCTTCACCTACATATATCTATCTATGTATGTAAGTATGTATGTGATTTTCAACCACATTAAACATTGAATTAATTTACGGGCCTCGTGGCGTAGTCGGTAGTGTAATGTAACCGACTTCTGTGCACGAGGTCGTGGGTTCGATTCCCACTCAGGACAAATATATGTGTGATACCATACCACCATTTTTTATTTTCTTTTCTCAAATTTCAACTTTTTAAATTATCTCTATGACGTGTCAACACGTGTACTTTTATAACCATAGATTTAGGATATACTCCATAGATAGGCTATAAGAGTAAAATACACCCACCGAAGCTAATGGTACTGTGATGTGTTAGAACGAGAGAGAGAGTGATGCTGTCAACGATACCTAAATTTATTTGTTACCGGCCTGTAGCGGCCTTGTCAAGTTTACGCGAACATGATTTGGCGATTATATATTGTAATTAAAGTCTTTACCAGTATTATAATAACGTTATAACGATGGTTACTTGTGCAGTACCAGGTTGTAATTCTTCAAAGTATGATAATCCACAGGATTACTCATTTCACCAGTAAGTTTACTATTTGTTTATTATCTTCAATTCAAAATAGCGGTTACGCAAATGTATCCGATTTGGAGAAAATATTATGAGAAAATTGTTTATTATATTATTACAATGATTTGGGGTACACGAAAGAGTCATATTTGAGAAATTACAAATACGGAAAAATTTTTTTTTTTATTGTTTATATAGGACAAACGGGCCGTAATTTTGAGACTCGTTATAAAGAACATATAGCTACGTATAGGCATAATTACCCTGAAAAGTCACATTTTGCGAAACATTTATTAGATTGTAACCATTCATTAGATAATAGTCATACATTCGAGCCCTTGCATATTTGTGATAAAAATATTAGACTGTCCGTTTTAGAACAATTAGAAATAATTAAAGTCAGTAGTAACATGTTGTTGAATGAACAAACTAGCTGTAGTTCCCCACTACTAAACTTGTTTTCATATCGTTCGAGCGATACGTCATAACTGTTGTATAGTGGAAGGGGTATAAAAGCAAGTTGCACGAGTAAGCTTCGCTCATTTGTTACCGAGCGTTCTTGAGAATGCCTCGTTTAGAGGTGAAACACGTGTCGAATTTATGTTCGGATTTTTGCGGAATATTGCAATATTGTGGTTCTGAGAGTTCTACCGTATCGCATGGTTGTGTCGCGTTGGTGAGTTTTTTGTCATTATCGTGCATGCTACTTTGCTATTATCACATTCTCCTCTATCTGTGAGAGTGCGGATTGGCAATCTTAGGTTATTCTCTCCAAAGATAACCGGGATTGACTATCCGTGGGTGAGTGGTGGGCTATCCTCCTAAAAATATCCATTCTATAATAGGAATAATATTCCATTAAGTAATAGTCTATACACTACACGATCAGTTGCTGCGAACTATGGCGCCGCCATATTGACCTTGGCTGCTCTGGCGAGCGCCTATCATTTTATCCCTACTCCGCGGCCGACCGTCACGCGACATGCAACACACAGACCAAAAAGTTTGAGACGATCTAATAAAAGTTTCACTTTAATAATAAAGAAAAATATCTTCAATTCTCTTTTGTTTTTTTCTGAATGTAGTCATTTGTTTGCTTCGTGTCGGAACGTGTTCTCGAAAATGGAGAAAAACGAAGTACGAGCTGTTATTAAATACCTCTGTTTAAAAAAGTTAACGACGCAAGAGATTAATTGCGATTTGGAGGCAACATTAGGAGAGTCTGCTCCGGCGTATTCCACTGTTGCAAGGTGGGCTTCTCAATTTCGAGTAGGGAGAACGAGCATGAAAGACGAACATCGTTGCGGCCATCCATCAACGTCAGTCACCCAAGAAAATGTTGCGAAAGTCGAGGAAATTGTATTGAGCGATCGAAGAGTTAAACACAAAGTGAAAAATGTGAAATCGAAAATAACAGTCAGGAGCAGGATTTGAACCTGCATCTTCTGGATACCGTCCAGATGCTTTACCAATTCAGCCATCCTGATAATTGCTCCTGACTGCTAATTTCGATAACACATCATACTTAACGTCTTTGGGTTTTCACTTTGTGTTTAATGTATAGTGCTAAGCATGTCAAATGCTAAAAATATATATAAAAAATATTTAAATAGATCGAAGAGTTACCATCCGATACTTAATTCAAGAAACGAGCATTTCATATGGAAGCATTCAATCCATATTGAAACAATCTTTGAATATGAGAAAAGTCTCCGCAAGATGGGTGCCGAGAATGATAACCGACAGTCAGAAACAAAATCAACTTGACATTTCGAAGATATTGTTAGACAAGTTTCAAGAAGATTCTGAAAACTTTTTGTCTCGTTTCGTAACAATGGACAAAACATGGCTCCATCATTTTGATCCCGAGACAAAACTGCAATCTTCGCATAGAAACGACCATCATCACCAACCCCGAAGAAGTTTCGTGCCGTGGCACCGGCTGGCAAGGTTACGGCCTTAATATTTTGGGACTCAGAAGGGATATTGTTGATTGACTGGCGTGACTGGCGATTGTTGGGCGTGGAACCACTATTACAGGCCAATATTATGCAGCTTTAGTTCCCAAGTTGAGGAATGCCATCAAAGAGAAAACGAGAGGGAAACTACGAAGGGGCGTGCTGTTTCATCACGACAACGCACCCGCGCACAGGTCGGCAGTTGCGATGGCTGCCATTCAGCAAGCTGGCTTCGAATTGGTTGACCACCCCCTTGTTCACTAGATCTGGCGCCTAGCAATTTTTATCTGTTCCCCAAATTGAAAGAATACTTAAGGGGAAACATATATCTCATTCTCACTACTTTTTGATCCCTCCTCGTAAATGATTATATTTAAGGGAATCTAATTTACTACCTATTATTGATGTGAAACATCATTCGTTTTGACAAGTACTTTAGTCCTAGATGTTATCCGCCTTGAATATAATGATTTATGTCCATTTCTGTTATTTTACATTTCATAATTGAAAAAGTTATGATCCTTTTATCTACTCATTATTTCTACAAAATAATTTGGATGTTTTCACATCTGGTAGACGTCCCGCGACGTCTATTTTATTATTTTGATATTTGATATACTTATAAATATTTTATTAAATCTTTGTTTTATATTTTCTGGCCTCTTCCATAAATTTCTGGTTACAGTGGCAGTTTCGTGTATTATCGCTCGTCCCACTGGTGAGACGATTCAAAATTTAGGAATATATTAAATTTAAATTCCCAATCGTTTCACTAACATTTTAGTGAGACGAATGGGAAAATATTGTTACTTTATGTAACTTATGTAATTTCCTTCGATGTCTGTGTTTATACTACTGGTCTTGCAAGTTACTGCTTATCTAATATACCTACATACCTACAATAAATGCATCTAAATAAATAAATATTAACAACCAGACGCAGTACAAATATTTATGTTCATCACACAAATAATTGTCCTGAGTGGGAATCGAACCCACGACCTCGTGCACGGAAGTCGATCAATAATCATCTTTCTTTTAAATACTTATGACTTACGCATTCAAGTACCAGGGTAGCAGGAAATTGTAGAAGGTTGCTAGAAGAAAAATCTGAAATTGTTGACTTGAAATAAAATTATCCCTTTTGTCTCACCAACAAGATTAATTAAACGATCGAGTAAAAAAGACAATTCCCGATCGTCTCACCAGTGAGACTGGCGGAAATACACAGGGAATATTATTCGCTTTCTATGTTACTCTCAAAACCTTTTCAAAAGTATATTTTAGTATCGCACACTGTTATCGATATCGATAACAATCATAACTTCATGCGCAGCACTTTCAATGCACACATTGACAATTCACACACACATACATGATTGTTTTTTGGTCTCATTCGGTAGTTGACATTGCCCATCTATGGAGTACCTATATCCTAAATCTATGTTTATAACAGGCTTTTGTTTTTTTTCCTGGCTTAAGCTTATTGCAGGCTCTGGCAGAACCATTAGCCTAACATAAGATAGAAATACAAGTTATATGTATAGAGTTAGTTGTTTTTTTTTATTCATATTTTTCTTTCTGTGGTAGTAGGTATTGAGTATAGAAGTGTATTTTAAATTTTGGTAATTTTGTTTTTGTTTGTTATTTTATTATTTTTAAACAATTTTATATATTCGTTTTATTTTTAATTTAGTTTTTTTTAATTTTAATGTTTAATTGTTACGTATATTTATAAATATTTTATTGTTTTACGGTTTGCTTCGGTGTGTGATGGATGTCAACGACGTCCGTGACATCACTAAGGCGCCCCAACGGAAGACCAGCGCAGGTCTTGTAACCTGTTTTATACTGAGTTGGGGTCGCTTTGTAACGAATGTATTTTTGTTCTTCTTCTTCTATGGCTTATATAAATTTACAACTGTTCGTTACAATAAATATTTTCTTTCTTTCTTTCTTTTCTTTCTTGATGAACATAGATATTTGTACTGCGTCTGGGTGTTTTCTATCTATGTATTTACAAAAAAAAGTTATATATGAATTATATCCTTAATCTGGCACCCATAGCACAAGCGTTAAGCTTAGTTTGGTATCAGAGGTTTAAAAATTAAAAAGAAAAAATTGCACTTGTCACAGACCGATGACTATATAATTTTGAACAAGAGCCATTAAACAAGAAGATAATTTTGAAGCTTGTACGTTTTGTATCAGAAACCGTCACACATACGATATAAAAATAAGTATGATGTTGTAAATGCATCATAAACCCTGTTCTGAGAGACTAAAAAAGAAGAAAATAAATTATTATTATAGATTAAAAAACAAAAAAAAACCTTAATAGCTATTTGAACAAAAAGTATCAAATAATATTACAATAATAACAATGATAGTCAAAAAGGGTGAGCGATTACTTGATTTTAATTTTTTAATTATTTTGTTTACTTTTTATACATATTATTTAGATAAATCATATTTATAAAAAATCTTTTGACAATAACGATCCAAAATCGTTATAACACACCTAAAGATTTGTTGATAATAATTTTTCTTCAAGTCAATTTATCGATATCTATTCGTTAAACACAAAGTAAAAAATGTGAAATCGAAAATGACAGTAACGAGCAGGATTGTACTGTTATTTTCGATTTCACATTTTTCACTTTGTGTTTAATGTATTTAGATTTAGTGCTAAGCATGTCAAATGCTAAAAATATATATAAAAACATCTAAATAATTTCTATTCGATTTTAACTTCTGTAAATATATATACACGTTGAAATTAATATTCTATTTTGAAATTGAAAATATTCAATCAGATATCGAAACTCGAAACTTATCAAGTATTGTATGACGTCTACAATTTACAGATTTAAGAAGTGCAGTACTTTTTTAATTCTGAATTTATTATCTGTTTGAATAGTGATGGACTTTAGAAGGGGTTTTAGCCCAACATATTAGTCCATGTATGTATGCGAATATGGGTACCATCAGGATGTTAATCTCGTCGTCGAGTTCTCATGTCTAGAATGCGTGCTCTGAAGAAATGATACACGATATCGTACTTTATGATTATAATGTTTTGTGACAACCACACAATAAGAGAATATACAATTTTATTTATCGCTTATGATGGCAGACGAGCCATGGCCCACCTGACCGTAAATGGTAACCGTCGCTCATGGACTTAACTATACCGAGAGCATTGTCAAGTCGCTGCGTACCATTTCATTGCTCAGATATGAAATAAAAGAATAAACGGCTATCTTCTGCTACAGCCAAAACACACTGACGTGCTTCATGACCGGACACACAGGAGACGGTGGTACCGACCCATTCGGGCCCGATAGAGAGTGAGTACTCTCATTTGGTACCAAGCCCTACCACCAGTAATGCAATGGGTGATAATTGCTCACTTCCCTTAGTCGCCTTGTACGACACCCGCGGGAAAGAATGGGGGTGTGACTCGTGTATTCCACACGGACAAATTCCGGACGGACAATGGGGCGGATAGTACGATTTTTGATGTAATTATAAAATCACAACGACATCGTTTATAGAATGACTCCCTATGAAAACACTGTTGAATAATATTATTCAGTAAAACAACAACACAAACCGGAAAATAGATTGTTCGTTTGATTCATTTGTACCGGAAGCAGAGGGACTACTACAGGAAGATTAGATGATTCCTCTTAAAGATATGAGAACATCAGTGAATAATAATATATATCAATCAATTCACAACAATAATATTAATTTTGAATCTTGACATAATATATTTTCATATACTTACAATCTTTGATTATATACCTGTCCTAACAATAATGTTGAAATGCAAACACTAGGTTCTGAAGAGGTTGAATGGAAAAATACTATTATTCCCACGTACTTATATATAATTAGTCCATGCGGGGTGTTTCAGAAATAATTAAATATACACGGAAATTACACACAACGTCCTCTGGTCCCAAACTAAGCTTAACGCTTGTGCTATGGGTACCAGATTACGGATATAATACATATATTACTTTTTTTTTGTAAATACATACATATAATAGAAAACACCCAGAAGCAGTAGAAATATCTGTGTTCATCACACAAATAATAGTCCTGGGTGGGAATCGAACTCACTACCGACTACGCCACGAGGCCCGTCATATAATTATTTACTTAATTTTGTTTTTGTAAATAGAATTTCTCAGATCTCTATATGCATTTATTTAATGCCGAGACATCATAATAAAGATTAAGGCTTTGTTTAATTTAGCTTCTCATAGCCTCTCTACCATAAATTAATATGCTGTTCAAACACCAGGTTGAGCACGGTGAAATCCCCACCATGCGAATAAAGTGAAAGTGTTCGTACATCATACACACTGTTAAAGAAATTGCATAATAATTGCCAAATAAATGCTATTCTTTTATTAGAAAACTAGATTCTGGCAGCAGCTCCGTCTGCGTTTACTTCAGAACATAAATACGTTGCTCTACGACACATTGGTTACCTCTATATAAAAATAATTATCCCGCAGGAAATATCCAATTTTCCGGGATACAAGGTTAAAATAATAAGTATAGTTTAAGGGTTAAATAAATAAGCCTTGTATGCCCCTTGGCTATAGACTATATGTATGCAAAATTTCAAGATGATTGAGTCAGTAGTTACCATGAAATCGTAATAAACAAACAATCTTTTTTTTTTTGTGTGACCTTGGTTGTTAGCCTCAGATGGCTATAACAACCTTACCCGGACAATTGGTGAGCGCAGAGGGCTCTCAATCCGACATTTAAGCAACGCTACCCGGGGGCACCCCCTCTGGGGTAAGGACCTCGGCTCGGGCTGTTGCTGGCAAAGTGGGATTTCCCACGTTTAAGATTTGACCGCGACACGTCTTTCGCCCCCGTCGGCGGGGACGAAACCGTGGGTAATTACTTGTATTAGCTGCGCGAGCTGTGTATGCTCTGATCTGAGCGTGAGTTATGTCGTCGTCGACTTCGTCGAGGCTATTTCGCGGTCTGCGTACGCGCGATATATTAGAGGGGTTGTACCTAGCCGACTCAACCACTAGAGGGTTGACGTGAGTAATGGCGGAGTCAAAGAAACTACGTGAACACCGTTTCATAAATTGCTTGATGGTAGGCAATTGCAAGTCTATGTGAAGGTCGACATTGCGTATGAACCACGGTGCACCCGTAGCTCTGCGCATGAATCTATTCTGTAATGTTTGTAATCTATGGATCCTGTGTGCCTTGGCGTGTAAAAATACTACACTGGCGTACGTCATGACAGGACGTATGCAGGCAGTGTAGAGTCTGATCTTATTCCTAAGCGAGAGTTTTGACCTAGAGTTTAACAGATAGTGCAAACGTCCCATGACAAAGGCTGCGCGCGAGCGTACCACCTGAATGTGACGGGCAAATGTGAGTCTGTTATCTAGAATTACACCTAAGTACCTACTTGGCTCGCCTACTCCAAGGAATAGGTTTACTAAAGATGCTAATCTGTTTGATCTTCTCCGGGGGATACAGTCGGGGTAGTCTCCTATGAAACTTGACCGCCTGGCTTTTCTCGGGGTTGATCTCTATTCTCCACTTGCTAAACCACGTACTGAGGGCAGTGGCCGCGGATTGGAGTTTCCTATGCACTGTGATAGGATTAAACCCCGCATAATAAATAGCTGTATCGTCTGCAAAAAATGCTGTCTGCACTTCCCGATGCTGAGGCATGTCGCTGGTGTACAGCGAGAAGAGGATCGGTGAGAGGACGGAGCCTTGTGGGACCCCGGCGGGTATGGGGTGGGGGGAGGATAGTACCCCTTCCACTCTATAGCGGAAACTGCGGTTAGATAGAAAGTCTCGTATGATGAGTACGAGATACCGCGGTACTCCTAAGTGGAGTAGCTTGTATACTAGGCCGTTGTGCCAGACTTTGTCGAATGCTTTCGCTACATCGAAGAAAAGTGCACCTGTAAAAAGGTTGTTTTGTTGCATTTTCGAGTAGGTATACTCTACGAAGCGGTGAACTTGTTGCACACTGGAGTGCTTGGTTCTAAAGCCGAATTGGTGGTGGGGGATGAGATTATTAGCATCGGCGTATGCTTTCAGCCTACACAAAACTAATCGCTCGTAAATCTTATCTAAACCTTTAAGCAGACTTATCGGTCTATAACTAGATGGTTCGGATCGCTTTTTGCCGGGTATGTGGATTCCAATTACCACGGCCTCTTTCCACTGAGGGGGAAAGATGTTATTGTTGAGCGCTGCGTTATATATACATGTCAGAAGGACTAATAATGACTGGGGAAAGAGTTTAATGACCCTATTCGATATTCCGTCCGAACCGGGGGCTTTCTTCTTATGAAGATTTTTGATAACGGACTCCAGTTCGGTGGTGGTAACTGGAGGTGGCTGTTCCACTAGGTCCCTACCTAAGGTGTCTACCGGTGGGGCTGAGGGAGAGGCCCTCGACTCCATTTCCCTATCAATGAAGGCGTGGTGTGTTGTATCTACGTGTAATGTACTCGGCGTACATTGTCGCTCCGGACTCGGCTAGGCACTTGGACTTCTCCTCGTCCTCGAAGGCGGGTGGAAGGTTGGGTCTGTTAAGCGGAGGCATGGTAGACACACTGTCGTTTTTGAAAGTGCGGAACAGTTGCCAGAAGGCTTGATGGGTCGGTTCTAGGTCTCTCAGCTTGGTTTCCCACTCTGATTGACGTAGAAAATCAATTGATTTCTTAACAGCCCTTTGTAATGAGCGCATTATGATGCGGTTATCCTCGCTGGGATGACGATCATAGGCACGGATAGCGGCGTTCTTCTGCCTCAGCAAGTCACGGACTTCATCGGGTAGGCGCCATCGACGATTTCTCGTGTCTGGTACCTGCCGAGAACAATCGTTAATTAACGATTGTACGTGGCTTGTGAAACAGTCGACCGCAGCCACCGTGTCCTCTACAGTACTAATAATAGGGGGGACTTGGTCTAGATGCACAGACAACGACGACCGGAGCTTACTCTCCAGCCGTCCCCAGTCTGTCACCGTCATTGTTTTGTCCTGTTGCCAGAGGGGCCAGGTGAGGGGGAGGCGAGATCTAAGATCACAGGACGGTGGTCAGAGTCTAACTCATGTAACACTTCTACCAAACGCAAACGTAGATTTACGTTTTTTAAAAGAGCCATGTCTAGTATATCGGGCCTGTAATCAACACAGGCCGGGTAGTGAGTGGGCTCCATAGGCGCTATGATGTCGAACCCTAGTCGATTAGCCAGTGACTCGAGAGCCCTGCCCCGCGTACTAGTAACGTGGCAGTTCCACGAGGTGTTTTTAGCGTTGAGGTCGAGGGCAATGATGACGGCGCTTCCCAAGTCTAGCAGGGTTTTTAAGTCCCTGGTTATAAGCTGCGTCGAAATGCTACTTCCGGGCCGGATGTAGGCGGATACTACAACTATAGGCTGATGGCCTGTGAGGGCTAGTCTACAGACCGAAGCTTCGATGAACTCTAGTGGGGGCAGATCCAAAGGCGTGCAGTGCAGTGACAGTGTGACAGGCCATTGGCGTTGAAAAACCCTAACTTGAGTCTGTATGGTTTGACCCTGCCTGAGGTGTGCGAATCCATTAAACAGTGAAAGTGTTTAATTTCTCGATGACGGTCGAGAACCGTACGGCGGTGTTAAGTAGGGCAAGACTATTGCCCTGGTTAGCGCGGAGTTTGGCCGTGACTTCCCTAATCTCACTAAGATCGAATCGAGTGAGGCGAATCTAAGCACCAGGGCCAGATCCGAATCCATACCCTGGGGCGTTCTACCCGCTGGGCCTACGCCTACAGCTGGTGTTGGTGCTTTGCCCTGAGGGGGCTTATGTTGGCCTACGGTGGGCTTAGTTTGCAGGGCTGGGAACTCGGCCTGTTTAGCTGGGTGAACCTAAGCATTGCGGAGGGGTGGGGGTGCGGGACGCAGGATGGGTGCGCTTCCCTGGGGCGGTCCTCGTGGTGTGAGAACAAGTGGGCGCCTGGTGGGTAGCCGGGGTGCGCGGGGGCAGCCCCGGTAGTTCACCGGGTGACCCTTCTCGCCGCATAGGACGCAGGATAGGGGCTCAGTGCACTGTGTGCGGTCCTTAGGACGTGAGCATTCGGTTGTGGCGTGGTCCTCTAGACACTTGACGCATCTAGGGCGGGCATAGCAATGCCGGGCGGAGTGACTATAGAGTTGACATCTATGGCACTGTGAGACGTTGCCCTTCTTGTTGGGTGGCTCGACCCTAGGCCACATACCGCCTTTATCTGGTACACTGCCTTACCCTCTTTGGTAAGGTCCAGGGTGACCATGACTAAGTCATAGGGAACACGAGCGCGACCCATGTACATACGGTGCACCTCATGCACAGGTAGGTTTTGTGCAAGCAATGACTGCTTGACTTCGTCTGTGGAGACCTCCTTCGGAATGTTCCTCACTACTACTCGTAGGTGTCGATCTTCCGGAAGGGAATATGAGTGGAACGAGACGTTCCTCTCCCTGAGCATTTTTGATAATGCTCGGTGGTCTTTAGATGAGGCCAATAAGACCTTTATGCCCTGTGATGTTGATCGGGCGCTCTTATAATTGACGTGGTGCTCATTGCACCACGACGACACGGAGGACCAAGCTGTCTTGTCCTGAATGAAAAGGGGCGGCGGGGCGCCCTCTTTTCGTTGACCCCTATACGGGTGTAGGCGCGCGTGGGGGTAAAGGAGACCCTTGTGGTCGCTGAGTGGTAGGGGCTACCACAGCCGGAGCCGACTGGGCGGCTTCCTTCTTAACGATCTTAGGGGCCTTTTTTGGTGCCCCCTTATATTTGTGGCTCCTTTTACGGGAGCTCACAACCGTGAATTCGGTGTCGGATGATGAATCTGACCCGGAAGCGTCCGACTCGGCAGAGCTGCTGGAGTCGGTTAAAGTTGAGGTGCCTCTACGGGCAGGGCCGAGGAAGTTATAGCCTCTACGGGTCGGATCGGGGAAGTTAGAAGTACTCGAGGTGGGCACTTGTCTCCGTAGCGAGACTTAATAAAATTGTACAGTACCTCGTCATTGAGGACGAGCTCAAAAAAGGCCTGATGGGCCATACTAGTTATGTTACGGAACAACAAACAAACAGAATTGAAAACGTATAACGCAAATCCCTAGCGTCCCTAAGTCCTCGGGTGGGATCGCCCGGGGATGTGTGGGTGAAACGTCCCTCCCAACCGGGTGTAGGTTGTGATGTACTTAAATAGTTAGCCCTAAGCTTGTACTCCCTCCGCCGCTCTTATTGTGCGAAGGGTTCCTAACAGCCTCGGTGCCGGGGTGGTATGAGCCTTTGCAGGCCGGCACACCCAACCTAACACACAAGGAATGGATGAAGGGGTAAGGTAGGGTGGGAGGGGGCGATGGCTAGGTCAGGCTAGGAGATCCCCCAAGGTCTGATTGTCTAGCCCCGTCCGATTTTGCGCTACCCTGAAGGGGTAGAGCTGGCGAATCGGGTCCTCGCCTCACCCGGCTTCGTTGACACCGTGAGGTTTCAACCGGGGAACCAATAAACAGTGGCTTTACCCAGAAGGGGCACCCTGAAGGGGCCAACTCTGTATCAATATAATAGAAATGCGATGTATATTTAATCAACGTAATGTACTTACTACAATACGTCAATCAAAAACTACCGAAGTTTTCGCTTTGAAAAAGACGGTTGGAACTTGGTCTGGCAAGTTGTGTGCGGCTGAACGAGCTGCGCGCGAGGGTGCGGATAGTGGCGCTGCGAGAGTGCGGAGCGTGCGAGAACGAACGCAACACGTACGTTCGTCAGGATGGCTAGCCGCGGAATGGATGTCAACAAACAATCTAACTTTCGCATTTATAATATTAGTAAGGATCCTATAATGCTGAGCGTCCACTGGTTCGCACCGGCCGGCGGCCGCAACGCACGCACGACACGCAACGATTTGAACGGCGGAACGCAATTGTGGACGTTGCGTATAGTGGATGCAGTGCTGTATAAATTCATACAAAGCAAACAAAAATCCGTTGCGTGCCGTGCGTGCGGTGCGGACCTGAGGACGCTCAGCTTAACAGGAGGTACTAATAGAATTCGTATATCCAAAGCTTGATATTTTATAAAAGTATAGAAAGATTATGGAGAACGTACACAAGATTTGCACGATGATTATAAGCCCTTATAATCACCGGAGAAGCAAATAAAGGAATCCAGGCTATTGAGAAAAAATATTTTTTGCGAAATATTGCAACGTTGTAGTTCAGAGAGTCCTACCATATCGCCTGGTTGCATCGCATTGGTGAGATTTTTTTCATTATTGCTATTATCACATTCTCTTCTATCTGTGAGAGTGCGTATTGACAAGCTTAGGTTATTTTGTGTGTGTCCAAAGATAACTGGGGTTGACAATCCATGGAAGTAGTGGGCTCTCCTCCTAAAATATCCATTCTTTAATAATAACAATGGACTTCCGCCAAGTGTCGCCTTATTCAATTAATTATCTTAAAAAAAACATTTGTATGAGCGTTTGCTTTGGTTTAACTTTTGATCAGTCTTGTGCCGGTGCAAATATTCCAATTCAAATTCATGTCTAGCACGAGAGAAACAGGATTTTGTCGAATTAGTTCGCGTTAGTTTTTTGTTTTGATACATAGTGGTAGAGCCTTGCTTATCCCAACATGAATGGGTCGTCTCTATCAGGAAAGTACCACCCTCTCAAAAAAGAGCAGCAGTGAGTGAGAGTGCCGGAGGCCCTAATCTCCTCCCTATCTCTCCTTTATATCCTTCCTATGCTCTCCTTAGTATCCTACCTATCCTTTCCTTAATATACATCCTATCCGAATCCTATCCCTTTCCTTGGAGATGGTAACGCGCGCGTGATGCCTCTGGTGTTACTAGCGACTATACTAGACTAGACCGTGCTAATTCGCTACCCACTTAATAAAAAAAATAATTAGGAAATAATAAAGGCTACGGCCTCTATAGAGGCTTCGCAAAAGCGGCCATAATGAAAAAAAATACGGATGGTATTTGAACTTCTACACTATGTAATATGAAGTATTTGTTGTTGATTCTTGTTGGCCGTGTGGGGCCGGCTTTAGAATTGTCCCACCCCTCTCTACCCACGGGAGTCGTAAGAGCTGACTGAGGGAATATCAGGGGAGTGGGCAGCAGCACTCCCTCGAATATTAACAACATCCACTGCGATCGCCAACCCGCCTACCAAGCATGGCAATTACGGCATTATCCCCCATGACGGGACCGCTCGTTGTGGCGTTCTCTTGGGGAGGCCTATGTCCAGCAGTGGACGTTGAAAGGCTGATGGATGGATGGATGGATGGTGTTGATTCCTAGGACAGTCAGTCATACTATTACTTTCAGTTTGAGTGTATCCTTCGAGCAAAGGATCTTTTTGTTAATGAGTCATAACTAACTAAACTAACTTATCATCACGCCATTTCCCTTGCGGGGTAGGCATACAGAACAGAGTACCAAGAGGCTCTTTTCTTGCATACATTTCTCGCTTCCTCAACTGTCACAATTCTCTTTATACACGCTCGCCAGTTTCGGACACTCCTGACTATGAATGACCGATTTGGTCTAGGTAGGTGAGTCTCGGTCTCCCCCTGTAACTACATCCTTCCACTTTCGCATTATATATCTTCTTAACCAGTCGCTCGTCCGGCATTCTTTTCACATGTACGAACCATCGGAGCATTCCCTTTCGCATCTTTACACCAATACTCTCTTTCATACCTACTCGCTCTCTTACGTCGTCGTTACGAATGCGGTCAGTCAGCCTCACTCCACAGATTCTGCGCAGAGATCGCATTTCGACCGCATTGATTTTAATCTCATACTCCTTTTTGCATACCTAACTCTCGCTTCCATATAGTAACGAGTCATATTATTATAAAATGCTGCTTTATAGCTATTATTAAAACATTATCATTATGTGCACAATCATTGTTTGTCTTGCAATTGTATATTTTTATAGGTACTTCTCGGCTGCGTTGTTAATTTTACAAAGACTTACTGATCATCACGCCATCTCCCTTGCTAAAGGGCTCTATTCTTGCATACATCTCTCGCTTTGAATGTTGAGGATTCATACACGCTCGCCGGTTTCGGAGACTCCTGACTCGACCTTCCTTCAATACATGACCGATTTGGTCTAGGTAGGTAAGTCTCAGTCTCCCCCTGTATCTACATCCTTCCACTTTTGTGTTGTATATTATCTTCTTAACCAGTTTATAAAGACCAATAACTAATAATGTAATTGTTAGATATCTGTACCCTTCAGAGCAGCTGTGAATTGTATTGTGATTAGTATGAGATAAATTAGAACACAACATCCTTGAGACTTAATGAGCTTATAAAATAAATATGTTAATTTGGTAAACAAACCTGTAGAAATAAAATCAAGAATATTTTTTATTGCAATTATTTCACGGTAAATAATTTTAATACCTCAAAAATATGCGTAAAATATTGGTTTTACCGCTATAAAATTATATTTTTTTACTAAATTCTGAATATAAACACGTCACTCTATAACAATTAATAAAAAAACATTATTTTTTTCGGGATATGAAGTACCCTGTGTCATTTTCTGGGCTCCAGACAAAATTCGTGATGACTGGTTTAAATGTTACGGCGTAAACGCATTCTTGCATTTATAATATAAGGCCTCGTTCACAAACTTAGTGGCAGCGGGGCGGTGGCGCGGGGAGAAACGCGTTTTTTATTGGTTATGGTGGCGAACCAGCCACGGACCACCTGATGATAAATGGTAACCGTCGCTCAGCTACTTAATTATACCAAGAGTATTGTCAAGCCGCTGCGGCTCACCATTTCATTTCACAGACATGAAATGAAAGAATGCCGGCTATCTCCTGCTATAGCCAAAACGCAACGATGTGCTTCATGGCCGGTCACACGGGAGATGGTGGTACCAACCCGCTCGGGCCCGATACCAAGTGAGTACTCCCACTTGGTACCCAGCCCTACCACCAGTCATGCAATGGATGATAATTGCTTACTTCCCTTAGTCGCTTCATACGACACCCGTGGGAAAGAATGGGGTGGTGACAATTGTATTCTTAGTCCATCATTACCCGGATTTAATAAAAAGGCTGTAATTTAGAAATTACAAACAGACTTCAATTTTATTTATTTGTATAGATGAATTGCTCACACGTGCCTTTATCAATAGCTAAATTTAATAATAAACGATGACTAGATCTTTAGTTGAACATTAATCACACTTTTAATATTATATAATGTTGGTGTGTTAATTTGACTGCTAATCGTGTAAACGTTAATATTTTAGTTTTTTACGATCATTTTTATACGTGTAACTTTGTTTTTACAGGTAAGTACTTAGTTTCTAAAACATGTTTTGTTTTTCAACTTGAAAGGAATGTAGGAATATAATATATTAAGATACATACATGTACACCCCATGTGCCAAGTATTTTTTTAAAGTAACAGCCTGCTCTAATTAATTAATTAATATACCTTGTATCACGGGGGACTTTACAAACATACAAAATTTCATGGACACAAAGTACACCCACACTTAAAATAACCATTATTCTGTGGATCACACAAAAAGTTTGTACTGTGTGAGAATCGAACCCACAACGCTCCGGCGGGAGGCCTGTATCTAAACCACTCCGCCATCTGTGCAGTCTGTTGTGCGTCCGAACAGGAGACCTCTCTTTGTGGAACACAAACAATTATTTAAGGGTGCAACGATCTGTGCCTGATGCCGCCCTAGCCGAGGCTGCGGACGGTGGGGTCGGGGAGTACCCTGCCGTCCGCGGAAGCCTACCGCGAAGGTGCGACGCCCAAGTGCGCGAGGCGTCGCTCAAGAGAGGGTGCCCGTAGGGGCTGCCGCCTGCGGATCGCGGTCGTAACGACGCGGTACCCGTGATCCGCCGTAGCAAGGGCGGGTGGAGGCGCACGGTGGGTTTTTAGTGGGTGAGAGCCCCATTCACCCCGTTGTCTCCCCGGGCAGCGGGGTGTGCGGTAGGACATTTTTGCCCACCTAAAATAAAAAAAAAAATAAAAAAAAAAGTGTACAACGATTGTCATTTGAACTGCTTGTTTTTAGTCTCCCACAATATTGGGTTTATTAGCTAATTATTAATTAAATTTATTATTATTATTTATTTTTAAGCTGCATCCTTTACATGTGCATGTACAAAAATGCACTTTAATACACTTAATTAGTATAGTCCATTTTAAAACGTGTCAATCCCCGGGAAACAAAAATTCTCAGTAGTAGCCCGGAGTTTGGAAATGTGCCCGGTAGAGGGCAATAGGCTCGCCCCCTATTACGCGGGATTTAAACATAGTTAGAGAACCGTGAGTGTGTAATGCATCGCTGCCTACCCCTTCGAGGCGTGATGCTATGTTTATGTTATGTTTATTAAAAACGTTCCCAAAACAACTGAGCCTGAACTTTAACTATAACAGTTTATACAAATTAAAAAGTGTGTTATAATGTCTAAACAACAGCTTCTTACTAATTGCATATTATGACTGGACCAGATACGTTACCTATAACATAACCTAAACCAATTATTAAAGTTTTTGTCTCGAAAATACCAGTTTTTAAAGTTTGTGTTTTTTGTTCCTCTCGTTTGCTATCTTTGAAACAGTTAGAACGATTCTATCTTTAAAACAGTTAGAACAATTTGGACGGGGCTTAGTACTGGCAAATAGCTGATCTTATAATTTATCTCTGTGCCACATTTCATCCAGATCCGTTCAACCGTTCTGGTGCGTTTAAGTAACACATATCCATCCAAAATTTCGCATTTATAATATTAGTCAGATACTGTAATTAGTTGTTTAAGCAGTTTGAACGGGTTTTAGTCGCTTGAGATCAAACTAATTTCCAAGTCATTATTATGTAGCAATTCCAATTATCTCAACAACGCAACATGTAAATATTGACGTTAATTGAAGTTTATGTTTTGAAAAATCTTAAAAAAGAACTATAATATGTATTCTACGTCATAGTTTTATGTGGTGGGAATTCCGTTGTTATCATAAAATAGGTACAACAATGAGATAGAATAACTAAGTGCGAAATTGTGGAGTAGAAAATAGTAGTTTTGAACCTTGTTTTTGGATTTGAACCTGCATCTCCTGGATACCGTTCCAGATGCTTTGCCAATTCAGCCATCGTGACAATTGATCGGGACTACGAATTTCGATAACACATTCCTTCCTGATGTCTTGGGTGACGCCTGCGTCATCTATCGGATGAACCTATACTTACTTACTTATCATCACGCCATCTCCCTTGCGGGGTAGGCAGAGAGAACAGAGTGCCAAAAGGCTCTATTCTTGCATAAATCACTCGCTTCCTTAGCATTCATAATTCTCTTCATACACGCTCGCCGGTTTCGAGTTTTGAGACCTCTGACTGCGGTCTCCCCTTGTACCTACATCCTTCAACTTTCGCATGTAATAATTGGGCACAGTTGGCAGAAATCCTCGCGAAAGTGTCACCACCCGTCCAGCTCCATGCACTCCAATTTGGACCCTGTCCACTGTGATTGGCGCCAGCAGGTGGCCGACGTCGGAGCCCATGGAAATGTAGGACCTCCGATTAGTACTATTTAGTAAATGAGCGGTGGTCAACTTACCATCAGGTGCGCTACCATATCCAATATAATAATAACAAAGAAATATGTAAGTATATAATATGTATCGCATGATGAACGTCATTGATTTATTTACGCAATGTGTAAAATTCCTCAGAGGCGACTCAGAGCCAGCGGTCGTGAGGTTATCTTATTGGGTTATTAAATTAGAACTGAGGCCTAATTGTTAAAAGCGCCATTTATTCATAATGATGTTCAAAAAATACGTGCGCAAAAGCGTCGGCGCCGTCGGTGTAGACGGAAAATTAAAGAACTAATTTTTTATAGTGTGTTTATATTTGTAATTTGCAGGATAGATAAATGTACTTGCGAATACGCGCGAGTAAGGGCGCACGGTGAGTTTTTGTGGCCCCCACTACTTAGCTGTCTCCCCGGACAGGGGGTAGTCGGTAAGTAGGTACATTTTTGCACAGAGCTACAAAGTTAACTTGCGAATCGTCGAACTTATTGCTTGCTCTGTCTAACACTGGACTTATAACAGCATGATTTTAGAACGTAATGGAATACTACAAGGACAATTTTTTTAACTAACTTCTAAAAGAGGAGCTTTACTAATTGATCATTATGTATGTATTAAAGTTTGTATTTTTGGGATTTTTCTCAAAAACTATTGATCCGATTTGATCGGGGTTTTCGTTATTAAATGCATATTTTTTAACGCAGGTCTTAGTGCATGATTTTATTAGGCCCTGATGTATATCTTTGGAGGTTCCACAATTGGATTGAGGGATTAGGTCCTCATTCAACACTCTGAGCCAATGCGTATTGGCAGTCTTTACAAGCCGTCGAGAAAAACTCTCAGTCATGCAGGTTTCCTCAAGATGTTTTCCTTCACCGAGCAGTGATAAATTATAAACAAGTACACACATAATTTCGAAAAATCTCGAAAGCCAGAGATGTGTGCCGAGCGAGGTCTGTTTCTTGGACAGAAGATCGAATTCAGTACCACTAGACTTATAGTCCTTGGTTTTACCGCTAGGCTATAGGTATAAGTTATACCTATAACACGAGTTTACTATGGATGCAACTTACCTTAATATATAATTATGTCACAATAATATACTTAATACTCGGACCGTGAAACTAATTGGTTACTATTAATACATGTGTAGTTACATAATCATTAATTATTTTTGTAGATAAACTATGGGTTTTACCACTTTTTATCTGAAAAGGCAAATGTTTAATAACATATCTCTTGATTGATGATATAATATTAAATAAAAAAACTAATTAGTTTCACACGTATTTTTCGCAGCTTCTGTGATGATGGACAGCATGTTACATAATGTTACCACCCCATTCCACATTAAAAGGGCATTTAAAGAAAGCTAAACAATACTGAATGGCCAGCTTAGTTTAGCAGTGGAATGTATGTAATATGTACCTACGAGAATCAGCTGCCGAAATAAGAATATTTAACAGGCTTCTTTTAATAAAATAATATGGTTTGATTACAACATTTAATTATAAAATAGAGTTAGATTCCCAGCATGAATGGGGCCGGCTCGATCGGGGAAGTACCACGGTAGTCACTCCTTTTTTTTTGTTAAGGCGGGAAGAAATCTTCCTAACCGCATACCCCGTCGTTCGGGGCAACGAACAGGGTAGTGTGGGGCCTTCACCCACTAATGAAACCCGCCGTGTGCCGTCTCTCCGCCTTTATTGGTGGGCCACTGGAACTGCTACATTCCTTCAGTGGTACGGTAGTCACTTTAACAGTTGTGTTTCGTATGGTGACTGACAGCGCTGGATGCCCAAACCCCTCCCTGTCCTCTACTTATAACCCTACCTATCCTTTTCTTGGCATCCTACCTATCTTCTCTTTATTATCATCTGCCTATCCACCTTCTATCCCATTCCTTGGAGATGGCGACGCGTGAGTAATGCCTCTGGTGTTGCTAGCGTCTATAGGCGACGGTAACCGCATACCATCAGGTGGGCCGTTAGCTTGTTTGCCAACTAAGACTACAAAGTTGAGCTACGTTAGACTCGAGTTTTGCAATTATAAATGTAGGTATCTAAGACTTCTCAACAAAAAATCCATCTGGCCGTTTCTTAGTTTATTTATTCATAAATAAATACGTTTAGGGATACGTAGAGTAGTAGAGACAACGGAGTGACACTTATCGTGAAGCGGCCTTCTGGTTATCACGTTTCGCTTGCGTAGATACAAGACGCAATTTTTTATTCAATAGTCACCTCTCCTGATACCTTTTTATCGGTATATTTTTACAGTAGACAGCGGCTTAGCTTTGTACCGTTACTGCGACAGTTATACTAGTGGCAGTTATGATTTTCCATATACTGTAGGACGCAATAAAATATTTCCATTTTGCCATCATCTTAATTTTGATTTAAATTTTCCATTAGAAGCAACGTGTCTATACGCATTTATAATATATGCAAACTATTTACGCTTCGCACGAAGCAGATAATAATAATGTAGCAATGTTAAAATTGATAATCCTACTATTAATGTACTAAAACTAGATGAATCTTATAAGAGTGGTCGCAAAAAAACTGAATCAAAATCCTTTTAGTTGTTTAAAAGCTATGATGCCACAGACAGGTACACAAATACACACTAACGTCTCTCCGTTTACGTCGGAGGTTAAAAACATTAGATAAATAATGAGCATAATAAATCGCAGAAACTTTTAATTTGTTAAATTATAAAACAATTCCATTATCACTATTATCGACTCAGAAACTTAAGGCCAAGAAATAACGACATTGTCCTACTTTAACTTAAACAGGAAACTTGGAGCAAATTGTCCTTAAAATTAATTTCAGATTTCGAAAACATTTTACTAAGCGTATGGTTTGTGTAACTTTCTATTGTAATAAAGTATACAAATCCATATATAATTATATATAGACTATTATTATGAATGTTAAAATCATTTGTGTAAACATGTTTTCGCGAGCATGTTATATTACGCATAAACCATATTGACACGCACAGAATAATACGGTTCAAACAATGGTGTGGAGCCCTTCACTCAATACTGAATCTATATTTTGTAAAAAGGAAGGGTGTTTGTTAAGTCCTGCCTAATGATGCGACATCCATTTTTTTTTAAATATCACAAAATATGGCAATACTAGACTGTCGGCGACGTCGTCCACGCACTTCCTACCTATACATTACTCTACGTAGGTGAATTATCCATTTGCAAAAATCAAATTTATTGACTATCCATTTTATTACTTACTTACTTATCATATATCTCCCTTGCGGGGAGAGGGGCAAAGAAAACAGAGCGCCAAAAGGCTCTATTCTTGCATACATCTCTCGCTTCCTCAACATTCATAATTCTCTTCATACACGCCCGCCAGTTGCGGAGACTCCTGACTCCACCTTCCTTCAATACATGGTCGATTAGGTAGGCGAGTCTCCGTCTCCCCTTGCATCTACATCCTTGCACTTTCACATTGTATATTTACTTAACCAGTCGATAGTAAATAGATACTTAGTCGATAGTCTTTCCAGATGTCCAAACCATAAGAATATTCCCTTTCGCATCCTTACACCAATACTCTTTTTATACCTACTCGCTCTCTTACGTCATCGTTACGATCCATTTTATGATCAGCAGGCTTACCACAAACTCTTATTGCGATCCAGTTTAGGACCCAAACTGAACTGAATCGCAATTTCGTACCATGACGTGTCAAAGACGCAATCTTTTGTTTTGTGCCAAATTAGGTGCCGAATCAGCACATAATCTGAATCGCAAATATGACATCTTTGTATTGAAATACGTACCATATGAACTTACTTGACAACCTAAACAAGATCGCTCAATTATACATCATGGTACGAAATACAACAACAAATTCGAATTCAAAAATACCTTTATTTCATAGGCCTATTAAATAGCACTTAAAAGCGTCAAGAATACACTAATAATTAACACGAGCGCCCAAGGCCCATCCGCAATAACAAAGTGGCCGGATTCCGAAGTAAAGCCTTTCATGAGAAGAACCCGGCAAGAAACTCATGGGCCACTTTTTTAAATTGCCAATTTATTACAATTTAATATAATCTTTATAACTAAAATGACATTATATCATACAAAACAATTTTGAAAATTAATGAATGAGGAACAGCTCAAGCCCATTTTGTTTTGTCCTCAAGATAATCCGAAACAGTGTAATAACCTTGATTACAAAGTCTAATTTTTATGGCTTTCTTAAACTTATTTAGTAGCATGTTTCGGACATTTTCAGGAATCTTATTGTAAAAGCATATACATTGCCCCATAAAAGATCTACTAATTCTGTGGAGACGAGTACTGTGTGCAATAATATTGCCTTTGTTCCTAGTATTAATGTGATGAACATCGCTATACTTATAAAAGCTTCCGATGTTTTTCTTGACATACAACAGATTTTCGTATATAAATTGAAACACAACAGTTAGAATATATATTTCTTTGAATTTCTGTCTAAGGGAAACTCTCGGGCCCAGGTTATAGATTGCACGAACAGCCCTTTTCTGAAGTACAAATATGGAATTTAAATCGGCGGAACATCCCCATAGCAGTATAAAATAGGACATAATACTATGAAAATAACTGAAATAAACTATTCTAGCCGTTTCAACATCGGTCAATAATCTAATTTTTTTTACCGCATATGCCGCTGAGCTTAACCTACCTGACAATTTTTTAATATGGGGGCCCCATTGGAGTTTGTTATCTATAGTGATACCTAGGAAAACCGTGGACTCCACAAGGTCTAGTTCAACGCCATTCAATTGTACATTGGTTTCTGCATGCCTTACATTGGGTGTAGTAAATTTTATACATTTAATTTTATTTTCACTTAAAACTAGGTTATTAGTATTGAACCAATGAACAACTTTAGATAGTGCGTTGTTCACATCGTCATAATTAAGCAGTTGCCTTCTTAGTTTAAATAATAAAGATGTATCATCTGCGAACAACACAATACTTAGATTATCTCCTACGTAGTATGGTAGGTCATTAATATAGACTAGAAACAGAAATGGCCCCAAAATGGACCCCTGTGGCACACCCATTGTCATGACAGACCCAAGCGATAACGTACCATTAACATCGACCCTTTGAATTCTATTGCTCAAATAAGAAGTCAAAAGCTCGAAAGCCCTGTTCCTGATTCCGTAATGGTATAACTTTTTAATGAGGGTTTCATGATGTACACAGTCAAATGCCTTAGACAAATCGCAAAATACGCATAACGCATCATGCAAATCTTCCCAGGCTCTAAATATGGTTTTTAAGAATTCTATACCTGCATTAGTAGTAGAGCGATTCTTTGTGAAGCCGAACTGGTTTTTATGGAAAATTTTATAATTGTCAAAATGATTAATAATTTGTTTGAGAATAAGCTTCTCAAATACTGTACTTAGTGTCAGTAGTACAGAAATTGGACGAAAATTATTAAGTTCTGAGGTACTACAAGATTCAAAACAAAGGAATTACTCTACTAAACTTCAGAAGGTCGGGGAATACACCATTAACAAAACAACCGTTAAACACAGATATCAATTGGGGAGCAATAATATGAATGATTGAGTTAACTAACTTAACAGACATACCCCATAAATCCACAGTTTTTTTTAATATTGAGACTTTTAAAGTTATTTATAACACTGTTTACATTGACATCCGAAAATTTAAAGGAAGTATTACATATCGGAACACATTGCCTAAGGAGCGATTCGGCTGCAGTAGGAGACAACGTCAGATGTTTTGTTGTTAAAACAGGAATATTAGTAAAATAATTTTCAAATGCCGTTGCCACTTCTCGATTCGCTCTTACATTTTTGCCATCTATTTTCAAGTTAAAGTCCCTCTTGCGCACTGTTTCTCGACCGGTTTCACTGTTTATCACCTTCCAAGTCATTTTAATAATATCGCCAAAAAAACATTGTACATGTTATAAGATTTCATAATAGTTATAAATTTTTGAGTGATAGTACTATTTTCAAGTAAATTTATATTAAAATCTCCAAAGATCACAATTGTTTTATTTGTACTAGAGGTTTTAAATAAAATGTCCTCTAAGTGTTCTTTCAAAATCATCATAATGGTGAACATGGGGGTCTATAAAAACATGCGACAATGAACTGCTCAGACTCAATACAAGTAATTTCAATAACCCGTTCAACAGAGAGGCTGACTATATCATTACGTACTTTATATTTCATTTTACTATCTGTAATAATTAGGGCACTACCCCGTATACTAATGTCTCTGTTGAATGAGCAAGCAACCTGGTGATTGGGAAAATTGAACATGTATTGATTATTTTTCAGCCAATGTTCTGTAATACAAAGAATATCCTACATCACAACCATTAATAAATAATTCTATTTCCAATTCTTTACCAAAGATACCTTTAATATTCTGATGTACCAGGTTGATTGGCTTTAATTTCTTATTATTACTAGAGCAAGAGGGTGTCTCTTTTGTCTTTATTAAATTATAATTACTTGATAAATTTTTTTTAGCAAGAGGATATCTCTATTTTCTCGTATTGTAAATTAAATTAGTATATGAAATGTCATTATTTTTATTACTATAAATGTCATCATTTAAATTACAAATGTCAACATTAGATTGCTCAATAGAAGCAAAGTTGTTAGCCAAGTTCTTGGCTGATGTATAAAAAAAATATGATAGCGAAGCAGCTACCTGTTGTTTAAAATATTTACAAAGATAATATCTATTAAATTAGTATATGAAATGTCATTATTTTTATTACTATAAATGTCATCATTTAAATTACAAATGTCAACATTAGATTGGTCAATAGAAGCAAAGTTGTTAGCCAAGTTCTTGGCTGATGTATAAAAAAAATATGATAGCGAAGCAGCTACCTGTTGTTTAAAATATTTACAAAGATAATATCTATCTTCTGTCAAATAATGATAACGCTTATTAACATAATTGTTAATGTTAATGACATGCATTTTGTCACTAATAACATAATTGCATTGAGTTTTTATATTATCCAATGTCATATTCAAAGTGTAAGTATATTCATTATCCAACTTCGTCAATTTTCTTTTATAGGGAAATGTGAACATACGTAACTATTTTCTTTACATTTAGATTAGAAAGTTTCTTACTATATTGCAATAACTGTCTCTTGCTCACATTCTCCCTATTTCCTATAAATATTAAAAGTATACTATCGAGGACAAAATTATAATCAAATATTTTTAGCATAATATTGTGATATGATTGTCCCGGCATACAGTGATTGATAACTGAGTATCCCTTATCTGATAGAAGAGAACCCAAATTTTTGCCACTGTCATCACTAAATATCACAATATTATTGTCTTGAGTTTTACATAGAGAACTAGGGAAATCGACAGAAGGCACCAGGGAACTGTTAGTGGAACTAGTTGTGCTTACTATATTTAAATGTGGTTGCTGGGACTCACTAGAAGTACACACTGGCCCTAAACAACCCAGAGACAGCCGATTACTTAAACTAATTAAACAATCTTTGTCATATTGACTATCTCTATCCATTACTAGTTCATTCATTGCCAATATATACTCCTTTTTAAGTTTTTCTGAACTAGAATATTTATTTGTCATAACTTCTAACTTTTTTTGAAGACAATTTATCATCAACACACCTATTTTGAATTGCGTCGCCATTGAATCGCTAGCTAAGAGTTCATGGTAGGCCTGCAATGCATTTGTTTCAGCGTGAAATCGTGACATACTAATCAACAAACGCACTTTCGCCTCTATAATATTAGTGAGGATAGTACTGATACCTCATATCAGGCATGATAAATGTCAAAGGCAAATGACTTTCCAATATCTTCGAGAACATAATAATATGTAAATCTATAAATAGTATGTAATCGTCTTTATCTTCATCATAACTTAATAATCAGTTTGTATTGCTAATTACATAATCCAAGTGTATTGCTGAGAGTACTGCGATTGAAAACATTCCATCATAATGCTGTGTAATTCTCACAATCATTGGCAAGAATGCACAAGAATTTGGCACTTGTTGTCAGACCCGAACAAGAACTACCATCGTCGTTTTCAGTTGAAGCAACCATTAATCAGCAGCTTAATTTAACTAAAACATAGAGATAATTGTAAATTTTCCAGATACTTAGAAATTGGCCATCAGCCCAAGCAGGTGTACGTACGTTGGCGGACCACTGAAGTAAAGTCACACAGTTCCAGTGGTCTGCCAATACAGGTGGAGAAACGGCTCACGTTCGTTGCCCCGAACGACGGGGCGTGTGGTTAGATACAGTTTTCCCGCCTTAAAAAAAACAAAAAAAAAGGTGTGCACGCTTCCAAAGTCCATACTAACGCTACTTAATTACCTGGTTTTTATACTAACTTAAATAAATTATTATTATTACTTAGAAAATAAGTAACATCCGGTAGAAGATCAAAGGGTCGGTATCTGATTGTTTCCCTGATAAAGTATTTATATTTATTTATAATATTTGTTTTGATTTTTAACCTGCCAAATCTTGTCCGAAACGTTGGCTTTCTTGCTATTTAGCAGCCCCAGAACCTTACGCGCTATTTTAATTTTTAATAAGATGTCGTATAAATAAATATAATTCGGTCAAAAATTGGTAATAAAAGTCCTAACATACTATCGCAGCGTCATCTACAGAGTTCAGTTGTGTATCTAAACCACACAGGGACCCACATACAAAAAAATTCATGCGTGACTAATACACGGCAATTGAACTTTTATATATTTATCTGCATAATTATGTATTTATGACACATAATTCTATATCGTTTTTAAAATACTAAAAAGGTTTTTTCCTATTAATGAT
The DNA here is from genome assembly GCA_948253155.1 of Leucoma salicis. Taxonomy (NCBI): domain Eukaryota; kingdom Metazoa; phylum Arthropoda; class Insecta; order Lepidoptera; family Erebidae; genus Leucoma; species Leucoma salicis. Next base: position 8,418,107 of record OX411822.1, on the reverse strand, counting down.
GACGGCGCCAACAATCAGGACGTGTAGGTATTAAATAAGTCATCGAGCGATAACTTTTAAATACGTATATGTCAATATTGATGATAATAATATATTATGAATAAGATATACTGTAAAATAAGCACAAATAGCACTATGGTTTATTCCACGCGATATTATTTATGACTTGTAGATATATAAATATGTTACCTACTTTATGATCGTGTCGTAAAGTAGGTAGGTACCTACTTATATGTTTTTAACATTAAGATTTGAAATAATTATATTTTTTCGTGGTTTTGATTTTGGTCGGTATAATGTATGAAAATACGTCCGACAGATGGCGCAGGCGTCACCCAAAGACGTTAAGTATGATGTGTTATCGAAATTAGCAGTCAGGAGCAATTGTCAGGATGGCTGAATTGGAAAAGCATCTGGACGGTATCCAGAAGATGCAGGTTCAAATCCTGCTCCTGACTGTTATTTTCGATTTCACATTTTTCACTTTGTGTTTAATGTATTTTTTTAATTCATTATAGCAAGAAAAGAGTTATGTTATGTGATGTGTCTCTCACGCTTAAGTACCTATCTTTTTTTTTGTTTAGGCGGGAAAATATGTACCTACCTCGTTCGAGGCAACGAACAGGGTAGTGTGGGGTCCTCACCCATTAAATAACCCGCCGTGTGCCGTCTTTCCGCCTTTATTGGCCGGCCACTGGAATTATTTTACATTGCTTCAGTGGTATACTGACAGTATCCTAGAACGCTGGAAATGCAGTCACAGTAAATTTGTGACACCTTTAAACGTAAATACTACTTGACAAAATGCTTTCTTATCGTCCGTGCTGCAGTTCCAGATGTCAAGTAATATCCTGGCAGTAATTGTGGGTTTTCAGAGCTTTGAATAAAAACTCGTTCGTCGAATTGTTGGGTCCTGGAGATCAAATAAAAAGTCGCTCTGTGTACCTAAACTGATGGATCAACTAAAAACGAATCCATGACTTCTTATTCCTGCTACAATCTACAATAAGTACTGTATAATAAGTACTGTAGTCCTCTTCTGTATTATAGCTGTCGACTTGCTAGAGTTTTGGAAATTAAATTACATCGAAGACAACGGAGCGTAAGGTAGCTTTATGATTCAGTTCACTCCTAAAGGCGATTGTTCTGTTTTACTCTCAGTTCTCTGGCATCGATTACTACGATAAGAATTAAATATATTTGGTAGTTTTCTAATACTACCCATTTTTCTACCAAAGCGATGAGGCATGGCGTCAGGTACATTTTTACTGCTCCACTATAATATATAAAAGCGCTTGTTCGTTGGTTTCTTTCATAGTGCTGAATTTTACTTCCTTACGAAATTCATTAATAGGGAAATACCATCATCCATCCATCCTTCAGCATTTGACGCTCAACGCTGGAGGCCTTCCTTTCTTGGAGATAATAACGAGCGGTCTGTGCAAACTGCATGAGACAAAAATACTTTATACCATAGATAAGGCTTTATACCTACTAGCCTTTAGCCGCGGCTACACCGCACGCAAACGCTAGTTTTTAGATTTTATCAAAGGTTCCTGATATCGTAGCGGGATAAAACTGACACCAGTTTTGAAGTCTAATCAAAAGCTATCAAACAAAAAAGGTCTCATCAAAACCCGTCCAGTACTTTTTGTGCGATGTGCGAACAAAGAAACGGACAAAAATACAAAAATTAATTGTCTTATGTTCAGAACTTTTGCTACCCCTAAATAATCTAATAATACTGTATTTTTGTACTCAAATATCTTAACGGTACAGACATAGATCTGTTACAGCTTTTCACTGCTTTATATACCTATTCTTATTTCGCAAGATTTATATAATATGGTATAAACTTACACTTACAAACAAAACTTATGAATAAACGTAAAAATAACATGTTCAATGAACACAGCGCTAAACAGTTTACATAACGTGTTATCAACTCGATGACGTAGAGCCAAGCCTCCGTCTCTTATCACTCGTAGTAAAACGGTTGTAACAATACAAATATTGTTGGAAACATGATAATTGGCTACGTATTGTGATAAAATTAGTCGTCCTTGAGCGGTCCGATGTACGCGGTACTAACACTCGAGATTGTAGAAGATCAGTGCTTTTTACCTGACTGCAAGGAAAAGTTATACGTTGTCCGTGAGGTGACGGACTAAGAACACAAGTGTCGACTAAGGTAAGCGATTATCACCCATTGCATTACTGGTGGTGGGGCTCTGTACCAAGTGAGAGTACTCACTTGCTATCGGTCCAGAATGAAATATAGTTAAGGTAGATGTTGGCATAGCTAGTCTGTTTTTATTTCTAAAGTTGCGAGGCTGTTTATGGTGGTCCTTGGTAAGAGGAAAGAGACTAGGATGTTTTTTCGCGAAGAGTCATATTTCTAGAATGTACAGAGACGTCAAAGTTAAAATATTAAGTGTGACAAAGTGCGGTCTCCAACTTTCCATTTTATCTATATTAGCTAGTTACATTTTTTTTGGAGTATAAATAAATCAGTCGCGTCTGTACTATTACCCTCACATCATAATGCCGTACTGATTGAAGTCAAGAGTGTGCATAGGCATAATAAGCATTAGTAGCCGACTGTAAATCCGTCGTCTTTTTCAACTCATTTAAGGCATATATGTAAAACTAGATAGTTTACCACTTTTCAATTGTATAAGAGGACTTCCAATTTTTTACTTACCTCGTGTTTTCGAAACAGCTGGGATGCAATTCGGCAGGTATCGTTATATTCGTTTTAAAAACCTAAATGTCCTTAGATGGGTGTTTTAAAAAAAACGGTCTTATGAGTGCATTACTTTATTATAGTCGGGTTTTTAATTTTTTGTTTTTGGTCATGGTGGCAGATGAGCCACGGCCTGCTAAGTGGTATCTGCCACTGATGACGATGCAGCGTGACTGTTGTTATTTTACAAGGTTTTTTTAACATGCAATGTTTTTAAGGTTGAGAATGGTATATTCTTGTGGTGTTTATGGCTGTTTTTCAATACAAAATCATTAATTTATCATTTATTTAGCTCAATTGTAAAAATGTGACAAGCAAGAAGTTTTTATAGATCCTTTAAGGATAATATAAATTATTCTTTGTAAATTACACTAAAACTTCTGGGGTTGCTTAAATGCATTTAAACAATAAATAATAAAAGGTACTTTATCTTTGTATTTTTATTACATAAGTAGTTTTTGATATGCACCTAACACTATTCAAATAACTTAGGTAATTGATTTTAATTATTTATACATCAAATCGGAAAATTATCTTAAGCAAAAAATTTCGCTACTGTCTCGCTCACACCCGAATACTGCGCGTTTACTGGATCTTAGCTAACTACACTGAATTAAACAACGAACAAGTCGTTAGCGGCGGCCACAAAACCGCGACACACTTCATGATTGTTTATTAAATAAGAAGAACATTAATTGCATTATACCTACCTAATTATTATGTGAAATGTGAGTTTGTGCAATCAGTATGTTATTGTATAATGCTTAGATTAATGATATATCTAGATGGACCATCGGTGAACTTTTCACCCCAATGCTGTTAGTGTCAATCCTGACGTCACTTGACAAGGTCGTATCCAGGAGCAATAGTGTGTCATTTAATGACAACGTGTGTAATAATGTGTGCCGAAACTACAAAAATCAGAAAATGAGCACTAAAATGATTTCTCTTATCATCGGTTAGTAACATTATTTCATACAATAACTGGCTAAATAAGTCATTTAAATATTCCGAAAATAGATTAATTTTAGATCGTATTTTTTATGTGAATGTGTGTTCGTATTTTGAACTTAAATTTACCGCGTAATCTTGCAAAGTTGATGATATTTTAACGATAGAGAGTAATAGAAGCATTAACTAACATAATTATTAGGGTTTTTAATAGATCTATAAAGCTGCACTGTCGTCATTTTCGGAATTAAGTACAATATTACTATTTATAATATTATTATTTATTTTAATGATGAAGATCGTTTACATTTTTAAATTTATAATTATCGTGGGTTATAGCTTAGTATTCTCATTAAAGAAGAGGTTACAGATAGTATATATTTTTTTATAATATATTAATATTATGAGAGTAAATAGAAAGAGATAATTGACTATACCTACGAAACATTTTGTAGTATAAGAATGACTTGAATCTATCTTTTTTTTTGAGCTTTTTCCTAAAAAGAAAAGTTCTCAGTAGCAGCCCAGAGTTTGGAAATGTGCCCGGTAGACGTCAATAGGCTCGCCCCCTATTACGTGGGACTTCAACATAGCTGGTGAATCGTGGGTGTGTAATACACCTCTGCCTACCCCTTCGGGGAATACAGGTGTGATGCTGTTTTTTTTTTGAACCTATGATAATATAATTTTCCCATAATTTAATACTACCACTGAAACTGGTATCATTACGCACGCACACAAACACAAATTGCACAAGCGTAATGACAACTGTCACGCACACTAGCATAATAATTCCCGCCCGATTTTTATGACGTTTATAAAAGTGACAGCCTATCTAGATATATAATTAATTTAAGGTATAATGAAATAAAACGTGAGGTAATGATTTATTCAAGTGATGTGGTAGATTTTCCTACGTCCTACGTAGTTGAGTTTGAGAGTTGTGTTTATGTTTATACAAGTTACGCACAGGTACGCACACTCAAAACGTAAATTGAGCGAAATCTTTAGTGACTATTAAAATGTATTTTGTGTCAGGAGCTTCTTTGGTACTACTGAAGTAATGGCATACAGTTCCAGAAGTCTTCCAATACAGGCGGACAGACGGACATACGTTTGTTCACTGCCCCGACCGACGGGGTGTGCGGTTGGGTACATTTTTTCCGCCTAAACGAAAAAAGGAGCTTTTTGGATAGTGTTCAATAATAATTATTCATACGGTGCCAAATCAACAACAACAGGTGTACAAATACTGTATGCAGGTTTTTTCACAATGTTTTCCTTCATCGTGCAGTGGTAATTTGTAAACAAACATAAACATAGCATCACGCTTGTATTACCCGAAGGGGTAGGCAGAGGTGTATTACACAACCACGGTTCGCCAGCTGTTTAAGTCCTATGTAACAGGAGGCGAGCCTATTATCGTCTACCGGGCACATTTCCAAGCTCCGGGCTGCTACAAAGAATTTTCCTTTTTACGAAAAAGCTCAATAACATTGCCCGACCCGGGGATTGAACGCGAGACCTCATGATCAGCAGTCACGCACACTACTGCTGCACTACAGAGGCTACACAGTTGTAAACAAATACATACATTATTTCGATATATCTAAATAATTCAGAGGTGTGCGCCGTTCGAGGTCTTCAAGTTGTGGATGGAACTTGTTACCACTGTCTTTGTAGCCCTTGGTTTTACAGCTGGGCTATCACTGTTCATGGAGGAGGATTTTACTAACATAAAATTAACGTAGGTATACAAAATACAGAGATACTGGACAGAGAAAAGGACAAACGAAGAGGTGCTAAATGTTGTAGAGACGAAAAGGTGTATCCTTAATACCATCGACAACAGAAGAGGCCAAATGCTGGGGCACTATGCGACACGATGATCTAGTCTAAAATATCCTAGAGGGAAAGATTAAGGGAAAGAGGAAGCGAGGAAGACCAATAAGGACATTTATACAGCAAGTGAAGGAAATAGAGATGTGTAACTCAGGAGTGATTGATACAAAAGATGTATAATCCTTTCAAAATGCGTAATCAATCTTTAAATCTTTGGTTTCGAAAATACATCTTTAACTCACTAGCTCACTACGTTAGGATTGAATAGATGGAATGATGGACGTAGATTTAGAATGAGACAATAGATAAAGGATATTGTGAATTGAAAAGAGATAACATAAGTTGTAGGCACGACGCACAAACGCACTCTTGAAATAAAATGACGATAGGTACACAGAATCTTAGACTCTCTGTCGTTTAATTAAAAAGCTCAAAACCAGTTGCGACTTGAGGGAATGAGAGAATAACTACATGAATCAATAGATATTTGCATCACTTATGATCAACTGAATGAATAACGTCATTCGTAACCAAAGATTTAAAAGAGTTAAAGATTTAAAAGAGTGATTTAAATTTTTCGAAGAAAAAGATTTATAAATCCCTGATCTCATTGGTGATTTAGTTTGCGCATCTCTGGAAGGAAAGTCTGGATGTCGTGTCGTATCAGGAGATTAAGGAAAGGTACTATGCAGACAGAGCTGGAGGATGCCCCACCGACAAGAGCTAAGCTCTTAAATGAGATGATGATGATGATACAAAGTACACCCAGACTCAGAACAACTATTTATGAATCACACAAAGAATTATCCTGCCCACGCATTCCTACGAATCGATCTAACAGCTTTGGATACGATGCCTAGTGTTATCGGCATAAATTAAATTTGTATGCAGTACTAGGTAAGTATAATATATGCACTATATAATATGGATATTTATTCAAGGTATGTGACGGGAACAGGTGTAACTCACTATTAAGAAATTTAAATTAATTGCGTAAATAAATGAATATAGATAAGTCTTAGTTTCATGTAACATTTGTAGGGAAATGTTGGCACGTATTTCTGTCAACCAATTAATCCCAATCTTAATTCTAATAAAATAGTGGGACTCGGTGTACTTAAGGTATCATTTTTTTTTAAATCCTCTGGTACTGCAATATTTATATTAAGTTGTTGAAAATCAAGATGAAATTAACAATGTAAAATTCATTTAGATATTTTTATATATATTTTTAGCATTTGACATGCTTAGCACTATACATTAAACACAAAGTGAAAAATGTGAAATCGAAAATAACAGTCAGGAGCAGGATTTGAACCTGCATCTTCTGGATACCGTCCAGATGCTTTTACCAATTCAGCCATCCTGACAATTACCGTCACCCAAAGACGTTAAGTATGATGTGTTATCGAAATTAGCAGTCAGGAGTAATTGTCAGGATGGCTGAATTGGTAAAAGCATCTGGACGGTATCCAGAAGATGCAGGTTCAAATCCTGCTCCTGACTGTTATTTTCGATTTCACATTTTTCACTTTGTGTTTAAGGTAAATGTAAAATTCATTTTTGCTATGAAAAGAATATATATCTACTAATTATTTCGATAAGTAACATCACAATCACTGATTCACTAAGTTACTGCTGCAATATTTATATTAAGTTGTTGAAAATCAAGGTGAAATTAACAATGTAAAATTCATTTTTGCTATGAAAAGAATATATATCTACGAATTATTTCGATAAGTAACATCACAATCACTGATTCACTAAGTTACTGCTGCAATATTTATATTAAGTTGTTAAAAATCAAGGTGAAATTAACAATGTAAAATTCATTTTTGCTATGAAAAGAATATATATCTACGAATTATTTCGATAAGTAACATCACAATCACTGATTCACTAAGTTACCATTATGAGAAATATCTTATTTCTTTAAAATATTCTGGGTTATTTAAAACTAGCCTTTGCCCGCGGCTTCGCAGCAGCCAAAAGCTAGTTTTTAGGTTTTATCTCTAGTTCCCGATATAGTAGCGGGATAAAATGTATATCAGTTGTTAAGTCTAATCAAGAGCTACCAAATAAAAAAAGTTGCATCAAAATCCGTTTAGTAGTTTTTGCGTGATGCGCGAATAAATAAACAGACAAACAGATAAACAGACAAACAGACAAAAATTCTAAAAACAATTGTTTTTTGACACGCCTATATAGCCTATTACAGTATTTTTTTCTCTAATATCTCGATTGTACAGACACAGCTTGCTGATCCGCAAACAAACAAACAGATAAACAGACAACAATTCTAAAAAAAATTGTTTTGTGTTTAGACACGCCTATTACAGTATTTTTTCTCAAATATCTCGAATGTACAGACGTAGCTCTGCAACAGCTTTATAATAGTATAGATAATACAAAATACTGTGAGGGCTCGTATCACACGGGATGACTTGAGATAACTTTTCATTCAAAACAAGTTTGAATGGCGTTGTGTTTGTTTTCTCTTTCTTACTTACAGGTATCGCCATTATGTTTATTTTCTCTCTTGCACACATTGTACGTCTATATATAAAGCTGTAACAGAGCTGTGTATGTACTGTTCATTTAAATTATTTGAAAAAAATGACTGTATTAGGCTGTATAGGCGTCTAAACACAAAACATTTTTTTAGAATTTTTGTTTGTTTCTTCGTTCGTGCATAACGGCAAAAACTACTCAACGGATTTTGATGCAACTTTTTTATTTGACGGGTCTTGATTATACTTAAAAACTGGTAGGTATATCTTTTATCCCGTTACTATATCGGGAACTGGAGATATAACCTAAAATGTATAAGCTAGTTATATTTTAAGTTTATGGTAGAATAGGAAAATGGAGGAACTATCAAAGAATTTACTTAAGAAAGTAACCAGCACAACTAATGCAAAACTATTAATTTATTACGCCTAAGGTATTACGTAAATAGCTATAACTTCAAGTATCTAGAACGGTAGAAAATTCTAATCCTAATATATACTAACTATTATAAAACAGTAACAATGCTGTGTGTCTGTACATTAAAGATACTTAAAAAAAAAAGTATTGGGAAACTTGGTCGTCACTGAACCCAAAATAGTGATTTTAAGAATGTTGTCTATATCTTTTCATTGATCTCATATCACGTAAGAACTACTAAAGTAATTTTTATAAACATTTTGTTTTTGATACCCTATGATTAGACTTAAAATATCGTTTACATTTTACTTACTTACTTATCATCACGTCATTTCCTTTGCGAGGTATGCAGAGAGAACAGAGTGCCAAAAGGCTCTACTCTTGCATAATTCTCTTCTAGTAGTTCTCTTCATACACGCGCGCTGGTTTCGGGTACTCCTGACTCCACCTTCCTTCATACATGACACATGACCGATTTGGTCTCGGTCTCCCCCTGTACCTACATCCTTCCACTTTCGCACTATATATCTTCTTAACCCAGTCACTAGTCCGGCATTCTTTCCATATGTCCGAACTATCGGTAATTCCCTTTCGCATCTTTACACAAATACTCTCTTTCACACCTAGTCGCTCTTTTACGTCGTCGTTACGAATGCGGTCAGTCAGCCTCACTCCACAGATTCTCCGTAGAGATCGCATTGACTTTATTCTCATGCTCTTCTTTGCATATGCTACTCTCACTTTCATATAATAACGTTGGGACAAGCATTGCGTTGTGTATTGCGACACGTGCCCTCTGGCTGAGGTGATGCCTGCCGAGAAGTTGTCCCAATGCTCCGTTCACTCTATTTCCCGCATTTACTCTTATCTCGTATATCAGTGGTGTACCTTACATGTATCCATCTTATCTCACTACTATGTCGGGCGTAAAACTAGCTTTTGCTTGCGGACACTATTCGGGTCAGGAAGGAATCAGATTGAGATTCAGTACTGAATTAAATCACTATGTTGTTGCCTGATGGTGCTGCTATGTTTCATTCATAATCTCGCATTTGCGTTTAGTTCCCTGAAATATTTCGTTTGATTACGTTAACCTACACAATATTGACATATTTATTTAGCACTAGTTGCCTCTTCTAGCCTTGGTTTACGTGTTGTAACGGGTTATGAATAGATTTAATCATCACCCCATTCATTTTCGCGGGTGGTGTAAGAAGCACTAAAAGGAACTAACCCCATCATTGTCCTCCCAGCTTTACCCCAAACTTCTTTGGGGTCGATTTCTGATCTGTTTTAGCTAATCGCGAGTATTTACAGAGCGATTGTTTGCTCCACGACCCCACTAAAGGGATAACTGGCGACTTGAGACCAAGTCACATTCGACATCAGGCCTGACAGCCTGTAACAATTGCCAGGGTGTGCTCTAAACATATCCACAATGGTCAAGTATTCAATTTGCCGTTGCCAACTTGTGCGGGTAAGCCGTAGTCTTTCAGCAGGCCTACCATGAACTCTTAGCTAGCGATTCAATTCCGGCGCAATTCAAAATAGGTGTGTTGTTGTATTTTTCACCTTGACGTCCAATTGAGCTATCTTGTTTAGGTTGTCAAGTAATTTCATGGTACGAAATTCAATACAAAGATGTCATGTTTGCGATTCAGATTATGTGCTGATGCGTCTTTGACACGTTATGGTACGAAATTGCGCTTCAGTCCAGTTTGGGTCCTAAACTGGATCGCAGTAAGAGTTCGTGGTAAGCCTGAGAACTTATATTTTACTACGGATGTTTCACTGACTATTATTAGGCTAGTTACAAATGGTCTTGTCTGAGAACCTCAGAAGATTGGGTGAGTTTGGTTCAAAGAGAAATAAATATAAGACAAGATCGTTTATTTGCTCAAAGATGTTTATACATACATGATTAAAAATATTTAAAAGATGTTGGGATCACAAATTTCGCTAACTGAATTTAGCTGTATTTAGATTTGGTATCAACATCAATGGCGAATACATCACTCACTCCCGATATGTAGATAATATCCATGGAGTACGGAAAAAGAGATATCGTAGTCATGGCAGAATCGCTGAAGGACCCTTTTTTTTGTTAAGGCGGGTAAAAATGTACCTAAACGCACATCCTGTCGTTCGAGGCAACAAAAAGGGTAGTGTGTGGCCCTCACCCACTAAAGAAATCGTGTGCCGTCTCTCCGCCTATGTTAGCGGGCCACTGGTACTATGTTGCATTACTTCAGTGTTCCGCCAGTGGCTTACCCATTCGGGTACTCTCTACTAAGCGACGCATCCACACACGGAGCGTAGCACCTTCGCGGGAGGCGGACGTTCCCCAATCCATCCACCCGCAGTCTTAGCTAGGGTGGCATCAGGCGCATGTACTTGCGCCTGCAGCGCCCCAGACGCTGGCGGCAGTTTAGGTCAGCGGAAGAATCCTCCTCCCTGGCCCTCTCCGCCTCTTCCTTCCGCGAATTGCGGGAGGACCTTGGTACAATGACCTCAGCAGGATTTCTCTACTAGTGGGTCTAAAAATTAAAATGGACAATACGAAAGTCATGTATAATGCCCACGTAATATCAGCATCGATTCTAGTCGGGAATGCGCTTCTCAAAGTGACTATATTTATCCGGGACAAACAATCCAGCTAGGTAGACCCAACTTCGAGAAAGAGGTCGGTAGTCATCTACCGACCTCTTTCTCGGATCCAGCTCATTTGAGTAGCGTTCGGCAGGCTAAGGAAGATTCTTTTGTCCAAAACTCTGCAGAATTTCTGCAGAGTCTAAAACAAAAGTCTACCACTAGTGTGTGTTACCAGTGACATACGGAACAGAGACATAGTCTCTGAATGTTGGCATTGTATCTTATACAGCCGTGGCTCCAAGTCTCTCGGCGTGCCGTGCAGCGGGCTTTGCTCGGCATGTATCCACGTGATTAAATCCGTAATACAGAGATTCATAGGAGAACGAGAGTGAGCAACATATTGTTGGCATGCTGAAGTGGCAGTGGACAGGCCACTTCGCTCGATATAGATCGACTATCTGGTCAAAGCCAGCAAAGGGAGCTGTTGGATGCAGTCAGCATAGCACCGCTCATTATGGCACTCTCTAGGGGAAGCCTACGTCCAAGAGTTGACGTCAATAGGCTGATAGATGGATGTATAGATGGTGAGCAAAACATCTGCAATATGAGAACGAACCGACGAAATTAATATTTGATTACCCACCGTCTTAAATTCATCAGTTCGAAAGTGGGTAACCAATACGATTTCGTGCGAGAAAAAATGCGGACAAAAGTTAATTTTAGAAATTACTCATTTAGTCCACTATAATAGTCGTTATTTCCATCAATTTCTGTGCTGATACACAAGCAGAACATGATGCAGAATATTTATTTACTAATCCAGTCGGAGTTATTATAAACAACTTTGTATTTTAAATTAAAATTCATAAAGTTTCCATGTGATTCCACGTTAGTAGAAATCGATATTAATAAATTTCTTGTGAGGGAAAAGCATTTTATATGTAATACCTATGTAGCGGGGAAGATAAAACAAGTCAGACACTATGTACCTACTTCCAGACTGAAACCAAGTATCAACCAACTCGTGGTGGCAGTCTTGCTTGTCCCAGTATGTATGGGCCGGCTAGAAAAGATCAATGTGAAAGAACATTGTTGTATGTCGTATGGTGAGTGAGAACGCCGAAAGCCTAAACTCCCTCCTCATCAGCTCCTTATTTACCTTCCACTTTGCTATTCTTTTAGTATAAAAACAACTGCTACTTGTGGATCTGGCAACCATAAGGGCACTGCCAAAACGTTACTCATCGTGATAATATGGCACTATACTGTCAGGGGTCGTGACTTACCTGAAATCAATCAATATACTGTATTTTATACAAAGTATTGTAAACATGTAGTAAGTTATTATCCATTATATGTATTCTTTTGAAATTTCTACGTGTTATCGAAACTATTGTTGAATAAGTAACCTGGCTGATACTTTATAATATATAGATGATAGTTATTTTTCCTAACATAACATTGACATAAACGAGCATCGTTCTAATGTTTCCATAACATTTACTCTAAAATTCATTAGTCTTGTAAAGGCTATTTATTATATATATTTCTTGACAGCAATATTGTGTGTATAATAATTTACAGCAATATATTGGTGAATTAATTTCGCTTTCAACAATACATCTACACTTTTGTGAATTGGTTTGTACCGGTTTTGAATGCTGTGATGCTTTAAATTAAAAAAAGCATTTTAAATTCCAAATCAACTATTATGCGTGTTTACAATGAACAGTCTTGGCGCACTATCAGTGTGCACTATTTTCGAGTATTCCATAAAATTATTTTACTCCAACACCGTACAACAAGTAGGTACAGGAATATTATTTGTTGTAGTATTGTCTTCGGGAACACAGATACTTGTACTGCGCCTGGGTGTTTTCTATCTATAATATGCATGTATTTACAAAAAAAAGTAATATAATTATGTATTATATCCGTAATCCGTAATCGTACCCAAGCGTTAAGCTTAGTTTGGGACCAGAGGACGTTGTGTGAAATGTCCGTGAATATTTATTTACAGCAATGGGTGTTAAAAGACTGTCAAATTGCTAGTAAGATGGATGATATTCGATTGCTACTTAAATAGGAATAGTGCCTTGGGTCCTGGTGGTCATATAGACTGACGATCCGTCTAAAACAGAAGCCGATCTGCAGGCCTACCATGAACTCTTAGCTGGCGATTCAATTCCGACGCAATTCAAAATAGGTGTTTTTCTATTTTTTACCATGATGTCTAGCGTTGAGCATGTTGAGCGATTTTGTTTAGGTTGTCAAGTAAGTTCATGGTACGAATTTCAATACAAAAATATCACGTTTGCAATTCAGATTATGTGTAAAAAACAAAAGATTGCGTCTTTGACACGTCATGGTACGAAATTGCGATTCAGTTCAGTTTGGGTCCTAAACTGGATCGCAATAAGAGTTCGTGGTAAGCCTGCTGATCGGAAGTCGACCCCAGCAAAGATTGAGTTTATTTACATTCGACGTCCTCACAGATGATAGATACAATTGATTTGATGGTTGATTAAGAACTCGATAAATATACCTACTTTTATATACTTTTTTTTTATTGAGTATGGTGACAGACGAGCGACGGCCCACCTGATGGTAAATGGTAACCGTGGCTCATGGACTCAACTATACCGGGAGTATTGTCAAGCCGCTGCTCACCATTTCATTTCACGAAATGAAAGAATAAACGGCTATCTCCTGTTACAACCAAAACACACCGATGTGCTTCATGGCCGGTCACAGGAGAGATAGTGGTACCAACCCGCTCGGGCCCAGTAAGAGAGTACTCCCACTTGGTACCCAGCCCTACCACTAGTAATGCAATGGGTGATAATTGCTTACTTCCCTTAGTCGCTTCGTGCGACACCCGTGGGAAAGAATGGGGCGGTGCCACTTGTATTCTTAGTCCGTCACCACACGGACAAAATGATATATGTGTTACTATTTGATGTAGTAAGGTCAAGTTCATGATGATAATAATAATTGTTATCTCATAATTGTATTTACGATAAGATATACTAAATATATTCATGCACGTGCCATTGCAATTGTATTGATGTTATAGTTACCACGGCCAATGTTTACTGAATCTAGAGTAGTTTACACATTTGCCACCATGCCATTTGTCAGCTATATACCTCCTTTTAAGATTTGGTGGATAGGACTACATATCATATAATTGGAAAATCGTATACGCGCTTAGAACACAAGCAGATACCGTAAGATATCTTCACAGATGGTAAGAAGATGGTGTAGTGGTTTAGATACCGAGTCGAGTGTTGTGGGGTTCGATTCCCACATAGGATAACTCTTTGTGTAATCCATAAATGGTTGTTCTGAGTCTGGGTGTACCTACTTTGTGTCCGTCAATTGTATGTTTGTAAAGTCCCCCACGATACAAGGATTATTTCTGAGTGCGGGGTTGCCTTTAACGGCGGAGCACTGAAGTAATGTAACACAGTTCCAGTGGTGCGTCAACACAGGCGGAGAGGCGGCACACGGCGGGTTTATCTAATGGGTGAGGGCGCCACACTTCTCTGTTCGTTGTCCCGAACGACGCGGTGTGCGGTTAGGTACATAGTTTCCCGCCTTAATGAAAAAAGGATAGTCTTGAAAAAAAAAATAGTAGACCGCAGTTCTCCTCGCAATGCAGCGCAAAACGTTAAGTGTATTTATTGGCAAATAATCACTACCTGCTAAGGGTTAACTAAAGTATTGCGTAATGCCTGAGAGATTTTATAAGTGACTAATGAAGTCGGCCAATCCACTCCGAGCCAATATGAAGGAGTCATATTTTCAGCGTGAAGGTTTGCCAGCTTATTAAAACTAATAAAAAGGAGGTCATTAAGCTTATTACATATTTATTTATGCAAAACCAGTGTTCACTATAACGATTTCGCTCTTAATGAACCAATTACCATCTACTATTATGGTGTTTTTGCATCTAATTTACTTTGTAATATGGAATAGATACATTTACAAAGATTATTTACTGTTCCGTATTTCCTTCCTTTCTTCATTGTGCATATTTCCGACTACATAATATGTCACTTCAATATAAAACTTGGCAATACGAAAGACGATGGAGAGACCTGGTGGATTTTTTTAAATCCTCTTCAGAAGTTGTTTAATTCCTTTCTTCACGGGATATCGGGGTACAAATAAGGTAAAAATATTTATGTAGTGTAGACGGATACCAATGTTGCTAATCGAAATCACCACGGCAGGGTGTGAGCCACTAAAATGATTAGACATGTCCCGTCTTTCCATCTCTATTAGTGGAATACTGGGGCTGTTAGACATTACTCAGTTTAGTTGCGTGTTCTCGAAGCATAAGCATCCTATATAAAAAAAAATACGCAAAATGAAAATATAGTACTATACAAAGAGAAAAAGAAATGTTCTTTGTAATAATGAGAAACTCTCTGGTTGTGAGATCGTATTACTCAATTTAAAGACCGCGACGGCGCGGTTTTAGACAGCCATAGAGTAGCACAGAGTACTTTGAAGAGACTGAGCGTAGATAAGGCATGCAAATTTATTAATTTTTAGACAAGACAGTCAACGGAGAAAGTGATAAAGTAATCATTTCATTTTTTTTCATTGGTAGGTAACTTATAGTACCTGTTAGAAATGGGCTGAATATGATTTTAACCGAATACAAACTTCGGCCGACCATTCGGTAAAAATACAAAATTCGGCTGAACTTCTGTGTGTGCTCGGGAGTAAGATGTCGTGTTCTGTGTGTATTTTTTATGAAAGACATCGTCGTAAAATATTAAAAAAGCAGTTAGTGTGAGAGTGTCACTAGTATTTCAGATTAGTGTGTTTATTCATTTTTAGACTCCTGAATTGCCAAGCGTTTTAGTTTTGGTTATATCTCAGGTTCCCGATATTAGCGAGATAAAATATTAATGTATACCGGTCTTTATATCTAATCAAGAGCTTGCATTAAAATCCGTTCAGTAATTTTTGGATGATCCACGAACGAACAAGCAGACAAACGGATAAACAGACAAAATTCTAAAATAAATGTTTACAGAGTGAAAAATGTGAAATCGAAAATAAAAGTCATGAGCAGGATTTGAACCTGCATCTCCTGGATACCGTCCAAATGCTTTGCCAATTCAGCCATCGTGACAATTGCTCCTGGCTGCTAATTTCGATAACACATTCATACTTAACGTCTTTGGGCAAGTATTTATTCTGTGCTTTGGGTGACGCCTGTGCCATCACACTTTGTGTTTTTTTTACTTTGTGTTTAATGTATAGTGCTAAGCATGTCAAATGCTAAAAACAGGTACATATATAAAAATATCTAATATTTATAGGGTTTGCGTCATTATTAGGTAAAAATCTTAATTGTAAAATTAAGTTTACCTGGTCGGTATAATGTATGAAAACACTTCCGACAGATGGCGCAGGCGTCACCCAAAGACTTTAAGTATGAATGTGTTATCGAAATTAGCAGTCAGGAGCAATTGTCACGATGGCTGAATTGTCAAAGCATCTGGACGGTATCCAGGAGATGCAGGTTGAAATCCTGCTCGTGACTGTTATTTTCGATTTCACATTTTTCACTTTGTGTTTAATGTATAGTGCTTTTTATATATTTTTAGCATAAAAAAATGCTAAAAAATATATAATAGCCATTTTTTCTATAACAGTCATTTTTTCTAAAATATCTTAAAAGTACGATGAAGCTCTGTTACAGCTTTATAATAGTTAGGATATAAAATTTTTAATTGGTGTTCATTAGTCTCACTCAAAACTGGCTTGACCTATTTGATTAATTGTTGTTTTTGTTTCGTTCGCTCTAATACAGAGGTGGTTTAAAAGCAAAAAAAAGGGGCAATCCTATAAACAATTAGAAAAATTGGAGACTTCCATGTTGGTATAAAATATAATTAATAAATACTCATATTTGGCTAACAGACGACAAAATGACCGCTACGGTCATTCTATCTAATTGATTTGCATTACAACCAAGTTTCATTTAATAACCTGTCTAAATCCAAATCTTAGATGATGCAGATTAATCAGAATTGATAATAGCTAATAAAATACATAAATTGTAAGTGACACGAAGTTTACCGGGTCACCCAGTCTAAAATAATTAAAGTTTGACGAACAACTGACCATAATTTAAATGACTATAGTGTATTTGTACCTATATGTGTCATATTTTACAGCTATGACAGATTTGATTTCTCTAAATGTTAGTAGAAAGTTAATTTTTTTCTTATACTGAATGTTCGGCATTTAAACAAAAAATATTTAAAAAGTTCAAGCCACCGAAATTCGGTTAAACCCAATGTAAAACGAATTTCGGCCCATCCCTAGTAGCTATACACATTCAACAAATTATGGAGAAATTCTGCCTCTATATACTGTATATTACCTGCCTTTACCCGCGGCTCCGCCGCAGCCAAAAGCTAGTTTTTAGGTTGTATTTCAGGTTCCGGATATAGTAGCGGGATATAATGTATAACAGTTTTTAAGTCTAATCAAGAGCTATCAAATAACGAAAGTTCCATCAAAATCAAAAAATAGTTTTTGCGTGATGCGCGAACGAACAAAACGACAAATAATCTAAAAAAAAATGTTTTGTGTCTAGACACGCCTATAGACTATTCTATTACTGACAATTTTACACAAGAATCTTAATTGTACAGACACAGCTCTGTTACAGCTTTATTTAGTTAGGACTTGTAAAACTACTAAACCTGGGCTTACAAAACTCACAGGTGATAAAACAATTAACTAAAAATATATAATACTAGCTTCTGACCTCGACTACGTCTGTGTGGACTTAAAATATGGTCCATAGAGTAGTTTAGACATTATGACCACAGGAACTCCTTATCAGGTTAAAAATATGTGTTTATCTTAGACGAAGAATAATATAGTCTCGCTACTATTTTGACATTAAGGATGAAGAAAAGGATGCACATACTAAGTTTTACCAAGAGTGAGAGAGACACAGGTATAAGTATATTTATCCTTTTCGCGTATGCGTCAGTTGTATTTGGACCCAATGAACTGGGTCCAAACAATAAGGTGGCCAACCGTCCCCATCATCAGTATGTAAGCTTGTTTTTTGTTTTTGTAAAAAAAAACCTTTATTAATCACGTTATATACGCTAATATAACATGTTCTAATACATTTTAAGCAAAATATAAGCATAACTGCAATTTCTTTTGTCCTGTCATTCTTTTATCCGGCTAAAACAGGTAGTACATTTTTAGTCAACAAAGTTATAATCATAGTTATCTTTTAAAATTATTCCGGTTATCTATTGCTATCTCGACACTGCATACGCTGATAGCTTGTTTATCTACTAGACAATAATTTGACTCTGGCGGAGTTGTGACAACAAGTCGCAAAGCCATAGACCAAGAAGAAGAAGACAATAATACTGTCTACCAAAATTTGTACACACAACAGCAAGGCGAAAATGTGAAACAGCAAAAGGCGTGATTGGGAATCGAACCAACGCCTTCTGAATACCGTTTAGACAGGGGACAGAGTTAGCAGAGTAAGTGAGCTATCATGTATCCAGTATTTCATCTATCAAATATAGATTACTATTTTAGATTTTTGTTTCCTAAGTTTGAGTTGACGTACTACAAAAACATGCTTGAATAGGTACCTAGTTGGACAAAAAGTCGAAAATAATATTATAATAAATAATAATGACTGTAAAAAATATGGGGCGCTTGCCCTCAAATGTTAGAAAGAGGTTACTGGTAGCTGTTTGCAATATTTATTATAGTTATAAATTTAAATTATTTTTTCCTTTTTCAATGTTTTTTAATTTTTATACTATAATTTATTTTCTTCTTTTTTAGTCTCAAAACAGCATCAAACGTACTTCTATTTAAAACACCATATTTCTTTTTTTATCGTAGACGTAACGATAGTAATAAAAGACGGACAAACTTCTTAAATTACTGTAGTGTCATTGGCTCTTAATAAGTTTGGAAAGTATTTCATCCAACGTATTGAAGTGGGTGAAAATCACGTTCAAAGATTCCGTTAGATAGATAGATATGAGCGAAGCTAAATTAAAAGCGTGCAAATATACAGAGAGGATAAAATTACAGTTTTAGTTTTACAAATAACTAAAACGGGATACGTTTTACTTAAATTAACTTACGTTAAACTCGAGAAAATGTGCCACATGAGCACCGACTTGCCCTGAACGATAAACTTAATATGACGCGATATAATGCAATACAAATCTTTAAAATTACAGGAAAACTTATGTAAGCAGAGAAAATAATTCCTCATAAAGACTAAGTTAATAGACGTGACAGCAAAATTACGCTCACTTAAGTGGAAATGGGCAGGCTATGTATGTAGAATGAATAACCGACGATGAATGAACAAGGACTGTCACAGAGTGGGCACTGAGAGAGGAAAATAGAGTGATAGGTCGACCAAATAAAAGATGGGATGACATTTTTAGGAAAAGAATTGGATCTAGATGGATGAGGGCAGCAAGGAATAGAAAAAACTGGAAGGAAATGGGGGAGGCCTACGCCATGGAGGCGACTACTATTAACGCGAAGCAATAAATGTAAATATGTAAGTAGTTTAAATTAATTGTAATGCTAAGCTATTTGTAAAATAGTAGAAATAAATGCAATTTTATTATTAAACTTCGTAAATAATAGTAATCGATGCTTCCAAAAAAACAAGATTTCATAGTCCAGAGGTGATATTATGTCTGTTAGTTAGATACAAAACAAGCATATATTACGACGCTTCTTGTCTCTGTCCTTCTCTTGGGCGGCGACGGTGTAATTGGGCTTGTAGCGCCTTCTTTGGCGCCGATGGACATTATTAGTGTTGTGTGTAGGGACTCTAAAAAATATCAGAAATGTGACGATGAAGTGAGGGTAGGTACATCTAATGCACGCAGACGAAGCAGGCGGCGCTGCTCATCGCCAGTCGACCCGTGACCACGGCTGATGAAACCCAGTCGAGTCGAAACGTCGGGAATAAAAAGGTATTTTACCAGTAAATAGATACGCGTTAGTCCATCACTACAATAAATTAAGAATGCTAGGGTAAAATAGCTTGACCACCGAGGGAATGTAACATAGTTCTAGTGGCCCGTCAATAAAGGCGGAGAGATGGCATACGGCGGGTTTCTTTAGTGGGTGCAGGCCCCACACTACCCTGTTCGTTGCCCCGAACGACGGGGTGTGCGGTTAGGAACATTTTACCACCATTAATAAAAAAAAAAGGGTAAAATATATGTAGCTTGACAAATAGGGGCACATAAAAGAAAATTATTTTACGTCACTCTAGCTGAATGTAGTACGATTTCATAAACAATAGCCTAAAGATATTACTTACCGTACAGTACTTTATTGACAGAGGTAGCCCAGTAAATCATTATTTCATCGCGAAGCGTTCTTAAGCAATTAATAAAAAAAATGTCGTTCATAACAGGTGGCGGAAAATATTCGTGGGAACCATAAATGATGCGCTTCGGCGCGATATTTTTTAACATCGGCGTGTGAATTGCTGGCTCGGTATTTTACTGCAGAGGATTTTTATTTACATTTTTGACGAAATTTCTTTTAATATATTTCGCATATCAGAAAATATAACCAAATCAACTTCACCACAAATCACCCACCATCCAAATCTTTATAAAATTCTATTCACTGATAAGTAGTACGCATACATTGATGTATTAATATATTAATGTACGCATATCAATGTTTGACCTGCCGTATACAAGTTTAGTATAAAATGTAATAATATTGTTTTACTGTTTCGTTATCGAGCCTCCGCGTTAATGGAATAGAGATAATATGCACCTTACTATGCTAGAGTTGGAAACGCTGAAGTGATGCTCTTAAAGTTTACAGAGCAAGTAATGCTCCTGGAGCGGTTGTAGGATACGGTAACCGCTTACCATTATATGGACAGTGTGATTGTTTGCCACCTCTGGAGTATAAAAAAATATGTGAAAACGCTCGCTCCACGTGTCCACAAAATGATTAAACAAAATATATAGATACAAATATAGGTTGTGAAAAAAAATTACGACAAATGAATGACATCTCATAATAAGAATTCGTTCAATAATAGCTATGATTGTGTTATGAATGACCTATATAATTTTGGACTTATAAAAATTCAAAAATAGATCGCGTCGTTGATAGGTTTGACTGACGTACTCTAATGGCAGAGGAAGCAAATACGAACGCCCCTGACCGTGGCAATGACGATACAAAGTATTCATAGAACTGGCAATTTAGTCACTTAAAGTAGACAATTGATGTCACAAAAACTGCTCAGATGTAAAAAAAGGCATGACAAAATTGCTCCTTCGCAGACGGGAACAGATACATACTCTTAAGAGGGTATATGGTATACCCTCTTCTTCTCACTCTTAAAGCTAAGTCTGTAAAATAATTTAAATTACACATATTAATATTTCCTGTATTTGCGCGCAGACCACACGTAATCATGGATATTGTAAAAATAATAAAGTGTCCCAAAGGAGTTTGGCCATACATGGTTCCGTTTTGTATCAGACTCCAATTAGTACCAAAATATTTATTTTTAATTATTTTAAATCCCTTCTCAAATACAATTTCTTATAAATCATCTTTGATAGATAAAAATTTGCTAATTAAAAAGTAATTTAATTAGGTACTTTCATCGTTGGAGTTCTACTATGTAAATTGATATTGACTCGCACATGCATAGTTGCCATTATAGAGGGCGAGCCTATTTCCATCTACTGGACACGTTTAAAACTAGCGATTTAGCATTTATCTAACTTATAAAAAAACGTAATTAGATTGTTTTTCTTAAAGTGTATTTGTCACATCAAATATCTATAAGTAAATACCTAATGAAACGTAAAATGTTTGTATGTTTATAGGTATTTAACGTGTAAAATATAACCTAATTTGATGAACCTCATTAGCCTTTTTCTCGGCAATCCGGCGAATTAGATATATTGTATTTTTTGTAATTTTGTCTACAGTTAAAGCGCTATAAATTAAGATAAATTTCATTAATGAACAACATGATACAAAATGAAACCAAGCCCATACTTTAGTGGGCAATTCTCTTAAGGATCATATAGAGTAAACGCAATTTTTTCGTTAATGCTTTGTTGGCAAACGAGCCACGGCCCACATGATGGCAAGTGGTAACCAAAGCTTGTAATAGCGAGCAATACTACAGTATAAAGACCAAACAGTAAGGGCTCTCCACAAGATCTCTACACAAAAGCCGCGTTATAACTACTTAATACGCAGACTCTCTATGATTTTATGTGTGTGTAGACTAAGGTTGTCGAAGACTTATCCACGTATGTGCGTACAAGCGAGACAGTTGCGAAACTTATTACAAATTAAAATCTTCTGATCTAATGTATAAATAAGTAAGATCAACTATGTTATTTGAACAGTGATAGGTACATACAAAGGAACATTTATTTGAAATAATACACAGATAACATATCAACTTATCTAAACAATAACAATTAGTTAGGTTAGTGTCTAAGAACCACCGAAGGAATGTAACACAGTTCCAGTGGCCCGCCAATAAAGGTGGACAGACGGCACACGGCGGGTTTCTTTAGTGGGTGAGGGCCCCACGCTACCCTGTTCGTTGCCCCGAACGACGGGGTGTGCGGTTAGGAACATTTTTTCCCGTCTTAACAAAAAAAAAGTATAGTATAGTGTTAAAAACAAAGTGAAAAATGTGAAATCGAAAATAATAGTCACGAGCAGGAATTGAACCTGCATCTCCTGGATACCGTCCAGATGCTTTGCCAATTCAGCCATCGTGACAATTGCTCCTGACTGCTAATTTCGATAACACATTCATACTTAAAGTCTTTCGGTGATGCCTGCGCCATCTGTCGGCAGTATTTTCATACATTATACCGACCAGGTAAACTTAATAAGGTAAATATAGTGTTAAGCATGTTAAATGCTAAAAATATATAATATATAAAAATATCTAAATAATTATAGGGTTTGCGTTATTATTAGGTAAAAATCTTAATTGTAAAATTAAGTTTACCTGGTCGGTATAATGTATGAAAATACTGCCGACAGATGGCGCAGGCGTCACCGAAAGACGTTAAGTATGAATGTGTTATCGAAATTAGCAGTCAGGAGCAATTGTCACGATGGCTGAATTGGCAAAGCATCTGGACGGTATCCAGGAGATGCAAGTTCAATTCCTGCTCGTGACTGTTATTTTCGATTTCACATTTTTCACTTTGTGTTTAATGTATAGTGCTAAGCATGTCAAATGCTAAAAATATATATTAAAATATCTAAATAATTATAGCATAGTGTCTAAGAATAAATTATCTTAATTTGGGGAATCTATGAGAACTCTTAGTTTACTTAAGAAACTGCCGTAAACAGCACAAGATCACCTCATTATCAACTCTATCGTAGCATTGCAGGACGCGGTCCGTGTTAAATGGCCTCTTCGATACCTCAGAATCGCAGCCGAGATGAGGAAGCCCCGATTGGTTGGAGGGGACAAGTGTCCGTTCTATACGCAGTATTATAACATATTCTGTGGCAATACTTAGAATACTATTAAGCCGCTGATCACCATTTAATTCCTCAGGTGGAAAATTAATAAGCGTATCTCCCTCTACAATGAAAACATACTGAGGTGGTCACGGTGGTACTGACCTGTGAGTTCTTAGTCTCAGCTTACGGTTAGTTACCGTACCAATAATGTGGTATTGTTTCTATTTTTCATTCTGGTATAAATCAGTGCTAAATGTTACCTTTTTCTGCCGCTACTTATGACACAACGAAGAATGTTGTGGTGATGTTTGTACCAGATTGTATATTAATGGTATTGAGCGTTAGAAAAACAAAAGCTTTCATTAGTGAAAGTTAGTTACAATTAAAGAAGTTCCATGACGTCATATCTCGACTAAGGCTGCGTCTACACTGAGCTGTAAATAATAGTTCAAGCTTACAAAGTACTACGAGAACTAGTTCTTTATCAATAATCTAAATAAGCTTTAGTTGTTTATAATACAGTAATTAGTCATCAACATTAATTTAACATAATCTAAAGAATTTTTGGCACCAACTAACACAGCAGTCTCAATGTTTTCTTTGTTTTTTTATTGCTTATGGCCTAGCAGCAAGTGCCAACCGTTGCTTAACTATACTATGAGTACTGTCAAGCACTCATGGATTCAGCTATAGTGAAAGTACTGTCAAGCTGCTATGCTGCACATCGTGGATATGTAAAGGATGAATGCCTATGGCCCGCTACAACCAAAGACACTGAGGTGTGTGATGGCCAGTCATACGGAGATCGTGGTATCGACTCAGTTGGGCCTGATGACACTTGTAATGCAATGGGTGATAATCGCTTACCTCTCTTAGTGGCCTTGTACGATACTCGGTGGGGGAGGAAAGGTGTGGTGACATTGTTATGCTTAGACCGTCACCACACGGTTCAAGTACCTCAGGCTCAAATAGCGAACACATATCGGGCCACGCACTATAAGGTTAAGCATATATATCATCACATCAAATCATAAATATCTAAAAAAAAAAATATAGCATTGCCTGTATTACCAGAAGGGGTAGGCAGAGGTGTATTACACACCCACGACTCGCCAGCTATGTTTAAGTCCCACGTAATAGGGGGCGAGCCTATTGACGTCTACGGGGCACATTGAATATCTACTATATTGTATACTCACCTTTACAATTTGCTTTTGACTATCACTGGATTAGTAACAGTAATATCACTCAAGACTTTGTTTATCATCATGTTACCTACATTTGGGGGTCGTCAACCCGTCAGGTGAGTCAGTGAGGCACATAAATGGGCGGATGTCTGCAGTCTGTGTTCAAAATAGTGATTTATACACTAGCTTTAGTTCATTCGTCTGCATAGACTCAAATAAATTTACTATAATTGTTGGTAACAAAAACAATTATAGAATAAACATTTTATTGAAAAAAAAAATACTTATTTTGGTCTGTATTTTAGCACTTAACATGCTCAGCAACTTTAAAGAACAAATTATTTGTGGAAAGAGAACTTTACTGCGAGCGTTCGAACCTGCGTCCCTCCAATCCGGGGAAGTACTCTAGACCGTTAAGCCATCGCAGTGACCGACGACCATTCCAAATCTCCACATCACATTTGTCGTTACGACTCACGCCACCTATCGAATGCATTTGAATGCATTATTCCAATATATTAATTTTAATTTTGCAATTAAAATTCAAGGGGAAGGGTTATGGGCCGCAGGTTTGAATCCCGCTCGCAGTAAAGTTCTCTATTTACACATTCACAAATAATTTGTTCTACAAAATTTTTTGATAAAGTTATCACAAAAACGTTCCACGTTCCGTTATGTAGGACTAATGTTGGTCGCAATTCCCCTCTGGCGCGGTCTTGTGCTGCGTACAAATCGATATCTTTCGCGATACCTTGCATACTTTTAAGCTAAATTTATTAAAATATTTCAGTGGTTCGTTGTAATTTTGTTTTTTGTACAATATTTTTCCTAACCTTGTTTGTATGTTTCTTCTTTGTTAACTACTAATCTTTAATTGTAAAACCATTTGTGTAGTTAAACAATGAATGTTGTGTACGTCTTTAACAGATATGCATACTAGAAAAATATGTTGCCTACAAATCCTGTGAAAATTATATATGTATATTGTTGATGTACCTTAATAAATAAATAAGTTGCAGCTTGACTTGAAAACTTTCACACACACACACACACAGTCACAGAATAGACACAGTTGCTAGATTATGGTTTAAATTGAATTTGTATAAATTCACGTTGGACTTTATTATAATTATTATTGAATCAAATCAGTAGATTTAGTATGTATTTCTAATGCTTGTCCCATCATGAGTGAGCAGGCTTGATTGGGGAAGTACAATCCTCTTACATCAGGATTGTGTTTCGTATGGTGAGCGAGAGAGCCGGAGACCCAAAGCCTCTCGTTATCCTTTCCTTATTATCCTAGATCTCCATCACGTTCCTTGGAGTTGGCGACGCGCGACTGTTTGCTCTGGTATTGATAGCAACTGCGTTGGCCACATGTTTATTTGCCACCTGGGTAGAAAAAAAAAAGTGGTTTCAAGGCGTGTGAGCTGCCACAATATTTTTTATATAAAATAACCGTAATTGTTAAATGCTTTAATTAATGTTATTAAATACTTTTTGTGTTCCAATCAAGTTATCAGATGAAATTAAGATTAAAAGTATTTAGATTTAATTTGTACTATTAGGATTTAATGTAAACGTAAAAACGAAATCTTTATAATCTTATATTCTTCACAAAAGTAGCCTATGTACTTAACAAGGTTTTCGATAAGTAGCTATGGTAAATTTTAGAATGATTCATTGAGTAGTTTCGGCGTGAAAGCTTAATAAATTAAGGTAGGTACTTTTGCATGCATAATATTCATAACAATAATTTTTTGACGAATGATATTATTGATCTACTTTTTTCTTTTTATTGTGTTTGGAGACAGACGAGCCACGGTCCACCGTAAATGGTAACCGTCGCTCATGGACTTAAATACCGGGAGTATTGTCAAGCCACTGCGCACCATTTCACTATGAAATTAAAGAATAAACGGATATCTCCTGCTACAACCAAAACACACCAATGTGCTTCATGGCCGGTCACATGGGAGATGGTGGTACCAACTCGCTTGAGCTCGATAGCAAGTGAACACTACCACTTGGTACCCAGCCCTACCATCAGTAATGGGTGATAATTGTTTACTTCCCTTAGTCGCCTCGTACGACACCCGTGGGAAAGAATGGAATGATGACACTTGTATTCTTAGTCCGTCACCACACGACGACGACCAAAGTTAGGTGTATATTTATGGAACCACCCCTAAGGTAAGTACTCTTTTTCTAATAGATATGAGTCGTTGAAATCAGTTGGTGTAGATATAATGATAACGGATCATACTTACAAACTGATTTTTATAGATTCCAATGAAGTAATTGACCTCCTGTTTGAAGTAGGTTAAAACTGTCATAAATACTGAAATAATCACGTCCATTTTAGTGATCGTCATTGTTCACATTCAATAGACGTTTCATTCATTTGCAATGTGATGCACCGTGACGAAGGCCGGAATATTCCACTTTTCAACGTCTATTGATATTACTAGCGAATTGATAGACTGTTCGTTCTAGTTATAAAACGTTTTAATATTGCTGTGAGCGGCAGAATGCCGCCAACATAAATAAGAGGTCGGTTCGTATGTGTTTTTAAATATATTATAATTGTCTACAGATTTTGTTATTAATCTCTTTATTTTTCGTACTCTTAACAAACTAAATACAAATTAAGGTTAAAGTGAAGGAAAGATTAAGGTCGCTATTTTACCATATTTTTGAACAGTATGCCATCTAGTTTATTAAATAGGTAAACTTTGTTGCAACAAAAATAGAAATAGAGAAAAGCGATCACTGACCTCGAAAATGTTTTTTTAAAACCCCAATACTTTTTAAAAATAATATTTGTAAAAATATACCTACTACACCGAGGGCATCATTTACGAAATAGGAGTTAGAGAATAAGATAGAGATGGCGTGATGAGGTGGAAAGTACCTATACACAGATGTTAGAGGTTTATAGTTTTATGTCGAATTTTTTATATATTCCAATGATACGAGTTGCTTAGTAAATATTCAATGTGGAGGGAACATTCAGTCTTGGTTCAAAAGAAAAACATTAGTTACCATGATCAAATGTACATAATTTGAGACTTATCACGTGGGTGACAACTCGTGGCAGTGTGACATGCATAAAAAAATATGTATGATATCTGTGCTTCGCCTTGACTTTTTCATAAGATCCATTTAATAGAAAAAACAGTTGTGCCTAAATTAAGCACCAGTACAGTATTGTTAAATCATACGTTTTGTTCAATTTTACATGGAAAGTGAACGGTTTCTCTTGGCCTGTCTCTGTTATACAAACAGTGGGTTATCACTGTAATCAGTTACAAGAATGAAATAATAATGTTTTTATATTTTTTTAGTGCAGTTTTAATTCAGCCTTCATGAATTGTTTAACCTTAAGATTCTATTATAACATAAAATATTATCTAGATGATAAGTTTTTAGAAATAAGGTAGGTTGATAGTGTATTTGAAAAAAACAAGCTTAGTAATGTTTATGTAGGATTATTATCCGATTCTAAAATATTTGCACTTCTAAATGGTAGAATATGACTCGGACAAATTATTTGTATATACAAATTTATGTAGGTACTCATATTCATGCAAATAAAATTGTCTATTCCAAATTGTAGTAAATCTGTCGTTATCATTATATATTAATACGAGGTCTCGATACCGTTTGCCATTCTACTAGCCCACTCAAAACTTTTTTATTTGCTTGGCTATCAAGGGTTGCAACAAATGTTAAAGATTGTACCTATAGCCTTGAAAATATCGCAAAAAGGATGTTGAAATTCGACTGATAGTTCCAGAGATAAGCGCATGCAAACAAAAAGCGTATATTTTTGAACTATATTTTTTAGCATTTGACATGCTACGCCACTTATTAAAGTACAAGTTATTTGCGAATAAGGAAAAACAGATTTTTTTGTACTAGCGGGAATCGAACCCGCGTCTTTTCCAATCCGGGGAAGTGCTCCAAGCCACTGAGCTATAGTACAGGTCTTTCAACCATCCCAGTCTCCTTATCACATTTGTCTTTACGAAATATACGAAATATAATATTTTCATACTCTAGAAATAATTCATATGGCAAAACAACCAGCAGGTCAGCTAGTTTTCATATAAGGGAATTTCATGAATGGACAGCTAACTCCCGAGATACTTCACGGTCGTTCACACGGGAGACGACGGCACCGAAGCACTCGGGTCTGACAACAAGTGGGAGTACACTTGGTTCCCAACCCTGCCACAAGTAATGCAATGGCTAACTGATAACTTCTTACTTTCCTTTTTCATATGACACTCACCGGAAATAATGGGATGATGACACTTGTATTGCTAATCTGTCACCACATGAACAATTTCATATTTCAGAGGCGATAAGTACTTGTTACCTGTATGTTTACAAATGTATTGAGACGGTAAATGTATTTTTTAATAAGATAGTAAAAAAAATCTCAACACCGTTACGAGACGCAGCTACAGTGTGTGCATTGGAAATTAAATTAGACACATTTCCCGGTTTCCGATTGAGCTGAAATTTTACATATACATATACTATTTCTACATATGTATATCGCGTTACAATGGAATATTATGATGACATGGAACTGATCTGATGATGGAGCTGGAAGGTGGCCACAGTAACTCTATAATGAAACGACGCAACCCCATCGAGTTTGGACTCGTTTGATACTTCTTGATGAGTACTTTGTCTTTACATGGTATCCAGGGTCTGATGATGGAGCATGAAGGTGGTCACAGTAACTCTGTAATGAAATGACGCAACCCCATCGAGTTTGGAATCGTTTGATTTGTCTTGACGAGTACTTTGTCTTAAGATGGTATCCAGGGTCTGATGATGGAGCTAGAAGGTGGCCATAGAAACTCCGTTATAAAACGACATAACACCATCTAGTTTGGGCTCGTATGATTCATCTTGACGAGTACTTTGTTTTTGATTTACAACGTTTAATTTAAGATTAAAAAATTAATTACAAAAATAACAACTGTTTATTTATAGTTTTAAGTTTTCCTTCTCTTGGCAGTCGTCATGACTTCTTAGAATTTTTTTTATTGCTTATGGTGACATACGAGCCACGGCCCACCTGATGGTAAATGGTAATCGTCGCTAATAGGCTCAACTATACCGGGAGTATTGTCAATCCGCTGCTCACCATTACATTTCACAGATATGAAATGAAAGAATTAACGGCTATCTCCTGCTACAACCAAAACACACCGATGTGCTTCATGGCCGGTCACACAGGAGATGGTGGTACCAACCTGCTCGGGGCAGATAGCAAGTGAGTTCTCCCACTTGGTACCCAGCCCAGCTGGTGGTACAGTAATACAATGGGTGATAATTGCTTACTTCCCTTAGTCGCCTCGTACGACACCTATTGGAAAGAATGGGGTGATGACACTTATATTCTTAGTCCGTCATCACACGGATAGGTACCACGTTTTGGTCATTGACCTCATTGCCAGCTGATCGAAAGTTGCTTTACGTTTTCGATCGTTCGAACTGCAAGTGCACAACTATGCTACGACATAGGTGGCTGTGTTGTTCTAGCCATGGTAAGGGGTATTATTTATACTCGACCGATTTTTTTTTATTTCACTACTCATGACTGCGATAAGTTTGTACACTATTGAACGTGCCAAAGAAATAAATTAGAAAACGGGTTTAAATCAAAATTATGTATACAAGTTAATTTTATTTTTTTTACGAAACCTGTTCTTAACAAGGACCGGTTGCTAAGTAAAAATGTAATTGTTTGGTAACTCTTTTTTTTATATACAAAACCAGTTATCTTAATTATTTTCAAATTAATCCTTGATTTATTTTGAAGTTGGATTTATATACACAACTTTCCCATGTGGATAATTCGAATGGACCATCAAACGGAGGAGATTGTTCAGTGCCAAAAAAGGGACGGTGTCTAAAGAGGTTTATAACTAATGTGATCTAACAACATAATATAGTATTAAATACGCAACTAAAATGAGGATCCACTGGGAAAACTGAGCGCAGATGGCGCTATTAGCCACATGACCACTAGGCCCTACTTTTTAAACTTTCACGTTTTATATTCATTATAACACATTTCCATCCATCATCCATCCATCAGCCTTTTAATGTCCACTGCTGGACATAGGCCTCCCCAAGAATGGGGGATAGCGCTGTAATCGCCACGCTTGGCAGGCGGGTTGGCGATCGCAGTGGATGTTGTTAATACTCGAAGGAGTGCTGCTGCCCACTCCCCCGGTATTCTCTCAGTCGCTCTTACGACTCCCATGGGTGGAGGGGGGTGGGACAATTCTAAAGTCAGCCCCACACGGCTATAACACATTTAACGAGTCTAAAAAAAAGTTGGAGATGTGCTGCCGAGATAATCAATAAAAAGTACATATACACCCTTGTCTAAAGAGGCGCAACAAATCCTCACAGCAAAGCATATTACCTACATTCCGAACACCAGGCGTTTAAAAAATTGACTGTAGCTGTGTGCTCTTATTATGGGCCAAACTAAGAGATCCATCACCGAGAGAGTGAAAGAGCATATCGCAGCCGTAAAGAGTAGTCAGCCCGGCAAGTCAGCGATTGCGAAGCATTTACTGGAATTCGGTACGAATCACTGGATAGCGTTTCACTGATCTAAAATCCTCTCCACGGAACGCCAATTCTACTCAAGGCTAGATAAAAATCAAAAAATATTGAAATTAAAATCGAGGAGATGGTTTTAGGTTGTCATCATCGTGGGGTTCCGTAGTGACAAAGTGTCCGCGTCGCAATTCGAGTCTCGCAAGCACAGACGACACTGTTAGTGTTGTGTGTAAGGACCTTAATATACATAGCGGTCATAAACTGAGGGTAGTTGAAGATATTCTCACACAATATAACTGATGAACACCTGTCTCACCAGTCTACTCGTGACCACGGTTGGTGATTGTAGCTGCTTTGTTTGCCTGAGAATTGTTTGCTATTTATTGTGTTAAATCAGGTTAACCACCGATATTATTAAAATTTACAGTACGTGAAAGATTAAGGAATTGGAAGACGCTATGCTGTGTAGGCACAAAATGTTTGTGACTTTTCCCATTTTATTTTCAGGTTCAAGTATTCCGTTATATGGTACTGTTTATTAGCTTCGCTGGTAGCCATCTATAGATCGACACTGGCGAAGCTAATAAAAATTAGTTAAAATAAGATTTAAACTAGTTAAATAATGTTTATTTGAATCTGGCGTTATACCTACTTACTCAATTTACAGAGGAAGTTGTTAGCTAACTGGTTTTTCGGGTTAACTCATTACTTTAGCAGCGATTAATGTAAAATTAATTAATATTAATTGTGTATACGAAATATTATTGAAAAGGTATTTAAAATTTAATGTCAACACACATGAATGTGATGACTTAAATATGGATAGAGTATTCTGCAAACATTATAATACAATGGAATCTTTCTTCCATATTTTACAGTAGAGATAGCCTAATAATAACAATAATGATCTTACGTCACGGTAGCGAATGTCAAAAAAGTTTTTATTTGAGATACCTTGATTAGACTTAAACACTGGTATACATTTTATCCCGCTACTATATCGGGAACATGAGTTATAACCGAAAAATTAGCCTTTGGCTGCGGCGAAGCCGCGGCGCAAAGGCTAGTACTATTATAAAGCTGTAACAGAGCTGTGTCTGTACATTTAAGATATTTGAGAAAAAATGTCTGTAATAGGCTATATAGGCGTGTCTAAACACAAAACAATTTTTTTTAGAATTTTTGTCTGTTTGTCTGTTTATCTGTTTGTTTGTTCGCGCATCACACAAAAACTACTGAACGGATTTTGATGAAACTTTTTTTATTTGAAGGGCATTGATTAGACTTTAAACTGGTATACATTTTATCCCGCTACTATATCGGGAACCTGAGATATAACCGAAAACCTAGCTTTTGGCTGCGGCGAAGCCGCTGGCAAAGGCTAGTCTTCTATATACTCGTACATACGAGTATAATTGCTTGTGCCGACTGACTGACGATCAAAGCAGAGCCTAAACCGCTGGGGCTGCATACTTGAAATTTTGGTAGTCGATGTCTTTTTTGTTGTAGAGATCCACTAACAAAGGATTTTTGAAAATTTTGTCCCTAAGAGGGTAAAATAAGGTATAAACGGTTGTATGGAACTCTGTCAGCTTGAAAGTAAGAAGCAGACATTTTCAAAAACCTGTTTCTGGTTATAAATATATGTACATGTACAGCGGAATATTAAAAAAAATACGACGAAGATGGTAAATGAGGGTTGAAAGTTTATATGGGAAGTTCGTCACTTTTAAAGTAAGAAGCACGAAATTTGACATATCTATTTCTGGTTAAAATAAAAGAATAAGTGTATCAGCGATTTTATTATTTTTACCCTAAATTTACCCTCAAATTAGGGGTCGTAAGTTTGCTTAAAAAGTGTGTTATGCATTATAAACTAGGTACAACCCGCGACTTTGTTCGCGTGGAATTTAGTTTGTAATTTTTTGCCATAAGCAGTAATTTTTTTTTCTAAAATAATAGTATCCACAGCTACTACTTATAATATTACATACGTACTCTAAAATACTATTGATACTACATTTTATACTATAATAGAATAAAAATATGGATTTCAACGCATAATATATAACCTATATACTAAAAATGAAAAGTCAGATTTCTCTAAACTCCCATTAGATATCTCAATGATATTTTTATTTAAAGACCCTGAGTACATTTACAATGTTCTACAGTTAATTTGGTTAAGACGCAACAATAGCTCAACTCTCATAGAAAAATCGGCATTGTCCTTTATACAAACAGCAAACAGATGCATTTTCTAAAGAGGTTGCGTTGACGATTTTTCTAGTATAAACTGTGCCGCAATCGCCGGCGTCTTCCACCCAAAAAGACACTACAAAACATGCATTGTTCTAAGCTTCTAGGAATATTTAATTCGTATATTTAAAAGTAAACCAAAACAAAAAAAAAGGAAAATAATATAAATAAATGGGGAAATGACAAAAGCTTGAGTACCACGGAAAACTATCAGTTAGAGTGTGTGTGTGCGTTTGTACAATCAACTGTTAACTAAGGTCACCTTGGTTAAGGCGTTGGTTTACAACCATGTAGCAGGCTCTTGAAGCATATCACGATAACACATAATTTTACGGAAAAAGCTGACAAAAAATAAGCAGTCATTTAAATATTATGTTTCAACTAAAACGCGCAAGAAACTTTTTTACACAACTATTTTTATTGTAGCACTCGAAAATTTAATAAATTACTCAAAATTTTACTGTTATGTATCGTGACCCTAAAAATGTACGGCATGGACCTGGAACAAATTGGTTCGTGAAGTACAGTTAGGTATGTTTTTTTTGTTATTTCGTTTGGTGGCAGGCGAGCCACGGCCTACCTGATGGTAAACGGTTACCGTCGCGCTTGGAATCTAACTATATCGAGAGTATTGTCAAGCCGCTGCTCACCATTTCATTTCACAGATATGAAATGAAAGTATTAACAGCTATGACCTGCTACAACCAAAACACACTGACGTGCTTCATGGGCGGCTGGTCTCGCGGGAGATGGTGATACCAGCCCGCTCGGGCCCGCTAGCAAGTGAGAACTCTCACTTAGTACACAGCCCTATCACCAGTAATGCAATTGGTGATAATTGCTTGCTTCCCTTAGCCGCTTCATACGACACCCGTGGGAAAGAATGGGGTGGTGATATTTGTATTCTAATTCTGTTACCACACGGACAAGAATTTTATCTATACTATTATAAAGCTGTAATAGAGCTATGTCTGTACCTTAAAGATATTTGAGAAAAAATTACTTTATTATTATAGGCGTATCTAAATACAAAACATTCTTTTTTAGATTTTTGTCTGTCTGGTTTTATTTAGTATTTTATTTTTTATTGCTAAGGATGGCAGACGAGCCACGGCCCACCTGATGGTAAGTGGTAACCATCACCCATGGACTCAACTATACCGAGAGTATTGTCAAGCCGCTGCTCATTTCACGTATATGAATTGAATGAAAGAATAAACGGCTGTTTCCTGCTACAGCTAAAACACACTAACATGCTTCATGACCGGTCAAACGGGAGACGATGGTACCGATTCGTTCGGGCCCGATAGCAAGTGAGTACTTACTCTCGCTTGGTATCCAGCCCTACCACCAGTAGGTAATGCAATGGGTGATAATTGCCTACATCCCTTAGTCGCCTTGTAAGACACCCGCGTGAAAGAATGGGGTGGTGACACTTGTATTCTTAGTCTGTCACCACACGGATAATTATAAGCTCTTGATTAGACAAAACTGGTATGACTTTTATCCCGCTACTATTTCGGGAATCTGAGATATACTAATTCTTGGATCTTCGGACATCCAGACGAATGGCACGCTCCATTTTTTTTGGACCGTACTATCCTAATAAGCACGGTTACAATACACTCAATGAAGGATTAAAATAACTTTCCCAGAGTCAACGTATAGTCCAATTTAATGTTGTAGCTATTTTTCTTTAAAATAAACTCTGATTGACTACCATGAAAAACAATAGATCATGTCAACAAAATATAAATGAAAGCTTTAGAACCTCATTAATTTTGCGGTAACGCCAAAAAGTATTTTAAAATGCCAAATAATAATTGAGTGACGTGCGCTTCATCTTGGCACTGATACCCAGCACATAATTTGGGATAGTTTCAAACTTATCGCGATGAACATAAGACTTACAAGAAATGCACTGTATCAAGTACGGAAATATACTCGGTGTAATTTGTTTTCCGTATATTTGTCTCTACGTTCATTCACCGCGTGTTTTTTTCAATGTTTTATTCTTACAAATATAGTGGATTCTCATTTATACCTATGGTACAGATGTTTTGTTTGTGTGTTTCCGAGTAATAGGGATTCGGTGCAATTGACTAAATGAAAATATCTTTAGGATTTTTTAAGAACTACATCTCTCTGTTGTAGTACTTTGAAGTAGGTATATCTTAAGGCAAACCTATACCCGGCAAGCGTATATAGTGAATTATGTTTTGCACTTAAATAATTTTTTCTTCTTATTTTATTTTAATTATTACATGTAGTGGCAGACGAGCCACAGTCCATCTGATGGTAAATGGTAACCGTCGCCCATGGACTCGACTATACCGAGAGTATTGTAAAGCCACTGCTCACCAATTCATTTCACAGATATGACATGAAATATAAACGGCTACAGCCAAATCTCCTGCTACAACCAAAACGCAACGATGTGCTTCATGGCCGGTCACACGGGAGATGTTGGTACCAACCCGCTCGGGCCCGATACCAAGTGAGTACTCCCACTTGGTACCCAGCCCTACCACCAGTCATGCAATGGATGATAATTGCTTACTTCCCTTAGTCGCGTCATACAACACCCGTGGGAAAGAATGGGGTGTTAGTCCGTCACCACACGGACAAACAAATCTTCTTACAAGAATGATTATGGTGATAGTTTCAAAATGCCTTGCGTGACGATATAGATAAAGAGATGTGATGTGATGAATTTGAAAATTAACTATCAATTTTAAAGCAAGTCACAAATAGACATTAACTAGCCCTTACCCGCGTTTCGTCACACCCAAAAGCTGTTTTTTAAGTTGTAACTCAGGATTCCTATGTAGTGACCACTGAAGTAATATATGATAGGTTCAGTGTTCATACGGCGAGTTTATTAAGTGGGTGAGGGCCCCACACTACTCTGTTTGTTGCCCCGAACGATGGGGTGTGCGGTTAGGTACATTTTTCCGGCCTTAAGGGATAAAAAAGGCTCCCGATATAGTATTGGGATAAAATATATACCAGTTTTTAAGTCTCATCAAGAGTTATCAAATAAAGAAGTTAAAGTATGAACAAACAGATCTATATCATATTCTAAAAAAAAATATTTTGTTTTCAGAGCCTAAAACATAGCTCTGTTACAGCTTTATTATAGTATAGATTTGTAATCGTTGATACTAAAACAAATTAATAGCACAATAGACTGTTAATTAAATCTAATGATACGTAAAAGGAACAGTAAAATCTTTTACTTTTGATTGCAGACGAAACAATTTAATTTTCAAAATGTTCAATTAAATTCTGAGTGCTAAAGTTACTACGAAATTTATAAATACTTTATTCGTCTGCATGCGTGGCACAATGACTTTGGTACCGACCCTACAGGTCTTGTAGGTTCAATCTCATAAGAATATTTATATATACCGGAAGTATCCGTTCTGGGTTTAGATCAGATATGGCCGTAAGGTCAGTGCGATAGGTCAGCAGCTTAGAGCATTTCCCCGGATTGGAAGGGACGCAGGTTCCCGTTCGCACTAAAGTTCTCTTTTTCCTCATTCACAAATAATTTGTAGTTTAAAGTAGCTGAGCATGTCATGTCAAGTGCTAAAATAGAGCTCAAAAAAAATGTTTTAAAGTTATTTAAATGAATATATTGCTGGTACCAATTATCAAAAAGCTGTCAAACCTAACACCTATATTACGTAGATATGGTTAATCTTTGAGCCACAACCTTGCAACAAAATGTCTGTAAATATTCTAAGTAATTAAATACCTTAGTGTGGCCTTCGACTGACAATATTCCAGCTCGACTAGGAACAACATTGTACTAAGGTCTTCTTTTGATATTGAATAAGACTGTGTCGAATTGGCTACTAGGTCATATTGTATACAGTTATTATACAATTACTATACATGATATAATAAAGCTGAAGAGTATTTCTTTGTTTATATATACGTGCTCATCACTGGAAGTATTGATCTGATTTTAAATTATTATATTCAAATTTTATTTTAATTTGCACGCAACTTTTATTTAATTTATTTTTTAATGCTTATGATGACAGACGAGCCACGACCCACCTGATGGTAAGTGGTAACCGTCGCTCATGAACTCAACTCTCAAATACCAAGAGTATTGTCAAGCCGCTGCGCACTATTTCATTTCTCAAACATGAAAAATAAAAGAATAAACGGCTATTTTCTGCTAGTACAGCCAAAATACACTAACGTGCTTCATGACTGGACACACAGGAGACGGTGGTACCGACCCGTTCGGAACCGACAGCAAGTGAGTACGTAGTAGTAAGTTCTGTTACGGCTATTATTTATAGTAGTTAGATGTAGGTCCTTGTGTACAAAACAGATGAAAAAAGTTCGATGTAACCTTTATGTCTAAGAGACAGCCTTAGATTATTACTTAGCCTTGAGATGTGAGAAATAGGACAGAAACTTGATGCGGTATCGCGACGGCCATTATGTGGTTATACACTCGGGCGCTTCGTGTTAGGAACTATGTGTATAATTAATACTATATTAACCCATTCCCTGTCCGTTTGTAGACACAATAGAAATTTAATTGTTATGTATCATATATAATTCGTGGGACAGGGAACCTGTTAAGTTGCAATTGCGTTCCGTGTTCCAAACAAATGTCATAATTTCTTAATGCGTTACCTATTTATGATGTTAAAATAAAAGTGCTTGATTTCACTCCAACGGTTTGGAGATTGAAAAAGGCAACTGTTCGATTTAAATTGATGTTTGTGTGTATATTAACTATATGGTTTCTAAAAGGGCTGAAGCGATTTGATGAGATTTTCAGATAAGCTCAGCAGGTCATCCTGTGAAATTGGAAGCGATCGGATTTACTGTCTCTTTTTTCCTTTTTTAGCAAATTTGTGTAAGATTTTCTCATATTTTTGACGTGATAACGTCTTATAAATCGATGAACGCCCGGTTGCACGCACGAAAAAGGTACTCACGTTCCAATAAATGTATGGCATGCCACAAGAGAGCCGCGGGCTGAAGAGCGTCTGCGGGAGGGAGGCGTCCGGTCCACCGACCGCGGACTGACATGACATTCTTCGCCCGAACGCGTCCTATAGTACCTACATTAGCTTAGTAAACTCCAGAGTTAGCGCGGGCAACATGCGTATTTCAATTATTGTATAGCAGCACGTGCGATCGTACCCTTTTAAATGTACCATTCGATTTCTATCAGTGTTTCATCCATCCATCGGCCTTTCATCGCCCACTGCTGGACATAGGCCTCCCCAAAATGGGGGTTTTACCATAATCGCCACGCTTGGCAGGCGGGTTAGCGATCGCAGTGGATGTTTTTAGTACACAGGGGAACGTCCACACGCACAAAATATTCATATTTTACACTTGATTTTAGATATATGTTTTGGTGTTAAACGTGGTAGTTTGCTTCATGTTCAATGCAATCACTGTAATAGAAGCAATGAATCGCTTCGCTGTGCACCTTGTGCAAAGCAGCTGTACCCCAACAAAGCCTACACCTAGTTTCTCCCCATAGTTCTTTCCACCTCATTCTTCCAGCACCAGGTGGAGAGCCGAACGCAGACGCTATGGTATCAACACGGCTAGTAGAGTGTCGGCTTGGGAATCAATCATATACTTATATTACAGCAGGAGGTGACTACCTCCTGCTCACGTCTTCAATAACCGTCGATAAAGCCCGAAAAGCCCCGGGCTTTCACTTCACTTTTTTGTAGTTTCTATCATTCTGAACTAAATTATTTTTAAAAGAATGCCAGCGTTATCTTTGGGTGATCATAGTCCAGAGCGTGCTCGTCACGATCCCTGCCAGCCTGCAATCCACAGGCTGCAATCCGGCACGAATGCGTACCGCAGTGCCGATTAGGGTGTGCCCCAGGGGTGACGCGTACCGACCCGCCCCCGTCAGTACGAACAATGGCAGATGCGGCGATGGGGGCTGCCACCCATCACGCCTTGCCCAGTTTGGCGAGTCGAGGGGAGCAGAGTGTCGAGTAGGCACGTGGAATGTAAGAGGTGGTGTGGAAGGTAAGTTACACAGGCTAGTAACCGTTATGTCGGACATACAGCTTGATGTGCTCTGTGTAACAGAGACCAAGCGAAAGGGCAGCGACGCCTGTGATCTTACCGGTATCGGGATAGCTCTGTGGTCTGGTCTACAGCAAAGCGATAGGGCCAGCATGGGAGTGGGGGTGTTGCTTTCCGCTCGCTTAGCCTCAGGTGTGAAAGACTACGAAATGTTCGATCCCAGACTTCTATGGGTCCGAATAAAACTAGGTGTCACCAGGGCCTTCATGGTCGCAGCTTATGCATATCTCAGCGTAGGCTCTTCGGTGGCATCGGATCTAGAGAAGTTCTGGGATAATGTTAGGAAAGTTCTGGATTTGGCAGAAACTAGTGAATGCGTGATCGTATGTGGAGACTTGAATGGATGGGTTGGGACCAAGCGTCCAGACTTCAAGGACGTGCTTGGTTCATTTGGTGATAAGAGAGTGAATGATGCAGGTAGGCTCATTGCGGATGTATGTATGGAGAGAAACCTTTTTGTATCAAACACAATTTTTCAATATTAGGACATCCATATGTATACATGGAGAAGGAATGAACAGAGAAGTATGATAGATTTAATTCTGGTAGACCTCCGAAGTAAAATTTTGGATACAAGAGCCTACAGGGGTCCCACTGTCGACACGGACCACTATCTCGTTATTGCGAGATTTAGTGGTCTGTTCAGAAAGTGGAGACACTGACGAGAGCGTGTCCACTTCGGAGGGCTTGAAAGAATAAAGATTGAAAAGTTGCAAGGAGAGAGTGGAAGAGCAAAGTATGCAGAGGGTGTGCATGAATGGCTGACAATGGCAAGTCAGCCGGAATCTGGCATAGAAGAATGCTGGAGGGTATTGAAAGATAGTATGGTAGATACAGCGAAAGAAGTATGTGGATGCTCAAAGAAGCATAGGAAAGTGAAAGGTGATGTATGGTGGGATACGGAAGTAGCAGCTTCCGTGTGTCGAAACGTCGGTATAGTAGTAAAATCAAGTAAACGCGATAGATTCCGTAAACGTAGTTTTATTTCAAAATGTGTAACATTCGCGTAAATATCAGAAAGTACCTTTATTTTGGTTTTGCTCACATTCACACGTAGGCCCCTTTTCTTACAATCTTCTGCCATTACGTCGACTATGGTTTGCAGGTCAGTCGTGGACTGCGCTAATAAAACCGCATCGTCTGCATATAGCAGAGAGTTAACCACTGAGTCGCCCATCTGAACTCCCACATACATTTCATTCAACCTTTGCAGACATTTATCCAGATATATGATAAACATTCTGGCTGATAGAACACAGCCCTGTTTAACGCCGATATTGACATCAAACCAGGGGTACATTCCATCATCCAGCCGCACACAAGCTCTGCAGTCCATGTAGTTGGACTGCACTGCTTGTAGCAGTCTACCGTTAATACCATACTCAGGCAAAATGTCCCAAAGTTACTTTCGTACAACCGTGTCAAATGCTTTCTCCAAATCCACAAAACTGCAGACAGCCCTCTGGCCACATGCTTCTCCACAATGTTGAGCAGAGAAAACACTTGATCCATGCATCCCCTTCCACACCTGAAACCTCCTTTCCTCACACAAAAATTCATCAGACACCATCCTCATTCTCCTTTCAATAATCTTACCATACACTTTGGCTGCCAAACTGGTCAAGCTTATGGCTCTATAGTTTGCACAGTCATAACGTGAACCCTTGTTTTTAAACAAGGGCACGATGACTGCGCTTCTCCAGTCCTTGGAAACCCTTCCAGAGCTCCAACATGAATTGAGAAGCATCAGGAAGGCTTCCCAGACACATGAGCCTCCAAGCTTGATCATCTCAGCAGACACTATATCAATACCCGTTGTCTTACCATTTTTCAAACTTCTAATCATCCATTCAACTTCATCCATACTAATGTCATCAGAGGATGCCGGTACCGAATGCTGATCTGTTAGACCACATGTGGCACCGGCATCACCCTGAACATCCATATATCTCCAAGATATTCACTCCATCGGCTTAACACATCTTGTGTTTGCGTAAGAATGTCTTCACCTTTAGACCTTATTTTATTCATTCTGAAAGCTGACCAATCACTCCGAGATTTCTTCACCTCCCTCCAGAAAAGTTTGGTGTTGCTCTCGAAGTTTTTGGTCAGCCTTTCTTCTGCAATCATATTTGCTCTATCACGCGTCTCTTTCACAAAGGCTTTGGTGTCATTCTTACGTTGCCGGTATATTTCTTTCTTCTGTTCTTCCATATTTGCACTCAGGTTCAAAGAAGATACATAGTACAGCCACGCTTTCTTCTTTTGGTCTACGGAAGCTGCTACTTCCGTATCCCACCATACATCATCTTTCACTTTCCTATGCTTCTTTGAGCATCCACATACTTCTTTCGCTGTATGTGAAGCACCGTAGCTATACAAAGTCTGCAATTTGTGAGCACACACAGGACCACACCCGCCATTACATTAGGTTTGACAAACCTCAAATCCGCGCAAAAGAATATCGATATCGCCCTAGAAAGATACATGAGGCTATTGAAATTAAGAAACATCCCAATTTCAACAGAGAAGACGGCTGGGTCTTACCATCAAGCTGGAATCCTGTGATAGGCCTCACCAAACAGAATACCAGAAGCCACACCACAAGATTTCAAGACACAGTTAGCGCTTATTGTGTAGACAAAATCCACAGTAGTGACTAGATTTAGTTTTTGCTTTTTAAAAAAATTTTAAACTTAATTAGCTTTCAGTAACTCCGTACAAAATTTAATAATCCTTAACAGTGGTTGCCTATTGAGTTTTCTGGCCGGATCTTTCTCAGTCAGGCCGCGTTCCGATCCGGTGGTAGCTTTTTAGTCTTAGCTTTTGGCAAAATCAATATATTTAATAATATAAACTAATAACCAAGATTATCTTCTTACCGGTAGTAATTGGTAGTTTGTGGTAGAATTTTTG
Source organism: Leucoma salicis (assembly GCA_948253155.1). Taxonomy (NCBI): domain Eukaryota; kingdom Metazoa; phylum Arthropoda; class Insecta; order Lepidoptera; family Erebidae; genus Leucoma; species Leucoma salicis. Next base: position 8,375,441 of record OX411822.1, on the reverse strand, counting down.
AGCACTAAATAAATACAAAAAATTTTGCAGTTTAAAGAGGAGTATTATACTCATTTTAATATACTACTTTAAAGTCTCATACATTGTAAGCATAAAAATTTGAAGTAGATATTTTAATTGTGTTTCTAAACGAATATTAGGTGGGTTAAAATAAATAAACCAAAAATGTTGTAAAATCATATACTGTGGGTAGATGAGACCGTTGAAATAACATATCAGCTTTGGACGTCTATCATCTAAGTCCACCCGTGATCATGAATGCTTTAAAGTAATCGAAACGTCGGGATAGTAGTAAAATCAAGTAAACGCGATAGATTCCGTAAACGTAGTTTTATTTCAAAATAATGGTTTTTGAAAGAGAAGAAGCCAGAACAGATGTTATTGTAGCAATAGGAAATGGTGTGCTAGAAAAAGTGGATGAATTTGTATATCTTGGATGTGGATTCAGTCGGGATGGAAGGTACACCACTAATGTAGAGAGAAGAGTGATTGCGGGTAATAGAGTGAATGGAGCATTGGGACAACTTCTCGGCAGTCATCACCTCAGCCAGAGGGCACGTGTCGCAATACACAACGCAGTGCTTGTCCCAACGTTATTATATGGAAGCGAGAGTTGGGTATGCAAAAAGGAGCATGAGAGTAAAATCAATGCGGTCGAAATGCGATCTCTGCGGCGAATCTGTGGAGTGAGGCTGACTGACCGCATTCGTAACGACGACGTAAGAGAGCGAGTAGTATTGGTGTAAAGATGCGAAAGGGAATGTTCTGATGGTTTGGACATGTGGAAAGAATGCCGGGCTAGCGACTAGTTAAGAAGATATACAATGCGAAAGTGGAAGGATATAGGTACAGGGGGAGACCGAGACTCACCTACCTAGACCAAATCGGTAATGTATTGAAGGAAGGTGGAGTCAGGAGTCCCTGAAACCGGCGAGCGTGTATGAAGAGAGTTAAGAATGTTAAGGAAGCGAGAGATGTATACAAGAATAGAGCCTCTTGGCACTCTATTCTCTCTGCCTACCTCGCAAGGGAAATGGCGTGATGATAAGTTAGTTTTTTTTTTCAAAGTTTGGCATTTTGAATAGGCTGGCTCGATCGGGGAAGTACCACTCTCACAAAAGTTCGGCATGAGATAACTGTAGGTACGGTTTCCTATGATGAGTTAGAGCACCGGAGACCACCACCTTCTTTTTCTCATTATTATCCATCCTCACCACCTACCTATCCCTTTACTTGGAGTTCTCAACGTGCGAGTGATGCCTCTGGTGTTGCTAGAGTTTATACCCTACGGTAACCGCTTACCTTCAGGTGGGTCGTATGCTTGTTTGCCACCCACGTATTATATAAAAAACACAGCAAATCAATGTTTACTAAGCTAGTGTACTTTGCTCCTAAAATTATATCGTCAACTTACCATCAGGGGTTATTATCATTGAGCCCCACACTACCCTGTTCGTTGCCCCGAACGACGGGGTGTGCGGTTAGGTACATTTTTTCCTGCATAAACAAAAAAAAAGGGGTTATTATCATTGCTAATAAATAAATATCGTTGTTTGTCTTCCTGATAAAAGTGTACATTGACAATGAGTGACTGAATTAAATTTAACACAAATATGCTAGGTCAATGAAGATTCGTCATGTAGTTTCTCGAGTTTTACATTTATGGGCCTCGTGGCGTAGTCGGTAGTGTAACCGACTTCCGTGCACGAGGTCATCAGGGTTCGATTCCCACTCAGGACAAGTATTTGTGTGATGAACACAGATATTTGTACTGCATCTGGGTGTTTTTCTATCTATTATATACGAGTATATGACATTTGCAAAAAAAAGTAGTATATGTATTATATCCGTAATCTGGTGCCCATAGCACAAGCGTTAAGCTTAGTTGGGACCAGAGGACGTTGTGTGAAATGTCTGTGAATTTTTATTTTATAAATTATTTGTAAATTATTCAACGGATACTTTACAAAATGGCCGGTGAGTCCTCCTCTCGATGTAGTTTATTTAATTACTAGCTGATACCCGCAACTTCGTCCGCGTGGAATTTATTCATTTTCTAGTTTAGTGCAGAATCCTAATTATTTTTCCAAATTAAATGTGGTGATCCCCGTCCCATGAGTCCCGTCTAAATCAGTGCAGCCGCTTAGAAGATTAGCCGTGGATGTCGATTCAATGTGTATCTGTTTGAATCGGTATTCATTCACAATGAAGAATGAAAGCCTTTGAATGAAAGGCTTTCATTTTTTTCTTATTGTTTTTAACTTTAAAAATTGGTAATTTGTTATAGGTAGCGCTTATACTCTTGTCGTTTGCCGTGTGGGGCCGGCTTTAGAATTGTCCCACCCCTTGCTACCCAAGGGAGTCGTAAGAGCCGTCTGAGGGAATACCGGGGGAGTGGGTAGCAGCACTCCCTCGAGTATTAACAACATCCACTGCGATCGCCAACCCGCCTGCCAAGCGTGGCGATTACGGCACTATACCCCCAATTTGGGGAGGCCTATGTCCAGCAGTGGACGTTGAAAGGCTGATGGAGGGATATACTCTCGTATACATTTAGTAAAAAATTGTTATTTAGACATTACAAACAGACACTTCAATTTTATTTATTTGTATAGATGTGTGAATTTTTCCGCAATACAAACAGCAGCATTAATTTTTAATAAAAGCAGGTTTTTCTGTTGGTCTTTTAGATAGATGTATTCTGTTGTAAATAACTCCATTTCTTGTACAGCATCCTTGAAATGGGATCTGTAATGAATTTATAGAGCTGACCAGTTTAAGGGGTGAAATGGAAAACATATCTATTACCTACCTTTTGCACTTTAGAAATATATGGTAAGTGTACACAATAATACGATACGTTATAATACTGGTATATCGAAACATAAATGTTTTTGTTATGTATCAGAAAAACAAATATTGCATACATAGTAAAAACACATACTTGTTGTAAGGACATTCAACTTAAGAGCGTATGATATTTTTAAATTTTCCTAAACATAATGTGTTACAAGTATATTTTTAAAGATATTACGTTTGCAACAGTTTTATAAGTTCCGAAAGTAAAAAAACTTGCATACATTTTTTCTTGGTAAACGGAAAAAATATACCTAACAGCATACCCTGTCGTTCGGGGCAACGAACTGGGTAGTGTGGGGCCCTCACCCACTAAAAACCCGCCATGTGCCGTCTCTCCGCCTGTACTAGCGGACCACTAGAGTTTACAGACATTACTTTAGTGGTCTACCAGCGGCTTGCCCTGTCGGGAACTATACTGAGCGACGCTTCCGCACATCGGAGTGTCGCACATTCCCGGGAGGCCTTTCGGGTGATAAATGTGCCCCGGTCTATCGACCCGCACCCTCAACTAGACAGGCATCAGCTGTAGGTACTTGCGCCTGCGCCGCTCCAGTTGCTGGTGGCGGTTCGGGTCAGCAAAAAGATCGTCCTCCCTGGCCCTCTCCGGCTTTTCTTTCTGCGAGATGACTTCCTCGCCTTCTGCGACTGCGGCCCAATTCCGAGAGGTTCCTACCTATTACCGCGACGAGTTCACGGCGTGAAATAAAAATGGTAAGGGGCCGTTCTTAAAATACTTAACGCTAAATTCTGCTTTTTTCGCTACGTGAATTTTTTACTCAGATAGTTTTAGATAAACCTAAATACGTATTTACGACCAGATAAATTGTATTGTTTAGCGATTAATACCAATTTATACTAGCAGTAGTTCCTTTATACGTGCCTAATAGCATACGCCGTCGTATAAACAGAAATAGTCTCATCATCTACATTCTCGTATGACCTTTGTGGAACATGGTCTTGAACGGATGTAAAAGTTATTGGTTGCGAAGGAATGCGGGTAACATGACTAGTCTGTATAAACTCCGAGCGTAGCCGATCAAGCACGGTGTCGTCCAACATGCGAGATCGTTGAATGGCCCGTACTTGGTCCGATAGTCGTTGAGCCGAGACATTGATGGCTGGTTCCAGGCCCTGAAACAGAAGCAGCATACAGTCACGGTAAGCGGTAAGGCAAGTTCCTCCCTCTGTGGCCCCAAAATAGGCGCGCATGACATTTTCGTTTATCGAATTCGTCCATTTCATGCGCTGCACTTTACCACTGGCAGTGGAAACCCTGTTTGAAGCCGGTGGGCCTCGGGGTGCCAAACTAGCCGGTGGCCGGCCTCTCTTTCGCTTTTACTGGTATTGGCGACGTCGGCGCCGAGTAGTACTCATCACTGGAAGAGCTCGGTGCGTGTGGTGTGACCGGTACCGCTGGTGTGATCACTGGTGGCTGCGGCGCAGAGCTGTGTGACGAGCCAGGGGGTGGTATGCGTGCGGCTTGTGCTTTTGATCTGGTAATCATATTATTAAAACGGTATTTATATAATTTTGTAGATTAGGATTTTCATCTTGACGTTTGGTCTCGTGTCAAATGTCATATTGTTTTTACTTTATGCTTTTCTTCGTATTTTATAAATTTTCCAATAGATATAATATATAATTTGCGTTCTTCAGTTCTTTATATTTTACTGGATGTTATTAAAAATATATTCATATTATAAAATAATATGTTTAATCAAAATCCATTTACAAATACAGTTAGCCGTTTTAGTGTTGCCAGATCATTATTTCTTATTATTACATTATTTCTTTCTCTCTATACCCAATTTTGAAGTTCGTACCCCACGGCAAAAGCTAGTCGATCAAATAACACAATAATATAGCCAGTTTAACTATCTCAAAAAAAAAGCCGACGAATAGCAAGGCAATCAAGGCATAATTTAATGTGTTATGTAATTTTCGAAGTCACGTGTATAACTCGAACTTCAAGTAAGTATTAAAAAAAACAGACATGCCATCTTTAAAATAGGCGTGTCCATAAAAATTGTTATTATATTGCGCAGCAATTCACACCTTGACCTAAGTACCTACCTAAGTATTGTTTCTGATAGTCTTATTACTGGAATTGCTTAATCGCGCAGGAAAGATCGGATGCATGCCAAAATTAAAACACATTGGCAATGAAACAGCCAATACTATCTTTAATTCCCATTAGTCGCCATATTGTACGCGTTAACATCTAATGAGAACTTAACTGTAAAGAACATGCATCACGCCTGTATCCCCGAAGGGGTAGACAGAGGTGTATTAGACACCCACGATTTGCCAGATATGTTTACGTCCCTCGTAATAGGGGGTGAGCCTATTACCGTCTACCAGGCACATTTCAAACTCCGGGCTGCTACCGAGAATTGATTGTTGGACGACAGAGAACCGGCTTTAACAGACCAGAAAGAGTTTTATAATTCCATCCATCCATCAGTCTTTCATCGTTCACTGCTGGACTAAAATGGGGGTTTTACCATAATCACCACGCTTGGCAGGCGGGTTGGCGATCGAAGGAAGGAAGAGACGGGGTGGAGCTATTCTTGGTGCCGGCCCCACACGGCAAACTTTATAATTAAGCAAGATAAATATATCTACGTTACTAGTCGCCTCCATTAGCGTAAATGAAAGCCAATTCAATCTTGGATGGTGAAGCAACCAGAATTGGTTGAAAACCCTATTCAATCTTACCAAAACAGTTTCGCTTTATGGAAGAGAACACTAACGTTATACCCTTATGGGGATGAAACGCACTGGCTAATAAATAGCTTTATAGTAAGCTAATAAAGCTTTATAACAAGCTATTTATTTTTACTGTAGAGGCTACAATAACCACGCTGACAACAAGCTCCACAATCCATTATTGGGTCTTCAAGAGACACTCCTCAATTATATTAGTAACTAGCCTTTGCCCGCGGCGCTGCCGTAGCCAAATGCTAGTTTTAAGGTTATATCTCAGGTTGTCCGTGTGGTGACGGACTAAGAATACACGTGTCACCACCCCACCCTTTCCCACGGGTGTTGTACAAGGCGAATAAACGAAGTATGCAATTATCACCCATTGCATTACTGGTGGTAGGGCTGGGTACTCACTTGTTATCGGGCCTGAACGGGTCGGTAGCACCGTCTTCTGCGTGACCGGTCATGAAGCATGTGAATGTGTTTTGGCTGTAGTAGAAGATAGCCGTTTATTCTTTCATTTCATATCTCAGAAATGAAATGGTGCGCAGCGGCTAAACAATACTCTCGGTATAGTTGAGTCCATGAGCGATGATTACCACTTACCGTCAGGTGGGCCGTGACTCGTCTGCCATCATAAGCGATGAAAAAAAAAGTTCCCTATAAAGTAGCAGGATAAAATGTATACCAGTTTTTAAGTCTAATCAAGAGCTATCAAATAAAAAAAGTTGCATGAAAATCTGTTCAGTAGTTTTTGCATGATGCGCGAACGAACAAAGAGATAAACGGACACACAAAAATCTAAAAAAAATTGTTTTGTGTTTAGAGACGCCTATATAGCCTAATACAGTATTTTTTTTCAAATATCTTAAATGTACAGACATAGCTATGTTACAGCTTTATAATAATATAGATAGATAGGCTTTGCTATACTATATATTTTGTATACCAGTTTTTAAGTCTAATCGAGATCTATCAAATAAAAAGTTCCATCAAAATCCGTTCAGTAGTTTTTGCGTGATGCGCGAACAAACAAACAGACAAACAGATAAACAGACAAACAGACAAAAACTCTAAAAAAAATGTTTTGTGTTCAGACACGTCTAATATAGCCTAATACAGTATTTTTTTCTCAAATATCTTAAATGTACAGACACAGGCTCTATTACAACACTTTAGTCACTTCACTGTTTGAAGTGATTGTATGTCTGGTTTATTCATTTATTTGCCCGACACCCTCGGGACAGCACAGGCTAGTGACGTAGGATATCTTAGTTGGCTTTTGCATGGAAATAAAAATATCAAAGAAGGTTGATTGAATTTTTATTAGATTAATTTATCAATCGCTTCGCTTGCTGTGAGTAAATAAATTGTCAACAAAGTATTGAATATGCATATATGCAAGATGAATATCTCCATAGCTAATCTATCTATTCTAATAATTTAAGATTAATGGACGGTGGAGTCATTCCTCTTCACTGTACCCTCGTGACTGAGGATCGTGTACAACGACAAAGTTCCATTCGACGAGGTCAAAGGCCATGTGAGCAGCCCTCTGCGTACTAATATAATAAAATTGAATTTAAGTTGTTTAGATGAAATTGTGCTTAGCTAAAACATATACCTACCAGGTAAGAACAATTATTTGTGAAAGTGGAAAAAGGGAAATTGGCTGCAAGCAGGATTCGAACTTGGATATTGACATATTGACTTTGGTCCAATCCAGTTTATTGTAGTCCTTTTTTTTAATGACAACACCCTCCACTAAGGAATAATCCTTGTATCACGAGGAACTTTACAAACATACAATTCGAAAAAATGTCGAACCCACAACATTCGGGCTGGAGGCCGGTATCTAAGCCACTTCGCCATCTGTGCCTAGCTGTGTACCTATCCATACCCTGTTCGTTGCCCCGAACGACGGGGTGTGCGGTCATTTTTCCCCGCATAAACAAAACAAAAGGCTTGCAGAGCAGTGTACTTACGATAATATCTTAATATTTATCCTCTAGTGATCGAATCATGTGCTGAAGATGTTTTTAAAATAGCAGCAATTACATACTCACGTGTAAGAATTACAATTTAAATAACAATAACCATTTATACGGCTGTTATGGTATTACAATGTCACATATTTGACACACTGTAAACCATTTGCACGTTTTTCTAATAACATCGCACAGCCAGAAACGAGACTGTTCATAATTTAGGTCAATGATCTAGGTTTTCGCGTATTCAGAGAATAGAGGAATATTTTACAAATTTGACGCCTTTCTTTTGACCTAAAACACGGGGGCTGTATTGTTTAAGAGTGTGTTTACATCGATGGATGAATGGATTCCAACATATTTTAAATTTATATTCGTACATAGATTCATACTAGAATCCCGAAGAGGTAGATTTTTATGCTGTATTAGTTTTATTCATGTTCAATAAATACTTTATATTATTTCACAAAAACAATATTTGTCTTGCTGTGAATATGTCAAACTTATTTCGCGCCATATTCCTACATATGCTATTATAATGCTATTATAATTGTGTGGTTAAAACAAATTTGATAAGGAAATTGGGATGATCGAAGGATCTATACTATAGCTCAGTGACTTAGAGCACTTCCCCGGATTGGAAAAGGCGTGGGTTCGATTCCCGCTAGTACAAAAAATCTCTTTTCCCTTATTCATAAATAATTTGCACTTTAAAAAGTGGCGGAGCATGTCAAATGCTAAGAAAATATAGATCAAAAATGTATTAAATATCGTTATAATTTATATCAATGTATCATAATGTCTTTAACAGTTCGACATGGCTTTGAAAAGGAGAAATGTAATGGTATTTTAATTTTCAGAATTAAAGACACTCTCTTTTACACCTATTTTATGTCCCAATAAGCTCATTTATAGACTTTGGTGCAATTGATACAAACAAAATATATTGTTACACGCACTTGTGAGATTCGGCGTTATAGGTATATAATAGTCGTGTATATGGCAGGAAAGCCCTATATATAACTATCTAATCTCCAACTATAAAACTATATAAATTATCTCCATTCTAACAAACTCGATCGCGAGGCTGCGCGGACGTCACTAACAAAAATACGTGTTCTCTATTTTTGTGCAATAACTGTATAACTTGTACATATTTTGTAACATTGTTTCAAATATTCTATTTTTAAATTGACTATTGACAACGTGGTGACAGTATAATTTATTTAAGGAAAAAGGCAGCGCGATTTATTTACGGAGTAAAGTCAGGGCCGTAGTGAACCACTTGGAGGCTCGAGACACTTCAGGATAATGAGGCCCCTATGACAATTACAAGGGACTGTTCTATTAAATCTAGCAAAAGGAGTGCACAATTTGAATGTTAATTTATTGTTTTTGTTGGCACACGCACATACACACCCACACACATGTCTCTATTATACTAGTATTTAGGAAGAACTTGTGGGCCCTATGGATTTCGGGGCTCTGGCGACTTGCCCAGAGAAGTCACTGGGAAAAAACGAGCCTGTTTCAAAATAGTTATATCTTGATAAAACTTGCCTCACTTCCTTATGTATCTTAACATTTACTTAAGTATGCCAAGTTATACCCTTTCATGCGTGACACAACGTGTAAACTAAACAACCAATATTTCTCAAAGAGTCCGTCCAAAATGATCGATCTTTACTAATATTAGGGGTTAAAGTATATATAGTACCCTGCCGTCCGCGGAAGCCTACCGCGAAGGTGCGACGCCCAAGTGCGCGAGGCGTCGCTCAAGAGAGGGTGCCCGAAGGGGCTGCCGCCTGCGGATCGCGGTCGTAACGACGCGGTACCCGTGATCCACCGTATCAAGGGCGGGTGGAGGCGCACGGTGGGTTTTTAGTGGGTGAGAGCCCCACACTACCCCGTTGTCTCCCCGGGCAGCGGGGTGTGCGGTAGGACATATTTGCCCACCTAAAATAAATAAAAAATGAAAAATAGGGGTTAAAGTATGAAATTGCTGATTTGTACTGAAAAATTGAAATTTGTTTTTTTTTCATTTAACATATTTATTTAATCAAAATATCTACCATTATTATCTATACATTGCTGCCATCTAATAGAAAGGTCATTTATGCCTTTGCGATATAACTCTGGTGATCTAGATTCTACAAACTGTGTGAAAGCATTTTGTACTGCCTCCTGGGAAGAAAACTTTTTATCACGTAGAAAATTGTCCACGTCACGAAAAAAATGGTAGTCCGTTGGAGCAAGGTCTGGCGAATACGGAGGGTGACGAATGGTTTCAAATTGCAGTTCCTGTAGAGTTAAAACTGTTTCTCGTGCTGTATGAGGTTTCGCGTTATCATGGAGCAATAATGGTGAATATCGATTCATGAGTCGGGGCTGTTTCACTGCAAGTTTTGCTATCATTGTTCGGAGTTCGGCACAGTAGACATCTGCCGTTTTTGCTTGACCAGATCGGAGAAAGATATAGTGAATTCTTTCTGCAGATCAGTCAAATCATGAGGCACCCATTTTTCATATTTTTTTATTTTATTGATTTGACGCAAATGTGTCAATATTGTTGGTAAGGTTAAACCATGCTGCTAATTCCTGGGTAGTTTAGCTCGGATCGGCTTCCACCATCTCTTACAATTCATTGTTATTCACATGTGTGGGCATATAGTTTATTTATGATTTTATTATTTATTTATCACACATCTTCCACGTGGTTCGTTCTCCAAATCAAAATTTCCATCACGAAAGCGTTTAAACTAAAATCGCACGGTGCGTTCATTAGCAGTCCCCTCTCCAAACGCAACATTGATAATTGCGAGCTGTTTCTGTAGCGTTAGTTACGCGTCGGAACTCGTATTCAAAAATCACTTGAATTTTCGAAGTATCCATCTTTCTGATTTAAGCTGAATAAAAAAACAACTGAAAGTCGATAATCGAATATTGCACATTTTTTGAAAGAAGAACCTCATAGGTACCCTTTGAAAAAAGTTTCCCTCAAAAATCTCAAATCAATCTCTCAATCAATTCGAAGTACCTATTACAATAAAACGGTAATTTCATACTTTGACCCCTATTATTATAAATGCGAAAGTGTAAGTACTGAGCCGATAGTCATGAAATTTTGCAGTCTGGAGCCCTGAAAAGGAAATAGGCTAATTTTTAGCCCGAGTAAATGAACTGTGGTATATCTATGCCGTGTGGGGCCGGCTTTAGAATTGTCCCACCCCTCTCCGCCCACGGGAGTCGTAAGAGCCGACTGAGGGAATACCGAGGGAGTGGGCAGCAGCACTCCTTCGAGTATTAACAACATCCACTGCGATCGCCAACCCGCCTGCCAAGCGTGGCGATTACGGCACTATCCCCCATTCTTGGGGAGGCCTATGTCCAGCAGTGGACTTTAAAAGCCTGATGGATGGTATAACTGCCACTGTAAAATTAAGTTTACCTGGTCGGTATAATGTATGAAAATACTTCCGATAGATGGTGCAGGCGTCACGACGTCGGTTTCACATTTTTCACTTTGTGTTTAATGTATGTCGTATGTTGCTAAGCATGTCAAATGCTAAAAATATATATAAAAATATCTAAATATTTATAGGGTTTGCGTCATTATTAGGTAAAATCTTAATTGTAAAATTAAGTTTACCTGGTCGGTATAATGTATGAAAATACTTCCGACAGATGGTGCAGGCGTCACCCAAAGACGTTAGGTATGAATGTGTTATCGAGATTAGCAGTCAGGAGCAAGGGTCACGATGGCTGAATTGGCAAAGCATCTGGAAGGTATCCAGGAGGTGCAGGTTCGAATCCTGCTCGTGACTGTTATTTTCGATTTCACATTTTTCACTTAGTGTTTAATGTATATATTCTAAATTAATATTGGAGGATGAATGGTGATCGATACTGATGCCAAAAATGTAATCGGTAAATTTTTTGTCTGTCTGTCTGTCTGTATATGCACGCATGGGTCAAAAATTACTGAAGGGATTTTAATCAAACTTAGTACGATTGTAGTCTATACTTCTGGGCAGGTTATAGGCTATATAACATAACGCTAAGACACATAGGAGCTGAGCAGTGACGATAAATTTGGAGCAAGTCGGATGAAAATGCGCTTTCGAGCTCTTATCGTCGCATACGTTGATCATAAACCAAAAGTATGTATTACAAAGATAATGGTATTCAAAAGATCTACAAAAAAGTCCTGAATAGTATATATCTATCTTTTATACATTAGCCACAATAACGTGTTTATTCGTTAGGCATTTCTTCAAAGTGTATTATTAAATATATAAATATATTGTATTTCACATAGATATATCTTTATCAAACTCCCAAATTCAAAAAGTACACTTTAATAGCTATTTAATAAAAAAAAGTTATAGAACTCGGTTTATAAACACACAAGATATAGATGAAATAAAACTTCCAAATCTCACCGCGCCAGTATGAGTACGGCTATACGGTTGATTTTTGTTTAACGCGCGATACAGCCATCCGCTGCATCTATAAAAAGGCGAGGGCGCTCACGCACCGACTTCAAATCATAAACGTGGGAAATCCCACTTTGCCAGCAACAGCCCGAGCCCAGGTCCTTACCCCACAGGGGGTGCCCTCCGGTAGCGTTGCCTAAATGTTGGTTTGAGAGCCCTCTGCGCTCACCAATTATCCGGGTAAGGTTGCCATAGCCATCTGAGGCTACCAACAAACGTCACACACACAAAAAAAAAACGCGCCGACTTCAGTCACATTGTCACTCTTAATGCGAACGGACGTGGTTCTTATTGACTCTTCTCGGAATAAGCGCGTTCTAGATTTTAAAAATACATAGATAGGTATGTAGTTTTTAGATATAAGTTTAAAGTAGGTATTAGATAATAATATAATTAGTTTGTTTAGTGTTTTTGTTTGTTTCTCCTTCTTTTCTTTATATAATATAGTTGTTAAGTTAAACGTTAAGTTAAGTATAAATTTCAATTAAGTATAATATTTTTCTTTTTGTGTTTTTATCTTATTAGGTTCTTTTTATTCCGTAGATGTATTAACCGACTTCAAAAAAGGAGGAGGTTATCAATTCGGATGTTTATATATTTTTTTTTTATGTATGTTCGGGCATAACTCTGTGATATGTTGACGGATTTGCAAAATATTTATTTTGTTTGAAAGGGGTTTATTCCGAAATGGTCCCATTTAAATTTTATCGAAATCGGTGCAGTAGTTTTTATAATATCAACAAAAATCTAAAAAAAATGTATACATCGATGATATTTTTTCGTTGTCTGATTTTTTTTCGTTTAGGGAGGCCCCCCTATCATGTACGACGTACTCTAACCTATTTTATAAAAATACACTAAAAGGCACAAAACAAAACATTTTTTGATAAAAAAAGAAAACCGCCTTCAGGTGCACCCAGGAACTAAAAAGCAATAAATAATTGGTATTTAGATACGTTTTCCGTGCTAGACACCTACTGGTGTGTTTGAAACCTAAACCTAAACCTATTCTAAATACCAATTATTTATTGCTTTTTAGTTCCTGGGTGCACTTGAGCCTTCAAGTGCACCCAGGCTAGGTTTTCTTTTTTTATCAAAAAATGTTTTATTCTTTTTGTGTATTTATCTTATTAGGTTATTTTTATTCCACCTACGATGCCATCTAAAAAAATGGTCTTTCTTATCTCGAAATTCGAGAAATGCCAAAAGAATGAAAGATGCGCGTTCTCAGGAATCGTCAGAGGAAAGAGCGCATCGTTTAACCTCTATGAGAGTTAATAATGCAACTGCACGAGCACATGAAAGCAGTTCTGAGAGAGAGATGCGATTAACTTCTGATAGGGAAAGAAGAGCTAGACAGTCAATGAGTTTTTAAGACGAGATTTTGGTATTATTAGGCATATTGATAAGTTGCAGAAAACAATACTAAATGAAATGAGTGCAGGAAAGCGTAATCTGCACTAATTTATAGTGTACACTTTTAGTGCCTAATTGTGGATTTTCTCTGTTTTATACTTCAACTGCCTCTGTAGTGCAGAGGTAGTGTAAGTGACTGCTGATCATGAGGTCTCGGGTTCGATTCCCGGGTCGGGCAGTGTTATTGAGCTTTATCGTAAATAGAAAAATTCTCAGTAGCCGCCCGGAGTTTGTAAATGTGCCTGGTAGACAGACGCCAATAGGCTCGCCTCCTATTACATGGGACTTAAACATAGCTGGTGAATCGTGGGTGTGTAATACACCTCTGCCTACCCCTTTGGGGAATACAGGCGTGTTGCTATGTTTTTGTTTATAACATATAATTATACTAGGCTGTACGGCTTGATGGTGAGTAAGACGGTAAGTTTGCCACCCCATGAGTGGTTAGCGTGGTAGCCTATAGACCAAAAGCAACCTTCGCGAGTAATCCACCCCAAGAAAAGCTATAGGACATGAAGAGGAATGATGATATAGAGCAGATGAGGAAGTGGTCAGGTAAAATAATAAGAAGGAAATGTGGGGGTGGTTTGGTAGGTTTCTAATTGGAGATAGAAACACACATATTTGACCTTTTTTGAATTAAGAATGTTAAATTTCATTTTATATTTGATACTAGCTGACCCGGTGAACTTCGTACCACCATATATGTATTAGCCTATGACGGTAGACGTCAATAGGCTCGCCCCCTATTACGTGGAACTTAAACATAGCTGGCGAGTCATGGGTGTGTAATACACCTCTGCCTACCCCTTCGGGGAATACAGGCGTGAAGCTATGTTTTTTTTTTATATATATGTATTTTTTCATGAATAAATATTTCAATTATAAATTGAGATATAAAGTATCCTCCTATCTCTTAAGTTGGAACAAAACACACATTTTATAAAAAGAAAAGTTAAAATCGGTTCAGTCGTTTCGAAGTTCATCCCGGACAAACATCATGACACTGAAATTATATATAATAGATAGGATACACATACATTTCAATGGTTTTATAACATCGCGGGTAAAGTAGGGGTCGAATTTAGAAAGTAAAACCTTAACGCAGACGAAGTCGCGGGTATCAGCTAGTTAACAATAAAGGATTGTGAAAAAAAGACATAAGTACTTTAAATATTTGTATTAGCTAAGAAAAATAGCTCATTCGAATGTTTTTCACTATTTAAAAGGTCGGAATAGTAGAAAATAATTCAAGCGTAATAGGTTCAGTGAAATTAATTTGTGTTCATGGCCTTCCAAATACAAATTAGCAAAATTATTATTCAATGTTAAAAATAAGTGACTTAAATTTTAGTACACAAAATGTGAAAATGTAAAACCGAAAATAATAGGATTTGAACACTTGATTTTACATTATGAATCAAAACTCATATTGGCTAAGCATCTGGAACGATTTTCGAGGAGTTGCAGGTTCGAAACCTGTTCGTGACTATTATTTTCAATTTCACATTCTCAATTTTTGTGTTCTGGAGCAATAGCCCAGCATGTCAAATGCTTAAAATATATACGTAAAAACTAGCTCACCCGGCGAATTTCGTGCCACCATATTTTTCTTTTCGTGAATATTTTGCAATGAAAATTTAGGGGTATATGTATTTTTAGTGCCGAATCATAAAAAAATTCAAATAAAAAAAATATACAAAAATAAATAATATTTTTTTTGGGGCGGATCACCCTTATCACTTAGAGGTATAAAAATAGTGTGCATCCTATTCTCAGACCTACTGAATATATACACAAAATTTCATAAGAATCGGTTAAACCGTTTCAGAGAAGAATGGCGACAAACTCTGTGACACAAGTATTTTATATATTAGATATCAAAATAGTGTTTCAGTGTATGCCGTTTACTCAAGTATAAGCTGTGTGTGTGTGTGAGTGGATTATCATTCGTGTGCTGTGTGATTACTCCATTCGTAAACGCTATCTCAGGGTCTACTTGAGGTTCTTTAACTTATACCGTTTCAATAATAATAATATTTATTTATTCACATCTCAAAAGGAATGTGCAATAAACCATATAGTCATATTTGCCACTTGTCTTGATGAGTTTAGAAGACGGACCTTGTGAGATTCTGGAGCCTGAACTGGGTTGAAACCTGTACTTCAGAACTCCATGTTTCATCGTCAGTATCATTGCGTAGACATGACCTTAGATGGCGAGTAGGTACATTGAATTTAGTTCTAGATTCTAGGGTAAGTGATGCATGTACTCAGTAAAACCTAGGTCACCGTGAAAAATACACCTATGGTCTTAGAATAATTTTCTATCTTTCAAAATAACCGACACATGGCTGGTTATATAATCAAAAAGTACGACCTGATAACAACTTGTTTTTGCGTCATACAAAAATCTAAACTCCAGGCATTATTATAAATTTAGGCGTATTTGCGACGATAACTGTTTGTATACAAATCTCCGTGTGATACCGTATAAAAACGTCAAACAATGTTTTGAAAACAAATCTTTATCGAGATCAACGTACGTTTTTACGCCGAAAAGAGCTTTAGCCATTTAATAAACCTTATGAAAGAAACCTTAAATTTTCTCCAAAGATTTTGTGTTCAGTGTAACCAGTGTAACCTTACGAGTGTTGTAAATAATATAAATAATTATTTATTTATTGGAAAAGCTTTGTTACGCATAAATATTTTGATTAATTACTTACGACTTTTATGAAGCATTGTCCTCAAGGAGGTCGGGGACGTTCGGGTACTAGGGTACGTTAACTGTGATTGAAGTCCATAGTAGCGGTTATTCCACCTGGCTGCGACTTATAGCTGCGTAAATATTTGGTATTATTTATTTTGTGTAGTCTTTATGTTTAAGTGCGAATTAGATAATGGTAATGTAACTCCTCTCGTGGCAAATCGACCGTAATATTTCAAATATGTGAGTAACGTTTATGTAATGTTTCTTTATTAGACAGATATACGAGCCCTAGAAACCTATTTCGTTTAAACAAAACAACTAACAACAGCTGGGCAGATTAAACAAAAACCTGTTAAAAAGAATATAATCGTTAAAATTGTTACGTTAAGTATTTTTCCTTTTATTTTGTTTTTCCATAACCACATGGCTAATACGGAAACTTTAAAAACTTCTACGTATGTTTGTATATCTTGTCTTTGCCTTCAAGACCTTTTTTCGTTCTTTAAAATACATATAACGTTACATATACGGATTATCGTTACATATACGGATTATCTTCTTAATGCTCTCGACGATAGGTGTCATGTGGATGCAGTGTATACCGATTTCTCTAAAGCATTTGACAAAATAAATCACCGTACATTATTGCAAAAATTGGTAGAATTCGGTATACATGGTGATCTCTTGAGATGGTTGAGTTCATACATACAAAATCATAGTCAGGCAGTGGCACTTAAAGGATATACTTCCAGATTTCTAAAAATAGCATCAGGAATTTTTGACAATTCTTGTCATCTACTTTATGCTGATGATAGAAAAATCTTTAAAATAGTAGCATCGAAAGCAGACTGCCTCGAACTACAAAATGATCTAATAAAATTTGAAAGATATTGTATTAGAAATCAATTTTACCTGAATCCGGACAAGTGCTGCCTTATAATCTTCTCTTGAAAAGGTCTATCTATCTATCAACCTTTTAAAGTCCACTGCTGGACATAGGCCTCCCCAAGAATGGGGGATAGTGCCGTAATCGCCACGCTTGGCAGGCGGGTTGGCGATCGCAGTGGATGTTGTTAATACTCGAAGGATTGCTGCTGCCCACTCCCTCGGTATTCCCTCAGTCGGCTCTTACGACTCCCATGGGTGAAGAGGGGTGGGACAATTCTAAAGCCGGCCCCACACGGCAAAGGTCTATTTATTCATAATTATAATATTTTTAAATCTGTAAATCGAGTCAGTGTCGTTAAGGATCTGGGTATTTTTTTCGACCATAAGCTTCACTTCAATCATCATATAGATAATATTATATCACGTGCATATAAACAACTCGGTCTCATTTTACGTTTGTCTAAACCTTTTAAAAGCCTACTTACTTACAAGATTTTGTACTATGCTTATGTCCGCAGCATTCTAGAGTTTGGAAGTGTCATCTAGAATCCACAATACTCAATCCACATAGTGCGTTAAGAAAAATACAAAAGAAATTTTTAAAACCCTTGAATATTGTACTGGAAATGAATTCCAAAGTCACCAGATTTCTGCATCTAGATCGATAACGCGATCGATACACTGGAGATGAGACGCTCTTACCTTGATGCAATGTTTCTATGCAAGATTATCAATAATCAAATTGATTCATCATCGTTGTTAGAGAAAATTAGTTTCAGGGTACCTCAAGCTTCCTCACGACTTAAATATACCTTTTCTATCATAGTGCACGGTACAAATTATGCTAAAACACTCAGGCGATCATGTAATTTATATAATAAAAATCTTAATATGGTGGACATTTTTTCAAATTCTTATCATCAATTTAAATCCAAAATTATAAAATTACTTTTATTATAATAGTTCTAAGTCCTGATCAGATATTACTGTTTGAGTTACCTGTAATCCTTATTTGTTATAGTTTAATATTTAGCGCATATATTGTATCTATTTAGTAACCTTATAGTAATCTAAATTAATGTTAGTTGTTAATAAATGGAACTTTAGGTCTATTTTAACTAATATTTATTTATATATTTTTTTTGTAAATTACTGTTTGTTTCCTAAATAAAGAAAAATAAAATAAAATATAAGTATATCCCAATGTTGGACAGGATCATCGTCCATAATGGGAGAAAAATCAGCTTAGGTAAATAAGCAAATAATTTTATGTATTTTTTGGTTAAGACGAGCAAAAATGTACCAACGCTGGGCAACGATAGGTTAGTGTGGTCTTCGTTGCTGTTTTTTGTACTGGCAGTCTGGAACTATGTGACATTATTTCAGTGGTAGCTTTGGTGGCCCCTGGTGATAATTTTTTTTATTGGTAACGGTAGTAGATGATAAATGATTGAGTAAACTTCGCTCATTTGTTGCCGAGCGTTCCTGAGGATTCCTCGTTTAGAGGCGAAACACGTGTCGAATTTCTGTTCGGATTTTTGCGGAATATTGCAACGTTGTGGTTCTGAGAGTCCTGCCGTATCGCATGGTTGTGTCGCGTTAGTGAGTTTTTTTGTCATTATCGTGCTTACTACTTTGCTATTATCACATTATTATCTCATCTTAGGTTATTTTGTGCAAAGATAACCGGGATTGACAATCCGTGGGGGAGTGGTGGTCGAGATTGACTTTATATTGTCGGACAAACGACACATATTCAATGATGTCTCAGTGATCAGCAGGATTAAAACTGGGAGTGATCACCAACTAGTCAGGGGCATCTTGCAAGCATCTTGAAGAGGCGCTAGAGCCAAGGCTCGAAAGTGTTCGCAAGAGATCTGTCTGTTGGTCAAAGCCAGCTGACTAAACTGAGGACCAACGACGGCACTGTCATTTAATCTCGAGATGAGATCTTGGGAGAGGTCCAGCAGTTCTATGGATAGTTGTACAGTTCCCAGAGCCCTGCTGTTGGCTTGGTCCAAGACCCCTAATCCAAACTAACTCGGCACTTTACCGAGGATATCCCGGACGTCAGCTTGTGCGAGATCAGAATGGCTCTCAAACAGCTAAAGGACGGAAAGGCATCGGGTGACGACGGAATTACTATAGAGCTTCTGAAGGCAGGCGGAAAGCCGGTCCTCAAAGCCCTCTAGAGGCTATTTAATTCCGTTGTTCTCGGGGGCGACGTTCCAGTCCTACGACTGGTCTACACCAGGAGCGTGGTGGTGCTTTTCTTCAAGAAAGGTGACAGAACCCTCTTGAAGAATTATAGACCCATCTCGCTCTTGAGCCACGTCTATAAGTTGTTCTCGAGGGTCATTATAAATCAACTCGCACGCAGGCTTGACGACTTCCAGCCTACCGAACAAGCCGATTTCCGTAAAGGTTATAGTACCATAGACCACATCCACACGCTACGCCAGATTATACAGAAAACCGAGGAATACAATCGGCCTCTGTGTCTGGCGTTTGTGGACTATGAGAAAGCCTTCGATTCGATCGAAACTTGGGCGGTGCTGCAATCCCTTCAGCGGTGCCAAATTGACTATCGGTACATCGAAGTGCTGAAGTGCTTGTATAGAAACGCCACCATGTCAGTCCGTGTTCAGGACAGGAGTACGAAACCGATCCAACTGTAGAGAGGTGTTAGACAGGGAGACGTTATGTCCCCGAAACTCTTCACCGCTGCGTTGGAAGATGTCTTCAAGCTCTTGGACTGGACCGGATTCAGCATCAACATCAATGGCGAATACATCACTCATCTTCAATATGCCGACGACATCGTAGTCATGCCAGAATCGCTGGAGGACCTTGGATGGTGCCAATGCTCTCAGCAGGGTTTCTCGACTAGTGGGTCTCAAAATGAACATGGACAAGACGAAAGTCATGTCTAATGTCCATGTCATTTCAGCACCGGTCCTAGTCGGGAGTGCGCTTCTCGAAGTTGTCGACCACTATGTCTACCTGGGACAAACAGTCCAGTTAGGTAGGCACAACTTCGAGAAAGAGGTCAATCGACGAATCCAACTCGGCTGGGCAGCGTTCGGGAAGCTAAGAAAGATCTTCTCGTCCAATATTCCGCAGTGTCTGAAAACGAAGGTCTACGACCAGTGTGTGTTACCAGTGATGACATATGAAACAAAGACGTGGTCTCTGAATGTTGGCCTCGTATCAAGGCTCAAAGTCGCTCTGCGGGCCATGCAGCGGGCTATGCTTGGTATTTACAGGACCGCTCGTTGTGGCGTTCTCTTGGGGAGGCCTATGTCCAGCAGTGGACGTTGAAAGGCTGACTGATGGATGGATGGATGGATGGGTGAGTGGTGATATATTCTATAATAATAACAGTGGTAAATGAGTCACAGCTCACCTAATAGTAAGTGGTTGCCGCCACTCATGGTTACTTATACTACGTGGGTGGCAAACAAGCATATTGTCCACCTGATAAACGGTTACCGTAGCTAGAGTACAGACGCTAATAACACCAAATGCATTACTCGTGCGTCGCCATCTCCAACAAAAGCGATCAGAGATGAAGAGGAAGGGTAATGAGGTGAGAATTAGGGATACTAGGAAGGGAGAGACACTCAGGACATGAAGGTTTCGTATCGTAAGTGAGAGCTCGTTTCTTCTGTTGTGTGTTTTTGATTCAGAGACTCCTCTGACTCCACCTTCCTTCACATACATGATCGATTTGGTCTAGGCAGGTAAGTCTCGATCTCCCCCCGTACATACATCATTTACCATGCTAGGGAGACGATGATATACATATAACATAATAATATGGCATAGCTAAGAAACGGTAATTATCTAGAAATATTCTGTTTCTGGGTCGACGGGTATATAATAGGTCAAGGCGATTTGAAAGAGAAAATATCCATAAACTTAATACCGGTAAGGTTTATGTTTTCATTAATTAAAGGATGGCCTATTTCTCGAAAATGTCTCTATTAAGATCAGTATGGCGATATGACGAACGAGTTTGCATGTTACGGAGATGAGAATGTCGGGATTGATGTGTGGCGTGATGAGAATGGACTATATATGACAGTTTGTATGTTTGTTAATTAATCACGCAAAAACTACCGAACAGATTTGAATGAATTTGCACACAAATAGTTTATAAATTGGATTAAAATATGGGATAATTTTTTATCCCGATAAATATTGGGTTCCTGAGGAATAGTTCCTATTTCCAAGAGATAAATGGGCCATAAAGTGACGTTCAGCTATATTATATTGACCCAAGCCTGAGGTCCATTCAGACGAAGTTGCAGGCAGCAGCTAGTATACCTATAAAATAGTATTAGGTACGAATGTTATAATGGAATCGAAGGAATACTCTGATAATTTTATAATTTAATAAAGATATCTAACTAGTTTTATATTGATGTATACTAAAAACCAACTGCCTCGGTGGTGCAGTGGAACTGTGAGCGACTGCTGATCATAAGGTCTCGGGTTCGATCCTCGGATCGGGCAGTATTATCGAGCTTTTTCTTAAAAGAAAAATTCTCAGTATCAGCCTGGAGTTGTGAAATGTACCCGGTAGACAGCACGCCCCCTATGACGTGGGACTTAAACATAGCTGGCGAACCGTGGGCGTGTAATACACCTCTGCCTACGTCTTCGGGGATACAGGCGAGATGATATGTTTTTTATGTTGTTTTTTTGTACAAACCTAAAATATTTATGTGGTACTTTATATATAATGATTTTCTTTTTGCTTGTGTACTACATATATTGGTAAATAATAAAAATAAGAAATAACTAAACAAAAAGATGGATGGTATCTGTAAATTGAAGAACAAGGATCTATTGTATGTATTAAAATAATTATATATCAAGATTAGTATTTTTTTAAATATGCTAATTATGGAGGACGGTGATATGTAATATAATTCAAATGTCTATCAGCATGAGTTTACTTTTCATACGCTCTTTGACTTGCCTGTTTTTGCGAAAGTTATTTTACGAACCTACCGATTGTAAGAACGGAGTGTCACAGGTGAGATAGTTAGGGCAGTCTCGTGGTACAATCAACGCCAGCAACTAGCAATGACCCGATAAAAAGTAAGTATTCTTACTTGGTACCCAACGCTACCACTATACATGGTGGTAATTACTTGCTACCCTTACCTAACTCGTACCGTATAATTGACGTTGATAAACCGCAATATGCTGAGCTAGTGATGAAGCTACTCACCATGCGCCAGGTCGACAACTCAAGCTCTCAAGTTGTGGATGAAAGCCTAATGAATGAACGCAAGGATGGATCTGAGTTGGAACTTTGGAACCAATTTGACTCGGACGCTCAAGCCGGTATGATAGGTAACTATTAAGTCTTGTTATATTACCTAATAGGTAGGTAGGTCTTATATATCTTGTCTGTCTGTTACGTATTGTTCGTTGCAATACATATTTTCCTTCTTTGTTTCAGGGACAAATTCTTTACGTAATCTGTAATTTTCCATGAAAAAAAATATCTATAGACTCCCGTCACGAAATTCAAATTGCTGACATAGTATCCTCTTTCGAACAATTCAAAATAGACTGTCTGAAGAACAAATTGAAATATATTTTTAGAATCCCTTGTAGCGATATAGTGATTGTTGATGTACTCGTAATGTTATTTGATATTTAACAGATGCTATCAGTTTTTCAATATGGATACAATTTTCATTTCATAGTTGATACCCAGCTAGTTTTGAATTGTGGTGGTCTTACTTCACGTAGTCTTGTTATTTCTGCACTAATGTAGGTCTTTCCTTCGTAGTGTACGTCTTGATCTTACAAATTGGAGACATTTTGGCAAAAACTATTTGATTTGAGAGATGCTATAATATATGCTATTACGGAATGGGTACCAAGAGAACATAAAAGGAAACGAGGAAGACTAAGGAAGAGATGACGAGACTTATTTACGGATGTATGTGGACCAGAATGGATGAGAAAAGCAAGACAAAGAGATGAGTAGTGGGATTTAGGGAAGTTTACGCTGCAAAGGCGACTACTACGGATTAGAAATGTATTGCAATATATCTCCGTGTGTGCATATTATAAATTTCTTTTATGGTAGAAAATAAAGACTTTTTTATTTTATTTTATTTTATAACATACTACATATTGTAGAATGTTGACTTCAACAAGTAAGAGAATGGAAGTCGCTCGATGCCGCTACTAAATTCATGGAGTCGGGCCTCCAGCACTCACACTCACCATACGAAACACAATGGTAGGAGTACTTACACGCTGATCTTTTGTGAGAGGGTGGTACTTCTCCGATTGAGACGGCCCATTCATGCTGGGGTAAGCAAGACTCAACTACTAGGAAGCTCGTATCGGCTTGCAAAAATTTCCATTGTCATAACATCATGATATATTCAATATGGAAAATTTTATAGACAACAATGAATCTCTCAAAGATCTTGATGTCTTTCATTAAATTGTACCTACTTGTTTCTGCGTTAAGGGTTATACTGGATTATTCCATAGACCCATCATTAGAAAATAAATAAATAATAATAAATAAATATTCAGGGACATTTCACACAACGTCCTCTGGTCCCAAACTAAGCTTAACGCTTGTGCTATGGGTACCAGATTACGGATATAATACATATACTACTTTTTTTTTGTAAATACAAACATATAATAGATAAAAAACACCCAGACGCAGTATAAATACCTGTGTTCATCACACAAATAATTGTCCTGAGTGGGAATCGAACCCACGACCTCGTGCACGGAAGTCGGTTACACTACCGACTACGCCACGAAGCCCATCAAAGAAGAAGAAGTTGGTAAGAACAATTTTATTTAAGTTATATCTAATGTGATGATACTACGTAATAAAGTTATATTTATTACTTAACGGAAATTAAAGTA
Organism: Leucoma salicis; assembly: GCA_948253155.1. Lineage (NCBI taxonomy): Eukaryota > Metazoa > Arthropoda > Insecta > Lepidoptera > Erebidae > Leucoma > Leucoma salicis. The sequence continues at coordinate 8,351,451 of OX411822.1, read as the reverse complement.
ATCCTAGAGGCTAGATCGTACTCGAAAAAGATTTGGCTGAACTAGTAATTACAGTAAAACTCGCTGACGATTTTGAAGGGCTCAGCCAAAAACGCGTTGTAGGAAGAATATAAAAGATATCGTTTACAAATTTCGTGTACGTATTGAATTATAGGTATTATGTATGTTATAATGATACATATATGTATATGTACATACTTATTACGTTACATCATAGTTTACTATTATAATTTATAATGACATTACTTAAAGTAATCACTTATTTTGGTTTCACAAAGACATTTTGGTGCATTAGTAATAACAAGTTTTTTTTTATATTTTTTTATTGCAATTGGTAGCAGGCGAGCCCCAGCCCGTCTGATGGTAAATGATAACCATCGCTCATGGACTCAACTATACCGAGAGTATTATCAAGCCGCTGCTCACCATTTCATTTCACCGATATGAAATGAAAGAATAAACGGCTATCTCCTGCTACAGCCAAAACGCAATGATGTGCTTCATGGCTGGTCACACGCGAGATGGTGGTACCAACCCGCTTGGGCCCGTTACCAATTGAGTACTCCCACTTGGTAACCAGCCCTACCACCAGTCATGCAATGGATGATAATTGCTTACTTCCCTTAGTCGCCTCATACGAACCCCTGAGAAAGAATGGGGTGGTGACACTTGTATTCTTAGTCCGTCACCACACGGACAAAGACAAGTTTTAATATAAGTTAACTTTTGCAGTAACGTCTTCACTTTCCCCTAAAAAAGATATTAAATCGTTTACTGCTGATAATGCCTGGGCTGACAAAATCGGAGTTGACACCTTCATCTTCATCGCCACCACTTAGGACCTCTTTATGATTTTTATTTACATCTTCAATAAGATATTCGACTGAACCAGTTTCGTAGGGTGCAACATTGACACCACCGAAGGAATGTAACATAGTTCCAGTGGCCCGTCAATAAAGGCGGAGAGACGGCATACGGCGGGTTTCTTTAGTGGGTGCAGGCCCCACACTACCCTTTTCGTTGCCCCGAACGACGGGGTGTGCGGTTAGGAACATTGTTTCCCGCCTTAACAAAAAAAAAAGAAAGGGTGCAACATTGACGTCAATGGAAGAATATCCAAGAAAACCCTACAGTATCGCGGGTTTCCTTTCACATATAGCGTATTGGTGACGAATCGTATTAAGCGTGATAAAAATATACCTAGGTATATGAAAACATGCCTTAAGTTGCAGGAACTGACATAAAATGTCGTATTATGCAAGAAATCGTATTAAACGTGATTGTATTAAGCGGGTTTTACTGTACTTTTGTTCTGTAAGTATTTAAAAATTCGTGCCCTGATGGCACTCACTCTTGTATTTTTGTTTTAGTCCAATACATTTTCGGCAACATTCCAACTTTACGTGAGTGATATGGTGCGTTATCTTATCCATCACAACTACACTATTAGGTTTTAATTTTGGTAAAATAGTGGCCCACTCCTGAACTGTTTCGAAGAAAAGAACATGGTAATCCGTGTTTCCTTTTTTGGATTTAAACATAAGAAGACCACATTCAAGAGAGCCCTTGTGGCTTATCATAAGACGATTCCCCTGGCCGGTTGGAATTTTTTTTTTTTAATAAAATTTCGAATTATTGATATGTTTGTAAAATATTAAGCTTTAAACGCTATTTTTTGTTCAGAGTCAGTAGTAGTGTAAAGTTAAAATAAAATTATTGCACAGCTAAGTAGGCTTTACTTTTTCTTAAAACTGAATAACTTTTGATGCTGTTTTGAGACTAAAAAGAAGAAAATAATTTAAAAAACTAAAAAGCACGCTTTCGTGCCCTTTTAACTAAAAAGTAGGAAATAATATTATCATAAATAAATTATTGTAATAAAACGTGAGGTGCTTCACAACAAATGTTAGAAATAATTAATTGATGTAGTAAACAGCATCACACACTATTTCAAATCATTATTTATTATAATATTCTTTCCTACTTTTACACTATTAAAGAAGCTAGCCAACAAAGCGTGTTTCATTAGTTTTCTAAACAATAATGTATTTATAAGAAAAACCGAATGAATGAAATCAATGAAGTAGAAGTTCTAGATTACGACACTATTAAAATAAATGTGGCAACACTTTTTCACAAACTGACATTAGCTAATGTCATTTTGAAATAAAACTACGTTTGCGGAATCTATCGCGTTTACTTGATTTTCTACTATTCCGACGATTCGAATACTTTACAGCATTCATGATCACGGGTGGACTTAGATGATAGACGTCCAAGGCTGATATGTTGTTTCAACGGTTTGATCTACCCACAGTAGGTATATAATTTTTCAATATTTTTTTGGTTCAATTATTTTAAACCACCTAATATTAGTTTAGAAACACAATTAAAAGTATATCTACTTCAAATTTTATGCTTACAATGTATGAGACTTTAAGTTAGTATATTAAAATGAGTATAATAGTCCTCTTTAAATTGTAAAATTTTCGTTTTTATTTAGTGCTCAAAAATTCTACCACAAACTACCAATTTAAATTTTTAGTAACAAAATAACTACCATTAAGAAGACAATCTTGATTATTAGTTTATATTATTAAATATATTGAATTTTCTAGAAGCTATGACTAAAAAGCTACCACCGGATCGAAACGCCTGTTAGCCTGACTGAGAAAGACCCGGCCAGAAAACTCAGTAGGCAACAACTGTTATGGATTACATTTTCTACGGAATTACTGAAAGCTATTTAAGTTTAATTATGAATCCGATACTAGAGATATTAGTAATGAAATTTATTTTTTAAATGAACTGCGCCTTAACGAGGTTTTTCCAGAACTACCGATATTTCTTAGTACGTATGTGTAATGCGTATGTTTATTATGTGTGTCTGAGATTATATATTTACATATGGACAACATACTATTACATAGCATTATTACATAGTATGTTTCATGTCTGACACGCAATTACTGTAATGATTATTTATTCTAGAACTATGATCTGACCTTCATTGAGAGAACTTGGTGTTAGAGGGATTGCGTGTCTTATATCTTCACAACTAGAAATCCGGTTCGGCTTCATATTATATAACAACCTAAATACAAAAATAGTTCCACGCCTATTTCCCGGAGGGTAGGCAGAGATAACAAATTGCCACTTGTTGTTATAAAACGGCATTCCGCTACCCAATTTTAATCTCGTTGCAACCAGACGTGGCGGGTGGCAAACTACGTTGTCGCCATTCGGATGATTGAAGTTCGCCCGGTGGGGACAAATCCAGACCAGGAAAAATCATATGATATTTACATGCTTCCAACATTTTTTGTTACTTGATTGACACAAAAGCTTTATATTGCTAACTGTGACTTCGTACGATAGATTATAATTATGTAGTTATTTTCTTTTTCTGCTGCGGAACCCTAAATTTAAAGAAGCGATACATTTTAGACCGCTTGTCTATTTTTCGTCATTAGCCGGCACGATCAGCTTCAAAATGGGTCGAGCATTTAAATCATGGAATTTAATAAAGGAATTAAATATCACATAATAAATATAAAAATATAAAAGGCAGGACACAGCCCGAAACCATGGCTTTTATTGGAGCGGAAACCTTAGGGTGAAAAAGGACCGAAAGGTAGATGCGCATGATATCATCTTTCCAGTGCATCGCATATGCACTGGAAAGATGATATCAAGAAAATTGCAGGGAATGAACTGGATCCACGTAGCGAAAGACCAAAATAAATGGCGAAATCTGAAGGAGCATACCAAATTGGTCGAATATGGCTAAAATATAATAATAATGGAATAAGAAAGATCTCGTGGACCGACAGATAACCAGTGGGCCTAGCCATGTTGCATTCTATGATCGCTAACGCTTTAGAAAACTATTAAAATGTATGGGAATTCGAATTCGAAATATAACGCTAAGTCACATGACTTAACGTTAGAGATGTCAAATTTCCATACATTTTTATAGTTTTCTTTAGCGTTAGCGATCATAGAATGTAACTTGGCTAGGCCCACTGGCTAGATAAATAATATATAACACTGAGTTGTGAAACATTCATTATAAAATTTATTTAAAATATCATATTATATCTTTTCTTTAGCAATACAATAAATGCGAAAGTGAGTGTTTGGTGCAGCGCAGACGACACACTTTGTGTGCCATCGAGTCTGCGGCGCACAAAAAGTCTGCATGGCACACAAAAAGTCCATCGCGGATTTTTCACAGACTTAAAGTACACGACGCACATCTACGATCATTCTGTAGACAGAACTGTAGGGACGTACACGCTGTGGAAATGCAGAGATCGCGATGTATTATTGAAGTTGTGGGAATAATAGTATTTTCTGTTCAACCACCTCACATATATATATATCTATTGTTGTGAATCGATTGATATATATTATTCATTGATGTTTTATATCTTAAACAGGAATCATCTAAAGTGCCTGTAAGAACCCCTCCCGGTCCCGGTACAAAAGTAATCTCTCTATCAGTTTGTGTTATTGTGTTACTGAATAATAATATATACTTAAAATCCTTCATGGTTTATAGGCAGGCATTTTATTAACGATTTTTTTGTGATTTTATATAAATAATCGTGCCATCTGCCTAATTGTATGCTCTTATTGTGTGGTTGTTACAAAACATTATAATTATTGAGCAAGGTATCGTGTATCATTCCTCCAGAGCACGCATTCGAGACATGGGAACTTGACGACGAGATTAACATTCTGATGGTACCCATATTCCCATAAAATCCAAACACGTAAGTATATAATAAGTATAAGACCAAACAGGAGCGGCATAAATATTACAGCACACATCTTTCCACATTTTTCTCTTTAAAATATATTATAATATTCTGGCTTAGAAGTATTTATCATAAATAAATTGCTGGGCTGTTTTGTACTTCTTGTATTAACATCGATACATCGATCTCTGGCGCCATACTTTACATCCACCACTTAACGAGTCCAGTTGCAGATTAAAGTGTGCGCCGTCTGCGTTAACGCTCGTTGCAGCAAACGTTCTATTTTTTTCGCGCACTTTTTGTGCAGCGCGGTCTGCAAGAATTACGCGGATTTTTTATCCGACGAACTTTTTGTGCGTCGTATGCATTACTGCATATAATTACATAGGTTATATTTTTACAGACTAAAATGTGCGCCACGGATAGCACGTCGTCTGCGCCGCACCTTTATTTGTTATGCTTCCGCTCTATAACTACTGAACTATGCAATCATCATGAAATTTTGCATACATATAGCTTGGAGTGCCGACCATTTTTTTTTTTTTTTTTTTTTATTTTAGGTGGGCAAAAATGTCCTACCGCACACCCCGCTGCCCGGGGAGACAACGGGGTAGTGTGGGGCTCTCACCCACTAAAAACCCACCGTGCGCCCTCACCCGCCCTTGCTACGGCGGATCACGGGAACCGCGTCGTTTCTCCGCGATCCGCAGGCGGCAGCCCCTTGGGCACCCTCTCTTGTGCGACGCCCCGCGCACTTGGGCGTCACACCTTCGCGGTAGGCTTCCGCGGACGGCAGGGTACTCCCCGACCCCACCGTCCGCAGCCTCGGCTAGGGCGGCATCAGGCGCAGGTAAGCGCGCGCACGCCGCCACGCGCGCCGGCGGCGAATCGGGTCCGCGAAGGAGGATTCCTCCCGGGCCCTCTCCGCCGCCTCCTTCCGCGAGATGACAGCCTCGCAGAAGGCGGCGACCGCGGTCCAGGCCCTGTCACTGCCAACCATCGCTCGCGCAACGGCCGGCAGCGACAGGTCCACGCCTATGACTGCAGCGAGTTCACGGCGCTGCACATCCCAGGCCGGGCACGACTCGAGCGTGTGCTGCGCCGAGTCCTCGTCGCAGTCGCAGTGGTGACAGCCTGGAGTCGTCTCCCTCCTTGCGATCGTGTGCCGACCAAGAATAACTTCACCCCGTCTCTTCCTATAGGAGTTGTAAAAGTCGACTAGGGGATTACCGGGGGACCGGGCAGCAGCGTTGCCCTGTGTACTAAAAACATCCACTGCGATCGCCAACCCGCCTGCCGAGCGTGGCGATTATGGTAAAACCCCCATCTTGGGGAGGCCTATGTCCAGCAGTGGACAATGAAAGGCTGATGGATGGATGGTGGATGGATAGCTATGGAGCCTAGGAAAAGAAATAACTACTTTTCATCCCAGAAAAACTAATGGTTCCCCTGGGAAAACTATTTTTACACAGAGATAATTTGCGTGCCGTAGAGTGCATATTCATTTATCCTGAAGTTCACACGGACGGAGCCGCGGGTAGTATCTAGTATTTCTATAAGTAATTATTGCGTGATAGATTCATTTATTTGTTATAAACGATTATTGAAGCTGTGATGACAATAATATAAATACGATTTAATTATGTAAGAACTATTCAGTTGGCGCAGTTTGCTCAAAGTTCTAAAATAGAGATTATTGTAATTTGTAAAATATTTTTTTTAGAAAAAACCCAAAAACCGACTATAACTACATGTACAAACTTAAACTAAAAAGTAGAGAATAATGTTCTGAACCGACTTCAAAAAAGGAGGAGGTTCTCAATTGGACTGTATTTTTTTTAATGTTTTTTGAGGTACCCTCAGAACTTTCGACTGGGTGAACCGATTTCGATGATTCTTTTTTATTTGAAAGCTGATGCTTCCCTGTCGTACCATATAAGTATTAACTTGAAGTCGGTTTTATTGTGATGTTTACATAGAAATTATGATTACTTCATGGCAAACAGTATTAAAAGACAATCAACGAAATAATTGATACTTATTACACCTATTTACAATTTTTAATCAGTTATTTTTGGAGTCGTTGCCAACCAAAGAGAATATAACCTTAATAGATAGACCTACTTGATGAATCTATTAATATTTGGAATGCGAAATAGACTGTCATCGTTCTCAGCTTCAAACCAAACCTTGTATCATCCATCCATCAGCCTTTTAAAGTCCACTGCTGGACATAGGGCTCCCCTAGAATGAGGGATAGTGCCGTAATCGCCACGCTTGGCAGGCGGGTTGGCGATCGCAGTGGATGTTGTTAATACTCGAAGGAGTGCTGCTGCCCACTCCCCCGGTATTACCTCCCCTCAGTCGGCTCTTACGACTCCCATGGGTGAAAGGGGTGGTGGCACAATTCTAAAGGCGGCCCCACACGGCACATGTATATCTAATATATATTTTTGTTTATGTTGATTTTTTCAGAAAGCACTGCCTCTGTTTCAATAAAAACATATGGGACCGCCTCTAAAAAAAAAGAATAAAAATATCAAAATCCGTTCATAATTGGCGGAACAATCGCGTAACAGACTCATAAAATCATACAGTCGAATTGAGAACCTCTTTCTTTTTGAAGTCGATTGAAAAGGACCTGTTGTAATATATTGTTTCTGAGTTCGTTGCAATAATTATGTATTATTTTATAATTGTGATAAAAATATTAAATAATAACTGCCTATTAGTAAATAAACGTTGTATAACCTCGGTATAGTTATTCAGTGTTTTGTCTTTGTCACTAATGTGCCAGTTTGACGTTGAAAGAACGGAACAAAACACTGCATAACTATTCGGCGCTTATACGAGAGGAATTGTTAAAGTGTAAAAAACTTGGTATTAACATTATTTTGTCTTTGATTCCTGGATACACAGGTATCTTGGGGAATGAAACTGCTGACTCATGCGCCAGATCTGCAGCGGTTGTAGACTCCCTAGACCATTTGCAATTATATTCCCATGACATTTGTGCATCCTTAAAGACAGTCTTGTTCCAGCAGTGGACTAAACATTGGATAGTGTCTAAAACTTTAAAAGGAAAATTTTTATGGTGATATTCAAGTAGATATTCCGCATAAACCCTGGTTTTCTAAATTCCAAAAGGCTGATAAGACAACCACTTCTACCATCTGTCGTTTACGTTTAAACCATTCTTGTACCCCAGTTTTTCTGGCCAAATTTAGGATTAGGGATAGCTCTATTTTTGAATGTGGACTAGCTCAAGGAAATGTGGACCATATTTTTTTTAGCGGCACCAAACTTCGCTACTCATTGTATGATATTTTACCTCATGGAATTCTCCGTCCTACCTCATTTAAATCACTTTTATCACTTGTATTTACTCCATTTGTTTTAATTCTTTGTAAATTCATAAAGGTAAATAAGATTAAATTGTAAATAAATTTTAGAGGTATAATTACTTTAGCACTGTACATAAGAATATATATTAGTATGATATGTAGTTAGTTAATGTTGTTTGTTTCAGAGTATTTAATCATCATAGTAATTTGTTTCATTTGACACCATATTCACAGGCCATTCTATTATCACCGAACAATCTCCTTCGTTTGACGGTCATCTCCGCCACGTGACATTGGCAAAGTTGTGGACATTCTCCTGCAATAGCCACAAAACAAGAAGAAGAATGTTTATTAGTAAGGGGGTAAGTGATTAAATACAAAAACGTTATAATATTTGAATATAAGTAAAAAGTATTTAAATATAAACTTGATTCAATCATACGGCGGCGTCCAACAAGCCACGCTCCGACATATTACATTTAATCTCGCTGCTATATCGGGGTCCTGAAATTTAACTTATACTACTTTTTTTTCTTACGGCAGCTGCGGGCAAAGGCTAGTTATATACATAAAAGTTCGAATTTAAGAGCTCGATTTTATCGATTATCAAAATATAACACGTCTAGTATGCTTGAATGCTCATGCGCGCTGGATACAAGTACCTACTAATAAATCAATTTAGATAAAACTGGCAGTGAAGTCCTTGAAAACGAAATGAAATATTAAAATGTTTATAACTTTAACTTTTGAATTTTTTGATACATAATTATATGCTATATTATAGAATGCATATTTTAGGCGGAGAGCCCACCACTCGCACACGGATTATCTTTGGACACACACAAAATTACCTAAGACTGCCAATCCGAGATATAATCTAAAAATTAGTGTTTGGCTGCGGCGGAGCTGCGGGACGAAATAAAGTGTCTATTAAAAAAAGTAGATAATATATAAAGTATAAAATAAAGTAATAGACTGTTTCTCCAATTACATACGTCTTCTAAACCATGAAATATTGGTATTACGCGATAATAAATCATTAGCAGTTGTCAATATCATGTTGCGTGTAACGTACGAGCAAATTTTTTATATTTTATTATCATTTAGGCGCCAGACTATTTATTATTCAACAATTTTTTCTGTCCCAATATTGGGCACGATTAGGATGGAGGGATTAAGCCATAGTCCACGCTGGCCTAATGCGGACTGCCAGACTTCAAAAATCGTCGAGAAAATCTCTCACGATGTTTACCTTCACCGAGCAGTGATTTATTGTAAACAAATATACACATAATTTTGAAAAATCTTGATAAGTCAGAGGTGTGTGCCGTACGAGGTCTGAACCTTGGACTCTGGATCGAACTCGATACCACTGTCTTTAAAGTTCTTCGTTATACCTCTAGGCTATCACTGCTATACTGCTATGCTGTACTATTACTAAACTTTATTGCAAGCCTCATAAGCGAAGCGTTGAGGTGGGTACTGCTCTCGTTTTACGTAGAACAACTGATTTTTCAAACATAAAATGTCTTTATTTATCATATATTGCACTTGTAAAAGAATATACATACACATATAAAAAAAACACTATTTTTAACACTCATAATATTTTTTGTGCCATTTTTGTTATTTAAACTAGTTAAAAAACTGTTTAAAAAAGTTATGTCTTGGATGTCTGTTTGTTGTAGGTAATGTAACATACATTACCTACAACAAACAGACACCCAAGACATAACTTTAACACGATAACGACCAAAATACTTTACTAATCGAGTCGTTTTTTTTCGTTTACGAATTATTATGATTACGAATAGAGCCCTATCACTTTTCACGTTCTGATTCGATGTGGTTTCCATCAGCTTTTCATCTGTAATATTATCTAAATCCTCTTTTCTAATATTACCTAAATCCTCCTTTCTAAATAGATGACAAATGATAGGCCTATAAGAAAAGAAACATTTATTTTGAAATTCAAAAAGTCTGAACCTCGAACAGTCAAGTTCGAAGAAAAAGCTATAAGCTATAAACTGGAACATAGAGGATTCTAATTCATTCTAGACGCAGGCATGGTCCTGTCAACATAGCAGAAGATTCTGATTCATTCTAGATGCAGGCATGGTTCTGTAAACATAGCAGATGATTCTGGGAGATTCTAGACTTTGGCATGGTCCTGTAAATATAGCTGAAGATTCCGATTCATTCTAGACTCGGACGTGGTCCTATTGAGATAGCTGTCAAAGCTCCGAATTATTTTAAAGTTTCTAGAGAAGTTGTCAAGGCTCTTCTGAAGATTGTCTTGAAGTTTTGGTTCTTCACTGGAGGCCGTTTCAGACATTTCAGGTGTGATCTGTTGGACTTCAGGGTCTGTTTCTGAGCACGACTCCCATAGGAAGAGACGGGGTGGAACTATTCTTGGTGCCGGCCCCACACGGCGGGCGGCAATGTGGCTTAATTGTAATCAAATAAACAAAAAAATAGTGAATATTTACGCTCGACGCGACACTAAAATCAGTGCTATCCTTATTTCGTGAGAACTACATATTTCTATAGACTAATGTAGAAGTATTTCTTAAAATTAGCGCTAGATGGCGTATAAGACATGAGAAGGTACTTTTTGAAATTAGCGCTATCTATGTGATTTATTGAAAACTACTTAGTAAGACCAATACATTATTAGTTACTTATCAAATAATCAATTTCATTGTGAAAAATGAAGATTATGAGGCGCGCAGTTTTGGATTTTCCAAAGTATTTCTTTATTTCTTTACTCTTAATCCCTTATGGGTATCTTACAGGTTAAATGAAAAACCCAATGCAACAGCCGGATCATTTTACAAATTATAACTGAAAAAATAACTAAATTTAAATGTAACTCATTTACAAATTACAACAAACATGTAATAAATTATTGTGTAGAATGTGATACATACCTGTGCCTAATAATATAATATTCCTATGCTATTCCAAATTAATTGAACTCAACACAATATATCTTTTTCTTCAATCCATCCATGTTAGTTTTGTTGCTGCTGTTATAAACGTAGGTAGTATATTTGACAGAGGTATGGAATGTTGATCTGGTGCTTGATGTAGCCAGCATCAGAGTTAAATTGGAAGCATTTCATAGGTCAAAATAAAACTAGAATTCTAAAACAATATTTCTTTTGAGGTTCCAGTTTAAGTAAATCTTGCTTGATAATCAATTACTAAAGTAAACATACTCAAAAATATAATACACAATATACATATAATACATTTAAATTAAACAGTATTATAGTCTCTTTAATTAATAAAAATGTCAATAAAGGTATAAGCCTAGTTTACAATTGGTTTCTGATACATGCACCCATGTGTACATACATTATGTCTATACAGGAATTAAACTGTTAGAAAAATAAGAAGAGTTTCTTAAATTTATCTCCTGAAAAGAAAAATCACAAATCAGAAATTTTCGAAACAAACTTAATAAATGCTTCAAATTAATGCGTTTTATCATTAAGTAATCAAGTTAAATAATTACGCACAGCTTAGTCAATATGTTTAATGTTATAACCGGTTATGTAATCAGAATAGAGTTATGAGCAGTCATCATAAAACTAATTATAACTTACTTTATCCTTTTCGAACTAGTACAACCTACCTTTAATAAGCCCGTGTTCTCAATTCAGTCGGGAATTAATTGAGTAAAGCCTCATAAACACTCAATAATTTAACATTATTTATAGTTTAACACGTTGAACGCCACGCGGCCCACCGGTAAACGTTTCAAGCTTCCAACATTCCCATAAGTTTTTACCTTTTTTTTTTAGGTGGGTAAAAATGTACCTACCGCACACCCCGCTGCCCGGGGATACAGCGGGGTAGTGTGGGGCTCGCACCCACTAAAAACCCACCGTACACCGTCACCCGCCCGTACTCGGCGGACCACTGGTACCGCGTATATTCACTTCAGTGATCCGCGCGGCGTCTAGCCCTATTGGGCTTTCTCTCTGAGCGACGTCCCCACGCACCTGGGGCGTCACACCTTCGCAGTAGGCTCTACGCGGGCGGAGGACAATCCCCGGTCCAACCGCCCGCAGCCTCGGCTAGGGCGGCATTAGGCGCAGATATTCGCGCCCACGCCACCCCGTGCCCCGGCGGCGGGTCGGGCCTGAGGAGAGATCAGCCTCCCTGGCCCTCTCCGCCACCTCCTTCCGCAAGATGACATTCTCGCAGAAGTTGGCGACCGCGGTCCAGTGGGTCTAGCCAAGTTGCATTTTATGACCGCTAACGCTAATAGAAAACTATTAAAATGTATGGAAATTTGACATCTCTAACGTTAAGTCACGTGACTTAGCGTTATAGATATTGTTAAAGACTTCGATAAATATAGGTTCTTTATCTATGGTTAAAGATGTCAAATTCCCATACATTTATATAGTTTTCTATTAGCGTTAGCGATCATAGAATGCAACTTGGCTAGGCCCACAGTACCTATCACCGCCGACCATCGACCGAACGACAGCCGGCAGCAACAGGTCCTCTCTGATGACTGCAGCGAGATCCCGGCGCTGCTCAGCCCAGGCCGGGTACGACTCGAGCGTGTGCTGCGCCGAATCCTCGCTGCAGTCGCAGTGGTGGCAGCAGGGAGTCTCCTCCCTCCTAGCGACTGTGTAAAGGTACTTGCCGAAGCAACCATTCCCCGACAGCACCTGCACCAGCCGGAAGGTGAGGGACCCATGCCGCCGAGACACCCATTCCCCTAAAATCGGCTGGAGCGCCCCTACGGTCCGAAGACCGGCCCGAGGCGTTTCCAGCCGAACCCTCCAATGGGCGATGCTCGCTGCGCCCGCGAGCGTCGCTTCGCCATGTGCGGATTTGACTAGGCGGGAGTTGAGCGCCTCCCGCACACGCTGCTGACGCCCGCCGATAAACTTCGGTGAGCACTTCCGCCTCCAGATCCCACGGGGGAGTCCCGGCCAATGCGCATGCGGCCTCACACGACACCATGCGGTAGCCGCGGATCGTTCTGACCGCCACTGCGGTCTCCACAGAAGGGCCCTATTGCGGGCGGTCAGCGACTCCACCCACACGGGTGCGCCGTAAAGCGCCATCGACCGGACCACCCCCGCGTACAGCTGTCGGCACGCGATGCTGGGTCCGCCCAGATTCGGTAAAAGACGCCCAAGGGCGGACGCCGTGCCGACGAGTCTCGGTGCGAGCTGGCGGAAGTGCTCGTCTAAATGCCACCGCCCGTCGAGGACCAGGCCCAGATATTTTATGTAGGCCTGGATACTGACCCATACATCATTAACCGTAATCGAGGCGCCGGCGGGCGGTCCGCGCCGAGGCCCGAGAAATAGCAGGGCCTCTGACTTGTTGAGGGCCACCCTAAGCCCCAGCGCCTCGATACGTCTGACCACCTCCGCGGTACCCCAGGTGGCCAGCTGCGCCGCCTCCTCGAAGTTCCCTCCCCGGGCCGTGACAAGGGTATCATCGGCGTCACAAATTACGCCCAGCCCGGGGGAAAGCCGGCCACGTAGGACCCAGTCGTACCCGATGTCCCACAGGAGCTGCTCCAGGACAGATCCCTGTGGGACACCGCACGACATGGCCCTCCTCACAGCGTCCCCTTCCCGGCTTACGAAGAGGACGCTGCGGCCTTCGAGGTAGTCTGCCACCAGCCACCTCAGGTAGGCGGGCATCCCGTGGAATCGGTGTGCCTCCCTGATGCAGCCGAATGGCAGACTGTTAAATGCGTTCGCGATGTCTAACGACACCGCCAACAGCACCCTTCGCTGAGCGACGGCCTCCGTGGCTGCGGCCTTCAGCCGCAGAATGGCGTCAACCGTCGAACGCCCCGAACGAAAACCGAACTGAGCGTCCGACAGGTCGGAACCCACCTCCACAAGGTGCCGGACGATACGGGCAGCGATAATCCTTTCTAGTAGCTTACCCGCATCGTCCAACAGCACGATGGGCCTAAAGGCCGCGACCGAATCCGGGGGCCGTCCCGGTTTCGGCAGGAGCACGAGCTTCCCCTCCTTCCAGTAGTCAGGAAACCGTCCGGACGCCAGGCTCACTTCGAACAGTCTCCTGAGGCGGGGCTCCAGATGGTCGAGGACCAGGGCCAGAACTCGGGCGAGAACCCCATCCGGCCCGGAACGTCAAACTGTCATATTAGTGACAAAGACAAAACACTGTATAACTATTCAGAGGTTATACGACGTTTATTAGTAAGGCAGTTATTGTAAGTTTATGGGCGCGTCTCGCCATTAAACGTTAAAGTTTGGGGCGAGTACATTGAAGCTTGCAATTATGTATTATGTTATTGAGATAAATACTGATCCATAATTATCAAACCTTTCTTTTTTTTTTGTTAAGGCTGGAAAGTAATTATCAAAACTTTATATTAGACGGTTATTTTTAAATTTCGGATTACTATGATAATAAAATAACGTAGAACATATCCGAAATAATCACCTCTCTATAATAAGGCTTTATTATAACAAGAAGACATTATTACTATTTTAGTTTGGACTTCCCAATGAAGGCTGCGCTTACATCCTATGGTAGATAATCTAGTGGGAGCCTTGCTTATCCCATCATGAGTGAGCCGGCTCAATCGGAAAAGTACCACCCTTTTTTTTGTTCTTTTTTGTTAAGGCGGGAAAAAAATATTCCTAACCCACCCACTAAAGAAACCCGCCGTGTGCCGTCTCTCCGCCTTTCTTGGCAGTCCCCTGCAACTATGTTACATTCCTACGGTGGTCCGCCAGCGGCTTACCCTTTCGGGTACCCACTACTGAGCGACGCATCCGCTCTTCTCCTTATTATCCACTCTATCCACCTCCTATCCCTTTCCTTGGAGATGGCGAAGCACAAGTGATGCCGCTGGTGTTGCCAGCGTCTATAGGCTACGGTAACCGCTTACCATCATAGCTTGTTCTTCACACGTAGCATAAAAAAAATATGATTTGGTAGATTTCATTGAAAATTGACATATTATTACGTAACATTTGCATTGTGTAAATGCTCATACTGATTTTCAGTTTGAACAATGAAACAGTAACAATTTCATAGCGAGGTGCACGAGTAAACTTGAAAAATGATATTACGGCATCTATTTCATAACATACAGACAATCAGTAGAATAATTAATGATAATTACCTCATTGTCAATTTTCTTCGTAGTCATTGTTTACATAATCGCGATTCTGAGATATCCTTGTGTTTGGAAAACTTCGGCTGATGGTGGTGAATTGTAAATATTTTGGACATAGTTGTCAAGGAAACATGACTCATTATTATACACGATACATAGTCTACACGAGTACGTATTCTATAATATACTAGAAGACCCGGCCACGCGTTGCTGTGGCACACATTAACATGTCACGATGTGACACGAAATTTTTAAGTAAAATAAGCGTCGCCACGCTAGCAACCGGTTTTATCCTCCCTCCGCATTAGATGTTTCGCATCAAAAATATAGATTACGGATAAGTAATCACCAACATATCATATACTAAAACCTTCTCCGAAACACGCTGCATCCTATGGTATAAGTATTATTCCGATCAGTTCAGTAGTTTTTGCAGTATAACCGAACAAGAAAACCAGTTCTCTATTTATTAGTATAGATATGTCCATTTCAGACGTTTTTCTTTTATTTAGACCCTTGAGTCATTAGAGGGTTCGAAGCATAATATATGTGAACGTACTTCAATACTCTTCTGATCTTATTTCAAGCTATAATCGCCAAATCGTATGCAATTAGATTAAAGAAATAAAAAGCGACTCCCAAACCATCAAGTGCTATTAATGATTAAAAAGGAAGTTAATCATTGTGTTAAAGTTTAGATTCAGTTTATCGTTAGTTTTTTGGGAATTGGTTTAAAATAAGTTAAAATAGAGTTTGTTTTTACAAAATTGTTGGGCAAGACCTTGTACACGTAATATATATTTAGCTGCTTAATGATCAGTTGATGAAACATAAAATCTTTCCAGAAACTGCTGAGTTATGAAGTGGGCCTGTTTCTATCGTTAAATACAATGTATATAGTCTAAAGTTATTTGTTGAAGGATATGTGTCGAGTTTATTGTCGTCGCTACGGAAAAACAATCATTCGTCTTCCGCATTGTCAATCGATCCCTAGCGTGTAGGTGCTCCTCGTAAATCTTTATTTCATTTACAAATAACATTTTTAATTAAACTTAAGTTTAATGCAATACTTTGATGAAATAATTCTTAAGCTGGAAATTAAGTATATTCGACGACGAGGGACGGGAGTTTCAATTTCAAAGCAAAATAACTAATTAATAGATTTGTTTCAAACCCAAGGAGTTAAGATCAAAAACTCATCAACATATAGTTCATGCATCTTCAAACATTCCATGGCTTTGAATTAGTTATGTAATAACAGTTCTATTAACGTAGGACCGGACCGGATTTAATGTTTTTTTTATGAGCTCCACAGCACTTCGTTGACATATCAAATATTGTGTATGAGGTCATAATTTTCGTAAACAGCTTCAGTTCTCAGAGATTTTACAACGCAATTCTTAGATTTGGTAAGTAATTGACAATTAACAAGACTCGATACTCTTTTTGCGTTTATATCATGCATTGTATTTTCGTATATTCAGTATAATAAATTACATAACATCTCCAAGTGCGTGATTTCAAATATTGTTTAATACAAAGAGCACGCAGCATAGAAAAGTATTAGTATTTAAACTCTTATTTTCCCCCCTAGCAATTAAAATGCTATGAACTTTACTATGTAAAAATATCTAAAACTAAACAACTCAAAATACCTTTAATATTTTTTATAGATACGAGCGTTTACCACTTTAAAGAAGAGAAGAATGTTGAAGAGCACTACGTCTCTTTCATTCAAGTAAATTCTTCAGCAGAACCTTAATACCAGATAGCATATTAGCAACAGCAGCTAATACCTACCATACACCCTGCTAATAGTGGAACATGATATTTTAACCCTGAGTTATCACTGTTTATATTAATATACTAAAACTGATGAGTTGGTTTAATAAACCTGCACCTAGTCGGTTTTGCATTTCTATTTTTGAAGAAGACTAGGCATATAACGTTTAGAGCCTTAAGAACAGAGCATAAATAAAATTCGTAATCAAATAATCGCCATCTGACATCACTAAACTTTAACTAGACTGCGATTTGTAAATATATATATGGCACTTTTCTAAAACATAAATTATAGTTTAATTTTACTAAAATAACACGCTATAAATAGCTACACCCTTTTTAAAAATCATTATTCATTGTAATATTATTTACTACTTTTTAGTTCAACTAGCTATTTAAAGCGTGTTATTTTAGTTTTATTAACTTTAAAATCAATTAGATTTTCTTCTTTTTAGTCTCAAACAATCACGTTGGAAGATTCCGTTATAATTAATCCTAACGATCCTAATTAGGATAATGAGATAATCTCATCTAATTGTTAATTTGTCATCGGCCCTCGATAAGTCTACAAAGTTTGAACGAAATCTGATCGTTAAAAATGAGTCAAAATCGATACAAACAAACAAACATACAAGTGAAACTAATAAAAGCGTGTTAAAAAAGACCGCAAGCCGCTTATCTATAATCAGATTTCTGTTAAATTAAAAGGCGAGTGAAAACGTTGGGCACAATGTGTAGAATATGTACGTGTAAAATTAGTAATGTATTTAGATATTTTTATATATATTTTTAGCATTTGACATGCTTAGCAACATACACTAAACACAAAGTGAAAAATGTGAAATCGAAAATAACAGTCACGATCAGGATTTGAACCTGCATCTCCTGGATACCGTCCAGATGCTTTGCCAATTCAGCCATCGTGACCCTTGCTCCTGACTGCTAATTTCGATAACACATTCATACTTAACGTCTTTGGGTGACGCCGCGCCATTGTCGGAAGTATTTTCATACATTATACCGACCAGGTAAACTTAATTTTACAATTAAGATTTTACCTAATAATGATGCAAACCCTATAAATATTTAGATATTTTTATATATATTTTTAGCATTTGACATGCTTAGCAACATACATTAAACATAAAGTGAAAACACTTCACTCAAACTCTAAAATCTTAATTGTAAAATTAAGTTTACCTGGTCGGTATAATGTATGAAAATACTTCCGACAGATGGCGCGGCGTCACCCAAAGACGTTAAGTATGAATGTGTTATCGAAATTAGCAGTCAGGAGCAAGGGTCACGATGGCTGAATTGGCAAAGCATCTGGACGGTATCCAGGAGATGCAGGTTCAAATCCTGCTCGTGACTGTTATTTTCGATTTCACATTTTCACTTTGTGTTTAATTTATGTAATGTACTTACAACGTGTACTAACTAGACTCGCACGTTCTAACCTCTACTCGTCATTAAACTGTATTCTGTAGAATACAAAACATGTGATATTAAGTATTGTGTTCGTCTGTAGTACAATTAATCAAAATCTTTTGTACATACTATTGATTAGAATAATAAACATTACTTCTTCCAACGTGAGCCTTAAAGTTAAACTAATTTGTATTGCTAGGAAAGCTTAATACAATTATGTTACATCATAATTTCAAGTTTTGTAATATGTTAAACGTGAGTGTCGATGTTTAATTGTAGTGTATGCTAAAGGAAACAATAGTCGGTATCCATTCCTGTAGGCGCGAGAATCAAGCGTGTGTACCTGTCACAGAATAACTAACAGTACTAAGCTACTGCGACTGATTGCCTTCAGCAAACTGTATCATCTCCCTAACCTTATCCTAAACTTTTTTGACGTGATAACATCTTATAAATCGATGAACGCCGGCTGCACGCACTAAAAAGTCTCACGTTCCGAAAAATGTGCGGCGACCGATGCATTGTTTGTGAAACTCTCAGAAAACATATATGACGTTATCACGTAAAATTATCGTCCGTAAACCGACTTTACAGACAACCATATAGTTTTTTTTGTTGGGTTTATTTTGTTGGGGTTTGTTTGGGTGGGCTTCCAAACTGTTAAGTTTTAGCTGATCCACCAGTTACACGAAGCGACTGTATATCTGACCTCCACCACCCAACTAAGGGGGTAACTGGCGGATGAACCTTTTTACCACCATTCTGTTATAAAAGGCTAGCCTTTGTCCGCGGCTTCACTGCAGCCAAAAGCTAGTTTTTAGGTGATATCTCAGGTTTTCCATGTAGTAGCGGGATAAAATGTATGCCAGTTGTTAAGTTTAATCAAGAGCTATCAAATAAAAAAAGTTGTATCAAAATCCGTTCAGTAGTTTTTGCGTGATGCGCGAAAAATCGTTTTGTGTTTAGATACGCCTATAAAGCCTATTGCAGTATTTTTTTCTCAAATAACTTAAATGTACAGACATTACAGCTATGTTACAGCTTTATAATAGTATAGAAAAATAACTGACATAGGTATATTTTAATCTTGTAATACTTAGAATTATTTCCTGTTTAGGCATAATTATCATCTTGACCTAAAGGTCTTAGTTACCAGGTCATTAAATTCCAAAGAAAAAGTATATTTAATTTTGTATAACTAATAGCTAGGCAGCGATATACAAGAGCAGAAGAGAGGCATCGAATCCCGCAATATGAGATCACTTATGCGCTCTGACTTTTCAAAGTAGTGCATATTTAGTAGTGCAGATTGCGAATTACCACTGGAATATCGGTTGAGAAACATTATGAAGTAACTATGCCTGTAAGAAATATATGCCTACGAGATTTTCTTGACTTTTTGTGAAAACTTCTAACCCGCTTTGAGCCAGCGAGCGTGGGGAACTATGGTTGAGAGTCTTTCACATTTTATGAAGAGGTCCATGCCCTACGGTAGGACAGTAATGAGACAAAGTAAATGTACCAGACGAGTGGACTTTAATGGTTCGGAGTTTTGTATTGCTTATAAGTGAGCCTTGACGCGCCACCTACCACTGAGCCGTCGGTAGAGAAATAAAATACCACTAGCACCGAAATATCTGCCGACCCCATTACTGTATTGATTATACCGACTTCATTACTGTTACTATTCTTCTGTTACAATGGTAGTAAGCTACGAAAATACAGGCGACGTGTGTCGTTATGTGGTCCCCGACTTTACCGTAATCGAAACTAGCAGAATGTCTCATGTGGTTGTTTATTTGCATTTTATTTATACTACATGGATCGCAAACAATCATATAGAAGCTAGCAACACCAGAGGCATTACTCACACGTCGCCATCCCCAAGGAAAGGAAATTGAGAGGAGGGGTAATATCAAGAAGATAAGAAGGAAATAACGACAGGTTGAGGAGGATCATAAAAAGAGGATAAAAAGGATAATAAGGAAAGAATAGGGAGGCGGTTTGGGCCTCTGGCGCTCTCACTCACCATATGAAACACAACGGTAGATGTGCCAATCGTTGTTTGAGGCTGATCTTCTGTGAGAGGAGGTACTTTCCCGCTTAAGCCAGCCCGTTCATGCTGGGATAGGCAAGGCTCTACCATTAATCAATCTATTATCTCTAGCTTATCAATCATTACATTTTTTGCTATAACGTTAAAACTATCCTACCTACACCTTTACTATAAGCGCAATGATGTGCTATGGAAATAGCAACTCCCTCCCTCCTTGTGTCACAATATCAATGCGGTAAGCGTTAAAAACTGTATGAAATAGCCTGTTATCCCCACTAACTGTCTCGTTAGTATCACCTTCATTAAACTATGACATTCGGGGGTTAGATAGCTATAGTATGAAGCGCTTTTATAGGTTAAATTTAATGAAAAATCCGTTATACTAACTTTTATTAACTTAGGTCTATAAAACATGAATAATCTGAAATAAAACTACGTTTACGGAATCTATCGCGTTGACTCGATTTTTATACTATCCCGACGTTTCGAATACTTTACAGCATTCATGATCACGGGTGGACTTAGATGGTAGGCGTCCAAAGTTGATAATTTATCAGCTTACGTAGTTTTATTTCAAAATGTGTAAAACTTGCGTAAATGTTAGAAGGTATGACTAATCTGGACTACTATAAAACAGTACTATGTTTTACATAGTACATAGTACAAATTATAATTTTTGAATAAGGAAAAATAGTATTTTAGTACGAGTGGGAAACGAACCTGCGTCCCTTCCTTTCCGGGGAAGTGCTCTAATCCATTGAGCTATCGTACCATTTCTAGAAATACCGAATTTCCTCATCACATTTGTGTTAACGACCAACGCCATCTATCGGCAATGCATTTACATGCATTCATCCAATGTAGTAAGTTTAATTTTGCAATTAAAATTCATACTATTTGATGGCGTGATTTTTCAAACATTTTGATCTATATTTTAGCACTTGACATGCTCGGCTACTCTTAAAGTACAAATTATAATTTGTGAATAAGGAAAAATAGTATTTTAGTACGAGCGGGAAACGAACCTGCGTCCCTTCCTTTCCGGGGAAGTGCTCTAATCCATTGAGCTATCGTACCATTTCTAGAAATACCGAATTTCCTAATCACATTTGTGTTAACAACCAACGCCATCTATCGGCAATGCATTTACATGCATTCATCCAATGCAGTAAGTTTAATTTTGCAATTAAAATTCTTAACATAATAAAGCAGAATTACATGGCAAAAACTAGACGAAATGGCGTCATACAGGTCAAAGACTGGCCATGAAAACATTATATTATGTTTGATAAGACTTAACTATCGTAAAACTAGTTTAATCTTGATAGCAATTAACGTAATTGTGATAATAGCAACAGTAGCTTTTCTTCGTTTGACGTAAAGGTAGATAAGTGGAAAATATTTTTTCAATTAAAATTTTAGGGCCTAGTCTATAAAAACTTATGTGTCTGTGAGGCTAAAAAGCCATCTAGGACAAGCGGGACGCCCCTACCAATATCGATTTCCAACAACATCGATTTGAGTCGTAAAATATATTTTTAATTATTACTAGCCTTTGCCAGCGGCTTCGCCAGAGCCAAAAACTACTTTTTCGGTCATATATCAGGTTCCCGATATAGTAGCGGGATAAAATGTCTACCAGATTTTAAGTCAAATCAAGGCCTTTCAAATAAAAAAAAGTTGCATCAAAATCCATCTAGTAGTTCTCTTAAATATATTCTAAAAAAAATTCTAGTTTAAATAATTTTCTAGTTTTTCGGTAATATCTCAGGTTTTCGATATAGTAGCGGGATAAAATGTATACCAGTTTTTAAGTCTAATCAAGGCCTTTCAAATAAAAAAAGTTGCATCAAAATCCGTTTAGTAGTTTTTCTGTGAAGCGCGAACGAACAAACAGACAGACAATTAGACACAAATTCTAAAAAAAATTGTTTTGTGTTTAGACATGCCTATATAGCCTATTACAGTCATTTTTTTTCAAATATCTTAAATGTACAGACACAGCTCTGTTACAGCTTTATAATAGTATAGATTTCTTTCTACGTAACTAGTACCTATTATACCTACCCAGTTGGTTCAATTATACAAAAAAATATTACACTAAATGCTTACGTGATCAACTATTGCCTTTTTTTGTTTAGGCGGGAAAAAATCTACTTAACCGCACACCCCGTCGTTCGGGGTAATGAACAGGTTAGTGTGGGGCCCTCACCCAATAAATAAGCCCGCCGTGTGCCGTATCTCCGCCATTATTAGCGGGCTACACACCATCCATCCATCCATTCATCAGCCTTTCATCGTCCACTGCTGGACAAAGGCCTCCCCAAAATGGGGGTTTTACCATAATCGCCACGCTTGGCAGGCGGGTTGGCGATCGCAGTGGATGTTTTTAGTACACAGGGGAACGCTGCTGCCCGGTCCCCCGGTAATCCCTTAGTCGGCTTTTACGACTCCCATAGGAAGAGACGGGGTGGAGCTATTCTTGGTGCCGGCCCCACACGGCATACGCACACTATTGCCTACATCCTTTTATATAATAGCATTACGATGTATTACGTAATATTTTCATGATGGAAATATTTTTTATAGGACTGTAATGAAGCTGTATTTGACTTAGGTTTTGGAAAAAGTATATTATGTAATATAAATATAGTAAGATACTTTAGCTTGGCCTTGTAGTGATGCATATTTTACGCCATTGGAGATTTTATTGTAGGTTTAATTTAATAAATCTGAAGAATTAGTGATTTAGTTTGAATTGAAGAGAAACAGCTTATACTCTAAAAAGTTTATGGTCTATCATATGGTATAGATTAAAGCGTTACACTTCTTTTTTGATTATGGTAATCAGCTTAATGGAATTGTTGCCAGTGTCGAGTTTCATATATTGCATCAACTGGGCTTAGTAAGTTACCGCCAAATAAGTCACAGTCTTACAAAATTATTCATAGTCAAGTCAAACATGCCTCATTAAAGTGGTGGCGACTTTATCGGAAGACTCGACTATACCGAGAGTGTTGTCAAGCCGCTGCGCACCATTTCATTTCTCAGATATGAAATGAAAGAATAAACGACTATCTTCTGCTACAGCCAAAATACAGTGTGTTTTGGCTGTAGCAGAAGATAGCCGTTGTGTGCTTCATGACCGGTCACACAGGAGACGGTGGTACCGACCCGTTCGGGCCCGATAGCAAGTGAGTAGGTACTCTCACTTGGTACCCAGCCCTACCACCAGTAATGCAATGGGTGATAATTGCTTACGTTCCATAGTCACCTTGTACGACACCCGCGGGAAAGGATGGGGTGGTGACACTTGTATTCTAAGTCCGTCACCACAGGGACTTTGTTTAGTCTTAGAAGAAACAAGGCGTGATATAGCAGTAGCATAGATTATTCTAAGTCCGTGAGTCA
This sequence comes from Leucoma salicis, assembly GCA_948253155.1. Taxonomy (NCBI): domain Eukaryota; kingdom Metazoa; phylum Arthropoda; class Insecta; order Lepidoptera; family Erebidae; genus Leucoma; species Leucoma salicis. Next base: position 8,327,520 of record OX411822.1, on the reverse strand, counting down.
CAAAAATACTGACTTAAGACATAGCAACAGTAATTAATGTAAACATGGGAATCCTGACCTTGAACTTCAAACATAAAACATACAAGTAATTTATTTAAACACGGATGTAAAGTAACAACATCAATCGCTAAATGTTTGCAAATATTCCAAATAATTAGATTGGCGTTGGAATTAAGCCAGCGAGTGATGACACACGGTTCTTATCACTTTGGCAGACCACGTTATACTCCACGTGGGATCGAGACGTGAGCTTGCGCTGTAACAAATTATATAAAGATAAATTGTACGTGAAGTATCAATTTATATACTTAGTTCGTACAGTATTTTTAACGCGGTGACTCAGCCCTATATTGACGTAATTTAAGTATGTTCATATTACGCCACGTTGTCCAGTGTTGGGCATCGGTTTTGCGTAAAAACTAGGACTAAGACCATAGTCAAGTCGTAGACCAAGTCAAGTTTGCCTTATGCAGACATGATAAGCCTAATCTTGAAAGTGTCTTAGGCTTTTCTCGCAATGTTTTTCTTCACCGCGCTGACATAGTATGTTAATATGATTGAAATATTGTTGCATTTTACCCATTTTCGAACTATTTAGTAATACAAACTTTTAAAAAAATCGATAAAAATATAAATACACGTCGAAAACTTGCAACATTAGCTGAGAATTTCGTCCTTTCTACATTAGTTATTTAGTTTAAAACGTAAATTGTGTTTTGTCCACACAGCACAGCTTTATTTATGAATGTAGAAATAAATATTTTCTTTCTTTCTTTCGATATTCAAAGAGTCAAAAAATGCCCTTTTCCTCAACTTTTTACTATTTTACGGGTCAACATAACACGGTAACTTCCCCCCGGGAAGTTACCTTGTAATGCTAGCTTGATCAGCTCAGTGCCTGTGACACTACCCAAATCATATCGGACTACCGATTACCCGGGTCATTGTTTTTTCATGATAGCCAAGCTAGACCTAAGATCTCACATAACTGATAACATTCACCCATATTCCAGATAGTAAGCACTCTTTAGATGTTAGGCTTATAACGATCAATTAAGAGGGTTTTAGGAGAAAAAAAACTATTAAATTTGTGATAAGAGTTGCTAGCTCTTAATCGTACAAAATGCCTTTCAATCGGAGGCCGAAGGAGGTACACACACTTATGTACAATATTTTATTGGGAAAGGCGGGTATCTAACCGCCCACCCCATCGTTCGGGGCACCTTATAGGGTAGTGTAAAGCCCTCATCCACTAAATAAACCCACCGTATGCCGTCTCTCCGTCTGTACTGGCAGACCGCTGGAACTGTGTGATATTCCCTCGGTGGTCGCTTACGTACAACTTACTGTGTGTTTAACGTTATATCGTGATATAATAACAATAAGCGGCATAACGTAACAATAGCCCGAATCAGAAAACGTGCATAATGCCATCTATCGAACGTAAACTTATTTATAATGAAAACTATGAATTTAAGCAATAAAAAACTTATCTATACAAATAATTGAAATGAAAATGTCTGTTTGTAATGTTTATATAACAGCTTTTTACTAAATGCATATCAGAGTAACAAAATACAATTTGTAAAGTTTTGTCTGACTGTTTGTTTCGGCTAATATCCATAACGGGTGGAACAATTTGAACGGAACTTCCACTGGCGTATAGCTGATACCTATTACAAGTAGTAGCGTTGGATACTATTACTTTAAAAGAATAATAATTATACTTAATTAAAAACTAAATTTCACGCGAATGAAGTCGCGAGTAGCACCTAGTATATTGAATTTCATGCTCCTTCTTTAAAAAGTAACAAACTTTGTATGCGAACTTTCGACCCCTAAGTCAGCGTCTTAGGGGTAAAAATTATAAAATCGCAGATATACGTATTCATTTATTTTTAAATAGAAACAGGTATATGAAATTTCGGGCTTCTTACTTTAAAAGTGACGAACCTCCCATATAAACTTTCAAGCCCTCCTTTACCATCTTAGGCGTATTTTTTTTTAATGTCCCACTACAATCATATACATTTATTTCTAACCAGAAACAGGTATCTGAAATTTCGTGCTTCTTACTTTGAATATGACAGATTTCCATATAACCGTTTATACCTTATTTTACCCTCTTAGGGGTGAAATTTTCAAAAATCCTTTCTTAATGGATCTCTACAATAAAAAAGGACTCGACTACCAAAATTTCAAGTTTGTAGCTCCCAGTGGTTTAGGCTCTGCGTTGATCGTCAGTCAGTAGGTACATGCAATTATATGTATATAGATAGATAGATAATATATAGTCTTAGTTATTATACCACACTTAAATAAATCATTTTTATGAAATAAAATACCTTTATTTTTGTTATTGAGAGTTCAAAACACCAAGGTGGCTGACCTGTAACCTCCCCCATCGTAATTATAAACATTTTAAGGTCCATTAGATCTGAGCAAGGGAACAATTTTCTTATAGCCTCATAAACACTTTGTAATGCGTCTTTTACCCTTTCTAAGCACTCCTTTAAAATTAAGTATGATATTGGAGAAACACTCCTTTGAAAGGTTTTTATTGAATTGATTTGTAAATCGATTTGAATTCGTAGCTCTCGCTTTAACTGATTGCTTTTTAAAATAATTTCTAAAGGTTATATTATATTTTAGAAGTATCTAAAGGTCTATGATATATCAATAAGTCTTTTGATATCTTATTCTAGTCAATGACCTCCCCAAGTGTTCCCACTACGAGCGGTGTTGAGGAGGCCATCCTATGGACATAAAATTACAAGTTTGGATTTTTCCCATTATACTACTAATAAACATTGTTTAAGCTCCGAATAGTTATTCAGTGTTTTGTTCCGTTTTTTCAACGTCAAACTGTCATATTAGTGACAAAGACAAAACACTGAATAACTATTCAGAGGTTACACAACGTTTATTAGTAAGGCGGTTAGTATTTAAATACAAATACTACCTATGTGCTTTATACATTCATCATCTCTCTAGCATTATCAAATCTTAACTGCCTCTGTGGTGCAGCGGTAGTGTGATCGACTGCTGATCATGAGGGCTCGGGTTCGATCCCCGGGTCAGGCAGTGCTATATTGAGCATTGTGTTAAAAAGAAAAATTCTCAGTAGCCCGGAGTTTGGAAATGTGTCCGGTAGACGGCGAAAGTCTCGCCCCCTATTACGTGGGACTTAAACATAGCTGGCCAACCGTGGGTGTGTAATAGACCTCTGCCTACCTCTTCGGGGAATACAGGCGTGATGCTATGCTATGTTCTAGCCTTACCACAAGCTAAGTTAGAGTCAGCTTCCGATCAGTTCAGTCTTAGCTAATTCATCAGTATCCACATTACGTCATTGCTTATCTGACCTCTACGAACCCAACTAAGAAGACAACTGGCGGCCTATATAACAAGACCGGAATCAGATTTTTTTATTCAGGACTTAGACAATCTGTAACAAATGCCAAAAATTATTTGACAGCCGGGAATCACTGCTTAAAGTACTTTCCGAGACACGGATGAGGTCAGGTGTCGCTTTTTGGTTACCTACGTGACGAAAGTTGCTTAACCTTGCTGATCGTTCGAACTAAAAACTAGGTTAAAAAATATGTATAATGATTACCTATACATATATATTTGACTAGCCTCGTGGCGTAGTCGGTAGTGTGACTGACTTCCGTGCACGAGGTCGTGGGTTCGATTCCCACTTTGCATCCAACGAGTCTTTTTTCCTATTCGTGTTCAATCAATCAATACTATAATTATTATTTTAATGATTATTACAATTATATAAGTATATAATAGTAAGACAAATAAAGTGGTTGACTATGGCTATCCCATAAACGAAGTCAATCGATAGTAACAATATTTTGAATGTTTTTATATAAACAATAATAATCTAAATATCTTTTTGTCTAAAATAACATGGATGTCTAGAAGAAAAAGACATATTTGGTCGAGTACACTTAATTTGGAATAGGATAGGCTTATTATTTTTAGGTACAGGTACCGTAACACATCTGCATGGGGCGGGAGGGATGCAGACCCCCGACGACAGGCCCAAAAAAGGGAGGGACCAGCCAATCGGCCCAGGCTAGCCCTAGCGTGGCTTCGCCACCGTCGCGGGTGGAGGAGGATATGGTTACGACTTAAAATTCATCCGTGACACTATCCTCCTTCAGGCGAATCGCAACCACGCCGCCAGGGCGCAGGATTTACTTCTGCAAACCATGGTGGAGCGCTTGATTGGTGTAGCCGTAGCCGCGGAGCCTTATTGCGTTCCTGACCTGACTCATCGGGCGGGCAGCTGCGATGGCTCCGTGGCAATCGTCAGCTCTACGGCGCTTCGTTCCCCGCCCTTGTCGATCAGAGACAGGGGCACGGTATATGTCGCTGTCGACTGGGGGAGAGTTACGCTGTATGGCGTATACTTCTCCCTCAAGGGGAGGCTGACTGATTTCGGGGTCTGGCTTAACAAACTTAGAGACCTCAATACGGCGACTGGCACCTAGCCACGTTCTGGTCGGGGGGGACTTCAACGCCAAATCCACGGCGTGGGGGTCCTCTGCGACGAACGCCCGTGGAGCGGCAGTGGTAAAGTTGGCAGCGTCGACGGGCCTCTGTCTGCTTAACAGAGACTCCGTCAACACGTGCGTGTGGCGACGGGGTGGGTCGATAGTGGACCTTTCGTTCGCTAGCCCCGACGTCGCAGCACGAGTGAGAAACTGGTGTGTCCTGGAGGAGGTTGAGACCTTGTCCGATCATCGGTACATCCGGATTGAGGTCTCCCGGTCCCTTCAGGGCCCCAGTAGGAGTCACGCGGTGCGCAGAACTCCCGCGTTCCCGCGGTGGGCTGTGGGCAGGCTAGATAGGGACCTACTGGCGGAGGCAGTTGGCCATCTGCCGCGCCAAAACGGAGAAAAGGCAGGAGATGCTGGACGGTCTCAACCGTGACCCCTTGGGTCACCCATATCGTGCGGCGCTGAACAAGCTCCGCACTCAGGCCCTCCCCCCCTCACAGAGACCCTGCAGCCCAGTCTCCTCACCAAGGTGGTCGAGGGCCTATTCCCACGACGGGCGGAGCACACGCCCCCGGTCATAGCACAGCCAGGTAGTGACCGGGAGGCCGACCTCAGTGTACCGCCCGTCACCACGTCGGAAATGAAGGCGGCTTTTTCGCGGATTCGTTCCAAGAACACTGCCCCCGGCCCGGACGGGTTACCCATCCGGGTGCTGGCCCTGGCTCTGGACCACCTGGAGCCCCGCATCAGGGGACTGTTCAATGCGTACCTGGCGTCCGGACGGTTCCCTGACCGCTGGAAGGAGGGGAAGCTGGTACTCCTTCCGAAGCCGGGGTGAGCGCCGGATTCGGTCGGGGCCTTTAGGCCCATCGTGCTGCTGAACGAGGCGGGTAAGCTCCTGGAGAAAATCCTCGCTGCCCGCATCGTCCAGCACCTGCGCGACGTCGGACCCGACTTGACGGACGCCCAGTTTGGTTTTCGAGTTGGTCGTTCGACGGTCGGCGCGATTATGCGCCTGAGAGCCGCGGCCGCGGCGGTCGTCGCCGGCGGTGGAGTGCTGTTGGCGGTGTCGCTTGACATCGCCAACGCATTCAACAGTCTGCCATTCAGCTGCATCAGGGAGGCGCTCCGATATCACGGGGTGCCTGCATACCTGAGGCGGCTAGTGGCAGACTATCTTGAGGGCCGCAGCGTTCTCTATGAGAGCCGCATAGGGGACGTTGTGAGGAGACCCATGTCGTGCGGTGTCCCACAGGGTTCGGTTCTAAGGCCGCTCCTGTGGGACATCGGTTACGACTGGGTGCTACGCTGTCGGCTTCTTGCGGTCAGCTGCTATGCGGATGACACGCTGGTCATGGCCCGGGGTGGAAATTTCGAGGAAGGTGGCCAGGAACGCCACCTTAGGGACCTCGGAGGTGGTCAGGAGGATCAGGGCGCTGGGGCTTAGGGTAGCCCTGGACAAGTCGGAGGCCCTGCTTTTCCATGGGCCTCGACGTCGGCCACCTGCTGGTGCCTCGATGACTGTGAACGGGGTCCAAATTGGGGTGCAGGCCCAGATTAAGTATCTGGCGCTGGACGGGCGGTGGCGCTTTCGCGAGCACTTCCGTCAACTGTCCCCGAGGCTCGTCGGTGCGGCGTCCACCCTTGTACGGCTCATGCCGAATATGGGCGGACCCAACAATGCGGGCCGATGGCTTTACGCGGGGGTGTTCCGGTCGATGGCGCTGTACGGCGTACCCGTGTGGGCGGGGTTCCTGGATGCACTGAATAGGGCTCTTCTGTGGAGGCCACAGAGAGTCGTTGCGTCCAGGGTCATACGTGGATACCGCACGGTGTCGACAGAGGCGGCCTGCGCGTTGGCCGGAATCCCTCCGTGGGACTTGGAGACGGAGGTGCTCGCCGTGGTGTATCGGCGGGCGTCGCAAGAGCGGGAGGGGTTGGACGTCCCCCCCCCCAGTGTGGTGGCCAGATGGCACGGCGACGCCCGCCGAGCTGCCATGGCCAGCTGGAGGGCGCGGTTGGAGGCGCCCCGGGCTGGTCTTCGGACCGTAGGGGCGCTCCAGCCAGTGCTGGAAGAGTGGGCAGGGCGACGGCACGGAGTCCTTACCTTCCGACTGGTGCAGGTGCTGTCGGGGCACGGTTTCTTCGGCAGATATCTGCACATAGTCGCAAGGAGGGAAGCGACTCCTAGCTGCCACCATTGCGGCTGCGACGACGACACGGTGCAGCACACGCTTGAGTCGTGCCCAGCTTGGGCCAAGCAGCGCCGTGAACTCGCGGCAATAGGGGGAGACCTCTCGCTGCCGAGCGTCGTCAGAGCGATGCTTGGCAGCGACAGGAATTGGGCCGCGGTCGCTGCCTTCTGCGAGCAGGTCATCTCGCGGAAGGAAGCGGCGGAGAGGGCCAGGGAAGAGGATTCTTCCGCTGATCCTAACCGCCGCCAGCGACCGGGGCGGCGCAGGCGCAGATTCTTGCGCCCCATGCCGCCCTAGCTGAGGCTGCGGGTGGTTGGACCGGGGAACGTCCGCCACCCGCAAGGCCTCCCGCGAAGGTGCGACGCTCCGTAGAGGGTACCCGAAAGGGTAAGCCGCCGGCGGACCACCGAAGGAATGTAACATAGTTCCAGTGGCCTGCCAATAAAGGCGGAGAGACGGCACACGGCGGGTTTCTTTAGTGGGTGCAGGCCCCATACTACCCTGGTCGTTGCCCCGAACGTTAGGATGTGCGGTAAGGAACATTTTTTCCCGTATTTAACAAAAAAAAAAGGTAGTGTAACACACTATACGCATAATTAAATATGTTTAAACATTCGCGCTAATTACGCATCAAGCATTTAAAGATACAAACACAGAAACACAAGTGAGATCTCATTCGCAACACTACGATGGATCTTTCTTCTAATAACATCCTTAGTAATATTTACACGTGGTAGTTAATTTTAGCAAATAACTATTGAATGAGCTAATAATACAATTAATAATAATGTGTGTTTACTGTATTTATTACATTGTAATTCCTTTCAAGTCTGTGATCAAATATCAATATACGATTTGCCATTTCGCTCTATACAATGCAGAAATGCTGCCATAATTTAAAAAATAAACGTAATATTTATGGATGCTATGTGGTAACAGCCACACCGTTATCACCACAAACACATTCATTTCACCACAAACATCTTTTCTTTGGCAACAGACGCTCCCAGATACAAGCCTGACGACCCTTCTCTCTGCAAAGACAGCTTAGGGCCACTTGCGCGGAAATTTTGAGATAACTAAATACCTTTGTGTTTACTAACTTAGGTTACATGAATAACTATCTAATTCAAAATTTACCTTGCACGTAAGAAAATTCATCTAGGTTTTACTAACCTTATTCCGCTTACATCCCAGCCAAATCCAAAAGGAATGAATGATGAACGACACAAGTATTCTTCTCTCATTCACACAACAGTTACTTGCATAAGTCTTTGTTTAATGTCAGATTTGAATTGACGCCACGTGTTTTTGGTAGTATAAGTTGAAGGGCGATATGTCATTATGTCAAATTGGTGTTTGTTAACTATCTCGAGTGTATTTTATGACAATATATCTGTATTATTTTGTGAAATATGAAGGAAATCTTATATGCGTGGCCCTATTTTTACAAGCGGTAGCAGTTTACTTCTTTGATATAATAACCAAATATAGTTAAACATGTTATTGAAAATAAATAAGAAACTGCTGGAGCTATCCTGAACTGACAGGACCCTGTAGATAAGTGACAGTTAGTCGGTCAAATCTAACAAATAAACTTGAATATTTGAAACAACTATGCGACCGTTCATGTTTACTTTCCTGCCCACCTGTTTCAGTATTTTCATTGAGTGCTTTATAGCCTTCTTTAAAGGATGCTTAAGAAACCACTGACGTTATGTAACACAGTTCCAGTGGTCCGCCAATAAAGGCGGAGAGACAGCACACGGCGGGTTAATTTAGTGGGTGACGGCCCCACACTACCCTGTTCGTTTATCCCGCATAACGGGGTGTACGGTTAGGTACATTTTTCCGGCATCATCAAAAAAAAAAGGATTGCTTATAAATATTTTGCTATAGAGTATTTTAAGTAGGAGGATTTTTATCAAAAATGGCAATAAAAGAAGCAATCCATGATAGCTGTTCCCTGCCATGACCATCATCGCCTAGGCTAAATACGCCCTGGAACTAGAACAAACTGATCTAGTACTAGTAAATAAGAACTACCTGCTAGAGATAAAGATTATGCAATAAAAACATATATACATATATAGAAAACATAGTCTGACGCCTGTGTCCCCGAAGGGGTATGCAGAGGTGTATACACCCACGTTTCGCCAACTATGTTTGAGACCCACGTAATAGGGGGCGAGCCTATTACCGTCTACCGGGCACATTTCCAAACTCCGGGCTGCTACTGAGAATTTTTCTGTTTACGAAAAAGCTCAATAGCACTGCCCGGCCCGGGGATCGAAACCGAGACCTCATGATCAGCAGTCGCTCACACTACTGCTGCACCACTGAGGCTGTGCGCAATATAATTATTGTGTCGTGTGTGTATTTTATAGAAAAAAATATAAAATAAGTACTTTGTTTACCAAAAGTAATTATAATAGCGACTTTCGTTTAGAATGTCGTTTCTATATCGATATCAACTAATGATACAGTCACAGTTGTATCAATTAAGTTCTCAATGTGCGCACAGACAGCAATATAAACAAATACATTAGAACAGAACAACAATTACCAAACTTAATTCAATATCCTAATACTTTAGCAAATAAATTAAGTACACATTAGTCCCACGTGACGTAACAAAATGAGTTCTTTATATGCTCGTACGTGTGTTCTTTCAAACCTATAGAACTGAGATAGGCGGATTAAAAAGCGATTCTCAATACACCACACGATTAAGCGATTGTTATCCCTATATTTCCTCATCACATTTGTCTTAACGACCAACGCCGTTCGGTATTTCTAGACATAGTACGGTAGCTCAGTGGATTAGAGCACTTCCCAGGAAAAGAAGGGACGCAGGTCGATTCTCGCTCGTACTAAAATACTCTTTTTCCTTATTCACAAATCATAATTTGTACTTTAAGAGTAGCTGAGCATGTCAAGTGCTAAAATATAGATCAAAATGTGCAAAAATCTAATCCAAAATGATAGTTATGAGCAGGATTTGAAACTGCATTTCCTGGATTACCGTTCCAGACGCTTCGGCAACGAAGTGTGAGGTGGTACCAACATCACCTTTTTACCACCGAACCACGTGACGTCGCAGTAGGGTTCATCCACAACATCTGGAAACGATTTCGACTGAGACAGTTCGTTTTCAGCTTTCTTTTCTACCACTGTAGGCTCTGGAATGACCTGCCTGCTACGGTGTTTCTCCAGCGCTACGACATGTCTTTCTTTAAACGAGGTTTGAAAAGAGCACTTAACTGCCGGTAGGCGACAGCCTGGCTACCACTGAAGCAATGTAACATAGTTCCAGTGACCCGCCAATACAGGCGGAGAGATGGCACACGGCGGGTTTATTTAGTGGGTGAGGGCCCCACACTACCCTGTTCATTGCCCCGAACGATGGGGTGTGCGAATAGGTAGGTATATTTTTCCCGCCTAAAAAAAAGGCGACAGCTTAGCTGAGCTGGTGCTGAAAAAGTCCATGAGCGGTGGTTACCATCTACCATCAGGTGGGCCACTTATTGTGCCATTTGTCAATTATCCTGTGCTTTCCATCTTTAAACCATCCATCCATCAGCCTTTCAATGTCCACTACTGGACATAGGCCTCCCCAAGAGAACACCACAACGAGCGGTCCCGTCATGTTGTAATCGCTTGGCAGGCAGGTTGGCAATCGCAGTGGATGTTGTTAATACTCGAAGGAGTGCTGCTACCCACTCCCACGGTATTCCCTAAGTCGGCTCTTACGACTCCCGTGGGTAGAGAGGACAAATCTAAAGCCGGCCCCACATGGCCCCATCTTTAAACATCATGTTATAATTTATTGGACTATAATTTAACTGATTATTTTGTTACGGCCTTATAAGTATATTGCCTTGAAATTACTACAGCCCTGATACAGTTGGCATAACTAGAGTATCGTGGTTGAGTATGTTATTGCTAACACACGTACCAATTTTCCATGCTGGTGATTTCGCGAAAGATATAGAAAGTCATATAAGTGTCCTTTTTATTGGACGCAAACGTTATAAAGAAACGTTGGTGTATCAGTGGTCCTAGCCAAGTTGCATTCTATGATCGCTAACGCTAATAGAAAACTATTTAAATGTATGGGAATTTGACATCTTTAACCATAGATAAAGAACCTATATTTATCTAAGTCTTTAACAATATCTAGCTAAGTCACGTGACTTAACGTTAGAGATGTCAAATTCCCATACATTTAAATAGTTTTCTATTAGCGTTAGCGATCATAGAATGCAACTTGGCTAGACCCATTGGCTAGATCTTTGTAATTTTGCCTGTGCGTTGCTAGTCAGTCAGGCTCAAGACAAGCAGCTTATAATTATATAGGTCAGTGTGCGGATGGACTATGAATACATAGTGTCACCACCTCACGAGTGTTTCACATAATCTATACATACATATAATAAAATAGCACCACCCAGGATTATAATAATAGTTATTACAGTTATCCATCCATCAGCAATATTCAAATAAAAAATATAAATTCGAGTGGTATTTGAACCCGTGACTCGTGGATTGCCGGTCCTCTATGCTGGTGCTTTAAACCTTTAAACGTTAAGTTACCGTACTTATATTGCAACAGATATATTCCAATCAACAAGCACCGGGTTCAAATCTCGTTTGCAGTGATCTTCTATACTATTATAAAACTGTAGCATAGCTATGTCTGTACATTTACGAGTATATAAGCGTGCCTAAACACAAAACGGTTTTTTTTAGATTTTTTGTCTGTTTGTCTGTTTATCTGTTTGTTTGTTCGCGTATCACACAAAAACTACTGAACGGATTTTGATGCTACTTTTTTATTTGAAAGGCTTTGATTAGACTTAAAAACTGGTATACATTTTATCTCGCTACTATATCGGGAACCTGAGATATAACCGAAAAACTAGAAAATTATTGAAACTAGTTTTTTTTTTAGAATTTATTTAAAAGAACCACTAAATGGATTTTGATGCAATTTTTTTTATTTGAAAGGCCTTGATTAGTTTTAAAAACTGGTAAACATTTTATCCCGCTACTATATCGGGAACCTGAGATATAACCGAAAAACTAGCTTTTGGCTGCGGCGAAGCCGCTGGCAAAGGCTAGTCTATTATAAAAATGATCTTGTAATCAGCAGAGTATGTTTAGTGTTTAGTGATAAGTGGCGTACTGAACTCGAATGGGCAGGGGCTTATGCATTGCAAATGTCTTGAGCAGCCGCTACCATTTACATATACCATCTAAAATTCTCTATTAATAAATACATCTATATCAACGAAAATACGATCCTTCATACGAAGGCCGTTTTGATAGAGATTTACCAAATATTTGCACAACCTGACCTATTTACTGTACTTAGTGAAATTTTGGGTTTGGAATTTTCCTGAAGTCAAGGATTCTATGTAGCGCTCAGTGCAACCTTGGTTTGTAGGGGTTGTAACCTCTGAACGAGGGTCACACTGTTGTGTTCGTTAGAATTATCTAGCCATGAGCGGTTGTTAAACCATAGCGTATCATATAGCTAGCCATATCCGAATCATCTTCGTAACTGCCTCTGTGGTGCAGCGGTAGTGTGAGCGACTTCTAATCATGAGTTTTCTGGTGCGATCCTCGCATCGGGCAGTATTATTGAGCTTTTTCGTAAAAGAAATATTCTCAGTAGCAGCCCGGAGTTTGGAAATGTGCCCGGTAGAATGGCAATAGGCTCGCCCCCTATTTACGTGGGACTTAAACTGGTGAACCGTGGGTGTGTAATACACCTCTGCCTATCCCTTCGGGGAATACAGGCGTGATGCTATATATCTTTATAGTGGCTCCTCATGGTAAGCAGCTGCTTAGTTGCTTGGCAATAAAACAAAAAAAAGGCGATAGTCAAAAATATGTGAAGAGTACAGATAAAAAAAAATTTGACTACTCCGTTGTAATGCCGTTCTCACAACGAAAAAGCAGGAGATTGCCGTGCATTCTTCCGTCTCACTTCCGTGAAATGAAATATCAAGTGAGCAATGGTTTAAAAATACTCTTAGTATAGTTTAATCCACCAGCAGCGGTTACCAATAACCACCAGGTGGGTGGTGGCTCGAATGTTATATATATATATTTACTTATGACTTACTGCTATTTTGGATATAGCGATGACATTAAAGTGGTCCCTCCAACGTCGTTATAACCGAAATCCACTGTATAAGCAATAAATATAGAGATATTTAATGTTCAATAAACAAGTCACCCTAAAGATTTTCTTTATTAATAAATTGTAGTAGCACACAATTTTGGAAAATCACGTGAGTCTACTAGACAATCTCACCGGTACCACACGGCTATATAAGATAACATTTACAATGTTCGTGACTGTGTAACAGAACCCCTGACCTCGAATGTCATGCAGTTTTATCGACTGCTCATTACGGAGCTCAACCACTCAGGGGGTGCACGACGATAATAGTTATAGCCAAATAAAATAAACTGTAATTTACCATCGTTATTCTGATGGATATATAAATTACTAGGCTTCTATATGTGCGCACATAGAAGATATGTAAGTACAACAAAGGGTCTGTGACTTATTGTTGCTTAGTAACTAACTACTAAATAGACTAGTACATAGACTGCACGGATGGCGGAGTGGTTTAGATACCGGCCTCTCGCCCGAGTGTCGTGGGTTCGATTCTCACATAGGACAACCCTTTGTGAGATCCACAAATGGTTGTTCTCAGTCTGGGTGAAGGTATTTTGTTTCCGTTAAATTGTATTATGACTTATTATTATTGTGTATTGTGTCTATTAGTATTGTGTACTTTCTGCTATTTTACTGGAATGTTATACACTATGAAATACAAGAGTCCATTGGTGATCATGACTGCTGTAAAGTATACGATACATCAGGATAGTATAAAATCATTTAAACACCATAGATTCCGTATGTGTAGTTTTATTTCATAATGTCAAATATATTTATTGTCAACGGTGGCAGACGAACAAGTCCCCACCTGATGGTAGCATTAGGAACACCAGCAGTATAGCCAAGTTACCGCCTACCCTAAACCAAGTGATCTACTTAAATCTCGTTTAAAGAAGAACATTTTGTAGGGCTGGGGAAACATGTGTGTTGGTTGTAGAAGAAGAGGGGAGATAAAGTCTTCCTTACTGGTAGATCATCACAGTTGGGCAACTGCCCCTGGTACTGCCACATTCATCCTCAAGTGGACAAGGTGTTGTGCTTCATCACTAGCCACAAAGAAACAGTGTATAATGTATACCTAATAGTAACATAAACATTTACAATGTACATAGTATAGACGAGTAAATAAGTAAACTAACATCCGTATGTGTACATGTACCTAAATAGTGTTGACACACACATTGTCATCATGATTTTAGGTCAAGGTGACGGATCATTTTCGTCTGCGATTAGTGCAAATATGTTAGAGACTTACCCTTGTGTATCTAATAGCAAATGGCAATTAAAATTTGTGAGGGTTCGAATGATAATTAAACATATTGCACTGATAGTATAACTATATGCAACAGGTTTTAGAACAAAACTTAAACAATTTAATCTAACTTTATGATTCTGTCAAACTTTATAATTCTACTAGCTATGACCCCCGGTTTCACCCGTTTATTACCTAATATCTGTTTTATTTGTAAAAAAAAACATTTCTAAACTTTACTTTTAAATACATCAGTCTCCAGTACATAATTATAAAAATCACTATCCCATGGAAAACATTATCCTATAAAAAGCCAATATTATTTTCTTGGCTCCAGACGATGACGTGATTGGTTTAGTAGTTACGACGTGAAAGTGTCACATACAAACTCATTTATAATACTAGGTTCTGCCTACAACTAAGGCCGCGTAAACTTCAAAAAAAAAACAACTACAGCAAGCGCAATAAAACGATAATCTTACCATTACATAGACACGTGATCGATTTATGATAAGTTTGAAGAATATAATAGACGTAGAATAAGAGCAGCGAAAAAATCCTACTCCTATGTTGAAGACTGAAATCAGACCATGTATAGGGTTTTTCAACAAAAAATTTAGTTTTTTAAATCAAAATAAAACAATAAATTTAGATGATAATGATTTAAAAATTTTATTGTATTACAATAAGTAAGGTTTGGCAATTATGAATGACAAATAATATGTGATAAATGTCCACCACTACCACGGTTACAAATGTCGATTCTTTCTGAAACAGTTTTTAATCACTTTTCGTCAAAATGGTGGGTTTATTTCGTTAATCACTTCACCAATTTTAAGTTTTAAGGCTGCAATCGATTCGATTGGCTTTGTATAAACTCTGCTTTTAACATAATCCCACAAAAAATAATCCAGCAGTGTTAAATCACATGTTCGAACTGGCCACTTAATAGTTGAATTTCGTGAAATTATGCGATCGGCAAAATTAGTTTGCAATAAATTCATTGTTTCGGTGGCTGTAACCGTGGTCATGGTGGACATTTATCAGATATTATTTGGCATTAACAATTGCCAAACCTTACTTATTGTAATAGGTACAATAAAAATTTGAATCATTATCATCTGAATTTATTGTTTTATTTTGATTTAAAAAACAAATTTCTTATTGAAAAACCCTATATATTCATATATTATGTTTGAAATTTGTTATTTTTTTTCCTTTAAAACTCAATAAAGCACAATCCAAAAGTAAAAAATATCTTGTCCTCCAGAGGCGCTACACTAGATTTAGTGTGACGTCACATAACCTATAACTAGTGGATAATTAAGAAGTTTCAAACGACCTTATTTGTCTAGCTTTGATGAGTAGTTTAGACGCAAATGCATTTTATAATAAAATCATATACACGCGTTAATATCATAGTCCTTCCCTGGCTTCGCCATAGTGGGGTAAAATAAAAAAATACATGCGGGGCGTGCATACGATCCATTTTTTAGATAGATGGTTGTGAGAAAAAGGTAATCTATATTATAAAAATAAACGCACAGCCTCTTTTTTTTACTTTTTTTTTGTTTAGGCGGGAAAAAATGTACCTAGCCGCACACCCCGTCGTTCGGGGCAACGAACAGGGTAGTGTGGGGCCTTCACCCACTAAAGAAACCCGCCGTGTGCCGTCTCTCCGCCTGTGTTGACGGGGACCACTGGTACTGTGTTGGATTACTTCAGTGGGCGCACAGCCTAAACTTTGAGTATTAATAAATACTACAGAGTTGAAAATTTTAATGTAGGTTTGTTTTATAACATAATCATTCACTAAGAAATTTTTGGAAATTTCAACTTCTCTCATCTCAAAAGTGGGGAAATGGGAGGGGAAGTTTATATGAAAGTCTTTGTCTGTGTAGATACAAACATGTAAATTTAAAAATACAGTTACCGTGTATGAATAAATAACGACGCACTTTATATGCATGTCACTTGTTATGTGGGGGAAACGGGGAATTTAATTTTGTATGGGAGTATCGTTGTTTTTGTTAAGATAGGAACTTGAAAATTGTAACTGTAATAGTTTTGGATTTTCACAGTTTTAATGGAGGAAAATTATTGTAAAGGGGTAACGTTTGTGAGTTTGAGACGTTGTAAGGGGTAATCTCTGGATCTACTGAACCGATTTTCAAAATTATTTCACCAATATAAAGCTACGTTATTGTGGAGTGTCATAAGCTATAATAATTTCCAAAATTAATTACGTATCTTTACTTAAACTTGAATAATGTAATCCAAGTTGTAAAAAAATGCTTTCATCGCGTGCGCTGCGGAAACTATTGAGGATAGAACAAAACAATGTACTACAATATTAAAGAACGTATCAAAATCTGTAAAAAAAGTCTGCGATAGCATATGCCTATCTTCTACGGATAACTCACAATAACTGCTTTTACTGTTAAAATTGAGGATTAAAAATATTTTTTGTGAAGCTTATTTAACCCATATGGTATTAATTTATATCTTTATAAATATGTTTTAATTATATGGGACGAATGTACCATGAGTCATAGAGCTCATATTGAAGCCGTGAACCGTACGCTAAAAGAGATCAGAAACTCAGACGCTGGGTGGTGTTACGTTTGTTTTTGCGGGCGATTTTCGGAAAACGCTGCCAGTAATAACAAAAGGAACACGCGCCGATGTCATCAGGGCATGCTTAACATCATCATGCTTATGGAGTTCCGTTGAAACTTAATTTACGAACAAACATGAGAGCCCACTTGAGCGACAACTACGATAACGACTTTCCGCATCAACTACTGAATCTTGGAGAAGGAAAAATTTGCTGTCCTAACACCAACTCAGTAGGGATGACATTAAACTAGACAATCGGTTAGGCCACATATTACACAGGTTAGAAGATCTGATAGACGCAATATATCCCGATCTTGAAACTTTAATGGAAAGAGATTATCATTGGCTTTGTTCAAGGGCAATAGTCTCACCCAGAAACGATTCAGTGAATGAGATAAATAAAATAATTTTAGGAAAAATTCCCGGTCAAGTCAAACACTATATGTCCATTGACATGGTGTGAAATATTGAGGATACAGTGCACTATCCTCAAGAATGTTTGAATTCTTTTAGTCCTTCTGGCTCCCCACGACCTTATGCTAAAAGTTGGCATTCCTATCATGCTTTTAAGGAACTTGAGACTCCCCAACATGTGTAACGGCACAAGGCTGCTCATAAAAGAGTTGCGGCAGAAAATAATCGTGGCGACCATTCTCACAGGGCCAGCAGTGGGACAACTTGCTTATATTCCGCGGATACCCATGATTCCACCTGATTTACCTATATGGTCTAAAAAGTTACAGTATCCCGTCAAGGTCTCTTTTGCTCTCACTATTAATAAGTCCCAGGGTCATACATTTTCTCTGGTAGGCATGACCTGAGAAAGCACTGTTTTTCCCATGGGCAGTTATATGTTGACTGATCTCGGGTTGGAACCCCTGAAAGACAATATATTTTAGTACCAAGTGATAACATTACTACTAATATAGTATATCGAGCAGTTTTGAACAATTAAAATAAGTAAACGTGATGTAAATAATGTAAATAGTGTTTACTAACATTAAGTAATAAAAATAACAACAAAAAACAGTAACATAAAAAAACATAAAAAACAAAATAGCAAAAATAAATTAGACGTCACGGGACGTCTAGCAAATGTGAAAACATCGAAATTATTTTGTAGAAATAAAATGATCATAACTTGACAAAGTACTCCTCAAGACGAATCAAACGAGTATAAACACGATAGGGTTGCGTAGTTTCATTACAGAGTTACTGTGACCGCCTTCGAGCTTCATCGTCAGACCCTGGATACCATCTAGAGACAAAGTACTCGTCAAGACAAATCATACGAGCCCAAACTCGATGGAGTTATGTTGTTTTATAACGGAGTTCCTATGGCCACCTTCTAGCTCCATCATCAGACCCTGGATAGGTACTATCTAAATACAAAGTACTTGTCAAGACGAATCAAATGATTCAAAACTCGATGGGGTTGCGGCGTTTCATTACAGAGTTACTGTGGTCACCTTCCAGCTCCATCATCAGACCCTGGATATCATCTGTGACTGAAGTTCTAGTCAGGGCATTTCAAACGAGCCCTAACTCGACGGGGTTGCGTCATTTCATTATAGAGTTACTGTGGCCACCTTCCAGCTTCATCATCAGCCCCTGAATACCATCTAGATACAAAGTACTCGGCAAGACAAACCATACGAGCCCAAACTCGATGGGGTTGCGCCGTTTCATTATAGAGTTACTATGTCCACCTTCCAGCTCCATCATCAGAACAGCTCCATGTTATCATAATATTGCATTGTCACGTGATATACACATGCGTGTAAAATTTCAGCTCAATCGGAAATCGGGAAGTGTGTCAAATTTAACTTGCAAGATTTGAACGGGACAAGTAGGTACAATAAAAGCGTCGCCACGCTAACAGCCGATTTTACCCTCCCGCTGCATTAGATGTTTCACATCAAAAATATATTCATCATCATAATTTTTATTTATCCCGAACTTTTAACCTGAAGTATTACGCGGGACAAACAGGCCGGGACAAAAATATTTCTAACGCGGAACGGAGTCCGCGGGCACTGCTAGTGGAGGATAATAAATGGTAAATGTTGTTGTGGATATATTTTTAACAAGAACTTTAGGTAAATATAGCATTATTTAGTTTAATATTTATGACATTTAGAGCGTTAAATTTTCTTGCGAAGCTGGCACCAGCTAGCAGAAATATATAAGCAACTAGCCACTGCCCGCGGCTCCGCCGCAGCCAAAAGCTAGTTTTTGGGTTATATACCTATCTCAGGGTCCCGATATAGTAGCGGGATAAATAATGTATACCAGTTTTTAAGTCTTATCGAGAGCTATCAAATAAAAAAGTTGCATCAAAATCTGTTCAGTAGTTTTTGCGTGATGCGCGAACAAACAAACAGATAAAAAGACAGACAAAATATCTAAAAAAATCGTTTTGTGTTTAGACACGTCTATATGTATAGCCTATTACAGTCATTTTTTCTCAAATATCTTAAATGTACAGACACAGCTCTGTTACAGCTTTATAATAGTATAGATAATAGATTAAAATTTATAATAATAATAGAAAAAAAAAAGAAAATTGGATAGCCATGGACTACTGGCACACAAATTATATGCAAACTTGAAACATTCATTACGACAGGAGAACGTTAAACACATTATTTGAATAATATAAAACAATCTCTCCTAAAACTCAGTACGTACAAGAGGTTATGTTACTAAGTGGTAAGCACAAGGTTACAGTAGCACTGACCTCCGCTTTTATGACCTTTAATTACTCCCAGTGCACCAAAAGACTATTCACTTTCATTACATCAACATAAACCGTAGCGACCCCATATTATACAGGCTGTTTGCAAATGAGCTAGTAATAAGCTAGTGTTGTGACACACTTAATCTTGCTTTTAGGTCAAGGTGACGGATGATTTCCATATGCAAGCCGTGTTTGTTTGTAAATATTGCTTCGTATTAATTTCCAGTGGGACCGATTTATAAGCATTCGTCTGAACGAAGTCCAGAATATAAATACTTCTCTTCGAGACACAACAAGGATCTCTTTTTTTTTTCGTAGTATAGTAAAGTAGCCTAGTTATTTTCTGGGCTCCTGAATACACAAATCTTAGCAAAGTCGAATGATAATTAGTGAAAATATAACAAACTAGCCTTTGCCCGCAGCTCCGCAGCAGTCAAAGCTAGTTTTTAGGTTATATCTCAGGTTCCCGATATAGTAGCGGGATAAAATGTATACTACCAGTTTTTAAGTCTAATAAAGTGCTACCAAATAAAAAAAGTTGTATTAAAATCCTTTCAGTAGCTTTTGCGTGATGCGTGAACGAACAAAGAGACAAAAAACAAACAAAAAACATCTGGAAAACGGTAGATCCCGAAGGCCATCACTGCAACATCCTGCTAATTTGATACTTAAGCGCTCAAAATTGCACTTATTACGTTTTTAAGCTCGAATGTCATTTTGAGCTCTGTTAGCTCAAATAGATAACTGCTCTATGCTTTTGAGATCTTTGAGCTCAAAAGTCTGATAGAGATTTAATAAAACACTATACGTTGAATTTTCAAATCGCAATAACTTTTGAATGAATGAACCGATTGTCTCGTAATTTACGGCATTCAACGCAGCTTTTTGAGTTCTTTGAAGAATCTTAAAATTCGAACTGGTCACACTGAAAACTTCATAAAATTCTTAATTTTTTTTTTAATTTTTTCGACAACGATATCTCGCGAACGAAGCTTCCTAGGACCTCAAAACGTCAACATCCGTTGCAAACTCGATTTTCGAAAAACGGGGTAAAACCAATAACTTCCCAACATTTGAAAATTTTCAATTTTCTTAGCGGGATGTTAAACATTTGTGTTCAGACACCCCTATATAGTCTAATACAGTAATTTTTACTCAAATATCTTAAATGTATGACACTTTATAATAGTTAGGATAAACTCATTTCTACAGTTATCATTATTAAGAACTACTTAGTATTAGATCACACTGTTATACATGAGCTCTACAACGTAGAAAATCTGGAATGAATATTACACGCCAGAACAGAAATCCCTAAAATACCTTCAGAATTGGCTGGTTAATAATATTTCTGTTTTTTTATTATTTATATATTTGCATGTCGGGTGAATAACAAATATACCAGTAATCTAGTCGGGCTAGTTTGTGTTCAACTAACCAGACTTTGGACAATCATTGTAGATCATACAAGGAATTGTCCTGTGTGCTATTTGTTTTCTTTCTTTTCAACCCTTTCTCTGTCACGCTATTGGGCAGGGATCTCCTCTCATAGTAAGAGACAATGCCCACCACGCTGGCTCAATGCGGGTTGGCAGACTTCACAAGCCGTCGAGAAAATCTCTCAGGCATGCAGGTACAGTAATCTTTTTTTTTGTTTTTTTTTCACACAACGTCCTCTGGTCCCAAATTAAGCTTAACGCTTGTGCTATGGGTACCAGATTACGGATATAACACATATACTACTTTATTTTTTGTAAATACATACATATAATATATATAAAACACCCAGACGCAGTACAAATATCTGTATTCATCACTCAAATAACTGTCCTGAGTGGGAATCGAACCCACGACCTCGTGCAAGGAAGTCGGTTACACTACCGACTACGCCACCAGGCCCGTCAAATTGTAAACAAGTACACACTTAATTTCGAAAAGTCTGAGGTATGTGCCGTACGAGGTCTGAACCTTGGACTCGGAATCGAATCTTGTTTTTTTTTTATTGCATGTAATGGCAGATGAGCCACGATCCATCTGATGGTAAATGGTAACCGTCGCCCATGGACTCAACTATACCGAGAGTATTGTCAAGCCGCTGCTCACGAATTCATTTCACAGATATGAAATGAAATATAAACGGCTATCTCCTGCTACAGCCAAAACGCAACGATGTGCTTCATGGCCGGTCACACGGGAGATGTTGGTACCAACCCGCTCAGGCCCGATACCAAGTGAGTACTCCCACTTGGTACCCAGTCCTACCACCAGTCATTCAATGGATGACAATTGCTTACTTCCCTTAGTCGCCTCATATGACACCCGTGGGAAAGAATGGGGTGGTGACACTTATATTCTTAGTCCGTCACCACTCGTTACCACTGTTTTTGCAGTCCTTAATTTTACCGCTAGGCTTTATCACTTGCAAACCAACATTAAAAGACTTCGAGCGGCCACCTCGGCTCTTAGGAAATATTATAATGACCTGAATTAAACATATAAATGGATGGTTGTAACATATAAATAAACTAATTATGCATTTGGGTTACATGAATTGTCACATGCCGACATAATATCGCTCCCTATCTAACTGTGTATTGTAATAACAATAATCAAAGTACTTGTTTAAGTAGTACAATGATATAACAATAGACTTGACGTAACTATGCAAGGCAGTTGGTCACAGGGAAGCCGTACTTTAGAAATTTAGCAGTGCTATAGAGTATTCTTAGCCCTGTACACGGGAAGAAGATACAGCATGCGAATTGAGTTGAAGGCTGATGATTGAATGACAAAAAGTTTAAAATACTTTGGAAAATCCAAAAGTGCACGCCTCATAATCTTCATTTTTCACAATAAAATTGATTATTTGATAAGTAACTAATAATGTATTGGTCTTATTGTAAGTAGTTTTCAATAAATTACATAGCGCTAATTTCAAAAAGTACCTTCTCATGTCTTATACGCCATCTAGCGCTAATTTTAAGAAGTACTTCTACATTGGTCTATAGAAATAGTTCTCACGAAATAAGGATAGCACTGATTTTAGTGTCGCGTCGAGCCTAAATATTCACTATTTTGATTTTTGTTTATTTAATAACAATTAAACCACATCGAATCAGACCGTAAAAAGTGATAGGGCTCTATTCGTAATCATAATAATTCGTAAAAGAAAAAAAAAAAGACTCGATTAGTAAAGTATTTTGGTCGTTATCGTGTTAAGATACATTACCTACAACAAACGGACGTCCAAGACAGAACTTTTTCAAACAGTTTTTTTTTGACAAAAAACTGTATAATTAACGAAAAGCAATACGGATTTCAAAAAAAGAAAAATACCTCGCAACTGATATCAAAATTTAGCAATGAGGTCAACAAGTATTTGGACAACCGCGAACATGTACTTGTTGTATACATTGATTTTTCGAAAGCTTTCGATATTTTAAATTATAATAACACTTTATATGAAATTACAACAGAATGGTATACAGGGTCCATTACTGGAATGGTTTAAAAACTACCACAACAATCGATGCACGTCAGTGAGTGTCGCTGTCTCGTTGAGCGACATGATTCCGACCGACAAAGGCACCGCCCAAGGTTCGATTCTCGGGCCGACCGAATATGTGCAATACATTCACCGAGGGGTCTGCATACCACTTTGCGGACGATACATGCCTAATTACCGCACATAAAAACATATATGAGGCACAGGGGAAAATGCAGCGTAACTTCGATCTTCTGTGTGGGTGGGCCCACGATGTAGACCTAGTAATTAACACTACATAAACTAAATTAATGCATTCACCTTACCTGACATCATCCGATGTGCCAGCTATTATAGCACATGAACACTTATGTCTACATCAAAAAGGTAACACATGTAGTTGCAAAACACTAGAGCTGGTATCTCAGCATACATACTTAGGCTTGACTATTGATAATTACTTGCACTGGGGACCTCACATCGATCAGGTATGTAGTAAACTGCGATCTATATTAGCAAAGCTATATATACTGAGGTACAAAATGCCATATAAAACACTCAGGACAATTTACCTAGCACTAGCTGACTCTGTGATTAGTTATGTGCTAAGTAGCTACGGACGTACCTACAAAACATATATTGATAAAATTTATAAGTTGCAGTTAAGCATACTCAAATCAATTGTACCCTATCACACTAAATTACAATTTAAAGATGACGAAAAAGGCCTTTTTAAACACTGTCAAATAATAAATGTCTTCGACAAAATAAACGTGTGTGTTTTGAGTGAGGAGTATAATCATATTACAAATCTAAAAAATAATGTGAGGCCAAAGTCTTTGCGTCGGCTGCCTTACTTACCTGTTTATGAGCTACCGCATCATACAAATGTTTACGGGACCCGGACGTGGGAATACATGCTACCCTCTATATTAAATAGCCTCCCTATCGAAATCTGCAATACTATGAATGCAATAAATTGTAAACCGACATTAACAAAATATTTTTTACATGATCCAGAATAGGTAAATAATTATGTTCATTGTACCGAGTTGCATGTGTCTTACATACCACTGTTAAACTCTGGATGGTTTGTGTGGTATGTTTATAATTAATCATTCTTGCTTTTGTTTTTGTGTTATAAAATAAATTAAAAAAAAAAACTATTTATTTGTGAATAAAGAAAAAGAGATTTTAAGTAGGAGCGGGAATCGAACCCGCATCTTTTCCAATCCGGGGAAGTGCTCTAAGACACTAAGCTATCCTACTGATCTTTCGATCATCCCAATTTATTAATTACATTTGTCTTTTTCTTTATTCACAAATAATTTGTACTTTAAAAAGTAGCGGAGCATGTCAATTGCTAAAAGAAATAGAACTAAAAAAGTTTTTTAACTAGTTTAAATAACAAAAATGGCATCAAAAATATCACGAGTGTTAAAAATAGTGTTTGTTATTTATATGTGTGTGTAGATATTATTTTACAAGTGACATTTTAAGTTAGAAAAATCGGTTGTTCTGCGTGAAACGAGAATAGTACATACCTCAACGCTTCGCTTATGAGGCGTGCAATAAGAAGTAAAATGATTAGAATAAATTATTATAAAAATAAAATATACGCTGCGAGCGAGTTTAAAACCGTTAGTCCTGACATGCCGTTTCATTTCACTTACTCATGAAATGCCGTTCCATTTCATCCTCTACTAGTAAGTAGCTGGCGATGTCGCGTACTTATGAGCATGGAACTAATTGATATAATATTCTTAGTCTAAGAATTGATAGGTCCATGGTAACGAGATATGGTTTAAGACGTAGACAGAGTATATAATAGACATGTTCTCAGAGTATGCAGTGTTGAAATAGCGACAGTTTGACATATGATAACCGGGATAATTTTAGAAGATAACTATGATTTTAACGTTGTAGACTAAAAATGCACTACCTGTTTTAGCCGGATAACTAGAGAAGAAATTGCAGTTGTGCTCATATTTTGCTTAAAATGTATTAAAACGTGTAACACATTATCGTATAATTATAAAGTACCTAATGAACGTTTTTTTATGCAAATACAAAAACAAGCTTACTTACCGATGGTGGGGATGGTTGACCACCTTATATTATTTTTGTTTGGACCCAATTCGACTGGGTCCCAACAAAAATAATGCATACGCGAAAAGGATAAAAAACTTATACTTACATGACATGTGTCTCGTTCACTCTTGCTATGACCAATATGCGCATCCTTTTCTTCATTTTTAGTATTAAAATAGTAGCGAGTCTATTATATCCTTTGCCTACGGTTTAAGAAGTTAGTTAGTTATCTATAGGAATTTATTGTTTTTAATTGAAACTGGACTTTGATCCACTAAAGTAATTCCTATACAAATTTCTGCGAATTAATTTAGATCGACACGCCAACCTAATCAGCGAATAACGAGAAAATTAATATTGCCCTGTATGTAGACGAGTAATTACTCACATTAATACGTTTTACAATGACATAAGAGTGCCTTAACTTGCAGGTTCATTGAGAATTTGACTCGTAATGATCTTGAAATTAATGGTCATTACGGAATATTTGATCGTAAAAATTTAACTGCGAAATTACGCACCTTGATAGCAGACATTAAGTCTACCATACTAACTTGTGGGGTTCGTAAATGCTGACCAAGAGCTGAATATTGACCTGTGTGCGAATATCAATGATTACTTATTGCCTAGATACATTAATCACGGGGAGAACATAGATCTTTTATTTCGTATGGTGGCGAACGAGCCTCGGCCCACCTGATGGTAAATGGTAAATGTCGCTCATGGACTCAACTATATCTAGAGTATTGTCAAGCCGCTGCTCACAATTTCATTCCACAGATATGAAACGAAAAAATTAACGGCTATCTATTGTTACAACGAAAACACACCGATGTGCTTCATGGCCGGTCACACGGGAGATGGTGGTATCAACCCGCTCAGGCCTGGTAGCAAGTGAGTACTCCCATTTGGTACCCAGCCCTACCACCAGTAATGCAATGGGATGGGAACACTTGTATTCTTACTCCATCACCACACAGTTTCCTCTTAGTACTAGCCGTATTAAGATCGCTACTTAAACATAAATATATCATAGAATAGGTAAACGTGATGACGGACTCCAAGTAGTACAAGGATCACACATCGTTTCTTGCGGATGTCAACGAGGTGGCTATGAGAAGTAAGCAACTGCACAAATGGCGGAGTGGTTTAGATACCGACCTCCCGTCCCAGTGTTGTGGGTTTGATTCCCATACAGGACAACTCTGTGTGATCTAAAAATCTTGTTCTGAGTCTGGGTGTTCTTTGTGTCCATGAAATTGTATGTTTCTAAAGTCCCCACACGACACAAGGATTTTTCCTTAGTGCAGGTCTTTAAAACAAAATAGGGTCCCACTGCGTTACTGATGGTAGGAGTGGGAACCATTGAGAGTACTCACTTTTTATCAGACCCGAGACCGTGAAACAACTCGGTGTGTTATAGTTGTAGCGAGAGATAGACGTTAATATTAACCTTATTTATTTGAAAGGCCTTGATTAGACTTAAAAACTGGTATACATTTTATCCCGCTACTATATCGGGAACCTGAGATATAATCAAAAAATTAGCTTTTGGCTGCGGCGAAGCGGGCAAAGGCTAGTTATATATAAAAAATAATTGAGAAAACCAAACCTTAACGGAACCAGAAAAAGACCAAAAAAAGATCACGGAACGAATCATATGACTGACATACTAGGAAAACAGAATACAGTAACAGTGCGTCACCAATACTTACGCAGTAGAGAAACAGGCGAATATAACTCTTATAACTTACACATAAAGTACGTCAAAACAAACCGCGTAAAATATGTTTAACATGTTACAAAGAAAATGAAAACAAACTAGAGCTAGATCCCAGCTTATGAAGCCCAAATATAATGAACTTTAACTATATACTCATACAGTTCAAATTAATAGGGATATTTTGAATGAATGGTGTTAGGAGGCAAAGAGCTCTTCTGTGTTTATAAACGCCTGGTACCGTACCGTAGTAAGAGGGTCGGGACACGCGATCCACTATCCACAGATCAGCCATCTAATGCAAGGTACCCCCCATATAACTCTAGCCTAAATATGGGGAAAACTATCGTCTTAACTTGGGTCACAAATCACAAATGACCTTTCAGATAAGTTTATCTGAATTTAGATGATGATTTATGCATCTAAGTCATTTGAGACCTTAGATAAATAACCTATTTGAGACCATAGATATACTCGTAGTATACTGACGTATATAATATGTATACTATATCTATGTTTGAGATATGTCTAATTCAAATTCAAAATTCAAATTCAACAATAACTTAATTTCAAAGGCTTAAAAAAAAAAGAAGGCTATTATAACAGCACTTAAAATCGTCAAAGTTACTTACTAATAACTAACACGAGCGCTTGAGGCAAGTGCATTCGCAGTGTCGCGATTGCAATCGCCACAAGCGGCACACCGAACACACAGTGAAATATTAAAGGCACAAATGTTTGCTTGATTTGGTTCTGCGGTTTTTTTATCATATATACGCGCAAAATGAGAATTGACGACGAACGGACGGTCGAAATGGATAACAAAATGAATTTGAAACCCGCAATTATAAGCCGCTGCGCTAATTGAAGCAAAATCAAAATAACAAAGATATTCATTTATATATTCAGTATCGAGAAACACATTATTCGAATCGCCGATTTCCAAATTATGTCATCATTAGCATTCGACCCCTGACCTTTGTTAGGGTTGATAAATGTCTTCCGGTACCTACTTACTTATCACTATTTGTGTTACGCATATTTGTATGTTATTTACAAAGTACAATCTATTATACAAATAAAAAAATTAGAGTGTCTGTTTGTACTGTCCAAATAATATCTTTTTAATAAATGTTATGAAAGTATACAGGTACCAGGTATACGTTACCTGTAAGAAAATATCAATTTTTAAAGTTTTTGTCTCCTTGTCTATCTTTCTGTTTGCTCTGGCTAATCTCCAGAACCACTGGCAGATAGCTGATATTATAAGGAGTAATTTACGAATGCTGCATAGGTATAAAAGTCGAAAAAGCGAAATCGCAGGTAGCAGCTAGTATTTAATAAAAAAATAACTCATTCATTCGTAATAGCGCAGTAACTAATACCAGCCATTTGCGAATTATTACGTAAAAAATAAAACAAACGCAGAAGTGGGCATCGTAATAAAATTAATCAGTCAGAAAATTCCGTTCATCCACTCGTTTCGTGATTAGCTAGAACAAAGAAACAGACAGGCAAAATATTGGTTAAAAAGGGCTTTTCGGTGTACTGTAATATTGTTCGATAGCTAGACAAATAATATTTTAAAGCGCTTTTCGCAATATAAACGTGGGTTCGATACAGTGCGTCTTGTAAAATTACTGCTAGACGTGAATTAATCAAATTATACTTTGAAGGAAGCGCCAATGGCCACCTTAAAACAAATAGCGCAACGTGATGGACTGGCCACATTTGTAGATTTTTGGGATCAAATTAAAATTCTTTCCAGGTACGAAATTGCATTGGGGCTGTGTGGACCGGCTTTAGAATTGTCTCCCCCACCCCCCTCTCTACCCACGGGAGTCATAAGAGCCAACTGAGGGAATACCGGGGAAGTGGGCAGCAGCACTCCCTCGAGTATTAACAACACCCACTGCCAACCCGCCTGCAAAGCGTGGCAATTACGGCATTATCCCCCATGACGGGACCGCTCGTTGTGGCGTTCTCTTGGGGAGGCCTATGTCCAGCAGTGGACGTTGAAAGGCTGATGGATGGATGGACGAAATTGCATAGAAAATGCATAAAATAAAAAATACTAGCCTTTGCCCGCGGCTCCGCCACAGGTTTTAGGTTATATCTCCTCGCGAAAAAAAAAGTTTCCCGATATAGTAGCGGGATAAAATGTATAGCAGTTTTTAAGTCTAATCAAGAGCTATCAAATAAAAAAAAATGCATCAAAATCGTTTTAGCAGATTTTGCGTGATGCGTAAACGAACAAACAGATAAACAGACAAAAAATAAAAAATAAAATGTTTTATGTCAGACACGCGTAAATTACTGTACTTACTTATTTTTTTCTCAAATATATTAAATGGTCAAAAAACACAGCTCTGTTACAGCTTTATGAATAGTTAGGATGAATCAAAATCGGCCCCACACTACCCTGTTCATTGCCCCGAACGACGGGGTGTGCGGTTAGTTAATGAATTAAAATCAAACTCAAAAACATCTTTATTTCATAGGCTTATTATATAGCAGTTAAAATCGCCAAAATTTACTAAGAACTAACACGAGAGCTCGAGGCAAGTGCATCGCAGCTATCCTTGGACACATCGGTCAGTTACCATTGCAGCTTGACGAGCTAAAAATAAACATTTTCTTTACAAGCAATTACAGTCCTACTGTTGGACTCAGGCAGGTCTTTCGAAGTGAAATGAACGCATAAGTCCACCACGCCTTCATAACCTGTCAAAATAATCTCTCAGACATGCAGGTTTCTTGTCGATGTTTTTATTCGCCAGACAGTAATACATAATTTGTAAATTAATACCATAAATGATTTCCAAATGTTAGTGGTCTGACTTGCGCGGTCTCTACGTTGGTCTCGGGATCGAACTCGATATTTCTGTCTTTACATTCCTTTGTGCTACCACCAGGCTTTCACTGCTGCAAAAACAAATATACAAACTTTTAATATTAGGGTTTATCATTCTACCACCGAAGGAATGTAACATAGTTCCAGTGGCCCGTCAATAAAGGCGGAGAGACAGCATACGGCGGGTTTCTTTAGTGGGTGTAGGCCCCACACTACTCTGTTCGTTACCCCGAAC
This sequence comes from Leucoma salicis, assembly GCA_948253155.1. Classification (NCBI taxonomy): domain Eukaryota; kingdom Metazoa; phylum Arthropoda; class Insecta; order Lepidoptera; family Erebidae; genus Leucoma; species Leucoma salicis. The sequence continues at coordinate 8,297,614 of OX411822.1, read as the reverse complement.
GACGGGGAGTGCGGTTAGGAACATTTTTTCCAACCTTAACAAAAAAAAGGGTATCATTCTGAGACAAACTTGTATCCGCTATTTTATATCTCAATAAATAAAGTGTTTTCGACGTTCGCCTTACGTGTAGTGTAGGATTCCATGAAATGTTACGAGATTTTTAGCCAAGGAATAAATAATAGTGCCCTGATAATAACCAAAAGACCTTCGTTCAGCTAATACTTGTACAATAGGAATATTCTTGGGTCTTCTGTGGGTTATCAGCAAGGTTTGGAAGCAATAATACGATTTACGATAACACCATTATTTCGCAATTTGTTGTAATACATGATTTTTTTAAACGTATTGATCCGGTTTGATCTGTATTTTAGCACTTGACATGCTCAGCTACTTTAAAGTACAAATTATTTGTGAATGTGAAAAAAGAGAACTTTCCCGCTCGCACTAAAATTCTCTTTTTCCAAAGACGTTGTGTGAAATGTCCGTGGAATTTATTTAATTATATATTTTTTTAGCATACTTAGTCATATAAATTAAAAATGTTAACTCGAAAATGACAGTCACCAGCAGGATTTGAATCATTCCATCCATCCATCAGCCTTTCAACGTCCACTGCTGGACATAGGCCTCCCCAAGACAACGCCACAACAAGCGGTCCCGTCATGGGCGTCAATGCCGTAATCGCCACGCTTGGCAGGCGGGTTGGCAATCGCAGTGGATGTAGTTAATACCGATATTCCCTCAGTCGGCTCTTACGACTCCCGTGGGTAGAGAGGGGTGGGACAATTCTAAAGCCGGCCCCACACGGCGGAAAATCATTATCTCCTGAATGCCGTCCCGTACCGTATCGTACCTGGTTGGTATAATATATGCAAATACTTCGGACCCCGAGTAACTGTCACGATGGTTGAATTGGCAAAGCACCTGGGACGGTATCTGGGAGATGCAGGTTCAAATCTTGCTCGTGACTGTTCTTTTCGATTTCACATTTTCACACGATTTTCATTCGCATATATGTATTTTGTAGCAATTAAACAGTCTTTGGATACGTCAGCATTTTAATATTCAAACATGATAATAAGTCTAATTGATAAGGAAAAGACCCAATGACTAATATATAAGAGACATACGCAGTAACGCAATTTAAATGCAAAAGACTGTGAAGACGATATTTCTCTGTCATTCGCAACTAATATGACTGAACAGATTTGGATGAAATTTTGTAGTTAAATAGATAAGACACTAAATTAAATATAAGATGCATTTATCCCCATACTGAAGATTAATTGAATTACTACCCCAATCTGGAGCTTCTATTGTAAATGCTTAAACAATCAATCAAACATTTGTTTTGTATTTCTCTCGTGCGGCCATCTCCTTAATATGCGCAGACGGCAGAATCTTGTTAAAAATTATTTTTACCGTGTTTTGTCTGTGTGGGGACGGACTAAGAAAACAAATGTCACCATCCCATTCTTTCCCACGGGTGTCATGAGGCGACTAAGGGAAGTAAGCAATTATCGTCCATTGCATGATTGATGGTAGGTCTGGGTACCAAATGGGAGTACTCACTTGGTATCGGGCCCGAGCGGGTTGGTACCACCATCTCCCGTGTGACCGGCCATGAAGCACATCGTTGCGTTTTGGCTGTAGCAGGAGATAGCTGTTTATTGTTTCATTTCATATTTGTGAAATGAAATGGTGGGCAGCGGCTTGACAATTCTCTCGGCATAGTTGAGTCCATGAGCGACGGTTACCATTTATCATCAGATGGGCTGTGGTTCGTCTGCCACTACATGCAATAAAATATATATATATATATATGTACTTCTAAAAATCCTAGGCGACCACTATCAACAGTAATCGCAGTTATACCAATTAAACGTAATTATACTAACAGACATAACATAAGCAATAATAGTCTAGTGACTCAACCATGGACTGTACAGACCACAGAACATTTTTGGTATAGACAATCCCGTCTCCGTCCTCTCACCGATCCTCTTCCCGCTGTACACCAGCGACATGCCTCAGTATCGGCTACTGCAGACAGCACTTATTGCAGACGATACAGCTATCTATTATGCAGGGTTTAACCCTATCACAGTGCATAGGAAACTCCAATCCGCGGCCACTGCCCTCAGTACGTGGTTTAGCAAGTGGAGAATAGAGATCAACCCCGAGAAGAGCCAGGCGGTCATGTTTCATAGAAGACTACCCCGACTGTATCCCCCGGAGAAGATCAAACAGATTAGCATCTTTAGTAAACCTATTCCTTGGAGTAGGCGAGCCAAGTACTTAGGTGTAATTCTAGATAACAGACTCACATTCGCCCGTCACATTCAGGTGGTACGCTCGCGCGCAGCCTTTGTCATGGGACGTTTGCACTGTCTGTTAAACTCTCACTTAAGAATAAGGTCAGTCTCTACACTGCCTGCATACGTCCTGTTATGACGTACGCCAGTGTATTACTTTCACACGCCAAGGCACACAGGATCCATAGATTACAAACACTACAGAATAGTTTCATGCGCAGAGCTACGGGTGCAGACTTGCAATTGCCTACCATCAAGCAATTTATGAAACGGTGTTCACGTAGTTTCTTTGACTCCACCATTACTCACGCCAACCCTCTAGTGGTTGAGTCGGCTAGGTACAACCCCTCTAATTTATCGCGCGTACGCAGACCGCGAAATAGCTTCGACGAAGTATAACTCATGCTCAGATCAGAGCATACACAGCTCGCGCAGCTAATACAAGTAATTACCCACGGTTTCGTCCCCGCCGACGGGGGCGAAAGACGTGTCGCGGTCAAATCATAAACGTGGGAAATCCCACTTTGCCAGCAACAGCCCGGGCCGAGGTCCTTACCCCACAGGGGGTGCCCTCGGGTAGCGTTGCTTAAATGTCGGGTTGAGAGCCCTCTGCGCTCACCAATTGTCCGGGCAAGGTTGTCATAGCAATCTGAGGCTAACAACCAACATCACAAAAAAAAAAACTATCTATTGACGTCTTTGTCATGACTGTGCCCCTGGTATTTCCATTTCCAAGTTCACCATTTACAATTTGTAACGGAATATTTTTGATATCATTGGCAACAAAAAATTAATTCTATTTACCACTAACGTTCCACTTGACGCACACAACGATCATGCTCACGGCCCCGGTTTTTCCTGTCCCACATGTTACTTGCCAAACGTGGATTTCATTGAATTTGAATGCTTATATTTGCTTGTTACAATAAAATTATTTTAAAAAGTAAAGAACAAAGTGGAAAAAGGGGAACTACACTGCAAGCGTGATTCGAGCCTGCGTCCCTTCCAATCCGGGGAAGTGCTCTAGACCGCTAAGCTATCGCAGTGACCGTACGTGTGAGTGCAGTGTGTGAGTTAAAGTGTTTTATTCCTAAAAGACACAGCGCACCTGATTTCTTAGACAGACTTGGCATTACTAGATGCAAATTCGAGGCGCAATCTAGCGAGAATAATCAGAACTACACAAATATTATCCAGTTATCTTAATTTTGGAAATACATATTTGCTACTAATCTAGTAAAAAGTTCTGTTCTGATTCATTTGATTATAATTAATTACATTTTGCAGCACGGACTCGTCTTGAATTTCGAGTAGGTAAATCTAAGTATCTACTAATTATTATTTTATGTAAATCTATACAAATAAATAAAATTCAATATTTTAATTTCTAAATAACAGCCTTATGGTTCCTTTCCTTTTTTCTTTTTTTCCTTCTTTATTTTTTCCTTTTTTTTTTATTAGTCCCTTCGTGGGTTCGATTCCCACTCAGGACAATTATTTGTGTGATGAACACAGATATTTGTAATCTGGTACCCATAGCACAAGCGTTAAGCTTAGTTTGGGACCAGAGGACGTTGTGTGAAAAATGTCCGTGAATATTTATTTATTTATATGAAAGTATATAACGTTACCTGTAACAAAACAACGTTCTTTAAAGTCTGGCTCTTTGTTACGACTAATCTCCAAAACGGCTGCATCGATTTGGACGGGACTTTCACTGGATCACATTAGGTGATGTAATGACGAAGTCATGCGTAGCAACTAGTTAAAAATAAATAATTTGTGCGCAATATTATTTCCATAAATATTGTCTAACACGGGAATCCCCTCACCTCAGAATGAGACTTATTTACGTTATAGTCCATCGTACTGTGTAAATGCAGAATTTTCTAGGCATGCAGATATTCAGGATAACTTGAAAACAAATTACGCATAAATATAATTTCGAAAAGCTTTAAATTCGGTACTTGCGAAAGAACTCTGTCTTAATTTATTTTACATATAAATCTATGTGTAGTTATCGGTTATTGTCCATAGAGTTTCTATTTTTAGTCAATCAATCAACACTACGTTAAGAATAACAATCTATAAATAAGCGAAATAGTCAGTGGATTTTCCATTCTGTAATTTCAGACAAAGACACCATAGTTTTTTTGGTTTGAATCCTTTACAAATTTGTTTGGAAAGTGTTATTCGTGTATCCTGTTATAAGAACTATGATTCAGTTAGCGGAGCCTTCAAAGAGTAAAATACTTTTTTAATTATCATCATTCTCGACGTTTCCCATTGATAAATGGCATGTCTACACGTGTCAACATTAGATCATCTCGAGTGTTTTTTTTATTGTTCGATAATTATAGAATCTTTTTAAAATAACGACCTTCCTTTGTTTTCAGATTGCTCACGTGACATCTTACTACTAAGAAATTCTAATTGAAATATGGAAATTATATGAAGAAATAAAAAATGTAAGGAAATCATATCAATAACATAAACAATCCCATTATTATATACCCGAAATCTTGTGAAGATTAAACACAAAGTGGAAAATGTGAAATCGAAAATAACGAGCAGGAGCTGTTATTTTCGATTTCACATTTTCCACTTTGTATACATTAAGTATAGCATGTCAAAAATCAATGTGCTAAAAATATATATGAAAATATCTAAATATCTTGTGAAGATGTTTAGATATTTCGATATATTTTTAACCATTTGACATGCTAAGCACAAAGTGCGAAAATTTGAACTTATTTAAGTACCTATGAATCTTAACTGTAATCTTACTTACTTATCATCACGCAATTTCCCTCGCGGGGTAGGCAGAGAGAACAGGGTGCCAAGAGGCTCTATTCTTGCATACATCTCTCGCTTCCTCAACATTCATAACTCTCTTCATACACGCTCGTCGGTTTCGGAGACTCCTGACTCCATCTTCCTTCCATACATGACCAATTTGGTCTAGGTAGGTAAGTCTCGGTCTCCCCCTATACCTACATCCTTCCACTTTCGCATTGTATATCTTCTTAGATAGTCGCTCGTCCGGCATTCTTTCCACATGTCCGAACCATCGGAGCATTCCCTTTCGATCTTTACACCAATACTCTCTTTCATACCTACTCGCTCTCTTACGTCATTGTTACGAATGCAGTCAGTCAGCCTCACTCCACAGATTCTACGCAGAGATCGCATTTCGACCGCATTGATTTTACTCTCACGCTGCTTTTTACATACCCAACTCTCGCTTCCATATAATAACGTTGGGACAAGCACTGTGTTGTGTATTGCGACACGTGCCTTCTGGCTGAGGTGGTGGCTGCCGTTCACTCTATTTCCCGCATTCACTCTTCTCTCTACATCAGTGGTGTACCTTCCATCCCGACTGAATCCACATCCAAGATATACAAATTCATTCACTTGTTCTAGCACACCATTTCCTATTGCTACTCTAACATCTGTTCTGGCTTCTTCTCTTTCAAAAACAATTACTTTGGTTTTGCTCACATTCACACGTAGGCCCCTTTTCTTACAATCTTCTGCCATTACGTCGACTAGGGTTTGCAGGTCAGTCGCAGACTGCGCTAATAAGACCGCATCGGCTGCATATAGCAGCGAGTTAACCACTGAGTCGCCCATCTGAACTCCCACATTCATTTAATTCAACCTTTGTAGACATTTATCCAGATATATGATAAACAGTCTGGCTGATAGAACGCAGCCCTGTTTAACACCGATATTGACATCAAACCAGGGTGACATTCCATCATCTAGCCGCACACAAGCTCTGCAGTCCATATAGTTGGACTGCACCGCTTGTAGCAGTCTACCGTTAATACCATACTCCGGCAAAATGTCCCAAAGTTCCTTTCGTACAACAGTGTCAAATGCTTTCTCCAAATCCACAAAACTGCAGAAAACCCTCTGGCCTACAGCCAACTGCTTCTTCACAATGTTGCGCAGAGAAAACACTTGATCCATGCATCCTTGTCACACCTGAAACCTCCTTGTACCTCACACAAAAAATCATCAGACACCATCCTCATTCTCCTTTCAATAATCTTACCATACACCTTAGCTGCCAAACTGGTCAAGCTTATGGCTCTGTAGTTTGCACAGTCATAACGTGAACCCTTGTTTTTAAACTAGGGCACGATGATGGCGCTTCTCCAGTCCTTGGGAACCATTCCTGAGCTCCAACATAAACTGAGAAGCATCAGGAAAGATTTCCAGACACATGAGCCTCCTTAACTGTAATAATTAAGCACATTTAACGTATTCCGTGCTCGTTGCTGCCAAATAACAATCTCTCTTTAAGGGTGGTTAAAATCTCGAGGGAAGTGCTGCTGGCGGTGTCGCTCGACATCGCCAACGCCTTCAATAGTCTGCCATTCGGCTGCATCAAGGAGGCACTCCGGTACCATGGAGTGGCCCTCTACCTAAGGCTAAGCTGGTGGCGGAATACCTCGACGGCCGCAGCGTCCTCTTCGTGGACCGGGAAGGAGACGTTGTAAGGAGGGCTATGTCGTGCGGCGTCCCGCAGGGTTCGGTTCTTGGGCCACTCCCGTGGGACATCGGCTACGACTGGGTCCTCCGTGGCCAGCTCCCCCCCGGGCTGGGCGTAATTTGCTACGCAGACGATACGCTCGTCACAGCCCGGGGCAGGACCCTCGAGGAGGTGGCAACGCTGACCACCTCAGGTATCGCGGAGGTGGTCAGGCGGATCGAGGCGCTGGGGCTTAGGGTGGCCCTTGAAAAGTCGGAGGCCCTACTCTTCCATGGGCGCCGACGTGGCCCACCCGCCAGCGCCTCGATAACGGTTAATGGTGTGGGACTTCCGATCCAGGCCCACATTAAATATCTGGGCCTGGTTTTGGATGGACGGTGGCACTTTAACGAGCACTTCCGCTGTCTTGCGCCAAAGCTCGTCGGCACGGCGTCCGCCCTCGGGCGACTGATGCCGAGTTTGGGCGGACCGAGTCTCGCGTGCCGACGACTCTACGCGGGGGTAGTACGGTCGATGGCACTGTACGGCCCGCCCGTGTGGGCGGAGTCCCTGGCCGCTCGCAATAGGGCCCTTCTGTGGTATCCACAGAGGGTCGTAGCGGTCAGGGCAATACGCGGGTACCGCACGGTCTCGACCGATGCAGCCTGCGCGTTGACTGGAACCCCACCGTGGGGTCTGGAGGCGGAGGTGCTCGCCGACGTCTATCGGTGGGTGTTGACGGCGCGGGCCGGGGGCAGTCGCCGTTCGCCGAGCGCAATCTCATCGTGGCGGGAAGATGCCTGCCGCGCCACCGTCCCAAAGTGGAAGTCTCGGCTGGAGACGCCCCGGGCTGGTCTCAGGACCGTGGGGGCGCTCCAGCCGATCTTGGAAGAATGGGCAGTGCGGCAACACAGGGTCCTCACCTTCCGGTTGGTGCAGGTTTTGTCGGGGCATGGTTGCTTCGGCAAATACCTGCACATGATCGCTAGGAGGGAGACGACCCCAGGCTGTCACCACTGCGACTGCGACGAGGACTCGGCGCAGCACACGCTCGAGTCGTGCCCGGCCTGGGATGTGCAGCGCCGGGAACCCGTTGCAGTCATAGGCGTGGACCTGTCGCTGCCGGCCGTTGCGCGAGCGATGGTTGGCAGTGACAGGGCCTGGACCGTGGTCACCGTCTTCTGCGAGGCTGTCATCTCGCGGAAGGAGGTGGCGGAGAGGGCCCGGGAGGAATCCTCCTTCGCGGACCCGATTCGCCGCCGGCGCGCGGGGCGGCGTGCGCGCGCTTACCTGCGTCTGATGGCGCCCTAGCCGAGGCTGTGGACGGTGGGGTCGGGGAGTACCCTGCCGTCCGCGGAAGCCTACCGCGAAGGTGTGACGCCCAAGTTCGCGGGGCGTCGCACAAGAGAGGGTGCCCGAAGGGGCTGCCGCCTGCGGATCGCAGTGAGACGACGCGGTTCCCGTGATCCGCCGTAGCAAGGGCGGGTGAGGGCGCACGGTGGGTTTTTAGTGGGTGAGAGCCCCACACTACCCCGTTGTCTCCCTGGGCAGCGGTGTGTGCGGTAGGACATTTTTGCCCACCTAAAAAAAACAAAAATAAAATGTACACAACATACAAACTTGAAAGTTTTATTACGTACCATTCTTTCTTTCCATTCTTCATCTTCTTTCTTTCCATTTTGTCGGTACCCAGTTCATTGATTCCTATGGCTGAAAAAATTGTTGGAGCGAGAATCAATAAAATCTTTGAAGGCGGTTTTGTGTTTGACAGCCTCATAAGAATTGAGTATTTTTCCTTGCAAGAAGTTGTCAAATTCCGGAAAAAGTGGTTATCTGTTGGAGCAAGATCCTGGAGTACATCGCAGCTCCGCTAATTTAGCGACCTTCTGTTGTGCAGTGTGTGGTCTAGCGTTGTCCTGAAGCCGAAATGGGCTTGAGCAATTGACCTGTTTCGGTTGTTTAACAGCCTAGCTTTTCCATTATGGTTTGTAATTGACAATACAGGGGGTTATATAATAATGTGATAATACTTACTTATCATCAAGCCCTTCCGAAGAAGACAGAGACGAAAAGGGGTTGTTGGGTTCGATTCCCACACATGACAACTCTTTGTATGATTCACAAATGGTTGTTCTGAGTCTGGGTGTGCTATGTGTCTGTTAAATTGTAAGTTCATAAAGTACCCCGTGACACAAGTATTACTGCCAAGTGCAGGATGTTGTCTATGAGAAATAGTTACATACTTAATTGTCCCTGTAAACATGATTTATATAATTACAATATAAAAACGTGTATGTTTTATAGTTAACATAATGATATTATATAACAATGAGGTAATTGTTATTATATGTATGTCGCGTTAGTGAGTCGTCATTTTTAATTCACAAGCTTGAAAAACCCCATACAAGGGGGTTACTAACGCGACGCAGAATAATAGCTCATGGAAATTATTTTATGTCAGCTCATACAGGAAAAGTTTCGTTTAAATATTTTTTAGTAACAATTGCTCGCTACAGTCGCAGTTCTATGTATTTATATATTACTACTCCGCCACAGTTAAAAGCTACTTTTCGTCAGGTTTCCGATATAGTAGCGGGATAAAATGTCTACCAATTTTTTAAGTCTAATCAAAAGGCTATCAAATAAAAAAAGTTGCAAGTAGTTTTTGCATGATGTGTAAACGAACAAACAGACAAAATAATTGTTTTGTGTTTAGAGACGTCCATGCAGCCTATTACAGACATTTTTTCTCAAATATCTTAAACGTACAGACACAGCTTTGTTACAGCTTTATAATAGTATAAATATAGACTAGCCTTTCCTCGCGATTCCGCCGCAATCCAAAGTTAGGTTCTATGCTATATTTCAGGTTCTCGATATAGTAGTATAGGTATGAAAATTATACTAGTTTTAAATCTCCATCCATCCATCCATCAGCCTTTCATCGTCCACTGCTGGACATAGGCCTCCCCAAAATGGAGGTTTTACCATAATCGCCACGCTTGGCAGGCGGGTTGGCATTCGCAGAGGATGTTTTTAGTACACAGGGGAACGCTGCTGCCCGGTCCCCCGGTAATCCCTATACGACTGCCATAGGAAGAGACAGGGTGGAGCTATTCTTGGTGCCATACAGCAAGTTTTTTTTTTACGTTTTTAATCTAATCAGGGGCAATTGAAAAATATAAATCATTAAAATCCGTTCAATAGCTTTTGAGTTACAAGGATTTAAAAAAATGTTTTGTGTTCGCCGTGTGGGGCCGACTTTAGAGTTGTCCCACCCCTTTCTACCCACAGGAGTCGTAAGAGCCGACTGAGGGGAATGCCGGGGGAGTGGGCCGCAGTACTCCCTCGAGTATTAACAACATCCACTGCGATCGCCAACCCGCCTGCGAAGCGTGGCGATTACGGCATTATCCCCCATGACGGGACCGCTCGTTTTGGCGTTCTCTTGGGGAGGCCTATTTCCAACAGTGGACGTAGAGGGGCTGATGGATGGATGGATTTGTGTTCAGAGAGACACCTAAAAAGCCTAAAAGTCCTTTATTTTTCACAAATATCTTAAACAAAGACATATTCTCTGCGTATTAATTATATCTATGAAAATATGACACAAATTCTGAAAATGTCATCATAATCAGTACAGCCGTTTTGGAGTCCATAGAAAACATACATCCAAACATCGATGTTTTTGATTCGATGAAGAAACAACGATTTAATGACATTAAATTTTACTTTTTACATATAATATTTTGATTGTACTGAATATACAGCAAACGTTTCTACGAAAAACCCTTTTACGGCACGTGCATTTTCTTTATTTTATGCTTATCTATATACTTTCAATTAATGTTCCGGAATTATGTAGCTAGGAAGCTAACCTTGACTTTATAACGCAACAACAAAAATAAAAACATAAATAAAAATATAAATATAAAATATAAATATTCACGGACATTTTCATACAACGTCCTCTGGCCAAACTAAGCTTAACGCTTGAGCTATGGGTACCAGATTTCGGATATAATACATATACTTTTTTTTTTTAATACATACATATAATAGATAGAAAATTGTCCTGAGTGGGAATCGAACCCACGACCTCGTGCTCGGAAGTCGGTTACACTACCGACTACGCCACGAAGCCCGTCAAACAGCTAAATCCTTGTACATTTTCCTAATACAATTCATTCAACATTACCTAGGTACTGTCGTAGTAAAACGTGTGAACTTGACATTGAGTCAATTGTAAACAATCATGAAAACGACATTAATGGAAAACGATGTAGGTATAAATCACGCAAGGTTAACTACTTTATGACGTCAGGAGTGACGTAACACAAGGAGGCTTGTTTTGCGATATTGTATGACCTATTTCGGTTGGAGTAACAGCGACCGTGTGGCCTAATGGATAAGGCGTCGGACTTCGGATCCGAAGATTGCAGGTTCGAGTCCTGTCACGGTCGAAATGGTTTTTACTTTTTGGAATTAAATAATAAAAACACAAAGATTATTTTTTTGAATACTCAAATAATAAATAGAAAATTATTATTAAAATAAAACTTGCTCGTTCTTGGATTAATGTTTCGAAACTACCTGATGATAAGCTTCATGGCAACGGCGCCAGTGGTTCGATTCTGATAAGTGAGGCTACTGGTACAGTTTTAAAAGTAACTCCTTGATTTGTCACTATATGTTTACGCGCCAATCAAGCCGGCGTATCAGTTTACTATCTCATATTAATCTAGCGTATTGGACTCTAGGACTCTCATAATTTTTTTTTCTCATTTTCGATAGGTGCCAACTTTGGTCTTGTTCTTGCTTCTCTCTAAGCGCACAATATTCATTGCATACTTTATAGAAGAAAGAAGATTTATTTGAGATTAACGCGCTCAGCCATACAATAAAACCATTTTTTCAGCATTGTATACGTATTTTCATAGATGTAGATATTATTTAACTAGCTATGCAAGTTACCAAAGTTCATAACCCCTTCGATACCTACGTTATTAAATCTTAGATCACAGTGCGCGACGAGCGAACTTTGACCGAACATATTTATTATGACATAGTATACTCTGACCGAACTCAATAGTTCATTTACCTTCTTAGTTATAAAGGATTGGATATCTTCATTAACCGCATTCAAAGTTGCTAAAACTTTTAAATTTGTGCTCGTTAACTTTTGTCATTTTATAAGGTAGGAAAAGTTAGTTTGTGATCGATAAACTCTAATGAACTGATACAGAAACTAGATACTAAACTGGTTTAATAACTTCTTAATTATACAGATACATTAACCAAAAGTAACATAGGCTACATAACAGCATGCTATCTTTTATGTGGACAGAGTAGTGACGTTAGCGCAGGTGAAACGTTCGCACATCATTTTACATTTTAATGGCTTTCTTACTACTCTGTCAAGAAAGTACCGGGAAAAGATTAATAATACACAATTTATTTTTTCACCTTCAAAGTATGCTTCTTCAGAAACGATTGACTTATGTCAACGAATAATCCAATTATCACAACATTTTTTAAACGCTGTTTCCGGAATTGAGTTCAGTTCTCGCCGCGAATTCTCCTTTGTGTCTTCTACCGAATAAAAACGGGTGCCACGAAGTGGTAATTTGAGTTTAGGAAAAAGATAGAAGTCGGCTGGAGCCATATCTGGTGAATATGGTGGTTGCTCGATGGTATTTGTTGAGTGGTAGTTGGGAAAAATTCATTCACAATGATGGCCTTGTGTGAAGGCGCATTATCGTGGTGCAAAATCCAAGAATTTTCTTTCCACAAATCTGGCCTTTTTCATCGAATTTGCTCTCTTAAACGCTGCATAACGCTCAAATAATGTTTTGTATTTACCGTTTGACCTTCTGGCAAGAATTCCGAGTGCACAACACCGCGATAGTCAAAGAAAACAGTCAACATAACTTTGACTTTTGATCGACTTTGGCGTGGTTTTTTCGGTTTCGGTTCAGTTGGAAGTCGCCACTCCGAAGCTTGTTGACAAGTCAAACTCGTAAACCCACGTCTCGTCACCAGTAACAATGCGTTTCATGAATTTTGGGTCGGAATTGGCTCATCTAGCATGTCCTCAGCGACTCTCATGCGATTGAGTTTTTGGAGAAAATTCAGGTCTTTTGGGACTAGCCGAGCGGAAACATGTTTCATACCCAAGTGATTATTTAAAATGGTACGGATCGACTCGTGAGAGACAGAAAGTTCGGCGGCTATCTCTCTCAAAGTTGAATGAGGATTTTCAGTCACTATTTCCTTCACTTTTGCAATGTCAATTTCAGTTGCAGACGTTAATGGCCTACCAGAGCGAGGCAAATCTTCCATCACATCTCGGCCGCTTTTAAACGCTTTGTACCACTCATAAGCACGTGTTTTTGATAAAAATATATATAAAAATATCTAAATATTTATAGGACTGCGTCATTATTAGGTAAAAATGTTAATTGTAAAATTAAGTTTACCGGTCGGCATAATATTATGTTTGACGGCCCTCATGTCGTAGTCGGTAGTGTAACCGACTTCCGTGCACGAGGTCGTGGGTTCGATTCCCACTCAGTACAATTATTTGTGTGATGAACACAGATATTTGTACTGCGTCTGGGTGTTTTCTATATATTGTATGTATGTATGTATTTACGAAAAAAGGGAATATATGTATTATATCCGTAAACTGGTACCCATAGCACAAGCGTTAAGCTTAGTTTGGGACCAGAGGACGTTGTGTGCAAAAATATTTATTATTTATTTATTATTATTAGTGAGTGTATGTAAATACTTCTGACAGATGGCGCAGGCGTCACCCAGGACGTTAAGTATGAATGTGTTATCGAAATTAGCAGTCGAAAGCAGTTGTCACGATGGCTGAATTGTCAAAGCATCTGGTCGGTATCCAGGAGATGCAGGTTCAAATCCGGCTCGTGACTGTTATTTTCGATTTCACATTTTCCACTTTGTGTTTAATGTTAGGACTAAGCATGTCAAATGCTAAAAAATATTTTTTTTTTCTAAATATTACTAATATTATAAACACGAAAGTGCGTTTGTTTGTTTTTTACATTTTTACTACATGACTAGAAACCTACAAAACTAATCAAAATCAATCATCGTGAAATTGAAGTGCAATAAAAGTTTTGCAATACATGTATAGTATGGGACCCATAAAGGAAGGTTCCTTAATCCATCCATCCATCTATCAGCCTTTTAACGTTCACTGCTGGACATAGGCCTCCTCAAGAATGGGGGATAGTGCCGTAATCGCCACGCTTGGCAGGCGGGTTGGCGATCGCAGTGGATGTTGCTAATACTCGAACGAGTGCTGCTACCCACTCCCCCGGTATTCCCTCATTCGGCTATTACGACTCCCATGGGTGGAGAGGGGTGGGACAATTCTAAAGCCAGCCCCACACGGTAGAGGTTCCTTAATATTATGGACAAATATATGGATTGTGTGGGATAGCTATAATTACATAGTTATAGTTCTGCAGTGACATAGAGTATAGAGTGACAAGTCTGCAGATTATGAGGTTTAGGGTTTCTGGGTCAGGCAGTGTATAAGAGCATTTTCGCAAAAAGAAAAATTCTCAGTAGCAGCCTGGAGTTTGAAAATGTGCCCGGTAGACGGCAATAGGCTCGCCCCCTTTTACATTGTACTTAAACATAGCTGGCGAACTGTGGGTGTGTAATACACCTCTGCCTAACCCTTCAGGGAATACAGGCGTGATGCTTTGTTTTAATTAATATAGATAACTATAGTCATTTAAAAATCGTATTACCAAATATATATTAGATAGCCTATTAGCTATCATATGAACCCAAAACCCACATTTATCTCGACGCTTAGCGAGGAGGTGATCCCAAAGCCACTGTGCTGTCAATGCAAAGTCTAAGTCTCATCCGCACTATACCAATTACTTGAATCACAATCTTGGTATTATAAAGTCGAGTGCCTTGTCCGTAAGTACAAATCTACATTGCATAAATTAACTACACTTACTATATATTCTGAACACATTTTTTCCTGTTTTCGGTACTTTACCGCCTATTTATTGTAACAGGATAATTGAACTTAAAAATTATTTTATAGCTAATGTCGAATAAAATTTGCATACGCGTATATAGCAATTTACATTCGCGATAGAGGAGCGATTTATATACCTGAAGATGTATGAATACATCTGTGTTTACACGAAGACTAGCACGAATTTGGTTTATGAAGGAAATCGAGTGAATAATTATACTTAGAGATCAAGTTAGTCCGATTAAATTAATAATTGATATAGTTTATTCACAAATGTATCCTTACTAATTACATAAATGTGAAAGCTTCACGTTGCCGTATAACAAATAGGATATTTGTTTCCAACCTTCCGCGAAGAGGTCTGCCAGCACCTTGACGGTGTGGCACGATTTTATTCATCCAATATTATAAAGAGAGAGAAATATTTGTATTTTTGTATGTTTGTAACGAATAAACTCAAAAACTACTAAACCGAATTCCAAAATTTCACCACTAGATTGCTACATTATTCATGAGTAACATGCCTATGTTCTGTTGTCTGTATGTTATCTATTTATTTTATCTAAGGTATAAAAAAAATCCCCGTGCCGGGCCGTGTGGGGCTGACTTTAGAATTGTCCCACCCCTCTCTACCCACGGGAGTCGTAAGAGCCGACTGAGGGAATACCGGGGGAGTGGGCAGAAGCACTCCCTCGAGTATTAACAACATCAACTGCGATCGCCAACCCGTCTGCCAAGCGTGGCGATTATGGCATTATCCCGCATGGTGGGACCGCTCGTTGTGGCGTTCTCTTGGGGAGGCCTATGTCCAGCAGTGGACGTTTAAAGGCTGATGGATGGATAAAAAAAATTGCCAAAAAAAGTCTTTCATCGCATGGGCTGCGCTAACTATTGATGATAAAACAAAAAAATGTTTTGTAATATTACAGAACATATCTAATAATATAAAATTCTCGTGTCACAGTGTTTGTCACCATTCTCCTCCGAAGCGGCTTGACCGATTCTTATGAAATTTTGTTTGTATATTCAGTAGGTCTGAGAATAGGATATAAACTTTTTTTCTTACAACTAAGTGATGGTACAACCGAAAAAAAAAATTTTTTGGATAAATAAAAACATTTTTCATTCATTTTTTTATGATTCGGCATATAAGTAAGCTTTTTTTCTACGCTAGAAATTCCCTAAAAATTCTCTAGAAATAATTGATATGGAAAAACAACGTTTGCCGGGTCAGCTAGTCAATATCTACAAAAAAAAAATTGGTTGCCTGTAAAGTCGGTATACGGGCGAAAGTTTTACGTGACAACGACTTTGAGTGGTAAAATAATTTTAATGTGAATATTCATTCGTATAGTAGGAAGAAGGATGAAATAATAGTAACAATTTAAAACATTTATTTATACAAAGAATTATATTTAAAACATTAATTTATACAAAGAATCTCGCACTGAATTTCATATTAACAAAATTTTATTTCTTCGTCTCTCTCGCTCTTAGGCGGGCTAACCATGCCCGAGTGGAAGGGACGCGTGCCTCTCACTCGCTCTCATTGTGAGCGCATAACGTGAGCGGAGCGTAACGCAGTTTCTTGAAGTGTCACCCGGCAAACCAATTTATAAGACGTTGTCACGTCAAAAACTTAGCTATACCATATCTCCAACTATTGTAGTTATGTCCATTATATTTTATACATTTAAGAAGTTGATAGAAATGCCGACCAAAATCCAACCATGCTATTCATACCTTTGTATTAATCCTTATCCAAACAAATCATTTCGTATTCAACACTGTTTCAATACCTGTAGGTTACTTTTTGAATTATTCAAATCGAATCCATGCAAAAGATATTGCGAATTTAAAAATGAAATGATGAATGAATGAACGAATTTATGAACGAATTTAAAATACTATAGAAAAATAAACGCCTTCTGCATAAAGATACATTTACTTTACGTTTATTCCAAAATGTTTAAATTTAAAAAATAAATGTCCAGTCGTGCCAAGACAGGACGGGCTGCTAGTCTATAATAAACCACCAAATTTGTTTATTTGTTGGGTGTAAGCATTGTCCTGCCAACAAATGGCTCGTGTCCGCTCTTAAAAGTGTCTGAACCAAAAGAGAGACAAAACGCCAAAAGACATACAATCGCACGCCAGTCGTCGTTTGGTCGACCGACTTGACTATACGTTCAATATGCCGTATTGTATTGTGAAAAATGTAAAAACTACTCAAATAATGTGAAAAAAGAAGATAGTGTATCATATTTTTAGTAAGTAAAGTACTTATTGTGTTATTGTTTGCAAGTATTATTTTGCTTAGAAGCAAAGAAAATTATTTAAATTTTAAATATTTGTAAAAATAAATCATCAACACATAATATTCACTAGAAGCTGCTGCATAAGGAGAATCATGGTGCGGCCTATTGGCTGAACTGCATAAGCTAGTAAATCACTGCAAAAAATCTCAACACTATTATAATGGTACAAGGTTACAAATTAGAATGTTGAAGTTTGTATGTACTAATGTAGATTGTCTATTGACTGTAGTATATTGAGTAGAGACACTTTTTTCGTGAATTTTGTACTAGACCCGACTTCCATTTTTATTAGGTCAAAGGGTGTAAGTAATGAATAATAACATACTAATTACTGAAACATATGTAAAAATTGTTAAAACTAATTTAAAGGTACATTACAAACATATAATATCTATATATTATGTTATGCTCGTACTATTAAAATTTTTAAACACGTATCGTGTGTGTTCGTTAATAAAAATATGACCAATAAATCAAGGGTAACAGAAACGTTTCCGTTTATTTAATAAGTACTTGACATTCTGAAGGATGTAAACATCTCGACCTCGTCACATAAAACGATCAAAGATATCGGAAACTATTAAACATACTCGCTCAAAATAAATTTGTTGTCTAAGATGAGCTAAGATAGTATAGGTATAACTTTCACAGCAACCTTTCAAATGTAAACAAACGATAATTATATGGGTCAAATGACATCATGCTGTTCTATTTCTTGAAGGTGAAGTACTGCAAATATATTTTGATAAAAACTTCGATATTATATTGTTGATCGATGGAGCACAAGACTGCATTTTGAAGTGATCCTTGAATATGATAATAGTTAACTACTTATAAAGCCTTAAAGGAACAATTTTTTTTTATTGCTTTTGATGGCAGACGAGCCACGGCCTACCTGATGGTAAGTGGTAACCGTCGCTCATGGACTCAACTATACCGAGAGTATAGTCAAGCCGCTGCGCACCATTTCATTTCTCAGATGTGAAATGAAAGAAGAAACGGCTATCTTCTGCTACAGCCAAAACACACTGACGTGCTTCATGACCGGTCACACAGGAGACGGTGGTACCGACCCGTTCGGGCTCGAAAACAAGTGAGTACTCTCACTTAGTACCAAGCCCTACCACTACTAATGCAATGGGTGATAATTGCTTACTTCCCTTAGTCGCCTTATACGACACCCGCGGGAAAGGATGGGGGTAACATTTGTATTTTTAGTCCGTCACCACACGGATAGATTAAGAAATTATTTGTGAAAGTGGAAAAAGAAAGGTTCACTGTGACCAGGATTCTAAGCTATCGCAGTCATTACTACAAATCTCTACTTCACATTTGATTTAGATGTCTTTTGCGGGCCAGAGCACTTCCTCGGTCGTTCGATCGGTCTGTTAAGTAGCTGAGCATGTTAAGTAAAAATACAGGTCAAAAATATATAAAATCTTAAGTTAATATTATATAGCTTAATATTGTACTTTTTTTATTTTACAAGCAAATCTACTGATAATTTCTGGCCTTGCCTAATTTTACCTTACGACCTTGTATAATTTTAGATAGGTACTTGAGAATAGGGTCCAAATTAATCTCTGCGAAGAATCTTTGGAGTGAGGCTGACTGACCGCATTCGTAACAACGACGTAAAAGAGCGAGTAGGTATGTAAGAGAGTATTGGTGTAAAGATGTGAAAGGGAATGCTCCGATGGTTCGGACATGTGGAAAGAATGCTGGACGAGCGACTAGTTAAGAAGATATACAATGCGAAAGTGGAAGGATGTAGGTACAGCGGGAGACCGGAACTCACCAACCTAGACCAAATCGGTGATCTATTGAAGGAAGGTGGAGTCAGGAGTCTCCGAAACCGGCGAGCGTTTATCAAGATAATTATGAATGTTGAGGAAGCGAGCGATGTATGCAAGAATAGAGCCTTTTGGCACTCTGTTCTCTCTGCCTACCCCGCAAGGGAGAAAGTGTGATGGTAAGTAAGTAAGTATATCATTACAACACTTTCATATTAGGTCTCCTCTCATTATAATCTTGTACAGTTACATATATATTTAGTTTACAATTCTATCGAACCATGATTGATGTTGATGGTATCAATTTTCCAAGAAACATTTCGAGCGCATGTTAAAAAAAGCGAAAGTGCACCATAGCTTCGTGTAAGTAATTTAAATTCAATACCACAATACCACCCACGCTACACTTTGTTTTTTTTTCTACAGAGTATTGAAATTTGACACAGTGTGTGATGACTTAGGCTGTTTAACGGTGTCTTTGCCTAATTATGATTATATGTTATCTGATGAGATCATATTCGTAATATGGTGTCTGTAAGTAGATAGTAGTGTGGTATGTTGTATATACTATCAAGTTCGCGCCAATATTAGTCATACAGTTTTTAGAAACGGTTTAAAATTTCCGGAGATTACATTCTACAAACAGATAAAATTTATCGCTTTATAACATTAAAAAACAGTAATAGCTTAGTGATAAAACTAAGTGTTTCAAAGATAGTGGTAACAAATTCAGCCCACAGACTAAAGGAAAGGTAACAGACCTTTTTTTTTGTTAAGGCGGAAAAAATGTTCCTAATGTTCGGGGCAACGAACAGGGTAGTGTGGGGCCTCACCCACTAAAGAAACCCGCCGTGTGCCGTCTCTTCGCCTTTTTTGGCGGACCACCTGAACCATATTAAATTCCTTTAAAGGTAAAGGAAAAGACCTCGACCTTTTTTCGAAATTATGTGTGTATTTGTATATAAATGACCACTCGGTGAAGGAACATTCTGAGGATACCTACAAGCCTAAATAAACCCGCCATGTGCTACCTCTCCGCTTCTACTGGCAGACCACTGGAACTGGGAGAATTTATCTAATGCTGGCTGATCCGCTCTAGCCCAGCGTGGTGGGCTATAGCCTCCTTCTCACTCTAAGATGAGACCCTGACAGTAAGATAGCTATAGGTTGACGATTTATCAGCAACTATTAAAATGGTTATACTGCTGCTTTGTATCTCTATATTTCTTTTCCACTCTATTTTCAGATCACGATAAGATAAGTAGTATTGTTATTTTGATCTGTATTTTAGCACTTGATATGTCATTGACCTTTATTTTACCGCTAAGCCATCGCAGTAACCGACGGCCATACCCAATCTCTAAATCATAAAGACAAATGTGATGCAGTCTAAAGCACTTTCCCGGATTGGAAGGGACGCAGTTTCGAATCCCGCTTGTAGTAAAATTCTCTTTTTCCACATTTTCACAAATAATTTATTCTTTGAAATATTGTTTTCAAATTAATAATAGGTAACCATTCAGAAAATGAAGATAAATGAAAATTATCTTAGACTCCAGCCTATCTCCTCTCCAATTTTAATATAGCAAACGCTTTCGTGAAATATGATTTCTAAATATAGGGCCGCTTACATAATAATTTTACCCAGTAGTTAAACAGTTATCAGAATTAATTCACTTAGAGCTAATAAAACACCCTTGACCTCTCTTCCTTCTCTACTAATCAATGATTATTATCGAAAGCAATAGCGGTTTATGGGTTTGCACATGTCCATTGTAAGTAAGATACGATATTTTTGAAAAACCCTAATAAAGTAAACTATAAAAACAGAATCTTTATCACAATTCTGTGAGAGCGACAGTATATATAAACATTTGATAACAAAGCGTTTCTTAATATGCACATTGCACACTTTCTTCGTTTTTATTACTATATCGTGGTGTGTTGACGGACTAAGAATACGAGAGGACTATGTTACTCCTTAAAAATAATATAAAAGTACTAGCTTTTGCTGGTGGTTCAACCGCAGGCGAAGCACGCTGTTGGCTCGTGTTTAGGTTATATATCAGCCGATATAAAACGTAAGCCAGTTTTTAAGCCTACTCAAGAGTTATCAAACAAAAGTAAGTTGCGTCAAACTCCGTTCAGTAGTTTTTGCATGATGTGCGAGCAACAAATCTTCAAAAAAATTTAAGATTTTTTTGTATTCAGAGTCACGCGCCTAACTTATGCAGCTATTTTTTTTTATTATAATAATAATTTTTTTATTCTCTCATTATATATCTTAAATGTACAGATATAGCACTAGGGGGTGAACGGGAAAGCATGGGATGGTGACACTTGTATTTTTAGTCCGTCATCACAACAAAACAATCTCAAAATGATTAAGATGGTATTAATGCATTATTGTCGTATCCACAGACTCTTCTATATATATCTTCTATTTCCTCGTTGTCGCAGTCCTTGCAGGCCCAAATATTAGGCACGTCCATAGGTACAAATAATCGCGTATTCGATTACATCTTATCGCAGACTACCGTGCAAAAACTAAGACAGTAATTGTTTTCAAAGTGTTTAATCCCTCATAATACGTCTTAATCGGTCATTAAACAGACGAATTATAAAAAAAAAACTAGACGTCGCGGGACGCAGATGTGAAAACATCGAAATTATTTTGTAGAAATAAAATGATCATAACTTGACAAAGTACTCCTCAAGACTAATCAAACTAGTATAAACGCGATAGGGTTGCGTAGTTTCATTACAGAGTTACTGTGGCCACCTTCCAGCTCCATCGTCAGACCCCGGATACCATTTAGAGACAAATTGCTCATCAAGACAAATCATACGAGCCTGAAATTGATGGAGTTATGTCGTTTTATAACGGAGTTCCTATAGCCACCTTCTAGCTCCATCATCAGACCCTGAACACCATCTAAAGACAAAGTACTCGTCAAGATGAATCAAATGATGCCAAAGTCGATGGGGTTGCGTCGTTTTATTACAGAATTACTGTAGTCATATTCCAGCTCCATCATCAGACCCTGGATACTATCTAGACACAAAGTACTCTGGCAAGACAAATCATACGAGCCCAAACTCGATGGGGTTGCGCCGTTTCATTACAGAGTTCCTATGTCCACCTTCCAACTCCATCATTAGATCAGCTTCATGTTATCATAATATTGTATTATCACGTGATTTATACATGCGTGTAAAATTTCAGGTCAATCGGAAACTGGGAAGTGTGTAAAATTTAACTTGCAAGATTTGAACGCTAACAGCCGATTTAACCCACTCTCCGCATTAGATGTTTCACATCAAAAAGAGTTCGGATAATACGTCGTCCCGTATGAGTAGAATGGACACACTCTTACCCGTGGGCATTTCCTTGAATCGCTAGTCATATAGGTTTTAGACCATACCCTTACTTAGAAACAATACAACAAACTGACAGTTATATTTTCAATTACTTACACCAATTAATAAATTTAATGTCTACTTTAGTCACAAACATAATACAATCACTTATTAATGTACATATATTATAATATTAGTTTTTCTAATGAATTCTCCTTTATTTATTTCATCTATGGAAATTGTAGTCTAACGAACAACTGACCGTTGACACTTGGTATATGTGACTTATTTTACAGCTATGACTAGTAATAACACTAGATAGCGGTATATTAAACTGCACCGAAACAGTCCTATAGGGCAGGTAATTTAAAATACATAGCATGCCTTTTAGACAAAGTATGTCTAAGGTCATTGTTCATACTTTACTTCACAACTCCTTATTGTTTCACTATCAGGCACGGGTCTACCATTGGCCCATCTTCCTTTTGCTCAATTATTTTGCATAACATCACGCCTGTGTTCCCCGAACACGTAGGAAGAGGTGTATTACACACCCACAGTTCGCCAGCTATGTTTAACTCCCACGTAATAGGGGGCGAGCGTATTGCCGTCTACCGGGCACATTTCCTAACTCCAGGCTGCTACTGTAAATTTTTCTTTTAACGAAGAAGCTCAATATCAATGCCCGACCCGGGGACCGAACCCAAGACCTCATAATCAGCAGTCGCTCACATTACCGCTGCACCAGAGAGGCAGTTTATTTTGCGTATGCATATATTTGCAAACTGTTAAAGCGATGGACGAGGTTAGCAAAATAACGAAGAATTATTTTAAAATAGATTCTGTCCGTGATTTCATCCGCTTAAAAGACATTACACAGTGGTACCGAGTCCAGTCCGAGAACGTCGCACGGTACCTAAACGTTAAGAAAACATCGCATTGAAACCCAAGCGTGTCTAAGAGATTTTCTCGACGGCTTCTGAAGTCTGCCAACCTGTGACGACGGATTGACTTGGATGGACTTTATTTATGCTAAATTTCATAGTGATTAATCGAGTGGTTACAGCGTGAAAGCGTAACAAACGAACAAACTCACTTTCCATTAACAATAATCATCTCGCAAAAATTGATGTTTCCTTGGTATAGCTATTTTTATATAGAGACTAGCTGACCCAGCAAACGTTGTTTTGCTATATAAATTATTTCTACATCGACAGTAGAAGAATGAAAATATAGGGTTGTATGTATTTTTTAATGCTGAATCATACTAAAATAAAAATAGAAAATGTTGTGCAAAAAATAAAATAAAATATTTAGGGGTGGGTCACCCTTATCATTTAGGGGTATGAAAAATAGATGTTGGCTGATTC
This sequence comes from Leucoma salicis, assembly GCA_948253155.1. Classification (NCBI taxonomy): domain Eukaryota; kingdom Metazoa; phylum Arthropoda; class Insecta; order Lepidoptera; family Erebidae; genus Leucoma; species Leucoma salicis. The sequence continues at coordinate 8,273,940 of OX411822.1, read as the reverse complement.
TCAGACCTATCCAATACGCAGACAAAATTTCATACAAATCGGTCCAGCCGTTTCGGAGGAGTACGGTAAATAAGATTGTGACATGAAAATTTTATATATTAGATAATTAATATTATTTTAAAGACCACACCCTGCACTAAGGAATACCTAATCCTTGTATCGCGGGGGATTTTACAAACATACAATTTCACGGACACAAAGTACACCCAGACTCAGAGCAACCATTTGTTGTGTCACACAAAGAGTTGTCCTGTGTGGGAATCTAACCCACAAAAATGGAGCGGGACACCGGTATCTAAACCACTCTGCCACCTGCGCAGTCAAAAAATGTGCCATATTTACGTTTAAAGATATACGCGGACAGAGTCACGGGTAGAATCTAGCTTCTTAATTAATTAAAAACCAACAAATAGCAACCAAGCTTATTTTCACCATGATAATATTTCAAATTACCATAATATTAACATATTTTCGTTTAACAAAGATAAGGTTTTACGATTAGTTGAGTAAGTGGTTTATTGAGGTTTAAGAGTGCCATAACCCTGCGCCCTAAATCTGTAGCCATAAAGTACCCCCTTTAAGTAATTCGTCTTGAAAAGTAGGTTGTTACCTACTTTCTCTGCTTAAAGGTTGAGATAGGATATATTTATGAAAACTTAGAGAATAAAAAAACGAGTGTGCTTTAGACCACACGACTGAAGTAAAACTTAACAATAAATTAATCACAAAGTGAAAAATGTGAAATCGAAAATAACAGTCACGAGCAGGATCATCATCGGATCCAGGAGATGCAGGTTCAAATCCTGCTCGTGACTGTGATAAATGTATAGTGCTAAGCATGTCAAATGCTAAAAATATATATATATATATATATATATATATATATATATAGATGTATATATATATATATAGATATATATAATGAGAAAGAGAGAAAGAAAATGTGTGTCTCTTGCCCCTACAGTAATATTTGAAACCCAACTCTCTCTCTTTCTATCTTCACTAACTTATATCTTCCTCTCAACTTTCCGTTCGCCTCGCCTAATCACCACTTTTCGTAATCCTCTCGTCACGCATTCACCAGCTTACTCCCCAAGTCAAGCGTGCGTAAAGAAGTATTTACCTTAAAATTGTATGCTGTGTAAGCAATATTTAATTTTATTAGTAGAACAAAGAGGCTACTAATTTTTTTCTAAATTGTTTTTATTTGGCTCTCAAAAAGCAAGTCATATCATTTTTATTTGTAGACTAGCTTTAGGTTTTAGGGTATATCTCAGGATTCCGATATAGTAGCGGGATAAAATGTTTACCAGTTGTTAAGTCTAATCGGGAGCTAACAAACAAAATAAGTTTCAAAATCCGTTCAGTAGTTTTTGCGTGATGTGCCAACGAACAAACAGATAAACACAAACAGACAAAAATCTAAAAAAAAATGTTTTGTGTTCAGACACTCCTATATAGCCTAATACAGTATTTTTTTTTTCAAATATCTTAAATGTACAGACATAGCTCTATTACAGTTTTATAATAGTGTAGAAGATATGGATAAAGAAACTTAGTAGGTACCATGCTAAATGATATTGATAAAAATATTTAAGTTAAGCTTAGTTTGGGACCAGAGGACGTTGTGTGAAATTGTCCGGGAATATTAATTTATTTATTTCTGGTGGTAAAGCCTCGCTTATCCCAGCATGAATGAGCCAGCTCGATCGGGGAAGTATCACTCTCTCACAAAAGACCGACGTGAAACAGCGGTAGGTACTTCTACTGTTGTGTTTCGAATGGCGAGTGAGAGCGCCGGAGGCCCATACCCTTCCCTATTCTCTCCTTATCATCCTTCCTATCGTTTCCTTAGTATCCTACTTATCCTTTCCTTCCTATCCGCTCCTTATTATCCTCCTATCCCTTTACTTGGAGATGGCGACGTGCGATTGATGCCTCTGGTGTTGCTAGCGTCTATAGGCTACGGTAACCGCTTACCATCAGGTGGGTTGGATGCTTGTTTGCCACCCACGTAGTGTAAAAAAGGCACTGCAGATGAGAAGACGAAATATAACTGACAGTAGGACTGTACTGGCACTACCACCGAAGGAATGTAACATAGTTTCAGTGGCTCGCCAATAAGGGCGGAGAGACGGCACACGGCGGGGTTATTTAGTGGGGGAGGGCCCCACACTATACTGTTCGTGGCCCCGAACGACGGGGTGTGCAGTTAGGAACATTTTTTCCCGCCATAACAAAAATTGCATTGGAGAGAGATGGAGGACTTTGCCAGTAGGTAAACTGAGTTAAAGAGATATTTTATAAATAAGAAGTTTATTTAGTTAACCTAGTTATTAATATTTTAATCTGCATTTTAGCGCTTGATATGCTCAGCTTTAAAGAACAAATTATTTGTGAATGTGGAAAAAGGAAACTTAACTGCAAGCAGGATTTGAATCTGCGTCCAATCCAATCCGGGGAAGTGCTCTAGAGCGCTAAGCTATTGCAGTCGCCCAATGATCCCAAATCTCCAATCTTCGCATGGAATAATTCCGCACGAGAAAATCATCAAATTTATAAATTGCTACGTCAATAATTTCAATGATTTTCGAGTCATATTTGATTAAAGTTATTTAATGCAGTAATATTCTCTAATATTTTCAAATCGAAACTTTCGCCTTAAGCTTAATATCTACGAAGAAGTACATATAACCAATTTGTAATAATTACTAAGCAAATTATTATACTACTAGCTGTTACCCGCGACTTCGTCCGCGAGGAATTTCATAAAAATAAATAAAGCAACTCTTAAAATGACAAACAATTTTTTTATCTTTTGTAAACATTTTTTTTTTAAAAAGTATCATAAATTTGTTACTTCTAATACCTCAAGAATATGTGTACAAAGTTTCATGATGATCTGTTAATTAGTTTTCGCTTGAAAGCGTAACAAACAAACATACATTCACATTTATAATATTAAGTATGATTATAGAGCTGTGAAAAAAATAGCATTGAGAAAAAAATCTAACTTTTAATTTTGTTTGTTTGTCTGTTAGCTTATGTTATTATTTGATAGCACTATATTAGACTTATAAACTCACATATTTTATCTTGCTACCAGTAGTATATCGGAAACCTGAGGTATAACCTAAAAACTAGCTTTTGTCTGCGGCACAGCCACGGGCAAAGGCAAGTACCTAATTAAATAAAACAAGTTTTAATACCAAATTAAACTATCAAAAACTAAGACCCTTCGATAATTACTGAAGCTATAAATACCTACCTGTTACTTATCGAGCACTTCTTCACGAGTTGCTCAAAGTTAATAAATAAGCAGAGTAATTGAATCTAATATTAGTTTGGTAAGCTCTACAAGCACCTACTTTATTAGTACAATTCCCGTTCTAAATATATCTAAAGGTAGATTCCTTACACCTGAGCAGACAAAATTGCACAATAAACTCACATTTTAAGCGGGCATTCGCCCTGAATGGTTTACTCCCCTGCGTGCCTCGGTACCCCGCAACAGCCCTTCGCTTACGACATTCATTCAACTATGTTACCCTGGTACACAAACTCGTGGTGCGGGGAGATTTTTCTCTTAAGTAGACTTAATTTTCATAGAAGATAGAGACAAAAAGAGAATGTCTGAGCGAGACAGATGGTCAATGCCAGTGTTGGTGTGCTGACTGTGCTAAACGAAACTCGAGCCTTATCTATCACAGGTAGTACAAGAACCAGTCTTACTTTATCTTTAGTCCCTTTTCAACTATTAGGAGCACGTAGATATAAATCAGGCTTTGGATAGGACCTTCAAAATTATTCGCAACGTTATTTAGATCAAGATAACGTTTACTATGAGATTAGTTAGTAGATAACGTTTACTATGAGATGAGTTATTGAGGTTTTTCGTAAAAAGAAAAATCTCAGTAGCAGCCCGGAGTTTGCAAATGTGCCCGGTAGACGGCAATAGGCTCGCCCCCTATAACGTGGGACTTGAACATAACTGGCGAATCGTGGGCGTGTAGTACACCTTTGCCTAATCCTTTGGGGAAGACAGGCGTGATGCTATGCTTTTTATGTTATATTTATTAACTGCCATTCATTATTATTGTGTCGCTTGATTCTTAGTCTGTGTGATTTCAAATTGAGAATAAATATCGTCATTACCGCTTGCTGTCATACAGGAACATTTTTTAATTGTTAAGGTGCGAAAAAATGTAGCTTACCGTCATTCAGGGCAACGAACAGGGTTGTGTCCCTCGCCCACTAAATAAACCCGCACTGTAGCGTCTCTCCGCCTGTACTGGCGGACCACTGGAACCATGTGACATTACTTCAGTGGTTACAGGAACAGGAAGATGTAAAATTTATATTTAAGCTGCTTTGTAACTTTTTTTTTCTATCGGTGGCATACAAACTACGGCCCACCTGATGGTAAGTGGTAACCATCGCTCATGGACTCAAATATACCGAGAGTATTGTCAAGCCGCTGCACACCATTTCATTTCTCAGATATTAAATTAAAGTATAAACGGCTATCTTCTGTTACAGCCAAAACACGCTGACGTGCTTCATGACCGGTCACACAGGAGACGGTGATGCCGATACTTTCGGGCCCGATATCAAGTGAGTACTCTCACTGTAATGCAATAGGTGATAATTGCTTATTTCCCTTAGTCGCCTTGTACAACATCCGCGGGAAAGAATGGGGTGGTGATATTTGTATTCTTAGCGCGTCACCACACGGACAATGGACGAAAATGAAGGCTGCCTTTTGCATATAGATTACTTATGTGTCAGATTGTAATATATTTACATTATCTACAGGTAGGTGTGTAAGCTAGTTAACTTATATATGATGACCTCTTTTAACCTCCTGTTATTCAAGCGTAAAACAACAACAACATAATCAACAAATGTGTTTGCGAAAAAAAACAATGGCTAGTACTTATGGAAACAAAAGCAAGTAATTATCATAATTATATACTTACAACGAATCTAATTAAGCATTTATCCTTTTAAGATAGTGGTCTAGCATACGAGACCTCATGATCCGCAGTATCGTATACACCACGTATACGACTGCGGATCATGAGGTCTCGTGTTCGAATCGCGGGTCAGGCAAACAAAAAATTTTTGGGTTTGTTCTTTCAGCAAAAGTTCTCAATAGCAGCTCTGGAGTTAGTAAGGTGGCGGTATTTCGCACGCGTGCCTTGGAAAGCACGTATAGCGGTTGGTCCTGTACCTAATTTATTTATTTATTTTAAAACTTTTGCACATGCTGAGTACAAGGCGGACTTAATGCCTTAGACATTCTCTACCAGTCTACCTGGGGCGGAGCAGAAATGTAGTGGTAGGTGCATTTAAGAATAATACTATAATATATAGTATATATATTACTATAATAGAATTACGTACTAATACCGTAAGAATACATATATGTTAAAAGAACACATACAGTAATAAATAACGTATATAATATACATACATATATACTGACATAAATAAAAATAAATAACAAATGGTGTGTGTCAAAAGTGAGCGATAATTAGAGTGAAGACTCTGCCAAAAAACTGGAGTAAAGTCGTGAACTCTAGCTTTGAAAGTTTTACGACTAGTGGCCATCCTGATCTCTAGAGGCAATGCATTCCAAAGTAGAATAGACTGAACATAGAAGGAAGAGTGAACAACACTGGAAGAGTGGGACGGACAGAGGAGAAGGAGGTTGTTAGCAGAACGAAGATGCCGGTCATGTGTAGAGTAAAGAAATTGAAAATGAGGCTTAAGGTACGCAGCAGCAGTAGAAGAGTTTAGGAGAGAGTATAGAAATGTCAATGCTCGTAAACTGCGTCTTTTCTTTATTGGTAACCAATTCAGTTGCGTGCGAAATTTGGAGATATGGTCGTATTTACGAAGAATAAAAACGAATCGAATGCAATTGTTGAGAAGACGGTCAAGTTTATTTAGCAGATCTGCATTCAGGCCAAGGTAACACACATTAGCATAATCAATGATAGGGAAAACCAAGGTCTGCATCAACGTTGTTTTGATAGTAATTGGAAGGAAGTTCTTCAGACGGTAAAGCGAGCGAAGGATACCCGTAACTTTCTGACAGATGTTAGTTACTTGCGATCTCCAATCAAGCGTACTGTCTACAAAAATGCCCAGGTTTTTAACAACTCTGCAAAAAGGTATAATAGATCCGTTATACTCTATTGGAGGCAGCTCAGAAATGTCAATAACAGTAAGTATTCGAGTACTGCCGACTAAAATAGACTGACATTTATCTGGATTAATGTTTAAGCCAAACCGTAAAGACTGCAAGGTTAATATACAGCGACAATTGCTGATCTAAGATCACCCACCTTTGCTTGTGTGTAAATTTGTAAGTCATTTTATCTATAGACTAGCATTTGCCCGCTGCTCCGCCACAGGCAAAAGATTTTAGGCTATGTTTCCCGATGTAGTAGCTAGATAAAAATAACCAAAATAATGTTTAGTAGTTTTTGCGTGTATTTTCTCTATTATTTTAAATGTACAGATATAGCTCTATTACAGCTTTATAGTGGTATGAGGGCAGTGTTGAGAGAAGAACACTGTTATGCATTAAGGATTTTACTTCTGTAAGAAGAAGTACCAATACCCGTACCCGTGTGGCCTGTATTATTGGGCCATGGGTTAAAGTATGAAATTGCCGTTTTATTGTAATAGGTACTTCGAATTGACATAGAACCTTCATGATTTGAGATTTTTGAGTGAAACTTTTTTCAAATGGTACCTATGATGTTCTTCTTTTAAAAAATGTGAAACATTTGATTATCGACTTTCAGTTGTTTTTTTTATTCAGCTTAGACAAGAAAGATGGATACTTCGAAAATTCGAGTGATTTTTGAATACGAGTTCCAACGCGGAACTAACGCTGCAGAAACAGCTCGCAATATCAATGTTATGTTTGGAGAGGGGACTGCTAATGAACGCATCGTGCGATTTTAGTTTAAACGTTTTCGTGATGGAAATTTTGATTTGAAGAACGAACCACGTGAAAGACCGCCCACACAAACATGTGAATAACAATGAATTGAAAGAGATGGTGGAAGCCGATCTGAGACAAACTACCTAGGAATTAGTGGCATGGTTTAACGTTACCTTACCAAGAATATTGACTCATTTGCGTCGAATCAATAAAATAAAAAAATATGAATAATAGGTGCCTCATGATTTGACTGATCTGCAGAAAAAAACGCGTGTTAAAACTTGTGTTGCCTTGTTGAATTGATACAGAAATGAAGGAATATTAGATCGAATTGTGACATGTGATGAAAAATTTCTCCGATCTGTTCAAGAAAGAACGGCAAATGTCTACTGTGCCAAACTCCGAACAATGATAGCAAAACTTGCAGTGAAACAGCCCCGACTCATGAATCGATCTCACCATTAATTGCTCCATGATAACGCGAGACCTCATACAGCATGAGAAACCGTTTTAACTCTAGAGGAACTGCAATTAGAAACCATTCGTCACCTTCCGTATTCGCCAGACCTTGCTCCAACGGACTACCATTTTTTTCGTGATTTTCTACGTGATAAAAAGTTTTCTACCCGAGAGGCAGTACAAAATGCTTTCACACAGTTTGTAGAATCTAGATCACCAGAGTTCTATCGCAAAGGCATAAATGACCTTCCTATTAGATGGCAGCAATGTATAGATAATAATGGTAGATATTTTGATTAAATAAATATGTTAAATGAAAAAAAAACTAATTTCAATGTTTCAGTAGAAATCGGCAATTTCATATTTTAACCCCTAATATAAAAGTAAGTCCCTCTTACTAATAAACATTGTTTAAGCTCCGCATAGTAAATCACTAATTCAACGTTTTGTTCTGTTCTTTCAACGTCAAACTGTCATATTAGTGACAAGACAATCTATTCAAAAAGGTTATACAATGTTTATTAGTAAGCCCAAGTATGTTTAAAAGTAGTATACAAGAGTATCAAAGAGTCGCATTTTTATAATAAAATTATATATCAATTTACAGACACTTATTACACTGCTTGTGGGGATTGGTCTCAAGTGATTTCTTACTCAAGAAACGAATCTGTATGTACAACATTTATTTTTAAATAAAATATAATTAAACTCACGGGGATTTCAACACGACATAGTTACTAAGAACAAGCATTTGGGGACAGCATAGATACGCAAGTTCTCAACATGTAAAAGTAATTGGTACTTCTTCTTACAGAAGTAAAATCCTTAATGCATAACAGTGTTCTTCTCTCAACACTGCCCTCATACCACTATAAAGCTGTAATAGAGCTATATCTCATTAAAAATAATAGAGAAAATACACGCAAAAACTACTAAACATTATTTTGGTTATTTTTATCTAGCTACTACATCGGGAAACATAGCCTAAAATCTTTTGCCTGTGGCGGAGCAGCGGGCAAATGCTAGTCTATAGATAAAATACAAAAGTACCTGCTCATTTATAAGGAATTTTAGTATATAGAGTGTAATGAAAAAGAATTCAAAAATTCATTTATAAGTGTCTGTCTGTATTTTTATCGATAATTATTTTACGAGAGGTATTTAACCTTTCTATACACGTGTCTATTTTTCTACTATTACTACTAGATACACGGTCTCACGGGCCAAATGTTTCGAACCCTATTTTTGATTATTTTAGTAAGAAAACCAATGTATGTAATAAATATATAAATACGATTACATTATTATTGCTCATTGTAGAGACTATCAGTCTAACATAAATCAGCCTTCCAAATCTTTGAAAAGTTATTTCTTCTTAGGTACAACAAAAACAGAACTATTTCATACATTTGCTTAAGTTCAGAGTAGCTCTCGACTCTACTACCTTCTTGCTCCATATTATAAACTTGTACTTTAAAAAACCTTCTACCTCTCTGCTACTTTCGCCTTTCGAACTGGAGCCAGAATTTTTTTCCCCTAAAAGCAATCTAATTATGTAATATAAAGCAAACATAAATAAGGTAAAATAATCATGAAGTGCAATAAATTTAATTATACCAACACAAATAGATGCACCTATAACCGCGTCGGTCTGATAGACCGATTGGGGCCAAATACGACTACATGTAAGTCTCGCACGCACCTGCAGTATTCTCTAACGCATGTTAGGGTTAAATTCGACAGTTAGCGAAACATACATACTCAATTTCTTACCATTTGGAAGAAAAACAAATACGACATGACGTTTGGCGGGACCACAGACTACCGCGTGGATATAGAAATGTAAACAAATTAGGACGAGGCGAATGCCCTGTTTAAAATCGAACTGAAGGGACATTGATTCTATGGATTAAGAGTCGATCAATGCCCTACACATACTCATAAGTACCTGTGTTTGTAAACAGACCAGATTAAATCTACACACACTCGTGAATATTAATACTACCTGGATTAATTAGCCCTGAGTAATATAGGATATATTTATTACTAACATTTTATAAAGAGGAAAGATTTGTATTTTTGTATGTATACACTTAGGTTATATTTACTACTAGATAGATATTTATTACTTGCACTTGTCTCAAACACTCGTGTTAGTTATTAGTCATTTTGACGATTTTAAGTGCTATTTAACAATCCTATAAAATAAAGATATTTTTGAATTTATATTTGAATTTGAGGTAATACTTTTTTAAAAGTATCTCGTCTAAGATTCAATATTATAGTGGAATGATTTAACTTGTATAAAGTTTTCGAGTGCGACTCTATGTTCTAAATGTTTTGTAGGTATTCGATATTATTTATTAAAATAAATTATTGTAAAAATATTAGTCACTGATATATAATATGTAACACATAGCTTCACGCCTGTATCCCCGAAGGGTTAGGCAGATGATATGAGATCGGCAAATTTTGTAGGTGGTCCTGGTACCCACTTGGAATTCAGGCATGAGAGGCTCTACCTTGGCCATCTTTGTACCTATGCATTTCTTGATTTCAATCTAATTTACTGGTTTCGTACTTTTTAGATCACTTTTTATATCCGTAGACGTATTGTATTCTTTATTAAAACACATTTTTGGTGCATTTCGGTCCTAACTCTAACTTAATTTGCTTTTCAAATTCATTGTTAACTTCACATTTTCAGTGAATTTAAATGATAATTATGTTAGTTTATAACAGTAACTTACCTCTAATTGTTTTGTATTTTTAAACCACTTAAATGTTCTTGACGAAATAATAAGTCATTTTAAAATAAACTCCATATTTGATAAACTTACAGAAAGGACCGGGGTGATTGTTACATTGCACTGAATTAGAAGTTCCTTGCCTCCGTCCAAGTTATTGTGCGGTTAAAGCTCTTAGTGCACGTCAGTTTGTGTTGTCAACTAGATTAAAACTAACAAACTAAATTAAGCAACGATTTACTGAAGTATTAGACGTCTACCCGGTAGTAGGTACATTTCTTTGTTTGTATAGATTTTCCTAATATTTGTTTATTGTATATTTTTTTAATATCAGCGTAGCAACTTTTTGGTGGATCGTTGATAATTATATTTAAGCTACAACCTGTATGGTGTAGGTATCTAGTACAAGCTATTATGGGCCTCGTGGCGTAGTCGGTAGTGTAACCGACTTCCGTGCACGAGGTCGTGGGTTCGATTCCCACTCAGGACAATTGTGTGATGAACACAGATATTTGTACTGCGTCTGGATGTTTTCTATCTATTATATGTATGTATTTACAAAAAAAAGTAATATTTGTATTATATCCGTAATCTGGTACCCATAGCACAAGCGTTGCTTAGTTTGGGACCAGAAGGCGTTGTGTGAAATGTCCGTGAACATTTATTTATTTACTATTATAGAATGGATTTTAGGAGGAGAGCCCACCACTCACCCACGGATTGTCAATCCCGGTTATCTTTGGACAGAATAACCTAAGATTGCCAATCCGCACTCTCACAGATAGAGGAGAATGTGATAATAGCAAAGTAGCATGCACGATAATGACAAAAAACTCACCAACGCGACACACCCATGCGATACGGTAGAACTCTCAGAACCACAATATTGCAATATTCCGCAAAAATCCGAACATAAATTCGACACGTGTTTCACTTCTAAACGAGGCATTCTCAAGAACGCTCGGCAACAAATGAGCCAAAAGTGGGGGGCTCTCCTCCTAAAATCCATTCTATAATAGTAATAATGGACTTCCGCCAAGTGTCGCCTCATTCAATTAATTATTTATTTATTTATTTAAGCTTCATATCACCTCTAGGATTTTATATTAAACCTTTACAAGTCTACAATACTACAATTTCACGTATTTTGGATGTAGGCCTTTTAAAAAACTACGTTTGTAAACAGGATGGAGGGTTCCTTGATGTGACATATATAGGTGACTAGATTCCCGCCTGCGACTTCGTCCGCATATAGGTACTTTGTTATTAATGTAAATATAAATTTTGTCCGTGTGGTGAAGGACTAAGAATACAAGTGTGAATGAGAATGGGGTGGTGACCCCATTCTTTCCCATGGGTGTCGTATGAGGCGACTAAGGGAAGTAAGCAATTATCATCCATTGCATGACTGGTGGTAGGGCTGGGTACCAAGTGGGAGTATTCACTTTGTATCGGGCCCGAGCGGGTTGGTACCACCATCTCCCGTGTGACCGGCCATGAAGCACATCGCTGCGTTTTGGCTGTAGCAGGAGATAACCGTTTATATTTCATTTCCTATCTGTGAAATGAATTGGTGAGCAGCGGCTTGACAATACTCTTGGTATTATCGAGTCCATAGACGACGGTTACTATTTACCATCAGATGGACCGTGGCTCGTCTGCCACTACATGCAATAAAAAAAAATGGTTCACTATTGGCGATAATGGCTTACACATAAAAGATAGATAGATGCCGTCGCGAGCTATTTTTGTAAGACTATTTAAGATAAACATTTCCATTATACATTAACGTGTAACTAACTAACGGTTTTTGCAGCGCACGCCAGAATAGTTCGCAGATGACAGAATTTTTTCCTACTTACCTGATACTTATCGTTATATTTTAGACAATTCACAGAATATCTTTATAAATGACAGCCTATGTGTTATTCTGGTGTATAAACTATATTATTTTAAAGTTTCATTAAAATCCATTAAGTAGTTTTTGCGTGAAAGAGTAACAAACATTCATACATCCAATCTTTCGCATTTATAATATTAGGGGTTCCGATTTGTACTGAAAAATTTAAATTCGTTTTTTTTTTCATTTTACATATTTATTTAATCAAAATATCTACCATTATTATCTATACATTGCTGCCATCTAATAGGAAGGTAATTTATGCCTTTGCGATAGAACTCTGGTGATCTAGATTCTACAAACTGTGTGAAAGCATTTTGTTCTGCCTCCTAGGAAGAAAACTTTTTATCACGTAGAAAATTGTCGAAATCACGAAAAAAATGGTAGTCCGTTGGAGCAAGGTCTGGCGAATACGGAAAGTGACGAATGGTTTCTAATTGCAGTTCCTGTAGAGTTAAAACGGTTTCTCGTGCTGTATGAGGTCTCGCGTTATCATGGAGCAATAATGGTGAAGATCGATTCATGAGTTGGGGTTGTTTCACTGCAAGTTTTACTATCATTGTTCGGAGTTTGGCACAGTAGACATCTGCCGTTATTGCTTGACCAGACCGGAGAAAGCTATAGTGAATAACACCATGCTGAGATCACGAAACAGTTACCATTACCTTTTTATTGGTAAGCTTTGCTTTAAGACACTGTTGCGGCGTTTGACCTGGGGTCAGCCATTGCATTTTTCGCTAACATATTCCTGGGTAGTTTGGCTCGGATCGGCTTCCACCATCTCTTTCAATTCATGTGGGCGGTCTTCCACGTGGTTCGTTCTTCAAATCAAAATTTCCATCACAAAAGCGTTTAAACCAAAATCGCACCGTGCGTTCATTAGCAGTCCCCTCTCCAAACCCAACATTGATATTGCAAGCTGTTTCTGCAGCGTTAGTTCCACGTCGGAACTCGTATTCAAAATCACTCGAATCACTCGAATTTTCGAAGTATCCATCTTTCTTGTCTAAGCTGAATAAAAAATAACAACTGAAAGTCGATAATCGAATGTTGCACATTTTTTAAAAGAAGAACCTCATAGGTACCATTTGAAAAAAGTTTCACTCAAAAATCTCAAATCATGAAGGTTTCTTTTTTCGACCTATTACAATAAAACGGCAATTTCATATTTTAACCCCTATTATTATTAGTAAGGATAAGGCGCTAAAGCAGTCACGTTCGCAGTTTTTTTTATTGAAGTGGATTATACAAGATAAATAGGCGAGCGCGGGGGGTTTTCTCTACAAAAAGTGTGACAAAATGTGACGATATAGTTCAGAGAGTCTAAAAAAACACGAATTTAGCGTGGCGTAATTTATGAATGGTCCATTATTCTCTCATACACCATCAACTCCTTTCAGATATATATATATAACTCTCTATTGTCTCTTCCTCTCTATTTTTAATCTTATTATTATGACATGGAATGAGATTAGTGCGTGTGGTGACAGACTAAGAATACATGTGCCACCACCCCATTTTTTCCTGTGGGTAGTATTATTACTCGATTCTTTCCCGCGGGTGTCGTACGAGGCGACTAAGGGAAGTAAGCAATTGTCACCCATTGCATGACTAGTGGTGAGGTTGGGTACCAAGTGGGAGTACTCACTTACTATCGAGCCCGAGCGGGTTGGTACCACCATCTCCCGTGTGACCGGCTATTAGGCACATAGGTGTGTTTTGGTTGTTGGAGGAGATAGCCATTCTTTCATTTCACGTCTGTGAAATGAAACGGTGGGCAGCGGCTTGGCAATACTCCCGGTATAGTTGAGTCCATGAGCGCCAGTTACCATCAGGTGGGACGTGGCTCGGCCCCATAAGCAATAAAAAAAATCTCCATCCATCAGCCTTATAAAGTCCACTGCTGGACATAGGCCTCCCCAAGAATGGGGAATAGTGCTGTAATCACCACGCTTGGCAGGCGGGTTGGCGATCGCAGTGGATGTTGTTAATACTCGAGGTAGTGCTGCTGCCCACCGGTATCCCTCAGTCGGCTCTTACGACTCCCATGGGTGGAGAAGGGTGGGAAAATTCTAAAGCCGGCCACACACGGCCAAAAAAAATGTATTTATCTTTATTTATAGCCACGCCTTCAGGAATTACTTGGGTAAGCAAAAAAATTAGACATCTAAATTCAAATGACTAACGAGGTGTATTAGAGAATCTCACCATGTGGCCAACAAATTTTAAACACAAGAATTATAATTGGGAAGAAGTTGCAAACTGATGCCAATAAACTGCCCTTTTTCTGTCCCATTATTGAGCTTGGGTCTCCTCTAATAGTGAGAGGGACGAGGCGTAGTCCACCACGCTGGCAGTGCGGTTTGGCAGACTTCATAGGCCTTTAACAAAAACTCAGGCGTGCAGGTTTTCTCACGATGTATTATCTCACCGAGTATTGATAAATTGTAAACAAATACCTACACACATAATTTCGAAAATTCAGAGGTGTGAGTATATTTCTACGCATTTGTTTATTAAAGTAATACAGAGCATAATGAAAGTGTAATCTCCCATCAGGGTAAATAAATTGGTTTACTTTGTTTACCTATTTATCGTTATTAGGATACGGAAGGAGGCGGCACGGGTAAGAAATTTGATTACTCTGGTCACCCCATTCCACGTGACCATGTTACCATCATAATATTATTATTATGTGTTCCTTTTCTTTCACTTAAGAAAAGAGTAATAGTAATGTGATATTTTGTTTATGACACGCTAGCTTCTACCCGCGGTTTCATCCGCGCGGGCTCCAAAATATAAATAAATAGTCACAGACATTTTCACACAACGTCCTCTGGTCCCAAACTAAGCTTAACGCTTGTGCTATGGGTACCAGATTACGGATATAATACATATACTACTTTTTTTTTGTAAATACATACATATAGAAAACACCCAGACGCAGTACAAATATCTGTTTTCATCACACAAATAATTGTCCAAAACACAAACGACCTCGTGCATGAAAGTCGATTACACTACCGACTACGCCACGAGGCCCGTCAAATAAATACGTCTATCTATGCAAAAATTACTATTCTACAATAACTATCGTTTTAACGTATCGTTTTAATATTAGTAGGCATAAAGACTGCAGACATGTTGTTTTGTCAGATTGAGGTGTTTTAATAACAATTTATTAGACCAATAACTTAGCTAGAGCTAGCTCTAGAGCACATTCCCGGATTGGATGGGACGCAGGTTCGAATCCCGCTCGCAGTAAAAATTCCCTCTTTCAACTTTCACAAATAATTTGTTATTTAAAGTGGGTGAGCATGTCTAGTGCTAAAAATACTGTTCAAAAAGATTAAGGTGTTGCTATTACTAAAAAAAAAGTGTTAACAAAACTTCTGCTTCTGGCGATGTATTTTCAGCGTTAATTTGTGTGTGTCAGCAATAACACAATTAAAAAAAAAGCCGAAGGAAAACTTTGCTCTTGATTGTACAGATGACGTAGTCGTATGATAGGTACATTTTTTTTGTTACGGCGGGAAAAAATGTTCTTAACCGCACACCCCGTCGTTTGGGGCAAAGAATAGGGTAGTGTGGGGCCCTCACGCACTAAAGAAACCTGCCGTGTGCCGTCTCTCCACCTTTATTGGCGGGCCACCGGAACTATACTACATTCTTTCAGTGGTGTATGATAGGTACCTACCAATCTCCCTTGAACGGTTCGTATGTTTTTTTTGTAGTAATAGTTCTCTATGTGCGACATGGGAGCGACTCCAATTTTTATGAACGAATATAATGCTGTATGATATAAAAAAAACAAATAAAATACATAAAAATGTCAAAATAAATAATATTTGTTAAAATCTGCTTCTGCTTATATTAGGTACACTTATTTTGGATAAAGGCTGTTTCCGTAATGAGTTCGTTATTTTAAATGTTTGGAAAATCTGTGGAAAATTCTGTAATGCGGGGTAAAAAAATGTCTTCCGCCGATATTATGACACATAATGTATATGTGTAAGCTCCCATTAGGATCATGGATTTTCATATCGTTGCTGCAAATAGACCCCTATTGGAATAGTTTAAGAACGTAATAACTTAGTTATCATATTAGATAACATCCCGATTAAAATAAAACAAGAATTTTTCAAATCAATGTAGGTATATTAGCTTCGGCCCGCGACTGTGTAGGCACAGTAGTACACAAAATTTGAGAATGTTTGTGAAAATGAACTCCCAGAATCTCCCAGAATGGTGAACACAAACATACATAGACATTCCCAGAGGGATTGTCAGAGACAATAGATTTCCACTTGCCACGTTTCTAGCTCACCTCTTTTGCCTCATTCACTCTCATTATATTCCTTATTTATACACGCACGTTAGTTACGGGTACTGCTGAGCTGAGTTTTCTCGAGAACCTCTCTGACTTGCTCAGTGAACTTTTGACGAGGTCTGCCCCTTCCAATTCTAAAATAATAGTCATGAGCAGGACTTGAACTTGCATCTCCTTGGAAAATCATTTCAAATGCTTTGGCAGATACTACCAAAAATTGAAAAAATGTAAAAACTCTAAAGAGATTTTTTCGCTGAAGTTTTATTATTATGTATAGATTATATTCCATGATTACATGACATGATATGAAAATTCTATATAAATAATAACATCCCAACTATTGCTCGTAGCAAAGAGAAAGCACTTACTATCGGCAGCCATCTTGAATATTTACGCGCCAATAACATGTTTTATTACAACATTAGTCCTTGACATAAAACCATAAACCATAGGATAAACTACTAGATTAGATAAACGTTATATTTAATTCTACGTAATAAGGCATAATAGAGACTTTTACTGCTTACTTATGAACTGATTTGCTTAATGTATATAAATGTGGCAGGCGTGTAATAAATAAAAGCCGCTCGCAATGCAATATGTGTATGTAGATACCATAAATTTAATAATCTTACACTCCTTGTGGTGACGAATCTATAATACAATAGTGTAATACTTTAATTGAATATATTTGTACGCCGAAGTCATATTTGTACGTCGAGTCATTCACTCGTCTGTTAGTGTATAAATACACACGAAAATAACCTGGATGTATCTGATTAAAGTAACCATTACCCACGCGACACCTGCCCTGGACTACAAGACTATATCTTAAAACATAGCGATTGCCAATCACGCGATATTGCGGGATAGCACCTCTTCATCGTATAGCCGATTTCTCAATATCGTACGATTCAGCCTAACGGATTTTTATGCCTGACACAGAAGCAGCGCGTGCTCTATACTTTGGCTAATAATAATTTAATTAGATGTGTAGTTACGACAGTTTGAAAATCAAAGATTCTTATAGTCACTTATAGTGTTTGAGTTCTCCAAACACTATGTTGTGTTTAATCTGTTACCTAACCTAACCTCATCTCTTTAAAAAATAGTATAATATCTCGTTACTTTTTTTTAGGCTGTACAAACAAATAAAAAGCTTTTCTCGAGTTAAAAGGAAATTACTAAATTGAAATATTATTCCTAAGCTTTTTTGTGGTTAATGCGTCGCTTAACTTAGGTGCTATCTTATTTGGGTCAGATATGTGCCCATGGATTTTGATTTCAGCGGAAAAACCAGCTTATTAAATCAGATACCTAAAGTATTTTTTTTATATTTTGTGTTTCTGATGCATAAGCAGTTGTGTTCAGTTTGTAGATGTTGGCTTTTTGAAGAAAGAAATCTGGAATGCAGCACTTATGTATAAATATACGTCCCTACAACTACAGCATCTAACTAATGTTATTTTATTTTGCGTAGATGCCAATACGAGCCTATTTTATTCTAGCATTATACAATGCTAATGACGTGCTTATCTATTGAAATACAAACATAGATAGCATGTGTTTATTATAATGAAAACAATCATAACTTTATATTCCTAAATTTATAGGGTTACTAGCGCAACCCGCAGCATCGTTTGCGTCATTGTCTTAAATTAAAAATTAATTCTGGATAAGATTTAAATACGTAAAATTCTTTCTTTGTGCTCATCACAAATCCGTGTGGTGACGGACTAAGGATACAAGTGCCACTACCCCATTCTTTCCCACGGGTGTCGAACGAGGCGACTAAGGGAATTAAGCAATTATCACCCAATCACCCATTGCACGATTGATGGTAGGGACCAGGGTACCCAGGTACCGATTGGGAGTGCTCACTTGTTATCGGGCCCGAGCGGGTTGGTACCACCATCTCCCGTGTGTTAGTAGACACATAGCCGTTTATTCTTTCATTTCATATCTGTGAAATGAAATGGTGAGCAGCGTTTCGACAATACTAGATATCGGTATAGTTGAGTCCATAAGCGACGGTTACGATTTACTATCAGGTGGGTCGCGGCTCTTCTGCCACCATACGCAATAAAAAAAATAAAAAAAAACCTAAACTATCAAAGAAACCTATATATATTTTTTCACGGACCTAAGAGCCCCAGGATATTAGATTGTGCGTTGATATGTCTATCAATCAATCAGTTATTCTTTTATATGTAATATAATATCCACTAATATACATCAAACATGGTCTTCCTAGACACATGTCAATTTCGACATAGGATAATATTACCACAGATGTCGCAATACCAGACCATTAAATATTACTGTCCCACTTTCCCGATGTCCATTCTGGCACAATGGAGGGCCTTGAGATCAATTTTGGTAAAAATATCTAATAATATTTGAAAGTGTTTTTCTCTGAACAAATGGTATGAAAGTGTTCCAATTTTGTCAGATTTATTTATCCCGGCCCCCTTGAGCGTAATATGTGGGTAAGTGTGCTCATAACGCAGTATAAAACCGGACCAGAGTAACTTTAATGTGAGGTCCTAATAAACTAATTGTTAAATTATATCGGGGGAAGTTGCTTGTTGTTTTCAAAGAGAGATTGTTAATTTCTTAACCGAACCATTGCTAGCCCACTCTGTAGCAGGGAGAAAATAAAAAATAAATCCACTTACGACAAGATACACATACTTTTTTAATTTAGCTAAATACCAAGTATTAAATCTATATCTATACTTTATACTAAATTATAAAGCTGTAACAGAGCTGTGTCTGTACATTTAAGATATTTGAGAAAAAAATACTGTAAGTAATAGGACATAAAAGCGTCTAAACACAAAAAAAAAATTTTAGATTTTTTCTCTGTTCGTCTGTTTATCTGCTTGATAAAGATGTATTATTTTATCCCTTACTATATCGGGGACCAGAGATATAACAGAAAAACTCTTTTGGCTGCGGCGAAGCCGCGGACAAAGGCTAGTATACTATAAAATTATATAGATATTACTAGCCTTTTCCCGCGGCTCCGCGGCAGCCAAAAGCTAGTTTTTAGGTTATATCCCGTTCGTTCCCAATGTATACCAGTTTTTAAGTCTAATCAAGAGCTATCAAATAAAAAAGCTGCATTTAAATCCATTCAGTAGTTTTTGCGTGATACACGAACAAGCAAACACATAAACATTTAAACAAACAAAGAAAAAAAAATGGTTTTAGGTTCAAACACGCTTATATAGCGTAATACATCTTTATCTAAGCCTACATACATCCTTTTCCGGGCTCCAGACTATATGTATGAAAAGTTTCATGATGATAGGTTTGTTACCGTTACGGCGTGAAAGTGTAATAAACAAACAAACTCACTTTTGCCTTTTTAATATTAGTAAGGATATTTATAGTTGCTGAACAAAAAAAAATAACTTAAACAAAGGATTATCCTTTGTCTAAGAAAAATAATAATATTTTATACTGACATCGATGTTGACGTTTTGAGGTCCTAGGAAGCTTCCCCGAATGTTTCCGCGATGATGGCTGTATGTGTGTGTGTGTGTGTGTTGTGTGTGGCCGTATGTAAACCTCTCATTACTTTTTAACGGCTTGACCGATTTCATCGCGGTTGGCGTCATTCGAAAGGACTTGACCAAACTTAGATTTTGAATAAAATTAGGACCGATTCGAACCGGTAGATCTTGAGAAATCTCAAAATAAGTACAAACATTTTTTAAGTGTTTTTTTTAGAATAATTTTTAAGCGGTTTTACCGATCGATTCCGAAAACTAATCAGCACTTAACATCAAAAAACCACGTCGATCGCCGCCAGTTCGGTCAAAATCGGTTGATTCGTTCGTGAGATATCGTTATCGAAAAAAATTTGAAGAATGTTATTTTCAGAATTTCTATGCAATTTTCAGTCTGACCAGTTCGAGCTTTAAGATTCTTCAAAGAGCTCAAAAAGCTGCGTTGAATGCCGTAAAATACGAGAAAAACAGTTTATTCATTAAAAAGTTATTTCAATTTAAATATTCAAAAAATGCTTTTTTAATAAATTTTTATCAACATTCGAGCTCGACTACCTTGTGTTAATTTCCAGAAACTCAGATATTGCATTCTGAAATCGGTTCATTCATTCAAAAGTTATTGCGATTTAAAAATTCAACGAATAGTGTTTTATTATATCTCTATCAGACTTTTGAGCTCAAAATGACACGACATTTATATAAAACGTAATAAGTGCAATTTTGAGCGCTTAAGTATCAAATTAGCGGGAAGTTGCAGGGATGACCTTTAGGGTCAACCGTTTTCCAGATTTTTTGCATTATTCTACTCTTTGGAGTAAATCGGTATATATAAGCACCCTACCGAAGGGATGTATTTCATTAAAATAATTGTGCCTCTGTCCGTGTGGTGACGTACTAAAAATACACGTGTTATTACTCGATTCTTTCCCGCGGGTGTCGTACGAGGCGACTAAGGGAAGTAAGCAATTATCATCCATTGCATTACTGGTGGTAGGTGAGTGATCACTTACCACCGAAGGAATGTGACACAGTTCCAGTGGCCCGCCAAGAAAGGTGGAGAGACGGCACACGGCGGGTTTCTTTAGTGGGTAAAGGCCCCACACTACCCTGTTCGTGCCCCCGAACGACGGGGTGTGCGGTTAGGAACATTTTCATTCATTTTTTTCCCGCCTTAACAAACAAAAAAAAAAGGTGAGTGATCACTTGCTGTCGGGCCCGAGCGGGTTGGTACCATCATCTCCCGTGTGACCGGCCACGAAGCACATCGGTGTGTTTTGGTTGTAGCAGGAGAAATAACATTTCTTTCATCTCATGTCTATGAAATGAAATGTTAAGCAGCGGCTTGACAGTACTCCGAGTAGAGTTGAGTCCATGAGCGACGGTTACCATTTACCATCAGGTAGGCCGTGATTCGTATGCCACAAATTCAGTAAACACAAAAATACTTAATTCAACGAAAGTTTTTTTTTAATGAGACATCTTAGTCTGTGTTGAAACCTGATTTTTGCTGCAACCGGCGACAATAATGATGGCCGGATACATAAAATGCGTAATGTATTCTTCTCGTACCGTTTAATGTTGTGTATTGTGTACTTAATGCGAATTATTAAATTTATAGCTATAAAAAAACTTAATAACATCGTTAGAACTTACAAATTCAAATCAAATTACCCCTTGAAATGTTTGGTGGGACCATTCTTGTCACGACTACATAAAACCCTTTTCCAATAACAGCAAATACTCACACAGATGTACAATCAACGGTAGAGTGCATCCGCCCACCTGTCGAATGCCTATGTGTGATCAGGATGGGGGAGATCATGGGCTATTGGTAATATTGATCGGAAGAACTCCGCTGCTCTCATGTTCTCCTAGTACTTTCCGATCGGTTGTCCATTATCGGCGATTGCCGATAGACTGCCAATACCGAGAACCATGCTTCAAACTTTTATTTAACTTACGCTGTTGGTAAAAGTATGTTTCATTCAAAAACGCGCTACCCCATCGAGTTTGGGCTCGTTTAAATAGTCTTGACGAGTACTCTTGTTTTAGATGATTATCCAGGGTCTGATGATAAAGTCGGAAGATGGCTACAAGAAATTCTGTGAAAGATAAAAAAAAAACTGCGGTTCCCTTGCAGTTTTTTTTGACACCTAATCTTTCTGAAATACAGATAGATTGCTTTATTGCCTAATTTTGCATTATTAAGTTCCAATGAATGCTGAAAAATATGTGCAAGTTATAGGTAGTAAACAACTAATTTCAGCAGAATTAGGGTAACAAAAAACTTTTTAGGTATCCAATACCTGCATCATTGGACTAAAATTAATAAAAAAAACTGAGAATTAAGATTCCAACACATTGGAATGAATGATGATCCCACTGATTATAAAGAAAACTCTGAGTTAGGTAAATAAACGGATCAGATTAATTTCTGCGCCGCATCTGAGCTCTAAACCTCCAAAAATACCAGGCGACTAGACATTCACAGGAGAGCGCCGCATTCCGCAACACAACCACTATCGCCTTCCCTTTCCATTGTTAGTGCCAGTCGCGCCGGTCAATGAACCAATTTATGAACAGAGATAGAAATGGGATACGTATTTCTGTCTCTCTTTTAGAAACGCGCTCACTACGCCAGATTGAGTTCTAAGTTCAAATAATCTAAGTTGTAATTTAAAAGTACTACGTTTTACAGGATACAGGTAACAATGAAGAAATACCAGATGATTTCCGGCTGTAGAACATAAGGTATTAAATCACATCTACGAAGCCGCAATTGGAACTCTATCGTAAAATCTTAAAGTTTATATTAAAAGGTTAAATTTATTTTGGTTTTGTTATAAATAGGGGATACAAGCGTGAGAAATTCGGGAAGAAACTTCTTCGGAGATACTAGGCGAACATAACGTTGAGGAGACGACGTTCCCACGATGTTCTGTGGGCTGGTTCTCAGTTCTCACGGTGTTAAATAATATTGAACGAATTTAATTGAATGCAGATGATTATTGAATTGATTATTCAAATATGTACTTAAAATGTTGTTTCTAAGCTGCCTTATAGAGTAGAATTAAAGATTAATAATTGCGATTGACAATTTATTGTAAGTTATTAAATATAAATCGCAATCAAAAATTATTTTCATTTCATAATTAAATGGAGTCGGTACTCGGTACATACGTAGGTCGGATACGTTTAAAACTTTCGCAGTAGATTATTTTAATTTATTACCAAGAATTGGTCGTTTTATTTGAACTATAGGTATGCAAACATATCAATCAGCTCGATTGCGAAAAGTCAAGCCTTATTGGAAAAGTATCGGCAATCACCAATAACGGAAGATACGTTTGGAAAGTACTAGGGCAGCACAGTTTGTTGAGAGCTCGAACCGATCGATATTCAATATTCTTGGCTATCAAGCGATAGCAGTGATAGCACACACGAGGCACATACTTCACGCAACAAGTGTTTTCGATACGGCCGAGTTTCGAACCGAAACGTGTGGGTTGGAGAATTTTGGAGGAATCGTAGAAATATTCGCCACAGGAAGGTTCCTGAAGAACATCATATTATCATAGACTTAGAATTATCTAGGTGTTGTGGCCATATTTCAGAATTGACCACTTCATGATGTGCTCGACTATTTCACGAAATGTTTGTATTTCGTTATATGGTCTGCTAAGACTGACCATTTAGGTAAACTTCTAAACGTCAACGTTTGATTACACGTCAATCCACGTTTGGCCATGAAAGTTAAGTTACTTAAATATTTTTCGTAACGACATTTCACTTGACTATATTAACTAGAATCTGCACGCAATTTCGTCCGCGTCGGGTTCAGAATTTAAATACGTCACATCAGTGGCCTCGTGGCGTAGTCAGTAGTGTAACCAACTTCCGTGCACGAGGTCGTGGATGGATTCCCACTCAGGACAATTATTAGTGTGATGAACATAAATATTTTTACTGCGTCTGGGTGTTTTCTATCTATTATATGTACCTATTTATTTACAAAAAGAAAAGTAGTATATGTACTTACTTACTTACTTATCATCACGCCATTTCCCTTGTAGGGTAGGCAGAGAGAACAGAGTGCCAAGAGGCTCTATTCTTGCATACATCTCTCGCTTCCTCAACATTCATAACTCTCTTCATACACGCTCGCCGGTTTTGGAGACTCCTGACTCCACCTTCCTTCAATACATGACCAATTTAGTCTAGGTAGGTAAGTTTCGGTCTCCCCCTGTACCTTTATCCTTCCACTTTCACATTGTATATCTTTTTAGCCAGTCGCTCGTCCGGCATTCTTTCCACATGTCCGAACCATCGGAGCATTCCCTTTCGCATCTTTACACCAATACTCTCTTTCATACCTATTCGCTCTCTTACGTCATTGTTACGAATGCGGTCAGTCAGCCTCACTCCACAGATTCTCCGCAGAGATCGCATTTCGACCGCATTGATTTTACTCTCATGCTCCTTTTTACATACCCAACTCTCGCTTCCGTATAATAACGTTGGGACAAGCACTGCGTTGTGTATTGCGACACGTGCCTTCTGGCTGAGGTGATGGCTGCCGAAAAGTTGCCCCAATGCTCCTTTCACTCTATTCCCCGCATTCACTCTTCTTTCTACATCAGTGGTGTATCTTCCATCCCGACTGAATCCACATCCAAGATATACAAATTCATCCACTTGTTCTAGCACACCATTTCCTATTGCTACTCTAACATCTGTTCTGGCTTCTTCTCTTTCAAAAACCATTACTTTGGTTTTGCTCACATTCACACGTAGGCCCCTTTTCTTACAATCTTCTGCCATTACGTCGACTAGGGTGTGCAGGTCAGTCGCAGACTGCGCTAATAGGACCGCATCGTCTGCATATAGCAGCGAGTTAACCACTGAGTCGCCCATCTGAACTCCCACATTCATTTCATTCAACCTTTGTAGACATATGATATCCAGATATATGATAAACAGTCTGGCTGATAGAACGCAGCCCTGTTTAACGCCGATATTGACGTCAAACCAGGGTGACATTTCATCATCCAGCCGCACACAAGCTCTGCAGTCTATGTAGTTGGACTGCACCGCTTGTAGCAGTCTACCGCTAATACCATACTCCGGCAAAATGTCCCAAAGTTCCTTTCGTACAACAGTGTCAAATGCTTTCTCCAAATCCACAAAACTGCAGAAAACCCTCTGGCCTACAGCCAGATGCTTCTCCACAATGTTGCGCAGAGAAAACACTTGATCCATGCATCCTCGTCAACACCTGAAACCTCCTTGTGCCTCACACAAAAATTCATCAGACACCATCCTCATTCTCCTTTCAACAATCTTACCATACACTTTCGCTGCCAAACTGGTCAAGCTTATGGCTCTGTTGTTCGCACAGTCATAACGTGAACCCTTGTTTTTAAACAAGGCCACGATGACTGCGGTTCTCCAGTCCTTGGGAACCATTCCTGAGCTCCAACATAAATTGAGAAGCATCAGGAAGGATTCCCAGACACATGAGCCTCCAAGCTTGATCATCTCAGCAGACACCATATCAATACCCGCTGCCTTACCATTTTTCAAACTTCTAATAGCCCATTCAACTTTATCCATACTAATGTCATCAGAGGATGCCGGTACCGAATGCTGATCTGTTAGATCACATATGGCACCAGCATCACCCTGAATATCCGCATACATACCTCCAAAATATTCACTCCATCGGCTTAACACATCTTGTGTTTGCGTAAGAATGTCTCCACCTTTAGACCTTATTTTATTCATTCTGAAAGCTGACCAACCACTCCGAGATTTCTTCACTCCCCTCCAGAAAAGTTTGGTGTTGCTCTCGAAGTTTTTGGTCTGCCTTTCTTCTGCAATATATATATTATATATGTATTATATCCGTAATCTGGTACCCATAGCACAAGCGTTAAGCTTAGTTTGGGACCAGAGGACGTTGTGTGAAAAATGTCCGTGAATATTTATTTATTAATATCTCTGTATAAAAATAGTTATCTCACAGGAACTGTATGTCCTTCACTTTCCAGTGGTTGCCAGCAGACAGAGAGACGGCACACGGGGGGTTTATTTAGTGGGTGAAGGCCCCACTAGAAACACCATTAGGCATCACTACTCGTTTGTGGCCTACTCCAATGGAAGAGGAGAGGAAGGATAATAAGGAAAGGATGAGGTTTAGGCCTTCTAAGCTGGTGGCACTTCCCCGCCCGAGCCGGCCCATTCATGTTAAGGTGTTTATTACCTACTATAAATCTTCATTTAGGAATGAAGAATGAAACCAACAATGTGAAAGTGGAAGGAAGCTATAGGTACAGGGGGAGACCGAGACTCACCTACCTTATTTTTTTGTTAAGGCGGGAAAAAAATTCCTAACCGTACACCCCATCGTTCGGGGCCCTCACTCACTAAAGAAACCCGCCGTGTGCCGTCTCTCCGCCTTTATTGGCGGGCCACCGGAACCATATTACATTCCTTCAGTGTTGAGACTCACCTACCTAAACCAAATCGGTCATGTATTGAAAGAAGGTGGAGTCAGGAGTCTTCGAAACCGGAGAGCGTGTATGAAAAGAATTATGATTGTTGAGGAAGCGAGTGATGTATGCAAGAATAGAGTATTTTGGTACTCTGTTCTTTCTGTCTATCCAGCAAGGGAAATGGCGTGATGATAAGTGAATAAGCACCAATAATAGTATATTGTTTTATGGCATCTAATCCTATTAACCAATATAGTTGATTTTATCTGTTGCTATAAACTCAATGCTTTCTGCGTAATAAATACAACCTGCTTACCTATATCTATAGGTAACATTAGCGACGTTTAGAGCGATAGGACGCACACTCGAAGCCACAAAACAGATTACACTCATTTAGGCCACCGTAACAAACAAATGAGGCTAACTCAAATAGTGTTAATAGCATTTTTGTACTCTCGATAACTCGATATGGTGTTTCTGTGACCTAATCAAAGTATAATAATTGCTTTGATACGCCTAAATGTTTAGGCTGATATTAATAGCCACGTAAGAAATTGCTGCAGAATAATGATAGGCGTTTTGTTATCTATAATATTATAAAGCTGTAACAGAGCTGTGTATGTACATTCAAGATATTTGAAAAAAAAGTACTGTAATAGGCTATACAGGCGTGTATAAACACAAAACATTCTTTTTTAGATTGTTTGTCTGTTTGTTTGTTCGCGCAACACGCAAAACGTACTGAACGGATTTTGATGCAACTTTTTGTATTTGGTAGTTCTTGATAAGACTTAAAAACTGGTATTCATCTTATCTCTCTACTATATAGGGAACCTGAGATATATCCTAAAAACTGGCTCTTGGCTGCGGCGAAGCCGCGGGCAAAGGGTAGTTAACATTATAATTACTGTTATCTACGAACCGTCATGTATTCTGTAGATATTTTGATGTAATTGTGAGCGTATAAACGATTAAATAGGTATTTCTTATTGATTGTTGTTGTAGGTACTTGTAAATTTAATTCTTTTTGCTTTGTAAATTTAAACGAAATATTTTTCTTAGCCTTCAAAAGCCAAAGCGTCTCTCTCTGACTGGAATTAGGGCCTTTGGTTGCACACTAGCATCATTTAACTACAAAAGTAAAAAGTGCCTAGCGCTTTATTTGTCATAGACATTATACGTACCTACCTATTGATGGTTCCAGCATCGTTACATACATACGTGCATCGTCATCATCCAGCCATCAGCCTTTCAACGTCCACTGCTGGACATAGGCCTCCCCAAGAGAACGCCACAACGAGCCGTCCTGCGCCGACCGCATCCAACCGCTCCCCCCGCGACTTTGACCAGATCGTCGGTCCATCTGGTGGGGGGCCCGTCCTACGCTGCGCCGTCCGATACGTGGTCGCCACTCGAGAACCTTTCTTCCCCAACGGTTGTCGGTTCGTCGAGCGATGTGGCCTGCCCATTGCCACTTCAGCATGCCAACCCGGCGGGCTATGTCGGTCACTCCCGTTCTCCTACAGATCTCGGTATTACGGATTAGATCACGTAGGGAAATACCAAGCATAGCCCTGCCCGCTCCATGGCCCGCTGAGCGACTTTGAGCCTTGATATGAGGCCAACATTCAGAGACCACGTCTCTGTTCTATATGTCATCACTGGTAACACACACTGGTCGTAGACCTTCGTTTTCAGACACTGCGGAATATTGGACGAGAAGATCTTCCTTAGCTTCCCGAACGCTGCCCAGCCGAGTTGGATTCGTCGATTGACCTCGTGCCTACCTAACTGGACTGTTTGTCCCAGGTAGACATAGTGGTCGACAACTTCGAGATGCGCACTCCCGACTAGGACCGGTGCTGTAATGGCATGGACATTAGACATGGCTTTCGTCTTGTCCACGTTCATTTTGAGACCCACTAGTCGGGAAACCCTGCTGAGATCATTGAGCATGGTGCCAAGGTTTTCCAGCGATTCTTCCACGACTACGATGTCTCACTCAATAAAAGCTGACTGGGTCACCACGGTTGTCATTAAATGCTTTCATACATTTAATGTTAGCGACTCTGAAATAACTGCAGAATCACTTAAATAATTAAAAATATCTAGTCTATGGTTTTTCTCTTTTTCTAATTTAGTTACCTGCCTGTATGATTTACATTTTTTTTATACTTCGTGGGTGGCAAACAGGCATATGGCCCAGCTGATGGTGAGCTGTTACCTAGCCTACAGATGGTAGCAGCACCAGAGGCATCACTCGCGTGTCGCCATCTCCAAGGAAAGGGATAGAAGGTGGAGAGGAGGAATGATAAGGAGAGGATAGGAAGGATAATAATAAGATGATAAGGAGGGGTTTGGTCATGTTGCAGTAAGTAACATGTCAAGCGCAAAATAACCATATACACCCATATTTTATATCCCTCTCCACCCAAGGGAGTCGTAAGAGCCGACTGAGGGGGAGATATTGGGGGAATGGGTAGCAGCACTCCCTCGAGTATAATTAACAACATCCACTGCGATCGCCAACCCGCCTGCCAAGCGTGGCGATTACGGCACTATCCCCCCATATGAGCGAAACACAATATGTTGTGGCGTTCTTTTGGGGAGGCCTTTGTTCAGCAGTGGACGTCGAAAGGCTGATGAATGGATGGATGGTATTTTATATCTACTAATAGCTCACCCGGCGAACTTCGTACCACTATATTTCTTTTCATGAACATTATGCAATTATAAAGTACTAATATCGTTATTAAAACATAGGGGTTGGCAGTAGGAAAGGTGAAAATTTAGGGTTGTATGTATTTTTTAATGCCGAATGCGAAAATTTTTTGGGGCGGACCACCCTTATTATTTAGGGGTATGAAAAATAGTTTACATCCTATTCTCAGACATACTCAATATACACACAAAATTTCATAAAAAATAGCTTGACCGGAGGAGTATGGCGACAAACACTGTGATACGAGAATTTTATATACCTATTAGATATAAAGTGTGCCGATACCAATACTTAGGACAGCCCGGTTAACAGTTATTCTAGATTCAGAGTTGCTAAAAAATTGCAATTAAATTTCATACTATTTGATGGCGCGATTTCTTAAACATTTTTGATCTGTATTTTAGCACTTGACATGCTCAGCTACTTAGAACAAATTTTTTGTGAAATATGGAAAAAGATAACTTTAGGGTGAGCGGGAATCGAACCTGCGTCCCTTCCAATCCGGGGAAGTGCTCTAACCGCTAAGTCATCTTACTGACCAACGGTCATTCCCAATCTCCACATCACATTTTGTCATTTTGTCTTTTACGACCCACGCCACGTTTTCTTTTTTATTTATTTTTTGTTTAGGCGGGTAAATATGTACCTAACCGCACACCCCGTCGTTCGTGGCAACGAACAGGGTAGTGTGGGGCCCTCACCCACTAAATAAACCCGCCGTGTGCCGTCTCTCCGCCTTTATTGGCGGATCACTGGAACTATGTTACATTCCTTCGGTGGTCCGCCGGCGGCTTACCCTTTCGGGTACCCTCTACTGAGCGACGCACCCGCACACGGAGCGTCGCACCTTCGCGGGAGGCCTTGCGGGTCGCGGACGTTCCCCAGTCCATCCACCCGCAGCCTCAGCTAGGGCGGCATTAGGCGCAAATACTCACGCCTGCGCCACCCCAGTTGCTGGCGGCTGCTCAGGTCTGCGGAAGGATCAGCCTCCCTGGCCCTCTCCACCGCTTCCTTCCGCGAGATGACCTCGTCGCAGAAGGCAGCGACCGCGGCCCAATTCCTGTCGTTGCCAAGCAACGCTCTAACGACGCTCGGCAGCGAGAGGTCCTCCCCTATTGCCGCGACGAGTTCACGCCGCTGCCTGCCCCAAGCCAGGCACGACTCGAGCGTGTGTTGCGCCGTGTCCTCGTCGCAGCCGCAATGGTGACAGCCCGGAGTCGCTTCCCTCCTTGCGACTATGTGCAGATATCTACCGAAGCAACCGTGCCCCGACAGCACCAGCACCAGTCGGAAGGTAAGGACTCCGTACCGTCGCCCCGCCCACTCCTCCAGCACAGGCTGGAGAGCCGCTTCCGTTGACACCGTGCGGTATCCGCGTATGAGCCTGGACGCGATGACTCTTTGTGGTCTCCACAGAAGAGCCCTGTTCGGCGCGTCCAGGCACCCCGCCCACACAGGTGCATCGTACAGCGCCATCGACCGGACTACCCCCGCATAAAGCCGTCGGCACGCATTGTTGGGTCCGCCCATATTCGGCAAAAGCCGTGCAAGGTCGGACGCTGCGCCGACGAGCCTCGGGGACAGTTGGCGGAAGTGCTCGCGAAAGCGCCACCGCCCATCCAGCACTAGGCCCAGATACTTGATCTGGGCCTTCACCCCAATTTGGATCCCGTCCACCGTGATTGAGGCGCCAGCAGGTGGCCGACGTCGGGGCCCACGGAAAAGTAGGGCCTCCGACTTGTCCAGGGCCATCCTAAGCCCCAGCGCCCCGATCCTCCTGACCACTTCCGAGGTCCCTAAGGTGGCCAGGAACGCCGCTTCCTCGAAGTTTCCGCCCCGGGCCACGACCAGCGTGTCATCCGCATAGCAGATGACTGCCAGCCCGGGGGAGAGCCGACAGAATAGAATAGAATAATAGATTAAAACTCTTTATTGGAATACTTAAAAAAAAATACTGTAACAACAAACACAAAAAAAAGGAAATGTAAAGCTAAGGCTTAACTTAACTAGTATTCCAATTGGCGGCCTTATCGCTCAGAGCGATCTCTTCCAGGCAACCATGCATGGAGAGGAATTGAAGAGAAACTTGCCTTTCGAGTTATAGGTATAAGTACTAATTTGTTATAACTTATAGTAACATAAATTTATGTATTGAACATGTTTTACAAAGAGAAATATATAAATGTATATAACACTGTACACGTATAAAAATATAATTTTATATATAAACACAGCGTAGCACTCAGTCGTAACCGATGTCCCACAGGAGCGGCCCTAGAACCGAACCCTGTGACGTGACGCGGCGACATGGGTCTCCACACAACGTCCCCTATGCGGCTCTCATAGAGAACGCTGCGGCCCTCAAGATAGTCCGCCACCAGCCGCCTTAGGTATGCAGGCACCCCATGATACTGGAGCGCCTCCCTGATGCAGCTGAATGGCAGACTATTGAATGCGTTGGCGATGTCGAGCGACACCGCCAACGCAGTTCAGCGCACTTTACCGGTTTGGTGACGCGGACTCCACTCCCTTCGGCAAACAAACTCTTAAGCCTTTCGGCCACCTTGTCGGCTATCCTGGGGCCCTCCGCCCCAGGGAACTCGAGAATTCGAGCCCCTGTTCGGGCTAGGCGGGTCAGGGCGGCGACGATTCCGATGTCAGAGACGTCGATTTCCTCCCGGGCCTTCCTCAAGATGGCCTGGTACGACAGGCCCACTTCCACCTCCAGCAGCATGGTGATTACCACCGCTGCCGTTTTTGGCATCTGAAGCTTGCGCGGCTTCTTGGGGTCGGGTTTGCTCCTCGACGCAGCGGGTTCCGCGGCCCGGGCAGCAGCCTCGGACGTAGCCCCCGTGCCAAAGCGGCACGACCTTCTTGTCCGCGACCAATGCTGGGCGGAGCCTTGGCTCCGGTGGCACCCTAGCGTTTGTGGAGCCGAGGCGGGGGTCATAGACCGCATTGACGCGATCCATGACCTGGCACATCTGCTCCTCCGTTAGAAGACCAGGGACCGGAGGCCCGGCACCCGCCGTTAAGGCAGAGGCTCCTGGCCCGGCCTTGGCGAGCTTGGCTCGCTGGCTGGCGAGCTCCTTCCGGAGCTCTGCCACCTTCGCCTCAAGGCGCCTACAGCGGCAGGGCGCTTTCGGCCTCCCAGTCCCCGCCAGCGCCAGGTTACACCGGAGCGACTCCACCGAAGTATTAACAACCTCGGAGGCCTTTCTAAGGGCCTCCGCGAAGTTGCCCTGAAGGCTCCGCGACCCATTAGCCACCGTAGAAACGATGGCGAGGGCGTCGGAGACCTTTCGGGCAATTTGGTCCACTGAAGGTGGACCATCCTCGTCCGGAGGCACCTCGTGGAGCCTCGATGTGAGAAGGGTCACCCTCTCCTCCATCGAGAGCTCCGCTCCCAATACCCTAACTATAGCCTCGTCCGCTTGCGATAGCGAACGCGGCACACCACCTGCGTACTTACCAGTACTACGGCTCCTTTTGGCCGATCTTCCTGGCTTTGCCGGCGGGGGCATCGATGTCGAGCTGCCCTCGGACTCCGAAGCGTTGCCCTCCTGCGCAATTAAACGCTTCAGGAGCCGCGAAGGCTGCCCCACCGAACCTGACGCATCATGTTGAGTCCCTGAGGGTCCCGCAGAGAGAGCGCCTCCGATCGCGGCGCCACTGCCACCACCATTTGACTCTATATCGCCACCTTCTACAGCCGAGCTGCCAGTGCCCTCCGTTGGGCTGCCCGCGGGTGTGGGTTTCCTCCCACGGGTAGTCCTCCTCATCGACGTCCTTCTCTCCTCCACCTCTTCTTTCTTCTTGGCGTCAGCTGCTCCTCCCAAATACGCGGAGCTGATAGGGCCGGTATTGCTACTCGGCCCTGTGAGGGATTCTCCTGGAGCATCGCACCCGGTACCCTCTTGGGGACTCTTTACGTTTTTAACTTTTGCCATGATGTTTAAGTTTAACGTCCTCCGACGGGCCACCCTCGCGACTGAGCTCCCCTCAGCCATGCATCCCCTGGCCGGGCGGCAGAGCACGGGATTGGGGTAATTTTTTATGGGGGTTTTCTTCCCCCTGGTCCAAAGACCCCCGGTCCTGTCCATTCAGGATTACGGGTCGGGCCGAGCGGTGGTCTGCATCAGACCGTGCCCACCGCTCGCGAAGCAAGCGATGAGCCCGTCGCCGCTAAAACTCAAAAGCCACTTCTCCAAGGACGGGGGGGTCACTCTGACCCCGCCGTCACCCTCGCAGGGCCAGGGGAGGCACTCCGATCCGGGGGAACTCCGCCGGCCCTCCGCGGCAGACGGTCAGTCCACTGTAGGCAGTGAGCCCGTCGCCGCTTGGGCTGAAAGCCCGGCCTCCGGGGACGGAGGGGTCACTGTGACCCCGCTGTCCCCACTCCAGGGTCGGGGGGGCCACTGTGGCCCCGCTGACCCTCCACGGCGGACGTCTGGCCTATCCACTGTGCCCTCTGTTAATCAGAGGGACACGCGGAGACCCGTCCCCTGCCGGGATTAAGCCGCCGGCACTAGTGTGCCGACGTTGCCCGGGGTGCACCAACGCGGAGGTATCCCGACCCGCACCCCACGACCCACGCCACCTACCAGATACATTTACATGCATTAATGCCTCTCAATCGTAAAAAGGAGATCCGTACCCAAAAGTGGAAGAATGATTGCTTATTGTGATACGAAAACGGATCAATAATTCCTCTGTAAAATTTTCAATTTCTGGAAATATAGCTAATCAACGCTAATGCAGATTCTAAGTGGTAAAATATTTAACGATCAAAGCATCGTAAATTTTATCAGCACGAGCTAATTCTAAGTAGGGGAATTAGGGAAGAACATTGAACTGTACTAAGTAGATACGTGAGCTATGAATTTTAAAGTCCGATGGTTTATCCTTTTTTTTTGTTAAGGCGGGAAAAAAATTTCCTAACCGCACACCCCATCGTTCAGGGCAACGAACAGGGTAGTGTGGGGCCCTCACCCACTAAAGAAACCCGCCGTGTGCCGTCTCTCCGCCTTTATTGGCGGGCCACTGGAACCATGTTACATTCCTTCTTGTCCTGAGATTTTTTTTATTGCAGTGGTTCTGACATTTTTATAGCATGACTGGATGACCCGGTGAACTTCGCATCACCTACAATTTATTTTATCAGCAATTATCAACATCAATCTTAATCAATCTGCATCGTCCTAAGGTTTGAATCTAGATAGGTTAAAGTACAAATTATTTGTGAATGTGAAAAAAAGAGAACTATAGTGCGAGCGGGATTCAAACCTGCGTCCCTTCCAATCCGGGGAAGTGCTCTAAGCCGCTACACTATCGCACTGACCAATGGTCATACCCGATCTCCACATCACATTTGTCTTTACGATCAGTGGATCGTGGAGTGCCAAAAGAAGTGAAATACTACTTATATTTCATCCATCCATCCATCAGCCTTTTAACGTCCACTGCTGGACTTAGGCGTCCCCAAGAATGGGGGATAGTGCCGTAATCGCCACGCTTGGCAGGCGGGTTGGCGATCGCAGTGGATGTTGTTAATACTTGAAGGAGTGCTGCTCTGCACACTCCCCGCGATATTCCCTCAGTCGGCTCTTACGACTCCCATGGGTGGAGAGGGGTGGGACAATTCTAAAGCCGGCCCCACACGTATATTTACTTCATAAAAAAATATTCAACTCGGTCGAACAGCAATTGAGATGGCTTGTTGTCTACCATGTTATAAGCATATAGAGACGGATGTAAAAAGGACACATTCAATGAGGAAGTGGAAAGTGTGGGCGTAAAGCGCTTGAGGAGACGGATAGATAGGATGACAGAGGAACAATGAAGTGGAAGATCAGGCCCCCGGCGCTCTCATTTGCCGATATACAACAGCAGGAATACGTACGGTTGCTATACGTACTTTTTCTTAGTTCATTAACACAGATGAATTTGCCATGTATAAATCTGTTGGCCTTGTGGGGCCGGCTTTAGAATTGTCCCACCCCTCTCTACCCACGGGAGTCGTAGGAGCCGACTGAGGGAGTACCGGGGCAATGGGCAGCAGTACTCCCTCGAGTATTAACAACATCCACCGCGATCGCCAACCCGCCTGCCAAGCGTGGCGATTACGGCATTATCACCCATGACGAGACCGCTCGTTGTGGCGTTCTCTTGGGGAGGCCTATGTCCAGCAGTGGACGTTGAAAGGCTGATGGATGGATGGGATGGAAATCTGTTGAAACACTTTTATTAACTTAAAATATTATTTCTTATTATAATTATAATTGGAATCGCGACGACCAAAATGTGGCAGAACTTTACTTCGGTCTAAAATAAACCGCTTTTATCATGAGATATAACTGGCCTGAACAGCACAAATAAAAAACAAAATCAATCATAATGTCGAGTATATATTTTCTTAAAATTAAAAGATAAAACATACAGTTTAAAACGATATCAAAATAGGCAGAAATAAATTCAATACATTTATGACGTTCAGCCTGCAACAAAAACAATATGTATTAGACATCATACTCGTAATGCACAAGACGCGTTTTTAATGGTTATGGTGTCAGACGAGTGGCTACCCACCGATAATAAGTGGTAACCGTCGCTCATGGACTCAACTATATTAAGAGTACGCTGCTCACCATTTCACAATGCTGATATAAAACGAAACAATGAAGGGATATCTCCCGCTACAATCATAAACAGTGAGGTGCTTCGTGGCCGCTCACGTGGAAGACGGTGGTATTACAGCCTCGGGCCTGATAAGCGAGTGCTCCCACTTGGTACCCAGCCTTACAAGCAGTAATGCAATTGCTGATCATTGCTTACTTCTCTTTGTCGCCTCGTAAGACACTCACGGGAAAGAATGAAGTGGTGACATTTGTATTCTTAGGGCGTCACCACACAGTCGTGTACCTATATATATAATTATTCGCCCTTATGTAACTACATAACTATTATTACTATGATTTCTAACCAAAGAGATACGAAGAGATACTGATTTACGGCTATATACGATGACGGTTTGTCTAATAAGAAACTTTATATTATAAAACTAGTTGCTACCCGCTACTTCGCCCGCGTGGAATTCAGTTATATTCTTTTTGGTGCGGAACCCTAGGTATTTTTTCAAAATAAAAGCCTAAGTTACTGCTTATAACAGCAGCTATTTGTCGCGTCCAAATCGTTACTGCCGTTTCGGAGATTAAGCGGTATAAACTGACAGACAAAAACTTAGAAAATTGTTTTTTTTTGTAACGTTATACGAACGAAAAATGAATTAATTTCCAAAATAGTATAAAGAGATTATGTATTGGCTGGCGATTGATAATTAAGATACAAATATCTGTATATTTAGATATTTTTATATATATTTTTAGCATTTGACATCCTGCTCGTGACTGTTATTTTCGATTTCACATTTTTCAATTTGTGTTTAATTAAGATTATACTTTTTTGGTCCCAAACTAAGCTTGACGCTTGTGATGGCCAACAAGGCTACAGATATAATACATATATTACTTTTTTTTGTAAATACATAGGTACCTACATATAAAACACCTACGCAGTACAAATATCTGTGTTCATCACACAAATAATTGTCCTGAGTGGGATCGAACCCACGACCTCGTGCACAGAAGTCGGTTACACTACCGACTGCCACGAGGCCCGTCAAATTATCCAGTACCTACACATATTCTTAAAAATGCAGTTGCATAGTTTGCAAAATCTAAAGTTCCCATACTTCCCACACCTTAAAATCAACCCTTATCACTTGTCTTCCAAGTTAGCTAGCCTACATTTGGTACGTTTACCTCGCTATAAATCTACAAGTTAATCCTATCGTACGCGAAATACGTGAGGCCGAAACTGGTCAATTGCCTACATAGCATAACCCACATGTCAGAAGAGGCACGTCGGTTAATTTGAGTTGGGATACACTGTGTTTACCGAATTGAGCGTTATCTTGCGCACGACCTAATTCAAGTTATTTCACTAGGTACCTACCTACCTACATTTTATCGGTACCGGTACCGGTAGACGGCAATTAGCTCGCCACCTATTATGTGGGACTTAAACATAGCTGGCGAACCGTGGGTGTGTAATACACCTCTGCCTACCCCTTCGGGGAATACAGGCGTGATGCTAAGTTTATGTTAGCTTCTGATCTGTTGTTATGTTAGCTGATTGCCAGTATAAACACAGAGCGAGTTCCTATCATCTGTCGACGACTTCAAAACAAGACCGGAGTCATTATTGAACATAGTTTCTGAAAAACGTTCAACCCACGAATGTCAAGTTTCGAGAAAATTGAGTTTATAGTTCAATTTCGTATTAATATCTCACTCTTGA
Organism: Leucoma salicis; assembly: GCA_948253155.1. Lineage (NCBI taxonomy): Eukaryota > Metazoa > Arthropoda > Insecta > Lepidoptera > Erebidae > Leucoma > Leucoma salicis. The sequence continues at coordinate 8,236,451 of OX411822.1, read as the reverse complement.
ATAATCGAGTATAGCATATATATACTCGATAATGCAAGATGTATATACTTATACTCGATTATGCAAGATGCGAGCTGATAGTAATACAAAATTGAATTACTAACTTAATTTTCTCGAAACTTGGCATTCGTGGGTTTGAACGTCTTTCAGAAACTGTCCAATTTTACCCAGGCTGTCATTTTGTAGCGATTTTCAGGGTGTTATTTGACAAAGCCGAATGCCGAGACCCACTCTTTACCGTGCTCCGCAAGGTGCAGGTAGAAGTGAGGTGTTCATAAGTTGGTACCACATTTGGTTCGAGCGGTAAGTGCAAGGCTTGACCTTTTTTTTGTAGGTATAAGAAATCTGTAGAAGAAAACAATCCTTTTCATAAAGACTATGGACTAGTTGACATCACGTTGCCATTATTGAGGAGTGGGATAGAGTGGCAAGTGAGTGAGAGAATGGGCAGAGAAGAGTCATACTGTGAATAACACTTATGTTTATTCACATTTAGCTGCTTTTTGTGAAAATTTGAATGTTTTACAAATTAAATAAAAGACGGAAGAATTCGGGTGACGAAAGGAAGATGGGTGACGTACGGGTGTAAGATAAAGTACATCTATTTGTATCGAGGTGTCTGTCAATGACAAATGATAGTCATACTAAACTTTCTCTCATTTTTTACGCGCAATTGAAATTCGATAAAGCCGGATCAGCTCGCGTTATTTGTGAGACTTATAATACAATGCTACCTAACGCGTATCTTTTTACAAAATAAACCCCGAAGACGTAACAAAAAAATCCTTAAAACTAAATTATTAAAGCGCCGTACTATGTACCTACTACCCACTACGAAAGAGCACTAAATTTTGAAACTTTAAACATACTATCTACATACGACTACCTTTAATCTTTTTAAACTACTCCATTTCCAAAATATATTCAAATAACATAGATGACAGTATACTAGACTGCGTTCCGTCTTATACAGTAACCAGTATAGCTAACTATAAAGGAACGACTTCGCAGTATACTAAATTGACGTAACACCTTACAGTGCTCGCAGTGCAACGTACCCCAAGTTAACTTTCGAATGTTTCTAAGTGCAAAGCATTTATACAAAATTGCTCAGTTCTTCAACCCTTCGAGTTTTATGTTTACAGAAAATCTTTCTCGTGTATTACCCAGGCACAAAGACCCGCCAGCCGAGATTTTACAATAATAAAACGAATTTAGGGCGAATGCAAATCAGGCTGTTGACGCGCAGAACACATTCAACCCATTGGGTGCACGATTAGGATTACACCGGCCTGCGTAAAATTAATGTCTTGAAGTTTTCGACAGTAAAGCGATTAGGTGATAATCCACCAGACTAGCTGCCTCATTGGTGTAGCGGTAATGTATGCAATTGCGGATCACGAGGTCTCGGGTTCGAATAGCGGGTCAGGCCAGCAAAAAGATACTGGGTTTTGTATGTCAGGAAATTCGCAGGACTGAATTTGGACTCGAGGTCATTATTGCACAATTTTCATAAGATATTGACGTACTTATATTTACGTGAAAGTATCTTATAACACTCAGTGTCACATTATTATTTTATTTCGTTTTCTTAGAGTATTCATTGAAACACATTTATCTCTATAGGTATACATAATTAAACACTAACTTTTCTTAAAATCTACGAATCTATTATTAAATGTATTTATTAATGGCAGTTGGGTTCAGTCAGTCAGCCAGTCAAGACTTCGATATTGAAGATGAGAGAAGATGATTTTACGCAAATCCAATCCAGAATAGATTTTTCACCGATATCATTATGACGCAACTGAAGCCGCATAGCAGATGACCGCCAGCCCGGGGGTGAGCCGACAGCGCAACACCCAGTCGTAACCGATGTCCCACAGGAGTGGCCCCAGGACCGAACCCTGTGGGACACCGCACGACATGGGTCTCCTCACAACGTCGCCCATGCGGCTCTCATAGACGACGCTGCGGCTCTCTAGATAGTCCGCCACCAGCCGCCTCAGGTATACAGGCACCCCGTGATACCGGAGCACCTCCCTGATGCAGCTGAATGGCAGACTATTAAATGCGTTGGCGATGTCAAGCGACACCGCCAACAGCATTTCCCCGCTAGTAACGACCGCCGCGGCTGCGGCCCTCAGACGCATGATCGCGCCGACTGTGGAACGACCAGCTCGAAAACCGAACTGGGGGTCCGACAAGTCGGGCCCGACGTCGCGCAGGTGCTGGACAATGCGGGCAGCGAGGATTCTCTCCAGCAGCTTACCCACCTCATCCAGCAGCACGATGGGCCTGAAGGCCCCGGCCGAATCTGGCGTTCGTCCCGGCTTCGGCAGGAGTACCAGCCTCCCCTCCTTCCAGCAGTCAAGGAACCGTCCGGACGCCAGGCACGCGTCGACCAGTCCCCTGAGGCGGGGCTTCAGGTGGTCCAGGACCAGGGCCAGAGCCCGGGCGGGTATCCCGTCTGGGCCGGGGGCGGTGTTCTTGGAACGAATCCGCGCAACAGCCATTCCGACGCAGTAACGGATGGTACACTGAAGTCAACCGTCCGGTCGCCGTCTTTGGCTTGTTAGCCTTGGGGGCAACATTGCCCTGTCCCTTGGGCGGCGTAGCAGCCGCGGCCGCGGAATAAGTTCCCACGCGGCCACCCTGGCAGGGTAGCGGCGTTAGGGCCGAAGGCGGCGCGGCCTTCTTATCCGCGGCCAGAGCTGGACGGAGTCTTGGCTCCGGCGGCACCCTGGTGCTCAAGGAGTCGATGCGCGGGTCATAGATAGCACTAATGCGATCGATGACTTGGCGCATCTGCTCCTCTGTAAGGAAACCAGCCTGCCGTTGAGGCAGAGGTTTTTTCTGGCCCGGCCTCGGCGAGGCTTGGCTTGACTCGCCGGCTGGCGAGCTCCTTACGGGGCTCTGCCATCTCCGCCTCGAGGCGCCTGCAGCGACAGGGCGCCTCCAGCTTCCAGTCCCCCCCGGCACCGAGTACCACCGGAGAGACTCCATTGCTCCGTATGCTACCTTGGTAGCGTTGTTGAGGGCATCCGCGAGGTTGCCCCGTAGGCTCCGTGACCCATTAGCCACCGTAGAAACGACGGCCAAGGCATCGGAAACCTTCTGGGCAATCTGGTCCATCGTGGGTGGACCGTCCGTGCCCGGAGGTTCCTCACGAAGCTTCGATGAGAGGAGGGTTACCCTCTCCTCCACCGACAGCCCCACTGCCAGATCTTTTAGTATGGCCTCGTCCGCCAGGGCTGAGGCTCGTGTAGTCATCCGCCTACTGGTTCCATGGCCTCTCTTAGCCGTGGTCTTTCCTGGCGGTGGCATCTCCGTGGAGCTACCCTCCGACTCCGATATGTTGCCTCTTCGCTCAATAGAGCGCTTTAAAGGCCGCAAAGGCTGGTCCATTAAATAGCCCGCTTCCTGCCGGGACCCCGACGGTTTCGGAGACTTGGTGCTTGCAGCCGCAGTGGAACTACCGCCACCATCTGTCTCCGTCTCCATCTGTACTTCTGAAGCAGAGCTGACACTGCCCACCGTTGGGCTGCCCACGGGCGTCGGTTTCCTGCCGCGGGTCTTTTTCTTGCTCCTCTTCGTCTTGGCGTAAGTTGTCCCCTCCATATACGTGGGACTGACAGGGCCGGTTTTGGGACTCGGCCCTGTGAGGGATTCCCCAGGCACATGGCACCCGGGACCATCCTGGGGATTCGTTGTATTATTACTGTCCGCCATTTTGGTTAGTTTATAGTCCATCGACTGTAGTTATGCCACCCTCGCGACTGGATACCCTCCAGCCATTCATCCCTCGCCGGATGGCAGAGCTTGGATTGGGGTAATTTTTTATAGGGGTTTTCTTCCCCGTGGTCCGAAGACCCCCGGTCCTGTCCGTTCAGGATTACGGTTCGGGCCGAACGGCGGTCTGCATCAGACCATGCCCACCGCTCGCAAAGCAAGTGGTGAGCCCGTCGCCCCTCAGGCTAAAAGCCCCGTCTCCGTCTCCCAGGTCCTGGGGGGCCACTATGGCCCCGCTGGCCCTCCACGGCAGACGTTCGGCCCACTGCAAGCAGTGAGCCCGTCGCCACTCGGGCTGAAAGCCCCGCCTCCGGGGACGGGGGGGTCACTGTGACCCCGCTGTCCCTCCACGGCGGACGTACGGCCTATCCATTGTGCCCTCTGCTAATCAAAGGGACACGCGGAGACCCGTCCCCTGCCGGGATTCAGCCGCCGGCACTAGTGCCGACGTTGCCCGGGGTGCACCAACGCGGAGGTATCCCCGACCCGCACCCCTCTCAGTAACAGCCTGAAGCTACGAATTGTGCCTGGTAGACGGCAATAGGCTCACCCCTATCGTGGGACTTTAAACATAGCTGGCGAATCGTGGGTGTTACATACTTCTGCCTACCCCTTCGAGGACACATACGTGAGACTGTTTTTTTAAATTTATATTCTGTTTGTACCAACAAGTGACGTAGCACAGGCATCAGTCACCCGGGGCTCGAGCAAAGAGCATAAATTATTCGGGAAAGAACGAATTAGTTATTGTATGGGTTACAAATATTAGATAAGAATAGGTACAGCAGGAAGGTGCAGGGGCACGGGCAAAGGAAAAGGTATTAAAGGGTGTGCTTGTCTTGACGGTGTCTCGCTCGTCATTGCCTACCTTACCCTGGTATTGCTTCAGGGAGGCAATCTTTAACATGGAGTGGCGATCTACTGCCACCGTATTGTTGGGGCTTATGTATTAGAGATAGCCGAAATCTAGCCGAATCACAATGGGACACACTCGTCGCGGTGCGGGCGGCGACTACGCTCCGGCAGGCAGCAGACTTAACTTCAGCCGAGGTCGCACGGATGGTTTCGAGAATCCGGCAGATGGCCTTACACGAAACCTAGGCAACTCTATTTCCAAGGGGCATTGGCATCGTAGCAATTATGAAATAAAGGGCACCCTGACGGCCTCTTAAACTCAACAGCTGTAAGCGGTAAGATTGTACTGAAGAGACAGCGCTGCATATGCTGGTAAATTACCCAGCTTGGGTAAAGCAGGGTCTTTGACTCGCTTAAAACCTCATGTTACTTATTACAAAATTATTGTAAAATGGCCTTTATTTTTGTGGCATTTACTAGGTATATTAAAACGTGAAAGAGAATTCGAAATTGAATGACGAGCAAACGAGCATAGTGCATGATTACGTTGTAGCTGGATAATACCTAGATATAGGCTTATCTTGTAACACAGGCGTTGTTATGCTAAAATTTGAAGACACTTACAATCTACGAAGGCAGGTATTTTATGTAAGAGATCTTTAGCCTAGGTACATTTTATTTTACAAATAATACCATAGCTAACTAATATTTAGAACTTAACGCATTCGTTAGTTACCCTAATCTTTCATCTCTGATAACCGAGCCACTATTTATTATACCTAGTTTTCATGATTTAAATCTGTGTTAAATGCCTAGACCCATCACTACGTTATAAGGAAAATTACTTAGTGAAAACCGGTTCATATTTAAGAGGTGAACGTATCTATTAGAGAATATCTTGTATTTCTTAAGAGTTACCTATTTATTTATACGTGTTGAGTGACATGTATCAAGTTCCGATACTCAGGAAACTGAGAGTTACCCATTAGTTAGTAACTAATGGGTAACTCGTAACTGTTAGAGGATCAGAGACACGAGACACCTCCGATTTTTCATAAATGTATGCTAATACTGAGCCACGCGGACACTTGATACGGTCTACCTAATAAACTAATATTATTGTCTATACATTACTGAAAGTATCTAAATACATATCGCCTTCCCGCTTATTATAAACATGGGTTATCTTCCTTGAATACCAACCTCCTAATCATACAAATAAATAGAATTGAATTGTCTGTTTATAATGTCTAAACAACAGCTACTAAATGTATGTAAGAGTATATAAGTTACCTATAACAAAATACCAATTTTAAAAGTTTGCGTCTGTGCCTGCTAAGCTCCTGAACAGTTGAACCGATTTGGACGGGACTTTGATAGCTGATGTTACGGGAAGTAACAAAATTACTAAATTCCAGGCGGAAAAAGTTGCAGTTTGTAGCTAGTGTAATAAATAAAAAGTGAATATAGGTACCTACCTAACCAAGAGGTATAATGCCCTGCTAGATCGAGATCTCAAGTTGGGTTTGATATTGATACCTTTATCTGTACAGTAGTCACAACGGATCTTTGTGTCTCTGAAGTTGTCTGCAAGACGCTGCGCAGTAACTATTTTTGTGTCGCAAGGCATGTGCGTCTTCTACAGTTTACATTAATCGAAGAATGTTTGATTATAATTTAACAACGGTAATCCATAATCATATTATTTATCGATCGAACTAAAAGATGTGGACTCTTCTATATTTAGGTTAAAGCTTATTTACTCAATTCGCTCATATACTTAAATCTAAACTAAAAGTGTATTTTATGGATAACTTAAGGTAGACTAAGTACTTACAACGTATGGTACTTACCTACCTTTAAGTTTAGATTGTTATTATTAGGTAGTAGGTACCTAATAAGAGTGAATTGATTCGCGATAGCACTGTTTTAAAACTCACTGGTTTTTAGTTGCTATTTTACCTATATAATTCATATTTTTGTAAAACTGTTAAATAAATTAAAAAAAAATAATAAAAAATAGAACTTAAACAATTAGAATACTAATTCTGCCCAATACCAGAACCCCGAGAGCTTTCAGCTCGAACTACAAAATCGCTTCCAATGTCTAGATGAGTGTGAATCAGCTAGCGATATGAACAGCAGGTTCGTGCAAACTGTCCACGCGGTCGGGTCGACTTACTTCAAGGCCCGTCGCGTCAGTAGGAACCGTAAACTCTCGGACCATACTCTCAAACTCATGGAGAGGAGAAAAGAAATGATAGTCCAGTCCTCAGCCGATTGGTCCTGCCTAAGGCGGTTAAACAGACAGATCTCCAAGGCTGTGCGGCACGATATTCGCCAATTTAATACTACCCGTATTAAAGAGGCGATAGAGCGGAACCAAGGCTCGAAAGTGTTCGCAAGAGATCTGTCTGTTGGCCAAAGTCAGTTGACTAAACTGAGGACCAACACCGGCACTATCATTTCTTCTCGAGATGAGATCTTGGGAGAGGTCCAGCAGTTCTATGGACAGTTGTACAGATCCCAGAGCCCTACTGTTGGCTTGGTCCAAGACCCCAGATCCAAGCTAACTCGGCACTTTACCGAAGATATCCCGGACGTCAGCCTGTACGAGATCAGAATGGCTCTCAAACAACTAAAGAACGGAAAGGCACCGGGAGACGACGGAATCACTACAGAGCTTCTGAGAGCAGGCGGAAAGCCGCTCTTAAAAGCTCTTCAGAGGCTGTTCAATTCCGTCGTTCTCAGGGGCGACGTTCCAGAGTCGTGGACCAGAAGCGTGGTGGTGCTGTTCTTCAAGAAAGGTGACAGAACCCTCTTGAAGAACTATAGACCCATCTCGCTCTTGAGCCACGTCTATAAGTTGTTTTCGAGGGTCATTACAAATCGACTCACGCGCAGGCTTGACGACTTCCAGCCTCCCGAACAAGCCGGTTTCCGAAAAGGCTATAGTACCATAGACCACATTCACACGCTACGCCAGATTATACAGAAAACCGAAGAATACAATCGGCCTCTATGTCTGGCGTTTGTGGACTATGAGAAAGCCTTCGATTCGATCGAAACTTGGGCGGTGCTGCAGTCCCTTCAGCGGTGCCAAATTGACAATCGGTACATCGAAGTGCTGAAGTGCTTGTATAGAAACGCCACCATGTCAGTCCGTGTTCAGGACAAGAGTACGGGACCGATCCAACTGCAGAGAGGTGTTAGACAGGGAGACGTTATGTCCCCGAAACTCTTCACCGCTGCATTGGAAGATGTCTTCAAGCTCTTGGACTGGACCGGATTCGGCATCAACATCAATGGCGAATACATCACTCACCTTCGATATGCCGATGACATCGTAGTCATGGCAGAATCTCTGGAGGACCTTGGCACCATGCTCAATGATCTCAGCAGGGTTTCCCGACTAGTGGGTCTCAAAATGAACATGGACAAGATGAAAGTCATGTCTAATGTCCATGTCATTTAAGCACCGGTCCTAGTCACTCCCGCGCTTCTCGAAGTTGTCGACCATTATGTCTACCTGGGACAAACAGTCCAGTTAGGTAGGCACAACTTCGAGAAAGAGGTCAATCGACGAATCCAACTCGGCTGGGCAGCGTTCGGGAAGCTAAGGAAGATCTTCTCGTCCAATATTCCGCAGTGTCTGAAAACGAAGGTCTACGACCAGTGTGTTACCAGTGATGACATACGGAACAGAGACGTGGTCTCTGAATGTTGGCCTCATATCAAGGCTCAAAGTCACTCAGCGGGCCATGGAGCGGGCTATGCTTGGTATTTCCCTACGTGATCGAATCCGTAATACGGAGATCCGTAGGAGAACGAGAGTGACCGACATAGCCCGCCGGGTTGCCATGCTGAAGTGGCAATGGGCAGGCCACATCGCTCGACGAACCGATAACCGTTGGGGACGAAAGGTTCTCGAGTGGCGACCACGTATCGGACGGCGCAGCGTAGGACGGCCCCCCACCAGATGGACCGATGATCTGGTCAAAGCTGCGGGGAGCCGTTGGATGCGGTCAGCACAGGACCGCTCGTTGTGGCGTTCTCTTGGGGAGGCCTATGTCCAGCAGTGGACGTTAAAAGGCTGATGGATGGATGATGATGGATGAAACAATTAGACATTAAAACATTATGATCTTATTCGATTGTTTTGTTAATCAAGTAATTCAATCAATAACATTTGAATTAAGCAGCATTTAGTAGTTTTAATTTTCTTGCAATAATACGCCTCCGTGTGATGTATCAAAAATCAAAATGTAATAACCCGATGTACATTGATTTCCCAAACATTAAAAAAGCGAGAAAGGTCGCAAAATTTTTTGGCTAAGCAGCATAGCGTCTTTCAATTTTTAATCTTCCATCCAGATACTATACATTAACAATATCGCTAATCAACCGGATTAAACACAAACAATTCTCAGGCAAATAAAGCAACTACAAGTTGACATAGGCGCCTTCGCTGATATCATCTGCACTTAGCTTTGCCCGTGGATCAGACTTGCAATGGTGTTTGTAAGTGTATTGCGTCCATAATTAATAAATAAATAACTGCCTCTGTGGTGCAGCAGTAGTGTGAACGACTGCTGATGAGATCTTAAGGGTTCGATCCCCGGGTCGAGCAGTGTTATTGAGCTTTTTCTTTTTTGAAACATGCCCGGTAGGCGGCAATAGGCTCGCCCTCTATTTCGTGGGACTTAAACATAGCTGGCGAATCGTGGATGTGTAATATACCTCTGCCTATCCCTCCGGGGAAAACAGAAGTGATGCTATGTATGCATGTTTAAAATTTGCTTACGTGTGTGACGGTGGTGAGGCACGTCATTTGAGCTTAGTCACGATCTACTAGACTAAATTTAATAATCTACAGGGTTTAAGTGAAAAAAATCTACATGATCAATAAGTTTATTTATTATTCTTAAAAATATCAAAATACGTGCTCTACCTATTGTTGATATTAAAACAAACGTAAAAATAAGAAAATTACGAGTAACTTATTTAAATACGGTCTTTTAAATAAATATATATAATTAATATAGAACTTCTCAACATATTATTGTCAAATACACTAATATGGCCAGTTAACTATTTTTCTAATTGTTGCGTTGAATTACATTTTAATTTAAAATGTGTTAATCTCTTACAATAGCAAGTTAATTCAGACTAAGATGTCTGATAAAGCGAATCCATTTAATCTACTTATTACGCGCCATTTATTAATGTAGGTATACCAAAAAAATCTTTTTCACAATAATCTTCATCAAAATTTGATCACAATAATCTCATTTACTGGATTATGATAGAAATTAATGAGAGATACACAAACACCGAAGTTTGACACATGAATCGATATATGTACCTACTCTGTGGAGTATCAGAGATTTTTTTTCTAATTAATTTGCTATAGGTATCTGTGACGCGTTACTGACATTCTAGTAACAACAAAGTTGACTAACAACAACTAGCAACATGAGATGAATATTAGTGCGTTTAATACGCATGATTAGCAACGAAAAGCCCGGCATCGGCACCCAGACCTGTCACTGATCCCGCCACGTATTTGCCAAGGGACGCCTGACCGTTACCCTGAAAGAAAGAAAATTAACATTTTATATACTTTTTTATTGCCAATGATTGCCAATGATGGCCAACGAGCCATGGCCCACCTGATGGTAAGTGGTAACCGTGGCTCATGGACTCAACTATACAGTGTATTGTCAAACCGCTGCGCACCACGTTATTTCTCAGATATGAAATAAAAGATTAAACGGATATCTTCTGCTACAGTCAAAACAAACTGACGTGCTTCATGACCGGTCATACAGGAGACGGTTGTACCGACCCGTTCGGGCCCGATAGCAAGTGGGTACTCTCTCTTGGTACCCATTAAAATGAAGATTAGAAACACCAAAATACCGAAGACCTGGATCTGTTAATAGTAATTTATAATTTTAGAGATAAACAAAAAAACGTGAGTGAACCAGTTATAGGACAGTTATAAGGTGTAGATAGGTACTGTTTATCCCGAATATCGTGATATCTTCAGTCTGGATATCCTAGTTTTATGGACCCATTACTCTCTTTCTTAACAATCACTATAACCTAACAATAAATAATTTGTTATTTTATAATAAGCGAATCTTCATTTTCAAAATTAAAGTTCACGGCATAATATTATGAAAGATAATTTAGATTAACGCCATCTATTGTTCATCACTCAGACACATTCTATCACACTAAATATTTAACACCACATGAAATGTATCTAGCAAACTAGGAGCATATCTTTATAGCTACATAATTTCCCATACATAAATGAACGAAATTCTATTTAGACATTTTTATATATATTTTTAGCATTTGACATGCTTAACACTATACATTAAACACAAAGTGAAAAATGTGAAATCGAAAATAACAGTCACGAGCAGGATTTGAACCTGCATCTCCTGGATACCGACCAGATGCTTTGCCAATTCAGCCATCGTGACAATTGCTCCTGACTGCTAATTTCGATAACACGTTCATACTTAACGTCTTGGGTGACGCCTGCGCCATCTGTCAGAAGGATTTTCATACATTATACCGACCAAGTAAACTTAATTTTAAAATTAAGGTTTTTACCTAATAATGACGCAAACCTTATAAATATTTAGATATTTATATATATATATATATATTTTTAGCATTTGACATGCTTAACACTATACATTAAACACAAAGTGAAAAATGTGAAATCGAAAATAACAGTCACGAGCAGGATTTGAACCTGCATCTCCTGGATACCGTCCAGATGCTTTGCCAACACAAAGTGAAAAATCACAATGATCACGATACGATCGACATGTGAGATATGAGATTCTGCCTAACTCTCCTGAGGTGATTTACGGTCGGTCACACTGGCTGTGGTACCGACCCGCTCGGGCCCGATAAAAAGTGAGTGCGGTGGTGCCATGCGGTATCCAACGCTATCACCAGTGATGCAATAGGACATATGTGATAACTTACTATAATCCTTGCTGATAAATATGCGAATGAAAAAAGCATACCTAATATTTGTTAGAGGCGCTATAGATTTAAGTGGGCCGGCACATTCGGTTCGGCGGTGTTTATTAAACGGCAAGGCAGTCCGAAGCAATTTACTATTATCAGATAATCCGTTAAGGCTATAAGGGGGCGGCATATGGTTTTTTTTCAGAACATTCATTTGGATTGTATTTAATTTAGCCACCCGAGTGTGCCGATTTATGCCGTGGCCCGCTTAAATATATAACGCCCCTATTTTGTTTTAGGTAACATACAAACGCCTTAATAATTGTATTTAGCAAACAGCTACTTATTAGTGAGAAATGGGTTAGTTTTATATTAGTTTGGCACATCAAGTATTACAATTAATTATATATGTATATCTACAATATAATAACGAATAAGCATTTATTTTATGCTCGTTGTGGCGTTCTCTCGTTGTGGCCTATGTCCAGCAGTGGACGTTGAAAGGCTGATGGATGGATGGATATAGATTTATTTTGTCTACACAGGAACGGCTCTTTCTATTTTCTTTTTATTTAGGTAAGTATACTACAATATGTATATATACCTATCTAAAATTCTTTGCTATGTCTTTTCTTTTCATTCAACACAGAATTTGGTTTTGGATCAGGTTATTTTTAGCGTATATGATCATAGTCACACAGGGAGAGCCAAGCTACTGTCTATCGGAAACTTCAGTTTAGTAGGCTATTTGGTATATCTTATTACTTTTATTTTACAGCATTAGAGTCGGGTCACAAACATCCATTACAGTAAAAAGTCACAACGTCTGTGGTCACGAGCATGCTTTACAGTAAAAAGTCACAACCCACTGTGGTCACGAGCATCCTTTACAATAAAAAGTCACAATCCCCTGTGTCCACGAGCATCCTTTACAATAAAAAGTCACAACCCACTGTGGTCACGAGCATCCTTTACAGTAAAAAGTCACAACCCACTGTGGTCACGAGCACACTTTACAGTAAAATGTCATAACCCACTGTCATCACTTATTTATTTTGGAAAAAGCTTTTCTGTCGGTCCCAACTCCACATTCTTAATTTTGACCAATGATTACCAGTTCTAGAGAATTCGTCTCTCCCTATTTGCAAAGAAGTCTCCTCTATAACTTTTTAACAGAAGACTTGGGTTTGCATCTACGGCGTACACTTCTGAATGCGTTACATTGTTAACCATGCCTTTAGCGTCAAATGGGCAATTATGGCTTTATCTCAAGTAAACCACAGCCTCGCAAATCGACGAACAGCAGCAAGTTATTTAATACTCCGCACAAGGTAGTAACCCATACTGCCATACTAATAAAAGTTCTGTAACCTCTGAATAGTTATCCATTATTTTGTCTGTCACTAATATGACAGTTTAACGTTGAAAGAACGGAACAAAACACTGAATAACTATTTGGAGCTTAAACAATGCTTATTAGCAAGGGCTAGTCTTATGTACGCAATTAAGGGGTACACAGTAACGGATCTTATTATAATAGAATCAATTATTTATGAGTGAAAAACAGAAATTTACTGCGAGCAGGATTCGAACCTGCGTTGCTTCCTATCCGGGGAAGTGCTCTGTACCGCTAAGCTACCGCAGTCACCTGTCGGTGACATCCAATCTCCACATCACGATTGTTTTTTAAATGTATTTTATGACCCACGCCATCTGTTGGATGTATTGCATTACATTTTTATTCCGACATAATCATTACAAATTATTAAGAGATTTTGATTTATATTTTAGCACTTGACATGCTCAGCTACTCTTAAAGTAAAAATTATAATTTGTGAATAAGGAAAAAGAGTATTTTAGTACGAGCGGGAATCGAACCTGCGTCCCTTCCTTTCCGGGGAAGTGCTCTAATCCATTGAGCTATCGTACCATTTCTAGAAATACCGAATTTCCTCATCACATTTGTCTTAACGACCAACGCCATCTATCGGCAATGCATTTACATGCATTCATGAAGAAATGGTACGATAGCTCAATGGATTAGAGCACTTCTCGGGAAAGGAAGGGACGCAGGTTCGATTCCCGCTCGTACTAAAATACTCTTTTTCCTTATTCACAAATTATAATTTGTACTTTAAATTATTAAGAGTCGTACTAAGCGATAGCGCGGTTTTTTATATATCGTCATGATTTGTATTTAAGCAATTGACATGCTCAGCTACTACCATAGAACAGATTTGTGAGTGAAAGTAGCAAAAGAAGGATTTACTACGAGGATCCGAATCGGGACGGTTCCAAACCGAGAAGTGCTCTGGACAGCTAAGCTACCGTAGTCACCTAATGGTGTAACCCACCCAATCTGCACTTCACATTTGTTATATAGTTGTCTTTTTATATTTACAAAGCTTACCTAAGGTCTTATTGAGAACTAGGATAGCGAAATACTTATACTGCTAGTTACTAAACTCCGTTCAGGAACTAGAGATACATTTATATTATGTAAACTAAACTACATGAAAATTATTACTTACATGGTGATTTAAAGGTATGAATGAAAGGCCAGTAATTGTATGTAAGTTATATAATTACATACTAAAGGTGAAAAAAACACAAAAAGCATAAAGTGTAGATATTTATTTCAACATAAAATATAAGCACACACAACAAGCAGGCGGGCAATGATGTTCTTAGGCTTGATTAGCTTATTTAATTGAACATAAGCACATGCAAATATTAATAACTTTTAGTTACTTATTGTTTTCACATATTATAACCCGTTGTTGGTACATAAATGTTAAAATATCTTAAACAAAATATGTTAATATAATTTTATATAAAAAATAAGAGTAATATTGTGATCTTTTGATATTAACTTTAGCATACAAAATAGGCAGTTAAATATAACAAACTTAATAAGAGTGTTCTAAGTTTGAATTCATCTTTACTCTTAACAAAATATATCGGCATATTTTAATGTAACCGAACTTTTTTCAACCCGAATTTTATTTTTATATAGACAAAATGTGGATGAATCGATCAATGCTAGTACAAAAACTAGTAAGCATGCGATTTTACAAAGTTGGATTTAGTTGAGGCGAGCGATGGAATAGAACCCGCCTTATATTTGCCAACGCAAGCCATACCGTTAGCCTGTGACGTAATAGGTGGCAAAAGAACGTTATTCCAAATTTGAAATTATAAACAGCCGAAATGATGAGACGACACGTGATTGGTTGGAAGTGCCGGAGGTACGATGTGTTGATTGTAGAAATGGAGATAGAAGAAAAAAATAACATTTATTAGTAACATTAAAAGTTAGAAAATTCATAAGTAACCAGCATCTATTAATTATTTAATAATAACATTGCCATAGATAAGATATTTTAGTTATATTTTTTTTATTAGTGCATTATTATTTTTTTAGACTCATAAGAATTAAGCGTTTGTTTTAAAAGGATCAGCGATCTTATTAATTTTGAGACTAGAATTTAGAATATAAATAGGTTAATATGTCCAAATTCAATTGTACTTTTGTCACTGTATCCGACGGCAATATGGCGGTTAAATTAAAGACTTCTTTACAAAAACGTTTTGTTTTTAGAGATATGAAAAAATGCTAGCTACATATGAACAAAACAAATATTAAACACTAAATTACACTGTAATGGCCGGGTTACTTTATTAGAATTGTATGTATTTCAACAGAGATTAAAATGAGGCTTTTGTTATTAATAAGCTGGTCTACAACATCATTAAAGTTTAGGCATAGACATAACACTGCGTTAAATATCGATGAGAGAGTATATATATCAATATTTATAGATCATAGGTATGGTACCTTTTTTTCTATAAAAAATCTTGCTATTTAAAGTAACCCGGACATTATATTAATATAATATTAGCATACAACATCTAGGTATCAAACAGTTATAAGTGCACAACAAACAACAGTTTACTAATTATCAAAAACTACATATATTCTATAATTTAAAGGCAAAGGCGTTGTTCCAATAAGTACTTACCTTATCATATTCAATTAATAGTAGTATTTCCTAAGCAATAACATCCTAGCATCGCTTGTATATCTGTTTATTATATATTTCTCATGGATTTGAATGTATTAAAACTTTGCCCTTGTAATTTATACCTAAGTTTATTACATGTTATCGTAGTTTATTAAACCGTTATCAAAAACAGTTTATATTAAAATGCTAGTGAAAATAATCAAGGCTTACATTCTCGTACTGTGGAAAATTACTTAGAGCATTTTAGAAATTGTTAAAACCATTCATTCTCATCTCCACTCATGTGATCTTCGTACATACACCAACAATCCATGATACCGTAAAAAAAAAATATCACCACCTCATCTGTCAGTTTACCAAAGGGTGTTAGCCTAGTAAAGAAAGTAAATAATCCAATTGCAAGAGGAGATAACTCCAAAACAACTGCATTAGAAGTAGAACTGACGTAGCATTTGCAACACTGTTCTCAGCAGATTGGAAATATTGGACTGGACCATCTATTTGTACTGACAAGCTTTAAAAACATCTAGGGAGTGTTTCGATCATAGAGAAAGATACGATTTCACTTCCGAGCAGTGCAGCAATGGACTCGCTCTAGGTACTTCCCAAGTCTGGCCAAGTTTTTTCCCAAGTGGCACACTTACCATCAGAGTCAAATTACCGTTAGAAATAATAAAAAAGAAATTACCCTAGCACGCTTGATCAATTCCTGTTGGCCAGCCGGCACATTTTCAGTCTTGCCAGCCCATGCGCGGAGTACAGAGGCCTGGAGAGCGCGTCCATAGCTGAAAGTGAGGGCCCACGGCCTCTTCATGTCCACAGTGTTGATGGCGTTCAAGTTGACGGAGGCCTCTTCTTCGGACTGACCACCGGAGAGGAATGTGATACCTGTTAAAAAGTTATGAAAGGTAATATCATAATCATTAGATTGTTGACACTTGACCCGCTCCGGCATTTACCAGAGCACAAAATGCGACATAGAAGACAAGAACCACAAACAGGGTCTGAATCTGCGTCTTCTGGATTACCGTTCCAAACGCTCTGCCAATTGAGCTATAGCGACAATAGCTCAGGGCTATCAGTTTCCTTATGACATTCTGTCTTACCGTCTTGGGTGATGCTCACGCAAATACATCCAACAGATGGTGCGTACAGTAATCCAGAAACCACTGGTTCAAGCCCGCTCGTGGGTATCCTTTTCTATTTTACATTTTCGCACTTATGTGCTTTGATTATTAGAGATTCTTTGTGTCTGCGTGAATATATTCAATCTGTCACTTGTATAATTCTAATTCTGTGTGGGTTTTGTGTCTAGTAAAATTGATTCTCTGTGGGTTTTTTTTGTGCGCAATAAAAACAGTTTGGTGTAGGATTTGTATCCAATAAAATTGGTTCTGTGTAAAATTCCAATAAAACCGGTTCTCTGTAGGTTTTGTGTATAATAAAATCGGTTCTATATAGGATTTGTGTCCAATGAAACCGGTTCTGTGTAGGTTTTGTTTGCAAGATTACCGGTTCTGTGTAGGTTTTGTGTGCAATAAAATCGGTTCTGTGTATGTTTTGTGCCCTATGAAATCAGTTCTGTGTAGGTTTTGTGTTCAATAAAATCGACTCCGTGCAGGTTTTGTGTCCAATAAAATCAATTCTATGTAGGTATTGTGTTCAGGGGTTGTCAACATTATTTACCGGGAACGGCAGCGGGCACTGTCCTAAGCAGAGCGGTAACAGTTGCGCGTCCAATATCCATGGGAGTGTAGCTTTTCTTGCACGACTGCCCGGCAGTCACCTATGGGATTTAACCGTGTAATTAGAAAATTTGTCTACTAACTTTCTTTTCATATTCGAAAAAAATAATAAGCGACACTTATTAAATTAAGTTTTAATTAAATTAAAAATAGCAATATGAATCTTGTAATATGTTTTAAAATTTACCATGTTGGGCTTGAGTAGGGTACCTTCGAGGTACACGTGGTGATCATTGAGCGCCTTGTAGACGGCAGCCAGGACAGTCTCTGTCACCTTCTGGGCGCGGTCAAGGTCGTGCTCACCTGAAATCGCAAACATTAAGTATAAAAATAAATAAAGTACATTTATTACCTTAAAAAAACAATTTTAATGAAACTTTTGATTTATAGAGGGTTAGGCTTGAAAATTGATGTCTCGTTACTACATCGTGAACCAGACATAATTTATGCTAAAATTTACTTTTGCTAGCAGCGGAATCGTAGAGAGAAAATAATATAGATTAACTAATATGTGGAGATGGAATAGGCAGAATAGGAATATTTTGAAACCAGCCCATTCCGCTCAGAGCAGATTCGAACGAATAATAAACTACTTTAAAAAAAAATTAAAACCGCCTTCAAAAACCACTCAGTTACTACTAAAAAGCAATAAATAATTGATATTTACATACGATTTCCGTGTTAGACACCTATTGATGTGTTTCAAGCCGGTGCCAAAATGTTTTTAATGTTATTTAAGTATATAAATGGACTGTTTTTGTTACTTTTGGACTTGGCACCGACTTCAAACACATCAGTAGGTGTCTAGCACGGAAATCGTATGTAAATACCAATTATTTATTGCTTTTTAGTTCCTGAGTGGTTTTTGAAGACGGTTTTTTTTAAATAGTTTATTTTTTGCTTTTTAGTGATTTTTTATAAAATAGGTGCGTAGGTTAGGGTAGGTGGCCACCCTAAACGAAAAAAAAAATCAGACTAAACGGAAAAAATATCATCAATGTATAATTTCTTTTACATGTTTGTTGAGTTTTTAAAAACCACTGCACCGATTTCGATAAAATTTAAATGGGACCATTTTGGAATGAAACCCCTTTCAAACAAAAAAAGAATTTTGCAAATCCGTCAATATAAGACGGAGTTATGCCCGAACATACATAAAAAAAATATATAAACATCCGAATTGTAAACCTCCTCCTTTTTTGAAGTCGGTTAAAAACCACCGTTGTCTTTGTTTTAAACAGTCTTGAAGCATCTCAATTCAGTTGCAAGAAATATAGCAGAGTATATCCCGACCTTAAGGGTCATGGCGAATCTTCACTACAGGCAGCGGCTTGATTGCACTGATAATGCGAGTTCTATTAGTGGGATGTAAATGTATAGGAAACGAGACACTACGTCCACTGGCTCTACATACATATCATTTTCAGCGTTCCCGCAGCACCACTACGCTGGAACCGTTAACCAAACCCCCTCCCTATTGTCCTTACTAATCCCGACTCCTCATTTAATTGCTATCATTCTTCCTCCCCACCGAGGCTCACTTCCCTTGAAAAATCTTGAGTGATGCCTCTGTTGTTTCTAGCATTTATAGGCTAGGATAAAAAACACTTGACTTTTGGATAAAACACGATATTTTCATCAACGTAGAGTCAAAAATAATCGAAGATACCAGGCGCACATATTGTACAAAGAGTTCACTCACCATCGGGAAGGACTTCAGGTTCAACGATCGGTACGATACGCTGGCTCTGGCAGATGGAAGCGTAGCGAGCCAATACATTCGCGTTCTCCATGATTGCCTGGTAGGATGGAGTGAAGCGGCCGATCTTGAGCACGCAACGCCACTTCGCGAAGTGACAGCCATCCTTCTTGTACTGGGCACAACGTTGGGCCAAGTCATCAAGACCTGCAATATGAGATTTTTATATATAGATAATCAGCAAGTTACATTCAGCCTTTTGATAAGCATCAGATTATATTTGAAGTTCGGGTTGATATAATCCTAAGTTATAATCCTTTCCAATTAAGTCCTAAAGAAAATTATAAATACATTATTTTGATAGCTGTAAATTCTAACGTATAGAAAAACAATACAAAATTAAACTTGTACCATACTTTCTAACATTTACGCGAATTTTACACATTTTAAAATAAATGAATCTATCGCGTTTACTTGATTTTTATACTATCCCGACGTTTCGAATACTTTACAGAATTCATGATCACGGGTGGACTTAGATGGTAGATGTCCAAAGCTTGATATGTTGAAACAACAAAACGTAGTTTTATTTTAAACTTGTACCTTTGAAATTGATGTAAAAAGTTAATATTTTTGTAGTTTGTTGAAGACGAAGTAGTTTGTGGAAAAGCGTAAAAATATAACTTTAGGATATAAATAAACAACCACTGAAGTAAGTCCCACAGTTCCAGTGGTCCACCAGTGCAGCGGTGAGACGGCACTCGGCTGGTTTATTAAATGGTTTATTTAATTTAAATAATATTAAACACACAAAGTGAAATCGAAAATAATGTATAATGTCAAATGCTAAAAATATATTTAAAAATATCTGGATAAATAATAGTTATCTATTAATAGACACTAATATTGTAAATCTGAATAATTTGGTTTTACTTGGTTGGTTTTAATCATAGAAGTCATTTTATTTATTTATTCTAAGAAAATAAAATAAATAGCGCATACCTACTTCAAAATATAAGTGTTCAGTGGCCGAGTTCATTTGACACTAAAATTCCATGTGTATACTTTTTTCAAAAGCTTATGTCTGTATTATAAGTATGTGTTTGTCATGATAAAATCGATTGCATAACGAACGGTTGTCAACTAAACCTGACCTCTACGAGATAAGACCCAAACGGGCTAGACACAAACGGATTTAATACAACGTTAAAATGATAAAATATTAGCTGTGCCTCCGAATGAATATAAAGACGGCAGCATTGACTAAATAAATATATTTATGTTCTCATGTAATGTCGACCCTTAAGAGTTCACTCTTTGATAAACAAGTATTAAAAGCGTAGTAGGTGCGGTGCATATATGTATCTTGTTTTAAATTAGTACCTACCTATCTAAACATATTTTCTCTAGCGAAGTCACTGATATGACCACACCTATCGTTAGATTTTCGTTATGTTATTCAAAATTCAGAATGATATTGCAGTTTTTATTCCAAGAATTCTGAGATTTTATCTACGTAGGTATTGTATAGGTACGTATTTTATCTGCAGCATTTTTACTAAGCAATTAACAACATTTAAAATAGACTTTTGATAGGTTTTAATATCTCACACCTTTATATGTATATCCAAATGTAAAGTAAGTAGCTAGACATATCATTTTCTCTATCGAGGTCACTGATGACCACGCCTATTGTTAAATCGGCGTGTGTTATTCAAACATTCAAAAACTGAAATGATATTGCAGTTTTTATTGTTATAAATTCTACGATTTTATCTGCTGCGGACGTTGCTCGAATAGTGTTTTATTTTGCCAAACATTTTTTGCAAAATATTAATTCTATAAATAATTACTAAATTGGTATAAACATTTTGGTTTAACAAGAGATTTTGATCTGTATTTTTAGCACTTGACATGCTCAGCTACTCAGCTAGGAAATCTGATGAAGAGATTGGGTATGGTCGAAAGGTGGTGCGGTAGCTCAGTGGATTAGAGCACTTCCCAGGATTGAAAGGGACGCAGGTTCGATTCCCACTCGCACTAAAGTTTTTTTTTCGTCATTCACAAATAATAATTTGTACTTTAACAAGAGATTTTTAAAACATCTTTATGCCCGCAGGATTACACGGCCAGAGAAGAGAGTGTGACAAGTCTAAATTTCGGCTTTTTCATTTAAATGTTACTTTTACGGGCGTGGCGGTGTTATGAAATTATTACACAATAAAATTTTTCTTTACTGAGATCCGATTCAAATGAAATAATAAACTACCTACTTAAACTTTGCTCCTAGCCAAGCTCTATTGTATTTGAAACCGCATTGAAATCAGTTCAAACAATTTCAGAGATGTTTTTAACAACCAGACGCACAAAAAGGTCGTTGTTTCGTGTTCTTTCTTTTATCGTCTTCTATCAAAATGTTGATACAATCAATCTAGATACAACGGGTAGGCACATTGGACACTGACTTTTAACTTTTTAAACATAGCTGAGACGAAAGTAGGTACGTTTTTTTGTCTCAGCATATAAAAAAAAATCTTTTTTTACACCCTGCACTAAGGAATAATTCTTGTATCGCGGGAGACTTTACAAATATACAATTTCACGGACACAAATTACACCCAGACTCAGAACAACCGGACCACACAAAGAATTGTCCTGTGCGGGAATCGAATCCACTACACTCGGGCGGGAGGCCAGTATCTAAACCACCCGTCATCTGTGCAGTCAATTATTAACCATCATGATTTTGTTTAAATTAATCAAAGATGAGACTTAATATTTTTATCTTAATAACTTGTATATGAGATTAGTGCTGGTATTATTGATTAGGTAGGTATTCATCACACTGATAAAATCGAAGCTATATTTAGTTCCTTTTAAAATAACAAATACCTACCTACTCTGACTTATTTAATTACATTTCCCGAATAATATTTACTTAGTCTACTTAATAATTAATACAGTAAGAACTAAAGGTGAATAATATAACGCATTATAGACACGAAGTCCAAGGTTCGTTGACCTAAAACACTGCACCAACGTCTTTCTAAATTCTGTATACAAATAAATAAAATTGACGTGTCTGTTTGGAATGTCAAAATATTTTTTTGCAAAATGCAGTATATACGTTAACTATAAAAAAATACCGATTTTTAAAGTGCCTGTCTGTCTATGAGTTCCGACTGATCTGCAGAACGGCTTGACTGATTTGAACAGTACTTTAACTGGCAGATATCTGATAAGGACTATTTTTATTTTGGAAAAATATTTAGGGTAAGTACCGCACAAAAAAAAAATCACTTTCGCGGACGAACTTGCAGATTGCAGCTAGTAGATAATATGATATAGTTTGTACTCGTATTTATAGTTTACTTTTCATAACTCATCAATTTATTCTATACTTTCACTAACAGACTACACTGTCAAATTAAGTAGCATAGACCAGAGGTAACGGACCTTTTTAAGTTTGCTTACGGTTCTATCAAAAGGGCTAAGTTAATTTATATATATAGTTATTTTATAGCCCTCATACACACACGTCCAAGCCCAGTGTTTAACACAGGGCCTGTAACCAAAATAATAACTCATAATTAGATGTATCTGCAAACTTACCCTGTGTTGTGCATTCGTCTTCAGAGCCAAAAAGTGGCACGACACCCTTGTCGACCTTGATGCCGGGAATGATGCCGCGCTTCTCCAACAACGAGACCAAAGGAGTACCGTCATCCGCCTTCTGGTAAAGGGTCTCGTGGAACAGAATCACACCAGAAATGTTCTCTGACAAAGCCTGGGGTGAAGTGAATATAAGACAAATAATTATTACACTAGCTATTTTTATGAACAGACATTGTTAAACATACACGGCGGCCCTAGTACTACTTATAGTATGTAGGTTGAGATCGCGAAACAGACGACGTAAATTGTAACGGCGTACATATATTATAAGTCGAGACATTTTGGATAGATTCGTGACAGAATGAAACGGCTTAAGTTGAGACATTTTGGGTAGATTCGTGACAGAATGAAATGGCGTAAGTCGAGATATTTTGGATATATTCATGACAGAGCTTTGCTAACTCCAGCGTAAAGCAATCGGGAAAAAGTTGTAAAATTTCCTATGCATAAGGGGCCATCCATAAATTACGTCACACGTTAAGGGGGAGGAAGTCGAAGAAGTGTGACATTGAGTGACTAGGGGCGAGGAGGGGTCCCAATATTTTGTATCTAAGTATTACAACACTAAATTTAAACTACATACCTACTTACTAAAGAATAACATAAAAATAGTTGCAACTCTGTCTATATGACTATAAGGTTTTGAAATAAAACTTCGTTTACGGACCACGATGGTACGATGTCATCGCGATTGGCCTGTATTTCGATGGGTCCGACCGATCACCCCTTTTGGGAATCCGGTGAACATGGACTACCTTCCACGAAGTAGGAACCCTACCGGTACTGTATGAGAGACGATACAGGCGCGTTAGGACGGGGATCAACTCAGGGGCGCACGTTCGAAGAACCACTGCAGGGATGCAATCCGGCCCGCTCGACTTATGGACGTCCAGCAGCCGCATCTCCTTTCTGACCGCACGTTGCGTAATGCGGATTTCAGGCAAGGAGCTTTCACACCGCGGGATGGTAGGCCGTGTGGCTGCTTCGGCGTCCAAAGTCGAGTTAGAGGCAAAGAGTTGGCCCAAAAGATCGGCCTTCTTGGCACTGTGGGCTAAATTGCCATCCTGTATCTGCAGTGGTGGGAGACTAGACTGGCAGAAGTTGCCCTGTGCTGCCTTAGCGAGCGACCAGAAAGCACGACTCCCGGTGGGATAGCTTCCGAGCCGCTCGCCAAGTTTGGCATTGTGTTCTTTGGGGATGAATAATTCCATCCCCATAGTCACAGTTTCCGTGACGCAGTCCGCACAGATATCAGGATCCCTAGAGGAGAAGCATAGCTGCTTCCAAGGGTAGGACGCGAGTCTGCTGACTTATACTGCCAGAGCTCTGTGAGACCCATTCGCGGGAGAACGATTGGTCGTCGCAACAGGGGCTGTGCAGCGGACTAGGCAGTGATCTGACGATTCCAAAGGAGCATCGACCACCACCCGGTATCCGCGTGCATTCATAGTCAGTAGAAGGTCCAAGAAAGAAGGCTCATGGCTCTTAATATCTGGGACACGGGTAGGTTGTGTCACCAGTTGTGAGAAACCATAGGCCGAAACCATATTGAAGAGGTACCGACCCGGGAGGTCAGTGGTCCGGGACCCCAGCCACTCTTTGTGATGAGTATTGAAGTCACCTAAGACCACCACCTCCGCAGATGGATACTGCTCCCGTATTTCGTCCATCCCCCGTTCGACGTTCTCAAAAAGATGAGTTGACCCCGAATCATTACTATGGGACCTGTACAGGCACGCGTAGACGCGGGTGGTCCCTCCATATTCTACGCGTAGCCACAAAATAGACAGGCCACCATGTTCGAGGCCTTCTTTTATTTTGTTAATTTTCATGCCTATGTTTGATTCGATGTTGATTTTATTGAAAAAGAATGTAAATGGAAATAAAAATAATTTCGGAACACTGCTGTTTTAATTTCATAAATTTCTATATGTTAAATTGCAAAATATGTGACATCACGCTAGGGAGTGGGGGGGGGGCTAGGTAGGGGTCTCACAAATGTGATCAGCTGTGACAAGGACAGGGGAGGGGCAAAAATTGCTTGATGTAACTTAAGTCTGAACAATGAAACACGAGGAGCGCACGTATTCAATTCTTCACTTTTATTTTTATGCACTTACTGGATCAGAACTGAAGAGCAACTGACGGTATCTGCGGCGGTTTTCCTCTGTGTTCTCCACGCCAATGTCTTGGAGACGTTTGCCCATGGTACCTACACCAAAATCCAGCATTAAAATCACTAACTTTCTATGTAAATAATGTGTATTATTAATAGTCTAATTTCAGTTATAATAGAAACTCCACAGACTAACATTTAACGAAAATCAGCGAAATCTGAAGGAGTTCTACACCAATTGGTTGCAAATGGCTAACAGAAATAGTTTCTGGATCACAGAATTATTTTAGTGCAACTGCTGATCATGAGGTCTCGGGTTCGATCCCGGGTCGGGTTATGTTATTGAGCTTTTTCGTAAAAGGAAAAATTCTCAATAGCAGCCCGGAGTTTGGAACTGTGCCCAGTAGACGGCAATAGGCTCGCCCCCTATTACGTGGCACTTAAACATAGCTGGCGAACCGTGAGTGTGTAATACACCTCTCTGCCTACACCTTCGGGGAATACAGGCGTGATGCTATGTATGTATGTATGTATTTTAGTCTTTTCCAGTGGTCAGATCCACTTACTTGTACACCAGTGGCACAAAATGTGCATATTGGCATTGGGTATCTCAACAGGCAGTCAATATTATATTATTTCAAGTCTGTTCATAAAAGGGTTTATTTATAATTTTGGTATTTCAATGATTTGTTGATATTAAGTTAGCTAATAGGTAATTCCCTTTAGAAAATTAACCACAAAAATCAAGAAACTTACTAGGTTTTGTGCATTCAATCAATTGATGAAATTAAATAATGGCCTTTCACACTCCATATTTATAAATACTACACAAATCAGTTACAAACAAGCTGCTTTACCAGTGGACTCATCTGCAGCAAGGATACCCTTGCCTGGAGCGACGATCGCCTGGGCGATCTTCCTTAGCTCCTCCTGCAGCTCGGGAGTTGGGTATTGGAAGTAGGTACTCATTGTAGCTGTAACAAAATCATGATCTAAGTGAGGGGCCAGGATACGAAGTAAGCTCAACTAACACTGTAATTATTTGAATTTATTAACCACCAATAAACTAAAAAGTGTTGTAAGTTTAACATGTGTATCTGTATGTTTGTCTATGGCATCATAGCCTCTATGGTCTAAAAAAATATGTTCACCCATTTCGAGACTGTTAGCTTCTTTTCACAAACATAATATAATAACAGTGCCTTCACAATGAAGAAACACCAAACCATTATTGACAATATTTCTGGAATTTTATTGCCTTACCTCTCACATAAAGCCCATCACACATGTTTAATAAATCATAGTAAGCCATATTACGGTATATTTCTATACAAATTTTCGACTGACTGCACATGCAGCTATAATATATATTTCTGTAACGTCACTAACTTATACCTTAATTTACTTATATTGCAGGTATATTATTATAATATATTAGAGCTATGTTTATGATGGACTTTACTGACAGTGTAAATTACCGTGTCAAGAAACACCACAAAATAATATTCTCGCTATTGAAACCCAACTTAATTATAGGTAATTCACATGTCCAGTTCTCAATGTCCTTAATTAATCACCTTATTAAACCTTCATAGATGTATTTCTATAAATTATTCCAACTAACTACTAGTACAAAATGGGAGTTTTGGCAAACACAAAGAAGATATTTTTGATCTATATTAGCATTAGACATGTTTCGTCACTTTTTAAAGTGCAAATTATTTGTGAATAAGGAAAAAGAGATTTTTTGTACTAGCGGGAATCGAACCCGCGTCTTTTCCAATCCGGGGATGTTAACAAAGAAGATATGTCGTCGCTCTGCATTATTTCCCTAAACTTGTGTTATTTCGAGTATTAATGTGTAAAAGTGGTTGCCTTTTGCTTATTAACTATTTGTGTATGTGCATAAGTGTTGGCAAGTGATGTAGTGCAGCATAATTTGTTTTTTCGTATTGCCTCCAAAACTCCATAGAAGCTTCAGTAAATCCTCCACCTCTTTGCTGTAGCGATACATTGACTTGACTATGACTAACTTTATATGACTTTGACTAAAACTTAGCTGTGAAGAAGAAATATACCTTTTTAAATCATTGATGTATTTATGTTCTTGGGGAATACTCAAACCGAGTAGCTATTATTTAAACAAAAAAAAAGTGCAAATTGTGAAATAGACAATGACAGTATCAGGCAGTTTTTTCTAGATAGAATTTTTCTATTATTGACTATCAGAAGTTTATATTTCAATCTGTATTTTAGTGGAAAAAGGGATCTTTATTGTGAGCATATTTGAATCCTGTTCTTTAGAAGTTTAAATAAACTTGTGGATTAAAAACCTTCATAGCCTCATCACCCGCAGCTATTCAACCGAAATAACGAAATAAGAATTAACCTTTAAGCTTTGGCCCACCTACTTTGATAACACCATTGGACACTGTAACCTATATCGTGATAATTCGTGACATAATCGTTGTAGTTGGAAAGAAAATCACTGTGAGTTGAGCACATACGTTTTGTTCCAAATCCTGGCATCCATCCTGACTCGGGTGGTCCCTTTCCCTTTTTCCCTTTTTTGGCACCCATTTTAAATAGTTATAAAAAATGCACTTAAAAAATAGTAAAACTTAAAAATAATATACTCGACATTATAAAATATATGTTCTTTCAAAAACTCACCATACCAACTGAATGACAGCTTTCACAAATTTATAAATTCTTTTGTTTTAGGAATTAAATTCCGAAATAATTTCCATACAGGACAGGTGCGTCATACTTTTTGACAAACTGTCAAAATTTTACTTGATAGAAAATAGAGATGTGAAGCAATTATCGATTTTTTTTATAAATGTTATTTTATAGGTATTAATGGCATATTTACAGTACCGAATGACCGACCTCTGCTCGGTATTTTTTTTTTGGTAAATCAAATATAATGTTGTTTTTAAATTTCGATACGAATTAAATACTGATGAAATATGAATAATATTTTTCGATCTTACCGACTTAAATAATAAAAAATATGAAGTGGTTATTTTTTCATTGCCTGAAAATGTGGATACAACGACGTTTTATAAAAAAGAAACCAAGCTAGATCGATTTATCGCCCCCGAAACCCCCTGCGTACTAAATTTCATGAAAATTGTTGGAGCCGTTTCTGAGATTCAGATTAAGTATATATATACTTACAATAATTGCTCCTTTAGGTAAAGGTAATACATAGATAAATTAACAACCAACTTACTTTATTTATACTGGGTAAATTCCTTTTACAGGTGAATCCAATCTATTTAGGTATCTTTTTAGCTCAAAAACCAGTGTAAAAAATAATCACCTGCGCGGTATGACGACAAATTATAAATTGTTGTAAGCATAAACGGGATATTATGATATTGATAACTGGACCATAATAATTGTTTTCCAGTAGGTACTCAGAGATGACCTTGAAGGGTCACAGAAGGGAATACATTGGAACATGTAGTAGGTAGGTACCTAACCTATGTTCCAATCAAACAGCTTAGTAGATTTTCAAAACCAATTTAACCAATTATTAGTTTAGGATAATGTTTATACTTACTTATTATATAAACGTGCCTACTCTCTATTTTGGAAACAGATTAAAAATTATTCAAAAGCTAGATTAAAAATAATTCAAAAGTTTACAATGGTTATAAATAACAACTAAGTACATAAAGAATTATGTTAAGACTATGTATCCATAATGCATTATATTTCAAATAAGCAGAGCAACAAATTTACACATTGAGTAATAGCAATTAGAACGATAGAAATAGGAATAATTATTAGTTTTTTTATTCTCTAAGAATAAAAAGAGAAAAACATAATAATTTATGAGGAAAATATTCTTTTACGCTGTTAAGTTCTTGGGAAATACCACAAATAAGTGATGATCATTAGTAGGTACTGAGAGAAAAATATTAAACCATAAATACCCAAAAATGGCATGTAAACCGTTCTATATGTTCCTAGCCTTATCATAGCAAAACATTATAATAAAGAAATATTAAACTTACTCTATTTTATTGTAATTTAACCGGTTTTAGACAGACACTCCCGCACTGCTACTGCTACGTTGGTAGTACTGCTGTCACAAATGTCGACTTTCAAGAGGACACTTCTAAAAGGTCATTTGAAGGTTGTTATGAAAGTAGCAAACGACGGCTTTATCAACTTTTAGAGTTGCCACCTAGTAGAAAAGATAAACACTTGCTCAACAAACTGTTCAACGACATGAGTGAGTAAAATTATGTTAGCCACCACTGTATGTTGATCCGAAAATGATTATAACATAAATCAACAGATGGCAGTTTAATAAAATGACTAGCTATATTCTAAAATAAGTTCGTGATTAATTTTTTATTAGACAATTGGGGATGTTGACTGCCATCTTTTCACGGCATTATCTACATGGTCATTTAAAACTGTAATTTCCATACTATTTGTAATCTATATTTTTTTTTGTAATTTATTAATCTTCAGTTTTCTCGTAATATGCCTCCACATCGACACCTGAATTTTCAAAATAAGCGATGTGCATAGGTCGTCGTTTAGTCTGCCAACCCGCACTGGAAGGGCGTGGTAGACTACGGCAAAGACTACTATTTGGACTACGGGCTAAACCTTCTTACTCTGAGAGCAGAATTGTGTCCCACAATAGATAGGGCAGTAAAAAGTTGTGAAAAACTTTGAGATTACACTATGCGAAACAGATCCTTCTTTCCCAGTGGGCACTTTGGGCAAGTGCCCAGGGCCCTGCGATCGATAGGGGCAAAATACAAAGTCCCTAGTTCCATTTAGTAAATGCTAAAAGAGTTACTTTTGTGGACTATATTACATTTATCTATTTGTTTCATGTGATTGTTAATAAAAATAAATACTCTCTACTTTATTTGTGTATTCTAACAAAATAGTGTTCTGTCAAAGTCATAGGGGCCCCATTATCCTAATATGCCTAGGGCCTCCAATAGGTTAAAGACGGCCCTGATGAGAAACATAGATCTATAAAGGGTTCTTTATAGATCAATGATGAGAAATCAAAAATTTTAATTCTTATAATTTAGAATGCTGAATGATTTTTTAATCAATGCGTAGAGACACACGGCGGGTATAGTGAGTGAAGCCTGTTCGTTGCCCCGAACGACGGGGTGTGCGGTTAGTAAATTTTATTTATATCTGGTTACTTGCTCTTATAAAATCTTACACATATCTGGGATTACCTACAAATAACAGATTAGTTATAAATACTTATGTTGTATCGTACCAGTGTCAATAGTTTATCAGTGATAATATTCATAATGTAAAAACAACAAAGATATTTTGTTCAATATTATTACGTATAGCGTGATTAAAAAACTCTAACTATAGTTATTTATAGTCCTCATTATAAATAGACACTCGTTTAATAACCGTTACCGAACCGATGGTGAAGTGGTTTAGATACCGGCCTTCCGCCCGAGTGTGCTGGGTACGATTCCCACACAGGACAGCTCTTTGTGTGATCCACAAATTGTTGTTCTAAGTCTGGGTGTACTTTGTGTCCGTGAAATTGTATGTTTGTATAGTCACCGGCAATACAAGGATTATTCCTTAGTACATGTTGTTCTTTCAAGCAAAAAATGTGGTGCTTATTTTGGGAGGTTTATGTCCAGCAGTGGACTAAAGAAACTTAGACCAAATATTCAATAAATTTCGTCTAAGTTTTTGGGATATTATCAGGCATTAGACTTTCCACATTTTCTATCTATTTAAGTATTTTGCTGAAATTATAACGCGTGTATCGGGTCTATAATTATGCACATTCCAGACGTCTTATTTTAATCCATCCAAATCCATCAGCCTTTCAACGTCCACTGCTGGACATAGTCCTCCCCAAGAGAACGCCACAACGAGCGGTCCCGTCATGGGGGATAATGCCTTATTTTGGTGTTATGCCTTATTTTAATAGTTTCCACTAAACGATTATAGGACTCTTTTAGATTTTCTATAGGAACGAAATAGATTTTTTTCAAATGGTGGCGACGTGGTTCGCTAATCGCTAGTCGTCACGTCTCGTTCTCACAAGGGCGAAAAGTACGCAGCCTCCTTATAATGAAAAATGAAACTTTAGACGGACTTTCGTTTCGCTTCATTGTTAACAATCTGGTTAACATTTAAAAAGACAAAATTTTTTTTTGTACTGAATGAATAATCTTGTCATAAATTTTATCCTCCTGTATTAAGTGAGTTGATAACATATTTAATTATCTTTAACATTTACATAATTATCAGTCTACGTAGTTGGTGTGTATAGAAAACAGGTGATTGTTTAAATATTATTTTGGCTAAAACTACATTATATTATGCATGTTTTGTATTTTGATTATTTGCAGGTAAATAATAATATAAGTGTGCTAAATTAAGGAAATAATCAAACATTTCATGCGAAACTAATTTCGTGTCATAATTAATCAATTAATTTAAAACCATTTTCATTTTCTACACAAGGTCAAAACAAAGCATTGTATTTTCATAATGAAAATTAAAGTGCCAATAGAACGAGGAAATTATATTTTGAAGTTCACGTGGACAAATTCCCGGGCTGAATCTACTTAATCCTTATTATAAATGCGAAATTTCGTTTGTTTGCCCGATCATCGTTCGTTTGTTTGCCCGATCATCGTTCGTTTGTTTGCCCGATCATCGTTCGTTTGTTTGCCGACGGGCCTCGTGGCGTAGTCGGTAGTGTAACCGACTTCCGTGCACAAGGTCGTGGGTTCGATTCTCACTCAGGACAATTATTTGTGTGATGAACCCAGATATTTGTACTGCGTCTGGGTGTTTTCTATCTATTATATGTAGGTATGTATTTACAAAAAAAAAGTAGTAAGTATATTGTATTATATCCGTAATCTGGTACCCATAGCACAAGCGTTAAGCTTAGTTTGGAACTAGAGGCTTTATGTGAAAATGTCCAGGAATATTTATTATTTATTTTTATTTTTAAAAGATCTTGATTAATTAATATATTAACATGTATGTACTTTCTGATATTTACGCGAATGATTATGAAATAGATTCCGTAAAATTAATTTAAATTAAATAAAAACCGCCTTAAGACACCTCGGAACTAAAAAGCAAAAAATAATTGGACATAAATATGTCACGGAATCGGAATATCACGTGTGTAATACCTATAGGGTTTTTCAACAAGAACTTTGTTTTTTAAATCAAAATAAATCAATAAATTTAGAAGATAATGATTAAATTTTTTATTGTATTACAATAAGTAAGGTTTGGCAATTATGAATGACAAATAATATCTGATTTAATGTCCACCACGACCACGGTTACAGCCGTTTTCATCAGTTTTTAATCACTTTTTGACAAAATGGTGGGTTTATTTCGTTAATCACTTCACGAATTATGAGTTTTAAGGCTGCAATCGATTCAATTGGCTTCGTATAGACTGCTTTTAACGTAATCCCATAAAAAATAATCCAGCAGTGTTAAATCACATGTTCAAACTGGCCACTTAAAAGTTGAATTTCGTGAAATTATGCGATCGGTAAATTTAGTTTGCAATAAATTCATTGTTTCGGTGGCTGTAACCGTGGTCGTGGTGGACATTTATCAGATATTATTTGTCATTCATAATTGCTAAACCTTACTTATAACGTAATACAATAAAAAATTGAATCATTATGGTCTAAATTTATTGTTTTATTTAGATTTAAAAAACGAAGTTCTTGTTGAAAAACCCATTAGGTACGGTACGATTTCCGTCTCTCCGTCTCCGACGAACACATCATGTTTGAAGTATTTTTCAACCGACTTCGAAAAGTTTTATTTCATAAAACTTGATTACTGAAAAATTGGTATAAATACCTACCGATTTTTATCCCGCTACTATAACGGGAACCTGAGATATAACCAAAAAAACAGCTTTTGTCTGCGGTTAAGCGGCGGGTACGAGTTAGTAGGTAGTATAGGTATATGCCTGATCATTGAAATCAAATACATTCTCACAGGACATTCAAACCCAGTATTCGGACTATAAAGGTTTCGTTATTGCTTATTGAATTTCCCTTAGGAATTCAAGATAGGCACAATATGGCAATTCATAATTCGATTTCGGTTACGATGCCAGCTGGCCTGATTGATTTAGTTAAATTTCACTATCAATAAATTGGCATTGGAGACCTCTTTACATCATAGATAGTAGAGGTACACTAATGTACCTATCTATATTATTATAAAGCTGTAATAGAGCTATGCCTGTAAATCTAAGTTATTTGAGAAAAATGATTGAATTAGGCTATATAGGCGTGTCTAAACACAATACGATTTTTTTTTATTTTTTGTGTTTGTCTGTTTGTTTGTTCGCGCATCACGCAAAAACTACTGAACGGATTTTGATGTAACTTTTTTTTGTTTGATAGCTCCTAATTAGACTTAACAACTGGTATACATTTTATCCCGCTACTATATCGGGAACCTGAGATATGAGCCAAAAACTAGCATTTGACCGCGGCGTGGCTGCGGGCAAAGGCTAGTAATGTATATAATACTTACCTTTTTTTTGTTAGGGCGGTATAAAATGTTCCTAAGCGCACACCCCGTCGTTCGGGGCAACGAACAGGGTAGTGTGAGGCTCTCACCCACTAAATAAACCCGCCGCGTGCCGTCTCTCCGTCTTTATTGGCGGGCCACTGGAACTATGTTACATTCTTTCAGTGGTCCGCCGACGGATATACCTAATACTTACCTAATACCTAGAATATTATTAAAATAGTAGTGTTTTAAACTAATATTACCAAGAGTTTTATTACGATTGATTGATATTTAGGTGGAGCCTTATTTATCCCAGCAGGATTGGGTCGGCTATGGTGGATGTATGTATGGATGGGCGAAGTACCACTCCCACACAAAAGATAAGCGTAGTATAAAGCGATAACAGTTGTGGTACCCACCGTTGTGTTCTGTATGGTGAGTGAGAGTGCCGGAGGTCCGAACCTTGTTATCCTTCCTATTCTCTACTTAGTATCCTACCTATCCTCTCCTATATACGTCCTATCCACCTCCTATCCCTTTACTTGGAGATGGCGACGCGCGAGTGATGCCTCTGGTGTTACTAGCGTCTATAGGCTACGGTAACCGCTTATCATCATCAGGTGGGCTGCTTGTATGCCACCCATGCAGTACCTATAAAAAAAAGTTAATGTTTTATTAGGTAAGATATCGGGGTAATCTCGGAAACTGATACTGATCAATTATTGAACTAATTTCAAAAAAATCTTACGCTAA
The DNA here is from genome assembly GCA_948253155.1 of Leucoma salicis. Classification (NCBI taxonomy): domain Eukaryota; kingdom Metazoa; phylum Arthropoda; class Insecta; order Lepidoptera; family Erebidae; genus Leucoma; species Leucoma salicis. The sequence continues at coordinate 8,202,248 of OX411822.1, read as the reverse complement.
TATTCGGAATGATTTTTAGGAGAGTCATAGGATATTATTAAACTAGTTCCTGTCTAGTAATTTATATAGGTATTTTGTTATTATTTTACAGCATGTCGCCAACATATTTCTCGTATCCAGACTCCAAACTCCAGGATGAACTGAAGACTACGGCTGAGGCTATTGTCGCACCAGGAAAGGGCATTTTAGCTGTTGACGAGACAAATGGTAACTAATTGAATGAATAAATACCGTATTTGGACGATTTCTAATAAGAATGCATCATTGACGTACCCAACAGCTTAGATACGTTTAGATATGTCACCATTTTATCTAGTTCTAGTTGTTCGTTCTTCTCCTACGCCGTATTGTTTGATGTCTGGTTAAAGTAGGGTTACTGGTAAGGATCCCAAAGAAAATTTAAAAGCCCTGAGAAAATCCTGATTTCAATTTAAAAATCCTGGGATATTCTCGAATCTTGCGGGTTCTTTCACATTGCGTGTGCAGACAGCACATACCAGCCAATATCTACTCTATATTTTTCCGTGTGGTGACGGATTTAGAATACAAGTGTCACCACCCCATTCTTTCCCATGGGTGTCGTATGAGGCGACTAAGGGAAGTAAGCAATTATCATCCATTGCATGACTGCATCCATTGCATGGCTGGGTACCAAGTGGGAGTACTCACTTGGTATCCGGCCCGAGCGGGTGGTACCACCATCTCCCGTGTGACCGGCCGTGAAGCACATCGTTGCGTGTTGGCTGTAGCAGGAGATAGCCGTTTATTTTTCATTTCATCTGTGAAATGAATTGGTGAGCAGCGGCTTGACGATACTCGCGGTATAGTCGAGTCCATGGGCGACGGTTACCATTTACCATTAGATGGACCGTGGCTTGTCTGCCACAACAAGCAATAAAAAAAAATCTAAAAATCCTGAGATTTCCTGAAATTTTAAAAGCCAGCCGCATTCCGGAGAGAGAGAGAGCCTAAAAATCCTAAGATCTCAGGATAAATCATAAGATATGGAAAGGCTTTAGCTACTCTTATAATTCAAATTGCCTCTACACAACCCGCTCTTTTAAACCATCTGAACTCTATCAATTATAAAATTCAATTCACTATGGAACTAGAATCAAAAATAACTTTTACAAATAAAATCTTAGATGATATTGATTATCCGTGACACGTGATTGTAAATAAATAAAAAAAATAAAACTATACAACATTTCAGAGGGTATTGGCAAGCTATTATCGACAGTGGGCTTAGAAAACACAGAAAATAACAGGAGGAGGTACCGTCAGCTTCTTTTTACAACAGACGTAAGTTAACAGTCACAGACTAACTAAAAAATATAGACACCGCATTGTCAAATAAAAAGTGAAGCCACTTTTTAAAAGATGTGTGCGTGAAACTGTTGTCACCAGAGAGAAATAATCTCTATAATTTGGGTGAATTTTTAAAAGTTTTATGTTTAAAACAGAAGAAATAAAAGTTTAAAGTAAGTTTGCAGCAAATCATCCTATAGGAAATATTATCGCGCTGACGACGTATGTACGCATGTACGTAACGTACGTGCGAAATCGTAGTCATTTATTTTGGGGTAATTTTTATTAATATTCTGGTAACACTTGTAGTTTATGACACTTCGTTTCGACATGGTTTTGTTTGTCTTTGTGAGCGCGTGTAATTACAAGTTTGGCATGGTTTTATATGGCTTCACTGGATTGTTCGTAATGCCCCGTCTATATTTTTTAGTTAGGCTGAGGTTACGGTACATCGTCTTTCTGTCATAAAATGTTTATCAGCTAGTCTGCTAGTCAATGTAGTGGGTGTACTCACTGTATAAGCTTATGAACAAGACAAAGATAAGACAAGGTAAATAGATAGGGTCAGATTTACCCGTGCCGCCTTGAGACACTGTCACAATCCCACCTAGAATACTTTTTGATGTCCCGCTCCTGATTTCCACCCATAATACCTACAATTACTTCTACTTGACCCAACCGGACAAAACAGAAAAACACTGAGGCTATTTAATTCCAGAAAAATAAACTTAAAAGCTGTTAACTGTTGTGACGTATCCATCCATCCATCCATCCATCAGCCTTTCAACGTCCACTGCTGGACACAGGCCTCCCCAAGAGAACGCCACAACGAGCGGTCCCGCCATGGGGGATAATGCCGTAATCACCACGCTTGGCAGGCGGATTAGCGATCGCAGTGGATGTTGTTAATACTCGAGGGAGTGCTACTGCCCACTCCCACAGTATTCCCTCAGTCGGCTCTTCCGTTACGACTCCCGTGGGTAGAGAGGGGTGGGACAATTCTAAAGCCGGCCCCACACCGCCAATGTGACGTATAGGTATAATTTATTTATCTCATTCTATTATATTTTTTATTATGAAACATCAAACTATATGAACAACAGTTTCTATATTTAAAAAACTTTCGATAGATGGCGCTGTATAACTTTCTGAATCGCGCTATGATTTGTTCGCACGCGGCTTTTATATACTGAAATTGGCTATGTCCTTGTTATCTCTGGTTTTCCTTCAAAACGCATAAATCTTTCGCCTTTTACTAAAGATTTCCGTGGAGGGGAACACTCAAATGAGTCTAAAATAATATATTTTTGAAACCTTGCTATGCGAGGTTTATTTTATAATGTGTGCGTTACTCAGACTATAAACTTAGTCTGAGGTGCGTTACTTTAATTTAATAAGGTCGCATTGTTTGCTAGCCCGATAGCCGAAAATAAAATCGTGACATGAATGACAAATGACAAGTAAAATGCAGTGTTGCCAACTTACTGGTTTTTCCACTAAAGCTGGTGGTTGCGGCCCTCCTTTTAGTGGTGAAATATTGCTTTTAGTGGCTGGTGGTTTTTTCTAGTGGTTTAGTAGGATTAGGATTCAATTTCAATTAGCGAAAATGCTATCACTCAGCAACAAAGCCGCTAAAACGTTACAAAATTTACTTAATTTAATTTTTAGGAGTATTTTCTTTTTACTTTACTGTAGGTATAGGCAACACTGATCCATCTGGTCACTGTGTCGTATTATTTTCGCTAATTTATTCATGCATAATTATGCCGAAACCACAATATACGCAAAAGTTTCGGGGTTCTTGGTTCTTGGCTTCAAGACCCATATTTAATAGACTGGCTTCAAGTTATTGAAAGTACTACTGGTCAAGTAGCGAAATGTAAATTATGTGGAACGATTTTAAGAAATCACTACGGAGATTTAAAATCTCTTGGGATGTCAAAGAAGCATCTACAAAATAAAAATGTCAAGCTGTGGCTTAAGATTGGAAGGAAAATGTTGCAATGATTATGAAATTCCAATAAAAGTTATAAAACAAATCGGTACCAAAGAATCATTAAAATGTGAAACCAACGACGGTGCAGACAAAAATTCAGAGAGCTTGTTTATCTGTTGGCAACACTGGTAAAATGTAACGACAATTCTATTCTATATTATGGATTTGTTATGCATAGTATTATATAACGAGATGGTCGTAATATGATGTCGTATTGGGTATGTAAATCAGGTACTAAGTAATCTAAGTATACCTGTTCCTATTCTGCATAGATACCTATTCCGCCTAATCCACCTAATTACATGTGGGCGATGTTTCGGGAAGTTTAAAGTAATAGTCAAAGATAAATTTAAAGAAAAAAAAAAGGGATTAACTCGAGATTTTTAATTTCCAAGAATATTGATAAAAATAATCTTATACCCTGTCCTTATTATCCTTCCTCTCATCTCCATTGGCGACACGCGAGTGATGCCTCTGGTGCTGATGGCGTCTATAGGATAAGGTAACCTCTTACAATTTTGGTGGGCTGTATGGCCTGCTAGGCTATTTTGTATGATTTCACTAGCGAACTCACTTCTGAATTCGCAGTGAAAATACTATTAAGCAGGAGCCGGACAATGCCGAACTTGACATATGGTTCCAGTTTATTACAAAGAAAACATCGTCATTGTCAAAGATCATTATTTTGGTATCCTAAACTGATGTAGAGGTCACTGTTATAAATTCTGTTCTTTAACTTACTAGTTGGCGTACATACTATAGCACAATGTCTAGGCATTATAGTATAATTTATATAATATTGTATTGTAGCTATTTTGTGCATTTTGTGAAATTTCTTGTCACTAAATTTGTTTGTAGTAATGTCTCTTTAGTATATACTAGGGATGGGCCGAAGTTCGTTTTACATTCGGTTTAACCGAATTTCGGTGGCTTGGTTTTAAATGCCGAACATTCAGTATAAGAAAAAGTTAAGGTTTATACTAAAATTTAGAGAAATCACATTTGTCATAGCTGCAAAATAAGCCACATATACCACTACTCGAAAGTCATTTACATTCTACTGTTTGGTCATTTAAGCATGGTCAGTTGTTTGTTAAACTATAATTATTATTGATAAATTAAACCACTATCGCCCGTGTGACCGGCCATGAAGCACCTCGTTGCGTTTTGACTGTAGCAGGAGATAGGTAGCCGTTTATTCTTTCATTTCATATCTGTGAAATGAAATAGTGGGCAGCGGCTTGACAATAATACCGAGAGGTATAATTGAGTCCATGAGCAACGGTTACTATTTAGCATCAGATGGGCCGCGGCTCGTCTGCCTCTAAATGCAATAAAAAAAAATATTGTCTTTAAATGTATGATAACATTTCTGTGATTTGTACTTTAACACATGCTCAGCTACTTCAAAGATCAAATTATTTGTAACAGTGGAATAAGACAGATATGAGAGCAGGATACGAACCTGCGTCCTTTGCAAACCGGAGATGTTCTCTGGACCGCTGTAATACAGACATTTTTTTCTTAAATATCTTAAATGTACAGACGCAGTTCTGTTACAGCTTTTCAAGGATTACTTGAAATCAATGCTGCAGGATACGGGGAGAGGATTTCAAAATGGTTGTCTGCTAGGGTAATCCGTATACACCACCAAAGGAATGTAAAATAGTTCCAGTGGCCCGCCAATAAAGGCGGAGTGACGGCATACGGCGGGTTTCTTTAGTAGGTGAAGGCCCCATACTACCCTGTTCGTTGCCCCGAACGACGGGGTGTGCGGTTAGGAACATTTATCCGTATACAAATTTTCTTAAAAATAGTTGAAATAACACACTTCTCATTTCTAAATAAATAGCTCGCCCTTTCTGTACAACTTGGACCGGAATGAAGTCCAGAGTTGCTAATGACCTTTAACCTATTTACGTTGAATTCCAGACTCTCAGCGAACATATATCAGCAGTAATATTATTTGACGAGACAGTATACCAAAATACTGATGATGGTGTATCTTTTATGGAGGTTCTAAAGAAGAACAACGTAATTCCTGGCATTAAGTTGGATCGAGATGTGGTACCGCTATTCTTGTCACAAGATGAAGTTACTACGCAAGGTTTGTACCTACTTTCTGATTTTAAATATCTCACGGTGATTTCAAGTTACCCGGCACACTCTTTTTTGTTAAGGCGGGAAAAATCTACACTGCCGCACACTCTGTCGTTCGGGGCAACAAACGGTAGTGGACTAAAAATGTACTGCTTCTCTCAAATTTGTGATTTATAATCATCTAAAAAGAGGTCCTTTAATGGATGCAACGGATTTCGATAGATATTGAATCGGATTTGATAAATATTGAACTGCGGAATTACGCACAGGTCGACTAATTATATAATTATTTTTTGAGAAAAAATCCATTCATGAAAAGTATCATTGTTTATCTCCGTAGATTTTCGTCAAATACATACTAATATATTATACCTACAATAAAACATTGCCTGAAAAAATAAGCATTTCATAAAATTGGACCAGTTATTGAAAACAACGCGGACATACCTAGGTACATATAAGATTATACACGGGTCAAATAGTAAAACCTCTTTTTGAAGTTTATTAATAAAAACTTTAAACACGGCGTTTTAAAACGTAGGTACCATATTTGCTGCGCAATCAATTAAAGGCTAAATTAACATAAAAACCATATATATTTACACGTCTGCTGTTACAGAATGCGATGTCATTCGCGTTACTAAGTATCTATACTTGTCGGTATTAATACTCCAAAACATTTAGGGTTGGATGACCTTGCCAAGCGCTGTGCTGAATACAAAAAGCAGGGCTGCCGTTTTGCCAAATGGCGTTGCCCTCTGAAAATTGGTGAGAACACTCCTTCAATCCAAGCCATCAATGACATGGCCCAGGTCCTTGGAAGGTACGCATCCATCTGCCAGAGTGAGGGTTTGGTGCCGATCGTGGAACCTGATGTGCTTTTAGATGGTAAGTGACCTTATGAATTAAAGACAAAGTGAAAAATGTGAAATCGAAAATATCACTTTGTGTTTAATGTATAGTGCTAAGCATGTCAAATGCTAAAAATATATATAAAAATATCTAAATATGACCTTATGAATTTCCGGAGAATCCTGAAATCTCATTTAGTTTTGAGAAAAAAATACTGTTTTATCATATTCAAAATCACTGTATGTTTTCCGTATTTCTTCTAAACTGCTTAAAGGCTTGATAATCATAACGTCTTTTTTAATGGCTAATGATAAATTTGTCTTATTATTATACCTATAATGCAGGTATAATAATGAGACAAACTTATCATATTATTGTATAGTCAACGGTTCTTGATAAGTGCACAAAGTTTAAATTAAATCTGTCCGTTCAAAGTGGGTCAAATCAGTCGGTTACAAACATACAGGTGAAGTTAATATAAAGCGTGTAAAAATAGAAATATTGGATATAATAAAAATATTTTTGTACACAGGAGACCATGACATCGTAAGAGCACAGAAAGTGACAGAAATATCTTTAGCTGCTTTGTATAAGGCATTGAACGATCACCACGTGTTCTTGGAGGGAACGCTGCTAAAACCCAATATGGTTAGTACCCGAAACAATGGTTGCTGAATAGGTATAGAAAATCAAAAAGAGACCTTCCTTTTCTCATCAATGATACATAGCATCACACCTGTATTCCCCGAAGGGGTAGGCAGATGTGTATTACAACTCCACAGTTCGCCAGCTATGTTTAAGTCCCACATAATAGGGGGCCTAATTGCCGTCTACCGGGCACATTTCCAAACTCCGGGCTGCTACTGAGAATTTTTCTTTTTACAAAAAAGCTTAAATAACACTGCCGGGGATCGAACCCGAGACCTCATGATCAGCAGTCACTTACACTACCGCTGCTCCACAGAGGCATCAATATGAACCTAATATGTTTATATCAAAATATTGGGTATAAGTCTGAATAGTTTTAAGGGATGTTTCGATTACTCTTCTTATACAAATTCAATTCGATTTGATAAACAATGCGAATTCGAAAGAGGTTATGCTTAAAAGAAGTTTCCATAAGCTAAAATTTATTTCTTCGATACATACATACTAGCCTCACGGCTGTTTTCTCCAAAAGTAGTTCCCGTAAGATAGTTATCAAGATCTAACGTCTAAATGGACTTGAACGGAAAAGGAAAATTCTTTTGTACGTGTGTAGGTATGTCTTCCTACCGCTGAATCTATTTTGATAACATTTGTTGTGTACTTAAGTGGGCCTCTAAAATGATTTATTTTTGATTCAAAATGAATACAATAGGTGGCGCTGCAATCTTGTGACAAATGTTTTTTTATTTAAATATATTAAGTTATACACTTACCGCGTCTCCTTTCTTTGCACATGCCTCTACCATGCTTAACACACAAAGAATAAATGCAAAAAGCAAGACAAAATTACGAAGAATACCCATTGCAGTGATGTCTAGACTGTAACTATCACTAACTGACAACATTTAGCCCTTATACAGTAAAAGGTAATCAATGTTAGTAAATTGATAACAAGTACAATTTGCATTTGACAGACTAGTTCATATTTAGGTTGCGTTAAATAGATAAATTAAATATAAATACATTCTGTAAAATATAAAAAAAATCAGGTCAAAACTTAACAATTTTTTTACATATTACGACGTTTCTATTACGGCGGCGTAGGCGTCGGTAGATACATAACAAATATCTTAAATGTAGGTACAGACATAACTCTGTTACGGCTTTATAATAGTTAGGTACGCTTACGATATTTGGATTCACTTAAATTATGAATGATTTCATTTCTTACGATATTTAACGGTAGACTGCTACAAGCGGTGCAGTCCAACTACATGGACTGCAGAGCTTGTGTGCGGCTGGATGATGGGATGTCGCCCTGGTTTGATGTCAATATCGGCGTTAAACAGGGCTGCGTTCTATCAGCCAGACTGTTTATCATATATCTGAATAAATGTTTACAAAGGTTGAATGAAATGAATGTGGGAGTTCAGATGGGCGACTCAGTGGTTAACTCTCAGCTATATGCAGACGATGCGGTCTTATTAGCGCAGACTGTGACTGACCTGCAAACCCTAGTCGACGTAATGGCAGAAGATTGTAAGAAAAGGGGCCTACGTGTGAATGTGAGCAAAACCAAAATAATGGTTTGGTGGAAAGAGAAGAAGCCAGAACAGATGTTAGAGTAGCAATAGGAAATGGTGTGCTAGAACAAGTGCATGAACTTGTATATCTTGGATGTGGATTCAGTCGGGATGGAAGGTACTGACACTGATGTAGAGAGAAGAGTGAATGCAGGAAATAGAGTAAACGGAGTATTGGGACAAATTCTCGGCAGCCACCACCTTAGCCAGAAGGCACCTGTCGCAATACACAACGCAGTGCTTGCCCCAACGTTATTATATGGAAGCGAGAGTTGGGTATGCAAAAAGGAGCATGAGAGTAAAATTAATGCGGTCGAAATGCGATCTCTGCAGAGAATCTGTGGAGTGAGGCTGACTGACCGCATTCGTAACAATGACGTAAGAGAGCAAGTAGGTATGAAAGAGAGTATTGGTGTAAAGATGCGAAAGGGAATGCTCCGATGGTTCGGACATGTGGAAAGAATGCCGGACGAGCGACTGGTTAAGCAGATGTACAATGCGAAAGGGGAAGGATGTAGGTACAGGGGGAGACCGAGACTCACCTACCTAGACCAAATCGGTCATGTATTGAAGGAGGGTGGAGTCAGGAGTCTCCGAAACCGGCGAGCGTGTATGAAGAGAGTTATGAATTTTGAGGAAGCGAGAGATGTATGCAAGAATAGAGCCTCTTAGCACTCTGTTCTCTCTGCCTACCCCGCAAGGAAAATGGCGTGATGATAAGTTAGTTATTCATTTAATTATGTGCCCGCGCTGCTACTGCTTTAGCGGAGACGCTCAAATGGCGCCAATATCATAATCTTATTGAATATTATGTTTTTGAGCCGTTTGGGGTTGAGACGCTGGGTCATGGGGTCCCAGTGCACTTTCGCTATATGACGAAATAGTGAGAAAGTTAATCGAATTTTCGCGTGACCTGAGGGCTGGCCTATTACTTTGCACAAAGAATAAGCATTGCCATACAACGTGGCAGTGCTGCCAGCCTTCTGGGCACGTTACCCAATGACGATGATACGGAGGAATTCTTCGATGACTAGAATGAGTTGTGTAATATTATTTTATACATTATTAGGTTAAAACGATTATCATTTAGATATTTCATTTTATTTTTTTTATTTCAAATTATGAATAATAAAACTTATCTATACTACCTAAGTACCTATTATTATAAAGCTGTAGCAGAGCTATGTCTATACATTTAAGATATTTGAGAAAAAAATACTGTATTGGGCTATATAGGCGTGTCTAAACACAAAACTATTGTTTTGAGATTTTTTGTCTGTTTGTCACTTTGTTTGTTCGCGCATCACGCAAAAACTACTGAACGGATTTTGATGCAACTGTTTTTATTTGATAGCTCTTGATTAGACTTAACAACTGGTATACCTTTTATCCCGCTACTATATCGGAAACCTGTGATATAACCCAAAAACTAGCTAGCTAGTTTAATCTAAAAACATACAAATAAAGCGTAATAGCTTCTTTTATATCCCTTAACAAAGAGATAACATCATAATCTCGGGGATTGCCGTATCTTTTGTAAAGTTTATGATATTTTTTTTCTATGTTACATAGGTATAATTAAAGATTTGCTGTACCAAATAGAATAAGATGAGAGCTTATTAGATCTAGTTGGTGTATGTCTCCTTATTGACGTGATAACGTCTTATAAATCGATGAACGCTGCCGGCACGCATGAAAAAGTCTTACGTTCCGAAAAATGTATGGTGATCTATGCATTGTCTGTGAAACTCTCAGAAAACATAATATATGACGTTATCACGTAAAATTATCGTCCGTAAACCGACTTTACAGACAACCATATAGTTTTTTTTTCATAATTGTCTCGTAAAAGTTGTCAGTGCATATATTTACGAGTGCATCAGTAGGCCACATGTAAGACCGTGTTGTGCAAAAATGATCCAATCCACAAACTGTACAAAAATAATGTTTTAATGCCAGGCAATAGTATATAATCTCTATTTTTATGTCATGTATGCAGTCCTTGTGGTGACGGACTAAGAATACTAGTGTCATCACCCTATTCTTTCCCACGGGTGTCGTATGAGGCGACTAAGGGAAGGAAGCAATTATCATCCATTGCATGATTGGTGGTAGGACTGGGTAACAAGTGGGAGTACTATCACTTGGTATCGGGCCCGAGCGGGTTGGTATCACCATCTCCCGTGTGACCGGCCATGAAGCACATCGTTGCATTTTGGCTGTAGCAGGAGCTGACAATACTCTCGGTATAGTTGAGTCCATGAGCTACGGTTACCATTTACCATCAGATGGGCCGTGGCTCGTCTGCCACTACAAACAATAAAAAAAGAAAGCATTTGACGCGGTTGTACGAAAAGAAACTTTGGAATATTTTGCCGGAGTATTACCGTTGGTATTAACGGTCGGCCGTGTGGGGCCGGCTTTAGAATTGTCCCACCCCTCTCTACCCACGGGAGTCGTAAGAGCCGACTGAGGGAATGCCGGGGGAGTGGGCAGCAGCACTCCCTCGAGTATTAACAACATCCACTGCGATCACCAACCCGCCTGCCAAGCGTGGCGATTACGGCATTATCCCCTGTGAAGGGACCGCTCGTTGTGGCGTTCTCTTGGGGAGGCCTATGTCCAGCAGTGGACGTTAAAAGGCTGATGGATGGATGGATGGATTAACGGTAGACTGTTGCAAGCGGTTTGCTGTGTTCTATCAGCTATTCTGTTTATCATATTATATCAGGATAAATGTCTACAAAGGTTGAATGAAATGAAGGTATGTGTAGCAATACACAACGCAGTGCTTGTCCTAACGTTATTATATGGAAGTGAGAGTTGAAATGCGATCTCTGTGGAAAATCTGTGGAGTGAGGTGGACTGACCGCATTCGTAACGACGACGTAAGAGAGCGAGTAGGTATGAAAAAGAGAATTGGTGTAAAGATGCGAAAGGGAATGCTCCGATGGTGGAAAGAATGCCGGAAGTGCGACTGATTAAGAAGATATACATAGCATCACGCCTGTATTCCCCGAAGGGGTGGGAAGAGGTGTATTACACACCCACGACTCGCCAGCTATGTTTAAGTCCCACGTGATAGGGGGCGAGCCTATTGACGTCTACCGGGCACATTTCCAAACTCCGGGCTGTTACTGACAATTTTTCTTTTTAGGAAAAAGCTCAATAACATTGCCCGACCCGGGGATCGAACCCGAGACCTCATGATAAGAAGAAAATATACAATTGAGATGTAATAAAGATGTAGGTACAGGGGGAGATTGAGACACCTACCTAGACTACATCGGGCATGTATTGAAGAAAGGTGGAGTCAGGAGTCTTTGAAACAGACGAGCGTGTATGAAGAGAATTATGAATGTTGAGCTCTGTTCTCTCTGCCTGCCCAAGGGAGATGGTGTGATAAGTAAATAAGTATATCAATAAATATTAGTTACTAATGATTTGTGTCGTTTAGGTGACTCCAGGGCAAGGTTATGCCAAGAAAAATACTCCAGAAGAGATTGCTTTGGCTACTGTGACAGCTTTACGCAGAACTGTGCCTGCTGCTATGCCAGGTGAGAGCTATATATATAACAGACTCAATAATTTATTGTTTTGTATATTGTGACTATGGATTTGCATCGCAGATTTAGATTGAATTTAGTACAGGATAAGCTAAAAGCGTAAAGGCAATAGATTACTTCCTATAGTGGTAATATCCTTCCAAAAAGTTACTTGAATCAGTCATTATAAAAAATTTGAAAAATCATTATAGTAGGTAATTGGTTTACTAATTTTGCACCAGCAAGCTAATTTTTCGGTTATATCGGCAAGCTAATTTTTCGGTTATATCTCAGGTTCCCGATATAGTGGTGGGATATAATGTAGGTATACCATTTTTTAAGTCTAATCAAGGCATTTCAAATAAAAAAGTTGCATCTAAAACCATTCAGTAGTTTTTGCGTGATGCGCGAACAAGCAAACAGACAAACAGATAAAAATTCTAAAAAAAAATGTTTTCTGTTTAGACACGCCTATATAGCCTATAACAGACATTTTTTCTCAAATATCTTGAATGTATGTAATTTATTTATTTCATTTGTTACACTTTTACGCCGGAATTACTCAATCGCAGGTCCTCGTATGTATCTACCCTTTCTGGATTTGGGTTTACCTGTGTACCAGAACCTAGGACAGGACATAGGACACGTTTTATAGTTATAGAGTGACGTATTTCTATTATTTTAGACACTACTGATATTCACGTAGTAGCGAGCAGAATCTAGTCAAATACAAGGGTCAAATTAACCTATTATCTTATAGGCGTTGTATTTCTCTCCGGTGGTCAATCTGAAGAAGAAGCGACTATGAACTTGAATGCCATCAATCAGGTCAACCTCTATGCACCACCTTGGACATTAACGTTCAGCTACGGCAGGGCACTGCAGGCATCTGTCTGGAAGACCTGGGCTGGAAAAGACGAGAATGTGAAAAAGGCACAATTGGAATTACTAAAGAGAACCAAGGTACTTTCATGATAAAGACATAATCGTAATTCGCTATCTTGTATATTTTGAACTAAGCACACAAGTGTCATAACCCCATTCTTCACTGAGATGTTGTACTAGGTGACTAAGGAAATTATTACCAGCAGTTATTACCCATTGCATTACTGGTGGTAGAGTTAATAATAATAATAAATATTCACGGACATTTTTCACACAACGTCCTCTGGTCCCAAACTAAGCTTAACGCTTGTGCTATGAGATGATTACGGATATAATACATATATTACTTTTTTTTGTAAATACATACATATAATAGATAGAAAACACCCAGACGCAGTACAAATATCTGTGTTCATCACACAAATAACTGTCCTGAGTGGGAATTGAACCCACGACCTCGTGCACGGCAGTCGATTACACTACCGACTACGCCACGAGGCCCGTCGTAGTTGGGTATTAAATGTGACTATTCACTTGTTATCGGACCCGAGCACTGACTCGGGTACCACCGTATGCCGTGTGGCTGACTGTGAAGCACCTCGATGCGTTTTGGTTGTAGCTGGGGATAGCCTACTGCAATGGTGAGCAGTGGCTTGGCGGTATTCTTAATGTGGTTGAGTCCACGAGCGGCAGTTACCAGTTGGTAACTGGTAACTGCCGGCCGAAGGTCAACGTTTTGGTTTCAAGAAATGTGTCACATCACGACGATTTAGGCTCCAAATATGATTTTATTCAATAATAATTCGGTATTTTATCACTAAATTGTCAATTTAACGTTTAACTGTGCCACAGAACTGTTTTATTTTCATAGTCATAAATTGCATGCGACTAGCAAGTACTAGAAAATTATTTCAAAATTTTGGTGGTGTGATGTACCGCTTGGCTCTGTTCAGGAAGCCCAGTTTCTTGCTCGCCAATTTGGCTTTGTCCTCCAAATGACTCCCGAACTGTACTTTACTAGATATGTCGATGCCAAGGATCCCAATACTCTCGGAGACCGGGAGAGTTACCCCTTGGAACTGGGGCGTCACGACAAATGCATCCTTCTTTGCAGTGAACGCGCAAACCTGTTTCTTCGTAGGGTTGAATTAAACCAAGTTCTTTTCTCCCCATTCCGAGGCCCGCCCTAGAGAGCGCTCGACTTCAGACACAAGTTGGATCCGCCTCTCCTCCAGCATGTTCCGAGGGACTTTCTGATGGCCGGTATATCGCGCATCACCCGTACTGTCATCCGCATAGCAATGCATACTCTCTATTGAGAGCAAGTCATTGATATGCAGGATGAACAGCGTTGGGGAGAGCACCGTGCCTTGAGGAACGCCAGCATTAATCTTCATGGTATCAGAGCAGCATCCGTCTACAACGACTTTGATGCTGCGACCATGGAGGAAGCCAGCGATCCATTTGCAGAGCCCCTCGGGGATTCCATACGATGGTAGCTTCGATAGAAGGGCCCTATGCCAGACCCTGTCAAATGCCTTCGCGATGTCCAGGCTGAACGCCAAAGCTTCACCCCAGCCCTCCAAGGCCTCTGCCCAGCGATGAGTGAGGTACACGAGAAGATCACCAGCTGATCGACCTTGACCAAAGACCTTGTGAAAGAGATAGTTTACTTCTTTCAAGTAAGAACGAACATAAATGGTCCTTTTGACATGCAGGGAGGGCTCTTTGTTATCGTGTTTGTCCATTATTATATTATTATGTTGTATCCTTTTGAATTTGGAATACCTAGTGTTTTGATTGAAAATTTTGTAATAATTTTCTAGTACTTGCTAGTCGCATACAATTTCTAACTATGAAAATAAAACAATCCTGTGGCACAATTAAACGTTAAATTGACAATTTAGTGATAAAATAGCGAATTATTATTGAATAAAATCATATTTGGAGCCTAAATCACCGTGATTTGACACATTTCTTGAAACCAAAATGTTGACCTTGCTAAGTTATATTGCTTGTGTAACTAATATTGCTTATAAAGTACGCATGTATAATACCGTTTTAGAATCTACATAAACTATGCATGTTTTTAAGATAATGGGCAGCTATAGCTTAGAACATTTTTTTTTTGCACAGTCAATGTTCAAATATTGACATAATGAAAAATATTTACTTACAAAGTGCTTAAAATGTAAAATTTTACAGTATTTTACATTTTCGTATTGAAACTATCGTGAGATTGATACATATTAGAAATATATCACCGGCAATAACTCAAGTTGAGGATCGATTTAGTCGACCCGGGTTTCGAGCATATTCGATGCTCATCATCAGGGCGAGCGCGCAGCGGTGTCAAGGCGTTCCCGGCGGGCACCCGGCACTGCGGCTAGCGTAGCGCGACACATGTGCGGGCGGCGGCGGGGCGTTGCATGGAGATGGTGCATTCTCGTCGCTGCCGATGTCAGCCGATGAGGCCCGATTTCGATCAGGAGTGGATGGTGGTGTTGTCAATTCGTCGGTTCTTTGATCGGCAGGCGTAGGTTCGCATACCACACTGACCTTGTCGCCTTCCATACCCACCATGTATGAATACTCGAGGTAGTATTAAGGACTGGTATCCAGGCTGACGAGTCTATTTTACATTAATAATGTATAATATAGTAATCTAATATAATAATACAAGTATCCGAGAGTCAGATACAAAAAAAAAGTACATTAAAATAAGTGACTTTGTTGAAATGGTGACCGAATGAATGAGCAAAGAAGGAAAATTTAAAAATAATACAAAATTGTCTACCGTTTTCACACCGATGACATTCCTAAAATAAAAAGTCGATTTTCTTATAGCCTGACATTAGGGCTACGTCCGATTAACGGGTTATCCATTATTTACGACAGACCCTGTATAGCATTAAGCATGAAACTGTACCCAGTAAGCGCCAGTAGATTCTGTCTTTTTAAGGTCTATACGAGATATGGGTGTGTTACATCTTTGCTGACCCTTTTCGGGATAAAGATGTGAGACTTTAAAATATTAATATACAACTTCATTGTTTCAGGCTAACGGCTTAGCGTCTCTGGGTAAATACCAAAGTGGTGTAACAACGGCAGCGGCCACTAAATCAAACTTTTCAGCAAATCACAAATATTAATGATACTAATATAATTTGCTTGATTTAACAACATAACTCATTCTTTAATTTGTTTTCCTAACTATTATAAAGCTGTAACAGAGCTGTGTCTGTAGATTTAAGATATTTGATGTTTTTTTTTTTAATTTTTGCATACTGTTTATCCCGCTACTATATCGGGAACTTGAGATATAACCTAAAAGGCAAAGGCTGGTATATATTATTTCTCTAGCTTGTTTTTCTCTCGGTCCACGCGTTCTTCGTTATTCCTTTATCAAATTCCATGATTTATCCTTAATTTTAAAGCTTATTTTGATGAAATATAGACGCACAGTCTAAAAATGTAGGTACTTAAAATCATATTTTAAAATCATCTAAGAAGGGGTCCTTTAACAGATGCTTAAATTTTTCGATAGATATCGAATAAAAAGTTCGTCTAACGTTTCGTTTTTCATTCTAAGGGGCTGCTGAATTCCACACGGGTCGACTAGTCTCTAAATATTTATCCATCCATCCATCCATCAGCCTTTCATCGTCCACTGCTGGACATAGGCCTCCCCAAGAGAACGCCACAACGAGCGGTCTCGTCATGGGGGATAATGCCGTAATCGCCACGCTTGGCAGGCGGGTTGGCGATCGCAGTGGATGTTGTTATTATTCGAGGAAGTGCTGCTGCCCACTCCCCCGGTAATCCCTCAGTCGGCTCTTACGACTCCCGTGGGTAGAAAGGGTTGGGACAATTTTAAAGCCAGCCCCACACGGCCCATACATACATATTTATAATTTAGACAAATACCAGAATTCAATCCGCGATACTCTGCACGAGTATGAATCACTGCTGTCAGCATAGTCGTATTTAATCATTATTCAATATTCTTCTTTCTATGTTATATTGACAGCAGTATCAATAGCAATCCGTGTGGTGATGGACTAAGAATACAAGTGAAAAATGTGAAATCGAAAATAACAGTCAGGATGGCTGAATTGGTAAAGCATCTGGACGGTATCCAGGAGATGCAGGTTCAAATCCTGCTCCTGACTGTTATTTTCGATTTCACATTTTTCACTTTGTGTTTAATGTATAGTGCTAAGCATGTCAAATGCTAAAAATATATATAAATATTTATAGGGTTTGCGTCATTATTAGGTAAAATCTTAATTGTAAAATTAAGTTTACCTGGTCGGTATAATGTATGAAAATACTTCCGACAGATGGTGCAGGCGTCACCCAAAGACGTTGAGTATGAATGTGTTATCGAAATTAGCAGTAAGGAGCAATTGTCAGGATGGCTGAATTGGTAAAGCATCTGGACGGTATCCAGGAGATGCAGGTTCAAATCCTGCTCCTGACTGTTATTTTCGATTTCACATTTTTCACTTTGTGTTTAATGTATAGTGCTAAGCATGTCAAATGCTAAAAATATATATAAATATTTATAGGGTTTGCGTCATTATTAGGTAAAATCTTAATTGTAAAATTAAGTTTACCTGGTCGGTATAATGTATGAAAATACTTCCGACAGATGGTGCAGGCGTCACCCAAAGACGTTGAGTATGAATGTGTTATCGAAATTAGCAGTAAGGAGCAATTGTCAGGATGGCTGAATTGGTAAAGCATCTGGACGGTATCCAGGAGATGCAGGTTCAAATCCTGCTCCTGACTGTTATTTTCGATTTCACATTTTTCACTTTGTGTTTAATGTATAGTGCTAAGCATGTCAAATGCTAAAAATATATATAAATAAGAATACAAGTGTCACCACCCCATCCTTTCCCACGGGTGTCGTACAAGGCAACTAAGGGAAGTAAGCAATTATCACCCATTGCATTACTGGTGGTAGGCCTGGGTACCAAGTGAGAGTACTTACTTGCTATCGGGCCCAAACGGGTCAGTACCACCATCTTCTGTGTGACCGGTCACGAAGCACGTCAGTGTGTTTTGGCTGTAGCAGAAGATAGCTGTTTATTTCTTCATTTCATATCTGAGAAATGAAATGGTGCACAGCAGCTTGACAATACTGTTGGTATTATAGTTAAGTCCATGAGAGACTTTTACCTCTTACCATCAGGTGGGCCGTGGCTCGTCTGCCATCATTAGCAATAAAAACAATATTTAATTTATGTATTTTATTCACTAATAAATTTCACAATATTGATATTATAAATATATATTTTGTACTAACTAAATTATTAACAAATACCGGGATAGTCATTTTAACAGATCGCGGTCAGCTCTTGAATTAATTATGTGTCTGGCGCAGGAAACACAATTTCAGTGAACGTAGAATCTAACAACTAAAAGCGTTTTAGATACCTTGACTATACACAGGTGGCTTAGTAGTATGGATGCCAAACCTCTATATATCGTGTGTTGTTGCTTCGATTTTCGAATATTTGTGTGGCACAAATTATTGTTTTGAATCTAGATGTTCTTTATGGCCGTTAATTATATGCTTGTAAAATCCCTCGCGGTTAGGTAGGATAGATGTACCCAACTCACCGACTCCAACCATCAGGATTTGGGTAGATAACAGCCTTCTCAGAAAGATAAGTCTCGATAATGCGAGTAGGTTAGCATTCGCTGATATAGAAGTGATTGCCTAATGACACTTGGTGTGACCGCCAAGAAAACTTTACACAGGGAAACTGCTTACTCCGTCCGAGCCCTAACCCGTTATTCTAGGTAAGCGACCCAACGACGTGACGTATTGCGATAATACTTTAATCGCGTTTCGTCGCATTCATATTCATATTAGGCGATAACGTAGGCCATAAGTACATACAACTGCTATTTGATATTTATGTGTCGCGTCGCGTCGCGTCGTATTACCGCGTTTGTCGTTCACCTAGGGCAACGGGCATCACGAATGGTTGCGTCCACAGAGTACATTTTTATAAATGCGATGCGTCCACATTGGAGCGCCATCAACACAAGCTGAATTGAGTTTCAGCAAGACTTGGCTCCAGCCCTTCTAGGTGTGCGACAAGGCAGTCATCAATTATTTTTGCTGAACAGCTTGGTCGAGCAGAGCAATATTGCGAAGCGTCCCTCCTTCCGTTGTGCGCCTGTATAGTATAATTATGTGACATTACTTCAGTGGTATAGAGACTATAGCCATAGCCTCGCAAGAAAAGTGAACAAAATTACTCTGTGAAATTTCCTTTAGTACTTCAATATAATTATATAATATGCATTTCAATATCTTTACAATCTAAATATTAAAAGAGCGAAATGAGAAGGCAATATTTTTATACAAAGTACTCTTATTAATAATTTTCTTATTTATATTACCAAATTTCTTCACGAATGTATTCTAATATCGAAACACTTTGGGGCTTAAATATTGGGACCAGGTTACAGTGTAAGCGAGTTTTACCCCCGACATAAACGGAGAAGTGTTCTGTGTGTATGTGGCATCATTGCTACCAACAGCTGATTTGATTTTGATTTAGTTTATTTTGTTTGAAAGGTGTTCTTAGTTAATAAAAAATCTAAAACTGGATTAGAAGTAGTGAGTGTTTATGTATAATAAATAAAATAAATATTCACGGACATTTCACACAACTTCCTCTGGTCTCAAACTAAGCTTAACGCTTGTGCTATGGGTACCAGATTACGGATATAATACATACCTATATTACTTTTTTTTTGTAAATACATACATATAATAGATAGAAAACACCCAGACTCAGTACAAATAGGTATATGTGTTCATTACACAAATAATTGTCCTGAGTGGGAATCGAACCCACGACCTCGTGCACGGAAGTCGGTTACACTACCGACTACGCCACGAGGCTCGTACTCGTAAAAACATAGCATCACGCCTGTATTCCCCGAAGGGGTAGGCAGACGTGTATTACACACCCACGACTCGCCAGCTATGTTAAGTCCCACGTAATAGGGGGCGAGCCTATTGACGTCTACCGGGCACATTTTCCAAACGCCGGGCTGCTACTGATAATTTTTCTTTTTAGGAAAAAGCTCAATGACAATGCCCCACCCGGGGATCGAACCCGAGACCTCATGATTAGCAGTCGCATACATTACACTACCGGTACACCACCGAGGCAGTTAACTCAGATCGTACTCGTATAATATACTTAAGTATAATGCACAAGCTCTACGTTTTATTATTGAAATCGAAAACATATGACGTAGTTTTCACTACAATTTCAAACCAAAAAGGTTTAATAAATAATGTTTAAAAAAAACACGGATGCGTCTTGAGACCACATCCTTACCCAACAAAAGGACTTCAATTGTATAGGTACCTCGACATATCTTTGTGTTGGAGAAATTAAATTACATTTCTTTGGCCTCATATTGTAGTAAAGGTGTTCCTTTATGTACAGAAAATGTTATTGCACTGTTTTCGTTTTATTTTTTATCTTACCTTCTATTTTTGATGTAAAACATCTAATGCGGAGGGAGGGTAAAATCGGCTGTTAGCGTTTTTAATTTACTTGTCCCGTTAAAATTTTGCAAGAATTTGACACACTTCCCGGTTTCCCATTGAGCTGAAATTTTACACGCATATATTATGTATATCGCGTGAAAATGCAATATTATGAATATGGAGTTGATCTGATAATGGAGCTGGAAGGTGGACATGGGAACTCTATAATGAAACGGTGCAACCCTATCGAGTTTGGACTCATTTGATTCATCTTGATGAGTACTTTGTCTTTGGATGGTATCCAGGGTCTGATGATGGAGCTGGAAGATGGCCATGAGAACTCCGTTATAAAACGACATAACTCCATTGAGTTTGGGCTCCTATGATTCGTTTTTACAAGTACTTTGTCTCTAAAAAAGTTATGAGAATATAATTTCGATATTTTCACATCTGGTAGACGCCCCGTGACGTCTATTTTTTTTTAACCGTTTTTTGTCGCACTATTGGGCACGGGTCTCCTTTTATGTTGAGAGGGACTAGGCCATAGTCCACCACGCTAGCCCAGTGCAGGATGGCAGACTTCACAAGCCGCCGAGAAAATCTCTTAGACGTGCAGGTTAGGCTACCTCACGATGTTTTCCTTCACCGGACGGGAGAATTTTTCTTTTTACGCAAAACCTCTATAGTACCGCCCGACCCCGGGATCGAGCCCAAGACCTCATGATCGGCAGTCGCACACACTACCACTGCACCACCGAGACAGTTAGCCCAACTAACTGCAAGCTCAGCAAGGATCTTCTATTACGAGTACAAGATTCATTATGTACATATATACGCATACGCATAGTATGTGTTAGTATATTGCAACGTTTACGAAGCGTTTCAGAAGCAAACGCGAAGCAACTGTTCAAAGGTAATAAATAGCTTAGCTCGAATAGTTCTTGATGTGTTGCTAAGTTCGCAGTTAGGTACGTGTTAAGTGTGCTCTGTGCAAAGTCGAGGATATGGTGAAGTAATGAGCGGGTTTTTATTAAAGTTTCTTGGCACTAGAACATTGATAAAAGAGTCAATACATCTGCAGATGGCAATCGATGACCACCAATTATATCTTATCAATACCATTCGTTCAATAAAAATAGATTAAATAAATACATTATCAAAGTATATCTGTACTATTATAAAGCTATAACAGAGCTATGTCTGTACATTAAAGATGTTTGAGGCAAAATTACTTTTTTTAGGCTACTTAGGCGTACCACCACAGAATAAATACTAGTCCTACGGACAGAAACCTCACTTACATTAAAACTTGTCCAAAATCTCTCTATAATAGCCTACAAAATCTTAATAATAATACAAATTTTTCGTAGCGAGAAGAAATGTACCTTATTAACACAGAAATACAGTTGTTATTGTTTTGCCCGCCGCATGATCCTCGGGCTACCGCGTCATTCAACAAATGCACTAGGGTTGCACCTTTGATGATTTTACTTACTTACTTATCATCACGCTATCTCCTTTTGTATGCAGAGAGAATAGAGTGACAAAAGGCTCTTTTCTTGCATACATCTCTCGCTTCCTCAACATTCATAATTCTCTTCGTACACTCTCAAAATCGAAAATAACAGTCAGGAGCAGGATTTGAACCTGCATCTCCTGGATACCGTCCAGATGCTGCTGAATTGGAAAGCATCTGGACGGTATCCAGGAGATGCAGGTTCAAATCCTGCTCCTGACTGTTATTTTCGATTTCACATTTTTCACTTTGTGTTTAATTTTAAATGTTATTTTCAAGTCGGATTATTTTTTTATAAATTGTTTCTTTTTGTTGATCATTTACGTTTAGACTTTATTTAGAGTTTTAGCTCTGAATTTTCAGTTATTAAATTTTATTGTCGAAATACCCTAAATCGCGTAAATAATTTCATTTTAATCAATACTACAAGCGCGAGCGCTTAGGCGTGTTAGGGTGTGTGACAGTCTTGTGTCGTTTGTACCGTGGTCGGTACGCGAAGCGGTTTACATATAACTCGGGGCCTTGAGCGAGTGATGTAGGCCTGGTACCACTAAGGAATGTAACATGGTTCCAGTGGCCCGCCAATATAAGCGGAGAGACGGCACACGGCGGGTTTATTTAGTGGGTGAGGGCCCCACTACCCTGTTCGTTGCCCCGAACGACGAGGTGTGTGGTTTGGAACATTATTTCACGCCTTAACAAAAAAAAGGCTGCTTAGGCGTCTCTAAACACAAACCTTTTTTTTAATTATTTTCCGATTGTCTGTCTGTTTGTTATTGTTGTAAACTACAGAACTCTCTATTTCTTTACTTTCATAGCCCTTTTTGTTGTTAGAGAGAATTTCATAACGCAAAAATCCAATAACTAGTTGTTGTTACGACCCGGGATCCCAACCCGAGACCACACGATTCGCAGTCGTAATATACACTGCCTCGAGGGTGTAGCGGTAAGACCACCGAGGCACAAGTTATAAATATATAAGTAACTAGCCTTTGCCCGCGGCTCTGCCATAGACAAAACCTTGTCTTTAGATTATTTATCTGGTATAGTAGGAGATAAAGCGTATCTCAGTTTTTAAGTCTAAACAAGACTTATAAAACAAAAAAAGTACAAATAAGCGTTCTGGGCTTTAGTAACTCAGTCACAGTTTCTGAAATATCTTGAATGTACAGACATAGCTAGTTAGGCGTAGCTGTTACTATCCTTTATCTTAGCGTAGCTGTTACATCTTTATGATAGCACAGACTAACGTATACAAAGGACTACAAAGGACAATCTGACTCAGAACTACCGTTTGAGGATCATACATAAATGAGCATAAATGTCATGTTTGCGAATTGAGCCCACAATACACTGTTTTTAAAACACTACGCCACCTTTGGTGTGGAATGGAAAATATGTAATAATTATTTTTCTACAAATCGTTTTTAAATCGATTTGTAGAAACTTTCACTGGCAGATAGCTGTTATTATAAGGAGTAATTAGGGCTACTTATATCTTCTATACATATAATTGAAGTAGGTATTTGTTTGTAATGTCTAAATAACAGCTTTTTACTAATGTATACGAGAGCTTTACGAGTATATACCTATAACAAATTAGCAATTTTTAAAGTTTTCGCCTGTCTGTGTGTTTATTCCTGCTAATGCCTGGAACGGCTGGACTTTCACTAACAGATAGCTGTTGTTACAAGGAGTAAATTAGGTCACTTTCATTTTGGAAAAATAATTAGGGTTCCGCGTAAAAATATAAAACCCATGAAATTGTGAATGAATACCACTCCTGAACGGAGAGACCAACTTGGATGGGACTTTTACTAGCAGATAGGTCTTGTTATAAGGAGTAACTTAGGCTACTACTAGTATTTTAGAAAAATAATTAGGGATCCGCGCAAAAAAAAAACCCATGAAATTATTCCATTGATAATCAAAAATTCCATCCATTGTCATTCCATGCATTAATGGCAGGAGTAATACGAGTAGGTGTTATCTGGCTTGAGCCGGTCAGTACCACCGTCTTCCGTGGAATCTACCGTAAAAGACCTCAGGCATGTTTTGGTACTAGTAGCCGATTTCGATTCATTCATTTTTTTACTCCTAAAAGAAATGGTGAGCAACGGCTTGCCAAGTAATCTTAGTATCTATTGCTCAGTCCATGAGCACCGATTACCACTTGCCATCTGCATCATTCTGAATGGTAAAACAGACTTTAATGAATTACTCCACGTAAAATTTCTTTTGAAAGCGTTCATTAGTTATGACCGCTTTTTGGCGCCAAATTGGGTGTCATGTAAAACAGTTTCTGAGGTTATTATGAGTGCGACGTAAAAAATGTGGTTGCTAATCCTACATTTGAGTCTCTCTGTTTGTATTCGTCTAACTCCGAGATCAGGTCCACACCATCGAACTGAACAAATATAACGAGCACCAATGTTTAAGTTTCAAGGGTGATCCCGATTACTGCGGACCGCTTTTATTTGTATAGGATCGATTACTTTGTGACAAATAAATTGGACTCATCATGATTGAAGACAGGTTTTGATTTTGTGATGTTCGAAAAGGGAAAGGTCGCCCGGATCAGCAAAAGAGTGTAGGTTGAAATCTTGCTCACAAATATGCTGTTTTTGCAAATATTTATTAAAAATTAATGTTTCTAATATTTAAGTGACATCTTTAGACTTGTGGTCTTATTCATAATAACTTATCGGAGTTTTAAAAGCTCGCTAAAAGTAGATTGTCAAAAAGTGTTATTCATAATCGTTCGATAACGCTAAAACGTTCATTAACTCTCCGATATAGTCTCTTTGATTTATACAAGCTAGTAGCCTACTACAAACCTTCGATAAGCGTATATTAGCAAAAAACTTGGCTGATTTTGGTCAGCTGATTATATGATGTTTGAAATGACAATTTATTGTGTATTGACATTGATTTCTAATAAGTACATCCGACACGCATAATCTCATTTATAGAAAACTTCTTATAGAAGTTTACGTTTACGATTTTACGTTAATTTTCTTAAATATGCAAGCTTTACAAACCCTGCAAAGTATTACGGTGATTGAAAATCATGTCATCAATCGGCGCAGAAAAGTTTATCGGCAGAGACAATCTTTTTTCTTTAGGGGATGAGAAATTCCGGGGTGCGGGTCGGGATACCTCCGCGTTGGGGCACCCCGGGCAGCGCCGTGAACTCGTCGCGGCAACAGTGCCTTCTGCGAGGAGGTTATCTCGTGGAAGGAAGTGGCGGAGAGGGCCAGGGATGAGGATTCGTCCACTGAGCCAAACCGCCGCCAGCGACTGGGGCGGCGCAGGCGCGAGAATTTGCGGCTCATGCCGCCCTATCTGAGGCTGCGGGTGGATGGATTGGGGAACGTCCGCCGTCACCCGCAAGGCTTCCCGCGAAGGTGCGGCGCTCCGTGTGCGGATGCGTCGCACCTTTGTCGCTCAGTAGAGGGTACCCGAAAGGGTAAGCCGCCGGCGGGCCACTGAAGTAATCCAACACAGTACCAGTGGTCCGTCAACACGGGCGGAGAGACGGCACACGGCGGGTTTCTTTAGTGAGTGCGGGCCCCACACTACCCTGTTCGTTGCCCCGAACGACGGGGTGTGCGGTTAAATTTAGTTCGCAAAGACTTGCAGCTTTTAATATTATCATTCATTTTAATATAAATTTAAATAATAAATCGTAATAAATTTATCTTCTTGTTAGTTGTTTATGTATCTTCTTATCTTCTTGTTCAATGGCTTTTATTGTGGCAGTGTGAGCACAATTTCGCTGTTGTTTATGTAATAATTTTATTATTTTTGTTAATGTGACACAATCAAAAATTAAAACGTTTGACAATGACAAGTACAAACTTATGAAAATATTTTTCTACTATTCACATTTCACCATTTTTTCTACGAAATTGCAACATTATGTACATTAAAGACATTTTGGTTATCGCAGGTTTATCAAACGATTATGAATAAAGATTTTTATCGAACGTTTGATAGGCTTAAAAGACGTTTTAACTAATATAGGTTTATACCTTCGATAAGCATTTTGTTATGAATAAGACCATTGGACTCAAAATAGTTTCCAATTATGTGAAGACGAATGGTCTTATTCATAACAAAATGCTTATCGAAGGTATAAACCTATATTAGTTAAAACGTCTTTTAAGCCTATCAAACGTTCGATAAAAATCTTTATTCATAATCGTTTGATAAACCTGCGATAACCAAAATGTCTTTAATGTACATAATGTTGCAATTTCGTAGAAAAAATTGTGAAATGTGAATGGTAGAAAATTATTTTCGTAAGTTTATCTATGGATTGTTACTTGTCATTGTCAAATGTTTTAATTTTTGATTGTGTCACTTTAACAAAAATAATAAAATTATTACTCTTTAGTATATACGCCGATTGATGACATGATTTTCAATCACCGCAATACTTTGCAGGGTTTGTAAAGCTTAGTCGGCGCAGCGTCCGCCCTTGCACGGCTCATGGGCGGACCCAACAATGCGTGGCGACGGCTTTACGTGGGGGTGCTTCGGTCGAAGGCGCTGTACGGCGCACCCGTGTGGGCAGGGTCCCTGGACGCACTGAACAGGGCTACTCTGTAGAGACCACAGAGAGTCGTTGTGTCCAGGGTCATACGTGGATACCGCACGGTGTCGACGGAGGCGGCCTGCGCGTTGGCTGCAATCCCTCCGTGGGACTTGGAGGCGAAGGTGCTCGCCGAGGTGTATCGGCGGGCATCGCAAGAGCGGGAGTACTATTAAATTAGTTACTATTAAAATCCACAGTAAAGTTTTTTAAGTATAATTTTTTTTGAAATAAATTTTCATTAAATAGTATACTTTTTTAAATTTCCGTTTTTTGCTGCACCATAACCAGGCTTCGACAGCAGTATTTAGACATAAGTATTAAAAATGATCGTTAAACAATTTCGATTAATAATTCGTATCCGGAGCCATAAATGAACTGTAAGTTCCAATTTATAACTGTAATTATGTTTACTTTTGTTGACGAGTTGTGAGGGACTAATCGGTAATTTTGAGCGAGAACCGAAACTTGTCAAATAAACTGATTGATCAGTCAACTAGTAATATAATTTTGTAAATTGTTACAAAGTTTGTAATTCCGAGGCTAAGTTATTCTTTGTAGGGTACTTAAATATTTAGAGAAAGGTAGTTTGATTTTATTTGATGGAAAACCTGTTTTATACACAAAATATTAATATTACGCGCATAAATAATTTTAGCCGTATTATATCAGCAATATTGAAAAATGTAGTTTTCAATATTGACACATTATTTACAAGTGCCCTTTTAATCATTAAGGAACACTTGACAGTCTGTAGGCAGCATCGAATACTACATTGGCGACGAGGGTGGGATCCGAACCCAGGCGTGCAACAAAACGCATCAACACACAATGCACTTCCCCCCACTCATGCATCCCTTTTGGGATTACGGATAGATAGGTAAAAAGATATGTCGACAAAAGGGTAATCCATAATAAACAGCGAATTAATTAATTTCATGTGTGTTATTTACAAGTGCCCTTTTAATCATTAAGGAACACTTGACAGTCTGTAGGCAGCATCAAATACTACAAGTGAGCATAGTTTGACATCTACAAATAGACCTTGTCAGACCTTTTGGCACAGAAACTTTGACATATACTACTCTGTCAAGAAAGTACCGGGAAAAGATCAATAATACACAAAATTTTTGTTATTCATCCAAATTTATTTTATCACCTTCAGAGTGTGCTCCTTCAGAAACGATAGACTTACGCCAAAGAACAATCCAATCATCAAAACATTTTTTAAACGCTGTTTCCGGAATTGAATTCAGTTCTCGCCGCGAATTCTCCTTTATGTCTTCTACCTATTGAAACCGGGTGCCACGAAGTGGTAATTTGAGTTTAGGAAAAAGAAAGAAGTCGGCTGGAGCCATATTAGGTGAATATGGTGGTTGCTCAATGGTATTAGTTGAGTGTTTGGACAAAAATTCACTCACAATGATGGCCTTGTGCGAGGCTCGTCGTGGTGCAAAATCCAAGAAATTTCTTTCCACAAATCTGGCCTTTTTCGTCGAATTTGCTCTCTTAAACACCGCATAACGCTAAAGTAATATTCTTTATTTACCGTTTGACCTTCTGGCAAGAATTCCGAGTGCACAACATCGCGATAGTCAAAGAAAACAGTCAACATGACTTTGATTTTTGATCGACTTTGGCGTGGTTTTTTCGGTTTCGGTTCAGTTCGAAGTCACCACTCCGAAGCTTGTTGACTAGTTTGCATGCCAAACTCGTGAATACACGTCTCATATCCAGTAACAATGCGTTTCATGAATGTTGGGTCGGAATTGACTCGTTCTAGCATGTCCTCAGCGACTCTCATGCGATTAAGTTTTTGGAGAAAATTCAGGTCTTTTGGGACTAGCCGAGCGGAAACATGTTTCATACCCAAGTGATTATTTAAAACGGTACGGATCGACTTGTGAGACATGGAAAATTCAGCGGCTATATCTCTCAAAGTTGAATGAGGATTTTCAGTTACTATTTCCTTCACTTTTGCAATGTTAACTTCAGGTGCAGACGTTGATGGCCTACCTGAGCGAGGCAAATCTTCCATCACATCTCGACCGCTTTTAAACGCTTTGTACCACTCATAAGCACGTGTTTTTGATAAAGTCGATTCACCGTAAGCCTTCTATAACATTTTCAGTGACTCCGAACACGAAATTCCATTGGCGATGCAAAATTTAAGACAAACTCTTTGTTCGATATTTTTGTCAATTATGAAATTCGCAATACACACTAGATATGTATTGCGAATTTCATAATTGCCAAAAACATTTTGTTATTTTCGAATAAAAAATTCGATTTTAAAATCGCGAGAAATCGGTGTAATCAGATGATACGTAACGCCAAACGCCGCCACATTCTTGAAAATATCACCTGTTCTTCGGCTTCTACTATTTGGAAATTTCTTGGCAATTTGGGTATAGGTAGACAACGTCAGCGGGGCTCTTTTGCGGCGGTTAGTTTGGATGATATCAAAATTCATTTCTCCACTGTAACTCCGATTGATCACCAAACCAAGTGTTGCGCTATAAGTTATCTGGCTCGCCTGCCTCAACCCAATATTGAATTCTTCCATTTTTCTCCAGTGTCGATGGCTGAGATCAAAACAACAATCCTTTCCATTAAATCAAATGCGATTGGGGGCGATAATATTAGCCGTCGCATGATTGTTACCTTATTAGAGCACCTTCTCCCAGCCATCTCCCACATCATAAATCATTCCCTAATTTCCGGAGAGTTCCCATCGCAATGGCATAAAGCCTTTTTAATTCCCTTACCCAAGACCCCCAATCCCTCTTTGCCCAATCACTTATGTCCTATATCCATACTCCCCTTCCTCTCAAAAGTGCTGGAGGCTTGCGTACATAAACAGCTTTCCAATTTTTTGTTTGCTGTTCTGTTGAGTCCGTTTCAATCTGTGTTTCGACCAGGCCACAGCACCTTTTCCGCTCTCCTCAAAGTGACTGGCGATATCAGGGCTGGCATGGAGAATACCAAAGTCACAGTACTTGTTTTAATTGACTTCTCCAGTGCTTTTGATTCCGTCAGTCACGATATCCTACTATCTATCCTTTCCCACCTTAAGATCTCACCCATTGCTCTGGAATGGTTCTCTTCCTATCTTCAGGAGCGTCAGCAGTCGGTTCGCCTTATCTTTCCTTTATTCGACTATGGTGACATGAGTTATTTTGACCTGAATGCAGACCTGATCAACAAACTCGACCGTCTTCTCAATAACTGCATTCGATTCATTTTTAATCTTCGCAAGTTTGACCATGTCTCTGCTTATCGTTTCCGCCTCAAATTCTTACCTATTCGTCAGCGCAGAAACATGCGAGCTCTCACCTCACTTTATTCTTTTCTTATGTCACCTTCTTCTTCTGCCTATTTAAAACCCTATTTCCAGTATCTATCATCTAACCATGATAGGGAGTTACGCTCTACTGATAATAGATTACTTCTTTGTCCATCCCACTCTTCTGGGTTTGTTAATTCTTCCTTTTGCTGTCCAATCTGTTCTCCTTTGGAATACACTCCCACTCAATATCAGGATGTGTAAGACCCGCTTCAAATTTAAGACTAAAGTCCGACAGCACTTTTTGGCCGAGCTAGAGGAACAATTACAACACTCGTGAATATTGTTTTTATATGTATATTATTATTATGTATGTATTTTATTATATATTTTACCTATTTATCTTATGTATATGTAGTTATTTAGTATGTATATATATTATGTATATGATTGTACATATCCTACTGTCGCATATTTAACTCTTGCCTAAATTATTATTATTATTTTTTCTTTACCTCGCTTGTTTTCTCATGTAGATGTACCTACCTCACATTATCTCTGTGCCACCCATGGTTGACTGGTAGAGAATGCCTTAGGCATTAAGTCCGCCATTGTAACATTGACAATGTACTTTGTTTTCTGTTCACATAAAGTTAAATAAATAGATATGATATAAGTAACTAAAAACAGCACTGTATTTAATATAAATAACAGATGCAACTCAAACTCCGCGCCAAATTGGATAACAGTAAAGTTATGCCAATCTAACAACAACAAAAAAAACAAAAATTAACAATCCATAAACAAATCATTAACAAATCATCCATTCCCAATACTTTCTTGACTGAATATATTATATTTTTATCGTATACCGACACATATGGGAAAGAAGGTGTAGGTATTCATTATTATAATTATATCAAATTTTGCTAAATAAGTATTCGTAATTCCTATAAAAATATTTGTATAACACATTGTACCTAATTACATTACACGAGTTTTATTGACAATAGGCTCGGCCCCTATTACGTGGAACTTAAATATAGTTTGCGTACCGTGAGTGTGTAATACACTTCTAACTATCCCTTCGGGGATACAGATTGAGGCTATGATGAATTTTATCCTTTGGATTTTTGGAGACAGACCAGAGACTTGGTTAAATGTAGGTCCCTATAGCTTTACTCTGATCATCTACTCCTTAATTATAATGTACTCTTTATGTAACGTCAGCGCTGCATAGGAAGGCCTTCGCCAAGTGGACCGATGATTTGGTCAAAGCTTAGGGAGCCGTTTGATGCAATCTGCAAGGACCACTCGTCGTAGCTTGGGGGGCCTATGTCCTGCAGTGGAGGTAAAATGAGATAAATAGAGTGATATAGTATTGAATTTAGGTATAGTGAGTGCTATGTGCTATATATACACTGATCTGTCCAATTTGTATACATAGTCTGGCCATAAATAATGATACAATTAAAAAAAAAACAATAATAGGCATTACATTTGGATTTGGAATCTGTGTTAAATATTCTTTTGTAATGGAGAGAGGCATTAAGAGGACTGAATTTCTGTTATAGCTTTACACAAAGTAAGTATGGGCCCTATTGCTATTTTTGAAACTCTCTATCCACTTGGTATTAGTGAAATGTTTGCGGATCGAGCCACTGATAGGTAGGTACAATGAAACGTCCTCTCTTTGTAATAGACACAGATCTGGCCAAGTTTTACTATTGAGCAACATTATAACAAGCAGAATGACCGAGTTTACGCTCAGAGCTCTATAAAAGCTTCTCAGTTAGTCAGCAGAGTACAACTTTGGTATTATCCAACCATCAGTGAATGGCTTTGGGTTAGCTATCAAGGAGTGACTGAGCTATATTTTGGTGAAAAAAGTATCAAAACATCGGTTCAGATGTATCAAAATACAATTCTTAAAAAGGTGGTTAAGCCTCTTAACAACACCATGTTCTAAAACTAAGAAGAAGACTTTCAGCAAGACTCAGCACTAGGTTATAAAGATCGATCCACACAAGCGTGGTTGGAAACGAATGTTTCTGACTGAAGACTGACCGTTATCTAGTCCCGATCTTAATCCGGATTATGATTTATGGTCAGCCATAATAAGCTGGAGTCCCTAAAGCAATCTATAAGATTGGCAGTGAAGAATTCCCAATAGAGAATATTCCCATAGAAATACGTGTTTCAATTGATAACTGGCCTTAATGTTTAGAGGATTATATTAAAGCCAATGGAGAACATTTTAAATAAGCTCCATAATTTTGATGCTATTATATTAATGTTTAACCTAATGCACACTACAGTAATAAATGTTTTATGCAATAGAAAAATATATATTTTATTTGTAACAATATTCCCTCAGTCGGCTCTTACGACTCCCATGGGTAGAGAGGGGTGGGACAATTCTAAAGCCGGCCACACACGGCTAGGGGTAGATTCCTCATGTGCCGTACAACAAATTTGCTTTCAGTATTCAATTCAATATGTACAACACTGCATCGGTGGTCTAGCAGTACTAATCATGAGATCTCGAGTTAGAATCCCTGGTCAAGCCAACAAAAAGTTATTGAGTTTTAAAGGAATTATTAAAAGCAATTCGTAGCTAGGTAGTGAAGGTGCTTTACCCCTGTGCCTCGTAGAGCACGTAAAGCCGTTGCTCCTGCGCCAGATCTCTCTCCAGTTGTATCGGAATGTCGTCTCATCGGACTAATAGAGTGAGGGAACAGAGAGTGCACTTTTATGTGTGTGTTTGCGCACAAACTGGTGCACTATAATATCTCCTGTGTAGTTGGCCAGTGCCTGTTGACACTAGCCGCCATGACCGTAATTGGTCTGGAGATCATAATTATTATTACTATAACAGACCGTGGCGTTACAGTAAGTAATGAGGTATAAACTCTCAATCAACATTGAGAGTTTATATAGGCCAGCGGCCGGCAACCCGCGGCCCGCAAGCTTCCCTTTTGCCTCTCCTTCGCTAACCTCTTAAGTTTTTTTTTTATTTTTCATCATTTCTCTCAATAAAATTAAAATAAATAGTCTTTAAATTTTAAATAACATGACAAATGCGAGCCGCTTTCCTTTATATAGCCCCCCGCTGTGGCTCCTGGAAGCCAAAAGGTTGCCGACCCATGGTATAGGCAGTGGGTTATAGCATAAATTATAAAAAATGGAATGAAAAGCACATTGTGTAATTTGACACATGATTTTTCTTCTCAAACCTAGTATCTGCATAAGGAGTACTACTGATTTTTATCCATTGCATGAATATTTATTCGAATAAAATAGACAGCACTTGCCACGAGATCTCGCTACTCAAGTACTACACTATCTATACACTCTAATACTATCGCCCTATAATATTGACATTTATATTTCGAGAGTTGTTCTTCAGAAAATAAGCTCCTCAAGATAAAGCTCAGAAAATCGTACAAAGCTGTTAACTATTCTCAGTATTTCGTTTAGTTCAATACTAAAAATCTTCTGTACACTACGTTTTACATAACTTGTCCGATAACACCGCAAAATGTTATCTATGTTTTTAAATGTAAAGCAAAGTAATAAGGACTTTACAGTAACGGTTTAAGAGTCACGTTTCAATGATACAGTATAATGTATTTCGCAGAAATGCGGTTTCGTCGGCTTAGAGAGGGTTATGAATTCATGTTCTACTTTACCATCGGTCCATAGTTTTATCAAATTAAGTTACGAATTTTAAATGTGGAATAGCGACCCACCCTTTTTTATTTTTTTTATTTTAGGTGGGCAAAAATGTCCTACCGCACACCCCGCTGCCCGGGGAGACAACGGGGTAGTGTGGGGCTCTCACCCACTAAAAACCCACCGTGCGCCTCCACCCGCCCTTGCTACGGCGGATCACGAGTACCGCGTCGTTTCGACCGCGTTCCGCAGGCGGCAGCCCCTTCGGGCACCCTCTCTTGAGCGACGCCTCGCGCACTTGGGCGTCGCCCTACGCGGTAGGCTTCCGCGGACGGCAGGGTACTCCCCGACCCCAACGTCCGCAGCCTCGGCTAGGGCGGCATCAGGCGCAGGTAAGCGCGCGCACGCCGCCCCGCGCGCCGGCGGTGAATAGGGTCCGCGAAGGAGGATTCCTCTCGGGCCCTCTGCGCCACCTCCTTCCGCGAGATGACAGCCTCGCAGAAGGCGGCGACCGCAGTCCAGGCCCTGTCACTGCCAACCATCGCTCGCGCAACGGCCGGCAGCGACAGGTCCACGCCTATGACTGCAACGAGTTCCCGGCGCTGCACATCCCAGGCCGGGCACGACTCGAGCGTGTGCTGCGCTGAGTCCTCGTACCCCCGCCCGCGCCGTCGACGCCCGCCGATAGACATCGGCGAGCACCTCCGCCTCCAGATCCCACGGAGGGGTTCCGGCCAACGCACAGGCTACATCGGTCGTGACCGTGCGGTACCCGCGTATTGCCCTGACCGCTACGACCCTCTGTGGACGCCACAGAAGGGCCCTATTGCGAGCGGCCAGGGACTCCGCCCACACGGGCGCGCCGTACAGTGCCATCGACCGTACTACCCCCGCGTAGAGTCGTCGACACGCGAGACTCGGTCTGCCCAAATTCGGCATCAGTCACCCGAGGGTGGACGCCGTGCCGACGAGCTTTGGCGCAAGACGGCGGAAGTGCTCGCCACCGTCCATCCAATACCAGGCCCAGATATTTGATGTGGGCCTGGATTGGCAAGCCCTCACCGTTGACCGTTATCGAGGCGCTGGAGGGCGGGCCCCGTCGGCGCCCATGGTAGAGTAGGGCCTCCGACTTTTCAAGGGCCACAGGGCGCCAGGCGCTCCTCTGCGTTTTGCACCACCTCCGTCCGTCTTAACTCTCGCGTCTCTGCCTTATTTGCTGAGGCGGCACGCGGTACCGGTGTCCCGGGTCGGCTGATGCCTCGACCCCTAACCGCTGCGGGTATTTTTGGGGGAGGCATCTCTGTCGCGCTCAGGTCAGACTCTGAGGCAGCGTCCCCCTGAGGCAGGGTGCGCTTGCGCCAGAAGCGCGACTCCGACACCACCTCTGCCGGCCGCGATAGCTGACTCTCGGCAGCCTCAGTCAGGCCACCCTCCTCCGTGGCAGACATCTCGGCGGCTGAAGTGCCGGCTGAGATACCCGTCATCGAGCCGTCCCTTGATGACTGGGACGCTCCCTTGGTCGGCTTTTTGCCCTTGCGGGACTTTTTGCCGCCGCGCGTTTTACGCGCAGCTGCACTAGTAGGGGCCGCATTTACAGCCGGACCCCTTACGGCTGAGGCGTCAGGTGCATTACCCGACTCCGTTGATGTTTTTTTATTCAAATTATCAAATTCCCTAGTATTCCCACGTGTGTGGGAGAAAGGAGGTCCACCCGGGCAGAGCTCCCAATACCCGGGTAAGCGTACATTTGTAACCCAACACAGGGGGTCCGCAGGTACCCTGGCTGGGGCCGCGCTCGAGACTGAACTACCCATCAGCCATGCATCTCCTCGCCGCGCGCCAGAGCTTGAGATTCGGGGTAATTTTTTATAGAGGTTGTCTTCCTCGCGGTCCGGGCGATTAAGCCAAGACCCTCGTTCCTGTATGCCCGCGAGACGTAACCACAGACACGCGCTCAGGTTTACGATTTGGGACGGGGGGGGCCCGCCGTGGCTCCACTGTCCCCCCTCTCCAGAGCCCGGTGAGCCACTCTGGCCCCACCGACTCCGACACCTGGTCTATCCGCCGTGCCCTCTGCTGAGTCAGAGGGACACGCGGAGACCCGTCCTGTCCGGAATTTTAGCCGCCGGCGACTGCCGACGTTGCCCGGGGTGCACCACTAGGAGGTAAACCGGACAAATTAGCACCCCATAGCGACCCACCCTAATTTTACACAGGTGATTTATAGATATAAAATTTTATTAAGATTATTACACAAGCTTCCTTGAAAAAATATCTGAACTACAATGAAAATAATTTTAAATCTGTTGCTATGTTTTAGATAAGCTTGCGGACAATAAACCAGACGTGACCAGCGAACCTTGGCTCCGCTGCAGCTAAGCTAACTAGTTTTTAGATTATGTCTCAGGTTCCCGATATAGTAGAAGGATAAAATGTATACCAGTTTTTAAATCTAATCAAGAGCTATCAAACAAAAGTTGCACTAAAATGCATTCAACAGTTTTTTCGTGATGCGCGAACAAACGGACAAAATCAAAAAATATTTAAAAAATGTTTCTTGTTCAGACACGCCTAAAGCCTAATACATTAATTTTTTCTAAAATATCTTAAATGTACAGACAGAGCTCTTTCACAGCTTTATAATAGTTAGGACTAGCTGCTACCCACCACCGAAGGAATGTAACATAGTTCCAGTGGCCCGCCAATAAAGGCGGAAAGACGGCACACGGCGGTTTTCTTTAGTGGGTGAAGGCCCCACCCTGTTCGTTGTCCCGAATGACGGGGTGTGCGGTTAGGTATATTTTTCCCCGCCTAAACAAAAAAAAATGAGTAGCTGCTACCCAAACGATTTTACCAATTTAGTTATTGTTGTGAAACATCTAATGCGGAGGGAGGGTAAAATCGGCTGTTAGCGTGGCGACGACTTATATTTTACTTGTCCCGTTCAAATCTTGCAAGTTAAATTTGACGCACTTCCCGGTTTCCGATTGAGCTGAAATTTTACACGCATATGTATATCGCGTGACAGTGCAATATTATGATGACATGGAGCTGATCTGATGATGGAGTTGGAAAGGTGGACATAGGAACTCTATAATGAAATGGCGCAACCCCATCGAGTTTGGGCTCGTATGATTCATCTTGACGAGTACTTTGTCTCTAGGTGGTATCCAGGGTCTGATGATGAAGCTGGAAGGTGGCCACCTTCCAGCTTCATCATCAGTAACTCTATAATGAAACGACGCAACCCCATCGAGTTTGGACTCGTTTTTTGTCATCTTGATGAGTACTTTGTCTTTAGATGGTATCCTGGGTCTGATGATGGAGCTGGAAGGTGGCCATGCGAAACTCTGTAATGAAATGGCGCAGCTCCATTGAGTTAAGGCTCTAGTACTCCGGTCCTAGATGATATCCAGGGTCTGATGTTGGAGCTGGAAGAAGGCCATAGTAACTCTGTAATGAAAAGACGCAACCCCATCTAGTTAGGAATCGTTTGATTCGTCTTGACAAGTATTCTTTAGATGGTATCCAGGGTCTGTTGATGGAGTTAGAAGGTGACCATAGGAACTTCGTTTAAAACGACATAACTCCATTGAGTTTGGGCTTTTATGATTCGTCTTGATGAGTACTTTGTCAAGTTATGATCATTTTATTTCTACAAAATAATTTCGATGTTTCACATCTGGTAGACGTCCCACGACGTCTAGTTTTTATCTTTAATGTGCAGAATCCTAATTATATTTCTTAAATAAAAGTAGCCTAGTTACACCTTATAACATCAGTTATCTATATTACTTAGCTTCACTATCATCACTACATAGTATAAAACAAAGTCGCCTTTTCTGTCCCTATATCCCTATGTGCGCTTAAATCTTTAAAACTACGCAACGGATTTTGATGCAGTTTTTTCCAATAGATAGAGTGATTCAAGAGGAAGGTTTATATGTATAATACATGCATCATATACTAAGGCAACATTGCTAATTTTAGAGGTTTCTAACGTGATGTCGTAAATTAACCTATTTTTTTGGGCTTATTTAGCAATTTAGCAAAAACGCTGCCTAAACCCTACGAGTTAGAGCAAATTAATGTACTACAGTATTGTATTCTTTAAAACTACGCAACGGATTTTGATGCGGTTTTTTCCAATAGATAGAGTGATTCAAGAGGAAGGTTTATATGTATAATACATGCATCATATACTAAGGCAACATTGCTAATTTTAGAGGTTTCTAACGTGATGTCGTAAATTAACCTATTTTTTTGGGCTTATTTAGCAATTTAGCAAAAACGCTGCCTAAACCCTACGAGTTAGATCAAATTAATGTACTACAGTATTGTACACCATAAAAAGGTCTACAAAAAAGTCCGCGATGGTATATGTTTATCTTTTAGGGATAACCCACATTAACCATTTTTATTGTTTACTTTTTACGTGAAAAAATGGCTTATTTACGAAGCTATTTTAAGCAATACGGCATTAATCCTTATCGAATTAAGTACCTTAAATACAGTGTGCAATTAATATAGATCAATATGGTTCCTTACAGCATGTAAATTAAACAAATATTTTCGGAGATATTACAAATTTAAAATTTGCGTTTGCGGCGGGCGGTACCGGTCGAACGGGGCAGTGCGGGGAGGCATGCCTATAAATAGCGCGTCGGAGGCCGCGGTTCTCCCTATAGCACTTTGAATTTAGCAGCAATCGGACGCGTTTATTATCGGAGCTCTCTAGCGAGGAAAATAACAGTACTTGATAAAAACGTGCTTTTCAGCGCGACAACGTATCAGTTAATAATTATAAGTTACGATAAATAATAATCAATTCATTTAATAATAAGGAAATTATTTTCAAAAATCTTAAGTAAGTTCAGAAAAAAAACTTAATAGAATATAGCTATCTTTTGTTCTTGATGATTGTAGATTATCTTTTGTTTTTAGTCACACGCATGGCAAATTATTTTTTAGGTGTTTTTAATTTAATTAAAATCGTATTTTAAGTTGATTTCATTAAAATCGTAGTTTAAGTTATTTCAGTAAAAAAAAAGAAAAGAATAGAATAAATATCTTTTGTTTTTTATGATTGTTGATTATCATTTGTGTCTAAATGGTAAGTATTTAGATGTTTTTTACTGCGGCACATAGGTACCAATAATATGGCAATTTGTTCATAGGTAGGTAATCATACATAAGTCTAGAACTGAGTCAACTTTGTTCAGAAATTATAAAGTCATGTCTGGAAGACGTCGTCGTTCGAACATAGGTCGTAGTTCAGTGAATGCTAGAAGAGTACGTTCACAAAGAGATGAAGAATCGTCAACAGAACGTGAAGCTCGACTCAGTCAGCTTAGGGATAGATATAGAGCTGAGAGAGAGAGAGAATCTTCAATAGAGCGTGAGGTTCGCCGCAGCCGGGATCGAGATAGGCATTCGGTTCAGAGAGATAGAGAATCGTCAGTAGAGCGTGAGGCTCGACTCAGTCAGCTTAGGGATAGATATAGAGCTGATAGAGAGAGAGAATCTTCAGTAGAGCGTGAGGTTCGCCGCAGTCGAGATAGGGATAGACATCGAATACAGAGAGCCAGAGAATCATCAGCACGAGTTACTAATTCATGGGTAAATAAAGAAAATTCTGCCATGAATTACAATCCTTCGATTTCTTACAAGGACGATCGTATAGTATCAATAGGTACTATGTCAGTAGTATGTGAATATTGCTTGGCATTGAAATTCAAGGACGAATCAAAAGGCATGTGTTGCTTACAAGGAAAAGTCAAATTAGAAGAAATTCTCCCTCCACCTGAACCACTTCACTCTCTTCTTAGGGGTGATCATCAGAAATCCAAACAATTCATGCGCAATATACGCCGTTATAATAACGCATTTCAAATGACCTCTTTTAAGAGTAAGCAAGTCGTTGAGCGTGGGTTCATGCCTACATTTAAAATTCAAGGGCAAGTGTACCACTTAGCTGGGAGCTTGCTACCACTTCGACCCAATGATCACAAATTTCTGCAAATATATTTTATTGCAGATCCAGACACACAAGCATCTACGCGGTGTTCAAGTGTTGCACAACCAATTGATAGAGATTTAATTAGATCTCTGCAAGATATGTTACATTCTCATAATTACTATATACAGTCTTTCAAAACTGCGATTGAGAGTATTCCAGCATATACTCCTGACTTTAATGTCGTAATCCATGCAAATAAAGTTCCTGTTGGAGAACACAGAGGACGATATAACGCGCCTTCTACGAGTGAGGTAGCAGTGGTGATAGCTGGACAGCAATTTGACAAAAGAGATATTGTATTGCATAGTCGTGATGATAATTTGCAAAAAATTTCAGAGTTACACAGATCTTATGACAGCTTACAATATCCTTTGATGCTATGTCGTGAAGAAAATGGTTATGCCATTAATATTTCTCAAGTTGATCCAATCGGTGGAACACCTCTGCGTAGAACAGTGTCATGTATGAACTACTATTGCTACCGTATAATGACAAGACGTAACAATTTCAACACTTTGCTTAGATATGGAATGTTAACAAACCAATACTTGGTCGATCAATATGCGAAAATTGAATCTGAGAGATTGGCCGACATCCGTAATAATCAAACTAAATTGAGAGCCGAAAATTACGTTCATCTTCAGGATGCGTTACAGGCGAATGAACATGTCAACGGCATTGGTCAGTTAGTTATACTACCTTCATCATTCACAGGTGGACCTCGATATTTACACGAAAAATCACAAGACGCCATGACTTACGTCAGAAATTACGGCAAACCTGATTTATTTATAACTGCAACATGTAACCCAAATTGGCCGGAAATTAAAGAAAATATTAACACTAATTTAAGTCCACAAGACAGATATGATATAGTTAACAGAGTCTTCCATTTAAAAGTACAGAAACTCCTGCACCTCATTAACAAGTCTCATATATTCGGTCCCCCGCGCTGTCATATGTACACAATAGAATGGCAAAAACGTGGGTTGCCACATGTGCACCTGCTGGTGTGGTTAGTGAACAAAATTAGACCAAACCAAATTGACAAGGTCATTTCAGCTGAGTTGCCGGATAAAGATGAAGATCCTATCCTGTACGAAATCGTAAAGAAAAATATGGTACACGGCCCTTGCGGGACTTTAAATCCGAATTGATTGATTGAAGATGATTTCGCGAAAACACTGACATATGACAGAGTTCCAAGTTACTATACATGGAACCAGAGTTCTAAAACTTTTCAACGGCGAAAACAAGGTACTGCGGTTGATGGTTTCCCCGGAGTAAAAAAAACGGATGCTCTTGGCAGAGTCTACACGATTCATCCCAACAACAGTGAATGCTTTTATCTGAGAATGTTACTGCATATTGTAAAAGGCCCAACAACCTTTGCACGCCTAAGAACTGTACAAGGTATTGTTTACAATACTTATCAAGCAGCATGCAAAACTATGGGGCTCTTGGAAGATGATTCTCACTGGGAAAATACATTATCAGAAGCAGCTGTTTGTAGTTCAGCTACATCATTAAGATATTTATTTGCTGTCATAGTAGCGTTTTGTCAAGTAACTGATTCTGTTAATCTATGGAATAAATTTCAAGAAAACATGGCCAGTGATATTCTGAATCGACGACGGCGAGAGTTAAACTCAGATGATATACAATATGATCAACACATATTTGACGAAGCATTATTTGAATTGAATAAAGTACTGCAATTACTTTCGGGTAAATCTATCAAGGATTTTGGGCTGCCGATGCCAGCTAATACTACTAACTCAGATTTAACTAACAGTGCCGAATACACAAGAGAAATATCATACGATCAAACAAGACTTTTACAAAATATAGCTCAAGATGAGCCACGATTAAACATCGATCAGAAAAAAGTATTCACTGCATTACTATCAACAATTGATAACAATGAAGGGAAATTGTTTTTCCTTGATGCCCCAGGAGGTACAGGTAAAACATTTTTAATCCATCTGCTTTTAAAAAAAGTGAGATCTACCGGAAAAATTGCGTTAGCTGTTGCGTCATCCGGCATTGCCGCTACGCTTTTAGAAGGAGGTCGAACCGCACACTCTACATTCAAGCTCCCGCTGAAAATCGCCACCGATGACAATATCAGCGTCTGTAGTGTTTCTAAACAGAGCAATACAGGAAAATTGATGCGTGACTGCTCATTAATAGTCTGGGACGAAGCTACCATGTCAAACAAGTCGTCTGTGGAAGCACTGGATAGGACAATGCGCGATTTGCGCAAAAAAAATTCACCTATGGGTGGATGTACAATTCTGTTTTCAGGAGATTTTCGACAAATCCTACCAGTTGTGACTCGAGGAACACGTGCTGACGAAATAAATGCTTCCCTAAAAAGATCAAACCTTTGGCCACATGTCAATAAATTAGAGCTTAAAACTAATATGAGGGTTTCGTCATCTTCACGTGAGAACAGGCTATTTCCAGAGATGCTGCTAAAAGTTGGCAATGGAGAATTAACACAAAGTGAGGGAAGGATTAACCTTGAAAACCTTTGTGTTTTGATAGACAACATCCAAGAGTTAGTCAACAAAGTCTATCCTGACATTGATGACATAAGTTACAAGACAATATCTTGGTTTAAAGAATGAGCGATTCTGTCACCAACTAATGAACAAGTAGATAAGGTAAATAACTTGATTCTTTCAAAGATTGATGCGCCGACGAAAATATACTACTCGGTGGATACTGTTCGCGATTTGGAAGAAGCAGTTCATTTTCCTACAGAGTTTCTAAACTCTTTGAACCCGTCTGGACTCCCTCCTCACAAAATGGTGTTGAAAGTAGGTTGTCCTGTTATTTTATTAAGAAACCTGAATCCACCTAAACTTTGCAATGGCACGCGTTTGCTGATAAAATCACTGAAAACTTTCATAATAGAGTGCACAATACTCACAGGATGTGGTACCGGAGAAGATGTATTGATTCCCCGAATCCCTCGGATACCATCGGATTTACCCTTCCAATTTAAACGTTTACAGTTTCCGGTAAAGACATCTTTTGCAATGACCATTAATAAATCGCAAGGTCAAACCTTCAACGTTGCAGGCTTAGATTTGAGCGTTGACTGTTTTTCACATGGCCAACTGTATGTCGCTCTTTCAAGAGTAACCTCAAGAGAAAACATGTTTGTATTGTCTAATGACAAGAAAGCTGTGAACGTTGTGTATAAAGACATCTTGTAATATATTAATCGTTGTAAAAATAAAATAAACACCTAGGTAAAAATGTAAAAAGTAAATAAGTAAAAATGTGTAATGTAATAAAAATTGTATGAATTTAGATATTCCAAAGATAGCAGGAAATCTTCATAGTAAGTATAGGGAAAGAGGAATTGTTTTACTCCAAATTTAATGCGTGCAGGCCAAGGGCAGTAATGAATGAATCAAAAATACTGGATCGATTTTAATCATGTTTTCATTGAGTGACATAGGCATATATATTTTATGCCCGTGCAAAGTCGGAGCGGGCCGCTATGTTTTTATATACAACGTTCATAGTTTTTCTGTAGTGTATTTAATTTAGTATCAGCATTGCACCCGTGCGAAGCCGGGGCGGGTCGCTAGTTATAATATAAAGCTGTAACATACCTATGTCTGTACATTTAAGATATTTGACAAAAAAAATACTGTAATAGGCGCCAAAGAAAATCAAAGACGACGTGTCTTTGATTTTTTTGTCTGTTTATCTGTTTGTTCGTTAGACAGATAAAACCTTTTAAAATTGGTATTTTGCTATCGATAACGTATATACATTCAAATGTATTTAGTAAAAAAAACGGTTACTTAGATATCACAAACAGTCAATTTTATTTATTTGTATAGATTATCTAGACACCTTTTTAAGAAATACGTAATCTAAAAGCTATATTTTCAGTCTCATTAATGAGGAATAATATTAATTTGTTAAGACGCTCTCTTTTCATAGAATTAGGATGAAACAAAATTTCTCCCTATTGTGTTCCAATCTGATCGATCGAACGCGCTTTGAATAGAATTGTTGAGCGTGTTCCAATTTACTAAAATAAGTATTTCATACTCAGGAGAATATTAAGCTTGTTGTTCAATGAAGTTAAAGGGAAGAGAATAAGTGCAAATATGTATGTGTGTGTATAATAAGCATGTGAGAGGTTCCAGAGGTCTAGGCAGAGACAACGGATTCCTACTTATCATGAAGCAGCCTTCTGCTGCATATTTTTCTTTTGATTAAGAGACTTTGTCTCTCTATCTTCTAATATTTCTCAGTGTCTGAAGACGAAATTCTACGACCAGTGTGTGTTACCAATGATGACTTACGGCACAGAGGCGTGATCTCTGAATGTTGGCCTTATATCAAGGCTCAAAGTCGCTCAGCGTGCTATGGAGCGGGCTATGCTTGGAATCTCTCTACGTGATAAGATCCGTAATACGGATATTCGTAGAAGAACGGGAGTGACCAACATAGCCCGCCGGGTCAGCATGCTGAAGTGGCAACGGGCAGGCCACATCTCGACGAACCGACAACCGTTGGGGAAGAAAGGTTTTCGAGTGGCGACCACGTAACAGACGGCGCGGTGTAGGACGGCGTCCCACCAGGTGGACCGATGACCTGGTCAAAGTCGCAGGCAGTCGTTGGATGCAGGCGGGACAGGACCGTTCGCTATGGCGTTCTCTTGAGGAGGCCTATGTCCAACTGTGGAGGATAAAAGGCTATGGATGGATGGTCTTTCTTGTCTTTGTATGTTTTTTTTTGATTTCATCAGCATCATTCAATGAATACAAGGTGCGAAAATATGAAAAAAATGCACGCCTTCTGAATACCGTTCAGACACTCTACCAACTGGCCTATCGTGACATTCACGTGGGACCAAAAATTTCCATAACACATTCTTACTTGTAGTTTTGGCTGACGGCTTCAATCTATTTTTCATTTATGTATATTTTTATAGCTAATGATGGCAGACGAGCCACGGCCCACCTGATGGTAAGTGGTAACCGTCGCTCATGG
Organism: Leucoma salicis; assembly: GCA_948253155.1. NCBI lineage: Eukaryota > Metazoa > Arthropoda > Insecta > Lepidoptera > Erebidae > Leucoma > Leucoma salicis. Next base: position 8,157,679 of record OX411822.1, on the reverse strand, counting down.
ACTCTATAACTATACCACTATACCGAGAGTATTGTTAAGCCGCTGCGCACCATTTCATTTATCAGATATAAAATGAAAGAATAAACGGCTATCTTCTGCTAAAGCCAAAACACACTGACGTGCTTCATGACTGGTCACACAAGAGACGGTGGTACCGACCCGTTCGGACCTGGTATCAAGTGAGTTGGTACCCATCCCTACCACCAGTAGTGCAATAGGTGATAATTGTTTACTTCCCTTAGTCACCTTGTACGACACCCGCGGAAAAAGATGGGGTGGTGACACTTGTATTCTTAGTCCATCACCACACGGACAGAAATGTGGCAGAAACAGAATCGATATCATCTGCCTGTTAGTTTTTACTCCTTCACTGTCGGACACACAAGTGTACCCTGTCTAGTGCAGCTGCGTCCATGTCACGCTAGCTCAATTCTCAGAGCATTTGGAACAATAATCCAGGAGAAACAGGTTCAAAAATTTTTTTTTGTTTCGCGAGGAAATCGTTTACCTTCTGCCGAGCGGGCAGAGAGGTTATGCCGGAGTCCCAATTTTCATAATTGGTATACCTGCTAAAACCCCGCGGTGTTCCTTCAGACTTCCTGTGGCCAGAGGCAAGGTATACACTCTTCGCATGATTTTCTCCACCCCTGGTAGGTATGGGCCTCCAGTGCTGGTGGCCCCATCTGGTTTGAAGGGCCAAACCGTCCCTCGTCGAGAGGCGCTCGCGGAACACGTGTGCCGCCATCTAGGGCCTGCTTCAGTTAGGGTAGCGGTCTGCCCTGGCTCCATCACCCTCAGGCCAGCACTTATGGGGGCCGGAGGTCGACAAGCACCCTTCGGCGCCCGGTGCGTCTTCTGCGGTACGGGAGATGGCTGGTAATCTCCAGCTCACGCTCCGCCGCCTCCTTTGCGCGCATCACCTGCTCGCAAAAGGAGACGGCGGCGTCCCACCCACTCTCGCTCCGGACCATGGCCTTCACCACGGCTAGGAGCGAAAGCATTTCCACCCTGACTGCCGCGGCGAGATCGTGGCGCTGCCCAAGCAGAGCATTCTACTAGCGTGTGCAGGCGCCGTGTCCTCAGAGCAGTCCCCGCAGTGATGGCATCGGGCTGTCTCCTCTCGGCCTATGCGATACAGGTACTTTCCAAAGCAACCATGCCCGGAAAGCACCTGCGTCAGTAGGAAAGAGAGGGCTCCGTGTTGTCTCTCCAGCCACTCGTCCATTATGGGACTTATAGCCTCTATGGAGGCGTGCCCAAGGTTCAAACCCTATGGCTATCATTTTCTGTTTAACATTTTCGCACTTTGTATTCTAGTAAATTACCAACCTTGTTTAAATTGCGAATATGTATAAATTGAATATCATGCAAAACTGACAACATGATATTATAAAGAGGGTAATTACTGTCCAATTCATATGAAGTTAAATGAAATACGGTCCAACTTGTGAAGCTTAGATTAAATTTACCAGAAATTAAATTTGCTCGCAAAACTTATGTGTGGTGCCCATTAACTTTAACTGTATGAAATTGTGACCATGGAAATCGTATACTACAGACTAGAAATTCAGTAGATCGACTCCAGTTATTTAGCTACGCCAATTATAAACTTTACATAGAAGGTATAGTGTTCCTATTACAATGAGATCTTGTTCGATAATTTAACATATTTATGTCTAATTGAATGTTGACGACTATTATCCTCTATGGATTCCAGACTTTATCTCTTCTCCATGTGGTGACGGACTAAGAATACAATTGGCACCACCTCATTATTTCCCACGGGTGTCGTACGAGGCGACTAAGAGAGAAGTAAGCAATTGTCACCCAATGCATTACTGGTGGTAAAGCTGGGTACCAAGTGGAAGTACTCACTTGCTATCGGGGCCGAACGGGTTGGTACCACCATCTCCCGCATGTCGAGAAAGAAGCACATCGGTGTGTTTTTGTCGTAGCAGGAGATAGCCGTTAATTCTTTCATTTCATATCTGTGAAATGAAATGGTGAGCAGCGGCTTGACAATACTCTTGGTATAGTTGAGTCCATGAGCGACGGTTACCATTTACCATCAGGTGGGCCGCGGCTTGACTGCCACTATATAAATGTAAAAAAATAAAATAAGATCTACACAATATTGGTGCAGCAATTACGGCGTATAGCCTAAAAAAAAATAATTATTAGAAATATTACTAATACATCAATTGAAATATTTTTCCTTTAGATACCTATAATATAAATTAATAAAAACAATGGGCCTGAATCCAATATTCAGACGCCGACCTCAAGTTCTGTCTAGAAGCTCAAAGGCTTGCATCTAATTCGTAGGGTGCAGAGAACGCTAATGAATTAGTCTCATTTCTTACAGTCGAGTACAATATGCGTACTAGGCTATATAATTATATTTTCTTGTAATGTTGGAAGTATTAAGGCTTTTTGTAATTATAAACTGATCTCCATTTTACAAATTAGTTTTACTCTAAATTGGTGAAATTGTGTTGCATAAATTTCACTTCAAATACACAGTCTTTTGAGTACAAAATCGCAGAAGTGAAATATATTTTTACTATTATGAAAATATCCTAAACATTTAATTATAAAAATATAAACTCAATATCTCATAAATTACGACCAAAATATTTGAAGTAAAACCTCGCCTAAGGACTTTACTAATGAGATATCTAAGTACTCTCGGCATATTTATCAAAGAGCCTTATAATTAGTACCCTACAGTTAAATTTTTCTTTTGCTTCTTCACAGCTCATTATCAGCCCCACAGTTAGCACGACCCACCTTCTCAGTGGGAGAGAAAGCTGCCCCGTAATACCACTAGACATACAATTTAGAATATCTGACTGTTTAGAATATTCTTCCTCCACTTTTGCTTCATTAGTACATCAAAATGGACGCTATATCTAACGACTATATACTCGTAATACAGACAAAATGCTCTACATAACTTCTCAGCACTGAATATGTTTCATTAGTATAGACTAGCCTTTGCCCGCGGCTCCACCGCAGCTAAAAGCTAGTTTTTAGTTTATATCTCAGGTTACCGATATAGTAGCAGGATAAAATGTAGATATACCAGTTTTAAGTGTAATCGAGAGCTATCAAATAAAATGCATCAATATCCGTTCAATAATTTTTGCGTGATGCGCGAACGAACAAACACAAACATATAAACAGAGAAACAGATAAACAGACCATAAGACAAGAAATCTAAAAAAAATATCCTAATACAGTATTTTTTTCTCAAATATCTTAAATATACAGACACAGCTCTGTTACAGCTTTATAATAGTATAGATTCTATATACACGCAATAAACGGACACAAATTACATCTATACTAGGAACAATGTTTGTGAGTCGCACATTTTTTTTATGTATTAGGTAACAGAGGCAAGGGCATCACTCGCGCATTACAACCTGTGAAGGGGCCACCCCCTTAGTAAATGATGCTATTTGGACGTTGCCGCTGTACCAACTGAGGATATGCCTCGTTGGCGATGTGCTTAAAGGTTGAGCCACAAGCTCGAGCTGCTAGTATGTGCTCCTAAGAGTGCTGGCTATATTCGCTAATGTGAGTATGAAGGATACGACCTTAGAACTCACTGCTGCTAATAAACGCTATAACGAAACAATTTTACTTGAACGCTCGTGCTGCTGTGCACTCCGTAGAGGATCTGATGCTTTTGTGCCACTGACACACCTTCAAATTCACTGCTGCTAGAAGCTGCTGCTGCTGTGTACACCACGAGTTACTGCTACGCTGATGTGTCACTAAGTCACTGTTCGCTAGGATGCATAGCTAGTCACTGTATGCCACAAGTCACTGTTCATAGAAAAACGAGTACACTTCACTTATCGTCAATCCTGATTTAGAATTACCGACCGCGAAGTCCTCGATTTCGATAGCTCGAAGGACCAATGTGAAGGGGGTGGCACTTAGTAAATGATGCTATTGATTTAGGCAAATAAAAATGATTTAATTCATGGACCAAGATAATAGTTACAAAGGAGCGAGGGAGCACACGCGATGACCGCTAATCGTGTACTGAATGCTGATGGCTTATATTATAATATAAATTAGTATTGTGGCGTAAAAACGCTATGTAAGCATTTATATTGTTCGGTGTCACCGTACACAAGCTGACTGAAAGGAACAGGAGGTGAGAAAGAGTTATGCGAATGAATGGGGATTTCAATCCTCCAGCGCAATGATCTTATGAGTATTGCGTGTGATAATATTCCATAAGCATTATGGAAACTATTCTGTAGGTCAGAATCAATCACAATCAACAGACTACTCACGTAAACCAACATTGCCTTTTCGGTTGAACAAAGAGTGATTCTCGAAATTCAAGCTTTTACGGTTGTCGCACGCGTTGTTTGGAGGGAACTTTTTTATGCTTTCAAACGTAGTCTTATTTTATCACATCCGTGAAAATAACGGATCGAGCAACAAAAAGGGCACTGACAGTAAAAGGGCGCGTGCCAGCAATGACACACAAAATGCTAATCCCAACAATATTGGATGTTTGTTAATATTTTTTATATCATGTTTTTAAATGAAGCTAACTTTTACGGAAATTATCGTGTTATTTTGAGAATTGGTCTACCGGACGCCTATCCATGACCATGAATGCTGAGTGTATACGAAAAGACGGGATAACATAAATAGATTCTGTAAAGTAATAAAATTTTATCTCATAATGGTGTTAGCAGTCATGTAAATATGGTAAATTCATCCATCCATCCATCCATCAGCCTTTCAACGTCCACTGCTGGACATAGGCCCCCCCAAGAGAACGCCACAACGAGTGGTCCCGTCATGGGGATAATGCCGTAATCACCACGCTTGGCAGGCGGGTTGGCGATCGCAGTGAATGTTGTTAATACTCGAGGGAGTGCTGCTGCCCACTCCCCCGGTATCCCTCAGTCGGCTCTTACGACTCCCATGGGTGGAGAGTGGTGGGACAATTCTAAAGCCGGCCCAACATGGCTATGGTAAATGATTACAGTTATATTAGCTTAACAGTGTATATAAATTAAACGAACTTGTATTTAAATTATTTACAGTAGTCACAATGTATCTTTGTCTCTCTGAAGTTGGCTGCAAGACGCTGCGCAGTAGCCATTTTTGTGTCGCAAAGCATTCTACAGTTTACATTAACCAAAAAATGATCGACTTTAACTTAACAATTTGTAATTGATAGTTATATCATTTATCGATCGTACTAAAAGATGTGGGCTCCTCTAAATCTAGATTAAAGCTTATTCACTCAAATCGTATGTATACTTTTTATTGTATGTAAAAATAATAAATAGAACCTAAATACTTAGATACGACTATATTATGATCTCATTGGATTGTTTTGTTAATTGAGTAATATTATTTGAATTAGTCAGCACTTATCGTCGGTATGAGTCTGTCAAAATCCCCACTTCGCGTTTTTGTGCCTAAATTCAGAGACACAAAGATCCGTTGTGACTATTATATAGAACCTGTTCTTATTTACGTTCAACTAGACTATAGGTACTGTAATTATAATTTCTGAATAGTTCGTTGAGTCTGCTTTATTGCTTGCCCCTCTGTCTCTCATTACATTTGTTTAAGTACCTACTTAATTTCACATACGTTCATAGCATCTTAAACAGTAACTACAATCATTTATAAGTTTTAAGAAAGTATCTAAAACGTGAATATAGTGAATGGTTACTGGTTATATGTGCAGAAACCCAATTAAATTCGTTAAAATACGTAAAATTAATTGCCTTGAGTTCAATCCCCACACCGCGCACCCTTTGACTTTCCTAACTAACGTGTTTTAAGTTATCGAAGATACTTGGTGGACCCTTCGGTGACTTTAATAATGATGTATGTTATCTTGATTGCATCATTTATGCTACTTTAGTTATAATAAACTTTAAGAAATTGGTGACTAAAATTAGTCCATGAATTTCTTCTTTTTTTTATTGCATATGGTGGCAGACGAGACATGGCCCACCCGCTGGTAAATGGTAACCGTCACTCATGGACTCAACTATACCAGGAGTCAAGCTGTTGCTCACCATTTCATTTCACAGATATGAAAAGAAAAAATTAACGGCTGTCTCCTGCTAGAACCAAAACACACCGATGTGCTTCATGGCCGGTCACACGGGAGTTAGTAGTACTAACCCGCTCGGGTGCGATAGCATGTGAGTACTCCCACTTGGCACTCAGCCCTACCACCAGTAATGCAATGGGTGATAATTTTTTACTTCCCTTAGTCGGCTCGTACGACACCCGTGGGAAAGAATAAGGTGGTGACACTTGTATTCTTAGTCCGTCACCACACGGACAACGTTCTTCTTCTGGAAGGTTCTTCTCATAAAAACACTTAGTGGAGAATCTGGTCACTTGAGGTGATTGTAATTGCAACGTTATTGTAGTCACGTCTAACTATTCTGTGATAGTACTTCGGATGTAGTACACTTTTAGTAGTAGTTATTAGCCACTTAAAACCATTAAGACTTTCTTGATGGTTTTAAGTGATATAAATATAATAGGTCGATGAATATTTTTTTTAATAATTGCAATTCATCTCCTCCTCTCCGGCCTATCTAATTCCTCTGATTAATATAATATTTCCACTCCACCGCTGAGCTCATTCTCTAGGGTAGGCAAACCACGAATAGTTTCTGCGGTAGTCACTTACCATCAGGCCGGCAATAAATTAAAAATACTGATGCTTATTAATCATGCAAAAATATGTACCTACCTAATACGTGAGAGATAATTTCAACTGCATAACAAGTCTACCAATAAGTATAAAGCCTAACTAAATCAGGTTCCCTGGCAGAAAAACTTTGCCAACTTAGAGGAACGAAAATAGGATGAGGATAATACTAATTTGCTTGTAAAAACACTGATATTACGACAAACAAATACAATTTTCAAAGGCTTTAGTAGGCCTTCTTTGATATTAAGGTAAAGAGTGTTTTATGAATTTATGTTATTTATGACTCTTGCTTATGTTCAGAGAAAGGGCTTTATTCGTATTTGTAAGGACACAAGCTTTCCTTTATTAGGATTATTCACGTCGTAAAATTTTAGTTTATGGTTTGTCTTTGAAAAGTACCCGTGTGGTAAATAAATACAAGGCTAATTTAATGATTAAAAGTGTCTCTTAATAATTTTATTTCAAAATAAACAATTAAAAAAATAACTACATTACTCTTTGCCTGTTGATACAATATCAAAAAAAATATTTTAATGTATTTTTATTAGGATTGAACATGCATATTATATGGTCTGTCGTAAATAATGGATAACCCATTAATCGGAGATAGCCCTGATGTCAGGCTACAAGAAAATCTACTTTTTTTATTTTAGGATTGCCATTGGTGTGAAAACGGTAGACAATTTTGTATTTTTTTTAAATTTTCCTTCTTTGCTCATTTATTCGGTCACCATTTCAACAACATAACTTATTTTAATGTACTTTTTTATATCAGACTCCAGGATACTTGTATTATTATATTAGATTACTATATTGGACATTATTAATGTAAAATACTGTCAAATCTTACATTTTCAGCACTTTGTAAGTTTTTTTTTCTTTACGTCAAAATTTTGACATTAACTGTGAAAGGTGTCACCGTCGTCCGTTCTTTCTTACATTATGGGACTATGAAAGAGACAGTGCACTTCTTCCAAGTAACAACGAATTTATGTTCAGTCCTTTTGACATGCAGGGACAGCCCTTTGTTGTCGTTTTTGTTCATTTTTATGTTGTATCCCTTGAAGGCTCTTTGTTGTCGTGTTTGTCCATTTTTATATTACTATGTTGTATCCTTTTGGAAAATAAAAATTTGGAATACCTAGTGTTTGGATTAAAAATTATGAAATAATTTTCTAGTACTTGCTAGTCGCATGCAATTTCTAACTATGAAAATAAAACAGTCCTGTGGCGCAGTTAAACGTTAAATTAATGCCAATTTAGTGATAAAATAGCGAATTCTTATTAAAAAAAAAACATTAGGAGCCTAAATCATCGTGATTTGAGACATTTCTTGAAACCAAAATGTTGACCATGCTAAGTTATTTCGCTTGTGTAACTAATATTGCTTATAAAGTACGCATGTATTACCTTTTTAGAATCTACATAAAATAGGCATGTTTTTAAGATAATGGGCAGGTATAGCATAGTACATTTTTTCACAGTTAATGTTAAAATTTTGACACAAAGAAAAAAATTTACTTACAAAGTGCTTAAAATGTAAGATTTGACAGTATTTTACATTAATAATGTGATGTAATGGAATATAGTAATCTGATATAATAATACAAGTATCCTGGAGTCAGATACAAAAAAAGTACATTAAAATAAGTTATTTTGTTGAAATGGTGACCGAATGAAGGAGCAGACAAGGAAAATTTAAAAAAAAAATACAAAATTGTCTAGCGTTTTCACACCAATGGCAGTCCTAAAATAAAAAGCCAATTTTCTTGTAGCCTGACATCAGGGCCATCTCCGATTAACGGGTTATCCATTATTTACGACAGACCCTGTATATCTGCTTGTTTAGAAATATGTTCTAGCGGCCATTTTAAAATTCTCTATTTTATTTTTGTACTGGAATTGAATAAGTAAGCAGAATCGCAAAGGCATAAGTCTATAGAAAGCGTTTGGAAGATGGTTTGCAAAGGACAATGTCATTTTTCGCCCTGTACGACAATAGCACCGGACATTCATGATAATTATTAGAATTATTTTTAATATTAGTTGCATATTTCTGTTTAACACGGACTAGCTGCATGCCATAATGAAGAAAAAAAGTATTTGAACGGGACTATTGTACATCCGATGCGCCTGCCATGTTTACCTAAAGTCAATATAATGGATCTTTTGTTTTTTTTTAAAGCATTGTTAGGTTATTTTTAAATCTGAATTACATTTTTGGAATTGATTTATAAAAATGTGTGTAAAATGGCACAATAAAAAATTCAAGATGGGTAAGTATATTATTAGTTACATTATAATAAATCTAGTCAAAAATCAAATGGTTTTGTTCTAAAAAAGATTTTTGATCTCACAATTGGTATATTTAATAGATTATGTTAATAGATGTCACTGCTTTTATTACTTACTTTTATTATCAATATTAGACAAACTTAAACTGTCATTCTGAATTAAAATAACAAAGTAATCTAATCTTTATTGTTCATACATAAAATGAATAATTTAAATATTTTTTGAAACACATATAAATTTAATAGAGCACCATCTAGCGTTAGAAATACGCAACTCTGGGATTATAATCCAACTAAATTGATAACTATAACAAGAGGTAGTGAAACACCAATCTACTGCCATACGTAAACTGGTTCATTTATATTCCAGCTACATTCTTAAGTTTAAAACACCTTTTCATAACCTCAAAATCGGAGACATTTTTTGTAATAGTACGATTCTCAAGCTAGTCCGTTATAAAATAATGATACAAAACATAATTTTGCTTTGCGGTTGGTTCAGGGCGAACTATGTATGGAAGCAGAGGAATGTCCTTTAGAAACGGAATACTTACCTAATAATTACAAGTCAATATAAAGCTTGTTAAAACAGAAAAATAAAAAGTCGGACGCCAAGGTACTTTTAAAATTAAAACACGCGTAGGCATGTGTGTAGATCCACTTTCCGAAATACATTTGCATAACATAATTAATGCCGCTACTGTAACCGTGGTCCTGTGGGTCTAGCCAAGTTGCATTCTATGATCGATGATTTGATCGTGGGTTTGATTCCCACTCAGGACAAATATTTGTATGATGAACACAGATATTTGTACTGCGTCTCGGTGTTTTCTATCTATTTCTATATGTATGTATTTACAAAAAAAAAAGTAATATATGTATTATATCCGTAATCTGGTACCCATAGCACAAGCGTTTAGCTTAGTTTGGGACCAGTAGCTTGACCATGAGTTTATGCTATAAAGATACGATAGGTAATTAGAGTCGCTAGCGTTTATACGTGTATAGGATAGATTTCGATAGTACTCGTACCATGAGTTAAATTGCCGCTTACATCACTTGCTCAAGTAAGCTCGACAGTAGATTTACGTAGCATGTCGTTATGTTGGCACAGTGTAAACTTACAGCTAGCTTCAGGCTTGTTATTGTTCTCCTTTTCTATCTTGGTATACACGAAAGAGAAAAATGCTAAAGTTCAATGCCGTTGCTGTTATCCGACTAAATAGATGGGTCGCTTTTGTTTAAGTGTGTATTCGTAATAGTTCGATTTCGAATTTTGCCTCTGTAATGTAAACCAATGTTAGTGGCTAATGTCAACAAAATATTGGCAAGTCAATCAATCTCACTTATATCCCCATTGTATTTATATTTTATTGTAGATCGCGATCGATAATGTGCGGTATTGTTGTTGTGAAACTTTTTTGTATTAATATTATGAGAACCAGTGCCTCTCGATTTCAATTACTAGTGGAGTGTATGATGGTGGTCGCCGGCGGGTTGTAACATACCCAACCCAACAATATTTTATTATGACATCATAACTTACCTTTAATTCCAATGAAACCCTTTGTGAAGACTTTATTTCTGTAAACTAAGGTAAAATTGCACAAATAATCTTAAAAATATTTTTTTGTTAAGCCTGTAAAGTTTTGCAAACGTATTATCACTAATATTTTCTAATGAACATCCAACTAGAATTCTCATATTAGCTTGAGTTTTTCTTTATCTCCGTCGATTATCTTCATATTCAGCCACCACTAACATATTCCAAATATGCTCTCTTTCAGGTATTTACACCAAAACTTTAGTAAGTATTATAGATAAACTAAGTCTTTCACCACACAATAATGCAGTGAGTTACGTAACTACAATCGAAACGATTTTGTTCGATAGCGTAAGACAAATTCATTACTCATGGTACCAAATTTGTATACAAACTATACAAATGCCAAATCGCTATCAAATTCCGTTCGATAGGTATTTTAAGCATCGAAATATTAAGTTACTCATACTACCGAATTTAATTCCCTACGTAACCGCCAGAGGCGCTGTAAGGTTTGTAATACAAATATTTTACGTAGTCGCTAGCGAGTTTACGTGAGCAAATCTCATGGTTGAGCTACAGAGGACGTTGTGTGTTTATTTATTTATTTATGATCGCTAACGCTACAGAAAACTATTAAAATGTATAGGAATTTGACATCTTTAACGATATCTATAAAGCTAAGTCACGTGACTTAACGTTATAGTTGTCAATTTTCCATACATTCATTTTACTACCCACTGCTACTGACAATTGACGACATTCGCCATTTTCGTTTAGGTGAACACCAGCTCGCTATTTCATGACGACGAATGCTTTAAAGTTGGTACCTATTTAAATGGCGAAAAAAAAACTAACATAATATACAAAACAGTAAAATTTATCAAAATTGCTCTATTTTAGGATTAACTTTTCCCGTGACTCCGTCTGCGTAGACTACAATATTCAAATCCATGAAGTCCTTTACGCATATATTTATACATGATCTTCTACTCGAGATACAAAATTATCTAGGCTATAATTTATCTAAATACCAAATTTCGTTCAAATCCGTTTACTTGTTGGGTCTGTATGCCAAAAGTACCTTAAATTATATTCACCATATTGATTTCAGCATTCATTCATTCATATCCGTGACTTTGGCACGATTGCAGTCCAAACTTTCATGCTTATACTATTAGTAGGATTAAAATTATACAGCACTGTGATAAAATATGCTTTTACGTCGAAGTTAATAAGTACTGAAGATTGGGCTTGTAACTTAAAACTTTTGTTGGCGCATTAACTATAATACGCGTTTGAATCTAGCGCGCAACAGCTGAGAGGAGAGCGAGCAAGCGACACGAGCGCCACCACTTACAATTAAACGAAACATATATAGAGCGGAAACAAGGCTCGAAAGTGTTCGCAAGAGATCCGTCTGTTGGTCAAAGCCAGTTGACTAAACTGAGGACCAACGACGGCACTGCCATTTCATCTCGAGATGAGATCTTGGGAGAGGTTCAGCAGTTCTAGGGACAGTTGTACAGATCCCAGAGCCCTGCTGCTGGCTTGGTCCAAGACCCCAGATCCAAGCTAACTCGGCACTTTACCGAGGACGTCAGCCTGTACGAGATCAAAATGGCTCTCAAACAGCTAAAGGACGGAAAGGCATCGGGTGACGACGGAATTACTATAGAGCTTCTGAAGGCAGGCGTAAAGCCGGTCCTCAAAGCCCTTCAGAGGCTATTTAATTCCGTTGTTCTCGGGGGTGACGTTCCAGAGTCATGGACCAGGAGCGTGGTGGTGCTTTTCTTCAAGAAAGGTGACAGAACCCTCTTGAAGAATTATAGACCCATCTCGCTCTTGGGCCACGTCTATAAGTTGTTCTTGAGGCATAACAAATCGACGCGCGCGCAAACTTGACGACTTCCAGCCTCCCGAACAAGCCAATTTCCGTAAAGGCTATAGTACCATAGACCACATCCACACGCTACGCCAGATTATACAGAAAACTGAGGAATAAAATCGGTCTCTGTGTCTGGCGTTTGTGGCTATGAGAAAGCCTTCGATTCGATCGAAACTTGGGCGGTGATGCAGTTCCTTCAGCGGTGCCAAATTGACTATCGGTACATCGAAGTGCTGAAGTGCTTGTATAGAAATGCCACCATGTCAGTCCGTGTTCAGGACAGGAGTACGAAACCGATCCAACTGCAGAGAAGTGTTAGACAGGGAGACGTTATGTCCCCAAAACTCTTCACCGCTGCATTGGAAGACGTCTTCAAGCTCTTGGACTGGACCGGATTCGGCATCAACATCAATGGCGAATACATCACTCACCTTCGATATGCCGACGACATCGTAGTTATGGCAGAATTGCTGGAGGACAAAGAGTCCAGTTAGGTAGGCACAACTTCGAGAAATCCAACTCGGCTGGTCAGCGTTCGGGAAGCTAAGGAAGATCTTCTCGTCCAATATTCCACAGTGTCTGAAAACGAAGGTCTACGGCCAGTGTGTGTTACCAGTGATGATATATGAAACAGAGATGTGGTCTCTTAATGTTGGCCTCGTATCAAGGCTCAAAGTCGCTCAGCGGGCCATGGAGCGGGCTATGCTTAGTATTTCCCTACCGTATCCGTAATACGGAGATCCGTAGGAGAACGAGAGTGACCGACATAGCCCGCCGGGTTGCCATGCTGAAGTGGCAATGGGCAAGCCACATTGCTCGACGAACCGACAACCGTTGGGGAAGAAAGGTTCTCGAGTGGCGACCACGTATCGGACGGCGCAGCGTAGGACGGCCCCCCACCAGATGGATCGACGATCTGGTCAAAGCTGCGGGGAGCCGTTGGATGCGGTCGGCACAGGACCGCTCGTTGTGGCGTTCTCTTGGGGAGGCCTATGTCCAGCAGTGGACGTTGAAAGGCTGATGGATGCATAGATGGACCTAAAGGCTTTGTAACTCCAAGTAAACGTATTCGCATCAAATCGAATTCCATTCCACCTCAGCCAGTATACGCACACACAACTTTATAGAAATATCATTCACTCAAGGCAACTTACTCTGTAACTATAACGGCAACAAGCACTTTATAGCTAGTAGCGAATATAAGGGTTACACTCGAGCTGAGCGGAATCGATTTAAAAACGATTTGGAGAAAAATAACAATTATTTGCCATTCCACTCTAAAAGTAGCTTAGTGTTAAAAACCGTGTATTGTGGCTCAATTCGCAAACATGACATTTATGTATAATCGCTACACCGTCGAAGCATATATTAAGACTGCGAATCGTGAGGTCTCGGGTTGGGATTCCGGGCCGTAACAACAACAATTTATTGGATTTTTGCGTTTGATCAAAATTGCTCTATGAAATTACTATTTACTATTTTGCGTTATGAAATTCTCACTAACAACAAAAAGGGCTATGAAAGTAAAGGAACAAAGAGTAGGTACTGTAGTTTACAACAACAACAGACAGACAGACAAACGAAAAAGAATAAAGAAAGTTTGTGTTTAGAGACGCCTTAGTACCCTTTTTTTTTGTTTAGGCGGGAAAAAATGTACCTAACCGCACACCCCGTCGTTTGGGGCAACGAACAGGGTAGTGTGGGGCCTTCACCCACTAAAGAAACCCACCGTGTGCCGTCACTCCGCCTGTGTTGACGGGCCACTGGTACTGTTTGGATTACTTCAGTGGTCCGCCGGCGACTTACCCATTCGGGTACTCTCTCCTGAGACGCCTAAGTACCCTAAAAAGTAGTTTTGTCTCAAACTTCTTTAATGTATAGACATAGCCAGCAACGTTCTCGTGCCAAGAAAATTTAATGAAATATAATTAAAACCCGGTCATTTGTTCACCATATCCTCACTTTTACATAAAGCACACTGAACACGTACCTAACTGCGAATTTAGCCACAGTAAGAGAACTGTTTGCTTCTGAAAAGCTTCGTTTACGTTGTAATATACTAACACATATAATATGCATATGCGCATATATGTGTATACGCTTAATCTTCTAATAGTAGAGCCTGGCTGAGCTTGCAGTTAGTTGGGCTAACTGCCTCAGTGGTGCAGCGATAGTGTGTGTGACTGCTGATCATGAGGTCTCGGGTTCGAAACCCGGGTCGGGTTTTTCGTAAAAAGAAAAATTCTCCCGTTCGGTGAAGGAAAACATCGTGAGGTAGCCTAACCTGCACGTCTAAGAGATTTTCTCGGCGGCTTGTGAAGTCTGCCATCCTGAACTGGGCTAGCGTGGTGGACTATGGCCTAATCCCTCTCAACATAAGAGGAGACCCATGTCCAATAGTGGGACAAAACACGGTTAAAAAAATAGAAGGTAAGATACAAAATAAAACAAAAACAAACAGTGCAATAACATTTTCTGTACATAAAGGAACACCTTCAGTACAAGAGGCCAAAGAAATGTAATTCAATTTCTCCAACACAAACGAGGTATACAATTGAAGTCCTTTTGTTGGGTAAGGATGTGGTCTCAAGACGCATCCGGATATATAAAAAATATTATTAATAAACCTCTTTGGTTTGAAATTTTAGTAAAATCTACGTCATATGTTTTCGATTTCAATAATAAAACGTAGAGCTTGTGCATCATACATAAACACTCACTCCTCCTTCCCTCCTTCTAATACAGTTTTAGTATTTTTATTAACCCTTAGCCACCTGATGTGTTTTAGATATACACTACCACCTGACGTCGGTCATAGAGACTGCTTGAATATTTTACATGTTATGTTAAAATACATTAAAATTTTGCAATAAATTAAAATAACGTCTTTATTTTCATAATATTTTTAATTATAATACGACTTCAAAATGTGAAAAAGTGTACTTAAATATGTATATCAAAAAAGAACATTTAACAAAATTTTACTAATTTTAGAACTTTAAAAAATTCAAAGAACTTTAAAATATTATAGGAGCTTTAAAAAATTGAGATCAGCCACAAGTCGAGCATTTTTTTCTTATTTGAAGTTTTTCAGAAGAGCAGTTGATTGATGACGTAAGTCGTATGTGATCTATTTTTTGGATTCGACGTATGGTGCACTGAAGCTTTCTTTGTAAACCAAAACTATGTAGGTACGTGGCGTTCCCAGTGAGACTTTATAAGGTCTTCTGCCAACTTTTGACTGTGCTTGGTTGGTGTTACTAACAGTGTACGCTTTTGCTGAAGATATGTCAAGTATTCTATAAAATGTTGTCCTTGTGTAGATGTGGCATAGACAGTACATTTTTGAAGTATTCTTTTCAAACATAACACCCAAAAATATATTTGAGTCTAGGTGGTTACCGTGTTATATTCGATTCCCACTCAGGACAATTATTTGTGTGATGAACACAGATACTTGTACTGCGTCTGGGTGTTTTCTATCTATTATATGTATGTATTTACAAAAGAAAAGTAATGTATTTATTATATCCATAATCTGGTACCCATAGCACAAGCGTTAAGCTTAGTTTGGGACCAAAAGACGTTTTGTGAAATGTCCGTGAATATTTATTATTTATTTATTTATATTATGCGTCTTTGACCTTGAAACTCACGTTTCGTCTCCAACGACAACATGATCTACTGAAATATCTTCTCAGTCATTACAGTCTTCATTCTGGTATGAATAATAAGTCTTCAGAATCTATGTCAACGTCCTCAAAGCATTGAGCTTTAGTTTTCTTCATTTGAAACACTATACCGTACAGAAATTGTAAAGCCGGCCGTTTTGGGGCCGGCATTACAATATTCTCTCAGTTGCCTCATACGACACCCGTGGGAAAGAATGGGGTGGTGACACTTGTATTCTTAGTCCGTCACTACATGGACAATATTACCTTTAATTTCTGTGTCCATGCCTATCTGGGGCTGCCGAACGCACGTCCTAAATGGGCAGGGGAAGGGAGAAAGTACGTTGACTCAGAATTGTGTCACGGGCATAATAACAGAAAACAATTAAAAACAAAACTTCGAGAGTCTCTGAGACCGACGTCAGGTGGTTAAGGGTTAACTAAGAACATTCTCGATCAAGTTACCTTTCAAACAAAATAAACTAAATCAAAATCAATACAGTCGTTGTGGAAGCAGTGATGCCACAGACACACAGAACACTTCTACGTTTATGTCGGGGGTTAAAACTCACTTACACTGTAACCTGGTCCCAATATTTAAGCCCCGGAGTGTTTCGATATTAGAATACATTCGTGAAGAAATTTGGTAATATAAATAAGAAAATTATTAATAAGAGTACTTTGTATAAAAATATTGCCTTCTTATTTTTTTTATTAATTTCGCTCTTATATAGATTGTAAAGATATTGACATGTATATATAATTATACGGATGTACCCAACTAAATTACATAAAGTATGTAATTTTGTTCACTTTTCTTGCGAGGCTATAGTAGTATTCATTCTGTGCCTATAGTCTCTATACCACTGAAGTAACATCACATAACTACACCATACAGGCGGACGACGGTAGGAGGGACGCTTCGCAGACTCGCCAGCTGTCTACCACCCAGTATTGCTCTGCTCGGCTAAGCTGTTCAGGAAAATAATTGATGACTGCCTTTTCGTACACCTAGAAGGGCTGGAGCCAAGTCTTGCTGAAACTCAATTTAGTTTGCGTCGAGGGCGCTCCACCGTGGACTCAACCGTACGCGTGGCTCGGACGAAGTAAGCAATTTCTCTGAGTAAATATTACAAAATTAAAAGTAAGATAATAAGGCAACGAATTTAACAAGAACGTATCAAATAAATAGTACTTAATTATAGATAATTAATGATAAATATGGTGTAATAGGTAATGTGTCATAATGCGTAATGAGGTGTCCAGTTCAGCTGTGGCCAAGCCGTAGTGGTCTGGCGCTGAATTAACAGAGTGCTAACCTACTCGCTTATAAACATAGATATAAAAGCGGTAACAGAGCTGTGTCTGTACATTTAAGATATTTGTCTGTTTATCTATTTCTCTGTTTGCCTGTTTGTTCGTACGCGCATCACGCAAAAGCTATGGAACGGATTTTGATGCATTTTATTTGATAGCTCTCGATTAGACCTAAAAGCTGGTATACCTACATTTTATCCCGCTACTATATCGGGAACCTGAGATATAAGCTAATAACTAGCTTTTAGATGCGGCGGAGCCGCTGGCAAAAGCTAGTCTATACTAAAAAAAAAAATTCAGTGCTGAGAAGTTATGCAGAGCGTTTTATCTGTGTTAAATAGTCTTTAGATAAAACGTCCATTTTGATGTACTAATAAAGCAAAAGTGGATGAAGAATATTCTAAACAGTCAGATATTCTAAATTGTCTGACTAGTGGTATTATAGGCAGCTTTCCCTCCCACTGAAAAGGTGGGTCGTGCTAACTAGGACTCTAAGCTTAAAAATGGCGGAAAGTATAAATACAATTATTCCTCAGGAGGGTACCGGGTGCAATGCACCTGGAGAATCCCTCACGGAGCCGCGTACCAAAATCGGCTCCGTCAGCCCCATGTATCTGAGGGGGGCAACCTACGCCAACGAAGAAAAAAAGACGGAGAAAGCAAAAAAGAGGAGGACCCGTGGGAGAAAAAGCACTCCCGCTGCAAGTCCTAAGGGGAGTAGTTCTGCCGCTGACACAGTGGAGACGTCGGACGCCGGTAGCGCTCTTGCTGCGGTCGCGGATGTCTGTCTGCCGGAGCCGTCGGGGTCCCGTACGGACGCAGCCGGTGTGGTGAAGCGGCCTTCGCGGCTCTTGAAGCGCTCGATTGCGCGCGAGGGCGACGCTTCGGAGTCCGAGGGCAGCTCTACGTCGATGCCCCCACCGGGCAGACCGAGTAGAACGGCTAAAAGAGGCCGAGGGGCTGGTAGGGGCCTGGGTTCGGTGCCGCGATCCACATCGCAAGCGGACGAGGCCGCAGTTAGGGGATTGGGAGCGGAGCTCTCGGTGGAGGAGAGGGTAACCCTCCTCACATCGAGGCTCCGAGAGGAGCCTCCGAACGAGGATGGTCCACCTACAGCGGACCAGGTTGCCCAGAGGGTTTCCGACGCTCTGGCCATCGTTTCAACGGTAGCTAATGCGTCGCGAGGCCTTCGGGGCGACCTCGCGGAGGCCCTCAAGGAGGCTACTAAGGTAGCCTTTAGCGCGGTGGAGTCCCTCCGGCGTAACCCAGCGCCAGAGGGGATCGGCAAGCTGGAGGCGCCCTGCCGCTGCAAGCGCCTCGAGGCGGAGGTGGCAGAGCTCCGGAAGGAGCTCACTGGCCTGCGAGCTAGGCCTGATCTCGCTAAGGCTGGGCCGGGAGCCTCTGCTTCAATGGCGGGTGCGGGGCCTCCGGACCCTGATCTCCTGACGGAGAAGCAGATGCGCCAAATCATGGATCGCGTCAGTGCGGTCTATGACCCGCGCACCGGCTCCCTAAATGCCAGGATGCCGCCGGAGCCACGATTCCGACCGCCACTGGTCGCGGATGGGAAGAAGGTCGCGCCGCCTTCAGGCCCAACGCCGCTGCCCTGCCAGGGCGGCCGCGTGGCCACCTACTCCGCGGCTGCAACCACGCCGCCCAAGGGGCTGGGTAAAACTGGCCCTAAGGTAAAAGCGGCGCAGAAGGCTGGGCAGCGCCCCAAGGGCCAGCCCAGAGAGGAATTCCCTCCTCTTTCGTGTGCTGGCCAGCCCTCGCGGGCCCCAGTGACCTTACCCCGGGACTCTCGTAATTCACCTCCCGCACCGTCTAACCCTGCACCCTCTGATGAGGGATGGCAGACAGTGGATGGCGGGAGGTAGAAGTCCCGGGGCAAGAGAAAAAAGGGGGTAGCGACCGGGGCTGCTGCCCGGGCTGCGGAGCCCGCTGCGCCTGGGAGCAAGCCTGGCCCTAAAAAGTCACGCAAGCTTAGAGCGCCGAAAACGGCAGCGGTGGTAATCACCATGCTGCCGGAGGCGGAAGCAGGCCTGACATATCAGGCCATCTTGAGGAGAGCCCGGGACGAGATTGACGTCTCTGACCTCGGAGTTATCGCTGCCCGGACCCGCCAAGCCCGGACAGGGGCTCGCATTTTGGAGTTCCCTGGGGCAGAGGGCCCCAAGATGGCCGACACGGTAGCCGAAAGGCTACGGGGTCTGTATGGCGAGGGTAGTGGAGTCCGCATCGCCAGACCCGTGAAGTGCGCTGAACTGCGCATTTCCGGTCTGGACGACTCGGTGACGGCTGATGACGTCCGGGCGGCCAGTACCTTGGCTGCCGCAGGCAGGCTCCTTGTGGGTTGGAGTTCTGCACGGGTCACCGTGCTGGAGCCCCGGCCCGCAAGGTGCTATAAGTGTATGGCGGTAGGACACACCCGGCCGACGTGCACTAACTGTTTTGACTGCAGCGATCTCTGTTTCCGCTGCGGTCAGGCAGGGCATCGGGCGGCAACCTGCACCGCTGCCCCTCACTGCCCCGCATGCGCGGCAGGCAATAGGCCTGCCAAGCACTGCATGGGGCGGGAGGGATGTAGACCCCCGACGTCAGGCCCAAAAAAGGGAGGGACCAGCCAATCGGCCCAGGCTGCCCCCCCTAGCGCGGCTTCGCCACCATCTCGGGTGGAGGAGGATATGGTTACGGCTTAAAATTCAACCGTGACACTGTCCTCCTCCAGGCGAATCTCAACCACTCCGCCAGGGCGCAGGATCTTCTCCTGCAAACCATGGTGGAGCGGTTGATTGGTGTAGCCGTAGCTGCGGAGCCTTATTGCGTTCCTGACCGTCCTCACTGGGCGGGCAGCCGCGATGGCTCCGTGGCAATCGTCAGCTCCACGGCGCTGCGCTCCCCGCCCTTGTCATCGGTGCATCCGGATTGAGGTCTCCCGGTCCCTTCAGGGCTCCAGTAGGGGTCACACGGCGCGCAGAACTACCGCGTTCCCGCGGTGGGCTGTGGGCAGGCTGGATAGTGACCTACTGGTGGAGGCAGCTATCGTTCAGTCGTGGCTGTCCTCACCAGCCCTAACTGAGGGGTTGGACGTTGAGGCAGGCCGATTTCGCGCTGCGATTACGCAGGTGTGTGACTCGGCCATGCCCCGAGTGCAACGTCCTCCTCCGAGGAAGGGGCTCTACTGGTGGTCCCAGGAGCTGGCGGACCTCAGTGCGGCGTGCATTCGTGCCCGGAGGTCCTACAACCGCAGTCGGCGGCGCAACCGCGATGGGGAGCGGGAGGGCCAGCTGTACGAGGCGTACCGCACTTCGCGAGCCGCGTTCAAGTTGCCCATCTGCCGCGCCAAAACTGAGAAAAGGCAGGAGATGCTGGATGGTCTCAACCGTGACCCCTGGGGTCGCCCGTACCGTGCGGCGCTGAACAAGCTCCGCACTCAGGGCCCCCCCCTCACGCAGACCCTTCAGCCCAACCTCCTCACCGAGGTGGTCGAGGGCCTATTCCCACGACGGGCGGAGCACACGCCCCCGGTCATGGCATCGCCAGGTAGCGACCGGGAGGCCAACCTCAGTGTACCGCCCGTCACTGCGTCGGAAATGGGGGCGGCTGTTTCGCGGATTCGTTCGAAGAACACCGCCCCCGGCCCGGACGGGATACCCGCCCGGGTGCTTGCCCTGGCTCTGGACCACCTGGAGCCCCGCCTCAGGGGACTGTTCAACGCGTGCCTGGCGTCCGGACGGTTCCCTGACTGCTGGAAGGAGGGGAGGCTGGTACTCCTGCCGAAGCCGAGGCGAACGCCGGATTCGGTCGGGGCCTTCAGGCCCATCGTGCTGCTGGACGAGGCGGGTAAGCTGCTGGAGAGAATCCTCGCTGCCCGCATTGTCCAGCACCTGCGCGACGTCGGACCCGACTTGTCGGATGCCCAGTTCGGCTTTCGGGCTGGTCGTTCGACGGTCGGCGCGATTATGCACCTGAGGGCCGCGTCCGCGGCGGTCGTCGCTGGCGGTGGAGTGCTGTTGGCGGTGTCGCTCGACATCGCCAACGCATTCAATAGTCTGCCATTCAGCTGCATCAGGGAGGCGCTCCAGTATCACGGGGTGCCTGCATACCTGAGGCGGCTGGTGGCGGACTATCTTGAGGGCCGCAGCGTTCTCTATGAGAGCCGCATAGGGGACGTTGTGAGGAGACCCATGTCGTGCGGTGTCCCGCAGGGTTCGGTTCTAGGGCCGCTCCTGTGGGACATCGGTTACGACTGGGTGCTACGATGTCGGCTCGCCCCTGGGCTGGTGGTCATCTGCTATGCGGATGACACGCTGGTCGTGGCCCGGGGCGGAAACTTCGAGGAAGCGGCGTTCCTGGCCACCTTAGGGACCTCGGAGGTGGTCAGGAGGATCGGGGCGCTGGGGCTTAGGGTGGCCCTGGACAAGTCGGAGGCCCTACTTTTCCATGGGCTCCGACGTCGGCCACCTGCTGGCGCCTCAATCACGGTGGACGGGGTCTAAATTGGGGTGAAGGCCCAGATCAAGTATCTGGGCCTGGTGCTGGATGGGCGGTGGCGCTTTCGCGAGCACTTCCGCCAACTGTCCCCGAGGCTAGTCGGCGCAGCGTCCGCCCTTGCACGGCTTCTGCCGAATATGGGCGGACCCAACAATGCGTGCCGACGGCTTTATGCGGGGGTAGTCCGGTCGATGGCGCTGTACGGTGCACCTGTGTGGGCGGAGTGTCTGGACGTGCCGAACAGGGCTCTTCTGTGGAGACCACAAAGAGTCGTCGCGTCCAGGCTCATACGTGGATACCGCACGGTGTCGACGGAAGCGGCCTGCGCGTTGGCCGGAACCCCCCCGTGGGACTTGGAGGCGGAGGTGCTCGCCAAAGTGTATCGGCGGACGTCGCAAGAGCGAGAGGTGGGTGGTCGTCCCCCACCCAGGGAGGTAGCCAGGTGGCATGGCGATGCTCGCCGAGCTGCCATGGCCAGATGGAGGACACGGCTGGAAGTGCCCCGAGCCGGTCTCTGGACCGTAGGGGCGCTCCAGCCTGTGCTGGAGGAGTGGGCGGGGCGACGGCACGGAGTCCTTACCTTCCGACTGGTGCAGGTGCTGTCGGGGCACGGTTGCTTCGGCAGATATCTGCACATAGTTGCAAGGAGGGAAGCGACTCCGGGCTGTCACCATTGTGGCTGCGATGAGGACACGGCGCAGCACACGCTCGAGTCGTGCCCGGCTTGGGGCGGGCAGCGCCGTGATCTCGTCGCGGCAATAGGGGGGGACCTCTCACTGCCGAGCGTCGTTAGAGCGATGCTTGGCAGCGACAGGAATTGGGCCGCGGTCGCTGCCTTCTGCGACGAGGTCATCTCGCGGAAGGAAGCGGCGGAAAGGGCCAGGGAGGCTGATCCTTCCGCAAACCCGAACCGCCGCCAGCGACTGGGGCGGCGCAGGCGTGAGTATTTGCGCCTAATGCCGCCCTAGCTGAGGCTGCGGGTGGTTGGACCGGGGAACGTCCGCCACCCGCAAGGCCTCCCGCGAAGGTGCGATGCTCCATGTGTGGGTGTGTCGCTCAGTAGAGGGTACCCGAAAGGGTAAGCCGCCGGCGGACCACCGAAGGAATGTAACATAGTTCTAAATATAACTTAGCTCTTTGATAAATATGCCGAGAGTACTTAGATATCTCATTAGTAAAGTCCTAGGCGAGGTTTCACTTCAAATATTTTGGTCGTAATTTATGAGATATTGAGTTTATATTTTTATAATTAAATGTTTAGGATATTTTCATAATAGTAAAAATATATTTCCCTTCGGCGATTTTGTACTCAAAAATTTGTGTATTTGAAGTAAAATTTATGAAATACAATTTCACCAATTTAGAGTAAGACTAATTTGAAAAATAGAGACCCATTTATAATTAGAAAAAGCCTTAATACATCCAACATCACAGGAAAATATATATAGCCTAGTACGCATATTGTACTTGTGTTAATGTAGAATACAAGATTGCCATGAACACGAACCACTAAATAGTAGCTTCCAGCTACCACCTACCGTAATATGAATGCATCTTCATTTGACGCATATATAATAATCTGTTTAAAATACATCTCATAGAAGACCACCATTTTTCCGGGAGAAAAAGCCGTTTCTGTACTCCCAACTATACTTACTTCATCCATCAGCCTTTTGACGTCCACTGCTGGACATAGGCCTCCCCAAATTGGGGGTATAGTGCCGTAATCGCCACGCTTGGCAGGCGGGTTGGCGATCGCAGTGGATGTTGTTAATACTCGAGGGAGTGCTGCTGCCCACTCCCCGCGGTATTCCCTCAGTCAGCTCTTACGACTCCCATGGGTGGAGAGGGGTAGGACAATTCTAAAGCCGGCCCCACACGGCCAATTATTACTTTCATATTGGAAATTGCATGATGATCGGTTAAGTAATTACAACGTCAAGGAGACAAATATCTTCACTTTCTCATTTATAACATTAGTAATGTTTATAATGTAGTTTGCATAGTCGACTGGATACGCAGAACCTAGTGTTGTGGCGCAAATTGGAAGAAGTTTTTCAGTAGTAGTTGCCATGCTACTAATTGATTGATTGATGGCAATGTCTTCCTCTAACTAGGTAATATTTGCGTATAGGCGAGTGTTTCGACCAGGCGAAGCATTTATCAGTCGGTCAATTAATTTACTTCCTATCCTTAATTGATTCGTTCCGGATTTCTAACTATCCAATCTATTTCTTAGAAAATAATATACGAAAACTTTCATATGTATAGTTATCACTCCCTAAAGAGTCGTGTTATTCTCATAGTAGATATTTTACTTAATATTCTGAGTTCTGCGTAAACTTCTTGTAAACTAAAGTATGAGGACCTATAAATACTTTCTGATATTTACGCGAATGTTACACATTTTGAAATAAAACTTCGTTTACGGAATCTATCGCGTTTACTTGATTTTACTACTATCCCGACGTTTCGAATACTTTACAGCATTCATGATCACGGGTGGACTTAGATGATAGACGTCCAAGGCTGCTCCACCCGTGATCATGAATGCTGTAAAGTATTCGAAACGTCGGGATAGTAGTAAAATCAAGTAAACGCGATAGATTCCGTAAACGTAGTTTTATTTCAAAATATGAGGATCTATTTACTATAAAGGAAATTGTAAATGCTGTATATCAAATTTGGGCGTCGCAAAAAATTCTCTGTCAAAGTACACTAAACTTTACACGGCAAATCAGACGCAAAATTAATATCTCTGCCCCTCGTTAATTTCCAGCGCGCAATATTGGATTTTTACAGAAAGTAGCTCAATTGAAACTGTAAGTATACTCTGTTTATGAATAGCGAATACTATTTATATGTATTTTACTACTTTTTCTCGCAAAATTACAATTTTAATAAGAAGGTATAGAATGTTTTTGTAGTTCATGTAGTTGTAAGCCAAGCCTAAAACAAAGTATACTTCATTTTTATCCCGTAAGCTCCTTTAATTAATCTTATAAGAAATGAGACTAATTCATTAGCGTTCTCTGCACCCTACGAATTGGATGTAAGCCTTTGAGCTTCTAGACAAAACTCGAGGTCGGCGCCCGAATATTGGATTCAGGAACTTTGTTTTTATATATGGTATCTAAAGTAAAAATGATTCAATTGTTGTGTTTGTAATATTTCTAATAATTAAACTTGTTAGGCTATAAGCCCTAATTACTGAACCAATTATTATAAACTGCCTCTGTTGTGCAGCGGTAGTGTAAGCGACTGCTGATCATGAGGTCTCGGGTTCGATCCCCGGGTCGGACAGTGTTATTGAGATTTTTCATAAAAAAAAAGGAAAAATTCTCAGTAGCAACCCGGAGTTTGGAAATGTGCCCGGTAGACGTCAATAGGCTCGCCTCCTATTACGTGGGACTTAAACATAGCTGGCGAGTCGTGGGTGTGTAATGCACCTCTGCCTGGGGTAGGCAGAGGTGCGGTTCGGAGAATACAGGCGTGATGCTATGTGTATGTAATTGTTATAAAATTTTGTGTAGAAAAAGTCTGGAATCCATAGAAGGATATAGACTACTTTCTATCCCGGATAAATGAATAGCTTCTTTTATACAGTTATATATACGGCAGAGTGCAGCAGAGTATCTTTCTATATTTAGGTTACTTTAATGGGAAATAATTTCTTTCAACATCTGTGAAGGAATGGTTCGTATTAATCATAATTCATCTTGTTCATTTTAATTAAAATACCGTGCTTTGTAACCTGATAGGGATATTTATTTCACAGAAGATATTAAAATTTTCTGTCTCTACTGGCAATCTGTGCTAATAAGATTAACTAATAATTCTTTATATTAATGGTAATTAATCCCTCGTAATATTTCTTTTTTCGGGCGTCGTCGTGAACTGGATGTTGTTTTTGGATAAACACAATGGAATATTTTAGCCCTGTAAAGAATTCCTGTGCGAGTTGTGTGAAGTCTATGGACCAATGTTTAAAGTTCACGTATTCAAAGTTGCGGGCAGAAACTAGTATATCATAAGAAAACTTTGTCGCCAACATTCAATTAGACATAAATATGTTAAATTATCAAATAAATAAATATTTGCCGTATGGGGCTGGCTTTAGAATAGTCCCACCCTTCTCAACCCATGGGAGTCTTAAAAGCCGACAGAGGGAATACTAAGGGAGTGGGCAGCAGCACTCCCTCGAGTATTAACAACATCCACTGCGATCGCCAACCCGCCTGCCAAGCGTGGCGATTACGGCACTATCCCCTATATGAGCGAAACACACATGTTGTGACGTTCTCTTTTTAATCATAAAATTAGTCTTATAAAAGCTATTACAGAAAAATTTATAGATGTTAGTTTACATTATATCGCAAAAAAAAAATAACAGAAAAACTGAAATCTAATTCAAAAAGACAACTCTACAATAAGCTTCATTTATTTCAAGGAAATTCATTTACTTACTACTATATTGTCAATGTTTATTATGACGCCATTCATCTAGACTAGAATAGATCTGGGTACTACTAATAATATTAGAATTACTATATTGGGAATAAAAACTAAAATTTATATTTTATTTATATATAAATAAATATTCTACCTAAAAGCATATTAATACGATCAGATAAAAGTATAAATATGAGTTTGGAACACATTTATAAATTAAACAAATTTAATAAACTAAGTAAATGTTCATACATGAAAATTATAAAAAAATATTCGTCTCCACTCCGTCCTTGTGCTGCCCGCAAATTTCGGTCGTAAAATTTTATTGCTTTTTGCTTAATGCTTTGTAAATACAACTTTAAACCATACGAGTAAGGTTGAATTTTGGAAAGAATATATTTATATCATAACTATAACTACTTATGTACAACTGGCGACAGTTTTTGACGTTCTTTTATTCGAAACTGTGCATCTATGATTTTATAAATCAATGGCACCACACATAAGTTTTGCGAGCGAAGTTAATTTCTGGTAAATTTAATCTAAGCTTCACAAATTGGATCGTATTTAATTTAACTCCATAATGAATTGGACAGTAATTACCCTCTTTATAATCTCGATCGTGTGGTCGGTTTTGCATGATATTCAATTTATAGATATTCGTTATTTGTAAAAGGTTGGTAATTTACTAGAATATAAAGTGCATAAATGTTAGACAGAAAACGATAGACATAGGGTTTTAAGCTGTTTAACCTGGATTATCCATTTCTATCTATTATATGTAGGTATGTATTTACAAAAAAAGTAATTATGTATTATATCCATAATCTGGTACCCCATAGCACCAGCGTTAAGCTTAGTTTGGGACCAGAGGACTTTGTGTAAAAATGTCCGTGAATATTTATTTATTTTGCACGCCTCATAAGCGAAGCGTTGAGGTGTGTTCTACTCCCGGTTTACACGGTACAACTGATTTTTCAAACTTAAAATGTCTCTATTTATCATATATTGCACTTGCAAAATAATATCTATACAAACATATAAAGAACAAACACTATTTTTAACACTCATGATATTTTTGATGCCATTTTTGTTATTTAAACAAGTTAAAAAACTGTTAGAAAAAAATCTGGCTTGGACGTCCGTGAGTTGTAGGTAATGTATGTTAACACGATAACGACCAAAATACTTTACTAATCGAGTCTTTTTTTTTCGTTTACGAATTATTATGACTAGGAATAGAGCCCTATTACTTTTCAAATTCTGATTCGATGTTGTTTAATTGTTATTAAATAAACAAAAAAATATTGAATATTTACGGCATTTACGCTCGACGCGACACTAAAACCAGCGCCTTTCATTAGAACTACCTTTTTACAGACGCATCGCATAGCCAATAGCCACCGATGGTTTTACTATCGTCAACAGAACGCCGTTCGCCCGGCCGGTACATTGTATTTTGTTAAAAGAAAGTTCTTACCTTTGCTTGACGAACTGATGATACTTGTCAAGTATAATAACTATTTTATCCATAACAATAATTACAAACACTAAACACACGTAAATAATAACACACCAACGTTATAAAACACCAAAAAAACATATTTTACATTCCACAATTTTTTTTGTTGCGTGACCTTGGCGTCACGGTGTTTTCACTTACAACAAAGTATAAAAGTATAAGGCAACCAAGTCAGGAAGATAATGGTTTAGAGATTTCTTGTTGAACTCATTGACTTTTAAATAAGTCGTATAATATTGTCCAAAGTTGCAATTTTCTATTGATAGATATCGCTGTTTCAAAGTAAAATAGATATTAACAAATGCAGCCCTAGATGTCGCTAGTGGCAATTTTAGACGTCGATATCATTGTATTCAGTTGCTGTTGTATATATAAAGCCAAGGAAACTAACGATGTCTATTTGTTTTCATAAATTGTTTTTGCTTACAGTTTAATAAATTATTCAATTTTATATGTTTATACACATGCACTTATGCAGGTATATATGTAAATTCATGGATTGTTGTTCTTACTAATTGCCAGATGGCGCCTTGCAAAATGACTGAGAGGTAGACCAATATAGAAGTACTTCTTAAAATTAGCGCTAGATGGCGTATAAGACATGAAAGCCACATTAGTACCTACTTTTTGAAATTAGCGCTATCTATGTGATTTATTGAAAACTACTTAGTAAGACCAATACATTATTAGTTACTTATCAAATAATCAATTTTATTGTGAAAAATAAAGATTATGAGGCGTGCAGTTTTGTATTTTCCAAATTTTGTGTATATTTAGTTACCGTCTCATTTAAATTTCACATAAATTAATAATAATTCAAATTCAAATTCAAAAATATCTTTATTTCATAGGCCTATTAAGTAGCACTTAAAATCGTCAATAATACACTAATAATTAAAATAATTAACACGAGCGCCTGAGGCGAGTGCAACCGCAATAACAAAGTGGCGATTGCAATCGCCACAAGCGGCCGGATTCCGTAGTAAAGCCTTTCATGAGAAGAACCCGGCAAGAAACTCATGGGCCACTTTTTTTAAATTGCCAATTTATTACAATTTAATATAATCTTTATAACTAAAATTACATTATATCTTATAAAACAATTTTGAAAATTAATGAATGAGGAGCAGCTCAAGCCCATTTAGTTTTATCCTCAAGATAATCCGAAACAGTGTAATAACCTTGATTACAAAGTCTAATTTTTACGGCTTTCTTAAACTTATTTAGTGGCATGTTTCGGACATTTTCAGGAATTTTATTGTAGAAGCATATACATTGCCCCATTAGATTGAAGAAGTCACTCAAAACGAAAAAAAGAATGTGATATGGAGATGGATTATGGTCCTCAATGTCACGATAGAACAGTTGGCAGAAAACCTCTGAATGGTATTCGGAAGCCCCCATGGCATTTTTTGTCACTTCTTCCCAGATTCTGTTCATGGTCATACAACCAATGAAATTAATAAAAAATACTGATGAAATATAAAAAAAACATACAAAGACTTAATAAAAAAAAAAACTAGGCAGTGGAAGGCCGCTTTATGATAAGTGAGAATCAGTTGTCTCCCTCTGGTCTAGACCTCTGGAAAACTTATTATTTTTATGTATCTTCCTTACATACTACTCTGTCAAGAAAGTTCCGGGAAAAGATCAATAATACACAAAATTTTTGTTATTCATCCAAATTTATTTTTTATGGAAACGAATTGAGGTCAGTTCTCGCCGTGAATTCTCCTTTATGTCTTCTACCGATTGAAAACGGGTGCCACGAAGTAGTAATTTGAGTTTAGGAAAAAGAAAGAAGTCGGCTGGAGCCATATCTGGTAAATATGGTGGTTGCTCGATGGTATATGTTGAGTGTTTGGACAAAAAATCATTCACAATGATGGCCTTGTGCGAAAGTGCATTATCGTGGTGCAAAATCCAAGAATTTTCTTTCCACTAATCTGACCTTTTTCGTCGAATTTGCTCTCTTAAACGTCGTATAACGCTCAAATAATATTCTTTATTTACCGTTTGACCTTCTGGCAAGAATTCCGAGTGCACAAAAACGCGATAGTCAAAGAAAACAGTCAACATGACTTTGACTTTTGATCGACTTTGGCGTGGTTTTTTCGGTTTCGGTTCAGTTCGAAGTCGCCACTCCGAAGCTTGTTTACTAGTTTGCATGTCAAACTCGTAAACCGACGTTTCGTCACCAGTAACAGTGCGTTTCATGAATGTTGGGTCGGAATTGACTCTTTCTAGCATGTCCTCAGCGACTCTCATGCGATTGAGTTTTTGGAGAAAATTCAGGTCTTTTGGGACTAGCCGAGCGGAAACATGTTTCATACCCAAGTGATTGTTTAAAATGGTACGGATCGACTCGTGAGACACAGAAAGTTCGGCGGCTATCTCTCTCAAAGTTGAATGAGGCTTTTCAGTCACTATTTCCTTCACTTTTGCAATGTTAACTTCAGTTGCAGACGTTGATGACCTACCAGAGCGAGACAAATCTTCTATCACATCTCGCCCGATTTTAAACGCTTTTTACTACTTATAAGCACGTGTTTTTGATAAAGTCGATTCACCGTAAACCTTCTGTAATATTATCATCATCAATTATATATCCAAATATGAAATTCCATTGGCGATGCAAAATTTAAGATAAACTATTTGTTCGATGCTTTTGTCCATTATGAAATTCGCAATACACACTAGATATGATATAACTAAAAACAGCACTATATTTAATATAAATAACAGATGCAACTCAAACTTCGCGCCAAAATGGATAACAGTTGTGCCAATCTAACAACAACAAAAAAGAAAACAAATATTTGAATTTGGAACCATAAACAAATCATCCATTCCCAATACTTTCTTGGCTGAATGTATTTATTCACACACACATACATATTTGCACTTATTCTCTTTTTTCTTCATTGAATAACAAGCTAAATATTCTCCTGAGTATGAAATACTTATTTTAGTGTAATTGGAACACGCTCAACAATTCTAAAAAAGCGTTTTAAATATTTAAAGGGTTTGCGTCATTATTAGGTGAAATCTTAATTGTAAAATTAAGTTTACCTGGTCGGTATAATGTATGAAAATACTTCCGACAGATGGCGCAGACGTCACCCAAAGACGTTAAGTATGATGTGTTATCGAAATTAGCAGTCAGGAGCAATTGTCAGGATGGCTGAATTGGTAAAGCATCTGGACGGAATCCAGAAGATGCAGGTTCAAATCCTGCTCCTGACTTATTTTCGATTTCACATTTTTCACTTTGTGTTTAATGTATAGTCTTAAGTTATTAATTTTGATCCTCTTTTTCTTAAAAAGGTGTCTATAGATAATCTATACAAATAATTAAAATTATCTGTTTGTAATATCAAACAGATTTTTTACTAAATGCATATGAAAGTATATACGTTATCGATAGCAAAATACCAATTTTAAAAGGTTTTATCTGTCTGTCTCTGTGTTTGTTTGTTCCGGCTGACTGACGGACGGCACTTTTATTGGTAGAAAGCTGATGAATGAATAGTAGAAAAGTAGCCTAAGATATGAGGCGTAACTTAGGCTACCTACTTTTCTACTATTTTTCTCAAATAAAGAAAATTAATTAGGATTCTGCACAAAAAAGATAATAACTAAATTGGTAAAATCGTTTGGGTAGCATGCCCAAATTAATTGTTTGATCTTAAATTAAAACTTGTAAATCAAAATTATTTATTTATACTTAAAGAAAAAATAGACGTCGCCGGACGTCTAGCAGATTTGAAAATATCGAAATTATTTTGTAGAAATAAAATGATCATAACTTGACAATGTACTCCTCAAGACGAATCAAACAAGTATAAACTTGATAGGGTTGCGTAGTTTCATTACAGAGTTACTGTGGTCACCTTCCAGCTCCATTATCAGACCATGGACATCATCTATGACTGAAGTTCTAGTCAGGACATTTCAAACGAACCCTAACTTGACGGGGTTGCGTCATTTCATTATAGAGTTACTGTAGCCACCTTTCAGCTCCATCATCAGCCCCTGGGTATCATTTAGACACAAAGCACTCGGCAAGACGAATCATACGAGCCCAAACTTGATGGGGTTGCGCCGTTGCATTATAGAGTTCCTATGTCCACCTTCCAGCTCCATCATCAGATCAGCTCCATGTCATCATAATATTGCATTTTCACGTGATATAGGTACACATGTGTGTAAAATTTCAGCTCATTCGGAAACCGGGAAGTGTGTCAAATTTAACTTGAAAGATTTGAACGGGATAAGTAGGTACAATAAAAGCGTCGCCACGCTAACAGCGGATTTTACCCTCCCTCCGCATTAGATGTTTCACATCAAAAACATATTATTTATATTATTCCTTTCTTCATTCACAGCTGGCCCATCGCAATAAGTAATTATACTAATAGGAACAGATATAGTGTTATCGTTAACACGTCACGTGACCAAAGCGTTCGGTGATAATGACGCGAGTTCATTGATTTATTATTTTTATATATCAATGCGCGAGTTCCATGATTTTTGTTCACCCAAAAAGTGCTCAACGCGCCTAAAGAAGTTTACACTTCAAACAATTATTAATAAAATGTTATACATATTATAAATCAGCCATGTAAATTTAGGGTGGTCGCTATTCCACATGTAATATTCGTAAATTAATTTGATAAAACTATAGACCGATTGTATAGTACATGAATTCATAACCCTCCCTAAGCCGACGAAACCGCATTTCTGCGAAACACATTATACTGGATCATTTAAACGTGACTCTTAAATCTTTACCGTAAAGTCTTTATTACTTTGTTTTACATTTTTAAACATAGATAACATTTTGCGGCGTTATCGGACAAGTTATTTAAACATAGTGTACAGAAGATTTTTAGTATTGAACTAAACGGCCAGTCAGAAACATTTGTTTCCAAACAGGCTTGTGTGGATCGATCTGTGTGACCTAGTGCTGAGTCTTGCTGAAAGTATCATTCTAAAGAAGAAGAAAGAAAACATATTTATTTGTGCCACAATTATACATTACAAGAGTACATACAAGATCAAAAATACTTAAGATAAAAAAAAGAAACATTAAATCTTGCTCAGCTTTTGCTGTTTTGTCGTATGACATCACAGTAAATAATAAGTGATGCTATGTTCAGTTGTACCTGCAATAGTGTATAATAACAGTGATGCCTATAACGATAGCTAATGTGAAATTCTTGGTTTTATAACTTCTTGATAGCTAACAAGCCATCAGTGAAGTTGGATAACGCGGAAGATGTACTCTGCTGTCTAAGCTCGGTCATTCTGATTGTTTAACAAACTAAATGCAATGTTGCTCAAGAGTAAAACTCGGCCAGATCTTTTACTATCACAAACAGAGGACGTTTCATTGTACCTATCAGTGGGCCAATCTGAAAATATTTAACTAATACGAAGTAGATGGAGAGTTTGCAATGAGCCCAACGCAATTTCTAGCATTGGGCTCCAAACCTACTTTGCGTAAAGCTAACGGGAATTCAATCCTCTTAATGCCCCACTCCATTTTAATATCACAAGAATATTTAATACAGATTCCAAATTCAATTGTAATATTTTTGTTTTTTTTTATATTGTAACATTATTTACGGCCAGACCATGTATACAAATCGGACGGACCAGAATATATATATATATATATAGCACATAGCACTTAGCACTATACCTGTATTCAAAATTATATCAATCTATTTATCTCATTTTAACTACAGGACATACGCCCTCCGAGCAAAGACGAGTGGTTCTTACAGACTGCATCAAACGGCTTCCTAAGCTTTGACCAAATCATCGGTCCACTGGTGGTGTGTGTCCACACGCTGACATTATAAGTATAAAGAGCACTAAGTGATCAGAGTGACGCTATAGGGAAATACATTCAAAAAGTCTCTCGTCTGTCTCTAAAAATTCACAGGATAAAATTCATCATAGACTTACACCTGTATCCCCTAAGGGATAGGCAGAAGTGTATTACACACTCACGGTTCGCTAACTATATTTAAGTTCTACGTAATAGGGGGCGAGCCTATTACCGATAAAATTAGTGTAATGTAATTAGGTACAATTTGTTATAAAAATATTTTTATAGGAAAAAGGAATACTTATTTAGCAAAATTTGATATAATTATAATAATGAATACCGACACTTACCTTCTTTCCTATATGTTTCGATTTACGATAAAAATAAAATATATGTCAAAGTTCCTGTGCCAAAAGATCTGAGAAGGTATTTGTAGATGTCAAACTATGCTCACTAAAACTCTACATTTTTTGATATTGCTGATATAATACGGCTAAAATTACTTATGCGCATTAATATTTTGTGTATAAAACAGGTTTTCCGTCAAATAAAATCAAACTATCTTTCTCTAAATATTTAAGTACCCTAACAAAGAATAACTTAGCCTCGGAATTACAAACTTCGTAACAATTTATAAAACTGTATTACTAGTTGACTGATCAATCAGTCTGTTTGACATACTTAAGTTTCAGTTCTCGCTCAAAATTACCGAACTTTGTCCCTCACAACAAAAGTAAACTTAATTACAGTTATAAATTGAACTTTACAGTCCCTTTATGGCTCCGGGTACGAATTATTAACCGAAATTATTTGTTTAACGTTCATTTTTAATACTAAAGTCTAAATACTGCTGTCGAATAAGCTTGGTTATGGTGCAGCAATAAATGGAAATTTAATAAAGTATTTCATGAAAATGTATTTCGAAAAAAAGAATACATGATGTAATGATATTCCTGTGGGCTTTAATAGTAACTATTAACTTCCATTCTAAGCTTAAAGTATATACAATAATTTTTTTATCTTATGTATATTTTAGAAAGAAGAAATTAACCTCTCTTTTACTATCGAAGATAAATGCACTAACCTTTGTTTCAGGTACATACATCATGTTCAACATAAGACAAGCTCAGACCAGTGCTATGAACTAGACAAACCAGTGGTGAAAGACATACAACTGATTGATGGATCTAGCGTTCCATGTGTCTTTCAATTTTGCGTAGATACGCGCATTTAGCATTGCAGCCGCGCTGCAGAGGCTCACCACCGAGTGATCATGAAACTTACTGATTTACTTAGACGACAAACCACAGCCGTAATACAGATGTGATATACAGAGTATTTTTTTAACCAGTGTGCAAATTTTGAGAAAATAAAAAAGCAAATTTTAAAAACACGTATTTTTTGAAATGTGTTCTATTACTGATATAGAACCACCAAAAAAATTTGCGCACTGGTTAAAAAATTACCCTGTATAATAGCAGTATGCAATGATAGCCTACCAGTAAAACCAAGTACTGAAAAGACTGTGGTATCCAATTCAAACCTTTCGAGAGGAGCGGCACAAAAGTGGGACAGTAAAAGGCTGTGGTGGAGGATAACAGTTGTTAATCTTGATGCTTTCCCATGGGTGTAAAAGTAATGACTTGATCAGCTACAAAATGAATTAAAACTGGGGATAGAATCTTTAACTGCCTCTATGGTGCAGCGGTAGTGTGTGTGACTGGTCTCGGGTTCGATCCCCGGGTCGGGTAGTGTTATTGAGCTTTTGCGTAAAAAGAAGAGTTCTCAGTGGCAGCCTGGAGTTTGGAAATATGCCCGGTAGACGGCAATAGACTCGCCGCCTATTACGTGGGACTTAAACATAGCTGGCGAACCGTGGGTGTGTGGGTGTGTAACCTAATACACCTCTATCTACCCCTTTGGGGATACAGGCGTGATGCTATGTTTAAATTTTAAATGTCTAAACTTACCGTTAGGTAGGTTTTCTCGTGACTGCGTTTTGTTAGAAAAGACTTGCTTCTCCTCCACTTTCAATTATTCGTAGTTTCCAGCTTCTCTCTTCTAGTCCAACACAGTTTTTTTTCCATTGCTTATCCCTTACTTTAGAGTTGGTTATGAGTGAATGATGTCTCTGGTATTCTTATTGTTTATGGGCATACAGCCTTATAGTAGCGCTTACCAGCACCTGGAAATGTTATGACATATTATTTTATTTGACTATTTCAGTTTTTTAATTGTTAGAAATGTGAGCCTATCACTGAAGTAATGAAATACAGTTCTAGTGGTTCGCCAACAAAATGGTATATGGCGGGCTACTTTAGTGGATGAAAGCCCCACACTACCCTGCTCGTTACCCTGAATGACAGAGTGTATTTATAGGATTTTTTCCCCGATGTAACAAAAAAGAAGGTCAGCCTTGGCATAATTATGTAACACCAGAAACTAGGGTATATTAAGTGTGCTCTTGCCTCTAAAACCAATCTTCGCTGGACGACCTAATTTTATCTTAAGACGAGTCGTAGGGTGTCGCAAGCGAAAATGAAATAATTAATTAAAATTAAGTATTTTTATACTTTTAAACATGGATGGTTGATTGAAGCATTTTTTCACCACTCGTTACTGTCTCACTATGGGGAACGGGTCTTTTTGCAGAGTGCGAAT
This sequence comes from Leucoma salicis, assembly GCA_948253155.1. Taxonomy (NCBI): domain Eukaryota; kingdom Metazoa; phylum Arthropoda; class Insecta; order Lepidoptera; family Erebidae; genus Leucoma; species Leucoma salicis. The sequence goes on along the minus strand of OX411822.1, from coordinate 8,121,271 downwards.
GATTTAGATTTAGACGACACTCTACCAAGCTGGCCCAGTGTGGGTTGGCAGACATAAGCAGTTGGAAAAACCTCTACAACATACAGGATACATCACAATGTTTTCCTTCACCCAGTAGTGATATTAATACACCCATAATTATGAAAATACAGTATTGTATGCCTTGCAAGGATCCTGAGGATTAAACCCATTTAAACTTGGGCCCAAAACTCTAATAATGTTAGTGACCTCGATATGATTTTATGGTGGCCAGTCGTGCCAGAAGATGCCTGCATCGAAAAAAATACTAAAAGGAAAAATAAAAAAAGTCACAAATAATATAAGAAATCAATTCTCGAGCAGGATAATCCTTCGTATGATCCACAAATGAGTGTTCTGAGTCTGGGTGTACATTGTGTTCATGAAGTTGTATGTTTGTATGTATTCCTTCGCGATACAGGCATAATTAATTCCCTAGGGCAGTAAAGTATACCCACAGAAGGAATGTAACATAGTTCCAGTGGCCCGTCAATAAAGACGGAGAGACGGCACACGGCGGCTTTCTTTAGTGGGTGCAGGCCCTTCACTACCCTGTTCGTTGCCCCGAACGACGGGCTGTGCAGTTAGGAACATTTCTTCCCGCCTAAACGAAAAAAAAGGACAGTAAAGTATAACGGGAAGTGTCGTTAATTATCATAAAGATGGACGTTTAACGTTAGTGTAGCGGCCCGAGCATAATACGTATAAGACATGGACGTGGACTAGACAGCTGTCAATGTTAGGTACTATGTATTTTTAGCTCAAAATCGATACAAAAATTTATTAAACTGATGAATTTAAGTACCTAGTTCATTGTTCACATGGAAGTCATTTGAAGCAGTTACCAGAAAGTTGTTGTAAAGGAAAGGCAAAATGCGTCAAAACTTTATCGCTCATAAAACAAAACGCAAATCAGACGTGTTCCACATAATGATGTTATTTAAATTGTTATTTGGCAATTACTATAAGTTGAGTGATTCGTCGATAATTTGTTTCTTAGTACGATGTTACTGTGCTGCAATAATTGCATTGAACTGTGGACTGTGTTATTATCTTAATATAAATATTATTTACTTTAATATACCCGCATTCTCTTACAATTTATTACTATTTACGGAAGGAATCATAAGCCTCATCTTATCATATATAACAAGCAATGCGTATGTCACAAAGTTTTATAAGAAAAGAATAACAAATCATTATTTTACACCAACAATATTTGTCGTTGTCTTAATTGCACACTTAATTAATACATTTTATAAAAATCTGGGGGGATTATATAAATTTCTTCACGCTCTCACGTATTTACCACTAATTATCGGGCGTCTATCAGTGATATATGTGATGGATGAGTACCGAAGCGGTGTATCCAATCTTAAAAAATGTTTGAATAAGAGTTTGGCGAAAACCGATATGCCCGACTACAAAAAGACAATTCACATTAATACTTTTCTTACTAATTACATGGAACTATTTAAGTTGTTTTATTCAATTGCAAAAATAATTAAAGTAAAGGTAAGTAAAGATATTTTAGTAAGATTCATAATAAAATAGACTATTTCATGTTAAAGGTAGTTAAAAATTTCACCTCGTTATACTCGAAAAAAGACCCGTTTATGTTACTTTCAATATGTGTACAATTCGCGAATCTTTAAAGTTACTATTATAATGAGAGAGCGGCCGTGATCATAGGGGTGTTAGATTAGGTATGGTATATACGAGATACGGGATATATGGGACGCAGGCTCGAATTATGGTCGCAGTAAAACTCTCTCTTTCCACTTTCACAAATAATTTGTTCTTCAAAGATTATGCGATATTTTAAATATGTATACGGTTTCTTTATAGATCTATATCAGTACCTACGTACTGATTACTTCAGTGATGTTTTTGTATATTCATGTGGCTGGATCTCTCATGCTCACTTGAAGGTGCCTGCCTCTGGCAGCGTCGTGGTTTGTGTCATCTCCTTGTCCCTAATATGGCGAGGGAGGTGATGGCTGGCTCATGCGTCATACCCGTGAACGGGGGCTACTAGTGACTGATTGATCTCGCTGTTGTCGGGCGTGAATTATATCGTTGCGGTGATCAATGCCTATTTTACTACCTACATTCATTTCCTTAATTATTTTAATACCTACCATATTCTAGTCGTAGAAGCCCTTGTTAATTATGACGTATACTTTAATAAATTAGTAGTATGTGATATATGGCAGGTCATCTTGGATGCAGATTTTTTTCATGTCCTTTTATTTATAAGAATTATATTAAACTTAAATAAATTGGCGAATCAATAAAGTAACCCATGAGTTTCTTGCCGGGTTATTCTGATGAAAGTCTTACTGCGAAATCCGGCCGCTTTTGACGATTGCAATCGCCACTTTGCTGTTGCGGATTTACTTGCCTTTAGACTTAAGACATTTCTTTAGGAAACCGCTATATATAATACTATCTATATGTAGAAACCTTATGTCTTGCAATTGACGACTAACGGCTGACGAATGGATTTATAGATTCCATTAGCTGGCTGTGATTAATATTTAAAGTATACTGTTAAAATTAACTTCTACTATTCTCTTGACCATGATAATTATTTTTAGGTGTTTCTGAGTACCATATTTGATTTTTTGAAGATAATGGTCGTAGTTGCTTCTGTATTAGATCAGCGTATAGTAAGTATTATTTTATTTTACTTTAATGACCCCTTGTCCTCACTGATAGACTGAATAAATACTTCAGTGCATTTGAGATGCTTAGCCTGGAGATGCAGGTTCAAATACTACTCGTGACTGTTATTTACGATTTCACATTTTCACACTTTGTGTTCATTTAAACTAAATAAAGCTGAACAATTTGTTTGCTTGTTTTTTGTTTAAGGCTTATACTTGCAACTGTCAGTCATAATTAAAAAAAAACTATTTTGGCATGTGTTAGCCAAATTCTTGGGAGAGGCTAAAATTGAATGGCTGAACCGAACAAAATTAAAATAAAATAAAAAGTAATATAACTCACAAAAAAATACAATAATGCCATTATTTGTAGCATTTATGCCAAATCAAAAAAAATTGTAAATAGTAAATGATACCTCTTCAATTAAAATATGGGACTATAGCATAGTGGCTATCTATTAGTAGTGCCGTGTGGGGCCGGCTTTAGAATTGTCCCACCCCTCTCCACCCATGGGAGTCGTAAGAGCCGACTGAGGGAATATCAGGGGAGTGGGCAGCAGCACCCCTTCGAGTATTAACAACATCCACTGCGATCGCCAACCCACCTGCCAAGCGTGGCGATTACGGCACTATCCCCCATACTTGGGGAGGCCTATGTCCAGCAGTGGACGTTAAAAGGCTGATGGATGGATTAGTATAAAATGTATTGTACTTCTAAATGTCTTACCTTTTCCCAGAAACGAGACACTGCAGCATGGAGCTCGGAAGTTATTTATTACGCAATAATTACGCTTATACCAGCTATTTTATTGGAGTTTGTATTTAATGACTTGGAAGAAGTCAAAGTAACTTTGGCCGGTCACTTGCTGATATATAAAGGTGATCTTATAGTCTAAACCTACACAAATAATTAAATCATTTGACTTTCACTCGCAACTGGTGTTTACACGCAATTTACTAAACTCTGTGGCACTAGTCAACTCTCAGAGTTTGAAATTTAACTTTTAGTAGCACTGGTTGTAGACCCTTGCTTGTCCCAGCATGAATGGGCCAGCTCAATCAGGGAAGCATCACCCTCCCACAAAAGATCAGCTTATGTATTTCGTATGTTAGGGATGCCGGGGCCCGAACGCCTTCCTTAACCTCTTCTTATTAATCTTCTTCTTCACCTTCTATCCTTTTCTTTGGAGTGATGCGTGAGGGGTGCCTTTGGTGTTGCTAGCGTCTCACCATCAATTGAGCCGTTGGCTTGTTTGACACCCACGAATTATAATACAGTGTAATATCCCTACGATAGACACAAAGCTTCCCTGCTTTTATGATTTGTTTTTAAATCTGCTGTATTATATTTCCAGATACAAGCTTACGGTTGAGCATCTACGACACAATACACTACATCGACGCATGCACGTCTAAGTATACAATATGGAACGAGTTCCCGATGGACATCAACCTCGTTCTGGGTTTTATTAGTCTATGTTCCTCCTACGTTATAGTACTGTTACAGTTTATATATTGAATATTTAAAAGAAAAAAAAGAAAATATATTTACTGTTGTTTTTGTTTATAGTTCTGATAGTTTCTGTAACAACATGAAATGAGCACTTTGGACGTGAAGCACTACAATAATGTATAGCAATAAATGTTTGAACTTAACGATGTGGTTATTTTGTAATTTTTTAATTTGCAAACATTTTCGTATTCCTTATATTTGTCCCGTATATCAAGTGGAATAGGTACTAATAGATTAAATAAAATAATGTTTATTGCCCGACTCATAAGCGAAGCGTTGAGGTGTGTATTATTCTCGCTACACGCAGAAAAACTTATTTTTCTAACTTAAAATGTCTCTATTTATCATATATTGCACTTGTAAAATAATATTACATATATATCACGAAAAACGCTATTTTTAACACTCATGATATTTTGGTGCCATTTTGATGTGAAACATCTAATGCGGAGGGAGGGTAAAATCGGCTGTTAGCGTGGCGACGCTTTTATTTTACTAGTCCCGTTCAAATCTTGCAAGTTAAATTTGACACACTTCCCGGTTTCACGGGACAACTCTGTCCCGTGACCACGGCTGCTGCAACGCAGTTGAAACGTCGGGTAAAAGGTAGTTAATAATTTCACCTATTTTATACGCGAAAAAAGACCCGTTTATGCTACTTTAAATAAATGTTTTCTTTATATCAAAATGTTAACATTGATTGTGAAAAATAAATTTACTATGCTATAGCTACCCATTATCTTAAAAACATGCCTAGTATGTAGATTCTCAAAAGGTATTATACATGCGCATTACTTTACAAGCAATATTAATAACACAAGCGAAGTAACATAGCAAGGTTTTGGTTTCAAGAAATGTTTTGAAATAAAACTACGTTTACGGATTTTATCGCGTTTACTTGATTTTCTACTATCTCGACGTTTAGAATACTTTACAGCATTCATGATCACGGGTAGACTTAGATAGTAGATGTCCAAGATTGATATGTTGTTTCAACGGTTTCATCTACCCACAGTATATGATTTTACAAAATTGTTGGTTTATTTATTTTAACCCCCTTAAACTTCTACCACAAACTACCAATTAAAATATTTTTAGTGACAAAATAACTACCAGTAAGAAGACAATCTTGATTATTAGTTTTTATTGTTAAATATGTTGATTTTGCCATAAGCTAAGACTAAAAAGCTACCACCGGATTGGAACGCAGCCTGACTGAGAAAGATCTGGCCAGAAAACTCAGTAGGCAACAACTGTTATGGATTATTAATTTTTTTACAGAATTACTGAAAGCTAATTATTATTATTTTTACGGCAAAAACTAATCACTACTGTGTGTTTTATCTACATAATAAGCGCTAACTGTGTCTTGCAATCTTGTGGTGTGCCTTCTTGTATTCTGTTTGGTGAGGCCTATCACAGGATTCCAGCTTGATGGTAAAACCCAGCTGTCTTCTCTATTGAAATTGGGATGTTTCTTTTCAATAGCCACACGTATCATTCTAGGGCGATATCGATGCTTTTTTGCGAGGATTTGAGGTTTACATAAATAATGAACAGACAGCTATAGCATAGTAGTATTTTTTCACACTCAATGTTAAAATTTTGAAATATAGAAAATAAAAACACTTGCAACAAGTGCTTTAAATGTAAAATTTATACTATTTTACATTAATTATGTCTAATATAGTATATAATAATTTTATTCTTATACAATAATACAAGTATCCAGGAGCCAGATACAAAAAACAGTACATTAAAATAAGTTACTTTGTTGAAATGGTGACCGAATGAATGAGCAAAGAAGGAAAATTTAAAAAGAATACAAAATTGTCTACCGTTTTCACACTGATGGCAATCCTAAAATAAAAAGTCGATTTTCTTGTAGCTTGACATCAGGGCTATTTCCGATTAACGGGTTATCCATTATTTACGACAGACCCTGTACATATATATATATACGTGCAAACCCGACTACGCTTATAATTTGTTTATATTGAAATACTTAATTACAGCAATATCTCAGGATCCCTCTCCAGGATACTTCTCCGGATATAAATATTGTTAATTTTGCTAAACTATTCTCACGCAGGTTAATTCTTTGTGTGATCCATAGGTGTACTGTGTCCGTATAATTGTTTGTTTGCAAAGTCTGCCGTGATACGTCGATAACTATCTAGTGCAGTGTGTTGTGCTTTGGAATAAAACAAAAATGTGTATGATACACTAATAAGTTACATCGAGAAGACAGTTCTTATTGTTAGGTACTGTATATTTATAGCTTAAAATCGATACAATAATATATTAACTATCAAATGAAGTAGATAGTTCAATATTCATATGGAAGTCAATTGAGAAGCAGTTACTACGAAGTGGTTATAAAAGAAACACAAAATGCGTCAAAACTTTATAGCTCGCAAAACAAAAGACAAATTAAACACATTCCAGATAATGATGTTTTGTAAATTGTTATTCGGCAACTACTATAAGTTGAGTGATTCATCGATAATTTGTTTCTTGGTACGATGTTACTGTGTTGCAATCATTGCATTGAACTGTGCACTGTGTTATTATCTGAATAGAAATCTTATTTACTTTAATATACCCGTATTATCGTACAATTTGTTACTATTTACAGAAGGAATCATAAGCCTAGTCTTATCATATATAACAAGCAATGCGTATGTCACGATGTTTTATAAGAAAAAAATAACAAATAATTATTTTACACCAACAATATTTGTCGTTGTCTTAATTGCACACTTAATAAATACATTTTATAAAAATCTGGGGGGATTACATAAATTTCTTCACGCTCTCACGTATTTACCACTAATTATCGGGCGTCTATCAGTGATATATGTGATGTATGAGTACCGAAGCGGTGTATCCAATCTTAAAAAATGTTTGAATAACAGTTTGGCGAAAACCGATATGCCCGACTACAAAAAGAAAATTCACATTAATACTTTTCTTACTAATTACATGGAACTCTTTAAGTGTTTTTATTCAGTTGCAAAAATAATGAAAGTAAAGGTGAGTAAATATTAATAAAATGAACCAATATCAAGAGATAAGGCAAAGATTACTTTTTTATTCTGATTAGAGTGAAGTCGTGATCATAGGGGTGTTAGAGTGGGTATTGTATATACAGGATACGGGAAATATGGGTCACAGGCTTGAATCCTGCTCGCAGTATAGCACTCTTTTTCCACTTTCATAAATAATTTGTTCTTTTAAATATTATGCGATATAAATATGTATTTAAAATATCGCAGGGGATAAAATAGCGAGGGGAGCAGAGTGTCAAATAAGCACTTGGAATGTAAGAGGTGATGTGGAAGGTAAGTTACACAAGCTGTTAACGGTCATGTTGAATAGACAGCTTGACGTGCTATGTGTAACAGAGCCAAACGAAAGGGCAGCGGCGCCTGTGATCTTCCTGGTGGCGGGACATCTCTGTTGTCCGGTGTACTGCAGAGCGGTTAGGCCAATATGGGAGTAAGGGTATTGCTGTCCGCTCGTTTGGCCTCAGGGGTGAAAGACAGTGAATTGTTTGACCCCAGAATTCTTTGGGACCGAATAAAACTAGGTGTCACCAAAGAACTCATGGTTGTAGCTTATGCTCTCGTAGCCTCTTCGGTGGCATCGGACCTAGAGAATTTCTAGGATAATGTTAGGGAAGTTCTGGATTTGGCATAAGCCAGTGAACGCGTGATGGTATACAGTGACTTGAATGGATGGGTGGACCGTGATGGTATACAGTGACTTGAATGGATGGTGGTGGGACCAAGCGTTCTGACATCAAGGACGTACTTGGTTCTTGGTATTTATGTATGGAGAGAAACCTTATTATGTCAAACATATTTTTTCAATATAAGGACATCCATATGTATACTTGGAGAAGGAATGAACAGATAAGTATGATAGATTTTATTCTGGTAGACAGTCCCCTCGAAGCTTCGAAGCAAAATACTGGACACAAGAGCCTACAGGGGCTCCTCTGCTGATAAGGACCACTATCTCGTTATTGCGAGATTTAGTGGTCTTTACAGAAAGTGGAGACACTGCCGAGAGCGTGTCCACTTCGGAGGGCTTAAAAAAATAAATATAGAAAAGTTGCAAAAAGAGAGTGTAAGAGCAAAATATGCAGAGGGTGTTCTTGAACGGCTGAGGGCAAGTCAGCCGGAATCGGACATAGAAGAATGCTGGAGAGTTTTGAAAGACAGTATGGTAGATACAGCGAAAGAATTATGTGGAAGCTCAAAGAAGCATAGGAAAGTAAAAGGTGATGCATGGTGGGATGCGGAAGTAGCAGCTTCCGTCGACAAAAATAAGAAAGCGTGGCTGGACTTCTTCTTTGAATCTGAGCGGCTGAACAGAAGAAAGAAAAAATTATATCGGCAATGTAAGAATGCCACAAAAGCCTTAGTGAAAGAGAAGCGTGACAATGCAAATATGATTGCAGAAGATAGGCTGCTTGTTCCAATGTTATTGTATGTTATGGAAGCGAGGTATGTTATATGGAAGCGAGAGTTGGGTATCCAAAAAGGAGCATGAGAGTAAAATCAAAGCGGTTGAAATCCGATCTCTGCGGAGAATCTGTGGAGTGAGGCTGACTGACCGCATTCGTAACGACGACGTAAGAGAGCGAGTAGGTATGAAAGAGAGTATTGGTGTAAAGAAACGAAAGGGAATGCTCTTATGGTTCGGACATGTGGAAAGAAAGCCGGACGTGCGACTGGTTAAGAAAATATACAATGCGAAAGTGGAAGGATGTAGGTACAGGGGGAGACCGAGACTCATCTACCTAGAAATCTATATCCAAATCTGATCTCAGAAGCTCTGTGCTGATTCCGTCTTCTCCCGGTACCTTTTTGTTCTTTAGTTGTTTGAGGGCCATTCTGATCTCGTACAGGCGGACGTCCGGGATATCTTCGGTAAAGTGCCTCTAGTCACTTATACTTTAATAAATTAGTAGTATGTGATATATAGCAGGTCATCTTGGATGCAGATTTTTTTCATGTCCTTTTATTTATAAGAATTATATTAAACTTTAATAAATTGGCGAAATAATAAAGTAACCTATGTGTTTCTTGTCGGGTTATTCTAATGAAAGGCTTAACTGTGGAATCCGGCCGCTTGTGGCGATTGCAATCGCCCCTTTGTTGTTGTGGATACACTTGCTTTTGTACTTTGCTATATAATTTTGGCCTGTGAAATAAAGATATTTAAGAATTCGAATTTCAATATAAGCCTCCGCTGCCATGCCAGCCCGGTTGCTTGCATTAGTAAGGATGACTTAATACATTTCTTCAGCAATCACTAAAAATGTAGTAGGCGTAGCAGTTTGGTAGAAACATCCTATACTATCTATATGTAAGTAACCTTACGTTGCCCAAATTGTAATCTTTCCAAGTGAAGAAAACTGATTCTATTCATTGGCCTATGTCTTGCATCTATTGCATTGGCCTATGTCTTGACTTACGGCTGATAAATGGATGGACAGATTCCATAAACAGGCGGTCAATAATATTTAAAGTATACTGTTGAAATTAACTTCTTCTATTTTCTTGACCATGATAATTATTTTTAGGTGTTTCTGAGTACCATATTCGATTTTTTGAAGATAATGGTCGTAGTTGCTTCTGTGTTAGATCAGCGTATAGTAAGTGTTCTTTTATTTATCATTTTACTTAAATGACCCCTTGTCCTCCTTGATAGACTGAATAAATACTTCAGTACATTTGAGATGCTTAGGCCTGGAGATGCAGGTTCAAATCCTACTCGTGACTGTTATTTACGATTTCACATTTTCACACTCTGTGTTCATTTAAACTAAATAAAGCTGAAGAATTTGTTTGGTTGTTTTTTTAATGCTAATAGTCAGAGCCTGTTGGTCGTAATTAAAAAAAACTATTTTGGCCAAATTTCTAAGAAAAGCTAAACATTTAAATAAAAAGGAATATAATTCACGTTAAAAAAAAACAATAATGATATTCGTAGCATAAATGCTACGAATAATTTCAGAGAAATTATTTGTAAATAATAAATGATAACTCGTCGATTAAAAGGCGGGAGAAACCGTGGGGCACAGCTATTAGTATATAATGTACACTTTTAAATATCTTACCTTTTCCCAGAAAAAAGACACTGCAGCATGGAGCTCGGAAGTTATTTATTACGCAATAATTACGCTTTTACCAGCTATTTTATTGGAGTTTGCATTTAATGACTTGGAAGAAGTCAAAGTAACTTTGGCGGGCCACTTGCTGATATATAAAGGTGATCTTATAGTCTAAACCTACATAAATAACTTAATGATTTTACTTTAACTCGCAACAGGTGTTTACACGCAATTTACGAAATTCTGTGGCACTAGTCAACTCTCAGAGTTTGAAATTTAACTTTTAATAGCACCGGTTGTAGACCCTTGCTTGTCCCAGCATGAATGGGCCAGCTCAATCAGGGAAGTATCACCCTCTCACAAAAGATCAGCTTGTGTATTTTGTTTGTTGAGTAAGGATGGCGGGGCCCGAACGCCTTCTCTATCCTTTTCTTATTATTCTTCTTCTTCACCCCTTATCCTTTTGTTTGGAGCAGCGATGCGTGAGGGGTGCCTTTGGTGTTGATAGCGTCTCACCATCAATTGGACCATAGGCTTGTTTGCCACCTGCATATCATAATAAAGTGTAGTATCCTATGATAGGCACGAAGATTTCCTGCTTTTATTTATCGTCTTACTTCTAAAAGTGTATAAGACTCCCTCTCAGTCTCAGTTCATTTAACTCGACACTTTTTAAAAAACCCCAAAAGAATCTTCCAGGTTTGAAATAAAGGTCAGTATCCCATAGAAGAAAAGGCAGGGGCGCGCGCGCGGCCGCAAAAAAATTTGGCGCTAGAAGTTTCTTTCCTACTCTTAAACTTCCAATGCTACATACTTCAATTTTGCCCGAAACAGTGTGTTTATTCTTTACGCTGTGCCCGATTTATGCCTAATTTATGCCCACAAAAACTGTATCAATAAGAAATAAATCCCAAATGTAAACGTCAACCAGTTGCGTCTATGAACTCGAACCGTACAGTAATAAAGTCGAGATTTCAACGCGAAGAGTGAATTATAATAAAGTTTGTGGAAAGTTCTCGTTTTATACCGTCAATGTTATTATAATAAATAGTGGATAGTATTTAAAACACTTAGTCTTAGTGCATAAAATAGTTATATATACTTCACAATAAACATGGATTTTTCAACAAAGGGTAAGACGTTTTTTTTTTAGTATTTTTTTAGTAGAAATGGTCCACCTGTTATCGGGCGCGTCCTCGCGTGGCCTTAGCGCCTGGCCAAATGCTGTCGGCCGGCACGTGTAAGACTCCCGGGAGTCTTATAAGTACACGTTCAGAAGTTATTTAGATAATCTATTAAATACGAGTATCAATAAGTTACATCTGTTGTATTATATTTCCAGATAAAAGCTTACGGTTGAGCATCTACGACACAATACACTACATCGACGCATGCACGTCTAAGTATACAATATGGAACGAGTTCCCGATGGACATCAACCTCGTTCTGGGTTTTATTAGTCTATGTTCCTCCTACGTTATAGTACTGTTACAGTTTAAATATTGAACATTTGAAAGAAGGAACTGCCTCGGTGATGTAGCGGTAGTGTATGCGACTGCTAATCATGAGGTCTCGGGTTCGATCCCCGGGTCGGGTAAAATGTTATTGAGCTTTTTCCTAATAAGAAATATTCTCAGTAGCAGCCCGGAATTTGGAAATGTGCCTGGTAGACGTCAATAGGCTCACCCCCTATTACGTGGGATTTAAACATAGCTGGCGTGTCGTGGGTGTGTAGTACACCTCTGCCTACCCCTTCGGGGAATACAGACGTGGTGCTTTGTTTTTTTTGAAAGAAGGAAAGAATAGTACATTGTTAAGCTAGGGATGAAAGCAACTTATTTAGTCCGTCGAACTATTGGAGCCCTCGCTACTACTATTTCGCTACTGCTACTCCGTCTTGGCACTAAATAAGTCTTTATCCCGAGGTAAACACTGTGCTTTTCATTACGAATACGAGGAAACTAAAAATAAAAATCATGAATTAGCTAAAGAAAACTTAGGACACTTTAAAAAAAATAATTTTGAATCGCCGTTTTCCCGCCGATTTTGTTTTTTTTTCTGTGGCCTGTCAGCTATTCAGCCATTATTTTTCATTTTAATCATTGAAAAAATATAAATCTTCGTTATTTAAAAGATATTTAGTTGCAACTATATTAAAATAAAGTCATATAACAAACAAATTCTTTAATAAATACTTAACTTTATGTTATTTCAATTTTACATCGCGCTGTAATTGACTGGCTGTACAAAAAATAGAACTGTTTTATTTTTTATAATTACTCAGCTGTCAGTTGAAAGTAATTTTCCCTAGGGCTGAAAAGTATTACTTTCAGCCCGCTCCTCAGGCAACTTTCAGAGTATGAGTAATGAAAAATTTATTTACTGTAGTTTTTGGTTATAGTTCTGATAGTTTCTATAGCAACATGAAATGAGCACTTTGGAATTGAAGCACTTCAATATGTATAGCAATAAATGTTTGAATTCAAGATTTTGTTATTTTTTTTTATTTGCAAACATTTTCGTTTCCTTATAATATATCAAGTGGAATAGGTACTAAAATATTTAGATACAATCATATTAAATTTTAAAACAGCATCCTGTGCTTGCAGTCTCGACATCGATAAACCCTGTCTTTATGACATTGAAATGAATACCAGTCAAAAAAAATACAAGCTAGTTAATGGGAAAAATATCTTATCAAAATAGTGATTCCTAGGTACCTACTTATGACATATTTACTATAGTTCGTTTTCTAGATATTGATCTACAGGCTTTAACGTAATCCCCGTTGGAAAATTTAGGGTAGATATGTAATCCTATAGGTGTTTTATATATGTAATTATAATTGAAATAAAATAAAATGGTAGCCAGTTACAGTTGACAATCAAAATTATTTATAAAACCGACACAAGCAAAAAATGTTATTAGCTCCTACATTTACAAGTACTTGTCGATCCATAAATAGATATAATTTATGCCGGCAGTCTTCGAAAAATTAAAAATAAGAAATCGGGAAAATTTCAAACGATGCCACCCGCCTTTCGCAAATGCCGCTTTAGTACCTATTCCTTTTATAAGCCGCCCCTTGCTCCTTAGTCTCCCGCGCAGATTTCTTTCGAGCGGACGTCTGTATTTTCACGTAATATCTACCGTGAGTGACTTGTGTTTTATGAGATGTCGTATTCAAACGAAGAGTATTTTAATACGTTGATGTGTCTTGGAAAATGTGACTGCAATTATGCAGAGGTGCGCAGAATTTACGAGGAACTCTTCAGTGTTCCACGGAACATTGTATTGCCATCAGCGATGGCATTTCAGCGTTTACATGTACGCATGTACAATACTGGCAGTGTGCACAGTCATGAACAACAGCGTATTGACGCAGAAAGGCCAAGACTGCATGACAATGTCGAAGAACAAATCTTAGATATGTTTGGGGAAGATCCCACGCGAAGCACGCGTTTAGTAGGACGCCAGCTCGGTGTAAACCATATGCGCGTTTGGCGAGCACTCAAAGATTATGGCCAGCACCCATATCACTATCTTCGAGTTCAGTCTCTACTTCCTACCGACTACGAGCCTATAATGAAGTACAGCAGATGGATCTTAGATAAAGTTCAAGAAGATAGAGATTTTTAGAACCACATACTGTTCACTGATGAGTGCTCCTTCGTTAAAACAGGAATCTTTAATGCACACAATGAACACGTATGGTCTACCATTAACCCTCATTGCATAAAACCCAGTCACTTCCAATATCGGTGGAAGATAAATGTTGGGGCGAGAATTATGGGTAATAAGGTTATCGGCCCTTATTTTCTAGAAAAGACCATGAGTGGTAGCAACTACCTTCGTTTCTTACGAAAAGAACTCAGTGAAGAACTTGATGAGTTAAATCTCGATCTTGTGCGTCGTATGTGGTTTCAACACGACGGCGCGCCACCGCACTTTTCCCGGACTGTGAGAAATTATTTAAATACAGAATATGGGGAAAGGTGGATTGGCCGTGGTGGACCAGTTAATTGGCCAGCACGGTCACCTGATCTCACTCCATTGGATTTTTTTCTCTGGGGAACCATCAAGCAATCTGTATTTAGAAAAGCATGCGATACCGAGGACAAAATGCGTTTACGGATAGTCTCGGCGTTTGACCAAATTAAATCCGATACATCAGTGCTACAACGTGTTTGTGAAAACGCTACAACGATACAACGTTGCACGCAGAATGTCAGAGGTAATAAATTGATTTAATTTTACAAATGTTAATTAATTTATATTTAATATGATTTTTTTTAATTGAATATTTCCCAAAATTACTTGTGCTGTTACATTTGGATATCGATAGCGATAATGTAGCTACGATATCAAACGTAGTTTAAATTACACGCTGTATAATCTCCAATAACATTTATTTATTTTTATTTAGCTTGATAGGTTAATTTTAATAAACACCGATGATGCAATAAAAAAATAAATTATTAATATGGCAGCACTAGTGTTGACAGTTTCAAAGTCAAAGTAAGCCGTAGACTAGACAGAGGATATAAACAATAGACACTATGCAGTGAGGAGATAGTAATAGTTGGACATATGATAACTGGAATAATTTTAGAAGATAACTATGATTATAACTTTGTACACTAAAAATGCACCACCTATTTTAGCCGAATTACTACAAAAGAAATTACAGTTATGCTTTTATTTTGCTTAAAATGTATTAGAACGTGTAATATTAGCGTATATAACGTGATTGATAAAAAAAAAGCTTGATAAAAATATTATATTTGGTACCTACCTACTTACCACTAAGGTGTATGATATCAACAGTTTTTCTACATATCGGGCAGTCCCAAGGGCTCGATAAGTTATCAATCGAAATTGTATTCCCACTTGGCCAGCCCAGCTACCAGTCATGCAATGGATGATAATTGCTTACTTCCCTTAGTAGCCTCATACGACACCCGTGGGAAGGAATGGGATGGTGACACTTGTATTCTTAGTCCGTTACCACACGGAAAGGTGTTTATAGCGATAACGTAGCTATGATATCAAACGGTTTGATATCATAGCTACGTTATCGCTATCAATATCCAAATGTAACTGCACAAGTAATTTTGGAAAATATTCAATTAAAAAAAAATTATATTAAATATTAATTCATTAATATTTGTAAAATTAAATCGATTTATTACCACTGACATTCTGCGTGCAGCGTTGCATACTTACACGCGCGGCTCCTTTGTGTTTGGGACGAAAGAGCGCCGCTAGTATTTCAGCGAACCAACTATGCCTACACTAAGGGTCATGACCTTGTCACGTGTAACTAGATTTTTAAATTTCATCACCTTACTAGACGTTTGTTTATAACTTTTAATTTGGTTCATCCGATAATACCACACACAATAATACTAATTTATTATCACATCAACTTGATGGTTACGGAGATGTTTTTCAATGTGTCCGCCTTGTAAGTCTACGCATTTTTCGCATCGTTTACGAATGTTTTCACAAACATGTAGCACTAATGTATCGGATTTAATTTGGTCAAACGCTGAAACTATCTGTAAACGCATTTCGTCCTCAGTATCGAATGTTTTTGTAAAAATACAGACTGCTTGATTGTTCCCCAGAGAAAAAAATCCAATAGAGTGAGATCAGGTGACCGCGCTGACCAATTAACTGGTCCACCACGGCTAATCCACCTTTCCCCATATTCTGTATTTAAATAGTCTCTCACAGTCCGGGAAAAGTGCGGTGGCGTGCCATCGTGTTGAAACCACATACGACGCACAAGATCGAGATTTAACTCATCAAGTTTTTCACTGAGTTCTTCTCGCAAGAAACGAAAGTAGTTGCTAACACTCATGGTTCTTTCTAGAAAATAAGGTCCGATAACCTTATTATCAATAATTCCCGCCCAAACATTTTATCTTCCATCGATGTTGGAAGTGACTGGGTTTTATGCAATGAGGGTATGGGTATGGTAGACCATACGTGTTCATTGTGTGCATCAAAGATTCCTGTTTTAACGAAGGAGCACTCATCAGTGAACAGTATGTGGTTCAAAAAATCTCTATCTTCTTGAACTTTATCTAAGATCCATCTGCTGTACTCCATTCTAGGCTCGTAGTCGCTAGGAAGTAGAGACTGAACTCGAAGATAGTGATATGGGTGCTTGCCATCATCTTTGAGTGCTCACCAAACGCGCATGTGGTTTACACCGAGCTGTCGTCCTACTGTACGAGTGCTTTACGTGGGATCTTCCCCAAATATATCCAAGATTTGTTCTTCGACATTGTCATGCAGTCTTGGCCTTCCTGCGTCAATACGCTATTGTTTATGACCGTGGACACTGCCAGTATTGTACATGCATACGTGTAAACGCTGAAATGCCATCGCTAACGGCAATGCAATATTCCGTGGAACACTGAAGTGTTCCTCGTAAATTCTGCGCGCCTCTGCATAATTGCAGTCACATTTTCCAAGACACATTAACATATTAAAATACTCTTCGATTGAATACGACATCTCGTAAAGCACAAGTCACTCACGGTATATATTACGTGAAAATACTGACGGCCGTTCGAAAGAAATCTGCACGGGAGGCTAAGGGGTAAGGGGCGGCTTATAAAAGGAATAGGTACAATAGCGGTGCGTGTGATATTTTTGATATCGTTTGATATTTTTTCCGATTTCTTATTTTTAATTTTTCGAAGAGTGCCGGCATAAATTATATCTATTTATGGATCGACAAGTACTTGTAAATAGAGGAGCTAATAACATTTTTTGCTTGTGTCGGTTTTATAAATAATTTTGATTGTCAACTGTAACTGGCTATATACCATTAAACACAAAGTGAAAAGTGTTTAATGTATAGTGCTAAGCATGTCAAATGCTAAAAATATATATAAAAATATCTAAAAAATGGCTATATACCATTTTATTTTATTTCAATTATAATTACATATATAAAACACCTATATTATTACGTAGCTATCCCTAAATTTTCCAATAGCGTTTATGTTATAGCCTGTATGCTTTAGCGTCAAGAAGTTATCGACCGAAAACGATCGTTATGCAGTAGTTATATATGTTGAGACTGCAGCCACTGATGTCCGCCACAAAGATCCGGGTGTGCCAAACTTAGGGTTTGGAAGGAATGTAATATAGTTCCAGTGCCTCGCCAATAAAGGCGGAGTGACGGCACACGGCGGGTTTCTTTAGTGGGTGCAGGCTCCACACTACCCTGGTCGTTGCCCCGAACGCTAGGGTGTGCGGTTACGAACATTTTTTCCCACCTTAACAAAAAAAAGGGTTTGCCAAGTTCAATCGCGATGTCAGTTGTTTGCCAAGTTCATAATTTCTTTCTCCGAGTGGTTACCTAAAGTATGGTGCACGGTGCAAACTACAAGTATCTGTAAACTGGATTAGAAACTCAATTTTCAGTTGAAATTATTATTGTATGTGTTTTACAATTAACTCCGCTCTTCTATGTCTGTCATCATATATTATTTTTTAATTACATGCTATTGAGACTGCGAGTCTGCTTCCGTAAATAATTTCTTTACTCAGATGAAAACATTGTATCTAATCACATAACTTGACGTCCGGAGGGACGACGACCCAATTAACACCCTGCTGTGCATCCTGCTCTCCGTCCATTAAGTGGATCGCCGTCATCACATTAGTTTATATATACCTACTTGCGAACCCGGCCACGTGTTGCTGTGGCACACTTATAATTTGTTTATTTTGGCATACTTAATTACAGCAATATCTCAAGTAGTCTCTCCAGAATACCTCTCCGGATACATATAAATATTGTTAAACTATTCTCACGCAGGTTAATTCTTTGTGTGATTTACAAATGGCTCCTCGGAATTTTGGTGTACTATGCGTCCGTGAAATTGTATGTTTGTAAAGTTCGACGTGATACGAGGATAATTCTCTAGTGCAGTGTTGTTCTATGAAACAAAACAAAAATGTGTAATACGAATCGAAGTTACATGGATTACATAATGTCAGGTACTGTGTATTTATAGCTCAAAATCGATACACCAATATATTAACTATCGAATTAAGTAGATAGTTCAATATTCATATGGAAGTCAATTGAGAAGCAGTTACTACAAAGTTGTTGTAAAAGAAACACAAAAATGCGTCAAAACTTTATTCCTCGCAAAACAAAAGACAAATCAAACAGATTCCAAATAATGATGTTTTGTAAATTGTTATTCGGCTACTACTATAAGTTGAGTGATTCGTCGATAATTTGTTTCTTAGGACGATGTTACTGTGCTGCAATCATTGCATTGAATTGTGCACTGTGTTACTATCAGAACAGACATATAATTACCACAAATATTCCCGCGTTATCGTACAATTTATTGGTATTTACGGAAGGATTCATAAGCCTCGTCTTATCATATATAACAAGCAATGCGTATGTCATGGTGTTTTCAAAGAAAAAAATAACCAATAGTTACTTTACACCAATTATATTTGGCGTTACCTTAATTGGTCACGTATTTAATGCATTTTATAAAAAAATGCCGGTATTGTATAAATTTAGTCATACTTATATGTATTTGCCACTACTTTTTGGGCGTTTATCAGTTATATATGTGATGTATGAGTACCGAAGCGGTATATACAACCTTAAAAAATGTTTGAATAACAGTTTGAAGAAGACTGATATGCCCGACTACAAAAAGACAATTCACATTAACATTTTTCTTAGTGGTTACATGAAACTATTTAAGTGTTTTTATCCGGCTGCAAAAGTAATTAAAGTAAAGGTTAGTAAAGATATTTTAGTAAGTTAATAATGCAATGGTCCAAATTAAAGAAGTCATGATCGGGGTGTCAGAGTATATTCTGCACGAAAATGGCGGAATAATTGCCCTAGTCAGATTTCTGGATGATGATAATATGAACATAGATTTTTGGATGAGTTTATTAGATTCCACCGTTATCACTACGGTTGCTTGCGTTAATGGGATGTGTATATGCATTCCTTCAGCAGTCTCCGTGTGGTGACGGACTAAGAATACAAGTATCACCACCCCATTCTTTCCCACGGGTGTCGTATGAGGCGACTAAGGGAAGTAAGCAATTATCATCCGTTGCATGACTGGTGGTAGGGCTGGGTACCAAGTGGGAGTACTCACTTGGTATCGGGCCCGAGCGGGTTGGTACCACCATCTCCCGTGTACTTCTTATAGCGTTTTTGTGTAGAGGTCTATGTCTGGCAATAGACCATTAAAAGGCTGATGGATAGATGGGTTCTATTTACTGGCTACGAAATATTATTAAAATATATAAAAGCAACTACTGTTCCCTACACTGTTCTCCTGTTAATGACAACTATTTTTTAGGTGTTTCTGAGTAGCACATTAGACTTTGTGAAGATAATGGTCGTACTCGCTTCTGTGTTAGACCAGCGGGGTTTAGTAAGTATTATTTTATTAAACTGAATAAATCTGAAGAGTGTTTTTAGTTCAAAACTGAAACTGTCAGTCATATATCTTTATATATATAATTCTACTGTACGTGTGTATATCACTGAACTCCTCCTAAATGGCTGGACCGATCTTGACGATTTTTTTGTGTATTTTGTTTGTATAAGTACCGGATACCGGACAGTGGATGGTTTAGATTCACATTTGGACCCGGTAGGTGGCGCCTCGATAGGATTTAAGGATTTTTTCTTCAATTTATTTGTGTATGTTTGAGTAAGTACCGGGGATGGTTTAAATTCACAATTGGACCCGGTAGGTGGCGCCACGATAGGATTTTGGAAAAATAAATATGGCGGTACGAAGTTTGCCTGGTCAGCTAGTGTTATATAAAAAAATATTTGGGCTTAGTGAAATAATTACGGTATGAACTTTTATAGTGATCTAACAAAATGATAATTAAAGAAAACACTGCCAAAACGAACCAGGTACTAATATTCGTGCTTAGACGTACTTTCAAAAACATTTTCTATGCAGATGCTAATAAATACGAGAACCTAGCAGACTCAACCACAAGTTGTTGTAGCTCAGCAATTGTTAGAAGTCTATTTATTTATTTATTTATTCAGGAAAATTAACAATTGTACATTGCTAGTAATGGAAATAAAAAATAGTTAACAATTCAAACTTAAAAAAATGTACAATCAACACCGTTTTCCCCTTATTAATATTATAATGATAACTAGATACTAGGTATACCTAAAAGAAACAAAATGATTAAAATGAATTATGATAATGCAGACAGAAGAGAAAAAAAAAATAAAAACATTAAAATAGCTGTTGAACTGAATGTGTATGTGTTGCATCATCATCCACGTATTCACTAAGCACTTTAAAAACTTGATTTTTAAATTGACTTACAGTCAGTGCGAATAAATCAACATCAACAAGTATAATATTATATTGTTCTACTAGCATGCGTATGGGAGAGCGTAATCCCGCATTAGTTCTGCATGTTCCAAGTGCAAATAATGTCTTGGTCTTCACTTCACGACGATATATAGTTCTAGGAACTAAGTAGCATAATTTGCTTACCATTTCTGTGCTATCGATATAATTATTACATATTTTATAGAGCAACGATGCTCCTAATTGAATCCGTCTAGATTTTAAAGATATTATATTATATAAATTTAATAATTGTTGATATTCAAGGTGTCTGCAGTGGAAGCGGTAGTATAGAGATCGGAGGAATTTACGTTGAACTTTTTCGATCTGGTTCAAATATTTGCTGTATATGGGATTCCAAATACTACAGGCATTTTCTAATTGTGGTCTAATAATTGTCTTGTAAAGGATTATAAATGTGCTTTTTTTTTAAAGTCTTTACTTGTCCTCATTACGAATCCATGTATTTGCAATGCTTTGCTTACGATAATTTCTATATGAGTGTTAAGATGTAACTTTAATCTAAATGAATGCCCAGATCTCGCAGAGATGTCACTTTTGTGAGTTGCGTATTATTTAATTTATATGTGAAGTTTATTACGTTTCTGTTCTTTGTAAAGCTAATGCTGTTACATTTGGGTATACTTAGTTGTAGGTTATTACGTTCACAGTAAATAGATAGTCTATCTAAGTCCTCTTGGAAGAGATTACAATCAATTAAAGTTTTAATGCTTCAATATGCTTTAAGATCGTCCGCATATAACAGAAATTTGGAATGTTGGAAGCATTTATCTATATCATTAATAAAAAGAATAATGAGTAATGGCCCAACAATAGATCCTTGAGGAACACCAGAGGTAATTTTTATATTACTGGAATGATAACCATTAATGACTACTTTTTGAGTACGATTAGAGATATAAGAAGCGAACCATCGTAAAAGATTGCCTTTAATTCCGTTGAAGCATAATTTGTTCATTAGTATACTATGATCAATTTTATCGAAAGCTTTCTGAAAATCAGTGTATATAGCGTCAGTTTGAATTCTATTATCCATATTTTCAAATAAAGTGGTGGTAAAACACATAAAATTTGTGGTCGTAGATCGACGTTTGACAAACCCATGTTGTTGGGGGTATTATAATATTGTGAAGATGCGGATATATTTCATCGTAAACAAGACTTTCCAAAAGTTTAGACATAGAATTAAGAATTGAGATAGGTCGATAGTTTTTCACGTCGTTTCTAGATCCGCTTTTGTAAACAGGACAGATATTAGCTGATTTCCATACTGTTGGAAAAATCCCTTCATTGAGACATTTATTGTAAATAATGTAAAGAGGCTGAGCTATGCTATTGGCGGTAAGTTTTAGAAAAAGGGCAGGAATGCTGTCTGGGCCAGGTCCCTTGTTAGAGTCTATATTTTTAAGAGCTCTTAAGATTTTATTATAATCAATAGATATGTGAGAAAGTATTATGTTATTACAAGAATCATTTACAATTGGTGACCAATTTGTCACTTAAAGTTGATGGTTCATAAACAGAGCTGAAAGAATCACGGAACATGTCACAAACGTCAGATGGATCACTTGAAAATTTTTATTTATATGTCATATGAGATGAAACACCATGCCTCTTTTATTTATTCGATAAATACGACCAAAAATATTTACTATCGTAAGTATTATTTATACTGTCTTCTACTGTATTGATATATTAATATAGCATTTATGACATTCTGATTTAAATTTACTTCTATATATTGAGAATGTTTCATAATCGCTTATATTATTGTACTTTTTCCATCGAATCCATGCTTTTGTTTTATTATTAAAGAGTTTTATTAAAGATCGAGTGAACCAAATAAGGAATTTAGCTTTTTTGTTTGTTATTATGGGATTATGATCTTTAATTATATCATTAACTTTAGAATAAAATGTATCTACAGCTTGTTCAGAAGACAAGTGATTCAATACTAGAGTCCAATCAATTTTATTCAGATCATTTTTATTAAATCATTATTGGACTTTCGGAAATTAAATCTGCGCAGTGGGTTTAGTTTTATCTTAAATGTATTGATAGGAAAAAGAGATTGAATAAGGAGTGGAGGATGATGACTATTACATTTAAATAGAAATGTATTTGGCTGATAAACTTGACATTTAATATTGGACAATACTAAATCAAGCATCCTTCCACTATAGTGGGAATTAGTAATACTATTATATTATGATAAATTAATTGTTGTCATGAAATTTCTTAATTTATCACATATTTGTGAGTTACTACTGCATTGTATACCTAGTGAAATACTCTTATTGGCCCATGTGGTGAATGGTAAGTTGTAATCACCAACTATGAGGAAATTATCTACGAGTATATCCATATGTTCAAAAAAATTAAGGATCATATCAAATGTAATTGATAAGTATCAATGCACATATTAGACGGTATATACACAGTACTAATAATATGTTTTTTCAATGCATGGGAACTAGGGATGCATATA
This sequence comes from Leucoma salicis, assembly GCA_948253155.1. Lineage (NCBI taxonomy): Eukaryota > Metazoa > Arthropoda > Insecta > Lepidoptera > Erebidae > Leucoma > Leucoma salicis. The sequence continues at coordinate 8,098,029 of OX411822.1, read as the reverse complement.
GAAATATGTTCAAAATACTTATTTACTTGAGCTAATTGAGACACTATACCTCAGTTGGGTACAAGGTTTAAAGTACGGCTATTAACACTCCACCTCCATCCCTCTTACCAGTCGCGTTACGATCCCGGTCGCATCTAAAAACAGAGTATCGTTCATTTTTGATCTATATTTTTTAGCATTTGACATGCTCCGCCACTTTTTAAAGTACAAATTATTTGTGAATAAGGAAAAAGAGATTTTTTGGAGCGGGGAGCACTTCCCCGGATTGGAAAAGACGCGGGTTCAATTCCCGCTCGTACAAAAAATCTCTTTTTCCTTATTCACAAATAATTTGTACTTTAAAGAGTATCGTTCATCAATGAATTCACTATCAGAAATATCAGGTAAAAGCCAGGTTTCTGTTAAAATAATAATATCATAAGAAAAAGCAAGTACACTCATATAGAAATCGTGGAGTTTAGTACGCATACCACCGCAGTTTTGATAATAAATCAATAAATTATTCATTACTGAATATAAATATTAAATAAACAATGATTAAATAAAATAATAGAACCGCAGATATTATAAATTGTAAATTATAAGAAAAATAATCATTATTATAAATAAAATTCTCGATAGCACGAAATTCTAAAACAGTAATGAGAATATAAATATCACATAAATTAAAGAAGTGATTTTCAAGATTAACGTAGACCAATGCCGTATGTGAAATGTCACCAAACAATGAGTTATCGTTATAAAAATCTAAAATAGATGTAATAATTAGTATGTGTAAATAATAAATGAAATGACTTATATTATTATTATAAAAATTAAGCTTTTCGTCACTAGCGCTAGTCATAGTTTGTTTTTTATTAAATACTTTATTTAATTTTGTTGATGTCCGCCTGAGAACGAATAGCAAATATTGGAGAATTATCAGATTTACATGCAAGTATATTGCCATGTTTGACCCAAATGTATTTAAAGCCACAGCGCTTTGCAGTCTCACGACATTCTCGAAAAAGCTGTTTTTTTTTGTAAGATGTTCGTAAATATAAATACAATTTTGAGAACCAGATATACCCAGGCGATCAGTCTTAAGGCCTTTCGCTAATCGAAAAGCACTAATAACATTGTCACGTAATGTACGTGTAGATAATTTAGCGATTTTATTTTTAGGTCTGACGTCCTGATGACGTGCACGAGGTACTCGATGAATAGATATTATATCACGCTGTATTATTTTACAACCAATTGCTGATCTTATTGACTCTAAAATTGTTATTAAATTTTCAGCACGCTTCTCAGGAATGTTACATATTTCCAAGTTGTTTTGTCTCGCTTATTGCTCTAGAGAAGTCTCTAGAAGTCGTTGAGAGTAAGAAGTGGCCTATTTCTTTTTATTTAGACCAAATTACATGGAACACTCATTAATTACTACCTAACCCGCAAACTTCGTACCGCCTCAGAATCAATAAATTTGAAATGTATGAGAAAAATAATTTTCTAAATAGTCTTTTTTTGATAATGTTTACATTGTTTTAATGATTATTCTGTTATTGCGGGTGGAGACAAATCCAACAAATCAAAGACCATAAAAATTGGTAAGATATAGGTTTATACAATAGATTGTGGCAGACATGGCACAACGAATAAACCAGAGCCTGCTAGTAGAATGCACAACAGACGTACGACTGAGATAGTACCAGAACTACTTCCTCCAAAAACATAATATGATTTCTCTTAAATTTAAAGACAGTAAACTGGTAAGTAGCATTGAATAATATCATAGTGTTCTAACCTTTTCTCAGACAGGTGACATGGCTACATGGTGCACAGAAGTTACTTATTACACAATCATTACGCTTATACCAGCTATTTTATTGGAGATTGCATTTAATGACCTGGAAGAAGTCAAAATAACTTTGGCCAGCCAGTTGCTGATATACAAAGGTGATCTTCTAGTCTAAAAGTTCATGTACCTTGAAGTTTTAACTTTCACATAGAAAAGAGTTGTATACACGCAGTATACGAAAATCTACGGCACAAGACAACACTCAAGAGTTTTACATTTGACTTTATAATCTATGTAATATATATCTGATGGGCATAAATATGGCTTTGCTGCCATTACCAGCCATTACCTTCCAATGTCTCTTATTGCACAGTAGTATCACTTTTTTAAACCGTTTAGTGTTCCACTATTAGGCACAGTCATGTCTTCCGCCAGAGTGTGAGGGATTTACGCCATAGTCCATGCCCACCCAGCGCAGTCTGGCAGACTTCACAAGCCGTCGAGAAAATCTGTCAGTCATACAGATGTCCTTACGATGTTTTTCATACATTGTGAGGATACCTAGGTATCCTCAAGATGTTTTTCTTCACCGAGCATTGATAATTTGTAAACAAATACATAGGTACATCATAACGAAAAATTTTGAATTTTCACAGGCGTGTGCCGTGCGATGACCTTGGTCTGGGATAAAACTCGATACCAATGTTTTTCCCGTCCTAGCTTTTACCACTAAACTATGTAGTTACTATAACTTTTAATTTATCGTTTTTATATCTGCTGTATTATATTTCCAGATAAAAGCTTACGGTTGAGCATCTACGATACCATACACTACATCGACGCATGCACGTCTAAGTACACAATATGGAACGAGTTCCCGATGGACATCAACTTCGTTCTGGGTTTTATTAATCTATGTTCCTCTTACATAATAGTACTGTTGCAGTTCATATTTTGAACATTTACAGTTTTTTGGGTAATTGTGATAGTTTATATTGTAGTATGATATTAACACTTTTGAATTGATGCACTATATAATAATAAATGTCTAACTTAAAGATGTTGTTATTTCGATATTTTTTCTTCTTATTTTCTGTTTATGGATTATGAAAGCCAAGTAAGTTTCGATTCGATCGAAACTTAGGCGGTGCTGCAGTCCCTTCAGTGGCGCCTCTAAGATAGCGGTGTTGTAAGTTTTAATACGTTGGTACTATTATACAGCTGTAACAGAGCTATGTCTGTACATTCAAAATATTAAAGAAACAAATATATTGTATTAGATAGATTATATAGGCGTCTTTGAAGTCACACCATTTCTAGGTGTTTTGTCTGTTTGTCTTTTTGTTTGTTCGCACGTCGTTTTTGTTTTTTAGCTCTTATTATATTACTAGCCTTTGCCCGCGGCTTTGTCGCAGCCAAAAGTTAGTTTTTTGGTTATACTTATCTCAGGTTCCCGATATAGTAGGGATAAAATGTATACCAGTTTTTAAGTCTAATCAAGAGCTATCAAATAAAAAAAATTGCATAAAAAATCGTTCTGTAGTTTTTGCGTGATGCACGAATAAACAAACAGACAGAAAATCTAAAAAAAATAGTTTTGTGTTTAGACACGCCTATATAGCCTAATACAGTATTTTTTTCTCAAATATCTTAAATGCACAGACACAGCTAGTGTTTAAGAAACTGGTATACCTACGTTTTCTTGCGTTACTATAACGGGGGCCTGATATATCTGAATTAAAAACTTACCTTTGTCTGAAGCAGAGCCGCGGCCAAAGGCTACTATGATATAGTTCATACAATAAACACAAAGTGAAAAATGTGAAATCGAAAATAACAGTCAGGAGCAGGATTTGAACCTGCATCTCCTCTTGTCCAGATGCTTTGCCAATTCAGTCAATCCTGACAATTGCTCCTGACTGCTAATTTCGATAACACATCATACTTAACGTCTTTGGGTGACGCCTGCGCCATCTGTCGGAAGTATTTTCATACATTATACCGACCAGGTAAACTTAATTTTACAATTAAGCTTTTTACCTAATAATGACACAAACCCTATAAATATTTAGATATTTTTATATATATTTTTAGCATTTGACATGCTTAGCACTATACATTAAACACAAAGTGAAAAATGTGAAATCGAAAATAACAGTCAGGAGCAGGATTGCTGAATTGGCAAAGCATCTGGACGGTATCCAGGAGATGCAGGTTTAAATCCTGCTCCTGACTGTTATTTTCGATTTCACATTTTTCACTTTGTGTTTAATGTATAGTGCTAAGCATGTCAAATGCTAAAAATATATATAAAAATATCTAAATAGTTCTTACAAGTTTTTTTTACAAGTATCTCAATCGAGAGATATGTGCTGATAGTTTGTTATATTAAAGCTATACCCAAATAGATAAATAAAATTTAAGTGTCTGTTTCTAATGCAGCAATAACAGCTTTTTACTAAATAGACATGTTATTATAACACGTTACCTATAACAAAACATTTTTTTGTTTTTGCCTATCTTCGAAAAGTATGGACCTATTTGGACGGGGTTTTCACTGGTATATAGCTGATGATATAAGGAGTAACGTCAACCATTATTATTTTGAAAAAATAATTTGGGTTTAACTAAATCCCACGCGGACAAAGTCACGGGTAGCAGCTAGTATTGAATAAAATTACTTTTTAATCTATGTTTTATAGTAGCTTCTAACAACATGATAAATAAAGCCATCAATTGATCGTCTAAAAATGATCAAAATGTTTGCAAAAGTGGAGTAAGTTTGGCAAGATTTAATCTAATATTTGCAATGTTGCAAAACTTTTACGGTTCATAAAAATTGTATTAATTTATTATAATATTACAGAAAAGAAGCTTGTAGCAGCAGGGGCACAAAACATTTTATTTCCAAATTAAGTTTTAACAATTTTAATTAAAATTTGTTTGTTTCATTCTCTTTAGGCCTGAGGATGGGGAAGGTTGTTGTGAATAGGAATGGTTACGGTTGTCAATTGTGGAGATTGGGTTGAAAATTTGATTATACTTATTTATACTAGTGACAAAAAATAGGTCCTTAAAAATAAAATTGGCGTTTTTCATAAAAAAAAACAAAACAAGAAACTGCGAAATTATATAAAAACAAAAAAACATAGCATCACGCGTGTATTCCCCGAAGGGGTAGCCAGAGCTGTATTACACACCCACGACTCGCCAGCTATGTTTAAGTCCCACGTAATAGGGGCGAGCCTATTGACGTCTACCGGGCACATTTCCAAACTCCGGGCTGCTACTGAGAATTTTTCTTTTAAAGAAAAAGCTCAATATCTTTGCCCGACCCGGGGATCGAACCCGAGACCTCATGATTAGCAGTTGCGAAATTATATACTTGTACTTAATCAATAAAATTATGTACCCTTGTTCTCTGTGCATATTCGCTATTTCCCTTCTACAATAGAATCAATGAACTTTGAAGAACCTGTGGAATGAGAGTCAATAAAATCTTTGAAGGTAGTTGGTTTATCTCATCGAAATTATTCTATTTTCCTTACTAGAAACTGTCTGAATTCCGTAAAAATCTGTTCCAATTGCATTTCCAATAGCAGCTCCTCTAATTTAGCGAGCATCTGTCGCGTAATATGTGGTCTAGCATTGTCCTAAGGTAGTAGTGGACTAAGGCAGTTGACCAGCCTTAGTTGTAATGACGCTAACTTTTCTATCACGATGTGCATTTGTTGCCAATACACCTCTGCCATAATTGTCTGGTTACATCTTATCTTAGCTGTAGTGGATGATAACAGCATTGGGTCCACCAAACATTCACTAATACCAGTTTTTGAATCAATGTGCAGTTTTCCTATGTTCAAGCATTGTGATGAGTGGTTCCGATCATGGTTAAGGATCCATTTTTTATCAAAAGTAACGATACGATTCAAAATTCTGTCATCAATGTATTGGAGTACAAATTATTAAAAGAACAAATTACCAAAAAACCTCGTTAAGACAAATGTGATGAGGAAATTGGGTATGACCACTAGGTAGTACGGTAGCTCAGTGAATTAGAGCACTTCCCCGGATAGGAAGGGATGCAGGTTCGATTCCCGCTTATACTAAAGTTCTCTATTTCGTCATTCACAAATAATAATTTGTACTCTAAAAGTAGCTGAGCAAGTCAAGTGCTAAAAATATAGATCAAAATTATCAATGTGCTGGTTGAGTAATTTAATGCAGCACACGACATGTTTTTGTTGTTATGTTCACTTAATTCATGCGATATCCGCGTTTTGAGCTTTTCAATTTTAACATTTGCTGAACTAAAACTATTTTACCTAATTTTTGCTGTCGCTAACTCTATGTGCTTTACGTTGAATGTGCTTTTGCGATAAGTATTAATTCTTCGTTGTTAACTTGGGTATCAAATTTGGGGATTGAGTAGATAAAAATCTCCAAAATAAATCCCAAAAGCCTACCGTGAGTATCTGGCCCATACACATAATTAATCCTTTGATCTCTTACTGCAGCGCTGGTGTTATGGTAGATCGTGTATTCGCAAATAATGTGATATTTTATGTGTTCCATTATTGGGAACGAAACGATCTCGAATCGACAAAATGCCTACTTCATAATTAATTAAATACGTTAGGTATTATAACGTAGTAGTAATAATGTTTTTATAACGTATTTAATTACCTATTTAGGTATGCATGAGACTTCATTATATTTTTTTTATTTAATTCTAATTTTAAAATTATAAAATATTGTAATAAATAAACCGTATAAATGATTATTAACAGATATATATATTGGCCAATTTAAACATTATCAAAATAAAAGTATCTAACAATATAGTAGTCATTGCTAAGCCATTATAAAGACAAGTCAGATTCAAATGTAATATAAAAAGTATGACGTATCGCCAGACGAATCTCCACGAATTCAGCCAGTCTTCCGCACGCTACGACGACCGTAACCAAAGAGGACGATTATTTCTAACACGGCCTCTCCTGACGGGGCTGCGTCCTCGAAGCCTTCCTCAGGAATTCATGGATGGACCAGCAACGGCCTCCGCACGCAACGGCAGATCGGCGTATAGGTCCTCTCTGAAACGTTTAGATGCACGTCAAAGATAACATTTATCTAATCACGTTATTTATTAACTTTTGTCTATTATTAGGAAATACACTAATGTATCAGATTATGTACCAATCATCCAAACGTATAAGCATTACAATTAAAATCTTGGATATACGAAGACAGGTCATATAGGCTTTACACAGGTCTGTTCCCACGCAACCAAATACCTCGGCGGGATTTACATCAGTCTCTAGCAGGTCACCCCAGATACTTATGATTAAGGACAGGATTTACACAGGTCTGTTTTCAGCGGCGCAACCGATTTACCCCAGAAACCTTCCGTTCAGTGACAGGGTCAACCCAATACCACGCGCACTCAGGAATTACTCGGGTCTCTTCCACTGTACTGAACTCTACAATTTTGCATATTCTTTAACTACATTAACATTTGCTAGTTTGGTACATAAACTACCCGAGGACTAAGGAAATACTAATAAGGTAACAAAGCAAGCGATGATATGTTAAATAATCGTATGTCATACAGCATAGGTTTTAGATGCACATTAACTCATCTACAATAGCATAGGTACATCAGAAACTGCCAGACTAACACTTCAATTTTATACACGCTCGGTCTAACCTGACAATTGCTTAAATGTTACTTCGGTTTACTTTTTCGTCTCAACACAATGTAGAGATCATGAACAATCTGATTAAAATTAAATACGAAATGATGGTTGGATCTGAAGTGCTGCGTATAATAACAGCAGTGAGCAAATCACTGTTAAGACCTTTCACTATGCGTAATTTTAAAAGTGATCTGCGAGCGTTTTCAGCATATGTGGAATATTTATCGGACTCGACAGGCATCACATCATATAGAATGTTCGCGACATCGACAGGCCGTGGACAAAGTGCTTTTAATTTTAATAATTAAAAAAAGAATAACTGTTTTACAAACACTAGATTTCTTTATAAAAATATAATTAAAATACGTAGGTGTTTCAATAAAATAACAGTAATCCAATAAATTGTCACTAATTGAACAAGAATTACCAACAACAGTTAGTTCTAATCAGGAACCACCAAAATATAACTATGAAAGTATAACGACTTACAGCAAGTAGCACCGATCACCGACAACCTTACAGTTCGAACGTCAACTGGCAACTGAGCTTACAATGACAGCGTCTTTTATAGGTTATGTTTACTAGCGCTACTACTTATACAAAAATAAATTAAAAGCTGCTAATACGGCCTCTCCTGATCGTGCACCGTCCTCGATTGCACTGAGAATATGAATACGAGTTCTTGCTGATCGCGAAAACAGCCAAGATGTGCTAGGCGCCGGATGTACCTGCGTGGCTGGTAAGAGCATTAGAAGGTACCTCGCCATCGGTACAACAGTCTTCCTCAGAGTCTGTTAAACAAACAGAAAAAGGTTATAATGCTGTCAAATGTTAAAAGTGCCTAGTCTTTCAGTCATCACTCATACAAGGCCCTGATTCATAATCACGCTGTTATACATAGCTCAAGATAGAAACGTCTCTATCATACTCGTAATCATACTTCCGCTAGCGCAATATCTCAGTCATTATCATACTCTAAATTTGTACAAGTTTAAATGCGAGAACCCTACACGCATCCAGAGGACACGCCTTCCAGGACAGAGCCTGCACGCATCCAGAGGACACGCCAACCAGGATAGAGCCTGCACGCACTCAAAGAGCACGCCAACCAGGACAGAGCCTGCACGCACTCAAAGAGCAAGCCAATCAGGATAGAGCTTGCACGCATCCAGAGGACACGCCAACCAGGACAGAGCCTGCCGCAGATCCAGGGTGCTCGTTTCTGAAGCACACCAACTGCACACTGCGCACTGCGCACTCCGCGCTCAGCACTGCGCGCTCAACACTGCGCGCTACGCACTGCGCGCTGTACACTCAGCACTGCGCGCTCGACACTGCGCACTGCGCGCTCGACACTGCGCGCTGTACACTGCGCGCTGCACACTGCGCGCTCCACGCTGCACAATGCGCGCTCCGCGCTGCACAGTGCGCGCTGTATGCTTGCACATTGTAAGCTGCACGCTACATTCTGCATAACGCAGGCTGCACACTGCAGGCCGCACGCCATACGGTGCAAGCTGCACGCAGCAGGCCGCACACCGCAGGCTGCACGCACGACACCTTTATTATGTTAGCTCGTATATGAAACGTCTAATACAGTAGCGCCTTATTTTCGTCAATATTCGTCGATACAGATAATGAACACTACCGGCACAACACAGCTACACAGTAGGGAAGCAAGATCTGGCCGAATCCACCTCTACCATACTGCTATAATAAAATTGGGAAGTAAAGCACAGAAGTGCTATATCCGACCGTAAGAAACAGGTACGACGTTAGCCTATCAGCGCCTGATATCCATCCATAGGACACATCTGCCAGAACAGACAGAGCCTGCGTAATACGTAAGACACATCTGCTAGTCAAGCAACCGCTCTGACATAGCAGCTGCATACTGCAGGCTACACACTGCGCACTGCAAGCCGCGCGCCGCAGGCTGTACACTTAGCGCTACGCACTCCACACTGCGCGCTGTACACTCCGCACTGCGCGCTCGACACTGCGCGCTGTACACTCAGCACTGCGCGCTCGACACTGCGCGCCATGCACTGCGCGCTGTACACTCAGCACTGCGCGATGCGCACTCCTCACTGCGCACAGCGTACTGCGCGTTGCACCCACCCGAGGCCACACCGTGACAGGAAACGATGCCGGATGCCACGCCCAGGCCCACGAACAGCATGGAGGTGGAAGCAATCTGAGCGACCTACACGCGACTACAACTCATTAGCATGAAGGTCCATCGCCCTGTCACCTTTCGGGATCGCCATGTCAATCGCACCCAGGTCCCATTCATTTGATCATGAGCGTCTTAATACGAACAGTTGGAGTTAAAGATCCCAAGAACTTATCGGTAAAAGGCCTTGCTCTTAGGATAACTTTAGTGAACAAAGTCACAGACCACATGACTATAATTCTTAATCAATAATGATACCTGGTTTTCAGAGGAATACTAACTACTTGACTTTAAAGTCTCGATCAACAATCAAGATCAAACAATTAAGTTCAAATTAAGCTCTACATGTGACTAATTGTCTAGTAACCTTCTGTTACTTAACCATTCATTTGTGCATCCACAATGGTGATCCCCAATTCACACCCGGACTTCATAGTTTCTCACAACATACTGAGATCAACCAGAGCTGAAATGCCTACCGCGTACTCACGGACTACTGTAAACAGTAGACACCGATGTCTACCGAGCTACAGTCACAAATCACCACCTGGTCCCATCATCACACTTTCACTTTCGGTTTCCTTAAGAACGTCAGTGGTACTCTGATCACCTGGCATACACAAAGTACTACACAGAAAAGGTATTGGTCCGAGATCAGAAGGAATTTTGGTATCAATGTTATTAAATTTTACAATAGTTATCAGACTCTACGACGTGGTGACACTAGTCACATAGAACCGTATTTTCTTAAAAGAGCTTTGGAAGTCATATTGACAACTACGTCATTAGTCAAAAAGTCTCGTCCAATAACTATGTCATACTAAAGGTATTCATTCATCAGGTATTCATCATTCTAATAATTTAATTCCATGTACGAATATTGCTCGTCCATTAGCCAAGCCAATTGTGAGATTCCCCTTTTAGACAATGTCCAACACGTGCAAGACATTCTCGATCGTCCCAATTGTTCAAAGTACGGACTTTTTCTACTTCGTCGCACCGCGTATCGAAATCATGAACACTCGGATCAAAGTCTGAGACAAAATAATGGTTTGATCTGACCTGAACACGACTGATAGCGGTCAAAAGAGGCTCTGCAGCGTTAGTCACCGGGTCTCCGGATAGCGCTATTTACTCTTCGCTTGTGTGTGGTGTACGTGGTGACTGCGTGGCGGGCGCCGACGCGGGTGCTGGTGTCATGTTTAGCTGTGTGTGAGTATGGCTAGGTCCAGCGCTAGTCACCAAGATAGCTTGGGACTGATCCTCTAGCACACGTAGCCTAAACAAGTAGCCTTTTTAGGATCTCCTCCACTGAATTAGAAGACTGCGACGAGAAGTTTTCCGCTTATTACGTTGATCGTTGGCGGACATCTCTAATAGCTGAATGACCTGAAAAGTAGAAAATTTCTTTATATTAAACCAGAAATGGCTTCCACAGTTTTAGGCTTTCTTATCCCACTTCTGATGTAATAAATAAACCGTATAAATGATTATTAACAGATATATATATTGGCCAATTAAAACAGTATCAAAATCTCGCTCTGATGATACTAGGCAGCGAGAGGTCACCTCCTATTGCCGGGATGAGTTCACGGCGCTGCTTGGCCCAAGCCGGACATAGCTCGAGCGTGTGCCGGCGGCCCTCGTAGCAGCCGCAATGGTGATAGCATGGAGTCACCTCCCTCCTTACGACTATGTGCAGATATCGGCCGAAGCAACCGTGCCCCGACAGTACCTGCACCAGTCGGAAGGTAAGGGCTCCATGCCGTCACCCTGCCCACTCCTCCAGCACCGGCTGGAGCGCCCCTATTATCCTATGACCAGCCCAGGGCACTTCCAGTCGTGCCCTCCAACTGGCCATGGCAGCTCGGCGGACGTCGCCCTGCCACCTGGCCCCCTCCCGCTCTTGCGACGCCCGCTGATACACCTCGGTGAGCACCTCCGCCTCCAAATCCGACGGAGGGGTTCCGGCCAACGCGCAGGCCACCTCAGTTGACACCGTGCGGTATCCGCGTATGACCCTGGACGCAACGACTCTCTGTGGTTTCCACAGAAGAGCCCTGTTCAGTGCGTCCAGGGCCTCCGCCCACACGGGCGCGCCGTACAGCGCCATCGACCGGAGCACCCCCGCGTAAAGCCGTCGGCACGCATTGTTGGGTCCGCCCATATTTGGCATGAGCCCTGCAAGGGTGGATGCCGCGCCGACGAGTCTCAGAGACAGTTAGCGGAAGTGCTCGCAAAAGCGCCACTACCCGTCCAGTACCAGGCCGGAGCTTATTTAGCGCCGCACGGTACGGGCGACCCCAGGGGTCACGGTTGAGACCGTCCAGCATCTCCTGCCTCTTATCAGTTTTAGCGCGGCAGATGGCTAGCTATAATTCAGCCCGCGAAATGCGGTATGGCTCGTACAGCCGGCCCTCCCGCTCCCCATCGCGGTTGCACTGCCGTCTGCGGGTGTAGGATCTCCGGGCACGAATGCAGGCCGCATGAAGCTCCATCAGTTCCTGCGACCACCAGTGGAGCCCTTGCCTTGGAGGAGGACCGGCCGAGTCGTATACCTAAGTAATAGCATCGCGAAATCGGTCAGCCTCGACATCCATCTCCTCGGTCAGGGCTGGTGAGGACAATCATTACTGGACGATGGCTGCTTCCCAATATAGTCCACCCTGAGAATGAAGTCCTAAGTTTTACAGCTACACTATTACTACTCTAATACGAATAAGTTACATTAACTAGACTGTTGTTGAAAATACTGTTATTTATAAACACCGCTATCACCTACATATTTATAGCTCAAAATCAATACTGAATATATTGATGGTTCCAATGGTTAGTTCATTCCACAAAGTACTTACCTTGAATATACGGAGAGTTCATTCTTTATATGAAAGTCATTTGAGAAGCAGTTAGTAAATATTAATGTTGTAATAAAAACACACACAATGCGTCAAAACTTTATCTCTCGCAAAACAAAAGACAATTCAAAAACGTTTCAAATAATGATGTTTTGTAAATTGTTATACGGCAACTACTATAAGTTGAGTGATTCGTCGATAATTTGTTTCTTTGTACGATGTTACTGTTTTACAATGATTCTTTTCAACTGTGCACTGTGCTATTATGTAAATAGAGGTATTTATAGATACATACCCGCAGTATCCTACAATTTATTGGTATTAATGGAAGGAATTATAAGCCTTGTGTTGTCATTTAAAACGAGTAATTCATACGTTGTGAACTTTTCTAAAAAGAAATTCAAAAATAATTATTTTACACTGATAATATTATGCGTCACTTTAATTGGACACATATTTAATGCATTTTATAAAAACATGTCAATATTGAATAAATTCTTTCATACTCACATGTACTTACAACAATTATTCGGGCGGCTCCCAGTTATATACGTAATGCATGAGTATCGAAGCGCTGTATCCAATCTTAAAAAATGTTTAAATGTCAGTTTGGGGAAGCCTGGTATACCCGACTACAAAAAGACAATTCACATTAATACTTTTCTTAGTGGTTACATGAAACTGTTCAGATATTTTAACTCATCTGCAAAAGTTATTAAAATGAAGGCAAGCAAAGATATTTTTAGTAAATTACAAAATTTCTGATCTGTATTTTATCACTTGTCAACAAATTATTTGTAAAAAAGAGAGCTTTAGTGTGAGCATCCGAAAGACATCTGAAAAAATGTGAAGTGGAGGTTGGGCGTCACCATTAGGTTGCTATGATAGCTTAGCTGTTTAGATCACTTCCCCATATTGCATGGGACGTAGGAATGAATGAAATCCTGCTCGAAATTGTTAAAAATTTTAAATTATGCCATGCCATGGATATTATAAGGACACCGGTGGGCCCTGATGAAAGACGTTTTATTGCTCTTGTTGGCAGACGAGCCAAAGCCCACATGATGGTAAATGGTTACCGCAGCTCATGGATTCAAGAATACTAAGAGCACTGCTAAGGCACTTTTCGCTAATGATTTCGCCATCCCTTCTGTGATACTGCTTGGGCTCAATAACAAGTAAATTACATTCACCTTACTGGGTGTATTATTCAAATTTAAAATAAACTAGACTTTGCCAGCGGCTTCGCCGCAGCCAAAAGCTAGATTTTCGGTTATATTTCAGGTTCCCGATATAGTAGCGGGATAAAATGTATACCAGTTTTAAAGTCTAATCAAGGCCTTTCAAATAAAAAAAGTTGCATCAAAATCAGTTTAGTAGTTTTTGCTTGATGCACGAACAAACAAACAGGCAAACAGACAAAAAATCTAAAAAAAATTGTTTTGTGTTTAGACACGCCTATGTAGCCTATTACAGTATTTTTTTCTCAAATATCTTGAATGTAAACAGCTCTGTTACAGCTTTATAATAGTATAGATGAAATGAAATTGCACCACTAATTCACCTCCTAAGTATGATGATTAACTATATATATGATTATATATTTTCAGATGCTTTTAAGCACCACATTTGACTTTTTTAAGATATTGCTCGTAGTGGCTTCTATATTGGACCAGCGCGGTATCGTAAGTATACTTCTATTTTGTTATTTTGATGTATATTTTAAGCACTCGAACATCGATTGTGCAGTTTCAAAGATTAACATCACCAAACATCGTGACACATCATTTTTATAAAATAGGTACCATAATGTATTAACATTTTTTTTTCAATTTCTGACACAGTTTATGCAGACAAATGACATGATCTCTTGGTGCGTCGAAGTTACTTATTACACAGTTATTACGCTTATACCAGCTATTTTATTGGAGGTTGCATTTAACGACTTGGAAGAAGTCAAGATAACTTTAGCTGGCCATTTGCTGATTTACAAAGGTAAACTGCATGCTCATAGATGTTTTGACATCATGGACCACAGCAATTACATTACAATTTCTCAGTAGCAGCCCGGAGTTTGGAAATGTGCCCGGTAGACGTCAATAGGCTCGCCTCCTATTACGTGGGACTTAAACATAGCTGCCGCGTGGGCCGTGTGGAGCCGGCTTTAGAATAGTCCCACCCCTCTCCACCCATGGGAGTCGTAAGAGCCGACTGAGGTGACTGAATACCGGGGGAGTGGGCAGCAGTACTCCCTCGAGTATTAACAACATCCACTGCGATCGCCAACCCGCCTGCCAAGCGTGGTGATTACGGCACTATCCCCCATATGAGCGAAACACATATTGTGGCGTTCCCTTGGGGAGGCCTATGTCCAGCAGTGGACTTCGTAAGGCTGATGGATGGATGGATGGAAACATAGCTGGCAAATCGTGGGTGTGTAATACACCTCTGCCTACCCCTTCTGGGAATACAGGCGTGATGCTATGGACCAGATCCGTATATCTGTAATATAAAGAATCTCGTCATAAAACTACTTCAGTTATATATTTATAGCTCAATAGCCTTTACCCGCGGCTCCATGGCAGCCAAAAGCTTATTTATAGGTTATATCTCAGGTTCCCCATTTAGTTTTGGGATAATTAGTTTAACGAGTTTTAAGTCATATGAAGATTTATCAAATAAAAAAAGTTGCATCAAAATCCGTTCAGTCGTTTTTGCGTGATGCGCGAACGAACAAACAGATAAATAGACAAATAGACGAAAAATCTAAAAAAAATCGTTTTGTGTTTAAACACGCTTATATCTAATTGAGTATTTTTTCTCAATTATCTCAAATGTACAGGCATAGCTCTGTTATAGCTTTATAATTATTATAGCTCATATACCCATGCTGTGGACGATCTGGACCAATGATGGGTGGATATTAAACGCATTCGTAGCGACGTAGCACAGCACATCTCTGGTAGAAATGCACCATAAAACGGTTTACTCAACCACGCTGGTCAGACGGTTGTGCAAAGGGGCTCACTTCCAGTATTTTTCTCTCGCAGTACTATTGGCAGTTAAATGTACTTTTTTTATTATTCTTATGCACTGTATCTCATTTTCAGATAAAAGCTTACGGTTGAGCATCTACGACACCATACACTACATCGACGCATGCACGTCTAAGTACACAATATGGAACGAGTTCCCGATGGACATCAACCTCGTTCTGGGTTTTATTAATCTGTGTTCCTCTTACATAATAGTACTATTACAGTTTATATTTTGAGTAGTTATTTGAAGTTTTGTGTTTATATATTTCTCAGTATTAATTGATTTCTTGTGGATAATGTTAAAATCGTAGCACTGTAAAGCAATAAACGTTTGAATTTACTATACACATAATTTTACATCGAACAGTGTTGATGAGACTGTACTAAAGTATGTATTAAATTTGACATATATCGGGGAGTTCATTTATAATACGGGACTTCGCTTGATAATGAAACGAAAGCGTGAATGATCTCGCTTCGAATGTCTAGTCTTCAATTGATACAATCCATGATGGCGAAGGAGGGTAGTGAAACAAGGGTCATTCTATCTTGCACGGTGCAAACTGCAATCATTTAGAAACTCACTTTTCCGTTAAGGTTATTATTGTGTAGGTTCAACAACGAACTCCGCTCTCCTGGCTATGTCTGTTGACATAATATGCTTTCTGAATTAGCTCGCTCCTGCTCTATATCTATTAAGTGAGTGTCTAGTAGAGTGAGTGATTAGTTTATTTTCAGTTACTTACAACTTGTTTTTCACCTTCCAAGCTGAGTCCTGCTAATTCATTTTCTTAGAATAATTGCTTCTACGGTCTATAAATAATGATCAGTCTGCGTGTACTTAAGTCCTCGCATTTATGAGGTCTCGTTTTTAGGAACTCTGTTTTGGGATCGCCTCTACTCGGTGTGTGAATTAAATAAAAATATACTATAAATAGTACCTACTTCATTTTGAGAGTCGTCTTAGCCGGTTTAATATTTTAATTAAAGTTGAGTACATCTTACTTAAGAGTCTGCCCTCTCGAGCTTAATGCAGAATTAGTGTTGCAAAATCTCTAGGCATAGATAGCAAAAATGTCTATGGATTCCGATTCCATTAATAGGATGTCCGTTAAATTCTTTGAACTGGTATACCTATAATTAGCATGAAACTAATATGTATATACACACAACTACGTCCATGATAATTAGTTTGTAGTAACCAAGCATCTATGTGTGTCTTAGATAAAGTACCTATTTATCTAAGATGTGTGATTTTAAGAACGCTTTTTAGTCACTGTGTAGTCACAGGTGTTAGTACACCGAACAATGGATATACTCGCACAGTAGACTGCGAAGAAAAGAGACGGAAAACTCCCACATGTGACAGACGTTCAGACAATTCGCCTTCAAATAATTGGATTATATTTTGAGTCCAAGTCTAAAGATGTTACTTAAATATTAGAAACAATTTTTTTATTTTTTTTCAATTAGCGTATCTGTGAGCAGGATTTCAATTTTCAAGATTTTTTTTTTTTGCGCAGAACCCTAATTATTTTTTTAAAATACTAGTAGTCAAAGTACTCCTTATAACTACACCTATCTGCTAGTGAAAGTCCCGTCCAAATTGGTCTCTCCGTTCCGGAGTGGTATTCATTCACAATTTTATGGGTTTTATATTTTTTACGCGGAACCCTAATTATTTTTCCATAATGAAAGTTGCCTAAGTTACTCCTTGTAAAAACAGCTATTTATTAGAGAAAGTCCAGCCGTTTCTGACATTAGCCGGAACAAACACACAGACAGACGAAAACTTTAAGATTTGCTAATTAGCGTAGGTAGCGTATATACTCTCGTATACATTTAGTATAAAGCTGTTATTTAGACATTACAAACAGATACTTCAAGTATGTGTATAGCAGATAAAAGTAGCCATTATTACTCCTTATAATAACAGCTATCTGCCAGTGAAAGTCCTATTTAAATCAGTCTAGTCGTTCCAGAAATTAGCAGGTTTTCAATTGCTTATTGCAAAAGGACAAAATCTTAAAAAAAAAATATTTATGGGTAACTTAAAAACTGTCATATGCAATTAGTAAAAAGCTGTTATTTATTACAAACAGACAGTTAGTTACCTTTTAGTTATTTGTATAGATATAGATAATAGGTTACTCTACTATATTGTAATTAAAAAAAAATGTCTACAACCAATTACTGACGCATCTCTCTCATGTCCAAGTAAAAGGGAAGAAGTCGAAAATATCAAAAAATCATAAGTTTGTCCCTAGACTGTGAATCAAACACGATACTACCGTCTTCAGACCTTGATTTTGTCGCTAGGCTATCAAAGCACAAAAATGTAATCATCATATTTAATGAATATTATAATGTTACTTCAATTTAAATATCTAAAAGCTTTTGTAACAACAACTTTTGTTAATACTAAAAACTTTTCTGTCCGTAAATGTTTAAGAACTTACTGTAGAAATATAAAATTAAATGTTGCCTAACATTTGATTGTATTCAACATTTCAAAACTTTATGATTATTTTCAGTCTAAATGCTAAAGCCGACATTATCAAAATTGTTAGAAGCGCTTAAAATTTAGTTCAGAAAGTATATTAATGTACTTATTTGTTACATAATATTAAAGTGTGAAATTTGACGAATGTTGACGAGCAGGATTTGAATCTGCATCTTCTAGAATACCGTCCCAGATGCTGAGCAGGATTTGAACCAGCATCTTCTGAAATTCAAACCTTGTTCGTGATTGTTATTTTTGATTTCACATTTTCACACTTTGTGTTAGTTTATGTGGGTGAGCATGTCAAATGCTTAAAATATATGTAAAAACATCAAAATACATAAATCATTTCGAAAAATCAGAGGCGTGTGCCGTGTGGTAGGGATGTAGCTGGATACCACTGTCTTTGCAATCCTTGATCTTACCACTAGACTATCACTGCATTATTATACACAGGGTATAAATGATAACGTACCGATAATTGATACAGTGGGTAGCCCCCAATTTCCGCCGGCGGACCACCGAAGGAATGTAACATAGTTCAAGTGGGGCCCGCCAATAAAGGCGGAGAGACGGCACACGGCGGGTTTCTTTAGTGGGTGAGGGCCCCACACTACATACATTGCCCCGAACGACGGGGTGTGCGGTTAGGTACATTTTTTCCCGCCTAAAAAAGAAAGTGATGGAAATGCAAATTGCATTGGTCTTCTCATGAAAATTGCAATTCCAAATTTCGTTATATTGTTCTATCTAAATTCGATTTTAGGTAATAATATATTATTAACCATTAATCGCCGACTTCGTCATACGAGTGGTGATGCTCTTAATGATTCGATGGCTGCTAAAAAATTTGTAACCTGACGTTGTCGGCAAAAATTAAATGGGGCATATTATTACAGTTGTTTTGGATACATTTTTGCCTGGAATTATTGGTATGATGTCATTTACACCCAATATTAAAAAAAACATAGCATCACGCCTGTATTCCCCGAAGGGATAGGCAGAGGTGTATACACACCCACGATTTGCCAGCTATGTTTAAATCCCACGTAATAAGGGGCGAGCCTATTGACGTCTATTGGGCACATTTCCAAACTCCGGGCTGCTACTGAGAATTATTTCTTTTTTTTTTTACGAAGATCTCAATAACACTGCCCGACCCGGGGATCGAACCCGAGGTATTATACTTAGGTATTCTTTTTTAACAAACATTGCATTGCAAAATTGATATTTACTGTTCCCGTAAATATACATTTTAATAAAATGAATAGCACCTCATTTTCTGAGGCTTCGCAGCTTAGAGAGGCCCCACAAATTCCTATTCAAAAAGATTTAGTCAGGCAGCTAGTTGCCCGATAACTTTACTACTTTACTTTTTAATATTAACTGTTTTACGTTTTTATAATATACTCGTATAAAGTTCGTATATAGTAAATATATTTCAACCAAATATAATTTAGTATGTACCTATATAGATAAGTGGGAAACTTGTTGTTTTTCATCGTTAAACCATACCTACTTGAGGCATTGCAATGCTTACTCTAGCGATGAGCCCGCAGTCTGTTCAATCCTACTGTGAGCGATTAGGTTTTAGTGATATCACAATTGAATGAGGTAGTGGTAATATGATGATAACGGAATACCAACTCCCCATAGAGTCTACCCACCATAATATATCGTAGTCAATATAATCTAACTAACTGTATACAATTGAACATGTTCTATTTAAAAATTGACATTTATGAGATGAAATTGACGGAGGCCCGAATCCCCTCCCTATCCTCTCTTAATTATTCTTCCTATCCTCTCGTTATCTTCTTCTCCACCTGTTACGTCATTCTTCTTTTCAACCTCCAATAGGAAGGGTCCTAAGGATAGTAAATCACGGTGGGGAGCAGCTTAGTATCCCTGACACCACGAGCAAAAACAATCATAACGTAATAATTAATAACCTTTCGTAGGAATGTGGCACGTAGTGCCGCCATATGCAATATAAAAAGCAAAAAAATATGAAGAAATTAGAAGTAATATTTTTTATTATATTTATTTATCAAACTTTATGCATTAAAAAAATACAATGGCGGGCTTATATACGGATGCTTGAGGCATTCTCTACCAGTCAACCAAGGGTGATGCAGAGACTACGGAAGGTAGATGCATTTTCAGAAGATAACATGAGTGCAGAATATTCCTAACATATAATAATCGAGCGTTCAACGCTAGCTCTATATTCTTGTCAGAGCTATCCTCATTCAACATGTATTGCTTGTAAAGCAGCTAAATTTAGCCGGGCACGACACACAATACCTAAAAATGAGATCATTATATTAAAAGTAAATAAGTATATTATACTAAAGATATATTGAATCTTCAGGGGTTTCTCTTTTGAACCAGTGTAATTCGTATCGCTTTTCCATGAGTCTGACCCAATACACGACAATGAGCCAATACATTGTAAAATGGCCGATGGCAATCGGCTGCATTCAGATATTTCTAATTTAATCGATAACTTTGAATAGTAAAAACAGATATATTTGAAAACCTAATAAATAAACCGATAAATGTCAACATTAGTACTGTTATAGACATAATAATAGATCTGTCTCTGTACATTAAATATTTGACCAAAAACGCTATTAGTTATGTAGGCATGTATGTGCTCAAGACGATATTTTCAGATATTTTTCATTTATCTTTTTTGAAGCGAAATCTTCTATAGGAAGGTTTGTATAGGGAGTAAATTCATCTAAGTCGTCATCAACATGGTCACGTGACGTGTTAACAATAATACTATACCCTGTTCCTATTAGTATAACTTATTACGCTGGGTCACAGCTGGCTGGATGAAGAAATTAATTTTTTTTTTTATTTATTAATAAATCATGTTGATTTACAAGTTTTAATTTAAGCCCTAAAATAACAAATATTTGCTTATAGTTTTTAGTTTTCACTTCTGTCGACAGTCCTCATGACTGCTTTGATTTTTTTTTATTCAAGCACTCCATAAATAATTAATAGGTTTCGTTAGAACTTTTTTTTATTTGATAGCTCTTAATTTGATTTTAAAACTGAAATAGTAATTTCTGCGTTGGGAACCTGAGATATAACTGGCTCTGCCGCAGACAAAGGCTAATTATACGACCTTTTCCATAAGAACTTTAATGGTTACTACAATCTATTTTTATTTCTCAGAGAGAGAGAGAGAGAGAGAGGGCATTTAATAATATCCGATATGATTGTTTTCATTTTTTCGTGCTCTTTTCAAATATAATAAGAAAGACTGTTTCGGAATTATAGGGGCCTTGTAAAACAACTGTAATTAGGGACGATCGACTGCCTTGTTGTACATGAATGAACGTTTTCCGGCGACTTCATCGTTGAATTAGGTAATTATTATCCCGTTATTGAACATCTATACCAAATTATTTATGAATGTGAAAAAAGATAACTTTAGTGCGAGTGGGATTCGAACCTGCGTCCCTTCTTAATCCGGGAAAGTGCTCTAAGCCGCTAAGCTATCGCACTGGGCCATAACCAACCTCCGCATCACATTTGTCTTTACGGCCCAGATCAACAATCGGATGCATTTAATAATTTAAATTAAAGTGAACATGTCAAGTACTAAAATACAGATCAAAATATCTTTACCACATTTCAAGTGTATATAGTTGGAGATCTCGAATTAAGTGACGGAATTTGTGATTTGTGCATTACTAAGTTTTGAACGTGAAAAGCTATATTTGGTTGTATCTCTAGTTTTCAATATCGTAGCAGATTTTAAGTTTACTCAAAATATATAAAATAAAAATGTTTTGATAACTTAAGACCTATAGTTTTGGGTGATATACAAACAGACAGAAAAAAACGTAACAAAAAAAATGGAATATGAAAAATCAGATATGTACGTCAAAACATCATAAAATTTCAAACTAAGCTGCTACTGAGATTTTTTGATGGTAAAACCTAATAAAATCTACCACTAAAATACTAGATATACTTTTGGTCTCTGGGTTGATGACGTAACAATAAACTATACTAACCTATCATCACGCCATTTCTCTTGCGGGGTAGACAGAGAGAACAGAGTGCCAAGAGGCTCTATTCTTGCATACATCTCTCGCTTCCTCAACATTCATAACTCTCTTCATAGACACTCGCCGGTTTCGGAGACTCCTGACTCCACCTTTCTTCAATCCATCCATCCATCCTCAGCCTTTCATCGTCCACTGCTGGACATAGGCCTCCCCAAAATGGGGGGTTTTACCATAATCGCCACGCTTGGCAGGCGGGTTGGTGATCGCAGTAGATGTTTTTAGTACACAGGGGAACGCTTCTGCCCGGTCCCCCGTTAATCCCTTAGTCAGCTTTTACGCCTCCCATAGGAAGAGACGGGGTGGAGCTATTCTTGGTGCCGGCCCCACACGGCGAGAAGAACTTTCTTCAATACATGACCATGGTTGTAGCAAGAGATAACCGTTAATTTGTTCATTTCATATATATCTGTGAAATGAAATGGTGAGCAGCGGCTTGACAATACTCTCGGTATAGTTGAGTCCATGAGTGACGGTTACCGTTTTCCATCAGGTGGGCCATGGCTCGTCTGCTACCATATGCAATAAAACAAAATATGTTTTTTGATACAACAATATTTATTTCATTGAAGACACTCTTGTTTTGCTCCCGCTAAAGGTAATCAAAACAAAATATTTCATAACTGGTAATACGAACAATATCATTCGTTTAATTTATATGCTGGCACTGCAATGTCTTTGAAATTTCCAATTACCAGACACCTCTACGTTCTACGTGACTTCATAAAATAGAAAGATCCAGCTGTGCTCAGACGTTTAAATATTTCCTTGTAAATCGAGAACAATCGTGTTAGTATGAAGAATAAAATTAATTTAAACTAGGAAACCGCCAATGCGAAGCATTGTCACGTAAAGTGTCGCACAATTTGCACAATGTTATCATACTTATAAAGCTGAAGTTGCATTTGCTCTGCAACTCCAAAGCATACTGAAACTCTAATTAAATGTTCACACATAGCTTCCCTCCACCTCATCCTATTTTAGTGGGTATAAGCTTAAATTAAATAGCTCAGTTTGTAAGAAAATTAAGCAAATATCCGACACATTTACTCGTATATAGAACGTCCGAACGGACTCGTAACAGATTTTTTTTTGATCGTGTCTGGTAGTTTTCCGTATGCGTATCGAATTATAAAACCGTTATGTAGTTAAGCCGCTCTCCTTAATGAAAGTTCAAATAACTTACAGAAAACAGAATTGGCATTTATAGGTCAGACTTGTCGTCTTCTTACGCGAAAATTTTCCTTAGAAATACCCATCGCACCACTAAAGTAATGCAACATAGTTCCAGTGGCCCGCCAACACACGAGTAGAGACGGCACACGGGCCCCACACTACCCTGTTCGTTGCCCCAAACGACGGGGTGTGCCGTTAGGTAAAATTTTTCCCGCCTAAACAAAAAAGTCAGACGTGTATTACACCACACCCACGATTCGCCAGCTATGTTTAAGTTCACGTAATAGGGGGCGAGCTTATTGACGTCTACCGGGCCAAACTCCGGGCTGCTACTGAGAATTTTTCTTTTTTTTTACGTAAATCTCAATAACATTTTCCGACCCGGGGATCGAACCCAAGACCTCATGATCAGCAGTCGCTTACACTACTGCTGCACCACAGACGCAGTCAGTCTTTTTATAGTCTTTTAGGGATTATTTTTACAAAATTATATGTATTCTGAGAATCCTTAACCATCGTGTTAGATTTTAAAACCAAATAAACTAAACAATGTCTGTAATACAAATTGAAAATACAATTAATATTAAATTAAACGAAAACATTGTAAAACTAGATTCGCTTCATCGCGCCTTACTTTGCAAATTAAACTTTTTAGAATCAATTAATTAAATCCTTTAAGTTTTTTGCTTCTAAGCCTAGGTTACACCTGCGTGAAATACAATATTAACTTCTATTTATAAAACCAGTGTACAATAAAAGTATCAAAACGTAAAGAGGCAGTTTGTCTGTCTGTTTGTTTAATTATTCCATCCATCCATCCATCAGCCTTTCAAAGTCCACTACTGGACATGGCCTCCCCAAGAGAACGCCACAACATGTGTTTCGCTCATATGGGGGATAGTGCCAGAATCGCCACGCATGGCAGGCGGGTTAGCGATCGCAGTGGATGTTGTTAATATTCGATGGAGTGCTGCTGCCCACTCCCCCGGTATTCCATCAGTCGGCTCTTACGACTCCCATGGAGAGAGAGAGGTGGGACAATTCTAAAGCCAGCAGAACACGGGATTTTTTTTATATTTTTATTATTAGCATACAATTATGAAAATACTGAACGAATTGTGATGCGCAAAATGTAGGCTATATTTCATTGAATTCAGACATCAGAAAAAGTTATCCAGTACGGTAGTCAAAATACATCACGCTGGCCTACCGCGGGTTGTCATAATTCATTTTTTATACTACTTGGGTGGCTAACAAGCGTACGGCCCACGTGCTAGTAAGCGGTTACAGTAGCCTATAGAAGCTAGCAACACCAGAGGCAAAACTCCCCATTGTCATCTCCAAGAAAGGGATAGGAGCTGGATGGGAAAGGATATTAAGGAGAGGAAATGTATGCCACTAAATATAGGTAGGAAGGACAATAAGGGGAATGTATGGAGATGGTTTATGTCTTCGTTGCTCTTACTCACTATACGAAACCACTCTAAGCTTTTTGTGAGATTGTAAGAAGTCACGGGCAGTAATGCAAAAATTAATTGCTTTCTAGTTAATCCGAGAAACGTATATTTCATATTTGAATACTTAAATATACGAGCACAAAGACCTTTATGTACTCTAAGCTTTACTTACAAACGGTTTTAAGTTAATTATGTATACAAGTTTTAATTAAACAGTAAGTTAGATTAATAAAATAACGAGTTCTGTTTGTTCAATACAAAAATTTAGTTCTCTACTATGAAATGAAATATAAATCGGGTCAACAGTAGTTGACAATTTTAACAGATGACGGGATTCCATTTATTTTTATTTATATATTTTATTTTTATGGAACTACACCCTGGACTAAGGAATAATCCTTGTATCATAGGGGATTTTACAAAAAAACAATTTCACTGATACAAAGTACACCCAAACTCAGAACAATCATTTGTGTATCACACAAAGAGCTTTTTGTGGGAATTTGAAGGAAAAAAATTAAAAGATTTAGCTGCTAATATATCCATCACCCAGCAACCACTAGTTGGCCGTCGGTTCACTTGTGGACAGCCTACGCTGCATCATCTGATACGTAATCACTACTGGAAATGTATTCCTTCACAACGGCTACCTGTTCCTCGAGTGAGGCCAGCATTTTTTTAAAGACAACTCCCCTCTCTAAGGAACAGTCCTTGTATCGCAGGGGACTTAAAAAACTTACAAATTCAAGGACACAAAGTGCACCCAGACTCAGAACAATAATTTGTGGGTCACATAAAGAATTGTCCTGTGTGGGAATCGGACCCACAACACTCGGGTGGTAGGCTGGTATCTAAACGACTCTGCCGTCTGTTCCGTCAAATTGAGCGATTAGCGTGCCTACCTGGTTATAACGGTTACTATGGTTTTGGTTTTTTTTTTAACAGATTATGGTTTAAAAAGTATCGTTCAATATAACAATGGTTTCAGGATGTTGTTTGGGCTGCCCCGCTTTTGTAGTGCGTCGGCAATGTTCGCGGACGCGAGGGTGGATGGCTTCCATGCCATACAGCGCAAAAGGACCGCGTCACTGCTGAGCAGGATGCGGGGTAGCCCTAACACTATCCTGCAAGCCATCGTAAATAAGTATGACCTATTATGAAGGCATTCATGCGGGTCCTAGTCAGACAGTTCTATGACTGTGTGATCTGGGGGCGCATGAAGTGCCTTTGTTATAAATGGTGCGACATAATTATAATATATTTCTTTCATTATTGTTTATTTACTAACATTAAGTTTTTTAAGATATTTATAACTAACAAAATTTTGTGGACAATGTCTGAAATAAAAGTTTATTATTATTATTATTCTCTATATTTATTTTACAACATATTTCACACATTTTTAAAGATATTATAAAAAAAACAATCAGCTAAATATAATGAATTTAAAAATGTAGGGATCTAGGGATCTCGGGGGCACAAAGGAAACAATTTATCACTTTAAACTAACACAAGAGTTTATTGATAAAACAATAAGAAAAGAAACAATGTACAAAGTAAAAAGGTCGTGAGCGCGGGAAAATCGCGGGAGACGCAAAATACATGTATCACGTTGGACAGCGGTCCTCTAACTGAACCACAGAATAGTTAGAGATACTACGTACCAGAAGGTCATGTCTCCTGTAAAATTTTTGGACATAGCAACTTGCTTGTGATTGGCTAGGGACAAATGAAGCTTGACAGTTGATGCAGTTTTTATTAACTACTGTATCAATCAGGCAAAGGCAGATCATACAGCCTGATGCTACAGTGGGGTCCTGAAGGCTGTACTATTATTATGTACTATTATTGAAAGTTCGAAATTACCAAGATATCCTGTAATTACTCAATAATCTTGATAATTTCGAACCCTGCTATTCCGACTATTTTTTATAAAGGAACAGGTAAATAAAAATACTTTTGTTAATAACTATATAATTATTTATTTGTGGTTTTACACATTTAAAAGCTATAAATAAGCTTTGACTTTTTTTTTTTATTTTAGGTGGGCAAAAATGTCCTACCGCACACCCCGCTGCCCGGGGAGACAACGGGGTGAATGGGGCTCTCACCCACTAAAAACCTACCGTGCGCCTACACCCGCCCTTGCTACGGCGGATCACGGGTACCGCGTCGTTACGACCGCGATCCGCAGGCGGCAGCCCCTACGGGCACCCTCTCTTGAGCGACGCCTCGCGCACTTGGGCGTCGCACCTTCGCGGTAGGCTTCCACGGACGGCAGGGTACTCCCCGACCCCACCGTCCGCAGCCTCGGCTAGGGCGGCATAAGGCGCAAGTAAGCGCGCGCACGCCGCCCCTCGCGCCGGCGGCGAATCGGGTCCGCGAAGGAGGATTCCTCACGGGCCCTCTCCGCCACCTCCTTCCGCGAGATGACAGCCTCGCAGAAGGCGGCGACCGCGGTCCAGGCCCTGTCACTGCCAACCATCGCTCGCGCAACGGCCGGCAGCGACAGGTCCACGCCTATGACTGCAACGAGTTCCCGGCGCTGCACATCCCATGCCGGGCACGACTCGAGCGTGTGCTGCGCCGAGTCCTCGTCGCAGTCGCAGTGGTGACAGCCTGGGGTCGTCTCCCTCCTTGCGATCGTGTGCAGGTTAAATAAGCTTTGACTAGCATAACTGGCTTGTTACTCATGTTTTGTATTGTGTTCTAAAGTCTGACAATGTCGGATACCTTTAATATATTAGTAATAGTAACTAACTAACTTATCATCACGCCATTTCCCTTGTGGGGTAGGCAGAGAGAACAGAGTGCCAGGAGGCTCTATTCTTGCATACATCTCTCGCTTCCTCAACATTAATAATTCTCTTTATACACGCTCGCCGGTTTCGGAGACTCCTGACTCCACCTTCCTTCAATACATGAAAGTCTCGGTCTCCCCCTGTACCTACATCCTTCCACTTGCACATTGTATATCTTCTTAGCCAGTCGCTCGTCTGGCATAATAAATAAGTAATAGTATTGCACTAATTGTATATAACCAATCTTGCTATAAATATGAAGGCTTGAATAATTTCATTTTTATGCTCTTGGCACGTAATGAACTCAAATGCATACTTTTTTTGTACTTTATTACAAATATTAACTGCAATTTCGTTTTTATGTGCATTTGAGTCCAAGAACAAATTTGTCTCTTTGATGATTGTCTTTAAAAACATATAACCACATGTTCAGATGCATATTCGGCTGCTCTTCATTTTGTCAAATTCCCTTTGAGAAACCCACTTATGTGCATCAGTTTTATTAGTGGTTAAATCTTTTTTACACTGCCGACATTTGTATTTTGTTAATAGTTTTCTTGTTACCCTGCCTGGGCAGTGTAGATTCTTGCATGTATATTCAAGCATTCACGTATTGCCAGAGTACAAAGATTTACAGGATCATTGATAGAACTATGCGACTGTAATTTTAAATTGCTATCTTTGAATAAAACTATACTTTGCAGCCAAAAGCTATTTTTAGGTTACATCTCCGGGAACCGGCAAGTTATAGTAGCGTGATAAAATTTATACTAGTTCTTAAGTCTAATCGAGAGCTATCAAATAAAAAAGTTGCATCAATATCCGTCCAGTAGTTTTTGCGTGATGCGGGAACAAACAAAAAGATAAACAGACAAAAATTCTAAAAAAAAATGTTTTGTGTTTAGACATGCCTATATAACCTATTACAGTATTTTTTCTCAAATATCTTAAATGTATAGACACAGCTCCATTACAGCTTTATAATAGTATAGATGACATTTTCATTTATACTTCCTTCAAAAAGGGATTTCATTTCAATGAGCTGAGAACAGGAATTATCTTAAATTTTTAATTGTAAAAGAATCATAATTAAATTTTATAAATCCTGTTATCAGCAATGCTAATGTATAAGTGAAATTGTGGCAATCTGGATTATTATTTCTATAACTATAGACCCTAACCTTTCCAAAGAAATATTCAATGCAGTCAGAATTAAAAAATCTAGGGTGCATTATTTTTATATATCTTTCATTAAAAAATTGCCACAATCTCTGAAAACTTTTAAGAGTTACCAGCCTGCTCCTGACTGTTATTTTCGATTTCACATTTTTCACTTTGTGTTTAATGTATAGTGCTAAGCATGTCAAATGCTACAAATATATATAAATAGTTACCAGCCAGTTCCGAGTACTAGGTACAATAAGCTCTATTCCTTTTAGGTCTATAAATTTCATTTTTTGGAAATTTTCTATTGCGTTTTGCCAAAATTTGTTGTGAAGTGATGATTGTTCCTATTAAAAGTGCTGGCTCCATTCACACTGTAAAATTTTGCTTTGTCCAGGAAAGCGATTACATCAGATGTATTCTTCAAAGTCGCACTGACTGGCTTGCCATCTGCATAATGTGCTGAAAAAAAAACTACTTTAACGCTAAGAACTAACTAACTTATTATGACACCATTTCCCTTGTGGGGTAGGCAGAGAGAACAGAGTGCCAAGAGGCTCTATTCTTGGATTATTTTGCATATGTAATAGCCATATCACGTGCCATTTCATCAAATAAATGGAGTAAAATAGTCATATGAACAGAAATGTAGTGGTGTGATTACCTCTTTTTTAATTGATGAAAATATCTAAGAATTTAGTTCTGGTTGAATATTTAATAAATAATAAGCCTTTACCGCGAATACGCAAGAAACAATACACAACAACAAAATAAAATGGTGGACTCAGTGCAAAGAGTAATATAACAATATAACCAGAAACTGAAATTGTCATTTCTTCCAATCATGACGCGTATAATATTTTCTCTTATGTACTACTCTACTCTGTAAACGTCAAATATCATTTTCCCGCTGTCATTTGTGTGTCGTCGATTTTATTTGGAGATTACGGCCCATGAACTGAACTAATTTGCTTCCCGCCAAGCGCGGGCGACGTTGTGCGGGCGGTGCCGCGGCAAAGGGTGCGCTTCAGAAATATTTGACCGTAGTGTAGTTACATACTCCCCCTTTTGTACTGTTATGTGCCCTCAAGACAGTACAAACTAAGTAAAATACCTCAACACGATAAAAAATAAAGACAAGACCTAACATCTACTCACAAGCTTTACGAGGGCGGCCTCGCTTCCTCTTGGGCACCACAGGTACAGCCTGATCGCTTCCAGAACGCGCATGATAGCGTCGAAGGTCCGTAGTGTGATACTTCCCTATAATTTCGCTAGGCGGTTCGCAATGTGTCAGTAAGTACCTACGTTGTGGGGCTCACCATTTTCGAGACACGATAGAGCCCATCTTTCTTAGGTACAAACTTAGAGCTGACGCCCAGAACATGAGTTGCTCAGAACATGAGTCTTTAGTAGAACGAGATCACCAGGCTCGTACTCCTCTCCTTCTTGACGAGTTATATCCTTCGCAGCCTTCCTAAGATGAGTTTCCATTATAGCTTTCTTCGCGGGCGTGAGCCGATAAGGCGGTACGGCAATAGGTGGGTGTTCGCCTGTGTCGATACAGTGTTCCGCGAACGCTGTAGGCCCTCCCCCTTCTCTGAAAATATCCTCATACTCCTGCAGCAGGTCAGCGAGGCTGGCCCTCTGCGAAGACGTCAGCATTGATCCCTCATCCGCTCTCAGAACGTCCGCGGCGGCGCAACTTACATAGTTACGAGAAGTCTCACACCGTAGAGGGTGAATGACCTCTGGGCGAACCAGGAATTATTACTTATGTGAATAACTATACGAGCTTTAGGTAAAAAGTCTATACCTAACAAGGTGACATTATGAACCGCATCCGGAAAAATAACAAAAGTGGTAGGTATAACCGTGCCCTCGAGTTTTACATCCACGTCTGCGAGTATGAGCTCCTTGTAGCGCAATACACCGTCGGCGAGCTTGACTGTCATGACGTCACTACGAAAAGGGTGGTTATTCCTTTGAAGTAGCGCATAAAGTGTCGAACCAGCAACGCTACGCTTTGCCGCGGTGTCAACTAATCCCGTTCCCCGTTGACCGTAAATCTCGATATTTAACACAGGGCGTCCTCCGTGATTCGCCGCGCTCGGTGAATCACAATTGTCACTGGTAACAAAATCATTACAACAATAAGATACATTACCCTTATCACATAAAACACAAACATGCGACGTGTTTACAAAACGTGCACTTCGAAGCAATTAGTTAGTATTTGTACTTTCTATACATAAGCAATAGGTACATTATCTTGAGACGTATTTACTTTAGGTATATCGGTAAGCAATGGGTTAATACACACATCAGTATCGGTAGGCAACGAAAAAACTTTAGGTACAGAAACAGGTACCTCAGTGAGCAATGAGTTAGTACACTTATCCGCAGGCGACATATCAACTGACAAAACATTGGTGGACAAAACATGATTAGTAGGCATATTATGAGACAAATGTTTACGCTTAGATTCAAATGTAGGTACAGTGTTATTTACGTTAGTAGACGGGTACTTGAACTTAGCTTGATTGGAATTATTACATGAAACGTTAGAGTCTCTATGGGATATTTCCGCGGATAGAAAATCACAAGCATAAAAAACGTCTTTACTGCTGCAGTTTGATCGTATCACACCTTTTTTACCACAACCGTAACAAGCCGTGCTATCACTTTTGCTTTTATTTAGCTTTGAACACTCACTTTTGTCATGACCACTACGTTTGCAATATACACAAAATCATTTACCTCGTTTGTCCGTTTTGGCGCTTACCGCCTGAGAAGTATGTGACGGAGACGTCTTCACGCCGTCGCTAGACGCAGCACGCACCCCGCCGACGCGGTGAGCAGCCTTCTCGGTGGTCGGAGAGCGCGCGGCGGGCGCACGCCCCATGGGCGGGCACCGCAAGTTGTCGCCGCTCGGCGCGACGACGCCGGCCATGCGCGTGTGCCGTGTGCCAGCCACAGGCGCGCACTCCGTGCTCGCGCTAGATGGTGCGTTGCTTGGCGTCGACGGTGAAACCACCTCTGCTAGCGTCTTCTCGATCGCTCTCGCCTTCTCGACTAGTTCGTCTAACGTAGAAACGCTGTCCCTTGTAACGCGCTTCCATATACTACGATTGAGTAATCCGTAAGTAATATCCAGCTGCATACGCTCATCTAGTTTATACGGCAGCCAAGCGATAAGGGCCCGTACACGCGCGACGAACACCTCGGCGTGATCACTTTCTTGATCAGTGCTGAATATTTCTTTAAATATTTTATGTGGTGGGCGCGGCGCGCCGAACATGGCGCGCAGCCACGCAACCACTTCCTCCCACGTCGTGATGGTGGACTTGACTCCGCGCCACCAAATCGCTGCTTCGCCCTCTAACAGCATAGGTATGTCCTTTAGGGCGTGAGCGTCACTGACATTGGTACATTCTTTGTATGTCTCGACTCCATCCATGAAAGCCTCCAGAACCTCAGGGTCGTTTCGTTCGCCACGAACCCGAGCAGTGCACTTCGCGAAGTTACCAGCGGGAGCCGCGAGCCCCGAAGGCGGCGGCGTGGACGAGGGTGAAGAACCGCAGTTGATGGGGCGCGTCGCGATCATGGACTCCACCAGGTGTCGGTTGGAGTCAGCCTGCATACGAGCGAACGCGGTCAACATTTCTTCCATCCCACTTGCACTGTCCACATCACACGTAACTTCTTTGTCGCTGGCTTGAGCACTCCGACGACGACGTCCTGATGAACTCAATTTAGAAGAATCGTTATTATTAATTACACGAGAATCAATCCCACATGAAAAAACACTAGAATCACGTGATCGCCGGGACGCCCGACAATATGACCATATAATGGTAACGCGCGTAGCAACCCAACGCGAAGGCGGGAACTCGGCGCAGCGCGGGGCCCCGAGCGGGTGGTATGGCGATGTGGCGTGATAGGTACTTATAAGTCCGTGGGTTTCGTGCCACTAGTTGTGCGCCACTTGTAGGGATCTCGGGATACACAAAGGAAACAATTTATCACTTTAAACTAACACAAGAGTTTATTGATAAAACAATACCAAAAGAAACAATGTACAAACTAAAAATGTCGTGAGCGCGGGAAAATCGCGGGAGACGCAAAATACTCGTACATGTATCACGTTGGACAGCGGTCCTATTTGACCGTAGTGTTGTTACAAAAATGAATAAAATAGTAGGCCACCGACATCGGGTGCAGGGAGCAAGCTGCCGGTGGTTAGGGCTCCAGAGACAGGAACCTCCACACAATGCGTGCCGTGTCGAGGAGTACTGCCTTCTGCATCAAGCCCTTGATCCAGCTATCTAACGAGAGACTCTTTAGATGTTGGTCGAGACTCTTGGCGATCAGCCCATTGACTGATAAGACTATCGGGACAATAATTGTCGAGTCAACATCCCACATGTTGGCAATCTCGTGAGCCAAATCCAAATATTTAATTAGTTTTTCTTTTTCAGCTTTCACGAGATTCTCGTCATGTGGAATAGTGACATCGACAATTAGTGCACGGCGCTCTGATCGGTCTATCACCACTATATCAGGCTTATTAGCAGCAATAGTCATGTCAGTAATGATAGACCGATCCCAGTACAACGTTGCACGGTAATTTTCGAGAACTGGGTCGGGCACATATCTATAGTATGGCACTTCTAGTTCCACCAAATTGTATTCAAGAGCAAGTTGCTGATGGATAATCCTGACTACTTGGTTGTGCCTATGCAAATAATCGCCGTTTGCAAGACGAGTGCAGCCGGAAACAATATGCCTGAGAGATTCTCCGGGTCGGTGGCATGCCCGACAAATGTCTACCGTACCATCTTTCAGGATATATTTTCGGTAGTTATTCGTCATTACAACTTCATCCATTATTACAAAGACAAAACCTTCAGTTTTTCCGAAGAGATCACTGAATTGCAGCCAGGAAACAGATGCTGCAAAGTTAATATCGGGCCCGTGTAAGGCCCGATAAAAACGTCCATGCAGCTCCTTGATCTTCCATACCTCCCGGCGGTCCTCAATGCTAAGTATTATAGGTTTGTGCCAGTTCTCTTTAGCCAAAGCAAGCGGGGTAAGTCCTTGATCCACTCTGACCACATCTCGATGCACGTCCGTGTCAGCATTGAGAAAATATTCTCGGAGGTTGTATACCTCGCGGTTGTGAAGGGTTTTGGTGTTTAAAAAACCACGACCCCCACATTTCCGCGGGATATACAGCCTCATTACCGACGAACGCGGGTGGTGCATTCGATATGTAGTCAGGAGTATACGAACCTTTCTATCAAGGATATCAAGTTCAGTCTGAGTCCATCTGAGTATGCCAAAGGAATACATCAAGACAGGCATGACCCAACTGTTACAGGCACGCACCTTGTTGCTGCCGGAAAGTAAGCTATTCAGCACTTTTCTTAAACGGCAAAAGAAGCGATCCTGCAACTTTTGCTTCATGCCTGCCTCAGCGATGCATAACGCCTGTGACATACCCAGATATTTGTAGGTCTCAGTAGCAGACAGAGATCGGATATGTGTGAAATCTGAAAGTTGTATTCCTTCAGATTCCACTATCCCACCCTGTTTCACATGTAAGACTGCACATTTATCCACACCAAACTCCATTCTGATAGACTTACTAAAGATTTTAGTTACCTTAAGTAATGCCATCAGATGGGGCCTGGTGGGGGCAAATAGCTTTAAGTCATCCATGTAAAGGAGATGGGACAGACCCCGACTTTCTCTCCGCAACTGATAGCCTAGGCCTGAATTCTCCAGTAAAGTACTAAGAGGATTCAGGGCTAGGTAAAACCACAATGGACTCAAACTGTCCCCCTGAAATATGCCCCGCTCAAGTTTTAACGGTATGCCGTCAACGCGGCCCCGGGGACTGCCTGGATAGTAAAGGGCCTTCTCCATTGCTTCATACATGCCTTCAAGAAAGCACATAGAGTTGTATCTATTTTATACAACTCCAGCACCCTCAAGAGCCATGTATGAGGAACAGAGTCATAGGCTTTCTTGTAGTCTATCCAGGCAGTCACCAGTTCTTTCCGGCCTCGACGTTATTATTATTATAACATTCGAAGCTTTCCCACAGTCATGTAATATAACGTCCAACTATCACCATAATGTAGATGAATAATATATTGTATGGTAAGAAGTAATATTAGTATTAGTTTTGTAGGGCATTACACGTGTACCACTCACCTTGGCTTCGTAACCGGTAGTTAGAAACGAAGGTCGATAATATACCTATTATTTCATTGCATGTTTTATTCTAAAGTACTTTCTTTATTTTACGAGAATTTTCTCACATTTTCATTCCTGGAGAGTTAAAGACTGTACAATTAAATAATTTAGTATTATTACCTATACATATATACCCATATTCTGCCGCATTATATAAAGGGCAGACAAGACTCAATGCCTCTTGATGGAAAAATCTGCCAAATCGGTCAGTACTCCCACTTGGTACCTTACCCTACCGCCAGTAATTCAATAGGTAATAATTTCTTACTTCCCGTAGTTGCCTGGTAAGACTTTGTTCCTATAGGAAATAACGGTATGATTCAGTATGACAAAGCATTAGTATGCTTAGTAAACATCTATATTCTCTTGCTTTAAAAACTTCAATATTATATACTAGGAAATTCCTTTAAATCATCACTGTCTATTGCATATTTTTGTGTGTGCTCTGACCGATAAAGAGCCGTGCATGTCAAGTACTTACCTACTTTAAATATGTAAATGTACTAAAATAACAAAATTTATTTTGCATGATTAAGGGCGGATTCGACCAAACAAGAATAAATTTTATTCCTAGAATAAATCACTACTTACTCGAAAATAAATAAATTTTACGTTTTACCAACAACAATTTGAAGAATAGCGAGCCTATTCGGGAATAGAAATTCATCATTCATCCACCCATCAGCCTGCAACGTCCACTGCTGGACATAGGCCTCCCCAAGAGAACGCCACAACGAGCGGTCCTGTGCCGACCGCATCCAACGGCTCCCCGCAGCTTTGACCAGATTGTCGGTCCATCTGGTGGGGGGCCGTCCTACGCTGCGCCGTCCGATACGTGGTCGCCACTCGACAACCTTTCGTCCCCAACGGTTATCGGTTCGTCGAGTGATGTGGCCTGCCCATTGCCACTTCAGCATGGCAACCCGGCGGGCTATGTCGGTGACTCTCGTTCTCTTACGGATCTCCGTATTACGGATTCGATCACGTAGGGAAACGCTCCATGGCCGAGCGACTTTGAGCCTTGATATGAGGCCAACATTCAGAGACCACGTCTCTGTTCCGTATGTCATCACTGGTAATATACACTGGTCGTAGACCTTCGTTATCAGACACTGCGGAATATTGGACGAGAAGATCTTCCTTAGCTTCCCGAACGCAATACCACCGATATACGAATAGTAATTATACCACCGATAAGCATCGAATAAGGAGTTAATGCAAGAATAAAATAATGACGTCATCTTTTTTGGGCTGTCATTTTTAATTGATAAAGAAACTTTTAAACTATACAGTGACAGCTACTTTCCCATGCCATACAAAATGCAATACGACAAATAAGAGTTGAGATGAGTTAAGCTATACACCGTCCCATTTGTAGAACAAATTTTTTTTGCCGGGTTATTACATGTCATTCATTTCACTATTATGGCTAATCCAAGTATAGCTATACGTCAGATTGCGTGGTAAAACGACTGTTGATTATCTAGAGAATAAAATCGCGGCATAGATTATTCTTTTCTCGGTATAGTTACTCTTATATAAATTCGAGTTTGGTCGAATCCGCCCTTAGTCTATAAACAATTTGATGAATATACTTACAAGAACATTTTATCCTGGATAAAATGGACGGTGCCTGTGGGATAACTATTTTTGCATGTAGATAAAATTTGTGTAACGTAGAGCGCCATTGGCCTAATAAAAATTGACATCGGGTCTAGTATAAAAATCATGTAAAAACTGTCTCTATTCAAGACTACAGTATATTATATATTAATACATACAAACTTCAACATTCCAATTTGAAACTTTGTACCATTATTATAATAGTAGTTTAGTATTGTAACGCTGACATCGCCTCTTAACAAATGTAATTTTTATTTATAATTAAGTAAATTCGCTAAAAAAA
This sequence comes from Leucoma salicis, assembly GCA_948253155.1. Classification (NCBI taxonomy): domain Eukaryota; kingdom Metazoa; phylum Arthropoda; class Insecta; order Lepidoptera; family Erebidae; genus Leucoma; species Leucoma salicis. The sequence goes on along the minus strand of OX411822.1, from coordinate 8,061,119 downwards.
ATATATATACACATTTTTACTGGTGGTAGGGCTGGGTATCAAGTGGTAGTACTTACCTGAGTGGGTTTTACCACCATCTCTGTGTGACCGGCCATGAAGCACATCGGTGTGTTTTGGTTGTAGCAGGAGATAGCCGTTGATTCGTTCATTTCATATATGTGAAATGAAATGGTGAGCAGCGGCATGACAGTACTCTCGTTATACGCTATACAAAGTCTGCAATTTGTGAGCACACACAGGACCACACCCGCCATTACATTAGGTTTGACAAACCTCAAATCCTCGCAAAAGAACATCGATATTGCCCTAAAATGATACGTGAGGCTATTGAAATTAAGAAACATCCCAATTTCAATAGAGAAGACGGCTGGGTCTTACCATCAAGCTGGAATCCTGTGATAGGCCTCACCAAACATAATACAAGAAGGCACACCACAAGATTGCAAGACACAGTTAGCGCTTATTGTGTAGATAAACCCCACAGTAGTGATTAGTCTTTGCCTTTTGTAAAACATTTCAAAATTTAAACTTTATTAGCTCTCAGTAATCCCGTATAAAATTTAATAATCCATAACGGTTGTTGCCTACTGAGTTTTCTGGCCGGATCTTTCTCAGTCAGGCCACGTTCCGATCCGGTGGTAGCTTCTTAAGCTAAGACTAGCTTTTGGCAAAATCAATATATTTAATAATATAAACTAATAACCAAGATTGTCTTCTTACTAGTAGTAATTGGTAGTTTGTGGTAGAATTTTTGAGCACTAAATAAAAACAAAAATTTCACAATTTAAAGAGGAGTATTATACTCATTTTAATATACTTACTTAAAGTCTCATACATTGTAAGCATAAAAATTTGAAGTAGATATTTTCACTGTGTTTCTAAACGAATATTAGGTGGGTTAAAATAAATAAACAAAAAATTTTGTAAAATCATATACTGTGGGTAGATGAAACCGTTGAAATAACATATCAGCCTTGGACGTATTTCATCTAAGTCCACCCGTGATCATGAATGCTGTAAAGTATTCGAAACGTCGGGATAGTAGTAAAATCAAGTAAACGCGATAGAATCCGTAAACGTAGTTTTATTTCAAAATGTATTTTAGCACTTGACATGATCAGCTACATTTAAAAACACATTATTTATGAAAGTTAAAAAAGGGAACTACTGAAAGCAGGATTTGAACCTGGGTCCCGCCAATCCGGGGAAGTGCTCTGGACCGCTAAGCTACGAGTATTGCAGTCACCCAACTGTAAATTCACATCTCCATAAAACACAAAGTGGAAAATGTGAAAATCGAAAATATCAGTCACGAGCAGGATTTGAACCTGCATCTCCCGGATACCGTCCAGATGCTTTGCCAATTCAGCCATCATCATACTCCCGACTGATAGCGCAGGCCTCACCCAGGACGTTAAGTATGAATATGTTATCGAAATTAGCAGTCGAGAGCAGTAATTGTCACGATGGCTGAATTGGCAAAGCATCTGGACGGTATCCAGGAGATCCTGGTCGTGACTGTTATTTTCGATTTTCACATTTTCCACTTTGTGTTTTATGTAATTATATGGTTAAGCATGTCAAATGCTTAAAATATATATAAAAATTCTAAATATTCACTTCTCCAATTAACATTACTTATATATATTTTTTTTTTATTCAAGCCGGCTGGTCCCCGTGGAGGAATATGACCAACCCCTTCCAGCACAATTGTTAAGAAAAAATAACATTAGTATAAGAACAAAGGATAAAAGAAAACTTTATAATGCCACTTTAAACTGCTTAACCTTGCGTACAGAAGAGAGTCTAACCGAATTAAAACTAGTACTCTCAAATATAAAGTGGGATGTTTTAGGATTAAGTGAAGTAAGAAGATTAGGAGAAAGTATTGAGAACTGCAAGGAGTATATTTTATATTACAAAGGCGAAACAAAATGAAATTACGGAGTGGGTTTCATGATTAAAAACATTAAGAAGGAAACATACAACAGACCTAAATCAAAAACATCTTCTAAAACTGAGATCATGTCAGCGGGGAATGGAGAAAAGCATGATTGGTGTCACTAAAAAAGATCGGTTAAGAGCAGTTGAAATACGATCCAGAACCAAAGTAGAAGATATAATAAAGAAAGTAAGACAGTTGAAATGGAGATGGACAGGACACGTGACGAGAGATAGTAAGTTAAAATGGACAAAAATTATAACAGAGTGGCAACCACGTAATGGCAAAAGGAAAAGAGGAAGACAGGCAAAAAGATGGAAAGACGACATGAGAAAAATTGGAGGCGTTACCTGGTTTAGGAAAGCTAGAGACAGAAATGAGTGGAGACAGCTGGAAGAGGCCTATGTGTCACTGGACACGCTGATCACTAAACCGGAAAACCTGATGTGATAGATTTAAGTTCTTTTAATACTTACTTACTTACTTATCATCACGCCATTTCCCTTGCGGGGTAGGCAGAGAGAACAGAGTGCCAAGAGTTCTTGCATACATCTCTCGCTTCCTCAACATTCATAACTCTCTTCATTTCTTTTAATAATATTAGATTATACTTTTGTTTAGTTCTTTAGCAATAAAGGCTTAATAATATATATTTTGTTTAATCCATCCATCCATCCATCCATCAGCCTTTTAACGTCCCTTGCTGGACATAGGCCTCCCCAAGAATGAGGGATAGTGCCGTAATCGCCACGCTTGGCAGGCGGGTTGGCGATCGCAGTGAATGTTGTTAATACTCGAAGGAGTGCTGCTGCCCACTCTCCCGGTATTCCCTCAGTCGGCTCTTACGACTCCCATGGGTGGAGAAGGGGTGGGACAATTCTAAAGCCGGCCCCACACGGGCCTTTTTTTTAATAGGAATATTTATTATTAAATAGGATGTGTAGTAGTATGTATGGCCTAATTAAATTTGTTTAAGTAGATGATGTTTTATGATCAATTTACGACACACACTAGCTAAAATTTTAAGAGATACATCTAAATAATTTAGGTATAAGAGAGTTGTTGTTTTCAATAAATATTCCTATCATTGGTGGTGATGTGCACCTGTGTGAGAGCTAGAGCAGGTTGAGATTACCACTGAAGTTATTTCACACAATTCCAGTGGTCCATCAGTACAGGCGGATAGATGGAGTACTGTGGCTTTTTTAGTGACTAGGAGTACTAGTGATGAGCGAAACCAAGCTTGCAAACTGATTATAGTATTAATTTTCTTTGTTATTTTTTTGTGACACAACACTTATTAAATAAAAACACTATAATTTTAATTCATCAAAATGCAGATACATTTTGTATGCACGTCGGATTCAACATTGTACTGATCTACACCGAGCACACAGCCTCATTGTAGATCAAAAAATCAACGAAAACATTCATTCTGATGCTCCTTCCCTTGCAGCCACTGGCGGCATTCCGCTCATACTCCACATATCATTGTTACGGCCACCAGCAGTGTGGGTCATAGCCGCTATTACTTTCGGTCTTATCCGCACGAGCCACAGTGGTTCACGGGACGTCGTCGTTGACTCCTCAGGTGAGTGATGCATCTCCAAAGCGGTGCCGTAGTGAGGTAGGTACTACAATTTGCCCATCTTCAAAAATACTCAAAATTTTGGTTATTTTAGTAAGTATGGCCAGTGGTTTCTTAAACATAAGTGAGTATGTTGAACTTAGGTACTTGTGGAAAACACTAAGATGTGTTTTTATTTGTATTTTGATAAGTCCTTAAGAAAATCCAGTGGCGATGCATGTGGTAAGGCGACACACGGCGGGCTTATTTTGTCAGTGAGGATCCATGCCAACCAGCTCGTTGCTCGAACGGCGGAGTGTGCGGCTTGCTACTGAAAAAAAAGGGATTGTAGTATGATGGCAATAAATGTACAACAACAGCTCTGTAACAGCTTTATAATAGTTATAGGATAAAAAACGGGTTAGGAATAAAGGTCCCCCGCCGGTGGACCACTGAAGTAATGCAACATAGTTCCAGTGGCCCGCCAACACACGCGGAGAGACGGCACACAGCGGGTTTATTTAGTGGGTGAGGGCCGTTCACTATCCTGTCCGTTGCCCCAAACGATGGGTTGTGCGGTTAAGTAAATTAACAAAAAAAAACGATAAAGGTCCCACTATACAGCCGGCGGAATGGGTCGACGACCTGACGCTGGCGCGCTAAATATGCTAAGCCATCACGTTAATAGAGCACCAATCTTAAAGGCTCTGTGTGAAGTTATAAACATAAGTAATACTAAATTCATATTAGATAATTCAGCACATTTTAGTAGAAACAGTATTGATGTTAAAATGGAAATACAATACTAAAAATACACGACAAACGTTAAACTCTGCCCAAAATGAATAAAAACCATTTAATCTCATGTATAATAGGAATTCTAATTTTCACAACAACAAATTTTAGCTTTATAGGAATAAAGTTCAAAATAATGGCCGTCGTTTGGACTTATTTTTGAGACAATCGTTTCCTTATCCGAGGTTCACAGAATTCGAAGGGCTTGAGTTATAAATGATGACGATGAAATACGATCAAAGGTACTTGATTTTTATTGACTTGAGTCTAACTTTTTATATTTCTATAGCAATAATCTCACTGTCGTTCGATCACGCTGGCTATCAATAAAGACAGAGTATAAAAAAGGAGTACTTAATTGAATAAACTTGTCTATATTTTGTTGTTGCGGCTAGGTCGTAGACAGACGATATAATAGACAGGTTATCAGCGTATGCAGCGTAGATAGAGAAACTAATAGACTATCACTTGGCGTGGCCACATGAGATAAGAGATAAACCAATGACAATATGATACTAGTGTGGCAACACTAAAAACCGTTACTTAGATTTAGGGAAAATATATACATAGCATCACGCCTGTATTCCCCGAAGGGGTTAGGAAGAGGTGTATTACACACCCACGACTCGCCAGCTATGTTTGAGTTCCACGTAATAGGGGCCGAGCCTATTGACGTCTACCGGGCACATTTCCAAACTCTGGGCTGCTACTGAGAAATTTTCTTTTTAGAAAAAGCTCAATAACTTTGCCCGACCCGGGGATCGAACCCGAGACCTCATGATTAGCAGTCGCATACATTACCGCTACACCACTGAGGCAGTTAAAATATATATGAAATTATTAACACCAATATTGAATTAAATTTTATCACTGTACTTACTTCATTAGTTTATATTATAAACTCTGGCCGCAATTTATAAGATATATAAAGTATAACATTGTTAAATTTCATCAAAAATAAATAGATGTATGTCGTGTGATTGTATCATTATTTTAAGATATTTACAAGGTTATTTGAAATTGATTTCCCATCAAATGTTCTTCGAAAAGGTGGGATTGATAACAAGGTATAAATAAAACGTATTATTAAATATAACTTAATTGCTCTTGGAACAAAACCAATTTACAATTGAATAAATATTTCGAATCCTCTCTTTTTTGCGCAGAAGAGTTTGCTTTGTTTTGTCATGAATGCGAATCTCCAAATAATTCATCGCTATTGCTTTTATTAACATTATTTTGGAACTCTTTTTCGGTTCCCATCCCATTTATATGCAGTTACAAATTTCAGCAATAATCATACTTTTTATTCCTTGAATCAAAATAAATAGAAACATTGATATTAAATAAAATAGGGAGATTGTTGCCACCCGAGTTAAGTATCGGTGGACAGAGATTTTATAAAAAAAATATTTATCATTCAAAATTACAAGTTTACTGTTACAAATTATTGTAGAATTATCTACAAGACTCATTTAATTAACAATTTTAATTTAATAAGAAACCTATTGCTAAACTACAATATCGATGATACACGCAGGTTTCCAAGGCGTAGTCAGCAATTGCTGGGTTAACGTATATCGGCTGATTGCTTAACTCCTCCCTCCCTAAGATGGAAGCGCGTCCCGCAGCTTCCTGTAGCGTCCTCGCTATGATTGGCTTCTGGTGTGCTCTTTGATTGTCTCCATTGGTAGACTTTCCAAACGACTATTCCCACGAGGATGCAGTACAGTCCGATCGTAGTCCAACTTGGAGTCGCCATTAAGAGTTGCCAGTCCACGTAGCTGTCCTCATGGATGTCTTCTTGTGCGCGGACCATCAATTCGTGGATATTGTCTAGAGCGATGTCTTCAAGCTGCAGATTGTACTGGATATTGTCATCTGGATGAATCTTGTATTTGGTAGTGGGATTACTTCATCTACAGTAATGGTGTTCGTGTTTGTTTTCAAAATTCTATTCAGGATATCCATCTGATGACGGGCGGTGGCGCTTTCGCGAGCACTTCCGTCAACTGTCTCCGAGGCTCGTCGGTGCGGCGTCCGCCCTTGCACGGCTCATGCCGAATATGGGCGGACCCAACAATGCGTGTCGACGGCTTTACGCGGGGGTGGTCCGGTCGATGGCGCTGTACGGCGCACCCGTGTGGGCGGAGTCCCTGGACGCACTAAACAGGGCTCTTCTGTGGAGGCCACAGAGAGTCGTCGCGTCCAGGGTCATACGTGGATACCGAACGGTGTCGATGGAGGCGGCCTGCGTGTTGGCCGGAACCCCTCCGTGGGACTTGGAGGCGGAGGTGCTCGCCGAGGTGTACCGGCGGGCGTCGCAAGAGCGGGAGGAGGGTGGACGTCCCCCACCCAGCGTGGTGGCCAGATGGCAGGGCGACGCCCGCCGAGCTGCCATGGCCAACTGGAGGGCGCGGCTGGAGGCGCCCCGGGCCGGTCTTTGGACCGTAGGGGCGCTTCAGCCAGTGCTGGAAGAGTGGGCAGGGCGACGGCACGGAGTCCTTACCTTCCGACTGGTGCAGGTGCTGTCGGGGCACGGTTGCTTCGGCAGATATCTGCACATTGTCGCAAGGAGGGAAGCGACTCCGGGCTGTCACCATTGCGGCTGCGACGAGGACACGGCGCAGCACACGCTCGAGTCATGCCCGGCTTGGGCCGAGCAGCGTCGTGAACTTGTCGCAGCAATAGGGGGGGACCTCTCGCTGCCGAGCGTCGTCAGAGCGATGCTTGGCAGCGACAGGAATTGGGCCGCGGTCGCTGCCTTCTACGAGGAGGTCATCTCGCGGAAGGAAGCGGCGGAGAGGGCCAGGGAGGCTGATCCTTCCGCAGACCCAAACCGCCGCCAGCGACTGGGGCGGCGCAGGCGTGAATATTTGCGCCTAATGCCGCCCTAGCTGGGGCTGCGGGTGGATGGACCGGGGAACGTCCGCCACCCGCAAGGCCTCCCGCGAAGGTGCGACGCTCCGTGTACGGATGCGTTGCTCAGATGAGGGTACCCGAAAGGGTAAGCCGCCGGCGGACCACCGAAGGAATGTAACATAGTTCCAGTGGCTCGCCAATAAAGGCGGAGAGACGGTACACGGCGGGTTTCTTTAGTGGGTGAAGGCCCCACACTACCCTGTTCGTTGCCCCGAGCGACGGGGTGTGCGGTTAGGAACATTTTTTCCCGCCTAAACAAAAAAAAAAAAAAAAGGATGTCCATCTGACAGTTACTTGTCATACTGACTATATGAATACCAGTTATTCTCTTGTATTCCGTTTTCGTTCCACAGCGAGACCTCAGGATCTGTTCTTGGTTAAGTATTATCAGCCATTTGTTGTCTTGAAGCTTTTGTATCTTCCCTTGTTTGTAGGTCTTGTTTTATCAATTGCTCGAGTACAGTTGGGTGTCTGATGCTTTATAAGTGATATTACGCAGTCTTCGGATGAGTCTATGGGTTGAGTGTTAAGATATTCGCAGAGATGTGTATCTTGCATAATAGGCTTGCAACTTCCTTCGAGGTACTCGTCGCTTCCCAGTGCTAGGTATTTGGACTTGGGAATTATAGTTAGGTTTTGTTTATCGGGGATCGAGTATATATGGAGAAGGTCAAATGGGTTTATATCGATAGAAGGGATGTCTAAAACATATGTTAATGTGTGTTCTGTACTGTACGCTTTAACGCTAATAGATTTTTCTATAATATGTATATTTTTAATATTAATTTCTTCCACTGGTGTAAATTGCTTTAGCTTCTGAATATTTAATAATTCATTCAATAAATTATGAGGTGCTATTATACTAGCATGCATTACTCCTAGTTGCACAAAAGTCATCGCGTCTTCTAATACTATAAGCTTATCTAGAAGTATCTGTAAACAAAATCTATTTGAATATATAAGTCTAAGAAGTGCATGCGATTTATAGTTAGATTATTTCTAATAGTAGCATTTTTTTACAAACTAGCTAAGTTTTTCTGATAATCATTTAAAATAGTTACTTGTTTATGTTACGACAATAAAAGGCGAGAGCTAACGGCAGACTGATTTATTCACCAGTACCTACAAACTACTTACACTAACACATAACTTATAGCATTTAACTCTCAAACGTTACATCTTCTTCCCCTTTAGTTACAAGGTACAAAATCAACATGTTCACTGTGAAATAGTAGTAATATATAAAAATAAAACTAAGCTAACCTGAGCACTTAACTAGCTACTTTTTTGGCTCGATTGTAAGCACGCAGTGCTCGAGCCGACGCGCCGGGTGGGGGCGCCGGCGTACCTATCTCTAGGGCCGACTCCGTAGCAGTCTGCGGTACTTCCGTCTGTTCTGACAGGGACGTCCGGTCAACCCCACCCAACGGGTCTTCTTCTACCCCTTTATCCGCAGCATTATTCGTGTCCCTTTCAGAGTCTAACAGCGCTGTACTAGCCCGCGATAAGGAAAACCTATTTTTTTGATTGGTCGTGACGCTGGCTGGTAAGATCTGATCGGCGTGTCGGCGCCATACTGTTCCATCACCTACGTCCACTTTATAAGACACTGGACCAGTTTTCTTGCTAACTGTACCCACCGTCCACTTTTCCCTCCTCGCCGAATAGTCGCGAGTCAACACCGGGTCCCCTACTTGGAAGTCCCGTGCGGCGTGGGGCCCATGGCGCAGCTGGCGCTCCTGCGCAGCGCGCACAGTACTGCCCACGTCGGGGCGCAGTGCGTCCAAGCGGTTGCGCAGCCGCCGGCCCTGCAGCGCCACGGCCGGGGACACACCTGTTGTGGCGTGTGGACAGTTGCGATATTTCAATAAAAACTTGCTTAAGGCTGCGTTTATATCGTCCTTCTCGTATTGTGCCCTCTTTATTACCTTTTTGACAGTCTTTACTGCATTTTCTGCGGCACCGTTGGCTTGAGGTCTATACGGGGCTGAAGTTATATGTTTAATACAATTGTTAGCACAAAATTCTTCGAACTCCCGAGACGTAAAAGGTGGGCCGTTGTCCGTTACGAGTTGCGAGGGTAGCCCGAACTGCGCGAATACACTTCTAAAAGCATTAATAGTAGATCGCGCCTCCGTAGTCTTCATGGGTAAGGCTTCGATCCACTTTGAGTGTGCGTCTACTATAATAAGGTATCGTATGCCCCCACAGTCCCCGAAGTCAGCGTGAACCCTGTGCCATGGATGTAGCGGAAACTCCCAGGGGTGTAACTGAGCGCGCGGGGGTGCATCGCGCACAACTCGACACGCGTCGCACTCGCGACAGGTTTCCTCTATATCCTGGTCTAACATCGGCCAATATACGTAGCTGCGAGTTGAGATGAGTTAAGCTATAACATCGTCCCATTTGTAGAACAACTTCTTTTTGCCGGGTATTCGCTGTTCGCGAATAGCTATTGCAAGTATAGCTATACGTCAGATTGTGTGGAAAAACGACTGTTGATTTTCTAGAGAATAAAATCGTGGAATAGATTATTCTCGGTATAGTTATTCTTGTATATATTCGAGTTTAGTCGAATCCGCCCTTAGCCGGATACCTACCTAAGGAATTGCAGTTAGGTATATTTTGCTTAAAATGTACTAGAACGTGTAACATTAGCGCATTTAACGTGATTAACAAAAGTTTTTCTACGCAAACATAAAAACAAGCTTACATACCGATGAGGGGGATGGTTGGTCACCTTATTGTTGGGACCCACTTGAATTGGCTCCAAACAAAAATAACACATACGCGAAAAGGATAAAAAACTTATTACATGTGTGTCGCTCACTCTTGCTATGCATCTTTTTCTTCATCTTCATCCATTTCTATTAAAATAGTAACGAGTCTATTTTTTTTCAAATACCTATTTACGGAAATTAAACGTCCTCTGATCCCAAACTAAGCTAAACGCTTGTGCTATGGGTATCAAATCACGGATATAATTACATATGTTTATGTTTGTAAATACATACATATAATACATAGAAAACACCCAGACGGAGTACAAATACCTGTGTTCATCACACAAATAATTGTCCTGAGTGGAAATCGAACCCACGACCTCGTGCACGGAAGTTGGTTACACTACCGACTATGCCACAAAATGAGAAAATGTGAAATAGAAAATTATAGCCAATATATAATAGTAGCGTGTTTGAACTCGCGCCCTCTGAGTACTGTCCAGATGCTCTGCTAACTGGGCTATCGTGACATGCATGTGTTATGTAAATTAATGACCCCGTTTGGGTTCAGCTGGCGCGTTTCTATAACTTAGGTACAGGAACAGAGCGAGAGAGAAATTAAAAAGTACTAGTCCCGAAGTCTCATTCGATTCGATACCAAGTACTAAAGTTTCGATAGCAAGTAAGTATCCCAAGATTGATTTGCGTTGTTCTTATTGAAATAAAACAATTTTAGATCTATATTTTTTAGCAATTGATGCTCCCCTACTTCTACTTTTTAAAGTATAAATTATTTAAACACAAAGTGAAAACTGTATAGTGCTAAGCATGTCAAATGCTAAAAATATATATAAATATAAATTATTTGTGAATAAGGAAAAAGAGATTTTTAGTAGGAGTGGGAATTGAACCCGTGTCTTTTCCAATCCAGGGAAGTGCTCTAAGCCACTGAGATATCCTACCGATCTTTCGATCATCCTAATTTCCTCACCACATTTGTCTTACGACCCATGCCATCTATCGGCAAGCATTTTTATGCATCCAATATAGTAAGTTTAATTTTGCAATTAAAATTCATATTATTTGATGGCGCGATTGTTTTAAACATTTTAGATCTTAGATCTATATTTTTTAGCAAATTACATGCTCCGCTACTTTTTAAAGTATAAATTATTTGTGAATAAGGAAAAAAAGATTTTTAGTAGGAGCGGGAATCGAACCCGCGTCTTTTCCAATCCGGGATTTTTCACAAATAATTTATACTTTAAAAAATAAAACAAGTCGAAAAAAGAATTGTTTGGGGGATGGTCTTTTTAAAATCGTTTTTTATTTGGGAATCCAACCTTCGATTGAATTTATACAAAAATAAATCTTTCTCCGGAAGAATCGTCATCCCTAAATCGGACAAACTGGACGTATGCCACTCAGTGTTGCCATCGACATGACAATTACCTTATTATACGGTATTTGGGACCGTTTGGAAAAAACACGGTACACAGCATTATAGTCGTCAATCAGGGGATCCTCAGAAAGTGCATCAATTCGCGGGGTACAGCTACTCAATAACGTAATTCAATATAATCTATATAATAGCATTATCCGTTTTGGACTTCACACTTTAGTTGATTATTGAATTCACATCGCTAGTATGATAAGTTAATGTAGAGGATTCCCCAGAAGATTACATGTTCTTCAATCGATCGTCTTTCGTTCTTTCATACGTACTTACGATATTCATTCTACTGTTACGAGACTTACAAGCATGAGCGATAATAGCGAAAGAAGATTGTAATATAATATGCAGATGAAAAACAGTGACACCTAACAGCCTACTACCCCTAAAACCTATTTGTTAATCTGGAATATTTTTATGAATTTTGTATGGATGTTATACTATATTTGTATTTTATATCCTCCTTTTTAATCACTATAACTATAAGAAAAATATCCACTACATTAGGGATTAAATTTGTATGACCGTGTCTCATAATTTTTCAACTTTTACCACAAAACGCGGTTATCTGATATCGGAAATGCGGCAACCAATTTTTTATTCATGGCAACCCTTATGTCAACGCCAAAATCCTTTGCGGCCGTTGCGGACCTTCACTTTCGGCAAATCCATTCGATGCGTTACGTACCGCTTAGCATAATACTCTATTTCACCCCTACTCGCTCTATTACGTAGTTTTTACGAATTCAGTCAGTCAGCCTAACTCCACAGATTTTTCGTAAAGGTTTTCTGCATTTAGACTGCAGTGATTTCACTCCAACTCATGTTTCTGTTTGCATACCCAATTCTAATACTCAAAAACGCTTTAAAACATACAGCACTAGGTATTTCAACATAAAGGGCCCTAGAATTTGCGTTGAGTTTGTACCTACCATCCGTAAAAGGGTAAATAACGTTATAACAGAAGCTTTAAACAAAAATTTAAAAATGCACTACGTGTGTAATTTGAACAGAAAACAAACGTAGAAGATAATGAAATTTTAAACAAACGATATAACATTGACCGTTTCAAAAGTATCGTTCAGTCAATCGATGAAAAGTAACATAATTGCAAATACACTAATACACATATACAATCATTTATAATTAAGAATAAGAAATCACCGGGTGTTGCAGCAGGTGACGGTTCTCATGGAACCGATCATGCTATTGGAGGACACAACTTTGAAAATAACACGTCACTGTATATCATAATATGGCAATGAAATTTAAAATCGATCATTTTAACGGCAGTAAGTGTAATAGATAGACGTCTGAATAAGAATATTGTAAAATGAGAACAAGATATTTGCATTAGTGGCTTGATTGTGGCTTCTAGTGAAGCTCTGAGGATTACAGTTATCGTTGTAAAAATAAACAATCAATCAAGGTAAATAATAACAAAATTAAATGTTAGATGATAATTATTAAAAGGAGAACTTAAATTAAACAACAATATGTTTAATGTGATCGGTTTCGCTATCAGAAAGATTACTATGATCGTTATCTTGCGCTACACTAAAAAAGTTCTGATCCAAAGTCTTATTTCAAACCTGTTTTTGTGCTTTTTATGTAAGCTGAATCTATTGGCTCAAACCTTAATGTAATTCAGTATAAATGGTTGCATTTAGTGGCAAAATAAGAGATAATTTTGCATAATTTTTAATATTCTTTAAAATAATATATATTATGTATGAATTATCATAAATATGTTATGGTTCAATGTCAGTAGTGATAACTGTAATTATGTTTCAGATGATAAACCCGGTGAAAGCTCAAGGTTTGGTTTCAGACTTGATGCCTTGCATCAGGCTGATGCAGAGAGTAGGCCATTTCCTTTTTAACTATCATTCAGGTATTATTTGTATTTTTAAAATAGTTCAATATTAAATTTTCTTTAAAGACTGAATTCAAAATAAATAAAAAAGATCCTGATTAAGAATTATTAATCCATATTAATAGACTAACATTATATGGGATCACCCTTAAGGTATTTTTCTAATAAAAAAATTCTTTGGAGTAGTAAATAATACATACTTATACAATTATTCGCATACCTATTGTTTTCTAGAAAGCTTTGCAAATTTAATGAGATTGATAAACTTTATTTCAAAATAGATTTTGATTGAACGCAAAATGCAAGTGTGAAATCGAAAATAACAGTCACGCAGCTTTGCTTCATCAAAGCATCTGGGACGGTTTTCCATGAGATGCAGTTCAGATTCTGCTCGTGACTGTTATTTTCGATTTCACATTAATTTTCGCACTATGTCATTATTTTGCCTGTAATGCTAAACACGATGCTTAAATATATATACTTACTAGCTGACCCAGTAAACGTTGTTTTGCCATATAAATTATTTCTACGTTGGCAGTAGAAGGGTGAAACGCCGAATCTAAAAAAATAAAAATAAAATAATTAATTTTCGAACTTTCATGGTCGTTTATCATTCTAAACGTTTTTACGGGATTTATACCATGTACATTTTTACTTACGAGTTTCCGATATTTCGGCACTGTTGCAAGCGCCATGATCACGGAGCAACTAAAGTCTTTGCGGGTGGGAATAGTTTTTATTATTCTGCGGTTAAAAATATCTGTGAGTGGTATAAATCACTTAAAACGTTTAGAATAAAAAAATCTGTCCAAAAAATTAAAAATAAATTTTAGGCGTGGACCGCCCTTATCATTTAGGTGTAAGAAAAATAGCTTACATACTATTCTCAGACCTATTGAATATATACACAACATTTCATAAGAATTGGTCAAGCCGTTTCGGAGGAGTATGGCGACAAACACTGTGACAAGAGAATTTTATATACTAGAAGGAGAAAGATATAATGAAGATATAAAAATGTAATTATTTATCTATTTTGTGAAGAGCTTATTTATTAACAAAAAGAAATCGCATATGAAAATATAATTTAGCCCTTGTCTTCTAATGCTGGTTTTGTTTTTACATTTTACGGACAGACTTTTTTATTGACTTGTTAGCAGTTTTTGGTTCTATAAGCGAAAACTTGTAATTAACTCTTAAATTACTAAACTCGTGTTTAATCTAATATATTAGTTGTAAGTTTTCCATGTCATTTATTAAATAAATAAATAAAAATCAATTATAAACAAACAAAACTGAGCAAAAATAGAACAGTCTACATTATTTTATGTTTTATAGTTGTGATCGAGAGCCATCACTGTCTATGCCATAAAAACATCATAAAAGTTAATATCGATAGCAAAATATTGAAAAGGCAATTAAATATCTTTCGTTATTTAAGTTCTACGGAAAACTTAAAAAATATTTTTTTTTATCACTGGCTGCTTAAAGTTGCAGCCGAGCTGCGGCCCACCTGGTGGTAAGTGGTAACAGCTGCTCATAGGCTTGACGATACTAAGAACACTGCCAAGCCACTGCTCACCATTTAATTTCGTGGATAGAAAACGAATGAATGGACGGCCATCTCCTACTACAACCAAAACGTAAAATATACCTAACCACATACCCTCCCTTCGAGGCTACGAGCAGGTAGTGTGAGGCTCTTACCCACCAAACTCTCTACCTGTGTTGATGAATCACTGGAACGGTATTGAATGAGTTTTGTGAAAATCACGAACTGGACGGTAGTGAAAATATCGATGCCCAGAATCCCAATACTATTGGAGATTTCAAGAGTTATTAAGTACATGGAACTGAGGCGTCATGACAAATGAGGTCCTCATTTGCAATAATCGCGTAAATCTGTGTTCTCGTGAAATCCCTTAGGGACAAAAAAGTTTCATCAAAATCTGTTCAGTAGTTTTTGCTCAAAAAAAAATTGGTTTTGGTTATGTCTAATACAGTAATTTTCAAATATCTTCAATAATACACACATCACTGCTTTATGAATAGCACAGAAAATTAAATATTTAAAAGATTTCGTCATCGTTGAGTATAATTCTTAATAGTAATAATTAAGATTACATTCAACAGATACCGCAGGCGTCCCTCAAGACATTAAGAACAAATGTGTTCATCAAAATTTATAGTCCCGAGCAAATGTCACGATAGCTTAGTTAGCAAAGCATCAGCAAATGTTATCTAGGAGACGCAGTTTCAACTCGTGGTCGCGGCTATCATTTTCAATTTCACATTATTGCACTTTGTGATGAAGTATGGATTATATTATTTTAGTACTTAACTAGTTTTTTAACATATTTCTTTTACAGATACTGGCGGCATGGCAGGTCTGCTTCGTAAGATTTATGCCAGCATTCATGCTTTCTTGATCGTTCTCAACTTCGTGTGCCTGGCTATTAACGCGGCCCAATATTCTGATGAAGTTAATGAATTCACAGCAAATACCATCACTGTGCTATTTTTCACTCATACACTTATCAAGTATCTCTTCTTTGCGGTAAACTCCAAAAGCTTTTACAGGTAAGATGTATGTTTTTAAAATTGGTAGATAAGAGTGATAAAAGATGTATTGGTGATCATGATTTGGTTAATGTTAATCTAAAGAAACGTGAGCTTACTCGTAGACGCGTAGTGGCTAGCCCCTCGGTATACAATAGATTTTTATTAACAGTCCGTTTACTTTCCATTACCGGACAAACCGACGAAGGATAGGTTTACTTCAATCCGTTCGTGGACATTCGGCATTCCATCAGGGAAAATTAATCGGTTTGTGTCAAGTCATAATACGGATAATAATGGGCTTATATAAGTTGGCAGCTCTACACATTTCGTGTCAAGTTCTATTTTTGTAAACTTTAAACAGCCCATTTTAATTTTTTCGAGTTTATAACGTGTTTTGGGAATTGCTTGCTCATCGGAATCCATCGATCTTTGTTCTAGTCTGCGCCAGAATCGTTTGTATCAAAACGATATAAAATAGTTCTTAGCAATAAATTTTGGTATCTGCCGTGTGGGGCCGGCTTTAGAATTGTCCCACCCCTCTCTGCCCACGGGAGTCGTAAGAGCCGACTGAGGGAATACCGGGGGAGTGGGCAGCAGCGATTATTAAGCGTGGCGATTACGGCACTATCCCGCATTCTTGGGGAGGCCTATGTCCAGCAGTGGAATTTAAAAGGCTAATGGATGGATGGATGGATGGATGGGCAGCAGCACTCCCTCGAGTATTAACAACATCCACTGCGATCGCCAACCCGCATGCCAAGGCGTTCTCTTGGGGAGGCCTATGTCCAGCAGTGGACGTAGAAAGGCTGATGGATGCTCCTACAATATTAAAGTTAAAGACTTCGAAAAGAAAAAGTAACTAGATTTTTACTAAGCTATTTCAGCTGTTCACTTTACCATCCAAGGTTGTATTGAGGCTTAAAATTAGAGGAGATGTCAAGCAAAAAAAATTGTTGTTTCGAATTCTTAGTCTCGCAAAAAAGTTTTCTTTTCTCAATAGCAACCCAGAATCAAAAAAGTTAACGGTATATTATTCCAATGTCCCCGAAACCACGTGCCTCGTTACAGTGACATAAGATGGTTAAGGCAATATCTATGTCTACTGTCAGTGTCACTGTCACCTATATGATCTGGGTAAAAACTGAGCAGCGGAAGGTCGTTTTATGACAAATGAACATGATGTAGTTTGACACCAAGTATTTTGATCTGTATTTTAGCACTCATAGCAGCTATTTTAGGAGAGTCGTAAGGACATGTAAAAAGCAATCGTGAAGTGGAGATTGGGTGTAGCCGTCGGCTACTACAATGGCTTAGCGATCTAGTGCTTCTTCGGATCGGAATGGACGCAGGTTCGAATCCTGCTCGCAGTAAAGCTCTATTTTTCCACTTTCACAATAATTTGTTATTTAAAAGTGACACCAAATAATGAAAAATAAAACTATT
Organism: Leucoma salicis; assembly: GCA_948253155.1. Taxonomy (NCBI): domain Eukaryota; kingdom Metazoa; phylum Arthropoda; class Insecta; order Lepidoptera; family Erebidae; genus Leucoma; species Leucoma salicis. The sequence goes on along the minus strand of OX411822.1, from coordinate 8,043,836 downwards.
TTTTCATTGACTAATCACAATATTTTACACATATGCATGTGTAAAATATTGTGATTAGCACACCTAGCATACTTTAATTAAATAATATGTAATAGAATATAAGACCAAATTTAATTACGAAACGCAGACAATGGTTCGTGAATTGGAAAATAAATTAACATCCGAATCTTGCCGAATATGAGACGGGCGTAATTAATAAATTTTTGATAAAGTGCTTTGAGGTACAGAAGCGTAATTTTTGATGTTAAGCCGAATATTCATAAAAGTACCTATTTATTAAAAAACAACTGTTATTTATAGTTCGATAAACGTAAAATTTAATATTTATTTTGTGTTAGATTAATTTGGTATAAAGTTATTTTTTATTCCGTGTGGTGACAGATTAAGAATACAAGTGTCACCCCCCCATTCTTTCCCACGGGTGTCGTATGAGGCGACTAAGGGAAGTAAGCAATTAACATCCATTGTATGACTTGTGGTAGGGCTGGGTACCAAGTGGGAGTACTCACTTGGTATCGGGCCTGAGCGGGTTGGTACCACCATCTCCCGTGTGACAGGCCATGAAGCACATCGTTGCATTTTGGCTGTAGCAGGAGATAGCCGTTTATTCTTTCATGTCATATCGGTGAAATGAAATGGTGAGCAGCGGCTTGACAATACTCTCGGTATAGTTGAGTCCATGAGCGACAGTTACAATTTACTATCAAATAGGCCGTGGCTCGTCTGCCACTATATGCAATAAAAAATATATATATATATTTAAAATAAAATATTCACGGACATTTTACACAACGTCCTCTGGCCCCTTTTTTTTTTTTTTTTTATTTTAGGTGGGCAAAAATGTCCTACCGCACACCCCGCTGCCCGGGGAGACAACGGGGTGAATGGGGCTCTCACCCACTAAAAACCCACCGTGCGCCTCCACCCGCCCTTGCTATGGCGGATCACGGGTTCCGCGTCGTTACGACCGCGATCCGCAGGCGGCAGCCCCTACGGGCACCCTCTCTTGAGCGACGCCTCGCGCACTTGGGCGTCGCACCTTCGCGGTAGGCTTCCGCGGACGGCAGGGTACTCCCCAACCCCACCGTCCGCAGCCTCGGCTAGGGCGGCATCAGGCGCAAGTAAGCGCGCGCACGCCGCCCCTCGCGCCGGCGGCGAATCGGGTCCGCGAAGGAGGATTCCTCACGGACCCTCTCCGCCACCTCCTTCCGCGAGATGACAGCCTCGCAGAAGGCGGCGACCGCGGTCCAGGCCCTGTCACTGCCAACCATCGCTCGCGCAACGGCCGGCAGCGACAGGTCCACGCCTATGACTGCAACGAGTTCCCGGCGCTGCACATCCCATGCCGGGCACGACTCGAGCGTGTGCTGCGCCGAGTCCTCGTCGCAGTCGCAGTGGTGACAGCCTGGGGTCGTCTCCCTCCTTGCGATCGTGTGCAGGTATTTGCCGAAGCAACCATGCCCCGACAAAACCTGCACCAACCGGAAGGTGAGGATCCCGTGCTGCCGCCCTGCCCATTCTTCCAAGATCGGCCGGAGCGCCCCCAGGGTCCAGAGACCGGCTCGGGGCGTCTCCAGCCGAGACTTCCACTTTAGGACGGTGGCGCGGCGGGCATCTTCCCGCCACGATGACATTACGCTCGGCGAGGGGCGCCTGCCCCCCGCCCGCGCCGTCGACGCCCGCCGATAGATGTCGGCGAGCACCTCCGCCTCCAGATCCCACGGGGGGGTTCCGGCCAACGCGCAGGCTGCATCGGTCGAGACCGTGCGGTACCCGCGTATTGCCCTGACCGCTACGACCCTCTGTGGACGCCACAGAAGGGCCCTATTGCGAGTGGCCAGGGACTCCGCCCACACACGTCCTCTGGCCCCAAACTAAGCTTAACGCTTGTGCTATGAGTACCATATTACGCATACAATACACATATTACTATTTTTTTCTAAATAAATACATATAATAAATAGAAAACACCCAGATGCAGTACAAATATCTGTGTTCATCACACAAATAATTGTCCTGAGTGGGAATCGAATCCACTACCTCGTGCACGGAAGTCGGTTACAGTATCGACTACGCCAAGAGGCCCGTGACTCGACTTTCTGCTTAAATAATATAATATAAATACTACTTATAGTTTTTTTAAGCTAGTGTTTTTGACTGATTTCACCACACATGCCTCAAAATTTAAAATGGATGACACCGAGGTTTGACACAAAAATTGTAAAGCATTTTCTTTCGTCTAAAACCTGCAAAAACTTAAATTATAAAAACAAAGGAGCAGAAGTTGGAATATAAATTATTCCGCTTCACTCCTACGCAATATAACAATAATTTCTCAAAAACTTCTTGATTGAAAATGGCAGCTTACAGCCACTATATATTTTTTCCCAAAATAATATTATAGCCACGGTCTCTCAGGATGATGTCTGTTCTATTAATATCTTATACACATAAAATCAGTTCAAGCATATACTTCTTATAAAAGTTGTGAAAAAAAGGATCTCGCTCAGGTACATACATAAACCCTTAAAACGTTACACCCTAAAGTACAAATTATTTGTGAATGAGGAAAAATAGAACTTTAGCGCAAGCGGGAATCGAACCTGCGTCCCTTCCAATCCGGGGAAGTGCTCTAACGCTGAGCAACCGTCCTGACCTTCGGCCATACCCAATTTCATCATCCTATCTGTCTTTACGACCGACAACCGACGGCGATTGGCAGGGGCGCAGGTTCGATTCCCGCTCGCACTAAAGTTCTCTTTTTCCTCATTCACAAATAATTTTTTAAAGTATTTATACTTTAAAGTAGCTACTTATTGTTATTTATACTTTAAAGTAGCTACTTACGTATGCTCAGCTGAGCATGTCAAGTGCTAACATACAGATCAAAACGTTATGACACAGTATTTCTTCCTAAGGACCTTGGCCACATGGAACCAGTCCAACAGTCACCCACTTTTCACGGAGTCCGATGCCAGATACCACCAGATATCCCTCAACAAGATGCGGAGGCTCCTGTACTTCATTTCTGGAGTAACCATCACGGCAGTTATAAGTAAGTTACTTGTATTGACAATTCTTATGAATTTAATTAAAAAAAAACTGGTAGTTAGGGAAAGAGGTTACAGTGTGACAAGAAAAGGTTACAATGGAGCTCTCATTTTACATGAGAGCACCACTGTAACCTTTACGCGAGATTCATATAAAACCTCTTGAAGTTTCTACTGAAATAAACAAACTAAAAAAACAAATAATGTAAGAAATTTTCTAGTGACATATCTACATATACGTATAGTATATATTATATATATGTATAGTATATATAAATGTTTCATTTTGTATTGCGTTATCATCACTACAATATACTATATTGTAGTGATGATAACGCAATACAAAAATGAAATATTTTCCAGACAACAAAATTAAATACTTAGGAAAATCCAAAAGTGCACGCCTCATGATATTCATTTTTCACAAAAAAATTGATTAATTGATAAGTAACTAATAATGTATGTATTGGTCTTACTAAGTAGTTTTCAATAAATCACATAGATAGCACTAATTTAAAAAAATGCTAATGTGTTTCTCATGTCTTATCCGCCATCAAGTGCTAATTTTAAGAAGTACATTGGTCTATATAAGTATTTCTACGAAATAAGGTATAGGCTATAGCGCTGGTTTTAGTGTATCACTGTGCCATCGAGTCGAGCGTAAATATTCACTATTATTTTGTTTATTTAATAACAACTAAACTACATCGAATCAGACCGTGAAAAGTAATAGGGCTTTATTCGTAATTGTACTGAATTAATAAGAACAAAAAAGACCCGATTAGTAAAGTATTTCGGTTGTTATCGTGTAAACATACATTACCTACAACAAACGGATGTCCAAGACAGAACTTTTTTAAATAGTTTTTTAACTAGTTTAAATAACAAAAATGGCATAATAAATATCATGAGTGTTTTGTCTGTTGATCATGAGGTCTCGGGTTCGATTCCCAGGTCGGGGCGCCCCAGGCCGTTCTTTGGACCGTAGGGGCGTTCCAGCCAGTGCTGGAGGAGTGCATGGAGTCCTTACCTTCCAAATGGTGCAGGCGCTGTCGGGGCACGGTTGCTTCGGCAGATAACTGTACATAGTTGCAAGGAGGGAAGCGACTACGGGCTGTCACCACTGCGGCTGTGACGAGGACACTGCGCGGCACACGCTTGAGTCGTGCCCGGCTTGGGCCGAGCAGCACCGTGAACTCGTCGCGGAAATAGGGCCTCTCGCTGTCGAGCGCCGGCAGAGCGATGCTTGGCAGCGACAGGAACTGGGCTGCGGTCGCTGCCTTCTGCGAGGAGGTTAGGTATCTCGCGGAAGGAAGCGGCGTAGAGAGCCAGGGAGGAGGATTCTTCCGCTGACCCGTACCACCGCCAGCGACCGGGGCGGCGCAGACGCAGGTACTTGCGCCTCATGCCGCCCTAGCTGAGGCTGCGGGTGGATGGACCGGGGAAAGTCCGCCACCCGCAAGACCTCCCGAGAAGGTGCGACGCTCCGTGCGCGGATGCGTCGTTCAGTAGGGGGTACCCGAAAAGGTAAGCCGCCAGCGGACCACTGAAGGAATGTAACATAATTCCAGTGGCCCGCCAACAAAGGCGGAGAGACGGCGCACGGCGGGTGTCTTTAGTACCCGCAGGCCCCACACTACCCTGTTCGTTGCCCCGAATGACAGTGCTTGTTCATATCACATTTACAAGATACATTTTTAAATAGCTATATTTATTTTCGAATAACAAAGAATTTACGTCGCTCGACGAACCGACAACCGTTGGGGAATAAAGGTTCTCTAGTGGCGACCGCGTATCGGACGGGCAGTGTAGGACCTTCCACCAGGTGGACTGATGACCTGGTCAAAGTCGCAGGCAGTCGTTGGATGCAGGCGGCACAGGACCGTTCGCTGTTAAGGTCTCTTAGGGAGGCCTATGTCCAGCAGTGGAATGGGATGAAAGGCTAATGGATGGATAGATAGATAATATTTAAAAATTTTAAAGGTGTGTAAGCCCACCGGCAGTGTGTAAAAGAGCCGAATCGCCAATGGTTAGGATACCAGAGAGAGGAATTATTAAATAAGATTCTAGTATATAATATCTAAAATATAACATAGTATATAATTTCTTGAAATTCGGGAGGTAAACCAGGTTAATTTTTTTCTAATAAAATGTTTATTCTAATATTTTGTTTTTCACAGGCTGGGTGACCTTAACATTCTTTGGTGAATCAGTACGCTTCGTAACCAGTAAGGAGACGAACGAGACCTTGACTGAACCAGCTCCAAGGTTGCCACTGAAGGCTTGGTATCCATTTAATGCCATGAGCGGCACCATGTATGCTCTTGCATTCGTATATCAGGTGAGAGGTATAGCTTTTAAAAACTGTTTGTCCTATTGTATCCTAGGTTGCCGTTTTAATTTTAGGGATAATCCTAGAGGGGTAGGCAGAGATAACTGATTTCTACTTGTTACGATCATACTCAGCTCTTTTTTCATACTATGTGGGTGGCAAACAAGCATACGGTGCACCTGATGTTAAGCTAGCAACACCAGAAGCATCGCTTATGCGTCGCCATCTCCAAGGAAATAATATAAATTTTTCTATGTTAAAAAATATTATTCATTTATTGACGGGCCTCGTGGCGTAGTCCGTTGTGTAACCGACTTCCGTGCACGAGGTCGTGAGTTCGATTCCCACTCAGGACAATTATTTGTGTGATGAACACAGAGATTTGTACTGCGTCTGGGTGTTTCTATCTATTATATGGTATGTATTTCCAAAAAAAATATATTATGTATTATATCATTAATCTGGTACACATAGCGCAAGCGTTAAGCTTAGTTTGGGACCAGAGGACGATGCGTGAAATGTCCGTAAATTTTTGAAAAAAAAAAACCTAATATCTTTGAATATCTAAATGAATTTCAGGAATATTGTATTTATTAAGTAAGCAAGGTATGAAAAATACATAATTGAGTGTACAGAATGTGTGATGGTTAAGATACTAGCTTTATGAGCCAGGTGTAGTGTGTTCGTTTTCTATTCAAGACCATTCCTTCATAAATAGGAAGTTTTGAGAATGAGAGTATTTTGTGTTCTACCCGAGATCCCTGGCAATCCCTCTCACCATGAGAGGAGACCTATGTCCAATAGTGGGACAGAAAACAGGGTTGCAAAATATGGGGTAACGAAGTAAGAACATACAGTTTCACCGTTTCACGCGTGTGATAAGAATTAACGCCCTAAAATAAAATACAATATTAGTGCAAGGAAATTCGTTGACTACGATGTGGCTTAGCGCAGGATAGGGCAGGTTACCACCGAAGGAATGTAACATAGTTCCAGTGGCCTGCCAACAAAGGCGGAGAGACGGCACACGGCGGGTTTCTTTAGTGAGTGAGGGCCCCACACTACCCCGTTCGTTGTCCCGAACGGACAAAAAAACAAAATAAAAAAGCCATTAGTATTACACATTGAAGAGGATCGTGTACTGTACTAACACTATAAATAACTAGAAACGCAGCTTCAACCTCATTTCTCTAATACTTACCTTAAACCTCTCAATCCCCTCTCTATTTAGTTTAATTTCCTTTTTACCTCCTATGCCTGTTCTTGGAACGGACAACGTATAAAAAGTGAACAAATTATTTGCGAATGTGGAAATCTTCATAAATGGGAATGGCCTTCGGCCACTGCGATAGCTTAACGGTCTAGAGTACCTTAGATTGGAAGGGATGCAGGTTCGAATCCCGCTCGCAGTAATGTTCTCTTTTTCCACATTAATTTGTTCTTTAAAGTAGCTCATCATGTCAAGTGCTAAAATACTATATAATACACACATAGCATCACGCCTGTATTCCCCGAATGGGTAGGCAGAGGTGTATTACACACCCACGACTCGCCAGCTATGTTTAAGTCCCACGTAATAGGGGGCGAGCCTATTGACGTCTACCGGGCCCCTTTTGCAAACTCCGGGCTGCTACTGAGAATTTTTCTTTTTTTTTAAGAAAAAGCTCAATAACATTGCCCGACCCAGGGATCGAACCCGAGACCTCACGATTAGCAGTCGCATACACTACCGCTACACCACCGAGGCAGTCCTATTAAAAGTATAACTTATTGCCTAGCGCAATAAGTTAAGCCAGCTGTGAATGAAGTTATTTAAATGATGTATATATACATCATTTAAATAATATTTTTTTTTATGAATGAATGAACAATCTTGATTTACAAGTTTTAATTATATCAAACAATTAATTTGGATATCCATATTTGTTTAATAGGAACAGATATACTGTTATCGTTAATACGTCACGTGACCGAAGCGTTCCGTGGCGATTACGAGAGTTCCATGATTTTTATTCACCCACAAAGTGCTCAACAGTTACAGAAGTTTACACTTCAAAAATAGTGTATAATAACTATAAAATAATCTTTAGGTATACTGGCTCCTTTTCGCAATGGCTATCCCAAACCTGATGGATGTAATGTTCAGCTCATGGCTCATCTTCGCGTGTGAACAGCTCCAACATTTGAAGGCTATTATGAAGCCGCTAATGGAGCTGAGTGCTTCTCTGGATACTTACAGGCCAAATACTGCTGAGTTATTTCGAGCCACTTCTACAGGTATAACCTTTCATTTTTATCTTATTATTATATTCTGACGGCAACTCCGATTAACTTCAGAATATACTATAAATACATCACTCTACGGAACATTAATTATTTCTATGTTAAAATCTTTCCCACGGGAATTATTATTTTTTACGAGATGAAAAGCCTGTCTTTTTGTGAGCTCCCGACTATACGTATCCATTTTATGATGATTGGTTCAATAGTTATAGTGTAAAAGCGTAACAAACTAACTCATTTCCGTGTTTATAATATTCCATCCATCCATCAGCCTATCAACGTCCACTGCTGGACATAAACCTCCCCAAGAAATGCGGGAAAGTGCCATAATGGCCACGTTTGGCAGGCGGGTTGGCGATCGCAGTGGATGTTGTTAATACTCGAGGGAGTGCTGCTGCCCACTCTCCCGGTATACCCTCAGTCGGCTGTTACGACTCCCGTGGGTAGAAAGGGGTGGGACAATTTTAAAGCTGGCCCCACACGGCACATAGTTAGAATTAGTATGTGCATACGGTTTCTTCTATATAATAGTATATATATATATATATAACCGTATGCACATACTAATCCTAACTATGTATAATGAAGCTGTAACCGAGCTGTGTCTGTACATTTAAGATATTTGAGAAAAATTGGCTGCATTTAGGATAGTACTTATAGGCGTGTCTGAACATAAAACAATTTTTTTTTTAGATTTTGTGAGGTCTGGTTGTCGGTTTGTCTGTTTGTTTGTTGCGCATCACGCAAAAACTATTGAACCGATTTTGATGCTACCTTTTCTATTTGATTGCTATTGATGAGATTTAAAAACTGGTATACATTTTATCCCGCTACTATATCGGGAACCTGATATATGTATATTCTGCGAAACAGGCAAAGGCTAGTATTAAAATATAAAATTGTGTGTTTGAAGTCTATGCTGTACCTAGTTCAGAGTGTATTTTTAACATTTAGTAGATACGTATCTTAATTATGAATTATGTTTTTCTATAGAGAAATCTGAAAAAGTCCCTGATGCCGTTGATATGGATATTCGGGGGATATACTCCACGCAGCAAGACTTTGGTATGACGCTTAGAGGTGCTGGAGGGAGGCTGCAGAACTTCAGTGAAAGTGGGGCTAATCCTAATGGTTTAACAAAGAACCAGGAGATGCTCGCCAGGTCTGCGATCAAGTATTGGGTGGAAAGACACAAGCATGTTGTCAGGTATGAATTTAGATAATTAATTACTACACTGATTAAATGAGTTCCTATAACACTCAATAGATAATTATCTCGCCGGTTTAGTGATGCAAGTGTGCGGCTTCCACGTAGACCTGGGTTAGTTCGGCTTAAATAGTGAAATTGGGCTTTTCTGTGCTCAATACCTAGTTTTTAAACTCAACAATGTTGACGATGCCATAGTCTTCACCTTCGACATCCTGAAAAGTTTTAACAATAAAAAATTCCCCAACTACAGAAGCGCTGAAGGCTAAAACACTCTTCGCATTCAATCTATCATCCTCTTTATCCATCTTCTAAACTATTATATTTAATCTTCATCCCCTAATATTCGGGGAAGACAAGGGGGTAGTGTGGGGCTCGCAACCACTAATCGAACCGCCGTGCGCCGTCACGACCCGCCTGAACAGAATACATTTAGTTGTTCAGAATACATTAGTTACTGGTGTTCTCACCAGTAACTAATTAAATGTATTCTATATATTATATAACCTTCTGGTTGGCTGGCAGGATCAGTATGTATTCCACGAAGGGGTAGGCAGAGGTGTATTACACACCCACGACTCGCCAGCTATGTTTAAGTCTCACGTAATAGGGGGCGAGCCTATTGACGTCTACCGGGCACATTTCCAAACTCCGGGCTTGTACTGAGAATTTTTTTTTTTTTACGAAAAGTCTCAATAACACTGCCCGACCCGGGAATCGAACCGGAGACCTCATGATCAGCAGTCGCTTACACTACCGCTGCACCACACGAGGCAGTATTTATATTGTGATTTATTATCATGATAACGTATATACTAACGACGGTTAAAACAAGGGCAATGTTAAATGCATATTTTATATGAGATAAAACACGTGCACTATACTATTATCTACTAATCGATGGGATATGTGATCGTACGATGTCTCAGAATAATTACTTTCACTGCAAGGCCAAGTCAAGGTAATATTGTTTTATAATGTTCTTGTATGTTTTTATTGAATGTCAAAGTTATTATTTATTACTTGCTGTTAAAGATATACGACTTTACCTTTCTATTTAATAATTTTATAAACGAATTTTCGTTGTTTTCAAATGTTGGGCACGGATATAGTTATGTATATACTGGCCCAATACGAGTTGTCAGATTACAAAAATCGGTTGTTAAAATATCTCAGACGTAAAAGTTACCCCCAAATTGTCTGGTCAAATAATTGGCTTATTAACTTATTAATAATGTGGTATACCCATTGAAATAATCAACTAATAGCCATAACGCACTGTCGACTTGTCGCAGGCAACTCGGTCGCTGGCGACTTTGACTTACTATAGTTTAAATAGATGTTTACGTACTTGGTTGTTAGTCGCCCGGGCGACTCGACGACTCGCCGCGTAGTGGTAATGCACGAGCGACTGCCAGTCGCCGGCAACCAATAGGAGCAAGGCCTTAAATGGAAGCATTCACATCTTAAATTTTTTGCTTTTATTGGTGAGATTGCGATTGTTTTGTGTTCTATAAACCTAAACTAGTTTAAATTTGACTAAATAAACAAGGGTGGTTACTAACAACCCCTAAAATATCGATTTTTCTAAAATAATACTTATACAAAAATATTAGTAAAATATTGGTAAAATATTCGAACTTTGCACATAGCCACTGCCAGTAATTCTGGTCGCACGGTAGTGGTTCTTACCTTAGATTGTCCGTTGTTAACAGTTCTTTATTTTAATACCACATTTGTACATATATCACATATAGTTTTTTCATTATTTCGTAGTTTCTTATATAACACATTGAATTTTGGCAAAAATTCATCAGTTTTTCCAACTTATTTTCACTTTTTTCTATAGAGACCATAGCAGTTTATTGCACCATCGTATAGGTCTCGTCAAGTCCTGTACTCCGATACCCCACTAAACTTGGGACTGACTGTTTTCAGCCACACTTTATTTAGGATTTCGTATAAGACTTGTGGTTTATTGACCACTGAATAGTTTGCACATTTATATTGGTTTTGCAAGGGAACGTTGTTTTGACCTGCCGGGATTGATCCGGCATTCTTTGACTGACAGTGTTCCTGCAAAGCTATATTTATTTAAGTATAAGACGTGGTTTATTGACCGCTACCTAATCTTTTCATAGACATTATATACTTAAGACTGCGGTTGGTCTCTACGAACGACGCGGAACCAAAATTACTGGCCATCCGGCGGCGACAATTGGTTGTTATTTTTATAACTCACCATTTTGTGCCGCAGACGATGGGTTCTTTGGGAAAGTGTCTTAGTAAAGAAGCGACCCACCAATTACAGCTTATACTACATTTATATAGATTTTTTGCAATTTACTCTTTTTATATACTATTGTTGTTATTTTTACATTATATTGACAGTGATTATAACAGGAAATTTTTCTTGATAAGCGACAGCACCGGACGCTCGGATATATATCCGAGCGTGTTACTATTTTGATAGTTTGATTTTAACAAACGACAAAAGTGAGGCAACTTAATGAAACTCTAAAAGACCAGAGGCGAAAAGATATCACTGAAATTCCAAATAACTGTACTTATGCTGAGGCAGTGGTAAAATCTTATCAAGCCTAAGACAGGTTATTAAGACCCAAGCACTCAGTATCAACTGATAGTGGAAAGGCTAACAGTGCAGACACAGTGGAAAAAGTTAGGAAATCTTTGAAAGCAAGAGAAAATGGTTTTCATATAGAAGGAGTAAGAAAAGTGAGGGATGGTAAAATGACATGCAGCAGATTAAAGTAGAAGACCAAACCCCGCTGAACCAATGTACCAAGTGCATAGCTTACGGGCATGTCCGGAAGTGTTGTGTATGTCCGAAAGTATTGTTGTGCGGAAAAGGATGACCTGCGCAATTATTGCGGAGAGGAGGTGGGACAGTAGTAGGATAGACGTGCGAGGTGAAGAGATGGCGGGAACCCTGACGGACTGGGATATGCATGTGCTCAACAGCGGAACTACCCCGATATTTCACACAATCAGGGGAAACCAAACATACCTCAGCCATGTAGACGTCACCTTCTGCAGCGAGCGCCTTTTGGGCCTGGTGGAGAACTGAAGTTGGATGAAGGTTTGATAGGGTCGGACTACAATGGTATACTATTCAAATTAAAATTGCGTAAATCAGTCGGTATCGTGATTAATAGAACTACCCGAAAATACAGAACTAAGAAGGTCAATTGGGACCTGCTTCATGCGGAACTGGCTCAATTAAAGCTGGAACACCATTTAGACATATCACACATACACACGATTAGGACACCACAAGCACTAGACACATATATTCATCAACTCACTCACATAATAACAACAGCATGCAACACAGCTATACCGACACTAACACACAAACTCACCGTACCGTGGTGGTCTGACAGCCTGGAGAGGATGAGGCGTGAAGAGAACACTACGGCGGCGCAGAATAAAAAATGCAGCGCCAAACCGTAGAGCACTCGTAGTGATAGCATATCTGGAATTAAAAAAAGAGTATGAAATGGAGACTAATAAGGCACAAGTATCAAGTTGGAAAGCATTTTGCGAGAGACAAAACAGAGAAGGGGTATGGGAGGGAATTTACCGAGTTATAAGGAACACGGAAAGAAGGACAGAGGATCTTCCACTGACAAAAAGCGGCCACCAACTAACAGCCCAAGAATCTGCAAAAGAGTTAGCTGAAACGTTCTTTCTGGAGGACAAAACTGAGGGTGAGAATGATGTTCACTGCCGAGTTAGGGCTCAGGCAAAAAATCTTAAAATAAGGGCACACAATGATAGATGTGAGCCAGATTTTACCATGACTGAGCTAGACTCGGTGGTGGGTAGCTTCAACGCTAAAAAAGCCCCAGGATTGGATGGTCTTACCTCAGACATATGCGCCCAAGTCATCAAAGGAGATAAGGAGCTCCACCTCGCTGTCTTTAAAAAATGTTGGCAGCTGGGATACTTCCCAAAGCCATGGAAGAGTGCAGTGGTGGTAGCCACGAAAAAACCCGGGAGGAACGATTATCCCATATAAAAATAATCTTACCGACCAATTGGCCTCTTGCCCGTAATGGGTAAGATGCTTGAAAAACTTGTGGGACCTGGCCCCGCGGATAAGCGACCGCCAGTATGGCTTTATGCTGCAGCGCAGTACGGAGGACGCCCTCTATGATCTGGTGACTCACGTGAGAGAAAGCTGATCACGATGGTGTCACTAGACAAAGAGGGCGCCTTCGACAACGCCTGGTGGCCAGCTATTGAAGCCAGACTGGTGGAAGAGCGCTGTCCGTGGGAGCTAGGAAAATTAATAAATAGCTATCTCAGTGACAGAGAAGTTACGGTGAGATACGCTGGCTGCCAACATGTCAGGTCAACTAATAAGGGATGTGTGCAGGGTTCAATTGGGGGTCCCATACTGTGGAATCTCCTACTGGACCCGCTACTGAAGAGTCTCCGAGGAGGTAGTCCCCACTACGTAAAAGCTTTTGTTGATGACGTGGTTCTGGTCTTCTCGGAGGACACGGCGGCGGAGATCCAGGGCCGTGGCAATGCCGCCCTAGAACATGTTCGGAAATGGGGTGTCGATAATAAGCTACGGTTTGCACCTCACAAAACAAGTGCGATGGTGCTAACCAAAAAGCTAAAGTACGACACGCCAAGACTGAGCATGGGAGGGGTCAGCATTGCAATGGCCAAGGAGATTAAAATCCTGGGGCTGACGATTGGCTGTGGGTTGACTTTCAATGCCCATACCGCAAATGTTTGCAGGAAGGCATTGGGGGTCTACAAACAGCTTTCGAGAGCTGCCAGGGTCAGTTGGGGCCATCCATCCAGAAGTCGTTAAGACAATCTATAATGTCACAATAGAACCCATAGTAACCTATACAGCCAGCGTGTGGGCCCCACCGACTACAAAGATTAAGGTGCGCAAGCAACTCGATGCTGTCCAGAGACTATGTGCGTAAAGAATAACAAAGGCGTACCGTACAGTGTCGCTCAACGTTGCGCTGGTGCTGGCCGGGATACTTCCTTTGGATATAAGGGTGAGGGAGAATGCCTCTCTATACCGGGCGAGAAGAGGGGTGACCGGGCTAGTACCAGCAGATCGCGAAATTGAGAGACCAGTGGCCCATGTCGCGAGGCTTTACCCTGCGGAGCATATCAGCCGCATCTTCATGTGCTTTAACACCCACGAAGAGCTGACTAACAGCATAGACGATGCAGTACAAATTTATACCGACGGCAGCATAATTAAGGGGAAGGTTGGAGCCGCACTATCCTTATGGATAGATGGGGACGAGACAAAGATTCGAAAACTTAAGCTGCCGTCATACTGCACCGTATATCAGGCGGAATTGCTGGCGATATGCCGACCGGTGGAGGAGGTTGGCCGTCTGTACCACTCAACAATTGCTGTCATAAGTGACTCAAGGGCGGCGCTGTGCGCAGTGGTTAATAATAACTACACAAATCAGCTGGCCGAGGAAACGCGCAATAACCTTCGCACACTGGAAAACCGGGGAAAAAGTTGTAACTTTGTGTTGGGCGAGGGCACACGCGGGATCGGAAGGTAATGAGAGGGCCGACTATCTGGCCCAGGAGGCGGCATTGCACACTAAGGCCAGCCCCCACTACGATACGACGCCCACGACGGGCCCAGTTTCCTATATCAAGCAGCTAATCCGTAAGAATTCGCTTGCAGAGTGGAACCGGAGGTATCAAGAGGGGGCTAGCGCTGGGGTCACAAAAATATTCTTGCCTGATATAATCGAAGCATATACGATAGTGAATTCTTTTCCCATTAATAATATACTTACACAGATATTCACTGAGCATGGGAGGTTCTCAGAGTCGCTTTAGGTGCAAGGAGAGCCCCTCATGTATCTACAACTAACAGGTGGAGGAATCAGTACACCATATAATTACGGAGTGTACCAAATATACTACAGAGAGATATAACACAGAAATAAAATAAATATAAATATAACTTAATATTAAATTAATTATGAAGGACAAGCACAGAAGACCAATTTTTCTAAAATACTGCCAAAAAATTGCAAAATATGTCATTAATAGAAATAAGACCTAGATAAATACGTTGAAATTAGAGCCGGTAAGAAATAATAGTTAGAAATGAGAGAGAATGTTATAAAAATTGTAAATTGAACAGGGATATAGAAACAATGTAAACTAAAATATAGTTAGAAATATAATAAGAATCAATGAGATAAAAATTAAAAAAAATATCATGACTACATATGACAAATTCGGCTAGAGCCGACGTAAAAAACCTTATTAATCTAAAATTACTCTCGCTGAAAAAAGGCCTTATCTAAGATAAAGGATAAATCGCGGGCCGGGCCTTTACACCCGGTATTAAAAAAAAATAAAAATGGAAGCATTCGCACTGCGAGCAATTGTCGTAAACACAGTGTCACTAAAGTACTTATACATACAGCAATATACACCGATCGCAAGGCTTGGTCTCCTGGCCCTAGTTGCCTATGTTTTCGTCGCCGAGAGACCAAGTCGCCGGCGACTAGTCGACTGTGCGTAATGGCTCTAAAGACTAATGGGAACGTAGGAATAAACCTATCAATTTCTGTCGATTTTTTTTGTTCGTGAGTTTCACCCATTCATAACGTCGGAAACTGACTGCAAACTTATTAAGGACTGATTACTATACAATAATTTACGCGTCTGTCTTTTTTTATTTTAGTTTTATTTTAAACCATTACTATTGTCACACTAGTGGTAGAGCCTTGCTTATCACAGCATGAAAAGGCTGTCTCATCGGAGAAGTACCACCCAGTACTCCTAGTGTTTTGTTTTGTATGGTGAGTGAGAGCGCCGGAGGCCCAAAACCATTTCCTTAACCTCCCCTTATTTCTTTTCTCTCCACCGACCAGCATACCATATAACATATTAAACTACATGCGTTTTGTTTCTACCCACCTCGTTGCAAGTACAATACTATAAGTACAATCACTGACGATAATCTCCACTACTACACCGAGAAGTAAAATGTTGGTAAAATCAGTAATTCACCCATCCAACCTGACAACCTATTGCTGGACATAGGCCTCACCAAGAGTGCGCCACAAAGAGCAGTCTTGTGCCGACTTCAACCAACGGCTCCCTGCAGGTTTTGACAACAACATAGGTCTGATTAATGGAAGGCTGTCTTTGTTTAACGCGGGAAATGATTTGTCCAAACTAAATGCATAGGTACCCCGTCGTTCGATGCAACGAACAGGGTAGTGTGGGGCCTTCACCCACTAAATAAATCCATGCTGTACCGTCTCTACGTCTATATTAATAGAACACATGCATTATCATCACTATGTGATATTACTTTAATACTGGAATACTTCACGACGTACATAAAGATAGATAGATACCTACCCAGTCCCTCAGACAAGGCACTTTGCAATTCGGAGCCAATTTGGGGACTTAGCAACTTGTTTCGACTAAGTGCCTGCTGTTAATCGATCATAATTTGTGCTAAACTTAAACGACCTCTAACAGTCACTAAAACGCAAACTATATTCAAAGGTCTTTTCTCTAATGCGAGTTCCAAAGTCGCTTATCGTTATCATTTGGGGTTGGTTATAATAAACTAGCTTTTGCCCGCTACTTCGTACGCGGTGGAATTGGGAATCAAGTATGTATATTTTTATTTTTGCAAAAACAGTTGAGAACTCAATTCAAATTCAACTCAACTCAAATTATTTTAGTTCATACTATAATATTACTTATTATTAAAAAAAAATATTCAGCAAAAGAAACTCACAAACATTATGTAACGTTATATGTACCTACATGTAATAATTTACGAGTATTTCTTTGAAATCAACCTTGCTTGTAGCTAAATAGATTAATAGATAAAAAAAGGTAAAAAAGGATTTAATCTTATATATACAGCGTACTGAAGCTTCTGTTATAAAGCCTTTTTCTTTTGTTTTACTGGCTGGAGAACACCGACAGACACGTGCGATCGCTACACATCCCGTGCCCCCCGACCGTTGCCTCTGATATCTTCTAAGATAATAATTTTCATTTTATTGCACACTATATTTACAATATATTGAGCAAAAAACAAAAGGTAAGGCACCTCAATAATAATAAGTTCAAATTAATGATACTTACATGGCTGAGAGGACTTAGCTATAATGAAACTGAGAATCTTCTCAGGTTGATCACTTGACGAATACTTGTAAGGCACTTGGGTAGACACAACATACACAAACTTATAATACGCTCACATATAGGTATACATACACACAACATACTACACACATATTTGAGTATATATATATCACACACACACATACACACACACTACACATACACACACACACACACAACAAACACACACACACACACGCACACGCACGACATTGTATTTTTTTTCCTATTTTTACTAATTTAACATTACAATGTGTCATGTATAATGGGGTAGGACGCTGGCTCCTGCAACACAGTGTATAACTAGCGTAGGAGCCAGATATTCCCATATGCTTTAGTGTCTATTTTTTTTTTATGTTAATAAATAAATTATTATTATTTTAATGATATGCTGTAAGGGGCAATTTTGATCTACATGAAATGCACAACGTATCTAATGTAAGTAATTGGATAAAGAATATGTATTTTTTAAAATAGCTCGGTAAATAGCCCATAATATTTTATAATTTACGTAAAAGATAAAAATGTTTACTGAGGGTTATCTGTGGGAGATAAATATATACCATCTTGGACTTTTTATCGATATTTTTAAGGTTTACAATTGCGTAGTACATTAATTGGATCTATCTCGTAAGGTTTAGCCAGCGCTTGCAATGTCAGCGCACAAAAATATATCTGTGAAAAGCCGAGAAATTCAAAGATTTGTACTGTGTCGTAACATTACATTACAAATCTTTGAATTTCTCGGCTTTTCTCTGCTATAATATGCATACGTATACTACATATAACCTATCCCCTTGAATCACTTTATCTATTGCTAAAAACTGCATCAAAATCAGTTGCGTAGTTTAAAAGATCCAAGCGTACAAACAGCGGGAGTGACTATGTGTTATAAGTACTATGTAAAGATTAAAGATTTAAATAATAACTTACACTCTATGGTTACTGAGTACCTACGTCTAATTTTACTCCTAACTAGCCTTTGCCAGCGCCTCCACCGCAGCAAATTATCTAGTTTTTACCCGACTACGGCAAAGACAAAAAGAAGAGTTATGATTTAAATTTTTGTAACCCGGACTACGGAAATAAAAAAGTGATCTAAAGAGTAACAAAAAATAATTTGGACAGAA
Source organism: Leucoma salicis (assembly GCA_948253155.1). Lineage (NCBI taxonomy): Eukaryota > Metazoa > Arthropoda > Insecta > Lepidoptera > Erebidae > Leucoma > Leucoma salicis. Next base: position 8,025,638 of record OX411822.1, on the reverse strand, counting down.
ATTAAGAAATGCATAGGTACAAAAAAGGTAAAGCTGTGGTCGCTTGCCTGTATATCATGTGTGTCCGAAACACCTTTTTTTTGTTTAGGCGGGAAAAAATGAACCTAACCGCACACCCCGTCGTTCGAGGCAACGAACAGGATAGTGTGGGGCCCTCACCCACTATAGAAACCTGCCGTGTGCCGTCTCTTCGCCTATGTTGACGGACCACTGGTACTATATTGGATTACTTCAGTGGTGTGTCTGGCCGTGTGGGGCTGGCTTTAGAATTAACCCACCAGTGGGTAGAGAGCTCTACCCACGGGAGTCGTAAGAGCCGACTGAGGGAATACAGGGGAGTGGCAAACAGCACTCCCTCGAGTATTAACAACATCCACTGCGATCGCCAACCCGCCTGCCAAGCGTGGCGATTACGGCGTTATCCCCATGACGAGACCGCTCGTTGTGGCGTTGTCTTGAGGAGGCCCATGTCCAGCAGTGGACGTCGAAAGGCTGATGGATGGATGGTGTCTAAAACACCTACAAAATTATAACGGCTCTGTTCCACTACTCTCATAGTCCAATGGAATGACGATACGACTGGAAAGAAACACAGGGCACAGGCACAGGTTCGAGCACGGGGGTGAATCGCCGCTAACTCCGAGCTGCTATAGAAAATTTCTGCCATAATATGGGGAAATAGGCTTATGTCCCTATAAAAAAAAAACTAGACGTCGTGGGACGTCTAGAAGATGTGAAAACATCAAAATTATTTTGTAGAAATAAAATGATCATAACTTGACAAAGTACTCCTTAAGACGAATCAAACGAGTATAAACTCGATAGAGTTGCGTAGTTTCATTTCAGAGTTACTGTGGCCACCTTCCAGCTCCATAGTCAGACTCTGGATATCATCTATGACTAAAGTTCTAGTCAGGACATTTCAAACGAGCCCTAACTCGATGGAGTTGTGCCATTTAATTACAAAGTTTCGCATGGCCACCTTCCAGCTCCATCATCAGACCCTGGATACCATCTAAAGACAAAGTACTCGGCAAGACGAATCATATGAGCCCAAACTCGATGGGGTTGCGGCGTTTCATTATAGAGATCTTATGTCTACCTTCCAGCTCCATCATCAGATCAGCTCCATGTCATCATAATATTGCATTGTCACGTGATTTACACATGCGTGTAGAATTTCAGCTCAATCGGAAATCGGGAAGTGTGTCAAATTTTACTTGCGAGATTTGAACGGGACAAGTACAATAAAAGCGTCGCCACGCTAACAGCCGATTTTACCCTCCCTCCGCATTAGATGTTTCACATCAAAAACATAAAGTAGGGGAGCCTTCAACAGATAAAACTGACGGTAGGAATAGTCTGAACGCATGACGAGAATGTGAAATACACCTCTACCTACCCCTTTGGGGATACAGGCGTGCTGCTATATCTTTTTTTGTTTTTTTTCTATGCGAAACGAGAGTAGGCCTTGAATCGATCAACAAGCGTTAGACTCCCGGGAGTCTCCCACGTGCCAAGCGATAAAGTACCAAGACCACGCGAGGCCGCGCGAGGCCACGCGCCGTAATGGGTGGACAGTTTCTATGAAAAAAAAAGAAAAATAAAGTACTTACCCATTGTTGAAAAATCCATGTTTATTGTGAAGTATATAACTATTTTATGCACTAAAACACTTTAAAACATTATCCACTAATTATTATAATAACACTGATGTTATAAAACTTTCCAGAAACTTTAATTTTATTTCACTTTCCCGTTGAAAGCTCGACTTTATTACCGCACGGTTCGAATCCATTGACGCAATTGGTTGACGTTTACGTTTGGGAATTATTTCTCGTTGATACAGTATATATAGGCGTAGGCAAAAATCATGCACAGATGAACATACTGTATCGGGCAAAAATTTAAGAGTAGATAGCATTGAAAGTGAAGGAGCAGGAAATAATTTTTTAGCGCCAAAATTTTTTTTTTTGCACTCGCGGCGCTCCGCTTTTGCCTACGCGATGCTGACCCCTATTGCAAACCCGGGAGATTCTTTCTGTATGTTGAGAGGATGGTAGGGGCTAGACGTTATATAAATGTTGTAGTTATGAGTTATTTTATATTTATCTTTCAGATTAGTGGGGTCAATTGGTGATACCTATGGCGCCGCTCTGCTATTCCATATGTTGGTTTCGACAATCACTCTCACACTGCTGGCGTACCAAGCTACAAAGGTAATTAATTCCACATTTCGTTTTGATAAAAAGGTAAACAAAATCATTCTGCCGACTATGGACCATTTAGCGATGTCCAGTAACAGTTAATATTCGATTAAATTTAAATGCGATTTTATTAATTTAATGGGATCGAGTACTTCATAAAACACTTAAAAGCTACTGTTACGACAGCTCAGTGGCAGAGTGTCTGGACTGGCGTTCCAGATGAAGCGGGTTCCCCACTTGTCATTGCTATTTTTATTCAAATATTTTTTATTATGTTCTCTTAAATGGCTGAGCAAGTCAAATACTTCATAAAATCATTATAACCTTTTTGGAAAAATAGGCTCTAAAACAATAACTCTTTTTCAAATTCGGCTAATACTCGTACCTTCAGAAATTAGCATGTCCAAACAAAGGTCTAAGTTGATAAAATGTGCGTACCGATAAAACTTAAAAAGGAGTCCCGGCACGATAAACGGACACGATATAGTGTGATAGCCCTTTATCCCCCCTCGAACAAGAAATTTCCCGTTTTAACCTTAAGGGAGTGTTTTTAAAGATGTAAGGGCTTTTCCAACCCTTCAACTTGGAAATTAAGTGTAGTGGCGCCATCTGTTGAAGAGTATTTGAACTTCATTCAGAACAACGATTATTTCGGTTGCATTTCGAAAGGCGCTGCGAGCAATTGCAGCATGTGTGCGCGAAATTTAAAATTCCAATTTCAATAAAGTCTTAAATTACATTTGTTACTATAATAAAGTTATTAAATTTTGTGTGTTTACACAGCAGTAGCTAACTTATATTTTGGAGTTAAAGCGACATAATTTTAGTTATTCAAATTAGTTCTGAAAACATTTTAAAATTTCAGTTTTTAAATTTCGCGCTTTTACTACGTATGCTACAGCTGCAGAACCTATTGTTACGGTGGACGGTACTGTCGAGAACATTCTAGAATGTGTGAGACAGAAAATATTCTCAAACTTTATCCTAGAGCCTTTATATCCTAGAGCCTAGCTCTCTGAATATATAAGAGCCCGGTGTCGCCCGCCAGAGTTAGTTCGATTTGAACAGCGAAACAAGTGATTTCGAAACGAAAAGAAAAGAAGTTGTCTGTGAGCCTTTATTTTGAAGTATCACGTGTGAGTATTTTTAATAGTGTGTTTAATTAATTCTCGATTTTAAAGTGAAGAAGAAAGAAGTTGTCTGTGAGCCTTTATTGTGAAATATCCAATGTGAGTATTTTTAATAGTGTGTTTAATTAATTATAATGGTTCTTTTAATTGTAATTTCCTTAACCTTCAAGCAGTCGCGTGACGTTGAATCGATGCCTTCTATATACTTTTGGCCGTAAACAAAATATCGCGCGACCGCTTGAAGGTTAAATAAATTTTTTTATCCCATGTTTACGTAACAATATATTTGTCTACAAAATGTTTATTTAATTTATATTTTACAGAATACAATGCCTAGACGTAAAAGAAGAGGAGATCTTGCCAGTTCTGCAGCGAAACGGTGGAAACAAAAAGTATATCGAAGAAATGAAACGAAAGAAAAGCACGAAGCACGTTTACAAAATTAATGAACCAGAATGAGCACCCTGAGAAGCAGAAAAAGCGAAGAAAGAATAGAAAATAAAAGTATTGAAGAATCCAGAACTTTAAAAGATAATCTAACAAAGGAAGTATTCCACTACGAACCGACGAAATTACAATCATAAATATGTTGTAATCGGAAAAATGAATAACATTTGCCAATTTTGCCACGGGAAAAAATACAGTAAAGAAACACCAGGTCTCTGTTGCATGAATGGAAAAATTCGATTACCACCACTGGAAGCACCTCCGCAGGAATTTCTACATTAAATGACCGGGAAGAGAATCAAAACACTTTCTTCAAAATATAAGATCATATAACTCCTGCTTTCAAATTACTTCTTTCGGTGTTACTTCGACTAACTCTAATAGAAATGACTTGAATATGTATTTTCAATTCAAGGGCAAATTTATCACAAAATAGGATCGTTACTACCAATGCTTAAGACTATAAATTTCTGCAAGTATATTTCATCGGAAATTAAAAACAAGAAATTGATCAACGATGCACAAATTTTAATGGATTGAGTCGCGAAATAATCCAAGATCTACACAGTACAGAGGATCTTACACAAATACAATCAACTGATTTACATATTAGAAACAACATTATACCGCATGATTTCTGATGACTATAAAATTGTAGTTCGAGCCTATAAAAGACCACGTGGAGAACACGAACGTAGATTTAATGCACCTCAGATAGATGAAGTCGTCATCGTAATTGTGGTCAATGAAAATACAAGCCGTGACATATTATTGTACAACGAAGAAGACTTTTTTTCTACTTCTACTACAACGCATTGCAGAGACACACCGTTCATATGATGCTTTTCAATATCCGTTAATATTTCTGCATGGAGAAGACGCTTATCATTTCAATATAAAACAAATTCATCCTGAAACAGACATAGAAACAAACAAAAAAGTCACTTCCAAGGAGTTCTATGCCTACCGCTTTATTCCAACAATTTCTGGTAGATATGTACGCAAAAATAGAAGCAGAATAGATGCTTTACATAAGACTGAATCAGAAGAAACTACGCACAGAAGAATACATCCAGCTTCGAGACGCGATCAAAAAAGCCCGCAAAATTGACGATGTTGGAACAATGGTAATCTTACCCTCATCATACATAGGAAGTCCAGGACATATGCAAGAATATACTCAAGATGCCATGGCCTACGTAAGAAAATATGGACGACCTGATCTCTTCATAACATTTACATGCAACTCATCATGGCCAGACATCAAAGAACAACTAAAATACGGACAAACCTCCATGGATCGACACGACATAATAGCCCGAGTTTTTCGACAAAAAGAAATAAGATTTATTGAAGTCATCACAAGATACCACATCTTTGGAACCATTAGATGCTGGATGTATACAATCGAGTGGCAAAAACGAGGATTACCTCACTCACACAATCTCATATGGCTACACGATAAAATTTATCCCACGGATATTGACAAAATCATCCAAACTGAATTTCCCAATCCACAAAAAGATCCGGAACTATACAAAATAGTAGTGAAAAACATGATTCACGGACCATGTGGACTATTAAACTTTAATGCGCCATGCATGAGTGATGGAAAATGTACAAAAAAATATCCAAAACCATACTTGGGCGATACAAAAACTGAAGATGACGGCTATCTCAAATATAGAAGACGATCACCGAAAAACTGTGGCTTCACAGCAAAAATACGAATACAAGGCAGAGACGAACTGGAAATAGATAATCAATGGATAGTACCATATAACCCACTACTTTCCAAAATGTTCCAAGCACACATAAACGTTGAATACTGCAATTCAGTAAAACAAATACGTAAACAAAGGTGATATGGTAGTATTTCAAATAGTCCAAAATAGCGAACAAAATAACAGAAATGATGAGATCCTCATGTACCAAATGGGAAGATCATCATCAAGACATCAACAATAACGAAGCAGCGTGGAGGATTTTTAGTTTTCCCATACACGAACGCGAACAAGCTGTGCAACACTAGCAGTACATTTGGAGAATGGATAGAGAGTTTACTTCACAAAAGACTTGGCTAGAAAAATTGCAAGCGAACCACCTCAGAACACAACATTAACAGCTGTTTTCCAACTGTGCCAAACGGATCCATTCGCAAAGACATTACTGTATGTCGACGTCCCTATTTATTATACGTGGGACAAAACAAGGAAAATTTTTCAACGATGAAAACAAGGAATGCCAGCGGAGGCTCATCCAGAAATAATGAAAACTAACTTTCCACATATCTGGCCTTTTTCTTCGACTTTGCTCTCTTAAACGCATAATGCTATAATATTCTTTATTTACCGTTTGAACTTCTGGCAAGAATTCCGAGTGCACAACACCGCGACAGTCAAAGAAAACAGTCAACATGACTTTGACTTTTGATCGACTTTGGCGTGGTTTTTTCGGTTTCGCTTCAGTTAGAAGTCGCCACTCCGAAGCTTGTTGGCTAGTTTGCATGTCAAACTCGTAAACCCACGTCTTGTCATCAGCAACAAGGCGTTTCATGGATGTTGGGTCGGAATTGACTCGTTCAGCATGTCCTCAGCGACTCTCATGCGATTGATTTTATGGAGAAAATTCAGGTCTTTTGGGACTAGCCGAGCGGAAACAAGTTTCATACCCAAGTGATTATTTAAAATGGTACGGATCGACTCGTGAGACACAGAAAGTTCGGCGGATATCTCTCTCAAAGTTGAATGAGGATTTTCAGTCACTATTTCCTTCACTTTTGCAATGTTAACTTCAGCTGCAGACGTTGATGGCCTACCAGAGCGACGCAAATCTTCCATCACATCTCGACCGCTTTTAAACGCTTTGTACCACTCATAAGCACGTGTTTCTTGATAAAGTCAATTCACCGTAAGCCTTCTGTAACATTTTCAGTGACTCCGAACACGAAATTCCATTTATTCCATTAACAACAACAAAAAAAACAAAAATTTGAATTTGGAACCATAAACAAATCATCCGTTCCCAATACTTTCTTGACTGAATGTATTCTACATCACGGGTAGACTGAGATGTTTTATTTCATTATGAGTTTTTACATGTTAGCAGAATAAAACCTGTAGGTTGCTTCAGTTAAACATCAGCGTATTCTAGCACTATTAAAATGTGAAAGTTTGTGAAGATGATTTGTACGTCAATCACGTCTAAACGACTGCATGGATTTGGTAGGTAGATGAAAACTTATAACGAACAAAAATACACTTCCCCTAGGATGGCTAATTGTTTCAAAAGACCTAACAGCTAAAATTCGAAACATCGTGTTCTATTCTTCATTCAATTTATATTTAAAAAGTAGCGGAGCATGTCAAATGCTAAAAATATTTTTTAGCATTTGACATGCTTTGCTACTGATCAAAAATATATAATTGTTGCTCAAAACCCGATAAATGTAAACAGTTTTGATTTACAAGTTGAGATCAAGCAATCAATTTAGATATCCAAAAATAAAAACTGTTTGTTTATAGTTTTAAGTTTTCATTTCTGTCGGCAGTCCTCATGACTGCTTTTTTTATTTAATTTAATCGTTTTGTTATTCATTTAACATTTCAGATTGACGGCATCAACGTATATGCGTTCAGCACAATCGGGTACCTCAGTTACACGCTCGCACAGGTGTTTCATTTCTGTATCTTCGGTAACAGGCTCATTGAAGAGGTTTGTTTCCAATTTATCTTTAGTAAATATTAATTCGTAATATATTTTTACAGTAAACACACGTACAGTTAATACGATTTATTATTACGATTATTTGAATAGTTTTTACCACTGTTCAAATACTTTGAAATGCATTTTGTTAAAGTATAAATTATTTGAGAATAAGGAAAAAGAGATTTTTTGTACTAGCGGGAATCGAACCCGCGTCTTTTCCAATCCGGGGAAGTGCTCTAAGCCACTGAGCTATAGTACAGGTACTTCGACCATCCCAATCTCCTTATTACATTTGTCTTTACGACCAGCGCCATCTATCGGAAGCATTTACATGCATTAAGCCGATATAGTAAGTTTAATTTTGCAATTAAAATTCATACTATTTGATGGCGCGATTTTTTAAACATTTTTGATCTATATTTTTTAGCATTTGACATGCTCCGCCACTTTTAAAGTATAAATTATTTGAGAATAAGGAAAAAGAGATTTTTTGTACTAGCGGGAATCGAACCCGCGTCTTTTCCAATCCGGGGAAGTGCTCTAAGCCACTGAGCTATAGTACAGGTACTTCGACCATCCCAATCTCCTTATTACATTTGTCTTTACGACCAGCGCCATCTATCGGAAGCATTTACATGCATTAAGCCGATATAGTAAGTTTAATTTTGCAATTAAAATTCATACTATTTGATGGCGCGATTTTTTAAACATTTTTGATCTATATTTTTTAGCATTTGACATGCTCCGCCACTTTTAAAGTATAAATTATTTGAGAATAAGGAAAAAGAGATTTTTTGTACTAGCGGGAATCGAACCCGCGTCTTTTCCAATCCGGGGAAGTGCTCTAAGCCACTGAGCTATAGTACAGGTACTTCGACCATCCCAATCTCCTTATTACATTTGTCTTTACGACCAGCGCCATCTATCGGAAGCATTTACATGCATTAAGCCGATATAGTAAGTTTAATTTTGCAATTAAAATTCATACTATTTGATGGCGCGATTTTTTAAACATTTTTGATCTATATTTTTTAGCATTTGACATGCTCCGCCACTTTTAAAGTATAAATTATTTGAGAATAAGGAAAAAGAGATTTTTTGTACTAGCGGGAATCGAACCCGCGTCTTTTCCAATCCGGGGAAGTGCTCTAAGCCACTGAGCTATAGTACAGGTACTTCGACCATCCCAATCTCCTTATTACATTTGATGCATGTAAATGCTTCCGATAGATGGCGCTGGTCGTAAAGACAAATGTAATAAGGAGATTGGGATGGTCGAAGTACCTGTACTATAGCTCAGTGGCTTAGAGCACTTCCCCGGATTGGAAAAGACGCGGGTTCGATTCCCGCTAGTACAAAAAATCTCTTTTTCCTTATTCTCAAATAATTTATACTTTAAAAGTGGCGGAGCATGTCAAATGCTAAAAAATATAGATCAAAAATGTTTAAAAAATCGCGCCATCAAATAGTATGAATTTTAATTGCAAAATTAAACTTACTATATCGGCTTAATGCATGTAAATGCTTCCGATAGATGGCGCTGGTCGTAAAGACAAATGTAATAAGGAGATTGGGATGGTCGAAGTACCTGTACTATAGCTCAGTGGCTTAGAGCACTTCCCCGGATTGGAAAAGACGCGGGTTCGATTCCCGCTAGTACAAAAAATCTCTTTTTCCTTATTCTCAAATAATTTATACTTTAAAAGTGGCGGAGCATGTCAAATGCTAAAAAATATAGATCAAAAATGTTTAAAAAATCGCGCCATCAAATAGTATGAATTTTAATTGCAAAATTAAACTTACTATATCGGCTTAATGCATGTAAATGCTTCCGATAGATGGCGCTGGTCGTAAAGACAAATGTAATAAGGAGATTGGGATGGTCGAAGTACCTGTACTATAGCTCAGTGGCTTAGAGCACTTCCCCGGATTGGAAAAGACGCGGGTTCGATTCCCGCTAGTACAAAAAATCTCTTTTTCCTTATTCTCAAATAATTTATACTTTAAAAGTGGCGGAGCATGTCAAATGCTAAAAAATATAGATCAAAAATGCATTTTGTTAATCATCAGTAAAGCCTTTTTTTTTTTTTTTTTTGTTTAGGCGGGAAAAAATGTACCTAACCGCACACCCCGTTGTTCGGGGCAACAAACAGGGTAGTGTGGGGCCCTCACCCACTAAATAAACCCGCCGTGTGCCGTCTCTCCGCCTTTATTGGCGGACCACTGGAACTATGTTACATTCCTTCGGTGGTCCGCCGGCGGCTTACCATTTCGGGTACCCGCTTCTGAGCGACGCACCCGCACACAGTGCGCCGCACCTTCGCGGGAGGCCTTGCGGGTGGCGGACGTTCCCCGGTCCATCCACCCGCAGCCTCAGCTAGGGCGGCATTAGGCGCAAATACTCACGCCTGCGCCGCCCCAGTCGCTGGCGGCGGTTCGGGTCTGCGGAAGGATCAGCCTCCCTGGCCCTCTCCGCCGCTTCCTTCCGCGAGATGACCTCGTCGCAGAAGGCAGCGACCGCGGCCCAGTTCCTGTCGCTGCCAAGCATCGCTCTAACGACGCTCGGCAGCGAGAGGTCCCCCCCTATTGCCGCGACGAGTTCACGGCGCTGCCCGCCCCAAGCCGGGCATGACTCGAGCGTGTGCTGCGCCGTGTCCTCGTCGCAGCCGCAATGGTGACAGCCCGGAGTCGCTTCCCTCCTTGCGACTATGTGCAGATATCTGCCGAAGCAACCGTGCCCCGACAGCACCTGCACCAGTCGGAAGGTAAGGACTCCGTGCCGTCGCCCCGCCCACTCCTCCAGCACAGGCTGGAGCGCCCCTACGGTCCAGAGACCGGCTCGGGGCGCTTCCAGCCGTGTCCTCCATCTGGCCATGGCAGCTCGGCGGGCATCGCCCTGCCACCTGGCCACCTCCCTGGGTGGAGGACGACCTCCCACCTCTCGCTCTTGCGATGCCCGCCGATACACTTCGGCGAGCACCTCCGCCTCCAAGTCCCACGGGGGGGTTCCGGCCAGCACGCAGGCCGCTTCCGTCGACACCGTGCGGTATCCGCGTATGAGCCTGGACGCGACGACTCTTTGTGGTCTCCACAGAAGAGCCCTGTTCGGCGCGTCCAGGCACCCCGCCCACACAGGTGCACCGTACAGTGCCATCGACCGGACAACCCCCGCATAAAGCCGTCGGCACGCATTGTTGGGTCCGCCCATATTCGGCAAAAGCCGTGCAAGGGCGGACGCTGCGCCGACGAGCCTCGGGGACAGTTGGCGGAAGTGCTCGCGAAAGCGCCACCGCCCATCCAGCACCAGGCCCAGATACTTGATCTGGGCCTTCACCCCAATTTGGACCCCGTCCACCGTGATTGAGGCGCCAGCAGGTGGCCGACGTCGGGGCCCATGGAAAAGTAGGGCCTCCGACTTGTCCAGGGCCACCCTAAGCCCCAGTGCCCCGATCCTCCTAACCACCTCCGAGGTCCCTAAGGTGGCCAGGAACGCCGCTTCCTCGAAGTTTCCACCCCGGGCCACGACCAGCGTGTCATCCGCATAGCAGATAACCGCCAGCCCGGGGGGGAGCCGACAGCGTAGCACCCAGTCGTAACCAATGTCCCACAGGAGCGGCCCTAGAACCGAACCCTGCGGGACACCGCACGACATGGGTCTCCTCACAACGTCCCCTATGCGGCTCTCATAGAGAACGCTGCGGCCCTCAAGATAGTCCACCACCAGCCGCCTCAGGTATGCAGGCACCCCGTGATACTGGAGCGCCTCCCTGATGCAGCTGAATGGCAGACTATTGAATGCGTTGGCAATGTCGAGCGACACCGCCAACAGCACTCCACTGCCGGCGACGACCGCCGCGGCCGCGGCCCTCAGGCGCATAATCGCGCCGACCGTCGAACGACCAGCCCGAAAGCCAAACTGGGCATCCGACAAGTCGGGTCCGACGTCGCGCAGGTGTTGGACGATGCGGGCAGCGAGGATTCTCTCCAGCAGCTTACCCGCCTCGTCCAGCAGCACGATGGGCCTGAAGGCCCCGACCGAATCCGGCGTACGCCCCGGCTTCGGCAGGAGTACCAGCCTCCCCTCCTTCCAGCAGCCAGGAAACCGTCCGGACGCCAGGCACGCGTCGAACAGTCCCCTGAGGCGGGGCTCCAGGTGGTCCAGAGCCAGGGCAAGCACTCGGGCGGGTATCCCGTCCGGGCCGGGGGCGGTGTTCTTGGAACGAATCCGCGAAACAGCCGCCCCCATTTCCGACGCGGTGACGGGCGGTACACTGAGGTCGGCCTCCCGGTCGCTACCTGGCATTGCCATAACCGGGGGCGTGTGCTCCGCCCGTCTAGGGAATAGGCCCTCGACCACCTCGGTGAGGAGGCTGGGCTGAAGGGTCTCTGTGAGGGGGGGGCCCTGAGTGCGGAGCTTGTTCAGCGCCGCACGATATGGGCGACCCCAGGGGTCACAGTTGAGACCATCCAGCATCTCCTGCCTTTTCTCTGTTTTGGCGCGGCAGATGGCCAGCTTAAACGCGGCCCGCGATGTGCGGTACGCCTCGTACAGCTGGCCCTCCCGTTCCCGATCGCGGTTGCGCCGCCGACTGCGGGTGTAGGACCTCCGGGCACGAATGCACGCCGCACGGAGGTCCGCCAGCTCCTGGGACCACCAGTAGAGCCCCTTCCTCGGAGGAGGACGTCGCACACGGGGCATGGCCGAGTCACACACCTGCGTAATCGCAGCGCGAAATCGGCCAGCCTCAGCGTCCACCCCCTCGGTCAGGGCCGGTGAGAACAGCCACGATTGAACAATGGCGGCCTCCGCCAGTAGGTCCCTATCCAGCCTGCCCACAGCCCACCGCGGGAACGCGGGAGTTCTGCGCGCCGCGTGACCCCTACTGGGGCCCTGAAGGGACCGGGAGACCTCAATCCGGATGTACCGATGATCGGACAAGGTCTCAACCTCCTCCAGGACACACCAGCTCCTCACTTGTGCTGCGACGTCGGGGCTAGCGAACGAAAGGTCCACTATCGACCCGCCCCGTCGCCGCACGCACGTGTTGACGGAGCCTCTATTTAGCAAACAGAGGCCCGTCGACGCCGCCCACTCTACCACCGCCGCTCCACGGGCGTCCGTCGCAGGGGACCCCCACGCCGTGGATTTGGCGTTGAAGTCCCCTACGACCAGGACGTGGCTAGGTGCCAGTCGCCGTATCGAGGTCTCTAGGCTGTTAAGCCAGACCTCGAAACCAGCCAGACTCCGGTTGGGAGAGAAGTATACGCCATACAGCGTAACTCCCCCCCAGTCGGCCGCGACGTATCCCGTACCCCTGTCTCTGATCGACAAGGGCGGGGAACGAAGCGCCGCAGAGCTGACGATTGCCACGGAGCCATCGCGGCTGCCCACCCAATGAGGGCGGTCAGGAACACAATAAGGCTCCGCAGCTACGGCTACACCAATCAACCGCTCCACCATAGTTTGCAGGAGAAGATCCTGCGCCCTGGCGGAGTGATTGAGATTCGCCTGAAGGAGGATAGTGTCACGGTTGAATTTTAAGCCGTAACCATATCCTCCTCCACCCGAGACGGTGGCGAAGCCACGCTAGGAGGGGCAGCCTGGGCCGATTGGCTGCTCCCCCCCTTTTTTGGGCCTGTCGTCGGGGGTCTGCATCCCTCCCGCCCCATGCAGTGCTTGGCAGGCCTGTTGCCTGCCGCGCACGCGGGGCAGTGAGGGGCGGCAGTGCAGGTTGCCGCCCGGTGCCCTGCCTGACTGCAGCGGAAACAAAGACCGCTGCAGTCAAAACAGTTAGTGCACGTCGGCCGGGTGTGTCCGACCGCCATGCACTTAAAGCACCTTGCGGGCCGAGGCTCCAGCACGGTGACCCGCGCGGAACTCCAGCCCACAAGGAGCCTGCCTGCGTCGGCCAAAATTTTGGCCACCGCGACAGGGCAACTCGCCCAGGCGGCACCTACACCGCCGGGACCGGTCCGAATGGAGCCCACTCTGACGGCATTCGAGCATCCGGTTTTCAAGGCAATAGCCTCCCGGACGTCGTCCGCCGTCACTGAGTCATCCAGACCGGAGATGCGCAGTTCAGCGCACTTTACCGGTCTGGTGACGCGGACTCCACTCCCCTCGCCAAACAAACTCTTAAGCCTTTCGGCCACCTTGTCGGCCATCCTGGGGCCCTCCGCCCCAGGGAACTCGAGAATTCGAGCCCCTGTTCGGGATAGGCGGGTCCGGGCGGCGACGATTCCGATGTCGGAGACGTCGATTTCCTCCCGGGCCTTCCTCAAGATGGCCTGGTACGACAGGCCCACTTCCGCCTCCGGCAGCATGGTGATTACCACCGCTGCCGTTTTTGGCGTCTGAAGCTTGCGCGGCTTCTTGGGGCCGGGCTTGCTCCTCGACGCAGCGGGTTCCGCAGCCCGGGCAGTAGCCTTGGACGCGGCCCCCTTCTTCCTCTTGCCCCGGGATTTCCTCCTCCCGCCGTCCACTGTCTGCCAACCCTCTTCAGAGGGCGCAGGGCCGGACGGCGCGGGAGTTGGGACTCGAGAATCCCGGGACACGATTGCTGGGGCACGCGATGGCTGGCCAGCACGCGAGAGAGGAGGGAACTCCTCCCTGGCCCAGCCTTCTGCACCGCTTTCACCTTGGCAGCTTTGCCCTGCCCCTTGGGCGGCGCAGCTGCGGCCGCGGAGTAACCGGCCACGCGGCCACCCTGACAGGGCAGCGGCGTTGGGCCTGAAGGCGGCGCGACCTTCTTGTCCGCGGCCAATGCTGGGCGGAGCCTTGACTCCGGCGGCACCCTAGCGTTTGTGGAGCCGAGGCGGGGCTCATAGACCGCATTGACGCGATCCATGACCTGGCATATCTGCTCCTCCGTCAGAAGACCAGGGGCCGGAGGCCCGGCGCCCGCCGTTAAGGCAGAGGCTCCTGGCCCGGCCTTGGCGAGCTTGGCGCGCTGGCTGGCGAGCTCCTTCCGGAGCTCTGCCACCTCCGCTTCAAGGCGCCTGCAGCGGCAGGGCGCCTCCGGCCTCCCAGTCCCCGCCGGCGCCAGGTTACGCCGGAGCGACTCCACCGAAGTATTAACGACCTCGGAGGCCTTTCTGAGGGCCTCCGCGAAGTTGCCCTGGAGGCTCCGTGACCCATTAGCCACCGTAGAAACGATGGCGAGGGCGTCGGAGACCTTCCGGGCAATTTGGTCCACTGAAGGTGGACCATCCTCGTCCGGAGGCACCTCGTGGAGCCTCGATGTGAGGAGGGTCACCCTCTCCTCCACCGACAGCTCCGCTCCCAATTCCCTAACTATAGCCTCGTCCGCTTGCGATAGCGAACGCGGCACACCACCTGTGTACTTACCAGTACTACGGCCCCTTTTGGCCGATCTTCCTGGCCTTGCCGGCGGGGGCATCGATGTCGAGCTGCCCTCGGACTCCGAAGCGTTACCCTCCTGCGCAATTGAACGCTTCAGGAGCCGCGAAGGCTGCCCCACCGAACCTGACGCATCTTGTTGAGACCCTGAGGGTCCCGCAGAGACAGCGCCTCCGATCGCGGCGCCACTGCCACCGCCATCCGAATCTATATCGGCACCTTCCACAGCCGAGCTGCCAGTGCCCTCCGTTGGGCTGCCCGCGGGTGTGGTGGGTTTCCTCCCACGGGTAGTCCTCCTCTTCGACCTCCTTCTCTCCTCCACCTCTCCTTTCTTCTTGGCGTCAGCTGCTCCCCCCAAATACGCGGAGCTGACAGGGTCGGTATTGCTACTCGGCCCTGTGAGGGATTCTCCGGGAGCATCGTACCCGGTACCCTCTTGGGGACTCTTTACGTTCTTAACTTTCGCCATGATGTTTAAGTTTAACGTCCTCCGACGGGCCACCCTCGCGACTGAGCTCCCCTCAGCCATGCATCCCCTGGCCGGGCAGCAGAGCACGGGATTGGGGTAATTTTTTATAGGGGTTTTCTTCCCCGCGGTCCAAAGACCCCCGGTCCTGTCCATTCAGGATTACGGGTCGGGCCGAGCGGTGGTCTGCATCAGACCGTGCCCACCGCTGGCGAAGCAAGCGATGAGCCCGTCGCCCCTAAAGCTCAAAAGCCACTTATCCGGGGACGGGGGGGTCACTCTGACCCCGCCATCACCCTCCCAGGGCCGGGGGAGCCACTATGACCCCGCCGGCCCTCCGCGGCAGACGGTCAGTTCACTGTGGGCAGTGAGCCCGTCGCCGCTTGGGCTGAAAGCCCCGCCTCCGTGGACGGGGGGGTCACTGTGACCCCGCTGTCCCCACCCCAGGGTCGGGGGGGCCACTGTGGCCCCGCTGACCCTCCACGGCGGACGTCCGGCCTATCCACTGTGCCCTCTGCTAATCAGAGGGACACGCGGAGACCCGTCCCCTGCCGGGATTCAGCCGCCGGCACTAGTGTGCCGACGTTGCCCGGGGTGCACCAACGCGGAGGTATCCCGACCCGCACCCCAATCATCAGTAAAGCCTAGCTTTTCACGAATGTTTTTACCAATATTTTCTAAGAGTTTTCAAAAACTGCAATTATAATCATTTAAATGTATTTCTAGACGTCTAGCCAGCTTGGTCTAATTAGATTACACAAATATTAATATTCTCTATGTATAAAGAGCTTATAAGGATGTCTATATGCAAACCGTTACTAAAATATCAAAACAGTTGACAGAAAAATCCGTTCTGAAATTTATTTGGTGGTTTAGAAGAAATAAGCGAAGAAATAGATAGACATATTAACTTTATGTTATACTTGCTTCGCTCGCGCAAATAAATAATGTTGAAATAGGAACGATTTTGTTAAAAAATACTGTCTCTAAATGAAATTAAAAAAATATTATTCATCAAAATTGTAGGTTTAATTTATTACTATAGTAAGTACCTCTTTGTAAACGACATTTAAAGTGTTTCCTTTTGCGTCTAAAATTCACTCTGGAGCATGCAACATAAATCTCTCCGTGGGAAAGTAGTCCTTACATAAATCGATGCCAGTAATTTTCAGTGACTGGCCTATTATAGGGACTTGTTAATTGTTATAAGCACACATTAAGAGAGATCTGTATTCTATTATATTATTTTAATTTGTTCAGGATACTCTGATGGAATTAACGGTATTCGTGGCATGAAAACATTCACCACGTTCGGTAATATCGTGGCTCCTACGACGTATTTATAGAGCTTTGATTTGTATCTTTGTTCCATTACACAATTTTGGTGATTAAGATTTCTTAATAACATTACTGGTGATCCAAATTTAAGAGTGAAATTCTAGTGAGAAACACAGTCGCTAACTATATGCCAGGCGCTTCTTCTTATAAATTAAAGTTCGTTACAATTTACGTATTCCTAACTCATTGTGCTCTACAAAACGGATTTACCATTTTCGTAAAGTATTTTGATTTGTATTTTAGCATTTAACCTGCTCAGTTAGGTACTTAAAATAACAAATTATTAATGAAAGTGGAAAAAGAGAACTTTACTGCGAGCGGGATTCGAACCTGTGTCCCTTCCAATCTGGGGAAGTGCTCTAGAGCGCTAAGCCATCGCAGTCACCGACGGCAACTCCCAATCTCCACCTCCTAATTTCTTTTAGATGTCTATATGATATGCATCGCATACCTATCACTATACCTTTCGTAAAGTATCCTAGAATCATACTTCATACCAGAAAATGCTGTATCTTTCCACGGAAGCAATCGCTATTTCGATCGTCTTTCTGGATAATTCTCTTCGTAGGTACCTACAAACGACTGCTTTGTGAACATCCGGGTGATTATTCAGGTAATTAATTACAGCTATTCTGTATACATGTTAGATGGTTTTATTGATAATTAATTACTGCAGCTCTGTGAACTCCTTTTTATATTTAGTATTCGTTTTTTTGAGCTGTATATTTTCAGTAGCATTTGCAAACCTTGTGCGAAGTTTTGTAGGGTTCTCCTTAAAAATGTGTACTATATCAGGGATGTCTGATTGAAGATAGGATGTAACTGATCCATTCTAAGGTAAATATACCTACATAAAAATGCAATTATTATTGGTTTTGTATTGAACAAAACCGAAGCCTCTGTGGTGCAGCGGTAGTGTATGCGACTGCTGATCATGAGGTCTCGGGTTCGATCCCCGGGTCGGGCAGTGTTATTGAGATTTGTCGTACAAAAGAAAAATTCTCTGTAGCAGCCCGAAGTTTGGAAATGCGCCCGGTAGGCGTCAATAGGCTCGCCCCCTATTACGTGGGACTTAAACATAGCTGGCGAATCGTGGGTGTGTAATACACCTATGCCTATCCCTTCGGGGAATACAGGCGTGATACAATGATGTTCTTTCAAGGGGTTCCCTTCTATGCAAAATTTCTCATATTGTGAATTACTTATAATATCGGATATATTTGTCCGGCTGCTACTAACTCACATAAACCTCCATATATATGAAATACTGACATATCAACAAAGTATTCATCGGAACTACTATAGTTAATACCATCAGCATCATGGGACATGATAGAAAAATCATCCCAGTGAGTAGCTACATGAGCAACTATCTCTTCCCGCACCTCTTTAGCTAAGCTTGAGCGTCATATAAAATATAGTATTGCCCTTTACTGGCAAGCTCCGTCACCAATGAAAGAAAAGATGTATATTTAGAATTTCAATCGGAGGCCGAAGGATGTTACACTTACGTACAACACTTTTTTTGTAAAGGCGGGTATCTAACCGCTCACCTCGTCGTTCGGGGCAGCGAACAGGGTAGTGTGGGACCCTCATTCACTAAATAAACCCGCCCTGTGCTGTCTCTCCGTTTGTATTTGCAGACCGCTGGAACTGTGTGATATTCCTTTAGTGGTAACTTACGTATAACCTACGGTGTGTTCAACGTTATCTCGTCATACTATATAATAATTAAAAGCGGTCTGTTTGTAATGTTTAAATAACAACTTTTTACTAAATGCATATCAGAATAACAAAATACAATTTTTTAAGTTTTTGTCTGACTGTTTGTTTCGGCTAATATCCATAACAGCTGGAACAATTTGTACGGGACTTCCACTGGCGTATAAGTGATATTACAAGTAGTAGCTTTGGATACTATTATTTTAGAAAAATAATTAGGGTACCGCAAAAAAATTAAAAACTAAATTCCACGCGAACGAAGTCCCGGTTTGTACCTAGATTATATTTTTTGTTACGTAAACTTTATATAAGATGCTTCAATATTGAATTTCATGCTCCTTCTTTTAAAAATAACAAACATTTTATGCAAAACTTCCACCCCTAATTCACCCTCTTAGGGATAAAAATTATAAAATCGCTGAAATTTCATGCTTCTTACTTTTAAAGTGACGAACCTCCCATATAAACTGTCAACCCCTCATATACCATCTTAGTCGTATTTTTTTTTAATATCTTACTATACATATACATTTATTACAAACCAAAAACAGGTATTTGAAATTTCATGCTTCTTACTTTGAATATGACAGAGTTCCATATAACCGTTTATAGCTTATTTTACCCTCTTAGGGGTGAAATTTTCCAAAAATCCTTTCTTAGTGGATCATAAAACAAAAAAGGCATCGACTACCAAAATTTCAATTTTGCAGCCCCAGCGGTTTACCAAAATTTCAATTTTGCAGCCCCAGCGGTTTAGGCTCTGCGTTGATCGTCAATCAGTCGGTACAAGCAATTTAGATCGATAGATGATTATTTATAGATTTTATAGAAATATAGACGACCAAGTAATCTCCTCTGATTTAATTTCTAGTATGATTAATAGAAAAATGATGATTTGTTGCCACCTCAGACCAAGAAAAATTTATAGACGGATCCGTAAATACCATGCCCAACTATTACCTACACGCGCTCACACACACACATACAAAAAAAACCATGCCCTAACGAAGTGACATAAAACACGAGTGTTACCAGTCTATAATTTCAAATTACCCCAAACTACCCAATGATTACGTACGAACGTTACCTA
The DNA here is from genome assembly GCA_948253155.1 of Leucoma salicis. NCBI lineage: Eukaryota > Metazoa > Arthropoda > Insecta > Lepidoptera > Erebidae > Leucoma > Leucoma salicis. The sequence goes on along the minus strand of OX411822.1, from coordinate 8,006,170 downwards.
CATGAATACCTTGTGACCATAGATTTAGTATATAGATAGATCGGCGATGCAGAAGAGTAAGAACATAGTATACGCGTATGTTAGAGCGAGATAGATAGACGAGACCACTATAATACACGCTATGGACCTGTATGAACCTGACATCAATCGTCAACGAAACAAATTTCGCATATTTTAGGAAAACTGCAGAAATTATCATATAATTCTGTATTAATTGACGTGTCTAATCATGGTTACGTGTTCAGTGCCCGGATGTAACTCATATAAGAAAGAAAACACACAGAATTGTACATTTCACATGTAAGTAATTTGTTGTTTATATGCAAAGCTTATGAACTACCACAAACGCTGTGCTCATACACGGATAGGGAATTGTATTGCATTAAATCATATGCATGCCCGGAATGCCTTCGAATTCAATATAAAAAGATAACAAATACGTGAGTTTTTTGATATTTACAATGTTTCTTTTATTGAGATTTACACTATCGGTTTTTCGGTATCGATTAAATGACTTCGATGTGTCTATTATTGGGAAAGGCAAAGTCTTGATTTATGTTTCAGTAAAGGTTTATATTAATATATTTATTATATTTTTTCAAAAGTTAGATTAAGATCATTCTATACGGTATACGGTTATCTTTATTATATATTTTTTTCTTTGGATAGTTAAAGTTTATATTTTTATTTAACGTTTTAGATTTCCTCAGAATATTGGTGTTCGAGAAAATGGCTAAAAATGATTATTAATGGCTTCCCATAAAATATTCGATATTATGCAGTAAGCACTTTAAACACAAAAATGTTTTTCTCATAGAGGCACACAAAGAGTAAAGCTACGTTCCGGTTCTATACCCACGTTATTCATGCCGGTAAGTCATTTTAGAATTTCAATATCAATTATGAACTACTTTATATACACTCGGCCAATACTGCGTTTTGTTTTTGTTTCTGTTAATTAAATTGTAATTCACTAACGTACCTATTATAATATCTACACAATAATTATGTTTACATTTGTCCGCAGGTCATTTGGAAGCCAATACGCAAAGTATCCTCATATGTCTACAGAGATATATTCCCAGAGATATATTCTAAGAAAAAAAAACTATTGCTGATCTTAGAAGACGCTTAGATATGAATAAAAAAACTGGAAAATACAAGGGCACAAAAAAGTGGGCTGAAGCGATAAAATCGGCTTGAAAAAAAAGCAGGCCTGTGTGGAGTGGTACCGTGATATGATTAAAAAATTTGAAGCAGGCTCGTCTCGGCGCGTTTACGACATTGTGACAGGTGACGAATCCTGGATTTATCAATACGATCCAGAAACAAAGCGTCAGTCGACAGGTTGACTGTTTCAAAAAGTGAAGCGATCGAGAAGCGCAGGGAAAATTTTTATCACTAGTTTCTTCACTTTGACGGGATATCTGGTTTCAATTCCATTACAAGACCAAAGCAGGTTAGACCACAAAATACCTGCCAGAAGTTTTGTTTGCAATTAGAAACAAGCGACCGTACACCGGGCTCCGCGGGGTCCTGCTTCACCATGATAACGCGCCGGCGCACTCAGCGCTCAAAACGAGCGACTTCCTGGACAACACACCGATCAGAATCTTGGGTCACCATCCTTAAAGTCCTTATCTGGCACCGTGTGACTTCTTTTTATTCCCTAAAATAAAATATCAGCTGCAAGGGATACAATTTTCAACGCCGGAAGACGCGCTAGCAGCGTTCGAGAAGGCCGTGGAAGATGTCTCCGGCAGACTGGAAAAATGTTTTGAAAATTGGTTCAGATGCAGAACTTTGTATAGCGGCTGGTGGAGAGTTCTTTGAAAAAAATAATTAGTATATTTTATCCATAGAAGTTAGCTTTTTAGTTTTTCAAAACTTTCTGAATGTCCCACGTATAAATAAAACATGTTTTATTTCAGTTTTACTTCTATTCCCTCGAATATAAAATTTATTTGAATTCACTTTGCACCTCGGGACACTAAAACAACACAATATGTTGCGATAGTCGCGTTTAGTGAACGTCTCAGCACTATTTGAAGTGCACACAAGCACATGACACACTGGTACGTGTCAGTTTTGATCTCGTCATAATACTCTAAATCCATCCATCCATCAGCCTTTCACCGTCCACTGCTGGACTTAGGCCTCCCCAAGAGGACGCCACAACGAGCGGTCCCGTCATGGGGGATAATGCCGTAATCGCCACGCTTGGCAGGCGGGTTGGCGATCGCAGTGGATGTTGTTAATACTCGAGGGAGTGCTGCTGTCCACTCCCTCGGTATCCCTCAGTCGGCTCTTACGACTCCCGTGGGTAGAGAGGGGTAGGACAATTCTAAAGCCGGCCCCACACGGCACAATACTCTAAAGCCGATCTATAAATATACTAAATCTATGGTTGTGACCATCTAATCTTTAATTATGATTTGTTGTCTACCTACTTTATAGTTTTACGCCCGGTTTCTGAAAGGTTGATCAATAGATAAATTAACTGACGAGCTGTCAAATCTCTTGATAAGCGACATTTGAGTTTCTATAAGCACTTAAGCACTCTTAGCTACTTATTTAATTTGATCATCACGTCAGTTTAATAGAAATGTTAATGTGTGTAAATGTTATTTTTCAGAATCGTGTGCCAAACGCCAATAAATGCTGCGTAATTTTTTCTGTAAGCGATGCATCAGAAGCACGATTTGATTTGAACGTACTGTTAAATTGACAGTGATGTTAATTGATAAGGTTGAATAAGAATTTGATCAGCCTTTCAGAAACCGGGGGTTACTATTCCTTTTATGGTTTAAATATAGAACGTTTAACAAGTTACCTAAATTATAGGGATTTTTTTTCTTTTACAAGAGAACTCTTTCACGCACACAACTTTAAAAAGGTGTCTCAATTTTTTCTTAATCTTACACATGTCAATTTGTGCAGAGTTCATCAGTGATGGAAGCAGCCTATTCTTGTCAATGGTACAACGGCTCTGACGAAGCAAAGACCTTCGTGCAAATTGTCTGTCAGCAATGCCAGAAAGCGATGAGTATCTCCGGAGCCAAGTTTTTTACCGTGTCTCTTGATTTGTTTGCTTCGGTAAGTTCTTTTTAATCATATTCAATACTTGTCAATGCAGGTCGAACTATTCATCATGTCATTTTCCAGATCTGATCAGAGATTTACATACGTCCTTAAAGTGACGGACTAAGAATACAAGTGTACCACCCTATCCTTTCCCGTGGGTGTCGTACAAGGCGACTTAGGGGAATTATAAAAAAAAGCAATAATAAGCAATTAGTATTACGCATTGCATGACTGGTAGTAGGGCTGGGTACCAAGTGGGAGTACTCAGTGGCTATCGGGCCCGAATGGGTCGGCACCACCACCTCCTGTGGGACCTGTTTGGCACGTCAGCGTGTTTTGACTGTAGCAGAATATAGCCGTTTATTCTTTCATTTCAAATCTAAGAAATGAAATGTTGCACAGCGGCTTGACAATACTCTCGGTATAGTTAAGTCCATGAGCGACGGTTACCACTTACCGTCAGGTTGGCCGTGGCACGTCTGCCATCACAAGCAATAAAAAAATCCTTACTAGTACTATAAATGTGAAAGTAAGTTTGTTTGTTATGCTTTTACGTCATAACTACTGAACCAATCATCATAATACTTTTTCATATATAAAGGCTGGAGCCTCGAAGAAGACATAAATTATCAGACCATTTTATAATTCAGAAGTTCTTTTGCTTACAATCTTAATCGTACTGGCGCTTACAATCTTATACTGCCTAACTAATAGGTAAACGTTGTATAACATCTGAATTCATTCATTGTTCAGTGATCTGTCTATATCACTAATATGACAGTTTGACGTTGAAAGAACGGAACAAAACACTGAATAACTATTCCATAGATATAGTAACGTATAGATCACCTGACAACTCGATAACTCGATAACGCGTAACCAATTTGTCAATGTGTGCGTTGGATAGTGATGTAAGTTTTAAGAGTAAGACTGACTATCGATAAAATGATAAAACAAATCAGTTTCTTTAACGAACTCGCTCATTTAAAATAATCATCGTCAACTTATGAAACAAAACAGACATAATAAATTAAAACAAAAATAATTAATTAGTTTTTATTTATTTCACTAGCAACGTCAGTCAAAGATATTATGCATTTTATAACGGAATTATACACTCAGTACTACTACTCTACTTATATATTTTAAATTATCTATCTAACTAAATCGACTTGACTGACAATATCTGCTATAGAACTTTTATTGCATTTTTTCCATTAATGTGTTAGGAGAAAATGTTCCAAACATTTAGGATAAATATCGACAATATACCTTGTCGATAAAGTCAAGCCTTAGTGTATATGTACCGAAAACTTTTCTACTAAAATCTTGCAAATATGTAACAACTAGCCTTTGCTTGCGGCTTCATCGCAAACAAAAGCTAGTTTTTTTTTTAGGTTGTATCTCAGGTTACCACCGAAGGAATGTAACATAGTTCCAGTGGCCCGCCAATAAATGCGGAGAGACGACACACGGCGTTTCTTTAGTGGGTGAGGGCCCCACACTGCCCTGTTCGTTGCCCCGAACGACGGTGTGCGGTTAGGAACATTTTTTCCAGCCTTAAAAAAAAAAGGTTGTATCTCAGGTTCCCGATATAGTAGCGGGGTAAAATGTATACCAGTTTTTAAGTCTAACCGAGATCTATTAAATAAAAAAAGTTGCATTAAAATCCGCTCAGTAGTTTTTGTGTGATGCGCGAAAAAACAAACAGACAAACAGATAAACAGACAAATAATCTAAAAAAAATTGTTTTGTGTTTAGACTATGTAGCCTAATAAAGTAATTTTTTCTCAAATATCTTAAATGTACAGACACAGCTCTGTTACAACTTTATAATAGTATAGATGAGACAAATTTCTATATAAAATATAAACAGTAACAATGGGATTGAAATCAATCCGTAACTGAAACAGAAAATATCAGTAATTATGACCTAAAATAAAAGCATTTAAGTTGTGATAACATCCTGAGAACTTACCTGTGACACGTGCAATTATCAGGATTGTTTGCATGATTTATATCACAGGCACTCACGCAACAAACAACCATTGTATTTAATAGTTATAATCATATAAAAAACAAGATTTATAACACAAATAAATCAAAAAATCTCGAAGCTAGACGTCTGTAGACTACCTGTCATTCAAACGGTTTGCAATGACAGTAGATTTGCTTTCCTCTACCATCTTACTATGTTGCCGTATAAGATTTTCTTCTCGCTCACACGCTTTAGTGATCTATATTATCATTATAGGTACTATATCTATGAACTATTCGGAGCTTATACAATGTTTATTAGTAAGCGGGATACTGTTTATCTAAAAAAAATAGCTTATCAATAACGGATAGGCGATGAGACATTACGTCTTTGGTATATTTTGTCCTTGACCTATTGGCATCATTTTAGATGTGCGCAGTAATAACATAAAATTCAATACATAGGATATTTGTTGATAAAAAAGCTTCTAAGGCCTTCAGCTAAATGACAGGAAAATATAGCAGTATTTTACAAACTTGTTCGGATCTCCTGTATATCAAATATTCGTGTCTAGGTATATCATTGCAGGTTATATGTCCACAGATACTTCTGTAACTCAGTCATGCAAATATTAATATACTAGCCTTTGCCCGCGGCTCCGCCGCAGCCTAAAGCTAGTTTTTAGGTAATATCTCAGATTCCCGATATAGTAGCGGGATAAAATGTATACCGCTTGTTTAGTCTAATCAAGAGCTATCAAACAAAATAAGTTGCATCAAAATCCGTTCGGTAGTTTTTGTGTGATGCGTGAACAAACAAACAGATAAACAGACAAAAAATTTAAAAAAATCGTTTTGTGTTAAGACAAGGCTATATAGCCTAACAGTATTTTTTTCTCAAATATCTTCAATGTACAGACATAGCTCTGTTACAGCTTTATAATAGTATAGATTAAAGGCCAGAGATAACCAAATGACAGCTCTGTAAGCACGAGCCAATTACCACACAAATTCGTAGCCCTAACAAGCCCTCGTACCCACCCTAAAGCAAATAATTTGCGAAAGGGACCATAAAACTTCTCGTGCAAATTTTTGTACTTCTCGTGACTGTGCCTGAATATAAAGTAACAAATTATTTGTGAATGTAGAAAAGAGAACTTTACTGCGAGCGGGATTCGAACCTGCGTCCCTTCCAATCCGGGGAAGTGCTCTAGAGTGCTAAGCCATCGCAGTCACCGAAGCTATTCCCAATCTTCGCATCACATTTATTCTAAATGTATTTACGACCCACTCCACCTATCAGATGTATTTAAATGCAGCCCTTCCCTGGATTGGAAGGGACGTAAATTCGCTCGCACACACGTTCTTCCACATTCATAAATAATTTGTTCTTAAAGTAGCTGAGCATGTCAAGTGCTAAAATATATATCAAAATACGAGTATGAATATAAAGTGTAACCATGAAATATAAGAAATAACACATAATTAAAAATATCAAATAATGAACCTCGGTAGTATAGCGGTAGTGTGAGCGAATGCTGATCTTGAGCCCTCAGGTTCGATTCTCTGGTCGGACAGTGTTATTAAGCTTTTTAGAGAAAAATTCTCAGTAGCAGCCCGTAGTTTAGAATTATGCCCAGTATATGGCAATAGGCTCGCCCCCTATTTCGTGGGACTTAAACATAGTTGGCGAACCGTGGATGTGTAATACACTTCTACCTACCCCTTCGGGGATACAGGTGGTGGTAATACACCAGAATGGTTTGTTGCTTTGGACAAGCCGCCAAGTGCCGTTTTCTGAGTATACCTTCAGTTTCAATATTCGATTATCACTCTGAAGGTTTGTGAAGAAGGAAGGTAATGGTGGATGCTTCGTGCCGTTTTACCACATGGTTAATGCTTATATGCTTAAGTCTACGCGAATAAAGTTGCCGGTAGAATCTAGTTTATTATATTTATTTGAATATAAACTTACAGGTGCTTGGAGCTGTGGTCACATACTTCATGGTGTTGGTACAACTCAACTAAACCAGTTTAAGCGGCTGAATTATCATTTGTTATTAACCTGTAAAACATTAAACGAGTTCCTTTTAACTTTTTAACATACAATTTACATGTATCATAAAATATTTAGGCGTAATTAATACTCTTTATTATTATCTCAATGTTAGTATATTTAGTATAGAACTAATGAATTATTGTATTGTTTTAATTACAGACAGAACTCATGCCTGATAGTTCCTGTAATATTTTTTTTCCTCAAATTGTTTCAAACTGTATCTACCTTAATATTAAATAATATTTCATATGTTACAAACAATACTAGAATAACAACTAGGTATTAATAGTATAACTGTCGTGTTTATTTTTTCATCTATTTCTGTTTTAGCTAATAGGTATTTCAATTTTTAAATGTAAATTTTCTTAAATATTAAATTTTTAACACATATTTTATTTTATAATATTTCTATTTTATTCATTTATCTACTTCATCGCACAAAATTTACATAAAACTCTTTCTCTCTTCAGACCGTAATTCCGGTCACACAAAAAGTGCAAAGACGTGGTATTTGAATCGTCGATGATCCCCATATATTATCACGGATGGTCTCGAGTCTTTGGAGCGGCGGGTGGCGGCGGGACTGCTGCGTGTCATAACGACTCTTCAATGAGGGAATGCTCTAAGGAGCTGTTAAAGTGGCATTAATATCGCTTTTTTACCACCGAACCACACGAATTTGCAGAAGTGTTTATCATTATTATACCATCCGGAGACGTTCTCGTCCAAACGAATCGCTTTCAGCACTATTTTCTACGTTGATTACCCAAAAGAGCACTTTAATCACTCATATTAGGCGGCGCGGTGGCTTGGCTATGCCCTTGGTATTGCCAATGAGCGACTGTTACCACTGACCATTAGGTGGGCCGTTTACTAGTCTGCCAACACCGGCAATAAAGAAAAACACTAGTCAAAAAAACATTTTTGTAATATAAGTGATCACATCGAAACTAACTCAGCATGTTTCGAAATTATTGTCGAAGGCTGCGCAGGTATGTCGAGGGCTCTCGACTCTCTCATTACCGTTGCTTCTAGTGGTCGCACTCAAGTAGCAGTGCCGAGAAAAAGCACAATGGGGGTTGTTATCTTAAATCTGTGGCTACATTTGGAGTGCTGGCTTCAATGTAAAAGGACATATAAAATGGAAAATTTATATTGAGTTAATACAAATTTGTTTGCATTTTTTTTGTTTTATTGACCAGCCACGGCCCTTCTGATGGTAAACGGTAACTGTCGCTCATGGACTTAACTATATTGAGAGTATTGTCAAGCCGCTGCTCACTATTTCATTCCACAGATATGAAATGATAGAATAAACGGCTATCCCCTGCTACAGCCAAAACGCAACGATGTGCTTTTTTCCCCCTCTTTCTGTCCTAATATTGGGCACGGGTTTAATGGTAAGAGGAGTTAGGCCTTAGTCCACCACGCTGGCCCAGTGAGGGTTGGGAGACTTCACAAGCTGTTGAGGAAATCTCTTGCTGATTTCCTCACGATGTTTTCCTTCACCGAGCTGTGATGAATTGTAAACAAATATATAAGAGTCAGAGGTGTGTTACGTGGTCTGGGCCTTGGACTGGGGATTGAACTCGATACCACTGTACACCTTTGCAGTCCTTGGTTGTACCACTAGGCTATCACTACAAAGTAAACATAGGCTATAAGAGTATATTATTAAACTTTATGTTCCAAGTTTCAGAGAGGCACATCCCTAGTGTGTATTAAAGCGACCTTTTAGTGAAGACCGTAATAATGCTTCACTTTAAGGCATCTAGCGATAGCAGTTTATAATTATAAATTCTCGAGCGCTATTTTCTGTTGAGCACTTAAATTCTGTGAGACGTCTGGCTGTTAATGTACCATGTCTATGGAACTGGGGACAGCCATTCTCCAAATATCTGTAAATAGCCTTAATAGAGCCGTTGTTTGCGACTGTTTCCGCAAATGTTTTCGATACGGCCTTTAGTGTTTTTATAACACACTAGCTACAAGGAGGTTGTAGTTAAGTTTATAAGTAAATTGACTGCACAGATGGCGGAGTGGTTCGATACCAGCCTCCCACCCCCCCGTTGTGTGATCCAAAAATGCTTGTTATGAATCTGGGTGTACTTTGTGTTCATGAAATTGTATGTTTGTAAAGTCCCCTGCGTTACAAGAATTATTTTATAATACGGCAGTATTCCTTTTAAAAAAAAAGGACGATCGTCTCAGTCCGGGGCAGGTCGTTAGATATAACATTATTATTTATATTATTATATATAAATCCTTTGTCCGTATGTATGTAATTGAACTCCTAAATGGTTGGACCGATTTCGATGTTTTTTTTTTATGTATGTTCAAGTGGATTCGAGAATTAGGTTGGTAGCGCCGTGATAGGGTTTCAAATGTAAGAATATATACCCAGTAACAAAATTTCACACACCAACAACTCCATTTTGTTTAAAGAAATAATATCTTTAGTAGCTAAAACAAATTACTCCATCTAAACGAAATGCCAATGTTCGGACAGGACAACGTCTGTCAGGCCCGCTAGTAATTTTGTAATAAGGTTTGGCGTTATGTACGGAAAAAGCAAAACATCATCATCCATCCATCCAACAGCCTTTAAACGTCCACTGCTGGACATAGGCCTCCCCAAGAGAACGCCACAGTGAACTGTCCCGTCATGGGGGATAATGCCGTAATCGCCACGCTTGGCAGGCGGGATGGCAGTTTTTTTTTTTTTTATGTTTTTATTTTAATTAATCAATCAAAGTACCTATGTACCATTGTTATCTATGCACTTTCGCCATTTTATCGGAAGTACATTGATTCCTTTGCTGCAAAAAAATATGGGAGCAAAAACTAATAAAATCTTAAAAGGCGGATTTGATAGCCTCATCGGAGCTGAATTATTTCCTGGCAAGAAGTTGTCGTAGCTCCTCTAATTTAGCTATCGTCTTTTGTCCAGCGTGTGGTCTAGCGTTGTCCTGAAGCAGCAGTGGGCTAGAGCAATTTACCAGTCTTGGTTTTTTAACGGCTAGCTTTTCCATCATGGTTTACAATTGTTGACAATACAGATCTGGGGTAATCGTTTGGCCAGATCTTAGGAAGCTGTAGTGGATGACACCAGCACTGGTCCATCAGACACTTACTAGTATCGATTTCTGAGTCAACTTTTGCTTGAGGTAGGACTTAACCGGTTCTCCTGGGTTCAACCATTGTGACGAGCGTTTCTGATTATCGCACAGGATCCATTTTTCATCACAAGTAACGATACGATTCAAAATCCCTTCGTTATTGTGACGTTTGAGTAATGTAACGCAGCATTCGACTTGTGTTTGTTGGTTTGCTTCATTAAATTCATTTTCGTACCCATTTTTCGAGCTGTTTCACTTTTCCAATTTGTTTCATGTGAATTAAAATTGTTTTATCACTTACACCGAAGCCTGCTGCTAACTCTGACGTGGTTTGGGATGGATCCGCTTCCACGATCACTTTTAATTCTTCATTGTCAACTAGGGTCTCCGGCGGTCCATGGAGATTGTTCTGTAGGTAAAAAAATCCAGAACGAAAACATTGGAGCGGAAAAAGTACCGCTTTTTCTTTTACGGTAGCTTCCTCATAGGTACACATCATTAGGTTACCAGAAAATTTGTAAAATCATATACTGTGGGCAGATGAAACCGTTGAAATAACACATCAGCCTTGGACGTCTATCATCTAAGTCCACCCGTGATCATAAATGCTGTAAAGTATTCGATACGTCGGGATAGAAGAAAAAAATCAAGTAAACGCGATAGATTCCGTAAACGTAGTTTTATTTCAAAATAATCACATATTTTAAATTTTCTATATATTGTGAACGGAATGATGACAAATAAAAATCAAATGGCACGAAAATAAATGAATCTCTAACTTTGAAACACAATACACAAGACTAAATTTGAATTTGAAAATCCTATCCAAACGCAGATATTTGAGATCAAAGTGACCAGTTTAATAAAACGCCAATTTCATATGTATGGACCTAATATTATGTTTGCACCATAACTACACTGTACAATTTTCACATTATTGTAATCGTATTACAGCAACGAGTTCGAAATTTTCTTAAAAAGAGAATACAATACATTGATATTATACAATGTGAGTCACGTACCCGTATACGATCTCAGAATGTAATACTTGTCTCCAGAGAATAACAATGCTCCGACATTTCTAAAACGCCATTTATTTGCGATTTTTATAAAACACGAACATGTTATTGTGTGGAATATGGACTAAGAATATATGAAATCACCAACGCATTTATTCGGAAGAACATTTGTCAACAAATCAGACCGGTGTGGTATATAAGGTCTAAATTTCCACCATTATGGAGAGCGCCAAGAGTAGTATGTACTGGTTTATAGAATAAATAACATGGAAGTTTCACGGCTATTGTACCTTATCCGTGTGGTGACGGACTAAGGATACAAGTATCACCACCCCATTTTTTCTCACAGGTGTCGTACGAGGCGAGTAAGAGAAGTAATTATCACCCATTATCACCCATTGCATTACTGCTGGTACGGCTGGGTGACCAAATGGGAGCACTCACTTGCTATCGGGCCCAAGTGGGTTGGTACCACCATCTCCTGTGTGACCGGCTTCGAAGCACATCGGTGTGTTTTGGTTGTAGCAGGAGATAGAGATCTTCTGCTACAACCAAATTAATTCTTTAATTTCATATCTCTGATTTATTTGAGCAGCGGCTTGACAACACTCTCAGTATAGTTGAGTGCATGAGCGACAGTTACCATTTACCATCAGGTGAGCCGTGGCTCGCCTACCACCATAGGCAATAAAAAAAAGTTAAATTTCAAGCCTGAAATCAAGAGCAAAGAAATAAGCACCTCCGAAATTATGTGTATATAATTAGCTACTCTTCTTCTTCTCTATATAATTATGAAAAAGAAAAAAGATTTTATTATAAAATTATCGTTCAAAAATCTCTGTATCCAATATATTCGGGCTCGAAAGTCAGTCTCTTTGTGTTTGTGTGTAATGTTATGAGACCTCGTATTGTACACTTATAAAAGTTACATAATGGTACCTGTTTCTGTTCACCATTGTATTTTTTTAATAAAGACGACACTAAAACTAGGGTAGATATTTATATCAAAAGGCTATATACAGAATTCAGAATTAAGAGATAAAATTTATACATAACGCCAACTCGAGACCCTTCTTCCAGAGGGAATTTTCCCTACTTTTAGCCTTTTCGTGAGAACAAAGCGTGACGGATGGCAAAACACAAGACCGCTATTCAGTGAATTGTTGCTAAAAAAAATTTTTTACAAAATACAATACAAGATAACTTTTGAAAATCAAATCTTGTGAAAATCGAATTTAATAACTGCCGCAGGATTTGGTTTAAATACCGTCGCAGACTCGTGGATTATTTGTCGCAGCTTCAAATCTAACTCAATGTAATAATTTAAAATAGTTTTAATTAACGTAATCAAGCACATCAAGTGCTTAAAAATAATAAAATATTTATAAACTGCACCTCGGAGTATTCGCTATTCTTTTGCTGAAAATGGGACAGAAAATACCTACGTCATTTCTGTTTCACGATTATGCGGGAGGAAAGATTGTATGAAAATTCATTTTCAACGCACTGAGCGGGAGGAAAAAGCTTATGGAAATATATAAGCTGTGTTTTTAATAGTTTTATTACGTTAGTTTCATAAAAGCTTGAGCAGCGCCATCAGCCTAATAAACACCTGAATTATTTGCACACTGATGTAAATACAGAAATATAAAATTATCAAAAGTTTTAAGTAACTTTAAATTCCCAAAATGATACTTACCAGTTGAATTTTTCTTATATATTATTATATCTAAGAAATAAAATAGCTGCGTTATAGGGTTAAACACGGAAGATACTTTAACCTCCTTGGTCAAAAGTATTAATGTAAACAAAGATACTCAGTGAGTATTACGATGAGTTTCAATGGTAACTATTGTTGATCGAAGCCAATCACAGGTCTATAATCGACGCCGTGCATTTGCTTAGTAAAGTATCGCTTGAGTTGTTTGTGAATGGAATGGCTTGCCCTGACGAACGCAGTGAGAAATGCCTTACTAAGCATAGTGTTGCTTGCTACCTTACCTAAGTATCGTTCTTGAATACGGGCGTAAATGACGTTACCTTATAGATTGTAGTTTCAAAATAGAGTAAACAAAAACCTTTATCAGCCATTGCGCATACAACCGTCAGAAATCAGATGTATGAATAATTAAAAGCAGTAAGGATAGTAGTTTCAATTAGTGGTCCGCGGTTGGCCCTTGAATTAATTAAAAGTTGGCATCAGATGTACCGGGAGAAGTTGTTTGCGGTCGTTTTCAACGAATGAGTATTTAATATGCTGGCAATTTGGTTGGTACTGCAGCGAAAAATCATGAAAATATGTGTGGACCAAAAAATAAGTTTGTATTTGGTATATTTTTATTATTTTTTGCTGAATTACAAATAGATATCGAGCGTGGGATCGAATTCACAATTTGTAATAGTTGAGAATTATGCGTGCAAATATATCCAAAAGATGCTAAGAAGTCTTCTAATAGTAAGGAAGTAAAGTAGAAATTTACAACCGTGGAGAGAACTGTAAGTTAGTTGTTAATATGGTTGCCAACTTTTTTTGGAAAAAATAACGTATCATATTTTTTTAAGCAGAAAAAATAAAATATTTGGAAAAAGAAAAAGTATTTAATTAAAATACCTATTCATTATTTATTCAGTTTTGCAGTTTTTATTGTCCTTGAATTTTTAGAAGCTATCTTCGCAATCCCAATTTAAATTTAAATGAACAAATCACTTATTTTTTATAACATTTATAGATGATTCTTATCAGATGCATTTTTAATTTTATATTGCCATTTGTCAATAGATTTTTTCTGAAAATTCTTTATCGTTGCTAGTAGAATTCCTTTGTATCACTTCAATCGTATTGGCTTGGAAATTACATTGTTAATATTCAATATATCTTGTAAATATTTTAAATCGTATATTATGCTTTCGCGTTCTTTTTCAGCTTAAACATATTGATAATAGTTCAGTTATTTAAATAAATGTTTAATTTTAAATGTCACAGTAAAGATTGAAAATAGAATTTTTTGACATAGGTACCTACTTTATTTTTATGCAAAAGTATAAAGTATATTTACCAAAAATAAAGTAGGATACGTCATTATAAAGTATAGTTGACAACTATAGTTGTAAATGCAGATAGTCGTGAGTTCGAAATCAAAATTATTGATTCTAGTTTTGTATTTAAAGTGCCGAATCTAGATTCTCGAATAAAAAAATATAGGGAAGCTCATAGGTTTCAAATAAATTGATCAAAATACAGTAACTGATAGGTCCTAAGCGATTTTGTTGCAATAATTAAACTTATTTATGCCGTACCTACCAGTTCAAATACAACTGAGCCTTCAAATCAACGAATGAAAAATTAAGTGGTCTAGTTTTATCTAAACTAAATATTATTTAATTATTAAACACTTAAACTAACTAACTCATCATCACGCCATTTCCCTTACGGGGTAGGCAGAGAGAACAGAGTGCCAAGAGGCTCTATTCTTGCATACATCTCTCGCTTCCTCAACATTCATAATTCTCTTCATACACGCTCGCCGGTTTCGGAGACTCTTGATTCCACCTTCCTTCAATACATGACCAATTTGGTCTAGGTAGGTAAGTCTCGGTCTCCCCCTGTACCTACATCCTTCCACTTTTGCATTGTATATCTTCTTAGCCAGTCGCTCGTTCGGCATTCTTTCCACATGTCCGAACCATCGGAGCAGTCCCTTTCGCATCTTTACACCAATACTCTCTTTCATACCTACTCGCTCTCTTACGTCATTGTTACGAATGCGGTTAGTCAGCCTCACTCCACAGATTCTCCGCAGAGGTCGCATTTCGACCGCATTGATTTTGCTCTCATGCTCCTTTTCACATAACCAACTCTCGCTTCGATATAATAACGTTGGGACAAGCACTGCGTTGTGTATTGCGACACGTGCCTTCTGGATGAGGTGGTGACTGCCAAGAAGTCAGAACATAATATTTTAAGCAGCCTTTTTCTATGTCCATGTGGTTGTTGCTATTCAAATATAGTTTTTTTTTTTTTTTAATGAATTGCTTCTAATTTTCTTTGTGTCTCACTTAGTTTCATTTTTTTTTTTCTATTTTCTTGTCGTCTTCACTTTTACAGCTCAACTACTATAAAATTGTTTGTAAAATCTTCCTTCTAAACTTGCGAGTTGGTGGTATATATGTATGTATTAATAGTCTATACGTTATTATTCTTAGTTCAATATCTATATTAGTTTTATTGAAATATTTTAAATAATCTCAAGATATTATGGATGATCACATTGATTTCAACGATAGCTTCTTTACTTGCTCCTCCTTGTCTGATAGTTTCATAAGTGCTGGTGGGGATTCTGCAGATGGTTTAACCTTGCATGACCAAATTCACTCAATCATGTCAGTATTTCGTAAGAATTTTAACTTGGTCCACATTAATGCGCAGAGTGTTCCTGGTCACTATTCCGACCTTCTGGCTACATTCAGCAGTGCTAATCTCGATGCCATATTAATTTCTGAATCTTTTCTCAAACCTTCTCTTCCATCTACTCATTATTCACTGCCTGGTTTCGTCCTAGTTCGAAACGACAGAACGGGTAAAGGAGGTGGTGGAGTGGCCATCTACTTACGTGATGATATTCCTTATAAAATTATCAGTGAATCTTTATCTCAATACTCCCAGTCGGCAGAACACCTGTTCCTTGAAATTATACTGCTTCACAGTAAAATTATGCTAGGAGTATTCTACAGCCCAAATCTCCATATTGATTATTTTAATTCTTTGGATAATATCTTGCACGAAGTTTGTCCAACCTATGACAATATAGTGATAATGGGAGATTTCAACACATGTTTAATAAAAAATGACATAAGATCACATAAGTTAACTTCATTACTATCTTCTCACAACCTTCAAACATTACCTCTATCTCCTACCCATCACTCTCCTAACTCTACCCCATCTTTGTTGGATCTTATAATTGTCTCTTCTCCTGATAAAATCAGTACTTTCGGCCAACTGTCTGCTCCTTTCTCTTACCACGATCTTCTCTACACCTCTTATCGTATTCGTCCTCCTAAACGTAAACCGGAATTTCGCCTTCTACGAAATCTTAAGGGTTTGGATCTAAATGCATTGCAACGAGATGCGAGTGCTATTGATTGGACGTGTGTGTATGAGTGTACAGACATCAACGTTATGATTGATCACTTTAATGCAAATATCACAAACTTATTTATAAAAACCTGCGTAATCGCTGTAATAGAATGTGTCGTGATGCTAAAAGGCAATATTTCCAGGCAGCGCTCGAGAATCGTAGCTCGTCTGATGTTTGGAGATTTTTAAAAACTGTGGGCATCGGAAAATCTTCTCCTTGTGTTAGGGATATTGATTTAAACTCAATAAATAAACATTTTTCTGATGCTCCTCTATCTCTGGATAATATTGTCAAGGCCAGGACCTTATTGTCAATCTCAAGATTACCAACACCACAAGTCCCATCCTTCACCCTAAGTCTAGTCTCAGAGACTGATGTCCTTAGATCTATATCATCTATCACTTCTTCAGCTGTTGGTTACGACAATTTAGGTTCCAGTATGATTAATCCTATTCTATCAGTAGTACTTCCTGTTCTTACATTTATATTTAATTCTTCCCTCTCCTATGGTTCTTTCCCTAATTTCTGGAAACGTGCCCATATTATACCTCTTCCTAAAGTTTCAAATCCTACTACACCTTCTCACTTTCGACCAATCTCTATACTGCCTTTTCTGTCAAAAGTTCTTGAGCACATTGTTCACCGACAACTTTTTTCACATATAAATAATCACAACCTACTTAGTACGTTTCAGTCTGGTTTCCGTCCTGGCCATAGTACCGTAACAGCACTTCTCAAAGTTACTGACGATATCCGCTGGGCTATGGAGAATAAATTATTGACCATACTCGTACTACTTGACTTCAGTAGTGCTTTTAACTCAGTTGATTTTGATATACTGCTTGGCATACTCAAATCTCTAAACATTTCTCCTGCTAGTATCACCTGGTTCGATTCCTATCTCCGAGGGCGTTCGCAGTGCGTGCGTCTTGATGATACTTTCTCTGAATGGAGTAACCTTAGTGTGGGTCTACCTCAAGGGGGGGTTCTCTCTCCTCTCTTATTCTCTATTTTCATAAATTCTGTCACAAAGCTCATATCTTCAAATTTTCATCTTTATGCGGATGATCTGCAATTGTATTCACACTTCACAGAATCTGACGCACCATCAGCCCTCACTGCAATTAATAGTGATTTAAGTCGTATAGATACGTGGGCTAAAACTACGGTCTACTCTTAAATCCTAACAAATCCCAGGCCATAATAATAGGCAGCCGACATTTCCGTAGTAGGTTGCAAGTTTCTTCACTGGTGCCTATTACTCTGTCTGGGACTTTGATTCCATTGTCGGATTCTGTTAAAAATTTAGGAATTGTTATGGACACCACTTTGTCATGGAACCGACAAGTTAATGAGGTCAGTAAAAAAGTATATTATACCTTTCATTCATTGAAAAGCCTTCAGTATTTCTTACCCTTGAAAACAAAAATTACTCTTGCTCAATCACTTATTCAACCCATTATTGACTACGCAGATGCCTGCTATTTGGATGCCACCGAGGAGCTCATAGATAAGCTTGAGAGGCTGCAAAACCTGTGTATACGCTTTGTGTTTAATCTTAAAAAGTACGTTCATGTCTCCCACCTTCGCAAGGAACTCAAGTGGCTCCCAATCCGCCTTCGCAGGAACACTCGTTTGCTATGTATTTTATTTAATATCTTACACAACCCTGATGCTCCTTCTTATCTGCGTGAGCGGTTTTCCTTTGCCCGGTCTAATGATGCGACCTGCAGGACTAATCTTCGCACTATGCTAAAATTCCCTACACACAAAAGTGATTTTTATTCTTATTCTTTTTCGGTGCATGCGGTTAAACTGTGGAATGAACTCCCATCCAGCATTAGAGAATCTACCACTACCTCTTCATTCAAACATAAGGTTCGTCAACATTATCTGTCAACTATTCCATAATCTATACCTAAATCTTTCATCATTACTATATATTTAAGTATATTTTATTGTATAGTTACGTATCATTCAGATATTTATGTAGTTATATGTTACATATGTATGTATGTATATTTACTGTATGTATTAATATAATATATGTATGTATATCTATCCTACACACAATCATATTTATAATATTCACGCTATCCTCTCGCTGGTCTGCTGGAAGAGATTTCTATTAGAAATAAGCAGTACCTTTGTACTATTACTATATTTATCCGTTCTTGTATTGTGGTTAAGATCTCTGTGTGTACATAAATAAATAAATAAATAAGTTGTCCCAATGCTCCGTTCACTCTATTTCCCGCATTCACTCTTCTTTCTACATCAGTGGTGTACCTTCCATCCCGACTGAATCCACATCCAAGATATACAAATTCATCCACTTGTTCTAGCACACCATTTCCTATTGCTACTCTATTCTGGCTTCTTCTCTTTCAAAAACCATTACTTTGGTTTTGCTCTCATTCACACGTAGGCCCCTTTTCTTACAATCTTCTGCCATTACGTCGACTAGGGTTTGCAGGTCAGTCGCGGACTGCGCTAATAGGACCGCATCGTCTGCATATAGCAGCGATTTAACCACTGAGTCGCCTATCTGAACTCCCACATTCATTTCATTCAACTATCCAGAAATATGATAAACAGTCTGGCTGAAAGAACGCAGCCCTGTTTAAAGCCGATATTGACATCAAACCAGGGTGACATTTCATTATCCAGCCGCACACAAGCTCTGCAATCCATGTAGTTGGACTGCACCGCTTATAGCAGCCTACCGTTAATACCATTCTCCGGCAAAATGTGCCAAAGTTCCTTTCCTACAACCGTGTCCAAAGCTTTCTCCAAATCTACAAAACTGCAGAAAACCCTTTGGCCTACAGCCAAATGCTTCTCCACAATGTTGCGCAGAGAAAACACTTGATCCATGCATCCTCGTCCACACCTGAAACCTCTTTGTGCCTCACACAAAAATTCATCAGACACCATCCTCATTTTCCTTTCAATAATCTTACCATACACTTTGGCTGCCAAACTGGTCAAGCTTATGGCTCTGTAGTTTGCACAGTCATAACGTGAACCCTTGTTTTTAAACAAGGGCACAATAACTGCGCTTCTCCAGTCATTGAGAACCATTCCTGAGCTCCAACATAAATTGAGAAGCATCAGGAAGGATTCCCAGACACATGAGCCTCCAGGCTTGATCATCTCAGCAGACACCATATCAATACCCGCTGCCTTACCATTTTTCAAACTTCTAATCGTCCATTCAACTTCATCCATACTAATGTCATCAGAGGATGCCGTTACCGAATGCTGATCTGTTAGACCATATATGGCACTGGCATCACCCTGAACATCCGCATACTCGTACACATCTTGTGTTTGCGTAAGAATGTCTCCACCTTTAGACCTTATTTTATTCATTCTGAAAGCTGACCAACCACTCCGAGATTTCTTCACCTCCCTCCAGAAAAGTTTGGTGTTGCTCTCGAAGTTTTTGGTCAGCCTTTCTTCTGCAATCATATTTGCTTTATCACGCTTCTCTTTTACTAAGGCTTTGGTGTCATTCGTACGTTGCCTGTATATTTCTTTCTTCTGTTCTTTCATACTTGCACTCAGGTTCAAAGAAGATACATAGTCCAGCCACGCTTTCTTTTTTTGGTCTACGGAAGCTATTAATTCCCTATCCCACCATGCATCACCTTTCACTTTCCTATGCTTCTTTGAGCATCCACATACTTCTTTCGCTGTATCTACCATACTATCTTTCAATACTCTCCAGCATTTTGATCTATATTTTAGCACTTGACATGCTCCGCTACTCTTAAAGTACACATCATAATTTGTGAATAAGGAAAAAGAGTATTTTAGTACAGACGGGAATCGAACCTGCGTCCCTTCCTATCCGGGGAAGTGCTCTAATCCACTGAGCTACAGTACTATCTTTTAGACATACCTTATCTCCTTATCACATTTGTCTTAAAACTACCAACGCCCTCTATCGGAACGCATTTACATGCATCCAATATAGTAAGTTTAATTTTGCAATTAAAATTCATACTACTCGTATTTGATGGCATGATTTTTTTAAACATTTTGATCTATATTTTAGCACTTGACATGCTCCGCTACTCTTAAAGTACAAATCATAATTTGTGAATAAGGAAAAGGAGTATTTTAGTACAGGCGGGAATCGAACCTGCGTCCCTTCCTATCCGGTGAAGTGCTCTAATCCACTGAGCTACAGTACTATCTTTTAGGCATACCCAATCTCCTTATCACATTTGTCTTAATGACCAACGCCCTCTATCGGAAAGCATTTACATGCATCCAATATAGTAAGTTTAATTTTGCAATTAAAATTCATACTATTAGATGGCGTGATTTTTTTTTAAACATTTTGATCTATATTTTAGCACTTGACATGCTCCGCTACTCTTAAAGTACAAATCATAATTTGTGAATAAGGAAAAAGAGTATTTTAGTACAGGCGGGAATCGAACCTGCGTCCATTCCTATCCGGGGAAGTGCTCTAATCCACTGAGCTACAGTACTATCTTTTAGACATACCCAATCTCCTTATCACATTTTCTTAAAACTACCAACGCCCTCTATCGGAACGCATTTACATGCATCCAATATAGTAAGTTTAATTTTGCAATTAAAATTCATACTACTCGTATTTGATGGCATGATTTTTTTAAACATTTTGATCTATATTTTAGCACTTGACATGCTCCGCTACTCTTAAAGTACAAATCATAATTTGTGAATACGGAAAAAGAGTATTTTAGTACAGGCGGGAATCGAACCGAACTACGCCGTGTGGGGCCGGCTTTAGAATTGTCCCACCCCTCTCCACCCATGGGAGTCGTAAGAGCTGACTGAGGGAATACCGGGGGAGTGGGCAGCAGCACTCCTGCAAGTATTAACAACATCCACTGCGATCGGCAATCAGCCTGCCAAGCGTGGCGATTACGGCACTATCCCCCATTCTTGGGGAGGCCTATGTCCAGCAGTGGGCGTTAAAAGGCTGATGGATGGATGGATGGGAATCGAACCTGCGTCCCTTCCTATCCGGGGAAGTGCTCTAATCCACTGAGCTACAGTACTATCTTTTAGACATACCCAATCTTCTTATCACATTTGTCTTAACGACCAACGCCCTCTATCGGAACGGAACTCTCCAGCATTCTTCTATGTCAGATCCCGGCTGACTTGCCATTGTCAGCCGTTCAATAACTAGATAGTGGTCCGTGTTGATAGTGGGACCCCTGTAGGCTCTTGTATCCAGAATTTTACTTCGGAGGCGATTGTCTACCAGAATTAAATCTATCATACTTCTCTGTTCATTCCTTCTCCATGTATACATATGGATGTCCTTATGTTGAAAAAAATGTGTTTGACACAATAAGGTTTCTCTCCATACATACATCCGAAATGAGCCTTCCTGCATTATTCACTCTCTTATCACCAAATGAACCAAGCACGTCCTCGAAGTCTGAACGCTTGGTCCCAACCCATCCATTCAAGTCTCCGCATACGATCACGCGTTCACTAGCTTCTGCCAAATCCATAACTTCCCTAACATTATCTCGGAACTTCTCTAGATCCGATGCCACCGAAGAGCCTACGGGAGCATAAGCTGCGACCATGAAGACCCTGGTGACACCTAGTTTTATTTGGACCCATAGAAGTCTGGGATCAAACATTCCGTAGCCTTTCACACCTGAGGCCAAGCGAGCGGACAGCAACACCCCCACTCCCATGCTGACCCGATCGCTCTGCGATACACCAGACCACAGAGCTAACCCGCCACCAGGAAGATCACAGGCGTCGCTACCCTTTCGCTTGGTCTCTGTTACACAGAGCAAATCAAGCCGTCTGAAAAATTAAATTAAACACTTACCTAGTTTCAATTAACTAGCTTTAACTACTTTCCTCAAAGGATGAATTGGAATAAGAGGAATTGAAAATATTGACACTTCTAGATTTTATCTAGATACAAGCCTTTGCCCGCGGCTTCGCCGCAGCCAAAAGCTAGTTTTTAGGTTATATCTCAGGTTTCCGATATAGTAGCGGGATAAAATGTATACCAGTTTTTAAGTCTAATCAAGAGTTACCAAATAAAAAAGTTGCATCAAAATCTGTTTAGTAGTTTTTGTGTGATGCGTGAACAAACAAACAGACAAAAAATCTAAAAAAAATCGTTTTGTGTTTAGACAAGTCTATATAGCCTAATAAAGTAATTTTTTCTCAAACATATTAAATGTACAGATACAGCTCTGTTACAGCTTTATAATAGTATAGATAGATTTTTATATAGCAGGATACTGCTCGTGACTGTTATTGTCGATTTCATATTTTCACACTTTGTGTTTACTTCTAGATTATGTTTCTACTAATAGTGATCTAGTGGTAGAGCCTTGCTTATCTCAGAATGAATCGACCAGCCGGCTCGATCGGAGAAGTACCACCCTTTCACAAAAGATTAACGTGATATAACTGTAGATAATAACTGATAAGTAAATATAGTCTGCCGTGTGGGGCCGGCTTTAGAATTGTCCCACCCCTCTCCACCCATGGGAGTCGTAAGAGCCGACTAAGGGAATACCGATGGAGTGGGCAGCAGCACTCCATCGAGTATTAATAGCCACAACGAGCGCACAGGACCGCTCGTTGTGGCGTTCTCTTGGGGAGGCCACTGCTGGACGCAGTGGACGTTAAAATGCTGAATGGATGGATGGAAATGTAGTCTCTCCTTAGTATCCTTCTTATCCTCCCCACCATATTTGCCACCCACATAGTATAAACAATTTATTCTGTCCTTCCCCCCCACCCTTATTTTTTTGTTTTGTTAAGGCGGGAAAATATGTTCTTAACTGCACAAGCCGTCGTTCGGGGCAACGAACAGGGTAGTGTGGGGCCTTCAGTAAAGAAACCCGCCGTATGGCCACTGGAACTAAGTTACATTCCTTTGGTGGTGTCTCTCCTGCCCCCCTGGCCAAGTGGCATAAAACGCTAGTAGAATAGGATAGAATAAATGGGAATCTTGAGTTTTATTTCATACTCAGATTCAAACAAACATTGCATCTGACTATATTAATCTTCCAACCACGCCTTTACGGTTCAATAGACTATTCGATCAACTGTTTTCACATTTTTATATATATTTTTAGCATTTGACATGCTTAGCACTATACATTAAAGTGAAAAATGTGAAATCGAAAATAACAGTCAGGAGCAGGATTTGAACCTGCATCTCCTGGATACCGTCCAGATGCTTTGCTTTTTTTTTTCGATTTCACATTTTTCACTTTGTGTTTAATGTATAGTGCTAAGCATGTCAAATGCTAAAAATATATATAAAAATATCGAAAATATTTATAAGGTTTGCGTCATTATTAGGTAAAATCTTAATTGTAAAATTAAGTTTACCTGGTCGGTATAATGTATGAAAATACTTCCGACAGATGGTGCAGGCGTCACCCAAAGACGTTAAGTATGAATGTGTTATCGAAATTAGCAGTCAGGAGCAATTGTCAGGATTGCTGAATTGGTAAAGCATCTGGACGGTATCCAGGAGATGCAGGTTCAAATCCTGCTCCTGACTGTTATTTTCGATTTCACATTTTTCACTTTGTGTTTAATGTATAGTGCTAAGCATGTCAAATGCTAAAAATATATATAAAAATATCTAAATAAAAAATAATTTAATTAATATCCTGATAATTTGCCATCCTGACGGCGATGTCGTAATGTCACAGCAACTCTACTGTAACTGTATTATTCACGAGTGTATTACTCGAGTAGCGGACGGGATTGGTATTGTTGAAATTGAGAACCCAACCGATCGCGATATTCTTATTACTTTCGAACGCCCTGTACAAGCCAAGTTATTTAATATCCAGTGCACACGCACCGAAAATAATACAAACCGTGCTAAGCATGTTCTATCGCGATTACGTACTGAGCACCTAAACGTCGAAGAAAAAACTAATTTAGAAACTTTATGTGCACATTATGCTGACGTTTTTTATATTGAAGGCGAGTCCTTCACTTTTACCAAAAAAATTAAGCACCGCATTAGGACAACCGATGAGCTTGCCGTATACACAAAAAGTTACCGCTATCCATTTATTCATCGTTAAGAAGTTAGAGACCTAATAACTAAGATGCTGGATCAAGGCATTATAAGACCATCCGAATCAGCTTGGTGCTCACCTATCTGGGTAGTTCCCAAAAAGGCAGATGCTCCTAGTCCACAAAAATGGCGAATAGTTGTAGACTTCCGAAAACTGAATGACAAAACCATAGATGACAAATACCCCATTCCCAACATTACTGACATACTCGACAAACTTGGCAACTGCCAATACTTCACGACACTTGATTTAGCTTCTGGATTTTACCAATGTAAAATGTACCCCGACGACATCCCCAAAACAGCTTTCAATGTTGAACATGGGCACTTTGAATTTTAATGCATGCCCATGGAATTAAAAAATTCTCCATCAACTTTTCAAAACGGACAACGTACTTAGAGGCTTACAGAACGAGATCTGTTTATATCTTGATGACGTAATTATATTTAGTACGTCACTACAAGAACACATGAATAATTAAGAAAAAGTTTTTAAAAGATTGCAAGAATCTAACTTTAAAATCCAGTTAGATAAGTCTGAATTTCTTAAGTTGGAAACAGCATTTTTAGGACATGTTATCAGTGGAGAATGTGTCAAACCAAACCCTGATAAGATAGCAGCAATAGAGAAATACCCCCTACCAAAAACGCCTAAAGAAATAAAACAATTCCTTGAACTTTTAGGATACTATAGGAAATTTATTCTCGACTTTGCCTGCATAACTAAGCCTATGATAAATGCCTCAAGAAATCAAATAAAATCACTTTCGACTCTGACTATACAGACTGTTTTAATAAATGTAAGACATTATTAATGAATGACCCGATTTTACAATATCCCGACTTTAACAAAGAATTTATTTTAACGACAGACGCTTCGAATGTAGCTATCGGCGCTGTTTTATTGCAAGGAAATATAGGATCAGACAAACCCATTTGTTACGCCTCTAGAGCCCTAAATGATAGTGAGTGTAACTACAGCACTATAGAAAAAGAACTTCTAGCCATAGTTTTAGGCTACGAAATATTTTAGACCATATTTGTTTGGACGTAAATTCAAAATACTAACCGACAATAAGCCCCTACAATGGATAATGAATCTTAAAGAACCTAACTCGAGACTGACGAGATGGCGACTTAAACTTAGTGAATACGGCTACACTATTGTTTATAAAAAAGGGAAATACAATACTAACGCAGACGCACTATCACGAGTTGAAATTAATAATGAAGAGACTGAATCTATGATAGCCAATGTTTCCGAGAGACCATCCTCATGTACAGGCTCCTCAACAGCCACTGCTCATACAATTATAGAAAACCCCATTCTAGAAGTCCCGATAACTGACGATCCACTAAATAAATTTCACAGACAAATATGCATAACCATAGTAGGTGACATTAAACGACGAACAACAGCCACTAAACCCTTCGACACGCACACTAGAACATTTATTCAGGTCTCAGAATCAAACTTAGAACAAGACGTAGTAAATGCAGTAAAAGAATACGTTAACCCAAAGTTAAAACCGCACTAAAAATAACTCCTCCTCTAGGCATGTACTCTATCAACCCTATTATTCAAAATAATTTCAAAAACTCAGCCATGAACCTAGTTTTAGTAAAAACCGCCCATCTTCTCGCTTGTGATTTGTAGAGAAACTGTCGCCATCTAGTTGCTGTCGTCGAAATCCCTCGGCCAATCACGGTGATCTCTCAACCAATCCCAATGACACGATGCGATGTTGATGTGATTTAGTGAGATAATGGATCTCATAAATGGAGTCTGACTATTAGCCCTATGTCTAACACAAATAACCCATTTTCAAACGTGATACTTGACCATATTTTTGGCTCCAATAATCCAATAGGCTGTTCTTAAATAATTGAGCATTAATTGCGGTCCTCCATGCAAGGTTTTATCATGAGCATCAGCCACGATAAGTTTGGTTAGATGAGTACCGCTTGTTAATACTATTGGATGTTTGGTTTGCTCATCTAACTGTGACCTTTCAATCCTGCCTCTGATTCTTATGTACCCTTGTGATCGAGATAAGGGCATAATGATTTTAATTTGCTTTTTGATTGTACATAGCCCTTCTTCTGTAAATCTGTATATTCTTCTCTAAATATGTCCTGTGTTACCTTCCTTACACAATTCTCTAAAGCCCTTTCTATTTTGCTTTTGTAAATAAGTTTCTACATTTTTTTCCTTTATTTAAAAATCGTAAACAATATGCTACTACCCTAAGTAACCTTGGTAATGATGAAAATCTTTCTATTATGAAATTATTTGGAACTACTGCTATATGCGCTTTTATCGATTCTTCTAAATTTATGTGTAAATCTTTTGGTATATTATGGTTTTTAAGGAAAGATGGTCCCGAAAACCATAACTGGTGTCCCTCAAGTAAACTGGGTAGTAATCCACGTGAGGCGCAGTCAGCTGGGTTGTCCCTTGTAGAAATATGAAACCATTGGCTTGGTTTTGTACTGGTCAGTACTCCGCGGTCCGGTTGCCAACAAACGTCTTCCACCTTCTTGGGTGGCTGTTGAGCCAAGCTAGTACTACTGTGGAGTCTATCCAGGCCGCAATTTTGTCTTGTGGAATGTTTAATACTGCCGCAGTTACGCTCAACAGTTGCGCTAATAGGAGGGCTCCACATAACTCCAACTGAGGGATACTAACTTGTTTTATAGGGGCAACTCTCGTTTTGGCTACTAACAACGAAACATGTATTTGGCCAGTTGTATCAACTCGTCGTGGATATATTACAGCTGCATATGCTACTTTAGAGGCGTCACTAAGCCCATGCAGCTCTAGATCATCCTTTGGCTTGGTTCTAAGCCAACGAGGTATTTGGATATTGGTGATAAATGCAAGCTCCTCACGGAACATACACCACTCCTTTGCCATGTCTGCATTTAACTCTTCATCCCAGCTAATTCCAGAGAGCCATAATTTTTGGATAAAGATTTTAGCCATGACCACACATGGCACTAGCCAACCCAGCGGGTCAAACAGTCTTGCGATTTCTGAAATTACTGCTCTTTTTGTTAGTGGAACCTTCAGCTCCGAAGGAAGGTTTACGGAATACTGAAAGGTGTCTATACTACGATTCCAAGAAATGCCCAAAATTTTAATAGTACCATCGTCTATTTTTATTTGTATATTATTTTCTTTTTTGATCTTATTTTTATTATGTTCTAATACTTTGTTCTCGATTCTATTGTTATTTATTGATTTGTCCTCTGTTATATTGTTCTTAACTATATTATATTCATAGTTGATTATTTCGTTTCCTTGTGCTCTATCTAAATTAATTTTCGTCGACTTAATAAAATCTAACATTTCTCTATTATTACTATTCCATTTTTGTAATTCGAATCCTCCTTTTTTAAAAAAAAAATCTGTCATTTGTTTAAATATTTCAATCCCTTCTGTAACACTGTCACACCCTGTCATCAAATTATCCATGTAAAATGCATTCAAAATTCTATTCGACGCTAATGGGTACTCTTGTCCTTCATCGTATGCAATTTGGTGAAGTGTCCGAATGGCCTGATATGGTGCCGAGGCGGTACCAAAGGTAACGGATAACAATTCATAGTCTTGAATTACCATATCAGGGTGGTCTCGCCATAAAATCCGCTGATACATAGCGTCTTCTTCGGCTATCCTAACTTGGCGGTACATTTTGACAACATCGGCTATGACCAATAGCATGTAGACGCCATTTCAAAATAGTATGCCGTAAATCAGTTTGCAAAGTCGGACCAGTCATTAGGGTGTTATTCAGTGATACACCTTTGTTGTTCTTTTCGGAGGCATTGAATACCACACGAACCCTCGTGGTAATTTTGTCCTGCCTTACGGCATGGTGGGTTAAATAAGCTGCTTCTTGTCTTTTGCTATCATTTTCTTGTACTAATCTTATATGACCTAATTGTAAATATTCTTTAATCACTCTTGTATATTCCTTATTTAATTCTATGTTCTTTTCCAATTTTTTCTCTAGTGACCTAAATCTCGCTTCAGCTATGCCTCTTGAATTGCCACCTTTACATTGTGGGTCGGCCTCTCGGAACGGTAGCCTTACAATATAAAGTCCATCATTAAACACAAAGTGAAAAATGTGAAATCGAAAATAACAGTCAGGAGCAGGATTTGAACCTGCATCTTCTGGATACCGTCCAGATGCTTTACCAATTCAGCCATCCTGACAATTGCTCCTGACTGCTAATTTCGATAACACATCATACTTAACGTCTTTGGGTGACGCCTGCGCCATCTGTCAGAAGTATTTTCATACATTATACCGACCAGGTAAACTTAATTTTACAATTAAGATTTTACCTAATAATGACGCAAACCCTTTAAATATTTAGATATTTTTATATATATTTTTAGCATTTGACATGCTTAGCACTATACATTAAACACAAAGTGAAAAATGTGAAATCGAAAATAACAGTCAGGAGCAGGATTTGAACCTGCATCTTCTGGATACCGTCCAGATGCTTTACCAATTCAGCCATCCTGACAATTGCTCCTGACTGCTAATTTCGATAACACATCATACTTAACGTCTTTGGGTGACGCCTGCGCCATCTGTCAGAAGTATTTTCATACATTATACCGACCAGGTAAACTTAATTTTACAATTAAGATTTAAATTTAATTTTAGGTAAAATCTTAATTGTAAAATTAAGTTTACCTGGTCGGTATAATGTATGAAAATACTTCTGACAGATGGCGCAGGCGTCACCCAAAGACGTTAAGTATGATGTGTTATCGAAAT
The DNA here is from genome assembly GCA_948253155.1 of Leucoma salicis. Taxonomy (NCBI): domain Eukaryota; kingdom Metazoa; phylum Arthropoda; class Insecta; order Lepidoptera; family Erebidae; genus Leucoma; species Leucoma salicis. The sequence continues at coordinate 7,976,877 of OX411822.1, read as the reverse complement.
TAGCAGTCAGGAGCAATTGTCAGGATGGCTGAATTGGTAAAGCATCTGGACGGTATCCAGAAGATGCAGGTTCAAATCCTGCTCCTGACTGTTATTTTCGATTTCACATTTTTCACTTTGTGTTTAATGTATAGTGCTAAGCATGTCAAATGCTAAAAATATATATAAAAATATCTAAATAAAAAGTCCATCATTACTTCTTTTCGTTGTCTGTTTATACAACTCTTCACATTTCTCTTCTTCTGGTGTAAATAATTTCTTTGTACTTACTTTGTCCTCTATCTCCCAAAACTTCTTCAGCATATCGTCTTCATTGACCTGAACATGCATAACGCTAATGCTTCCCATTTTGGACTTTTGGACCAACTGAACCAGACAGTACCCACCCTAAGGCGGTGCTCTGAGCGATCAAAGTGCCAAATGGACTTCTGACTATACCTTCCTGTATGATGCAGCTATAAAAGTCAGCACCCAATAAAATATCAATTTTGTTGGGCGTGTTGAACTTAGGGTCTGCGAGATACAAACCCTTTGCCTCAATCCAGTCGAACTTATTTGTGTTGATATTTTGCTACGCTGTTATCTTTTTTAACACATAAACGGTCAACTATAGAGCAAAGTTAGAGTCAGCAAGCGATTGGATTCTTACGTGCAATATATGCTTGGCTATAGTTGAATTGTTATTTCCTAACCCAGTTATAATCCCTTTAATCGGAATCCTTTTTAAACCGAGCAGTTGCACTGTGGCCTCTGTGATAATGCAGGCCTGTGAGCCTTGAACAAACAAGGCACGAACTATTTGCTGATGACCTGTTTTAGATTCAGCCTTTACTAAAGCTGTGGCTAATAATATTTGTCGTGGTCGGGGTACCGTGTCTGTGGACAAGCATGACACTATAGGTATATCACCCGTTGTACTAATATTTGGAGTAGTTGATTCGTGAGATGGCTTAATTATTGCGTCATTGCCGTTGTTACTAAAATTCCCAGGATGCAAAAGAGAGTGATGTGCGTTTGTGACAGACTTTACAAGAAGTGGGTTTCTTACACTCATAGACACTATGATTTCTGCCTAAGCAATTGAAGCACATCTTTTGCTTAGCCACAAAGTCGCATCTATCCTCTAAAGATTGCTTGGCAAACTTCTTACAGAAGCATAGCTTATGTGATGCCTCCTAACAGTACTCACAACGTAGGAATGATTGATTCGCGACCAACAAAGCCTTTGAACTATGACCGACTGGTAATTTATTCGATTGACCTAAAAATCTAGATGGTTCTATAATATATATGGACTTTCTATAAATAACTTAAATTGTTCAAACGTTGGCAATTCGTTACCGATAGTGGGGCCGACGCTCAGTTCCCACTGCTTACGTGTCTCAAAATCTAATTTGGAAGCAACTATGTGAATAATAATTGTATCCCATGTAGACACATCAACGTCCAAATTCTTAAGTGCATTTAAACAATCGTTAGTTGTATCAAACAATTCCTTAAGATCTGTACCTGACTCAGAATTTAAACGCCTTTGGGAAAATAATCGTTTTAAAATGCAATCAGCCAAATTTTTTTTTTTATTATAACGCTTTTCTAAATAATATCCCAACACTGAGCGTAATTACCGTCACTTATTGGGGTATGTCTAATCAATTGATTGGCTTCACCAGTAAGATGATTTTTTAAATAATGTAATTTTTGACAATCATCTAGAGAATCATTTTTATGTACAAGCCTTAAATAAATCATTAAAAGTAGTCCATTCGCTGTATTTTCCCGAAAACGTAGGAATTGAAATTTTAGGTAACTTAACAAATGAACTTGATTTTTCACATGAATCATCAGACTTATCTTATGCTGGCACCTTTACAGACATTTCACTAATTAATGATTTCATGAGCGCTTTGTAATTAATATAATTGTCTTCAGTCGAGTCATAAATATCATCTATTTTTATACTTATATCTTCAGCAACATATTTTTCATGAAATTTAAATTTATATGAAATTATATTCTTCAAATTTTAACCAATTTTGTTCTAAAAGCTCTTGTCTTGTTTCAATGTGTTCAACAGTAAGTCTATCTTTAGGACTCTTCTTAAAATTAATAAATCCTTTTTGTATAGTACTTTGTAGTTTTTGTAATATATTAAATAATCCTTCTATTGTAGTTTTAAAAATGTGAAATGTTAAATACCCAACAGAACAAGTTATTGCAAAATGAAAGAAGCTTCTACGAAAGCGGGATTGAAATAATAAAATCTGAAGCAAATTAACTACAAGCTAATCTACAAACTGATTTATCTACAAATTAAATTTAAATTGTACTGAAATGAAGGTAGTTAAATATGATACGAGTAGCTATCCAATGCGCGTATACAATAACTATAAACATTAAGTAAGTTCACATCTACTAAAAACTTAATAAATTAAGTTCCAATAATTTTTGAAAAAATTACAAGTGTTTAAATTAACTTTTACTATTGGCGGTAAACCGGCATAGATTTAAGTCCTTAACTAGCATGCACAATTTTACAACTTAATATTACTGAAATTTAACTAAGTCCAAATCTAAACTAATATCTCCTATTTTAATTTCTTGATGAGAATAAGGCACTAAATTGCTTGAAATTAAAGAGTACTTACAGTTAAACTTCAATTAACTCGTATTTCTTTCTAACACTCAAAGATGTAGCCGCCTCCTCCAGATTAACCGATGTATTTCCTTCACAGCTGTCAACGCCGCGTTTCTTCAACCATCTTTCCGTTGCTTTTTGCTGCAACGGCGCTCCCTAACGCACCACCGTGCGTACCGCAAAACCCTTAGTACCCCTACCCTTACCCTTTAGCGCAGCAATCCACTGCAGGTACGGCCAGTCTACAGTCTGCACTAGACCGTTGACCTCAAAACTGGCCTAAGAGCTCATCCGGCTCGATCAGGACCACGTGTAAACTGGTACTGAAGTTTGAAGCTTGAACCCTTGAAATACCAGTGTGGACTGTAGAACTTTGGAACAACTGCACTACTGGGGTTAACTGAGTCGACTACAAAGAAACGCTCGTTAATTGATCTGATTTATTGTTCGAAATGTACAGACTAACGTAGACGAAACCATACCGCGATTCAATTCGATACCTACGCCATCTATCGAGCATTGACCAAATCAAATTAATCGATTTAGCTTTGAACAATGTCTGTACATTTAAGATATTTGAGAAAAAATATAGAAAAAAGCTATATAGGCGTGTCTATACACAAAACGATTTTTTTTTATATTTTTTGTCTGTTTAGCTGTTTGTCTGTTTGTTCATTTGCGCATCACGCATAAACTATAGAATGGATTTTGATGCAACTTTTTTGTTTGGTAGCTCTTGATTAGACTTAAAAACATATACATTTTATCCCGCTACTATACCGGGAACTTGAGATATAACCTAAAATCTAGGGCGATTGTTTTGGCGATCGCAATGGATGTTGTTATTACTCGAGGGAGTGCTGCTGCCCACTCCCCCGGTATTCCCTCAGTCGGCTCTTACGACTCCCGTGGGTAGTGAGGGGTGGAACAATTCTAAAGCCAGCCCCACACGGCCATTTTGTAGGAATAATGAGTAAAAATAAAATTATCATAACTTTTTCAATGTGTGCTTGCATAAAATTATGACATGTGTAACATAGCGGAAATGGGTATAAATCATAATCATCAGGCTCTGGAAATCATCTAGGACCAAAGTACTCAACAAGATGAAACAAACAATTCCAAACTCGATAAGGTTGAGTCGTTTCATTACAAAGTTACTGTGGCCACCTTCCAGCTCCATCATCAGACCCTGGATACTATCTAGAAGCAAAGTACTCGTCAAGACGAATCAAACGAGTCCAGACTCGATAGTGTTGCACCGTTTCATTATGAAGTTCCTATATCCACCTTCCAGCTCCATCAACAGAGCAGCTCCATGTCATCTTAATATTGCATTATTACGCAATATACACATGCTTGTAAAATTTCAGCTCAATAGGAAATCGGGAAAGGTGTCTAATTTAACTTGCAAGATTTGAACGGAACAAGTAAAAAAGCGTCGCCATGCTAACAGCCGATTTTATCCTCCCTCCGCATTAGATGGCAGCCATTAGAAAATTAAAAAAAAACGTTGCGTGTTATCACTGTTCTCAGTGTCACTGTGAAAGTGTCATCTGTCAATGTCACCCTGCTCTGTCTATGTCTACGTCAAAGAGTGGAATAGAATAATTTAAAATTTTAAAAAAGGAAAGCGCAGATGACCCTAGTACTACCGCAGTAACATCGTTATCAGTTATCTTATCGCTCTTTTCAAGCGACTCTTCTGTTTTATTAAATCAGGCCCTGACAGCTTTGTTCTACAAACTGTTTATAGGTGGGTATCGTTATTAGTAAGAGGCAATGCTATTAAAAAGAGACAATAATATTAAAGTAAAAGATATATCCGCTGTCGGCACCGGAACGCGGCAACACTCACGGACATATGCGGCCCTAGATGTCGCTAGTGGTAATTTTAAATGTCGCTATCAGTGTACGCAGTTGTTGTTTATAAGATACATTCACATTATTGCAATTTTACGCTTGGAGACTAGGGACGTCGATTGATTCGAATTACGCCATCTTTTTTGGAGTTTTTTTTTTATTGCATGTAGTGGCAGATGAGCCACGGTCCATCTGATACTACCGACTATACCGAGAGTATTGTCAAGCCGCTGCTCACCAATTCATTTCACAGATATGAAATGAAATATAAACGGCTATCTCTTGCTACACACACGGGAGATGGTGGTACCAACCCGCTCGGGCCCGGTACCAAGTGAGTACTCCCACTTACAGTACCCAGCCCTACCACCAGTCATGCAATGTATGAAAATTGCTTACTTCCCTTAGTCGCCTCATACGACACCCGTGGGAAAGAATGGGGTGGTGACACTTGTATTCTTATTCCGACACCATACAGATAAAAATTTATATGAAATATCTAAACAAAGTATAATTATTATACAATCTTAGTAGTGCGTATTTACGCCCTCGATGCAAGCAACGTCCTAGTTCTTAGGGTACAACCCAGAAGGCGCAGATCGGTAAAAAAAAGTCCTCAAAAAAAATGTATGAAGCCGTCATTCTTCTCGTAGAGTAAAATGCTCTGTGCAAAGAGTAGAATAATCTAATAATTTATCTAAGAAAAAAAGACACAAGTCTTAGACAAAGAATAATATTCTTAGTCTAAGACACAAGTACGTTGATGGGCCCCTGCAGGGAGGCGCAACTAGGGTTGCCAACTATACTTTATAATAACATATCCTACTTTATTTTTGGTAAATATACTTTATTCTTTTGCATAAAAATAAAGCATGTAAAAATACTCTATTTCCAATCTTTACTGTGATGCTTAAAATTAACCATTTATTTAAGCTATCCTTTTATACTCATTTTCACTTTTATACTCACCCTTTTCCTGAGGGAGACCTAAAGATTGCATCCGCGTACCATCACCACTACACTATTTTTAAATGTGCTATATTTATTTCCTTTTAAAAGCTATTCTTTTGTACGCATATATCATTTCTACAAAATAATTTTGATGTTTCACATCTGCCAGACGTCCCGTGCCGGCTGATTTTTTTATGTACCTACCCATTTATTTATTTATTTATTTATATACATACTTATTGTTAACAGTACAGTACCCATATCCGAAACCCAGGAAAGAGCAGTGGCTGTTGCTTATCCCGCAAAAATAAATAAATATACCATTTATTTCTCTCTCACAATAAAGTCACAACAGGTCTTAGGCTATTTAATTAACATTGTTTTAGAAAAAAATATTAATTAAGTGCATCTTAATAGCCACCTAACCCTGCGAGAGACTGGTGCCAGTTGTAGGTCTTTTACAAAACCTGTATTACAGGTCACCAGGGCCCCCCACAATAGCCAGAGCAGTCTATTTGACTTAGAACTTATTTCTAGACCAGAATTTTTGTTTATTGCGTTATTATTATATTTAGTTTTATAAATTATTGTCACAGAATGTAGCGAAGGTGTATATTTGTGAATGTGCGTGTGTGTTTTAGGAGACTGTAACAGTGTTAATTGAGGGGAGAGATATTTAGGAGTTTGTGGATAATCAATATTGTCATTAGGTACATATAATTATTGTAGTGGAGTCAACATATTTTCTGTCATTAAACACAGAGTGAAAAATGTGAAATCGAAAATAACAGTCACGAGCAGGATTCGAACCTGCATCTCCTGGATTCCGTCCAGATGCTTTGCCAATTCAGCCATCGTGACCCTTGCTCCCGACTGCTAATCTCGATAACACATTCATACTTAACGTCTTTGAGTGACGCAGACGCCATCTGTCGGAAGTATTTTCATACATTATACCGACCAGGTAAACTTAATTTTACAATTAAGATTTTACCTAATAATGACGCAAACCCTATAAATATTTAGATATTTTTATATATATTTTTAGCATTTGACATGCTTTGCAACATACATTAAACACGAAGTGAAAAATGTGAAATCGAAAATAACAGTCATGAGCAGGATTCGAACTTGCATCTCCTGGCAAAAAAAAACAAAACAAAAAAAAGCATCTGGACGGAATCCAGGAGATGAAGGTTCGAATCCTGCTCGTGACTGTTAGTTTCGATTACACATTTTTCACTTTGTGTTTAATGTATGTTGCAAAGCATGTCAAATGCTAAAAATATATATAAAAATATCTAAATATATTTTATGTCTCTTGATAGCTTAAAGTTTTAAGATAACTAGTGACTACAGCTTTGCAATTGAAATTGAGAAGAGGATATAAATTTAGATACTATTTAGCTTATTATACAGATAAGGTATGGGTTTTGAGGACAGTCTGCAGTATGAATCTTTGTCGGACTGTGAGAATGTCCCATTCTTTGTAGAGTTCGACAGTAGGAAAGCGGTAGGGTAGACCAGCACCTACTTTGAGTATAGCTCGTTGAGCCCTTTCCACTCTAAGAGGTTAGTTTTTGCTACAATGACACAATGCAATGGTCAATTAATGATTGGCATAGTGCACAGTAAACCATTCTTACTGTAGATCGATTTGCTGCATGCCTGAGATTTGTTAAAGATGTATATTAATTTACGTAAACGCGTTACGTCTAGTAACGCGTTTACGTAAATTAATATACGTTACGTCTAGTAACGCGTTTACGTATTTGAGTATGTGATTTGAAAGTCAAGCATTGGTCAATAGTAATACCGAGGTATTTGACAGTGTCAGATCTTTGAAGTGTAGGACAGGCGCAGATGGTACGTCCAGGACCACACATATGTGCAGTGATATTGAGGGAAGGTGGAGGAAGTAAATTTTGCTTATGTGTAAACGTTAAGTATTTAGTTTTAGCAATGTATTATTAAGATAATAGGTTTCCTTGGAGCCATTCACAAACTATGTCAAAACCCTTTTGCGCTGTGTTGAATACTTCCTCCTAGCTTCCTCCATAGAAAAACAATGCAGCATCATCGGCGAACGCAACTACATTGCCACAGTTGAGTTGAAGTTGACAAAGATCATTAATGTAGATTAGAAATAACGTTGGTCCAATGATACTGCCCTGAGGGACATCAAATGTAGTGTGTAGTTCGTCACTCCTACTGTCCTGTTTTCGGTTTGTTAGATAATATTCCATTAATAGCAAAGGAGTACCCCTAACGCCGATTCGATCTAGTTTACTAAGTAGGTGGGGGACGGAGACCGCATCAAAGGCCCTTGCCAGATCCAGAAACACCGTGAGACATTTATTCTTTTTATCTAGGTTGGTAATTATGGATTGGAGAAGCTCGTGCACCGCATCATTGGTAGACTTACCACGACGGAAACCAAATTGAGCGGGTGAAAGTAGGTTGTTATTTTCTAGATAAGTTATTAACCTATTATTTATTAGTCTCTCCAAGACTTTGGATAAAGATGGCAAGATTGAGATGGGGCGGTAGTTGTCAACACGATAATTTTCCCCACCCTTGTGTATAGGGATAACAAGTGCAATTTTAAAGATGCTTGGGAATACTCCCGTCACTAGAGCTAGATTACATATATGTGTAATGACTGGGGTGAGGATGTGTATGTATCTTTTCATTATTTTTCCACTAATATTATCAATGCCCACTCCACACCCATCCTTTAGGCCTTGGACTAATGAAAATACTTCTTCTACATCAGTAGGCAACATGACAAACGAGTTAAGTAAGTGAAGAGAAATACCTCGAGGAGAGTGGCTTTGTCTGAGGATTTAAGACTGTGATTTGTTCAGCGAGCTTCTTTCCCACATCAACAAAGAACCGATTTACTGAGTTTAAACTACCTTGCGGGCAATCAGAATTTATAAGACAGGAAGAGTAATCCGGTTTTCTGGAGGTGCCACTAATGTGTTTGATAACTTTCCATAAATGTTTTTTATTGTCTTTTGCATTTTCAATTTCGCTTCCATCAAAGTTTCATTTTGCCTTTTTAAGTAAAAGGTTGCAAAAGTTTCCATAGCGTTTATAAGTTATCTTCAGAGTTTCATTACTAGGGGCTCGCTTCGTTTTTTTGTAAAGATTGTCTCTGTTTTTTAGGCAGCGTAGCAACCCAGTGGTGATCCAAGGCTTGCTAACTCTTTTCCTTTTTGGGACTTTAAGAAGAGTAGAGCTATCTTTAATCGCGGAGGATAGATGTGTTACGAGTCTATCGGTAGCCAGGTTGGCATCACTGCAATCCATGATAGTTTGGAAATTACTATTATGTATAAGGAAGTCAAGGCGATTGAAATTAATTGAGCGGATAAATTTATTAGAGTACATCGGAGACTCTTCATGTCCAAAGCTAAAGCCAACAGTTTCATGGTCTGTGATCGAAGATTCTATTATAAAACAATTTACTGTCATTTTTGTTTTAATAATTACGTGGTCAAGGCAGGTTTGTCCATGTGTGGGATAATTAAAACCTGGGAGCATGGAATGGCTCGCTAGGACATTTAAGTATTCATGACAAAATTTATCGGAGTTATTAGCTGCAATGTCAATATTTATATCACCGCAGAGGAAAATATTTTTGTAATTGGATAACTTGGTAACTAATAAGTCCAGTGAATTAATGAAATTAGTTGTGTTTGTATGACTAGGTGGGCGGTAGATTCCAATTATATATGTTTCAGCGTTGTTTAATTTTAGCAAGAGACAATTTGAATCACAGATCTGAAGCCTGTTATTAAATTATAATTAAAGACTAAGCTTAGATCTGGGCTTTGTATGTAGCTGTTATTTGCTTTGTAACTTGATTTAAAAAGTAGTACCGTAAGTGCAATATTAATATGTATGTAATGTAAAGTATGGAGTAACGTGTGTGTACTGAATGTAAGTCTGTGGAGTGTATATGTAGATATGTTTCTGGCAACGGGTGGTAATTGATAATACATGCAAAAATAATCACTAACAACATGCGTAGCAATGAAACGTATTATTATAGAATGGATTTTAGGAGGAGAGCCCACCACTCACCCACGGATTATCAATCCTGGTTATCTTTGGACAGAATAACCTAAGATTGCCAATCCGCACTCTCACAGATAGAGGAGAATGTGATAATAACAAAGTAGCATGCACGATAATGACAAAAAACTCACCAACGCGACACAACCATGCGATACGGTAGAACTCTCAAATGTTGCTGGCATTCTCAAGAACGCTCGGCAACAAATGTTGCTCATTTGTTGCCGAGCGTTCTTGAGAATGCCTCGTTTAGAGGTGAAACACGTGTCGAATTTATGTTCGGATTTTTGCGGAATATTGCAATATTGTGGTTCTGAGAGTGAACCACTTTCGTGGTTCACTCTCGTGGTTCACCCGGGAGCTTAATGCAACTTGAGTTAAGTTGAGGTTCCTTTTTTTCCTGCCTGGCTTTGTTGAAGCTTTTAAATTTAGAGATCGTGTTCTCTTTCCGCTGGGTCGTGGTGAAATCTACCACTATAGATCCTGGTTTTGAGCGATAGGTGTCCCTTATTTCTATCTCGCAAATTGGAGTTTCAAGTTGAAGTACTGTAGCGATAGACTGTACTATATTAGTAATGGAACTTTTATTTTCCACGTTCTGCTTCGGTATGTTGCGTATTTCGATAGTCGTGCTACAGGCATTTTTTTCTGCAAAATCCAGTTTTTGTTCTAAGTTAGTTATCCAGTTTTTAAATTCAGAGTTTTCTTTTTCTAAATAAGTATTTTTTCCGAGTAATTCTTGATTTTGAGAGGATAAAGTTTGTACGGATTTTCGTATGTCTTCATTTTGTGAAGCTATGGTAGCCAAGGTGGCACTCAGAAGCTCAAACTTTTGTTCTTGGTTAGCCTTGAGGTCTGTAAACATTACTTTCATTTCAGCCAAAGGCTCCTGCACATTATATAATTGCAATATTTCTTCGGAAGGGCGTTGACGTTTTGCTCTCTGTGTGACGTTCGTTGCAATTACAATTTTGTCAGGCGTCATCACTTCCTCTAAGCATAAGTTGCGGATATCGGATTCTGAACGAGAGGGTGTAGCAAAATTCCTAGGAGAAATTGGCGGCGACCTATACATGATCGTATTACACACACTGTCAGAGAAAAATTGACGCAGACGCAGAGAAAATTCCAAAAAGTTCTTTGTGCATCTGAGGTTTGAACCGGTGAGCATCCACTACTGTGTATGGGATGCAAAAACATATGCAGCTGGACCAGGCGATCAGTAACAAGCTTAGCTAATATTAAGTTTAGTATTTACCAAAAACTACAAACAAATGTAAGAATGAACTTTGTGGGTACAGTAGCGGTCATTCACATTGAAAAGTAGCACTAATAACATTTATGTTTTTGAAAGTTTTTGGTAAATATCTCACTGATAAGTTGATACACTGTTATTCTTTAAACTCTGTTTTGACACTGGAATCTTTACACACACAATCTTATAATTTATACTCTGGATAAAGCACTTTTGACTATTTTATTGAATAAAGTTTACGGAGGACGACAGGATAGCGGCCGGTCTCGACAACTGCTTGAGGGGGAAATCGCTTGTTTCCTCTGGGATAGCAATTATACATAAAGATGATAAATGTGCCATCGGTAACATTTTTATAATCTACAAGCCTTTGCCCGAGGCTTTGTCGCAGCCAAAAGCTTGTTTTTCGGTAATATCTCAGATTCCTGATATAGTAGCAGGATAAAATGTACACCAGTTTATAACCCCTCAACAAACAGATAAAATATCCCAGGTTTGCAATAGGGTTCAGCATCGCGTAGGCGAAAGCGGGGCGCCGTGCGCGCAATCGCAAATAATTTTGGCGCTAAAAAAATATTTCCTACTCCTTCACTTTCAATGCTATCTACTCTTGAATTTTTGCCTGATCGAAAATTAAACTTACTATATTGGATTAATGCATGTAAATGCGTTCCGATAGAGGGCGTTGGTCGTTAAGACAAATGTGATAAGGAGATTGGGTATGAGCTTGTCCAGAAAGGACGAATTCGCCGCGATTCTCTCGCGCGTATTACGCGCGACCGTTGCGTCCACAAGGTGCGTACCAACGCGCGAGCATTTGGGGAGGAATTCAGTACGAAACATGGAGTTGAACGAAGCGGTCACGTTGTGGTTAGCTTACCGTCGCTGGAAGAGACAGAAACGGAGGGAAAATAGAATGTATTTAGTACATCCAATTCTTAATGATAGAATGACACATAGTATGTTTGAAACTTTGTATCCGAAATTAAGACAACATGAGAATAAATTTTTTAACTACTTTCGTATGTCCGTGAAATCGTTTGATGATTTACTTTTATTAATTGAAGAAGATTTATCGCCACGTGCAAATTATGTTCCGCGCGAGGATGTTGTTTCAGCAGAACAAAAACTCGTGATAACTTTAAGGTAAGTATTGTTTTATTCATAATCTCTTATAATACTAATACAGTATTTTAGGATACAAAATCAGGTTTACTAATAAAAACGAATTAAATGTAGTATCAGATTAAATATAATAATTAAACAATGTCATGGTTTTGGAAGAGGTCAAGACATTCACTATCCTGAGAATCTCTTGATGATGTTGATGGAGAATTTACGTATAATGCTGCCTGTGAAGATCTTGGCACTGAAATAGAATTTCGGCCTTGCCATGCTGTTATGGATGGCGTTTCTGGGTCATATTCTTGAAAAGTAAATTCATTTGGTCTTGAAGGTTGTGCATGGTATCGTGGTCGAACCGGAATTGAAGATGAAGCCGAACTGTTAGTATAATACGAATCATTTGAATACACAGTTGATTGCGAAGATTGTTGAGCCGCTTGCAAAATTTTCATTAATTCAATTTTTACTGCTATACGATTGGCCTCGGGTACCTTAAGTAATTCTTTGTGTAAAGATAAACAGAACAGTTTGTCATCATCACCTTCCGTTACGCTGGAAACCAGTGGTTGTTGTTGATTCCTAGTGCTTATATTGTTTTTAATTATGTTCAGGAATTCAGCATCAGCGGCAGTCATTTTCTTTCTTTTAATGTTTTGATTCGGTGGCCTCATTATGTCTTCCCTTGCGTCTGCTGTAGACTCTTCGTTACCTGTCTCTGAGTTTTCAGAGGTGTCTTGAATATTGTTTTCTGTTTTTTTATTACGTACTGACCTTTCGAGAAACATAAGACGTTGAAAATATATATATTGAATCTTCGAAGCTCCAGATCCTGATGGTGCATTCTTTGTTTTTTTCATTTCACGAACAAATGTGTCGCGAAGGCCTTTCCACTTTTTTTGAAGAGTATTACCTGAAATTAACAATTTAACAATAATTTTTCAATTTTGTTTCAGGTACTTAGCAACTGGCTGTTATTTTGCTGACTTACATTATGCCTATAGATTAGGGAAATCAACTGTAATTGACATCGTTCAAAAAACTGTATATGTTATTTGGAATAAGTTAAAAGACAGAATAATGAAAGAACCTTCGACAGAAGAGTGGATGGAAATCGCAAGAGGATTCGAAAAATATACAAATTTTCCTAATTGCATTGGAGCAGTTGATGGCAAACATATTAGAATTATAAAACCTTTAGATTCCGGCTCTATGTTCTACAATTATAAACATTTTTTTTCGACTGTGCTGCTTGCCGTATGTGATGCAAATTATTGTTTTATCTGTATAGATGTTGGAGCATGGGGGAAGAGCAATCATTCAACGATTTTTAAAAACTCCACATTCTTCAAAAAACTCACGGAAAAATCTTTGAACATTCCGGGACCAAAACCAGTATCAGAAATTCGTACAACACGTTTACCTCATGTTATAGTTGGAGATGAGGCATTTAGCTTATCAGAACATATTATGCGACCATATTGCGGCAAGAATTTAACCAAAGAAAAACGAATATTTAATTACCGCCTCTCTAGAGCAAGACGTTATATTGAGTGTTGTTTTGGAATCCTGGTAAACAAATGGCGAATATTTCACAAACCACTCAATGTACATATTGAATTTGCGCAAAACATAATTAAAGCTTGTTGTGTTCTTCACAATTACGTCAGGTTAAGAGATGGATACAGATCCGAAGACACATTGTTCGAAACAGCTCTAGATGGTCTGAGTACGACTACAATTCGACCTGGTGTAAGGTCTCGAAACACGAGGGATATATTCGCTGATTATTTCATGAAGGAAGGTCGACTGCCGTGGCAAGACAAAATGATCTAATTTTCTTTGTTTGTTACTAATCAATAAAATAATAATAATTACTTACCTAAATCTTTCTTTTTTTTCTCGGAGTCTTCTTTATCAGAAAATATTAACACCAATTCTTCCCAAGACCTACGTTTTAAAATCCTATTAGCATAATCAGGTGATTCCAAATCCCATATCGCCGGTCTTTTTTCTATTTCGTCTATAAACAATTCCGTGTCAAAATTTTGGCGCTCCATTTCCCTCGATACGTGCACTCGCTCTAGAGTTCGCGCGTTAACTGGACGCAACAAGGCGTCCCTAGTATCTCGACTCGCGCGCAATACGCGCGAATCAAGCGCGAGTTGAGAGTCTGGCGTAGTGCACGCGATTTACGCGCGTATTTTGAATTCGCGCGATGCTTGTGGACGCGATGTATTGATGTCTAGTACCTCGACAACGCGCGTATGAATTCGCGCGATACGATTCGCGGCGAATTCGCCCTTTCTGGACAAGGTCTTAGTCTCAAAGATAGTACTGTAGCTCAGTGGATTAGAGCACTTCCCCGGATAGGAAGGGACGCAGGTTCGATTCCCGCCTGTACTAAAATACTCTTTTTCCGTGGCCTCGCGCGGCCTCGCGTGGCCTTGGGCACTGTATCGCTTGGCACGCGTAAGACTCCCGGGAGTCTAACGCGTTTCAATCGGTGTCCAATCACTACCTTTCAAATAAGTTACATCAAAATCCGTTATGTAGTTTATGTGTGATATCGCGTATCACAAACAAACAGATAAACAGACAAACAAACAAAAATTCTAAAAAACACTATAGTTGTCTGTAAAGTCGGTTTACGGAAGATAATTTTACGTGATAACGTCATATTATGTTTTCTGAGAGTTCCACAAACAATAGGTACATCGGTCGCCATACATTTCGATTTAGGTATAAGATGTTATCACTTGAATTTTTTTTGTATTTAGACACGCTTATAGCCTATTACAGTCATTTTTTCTCAAATATCTTGAATCTTGAACACAGCTCTATTACAACTTTATAATAGTAGGTATATATAGATTTATCCTAATTCTGGGTTCGTATATAGCATCACAACTAGGTAGACAAATTGTAAACCATTCTTTATAAAATAAGTACAGATTTCAATTAGTGTTTGTCTCAGTTTCTTTCGGATCGTGATTTGCCGTCACGATTAGATCGTGATGTATTTTTTATGGTTTTACGACTATCTTGCCAGCCATTTCCATTGTTTCGACATTAGCTAATCGTGTCGCATTCAAATATACAAGACACGACACTTTAACCTGCACGACTATCTGTCGTCACGTCATAGTAGGGATACGACCATGTCTTAGGACAATATGTAAGACTGACTGGCACTGTGTTACAGAAACGAAGACTTTCTATTCATGCCCTAGAAAAGACTGGATGATATCATTATTTATGCAGAAATTCCAGATTTGCAAAAAGGGTGATACCTACTTTTGTGATGGTCTCATTGTCACCTAGTCAGTATCTAATATGGAATCCCATGGGAACCGACCGTGTAACCCTCAAACTCAAATTATATTTAGAAAATTATTTTTTATTTGTGTTCCCTGCTTAAAATTGGTCATATACGATTTTTTTATGAAAGTCGGTATATCAATTGAAGTGTGACGTCACCCACAGAAAGAGAGCCTGATGGGGGCCGCCGAGCACTTTACACTGAAATGGAGTGAATATAACGATGTACAGTAATTGTTACCCTAAATACAAGCGGTTAACGACAGTTATATTTTCGTGACTCACCACAATAAAAAAAAAGCTTTTATATGAATTACTAAAAGACAAAAATTCTAAAAAATTAAAAGCAGTTATGAGGACAGCTGACAGAAGTAAAAACTTAAAATAATAAAAAAAGAACTTGCAGCACTGAGTATATTTATAAAATTATCTACTATTCACAGCTGGCTCAGCGTAATTAGTTATACTAATAGGAAAAGATATAGTGTTATTGTTAACACGTCGTGACCATGTCGATGACGACGTACCTACGTGAATTTACTCCCTATCCAAACATTCCTATAGAATACAAATTATTTGAGAATAAGGAAAAAGAGATTTTTTGTACTAGCGGGAATCGAACAACGGAGACAAATGTAATAAGGAGATTGGGATGGTCGAAGTACCTGTACTATAGCTCAGTGGCTTAGAGCACTTCCCCGGATTGGAAAAGACGCGGGTTCGATTCCCGCTAGTACAAAAAAATCTCTTTTTCCTTATTCTCAAATAATTTGTACTTTAAGAGTGACGGAGCATGTCAAATGCTAAAAAATATAGATCGGAAATTCCTATAGAAGTTTTCACTTCAAAAAAAAAACATCGATATTATTTTGTAGAAATAAAATGATCATAACTTAACAAAGTAATCCTTAAGACGAATCAAACCAGTATAAACTCGATGGGTTTGGGTCTTTTCATTACAGAGTTACTGTGGCCACCTTCCAGCTTCATCATCAGACCCTGGATACCATCTAGAGACAAAGTACTCATCAAGACGAATCATACGAGCCCAAACTCGATGGGGTTGCGCCGTTTCCTTTTAGAGTTCCTATGTCCACCTTCCAGCTCCATCATCAGTTCAGCTCCATGTCATCATAATATTGTATTGTCACTTGATATACATATGCTTGGAAAATTTAAGAATTTTTTTATTTATCTAGACGTGTTCGCGGTCTGCTATATGTACATGCATATATGCACACACTATAGCTGCATCTCGTAACGGTGTCGCGAGTCCAGAGATTTTATCTCATCTAAAAATATGCGTACCGCGCTAAAAGAAGTTTTTACTTGAAAAAAACTGTCTTGTATTCAGAGAGCGATAAATAGTAATAATTTAATTTATTTTTTCTCAAATGTACAGACGTAGCTCTGTTACAGCTGTATAAAATAGTATATATAGGTAGATTATCAAAGCCGGTACATCAATTACATTCATTAGTAAAGTTCATCCGTGCAAAGCCGGAGCGAAAACCTATTAAATTATTGGATATGTTTTACACACAGAACTTCTCTTCGTTTAACCATTGTTACATTAACTTTAACTTAAGCCCTTGAACAGTAAAGTAGCAATAAAGGTGGGTACATGGTCTGTTTTATCTTATCTGTTATATCGGATCCCTTTTTGTCGACATTGTAATCCACTTTTGGAGCAAAGGGCTTTTTAGCTGCGTATATTAAATTTTGTACAAGGGCAAAGTATGAAATGGCATCCCAGAACGTAATATAAACTCAATTGACTTACCTTTGTGATTTCTCTTCTAAGAATCTATGGAATTTAATTTCGATTCGAATATATAGATGGTCTAAAATAAAGAAACCTTATATTTATTTGTGAGTTTATTTCTATTGTAATAATTGCATATTATTCGAATATTTTGCACTAGAGATTGAGATGTTATTTTAGCATTGTATTATCCACCAATCAATCCAACCAATAAAAGTTTATTAGTAGTAGAGCCTTATGATCCAGGAGCCGCCACCTATTTTTTTAGTGATTAATAATAATAATAATAAGCCCCCTAATACAACCACACGTCCTGATTGAACACCTAATCACGTAGGGGGCGGACACACGAATGAGAAATTACTGGCGTGGCTAACGTGGCTCTGGAAACCCATCAAAAATGGAGCTACGATCTAAACGTAAATGTATAGGACCGCTTCCCGGGGGCGATCGCCGGGGCACACCTGGAGCTGACGCTGGGTGTCTCAGCATGCGAACCGTCAGCGGTGAGGAGTTGAACAGGCGGGCTCCCACCGACAAAGATACTACAGCCGAAACCCGTGACGATGGTGATAGCTTAACAGTCAGAACAAACACTCCAATAGAACCATATAGCCCAAGTACTGTATCATACACACCCTCCAGATCATCTTCACCTTCCGTACCATCGTCACCCCAAACACTCTCGTTTAATCCAGATGTTGCACGGGAGGCAAGTTCCTTCTTATCCGTGTCCACCAAAGCTGGGAAATCATGAGTGCGCATGAAATGGAGCAAAGATGTGAACACATTTATCATGCGTACTTACTTTCACATAACCAAGTTAGAGACTGACATGACCACATATAGGCAACAATTGCATCAACTTTTTTCCCAACAATATCTGGAAGTAAATGTTTCAGAATAATTCGGAGCGGCAAGGAACAGTGGAGAGTTATAGTACGAAATAAACTTCTCTCTCAAGAAATAATAGACCAATTGAAAGAAGAAGTCCGCTTACAGTTACAAGATGAATCTGCAGATAATATAGGCTCTAATACGACCTTACTACAATACGCAGACGAAAATACTGTACAAGAACCACCACAATCTTACACTCAATCTCAACCAATTTTACAATCCCACCCATTCCAACAATCGCAAGCACACACACAGACATCACACACATCCTCACAAACTGAAAATTTAACCTTTATGTTAGAAAATGATATTGAGACCTTAGTTATCGCAGATCAGAATTTAACAACCAGCACCTATATCCAAGAACTACAAGACAAATTTACAACAACCCTAACACGATACTCTGGTATGAACCCAGCCGCTCGACCAAAACTTCCTAAACTCAGATACAGCCCTAATCTAATTCGTTTAGTTAATTTGTTTTATGAACATATACTACCACAATTTTTAAGTAATGACGCAAAACTTATAGACATACATACACTAATTTATTGCACAGCAGTAGTTGTATCTGAAGAACTAAACTACAAAATAACAGAGTACACAGGTAACAGACGACAAAGAAATAACACGAAACCACCATGGCAGCAAAGGCTAGAAAAAAACATAGAAAAATTAAGAGCAGACTGTGGAAGACTTACACAATACATAAATAATAACAGATCAAATAAAGTAGTTAGGAAAGTTGAAGCCATATTTAAGAGTAAAATTACACATACCAGACACGAAAATAGCAACCAAAAACCCGAAGAATTTCTAGACACCTTAAAACAAAAACTGGCGCTTAAAGTTCACAGGCTCAGAAGATACACGAAAGCACAACAATGCAGAAATGATAACACTATATTTGCTACAAACGAAAAAATATTTTAAAGATACCTTAACAAACCGATTCACAACACAATTGATGAGAATAACACAGTCTTGCCTACAAAAGAAAATCTAGAAACCTTCTGGTCCAGCATATGGGAAGAGCAAGTTGAACACAACGACAAAGCGACTTGGGTAACAGAAGAGAAAACTAAGTGGGAAGGAATAGAGGAAATGGAATTCACAGAAATCACAGAGTTAGACAATACACACATAACAAATAAATTACATAATTGGAAATCTCCTGGTATAGACAAAATACACAATTTTTGTACAAAAAGTTAACATCACACACAAATCTATAGCAAAAAACTTAACAAATATAATATTAGGTGAACAGAGTATACCAGATTTTATTACATGTATGTTATCCACATACATGTTACCTAAAATTCAAAATTCACCAGAACCCTCTCAATATAGGCCAATCACATGCTTACCCACAATCTATAAAATACTGACATCAGCAATCACAACAAAAATTAACTCACACGTAGAGCATCATAATATCATGGCAGAGGAACAGAAGGGATGCAGACGGGGCCACATGGGATGCAAGGAACAACTAATTATTGACTCCACAATACATAAACATGCCACCACAAAAAATAGAAATCTTCATTGTACCTATATTGATTACAAGAAAGCGTTTGACAGTGTTCCACATTCTTGGCTGCTAAAAATATTAGAGATTTACAGAATAAGCCTTAAGATTATACATTTTCTACGAAACATAATGCCCCAATGGAAAACTGCGCTACAAATTAATTCCAATACTAATCCTATCACAACACGTCAAATATCTATTAAGAAAGGAATCTACCAAGGTGATTCACTAAGCCCACTGTGGTTCTGTCTCGCCCTTAACCCCCTGTCTCACTTGCTACAGCGTTGCCGGGCTGGATATTGCCTCAAAAATACTACAGAAAATACATCAATATCACACCTTATATACATGGACGACATTAAACTATACGCACAGTCAGAGAAAGAAATGAAAAAATTAGTAGAAGCAACAGCAGAGTTCAGTAAAGACATTAACATGTAATTTGGTTTAGACAAATGTAAAACAGTTCACATTATTAGAGGTAAGATACAACCCTGCGACTATATAGTAAACGACACAGACACAATAACAGCAATGGAATCGACTGACTTATATAAATATCTAGGTTATACACAACTAAAAGGACTAGACCACGTTAGAATTAAAAATACATTAACTACAGAGTACAAAAAAAGACTAAACGCCATTTGTAAATCCCAACTATCTCGTAAACACCTTGTAAAGGCCTTAAATACTTACACCATTCCCATATTAACCTATTCATTCGGAATTATAAAATGGACAAAAACTGATACAGAACAGTTAGAACGAACTACACGCACCACACTAGCAAAGCACAACAAGTTACACCCTAAATCTGCTATAGAACGGCTAACAATTAAACGACAAAATGGAGGGAGAGGCCTTATAGATTTCCAGCACCTGTGGCGAAAACAAATCATTAGCCTAAAATCATTTTTTCACACAAAGTCACATTCTAGTAAAATACATAATCCCATAGTTCTAAACGACAACAACTACACTCCACTAAACCTAAATGATCAAACAGATACACTAAACACCAACAGTAATAACCCACAAGAACAAAAAATTGAAGAATGGAAGAAGAAAGTGCTGCATGGTCGGCATCCTCACGACCTAGAACAGTCACATATAAACACGCTTGCATCTAATAAATGGCTTAAAGTAGGTAGTTTATTTCCAGAAACTGAAGGATTTATGATAGCAATACAGGACCAGATTATTAACACAAAAAATTACAGAAAATACATAACTAAGACCCTTTTTTTTTTTTTTTTTTTTTTTTTATTTTAGGTGGGCAAAAATGTCCTACCGCACACCCCGCTGCCCGGGCAGACAACGGGGTAGTGTGGGGCTCTCACCCACTAAAAACCCACCGTGCACCCTCACCCGCCCTTGCTACGGCGGATCACGGGAACCGCGTCGTTTCTCCGCGATCCGCAGGCGGCAGCCCCTTCGGGCACCCTCTCTTGTGCGACGCCCCGCGCACTTGGGCGTCACACCTTCGCGGTAGGCTTCCGCGGACGGCAGGGTACTCCCCGACCCCACCGTCCGCAGCCTCGGCTAGGGACATAACTAAGACCCTACAATAACAAACGATAAGTGTCGCAAATGTCATACACAACCAGAAACCATTCAACACATAACAGGAGCATGCACTACCCTCACACAAACAGACTATACAAACAGACACAATCAGGTAGCAAATATCATTCATCAAAAACTTGCAGTCAAATATGCACTCATACAAAACACAAACATTCCATATCTCAAATATACACCACAAACCGTTCTAGAAAATACTACGCACAAGCTCTACAACGACCGCGCCATTCTCACTGATAAGACAATTCACTACAATAGACCAGATATCACTTTACAATACAAAATTAACAAAATCACTTACCTTATTGACATTGCTGTTCCTAACACAACATACAAAAAACAATAACTGAAAAAATAAGCAAGTACGCAGAACTGAAAGATGAAGTGAGTAGAATTTGGCGACAGGAAAAAGTATACATAGTACCCATAGTCCTTTCCACAACAGGCGTAATTCCCAACCATCTTCTCCATAGCCTTAAACTATTAGACCTCAAAGAAACCATCTATATAACTCTCCAAAAAGCCGCAATCTTGAATACATGTAGAATAGTTAGAAAATTCCTGCAGATAGACGAAAACGAAATTGCCCCTCATAATAACATACCTTCAACATAAATTTCCTCACTACACGCTGCATTCACTTGGTTTAGGCCCGTGGATGTGGTTTAAACTAGTCAAAGTGCTAAGAAAAGTTTACCTTTCCGATAATAATAATAAAAATACTCTGGCAACACTGAAACGGAGAGTTGTGTTCGCAAACAGACTTTGTCGAAAAATATTATTTTACTATATTTATACACTTTTGATAAGTTCCCAATATTTCAAATACCACAAAATCATATATTCAATATAAAATGCAAATAGAACCTCGTGAATATTTAATAAACTAGTGAAAATATACGCAACATGACATGACATGAAAATGCAGCTCCCGTTATAATTATGATTACAAGATCCAGAGCAAAAACAGCACGCTTGCTACCCCCGGACTCGTCGCACAGCTCCGCGTCGCAGCCACCGGTGACCGCACCAGCGGAACCGGTCTCACCGCACGCGTTGAGCTCGAGCTCCAGCGACGAGTACTTCTCACCGCCGACGTCGCCGCCACCTGTACGTTGGCGTGAGAAAACCCGGCCACCGGATAGTTTAGGACCTCGAGGCCCACCGGCCTCAAACAAGGTCCCCACTGCCAGTGGTAATGTGCGGTGCATGAAATGGACTGGACCAATAAATGAAAATGTCATGCGTGCATAATTCGGGGCTACAGGGGGCGGAACCAATCTCACCGCGTACCGTGACCGCATGCTGCTTCTGTATCAGGGCCTTGAACCGGCTATCAACGTCTCGGCTCAACGACTATCTATTACTTAGACACTAGCGACAGTCTTGCCGATACACACTCCATCTTGTACTGTACGGCCGTTGCTGCGTGCCGTATAGCTGGACTCACTTTCTTAAAAAGGGAATCCTCTATGCGGCCTTTGAACGCAAAACCAGCATGGCAGTGTAGGATTGAGTGTCGTATCACCGAGAGAAGGGTGTTAATCAGCAAACTCAATTGCTTCAGGTTGGGCAATACACGCCCACGAGTAATGCACTTCGTAAAGCGGGCATTCTTGGGGACTGGCGTCAGGCTTCAAGATTTTATGGTCCATGTAACGGAGCGCATCGACCTCCTGAAGCAAAAACTCTATGCATGGGCAAATCGAGTTCGCAGATACAAAAAACGTATGGATCGTTATGCTGTGAACCGCATGTTTCAAAGTAATGAATAGTCAGTCTATAGAAGCTGGGAGCGACCTCGTGAAGCTGTGTGTGATGTGCAGATACCCGATGCTGAAGCTACAAATAAATTTTGGTGCAGCATCTGGTCGGTGCCCATCATACACTCTGAAGGCGATTGGATTGAGAAAGTTAAACAAGCATGTGAAACAATCCCAACAATGGACAAAATCTTTATAGAACAACAAGACGTGGTCAGTGCAGTCCGTTCTTTGGCAAATTGGAAATCTCCAGGACCGGACGGACTGCACAACTTTTGGCTTAAATGGCTACGCAGTTCACATGCTTGTTTGGCATCTCAGTTTCAATCGTCTGTGGAATCCGGGTCGCTGCCGGATTTTATGGCGACTGGCATCACTCATTTGCTCTATAAATCAGGCAGTACCACGGAACCAGGTAATTATAGACCTATCACGTGTTAACCATCACTCTATAAGCTTCTTACATCCATTCTGAGAACCAAAATTACTAAACATATTGATACTTATTCGATCATGTCCAACTCTCAGAATGGATGTAGGAAGGGGGGCCGTGGTACTAAGGAGCTCCTCCTTATTGATGCGGCCATAAGCCAACAGGCTCGCTGTAGGAAAAGGGATCTGATGACATGCTGGATAGACTATAAAAAAGCTTTTGACTCTGTGCCACAGACATGGCTCTTGAGGGTGCTGGAGTTATATAAAGTTAACGAAACTTTATGCACCTTCCTGAAGTCTTGTATGGGGCATTGGAGGACAGCTCTTTGCTATCCAGTAAGTCGGCGGACCCCGGATTGTCATGGTGAGCTTGTAAGGATTGAGCGGGGTATATTTCAGGGCGACAGTCTGAGTCCTTTATGGTTCTGTTTAGCCATGAACCCTCTTAGTACCTTATTAGAGGGTTCAGGACTGGGCTATAGGTTGCGAGGTGATGGTTGCAAAATATCCCACCTGTATTACATGGATGATCTCAAATTGTTTGCCCCTACCAGATTTCAACTAATGGAGTTACTAAAGTTACCCGAATCCTTTAGTAATTCCATTGGGATGAAATTTGGTGTGGATAAATGTGCGATCATGCATGTAAAACGAGGAAGGGTAGTGGAATCCGAGGGAGTTCAACTCTCGGATTGTACTCATTTGCGATCACTCCTCGTAACTGACACATATAAATACTTGGGTATGTTGCAAGCTCTGAGCATTAATGAGGTGGACATGAAGCAATCGTTGCGGGAGCGTTTCTTTGGCCGCCTGAAAAAAGTACTGAATAGTCTTCTATCAGGTGGCAACAAGGTGCGCGCCTACAACGGTTGGGTTATGCCACTTCTGATGTACTCCTTCGGCATACTCAAGTGGACTCAGACTGAACTTGACGCTCTGGATAGAAGAGTCCGCAGTTTATTGACCGCATATCGTATGCATCATCCTCGCTCATCGGTAATGAGGCTGTACATCCCACGAAAGTGTGGAGGTCGGGGTTTCTTAAATGCCAAGACCTTGCACAATCGTGAGGTGTACAACCTTAGGGAATATTTCCTTCATACTGATAAGGATATGCATCGTGATGTGGTCGCTATAGATTCCGGACTCACTCCGCTCTCCTTGGCTAAGGAGAATTGGCGCAGACCTGTGGTACTTGGTACTGACGATCGCAGGGGTGTATGGCAGAGCAAGGAACTCCACGGAAGATTTTACCGGGCCTACATGGGCCGGACGTAGATTTAATGGCTTCCGTGGCCTGGCTACGTTTCGGTAACCTATCTGGGGAAACCGAAGGTTTTGTCTGTGCAATTGCTGACGAAGTTATCATGACGAACAACTACCGGAGACATATCCTGAGGGATGGTACGGCTGACATATGCCGTGCCTGCCACCATCCTGGTGAGTCCCTTAGACATATTGTCTCTGGTTGTTCTCGTCTTGCTAACGGCGAGTACTTGCACAGGCATAAACAAGTGGCCAGGATCATTCACCAACAAATTGCTCTGAAATACACCTCTACGTCTTGTGGACGTAGAGGTGCCTTACTACAGGTATGTAGCTGAGCCAGTTCTCGAAAATGGTCTTATCACACTGTATTGGGATCGATCAATCATCACGGACAGGACTGTTGTGGCCAACAAACCTGATATTGTGTTGGTTGATCGATCTGAGCGCCGGGCAATGATAGTTGATATCACCATCCCACATGAAGAGAATCTTGTAAAGGCCGAGAAAGATAAACAGATTAAGTATCTGGACTTGGCTCACGAGATTGTTGACATGTGGGATGTAGATTCAGCAATCATTGTGCCGATAGTGGTTTCAGTTAACGGACTCATAGCCAAGAGCCTCGACCAACATCTTAAGAGGCTCACGTTGGGTATTTGGATCAAGGGTTTGATACAGAAAGCGGTACTTCTGGACACGGCACGCATCGTGAGGAAGTTTCTGTCTCTGGGGCCCTAACCACTGGCAATTTGGCCTTTGTGCCGGTGAGTCTACACACTTTTTATATTTTTAAATATTTTATTATTTTTCATAATACATATATTTAAAAAATGTATTTAGTTGTAAGATATATGTAAATAAAGAGATAATAATAATAAGTTTTATTTCGAACAGAGTCCATACAATGCGTAAAGTATTAATTATTAGTTATATACATATAAATTACAAATTAAGTCACATGCGCACGAATAAATGCTTTCAGGATGTTTGAATCCTGTTTACCCGCAATAACCTGTAGGATGCTATTGGTGCTGCACCGAACTCTGCTTACTAAGGAGGTAAGCCGCTTACGTAATATGGCGTGGAAGCTATCGACCCTCGCCTCAGTAAACATGCTTGAGGCACTACAAAAACGGGGCAGTCCTAATAACATCCTAAAACTATTATTATATTGTACGCGAAGGGCATCGATCGATTTCTTCGTATATCTGAACTACAGGCTGCACGTGTAGAAAGTCTGACAGAAAGATTTGAATAATGTGACTTTAACTTGTTCACTACAACGTGCAAACCTGCGGGCCAGCATGCTACTTCTAACCGCCAGGGCGCGCCGCTCCCTTTCGATGTCAACTTGATCTTCAAGGCCTTCGGTAAGATAGTGTCCAAGATATTTGAACCTTTGTACCCGCTTCAACTCAACACCGTTGAGTTTAAGAGCGGGCTTCTATCGAGATTTTTCACAGAGAAAAACTTGGGCGTCTCGTCGAACGGAACCTCCTCACAAAGATTGAACCTGTTATTAATCACTGTTGCTAGCATCTATAGGCTACGGTAACCGCTTACCATCAAGTAGGCTGTACGCTAGTTTACTACAAATGTATCAAAAAATAACACTAAAATAAAGCAACAAGAAAAAACATATTTAATTCAAGTAACATTAATAAGAAGCGTTAAGAGCCAAGGTTTTCAAAAATACTATGAGTGTAATGGATTTGTAGGTACCACCGTAATTCCTTGTTTTTATTTGTTCATAAATCTTCTAATCTACCGCACACCCCGCTGCCTAGGAAGACAACTGCGTAGTGTGGGGCTCTCACCTATTAAAAATCCACCGTGCTCACGAGCCCGTACTCAGTGGCCTCTGATACCGCCTATATTCACTTTAGCGGGTTATTGTAACGCCTTTTTATTTTTTTTTATTTTAGGTGGGCAAAAATGTCCTACCGCACACCCCGCTGCCCGGGGAGACAACGGGGTAGTGTGGGGCTCTCACCCACTAAAAACCCACCGTGCGCCCTCACCCGCCCTTGCTACGGCGGATCACGGGAACCGCGTCGTTTCTCCGCGATCCGCAGGCGGCAGCCCCTTCGGGCACCCTCTCTTGTGCGACGCCCCGCGCACTTGGGCGTCACACCTTCGCGGTAGGCTTCCGCGGACGGCAGGGTACTCCCCGACCCCACCGTCCGCAGCCTCGGCTAGGGCGGCATCAGGCGCAGGTAAGCGCGCGCACGCCGCCCCGCGCGCCGGCGGCGAATCGGGTCCGCGAAGGAGGATTCCTCCCGGGCCCTCTCCGCCGCCTCCTTCCGCGAGATAACAGCCTCACAGAAGGCGGAGACCGCGGTCCAGGCCCTGTCACTGCCAACCATCGCTCGCGCAACGGCCGGCAGCGACAGGTCCACGCCTATGACTGCAGCGAGTTCCCGGCGCTGCACATCCCAGGCCGGGCACGACTCGAGCGTGTGCTGCGCCGAGTCCTCGCCGCAGTCGCAGTGGTGACAGCCTTGTGTCGTCTCCCTCCTAGCGATCGTGTGCAGGTATTTGCCGAAGCAACCGTGCCCCGACAAAACCTGCACCAACCGGAAGGTGAGGACCCCGTGCTGCCGCCCTGCCCACTCTTCCAAGATCGGCTGGAGCGCCCCCACGGTCCAGAGACCAGCCCGGGGCGCCTCCAGCCGAGACCTCCACTTTAGGACGGTGGCGCGGCGGGCATCTTCCCGCCACGCAGAGATTACGCTTGGCGAGGGGCGGCTGCCCCCCGCCCGCGCCGTCGACGCCCGCCGATAAACGTCGGCGAGCACTTCCGCCTCCAGATCCCAAGGGGGGGTTCCGGCCAACGCGCAGGCTGCATCGCACGAGACCGTGCGGTACCCGCGTATTGCCCTGACCGCTACGACCCTCTGTGGACGCCACAGAAGGGCCCTATTGCGAGCGGCCAGGGACTCCGCCCACACGGGCGCGCCGTACAGTGCCATTGACCGTACTACCCCCGCGTAGAGTCGTCGACACGCGAGACTCGGTCCGCCCAAATTCGGCATCAGTCGCCCGAGGGCGGACGCCGTGCCGACGAGCTTTGGCGCAAGACGGCGGAAGTGCTCGTCAAAGTGCCACCGTCCATCCAATACCAGGCCCAGGTACTTGATGTGGGCCTGGATTGGAAAGCCCACACCGTTGACCGTTATCGAGGCGCCGGCGGGTGGGCCGCGTCGGGGCCCATGGAAGAGTAGGGCCTCCGACTTTTCAAGGGCCACCCTAAGCCCCAGCGCCTCGATCCGCCTGACCACCTCCGCGGTTCCTGAGGTGGCCAGCGTTGCCGCCTCCTCGAGGGTCCCGCCCCGGGCTGTGACGAGCGTATCGTCTGCGTAGCAAATTACGCCCAGCCCGGGGGGGAGCCGGCCACGGAGGACCCAGTCGTAGCCGATGTCCCACAGGAGCGGCCCTAGAACCGAACCCTGCGGGACGCCGCACGACATAGCCCTCCTTACAACGTCCCCTTCCCGGTCCACGAAGAGGACGCTGCGGCCGTCGAGGTAGTCCGCCACCAGCCGCCTTAGGTAGAGGGGCACTCCATGGTACCGGAGTGCCTCCTTGATGCAGCCGAATGGCAGACTATTGAAGGCGTTGGCGATGTCGAGCGACACCGCCAACAGCACTTCCCTCGAGGTGACGGCCTCCGCAGCCGCGGCCTTCAAGCGCAGGATGGCGTCGACCGTAGACCGACCTGCCCGAAATCCGAACTAGGCATCGGACAGGTCGGGGCCGACCGCACCTAGGTGCCGGACGATGCGGGCAGCGACTACCCGCTCGAGCAGTTTGCCCGCCTCGTCCAGCAACACGATGGGCCTGAAGGCCGCGACTGTATTCGGAGACCGTCCCGGCTTCGGCAGGAGCACGAGCTTCCCCTCCTTCCAGCAGTCAGGGAACCGTCCGGACACCAGGCAAGCGTCGAACAGTCCCCTGAGGCGGGGCTCTAGGTGGTCGAGGACCAGGGCCAGCACTCGGGCGGGAACCCCGTCCGGCCCGGGGGCGGCGCTTCTCCGCATACGCGCTGCCGCCGCCCCCATTTCCGTCGTCGTCACGGGCGGTACCTCCCCATCGTCGGCCTCCCGGTCGTCATCTGGCGGAGCCATGACCGGGGGCGTGTGCACCGCCCGTGAAGGGAATAGTCCCTCAACCACCTCAGAGAGGAAGCCCGGCTGGAGGGTCTCCGTAAGGGGGGGGCCCTGGGCGCGGAGCTTGTTAAGCGCCGCGCGGTACGGGCGTCCCCAGGGGTCACGCTCGAGACCCTCCAGCATCTCCTGCCTTTTCGCGTCTTTGGCGCGACAGATGGCCAGCTTTAACGCGGCACGCGCACTGCTGTACGCCGCATACAGCCGGCCCTCCCGCTCTTCGTCGCGGATTCGGCGACGTCGGCTGCGGGTGTAGGACCTCCGGGCACGAATACAGGCCGCACGGAGGTCCGCCAGCTCCGGGGACCACCAGTAGACCCCCTTCCGTCGGGGCGGGCGCCGCACGCGGGGCATGGCCGCATCGCAGATCTGCGTAAGCATGCCGCGAATGCGGCCAGCCTCGGCGCCCACGTCTTCCGTCAGGGGGGGAGGCAGCCAAGATTGAAAGATG
The DNA here is from genome assembly GCA_948253155.1 of Leucoma salicis. Lineage (NCBI taxonomy): Eukaryota > Metazoa > Arthropoda > Insecta > Lepidoptera > Erebidae > Leucoma > Leucoma salicis. The sequence goes on along the minus strand of OX411822.1, from coordinate 7,947,771 downwards.
GCCGCCTCCACCAGCAGCTCCCGGTCGAGCCTACCCACAGCCCATCGCGGAAAAGCGGGAGTTCTGTCCGCCGCGTGACCCCTGCTGGCGCCCTGAAGGGTCCGGGAGACCTCTATCTGAATGTATCTGTGGTCAGATAGGGTCTCGACCTCCTCCAGGACTCGCCAGCTCCTTACACGTGCGGCGACACCGGGGCTAGCGAACGAAAGGTCCACTATCGACCCGCCCCCGCGCCGCACGCACGTTAGGACGGACCCTCGGTTTAGCAACACGAGGTCCGCCGCTTCCGCCCACTCTTGGACCGCCGCACCTCGGGCGTCCGTCCTGGGGGACCCCCACGCCGTTGATTTGGCGTTGAAGTCCCCCAGCACCAGCACAGGGCTCGGTGCCATACGCCGTATCGAGGTCTCCAGGCTGTGCAGGAAGACCTCGAAAGCCAACAGACTACGATTGGGGGAGAAGTACACGCCATACAGCGTGACCCCTCCCCATTCAGCCGCCACATATCCCGTGCCCCTGTCTTTGACTGACAAGGGCGGGGAATGCGGCGCCGCCGACCCGACGACCGCCACGGAGCCATCCCCGCTACCCGCCCAATTGGAGCGATCGGGGACTATGTAGGGCTCCGCGGCTACGGCAACACCGATCGACCGCTCCGCCATGGATTGCAGGAAGAGGTCCTGCGCCCTGGCGGAGCGGCCGAGATTCCCTTGGAGGAGGATAGAGTCGTGGTCCATAAACTAGACCACGACATCCTCCTCCATGCGCTGCGCCGGTCCAGCCGCGCTGGGTTGGGCAGCCGGGGCCGATTGGCTGCCCACCCCCCTCTTAGGGCCTGACTTGGCCGGAGGCCTGCACCCCACCCGCCCCATGCAGTGGTTGGCGGGGCGGTTGCCCGCCGCGCATGCGGGGCAGTGTGGAGTGGCAGTACAGGTCGCCGCCTGGTGCCCTGCCTGACCGCAGCGGAAGCAAAGCCCGCTGCAGTCGAAGCAGTTAGTGCACAGCGGCCGGGTGTGACCGACCGCCATGCACTTGTAGCACCTGGCAGGCCGGGGCTCCAACGCGGTTACCCGCGCGGCGCTCCAGCCCACCAGAAGTCTACCGGCGGCGACCAAATCCTTGGCCGCCGCGACAGGGCACGATACCCAGACGGCACCTACACCACCTGGACCGGGGCGAATGGTGCCCACCCGGACAGCGCTGTTGGGAGATCCGGTTTTCGAGGCAACTGCCTCCCGGATCTCTTCCGCCGTCACGGAATCATCCAGACCCGAAATGCGCAATTCTGCGCACTTTACGGGTCTGGCGACCCGGACACCACTCTCCTCTGGGAATAGGCCCAGCAGCCTCGCAGCCATCGCGTCAGCCGTCTTGGCGCCCTCCGGCCCTGGGTACTCAAAAACTCGAGCACCTGTCCGGGCTTGGCGGGAGCGAGCGGAAACGTCCCCGAGATCGGAGACGTTTATCTCCCGCCGGGCACGCTTCAAGACGGCCTCGTAAGTCAGGCCCCTTTCCTTGGCCTCAGGCAGCAGCGTAATGACAACGGCTGCTGTCTTTGGCACTTTTAATTTGCGCGGCTTCCGCGACCTCTTCTTTTTGGTATTACTACCACCGGGCTCACCCCTCGAAAGTGCAGTAGGCGTCACATCTCGGGCCGCTGCACCCTTGCGCTTCTTACCACGGGACTTTCGCCCGCCATCCACAGTCTGCCAGCCCTCGTCAGAGGACACAGCAGTGCGGGGGGCAGGAGGTAGGTCCCGGGGCACAGCTGCTTGAGCCCGCGAGGGCCTAGCAGCGCCGGGTAGAGCCGGGAACTCCTCCCGGCCCTGAGACTTCTTAGTTAGCTGGGCCATTGGCTGCCCAGCTTTGGCGTCCTTTTTGCCTTTCGGGGCGCGTTGCGGTGACGGCGCCGTCCCTGCCGCACAGTATGACGCGACGCGACCACCCTGACAAGGGAGCGGCGCCGGTGCCGAGGATGCAGCAGCTCTCCTTTTATCCGCAGCGAGCGGTGGACGAACGCGTGGCTCAGGTGGGAGCCGGGCGTTGAGGGCGCTGATCCGGGGGTCGTAGACCGCTGCGATGCGGTCGATTACCCGGCGAAACAGCTCCTCTGACGCATCGACCGGTGGCGTCGAAGCGCTCGAAGTGGCAGCCGAGGCCTTCGGGACGGCCGCAGGGAGCCCCAGTTCAGCTCTCATATTGGCCATTCCGAGGCGCATTTCTTCAACATTAGCCTCGAGGCGCTGATTTTGCGCACCGAGCTCGGCCACGTCCGCCTCCAGGCGCTCATTACGCGCCACCAGACGCTTCACCACGTCGGACAGCTCCGTGGCGGCATTCTTTAGGCACCTTATGAAGGTGCCTTTTAAATTTCTAGAGCCCGTGGCCACCGTTGTTATGATGGCCACGCTGTCCGTGGCTCTCTCAGCAATTTGGGCCGCTGACGGTGGCCCGTTGTGATCAATTGGGAGGCGGAGCTTGTCTGAGAGAACCGCTAAGCGTTCCTCAGCGGTTTGCTCCGCCTCTATTCTTCTTAGGTTCAGCGTCTCGGCTCTGTTTGCCGAGACAGCTCGAGGAACCGGCGTAACTGGTCTATTTGTACCTCGACCCCTTAGTGAGGATGTTATCTTCGGGGGAGGCATCTCCGTCGAGCTCCCATCGGACTCTGACGCGGCGCCCCCCTGAGACAGGGTGCGCTTGCGCCAGAACCGCGATGGGAGCGGCTCCATCACAACCGCGGCCTTTGCCAGCTGCGGTGTCAATATTGTGGCACCTTTACTCTGGACGCCCTCTTCAGCGGCAGATGTCTCGCCGGCTGAGGTGCCAGCCGAGCTGCCCGTCGCCGAGTCGTCCCTAGATGACTGGGACCCAGATTTTTTGCCCTTGCGGGACTTCCGACCGCCACGCGATTTGCGCGCGGCTACATTGGTAGGGGCCGTATTTATAGCCGGACCCCTTACGGCTGAGGCGTCAGGTACATTACCCGACTCCGTCGATGTTTTATTTAAGTTATCAATATCCATTTGATTCCCACGAGTGTGGGAGAAAAGAGGTCCACCCGGGCAGAGCTCCCAATACCCGGGCAAGCGTACATTTGTAACCCAACACAGGGGGTCCGCAGGTACCCTGGCTGGGGGTGCGCTCGAGACTGAACTACCCATCAGCCATGCATCTCCTCGCCGCGCGCCAGAGCTTGAGATTCGGGGTAATTTTTTATAGAGGTTGTCTTCCTCGCGGTCCGGGCGATTAAGCCAAGACCCCGTTCCTGTATGCCCGCGAGACGTAACCACAGGCACGCGCTCAGGTTTACGATTTGGGACGGGGGGGGCCGCTGTGGCCCCACTGTCCCCCCTCTCCAGAGCCCGGTGAGCCAGTCTGGCCCCACCGACTCCGACGCCTGGTCTATCCGCCGTGCCCTCTGCTGAGTCAGAGGGACACGCGGAGACCCGTCCTGTCCGGAATTTTAGCCGCCGGCGACTGCCGACGTTGCCCGGGGTGCACCACTAGGAGGTAAACCGGACAAATTAGCACCCCAGATTATTGTAACGCCTATGTTAACTTATAGTATTTCATTATCACAATCATTATATCAACTGGCATAGATAATTAAAATTATGATAATTAGGGCCAACATGTTATTTTGTTCTTCTTATAAATATTATTATCTTTGACACGTGCTCTTCGAAGCACGGGTTTCACACATCTTTAAGATAATTTTTAGCACTCTTAAAGATGCTTTTTGCTAAATGCACGCTCTTTTTTAAGCCGACACGTGTCTGGCAGTCTATTATAAATCTCCCCATTCGGCTATTTCTAATATATTGGATTAGCAGAGGTCTCAGTATAAGGACTAATTCTTGTCATTAAACGGGGAGTGGCCTTGTCCGCCATCTTTTATTGCAATAAACTGAAAATTATATAATCAGTCATTTATATATTCTTGTTTCAGTTAATATTAAATTTTCGTTACCACGTATACTGTAGATATAAAGTTCTCGGAATTCGAGACCTTGTTCATTAACTTATATTGTGCCTAACGTTCAATAAAATGTAGACGCTCTCACGATCTTGAGAGAGGTTTTATTGATAAGAGAATGCGACAAAAAGTGAGATGATTGCATGAGTAGCTCTAGCAACAGACATTTGTTTATTTATTTTTTCGTTTAGATAAATAAACTTTTATTATAAATATTTTGGTATTGTAATATTGTATTTGAATGTCAACAGTTTCTTTAATCTGTATTAACTTATAACTAGCTGTTCCCGATTTTACTGAAATAATATCGTAGACAAAGGATAAATTAGACACGTTCTCAGAGTATGTGTTACATAATGACCTCTTGTACACATTCATGTGCTTCTACCTAGTTAAGTAAATACGTTATTAGATTAAGATACCAATAACCTATAATTACTAATATTGTTTACCTATTAATATTGTTTACCCATGAGTTTACGACTCTAGTAAATAAGTAATTAGTTATTCCATTGTATAGTATTCCTAAAGATGTTATTCTCCAATTTACTAATTACGTATAAACTTTCATTTAGCTTATGTAAATAAATAAACATACCTTCTCCCACGCCAACGATCCTTTAAATAAGTCCCGACGACCCTTCGGTCGTCAGTTCCAATCGTATTTCTAATCTTACTACATCGTGTTCAGTTCTCGTATATCTTGTATATTAAAATTAAGTTATAGTTTAAAAAAAAAAATATTTAACTCGTCGCCACATAACATATGCAGTGTTGAGATAGCGATACTTTGACATATTATAATAACCGGAACCATTTTAGACGATAACTATGATTACAAATTTGTAGACTAAAAGTGCACTACCTGTTTTAGCTGGATAACTACAAAATAAATTGCAAGTTCTAATACATTTTAAGTAAAATATAAGCATTTATATTTTGCTTATAATGTATTAGAATGTGTAATATTACCGTATATAACATGATTATACACCTTTTTACGTAAATACAAAAAAAGGTTCACTTATTTGGGGACGGTTGGCTATCTTATTGTTGGGACCCAGTTAAATGGTTCCCAACAAAAATAACGCGAAAAGCATAAAAGCAAAGATCTGTTAAACCTGACTGTTGTGATGCCTTATCTATGTGTAGAAAATGAATTTCCCATAATCTGCACTACTAATGGATTTTGATGTTTTTTTTGTTTGATAGCTCTTGATTAGACTTAAAAACTACACCACTATTACTAATTATTTTATTAAACTATTACTAATCCATTTTGAAATAAAACTACGTTTACGGAATCTATCGCGTTTACTTGATTTTTATACTATCCCGACGTTTCGAATACTTTACAGCATTCATGATCACGGGTGGACTTAGATGGTAGATGTCCAAAGCTGATATGTTGTTTCAACGGTTTCATCTACCCACAGTAATATGATTTTACAAATTTTTGGTTTATTTATTTCAACCCACATAATATTTGTTTAGAAACACAATTAAAAATATCTACTCTAAGATTTATGCTTACAATGTATGAGATTTTAAGCTAGAGCACTAGCATGATTATACACCTGTATTTACGTAAAAAGGTGTATAATCGAGCTGTGTATGACACACAGCTTTCGTATGCAAAACTGAAAACACGCAAGACCGGGCAGGTCTATAGTTTATAGCTAAATAAGGAACAATGGAACTGACGCGACTGTTCATTCCCTACTGTATCTAGAGACCCTTATCTAGTATACAAATATATACGAGTATATTATCATCACAAGCCCAGTTCTTGTTCTGTTCGTTTTGTTACACGTTCTTGTATGAATAAGTGAAACTATTTTACAGATGCTGTTTCGTTCATGCTAGTATTTTGAACTATATGTATCTACTTGATTATAAAATGCCTATGAATTTTTATTATTATAAATGTTAGTATCTAGATCTCAAAAAATATTAAATCCACTTATATCAGTTTACCCGAATTACATGTATGCAAAATATTAGGTACTTTATCCATTGTTGCAGTTGATCTAAGACTGAAAGATTACAAGAATATGAAAGATGGAACCTTATGTTTTTGAGTTAAAACAACAGATATCAAAACATTAAAACTAATACCATGTAATGTCCCTTGATATTTCTTAGTACTGAATAACTAAGCGTACTAAAGTATTATTGAAATAAAGTTTTGTGTTCAGATCAATGAATATTGGCAATGATAATAATAAATCAAACCAAAATTATCTGGAAAGATTAGTTGAGGGTTTTTATACTACGTGGGAGACAAACAAGTATCCGGCCCACCTGATGGTAAGCGGTTACCGTAGCCTATAGACCCTAGCAAAACCAGACCTTGGACATGGTGACATGCGGGTAATGCCCCGCATGTCGCCATCTCCAAGGAAAGGGATAGAAGGTGGAGTAAAAGGATAATAAGGACAGAATAGCAAAAAAAAAAAGATGCTAAAGAGAAGATAATAAGGATAATAAGGAAAGCATAGGAAGGATAATAAAGGCAGGAACCTCCGCTAAGGTTTGGGCCTCCGGCACTCTCACTCGCCATACGAAATACAATGATAGAAATACCTACCGTTGTTATACACTTGTTTTTCGATTCTGTGAGAGGGTGGTAATTCCCCGATCGAGTTGGCTTATTCCTGCTGAGACAAGCTAGGTTCTACTATTAACAAATATCAAATCTTTAGATGAGAGAATCTACATAGGTACCTAAATATAATGAAAGAGGTTATGTTATAGGTGCACGACAGTGTATTATATCATTATATTCACAAAAAAAAGCTAATGGATTTCATTAAAGTTTTGTTTCTTAAAGTCTTAGTCCTTAAACACAAAGTGGAAAATGTGAAATTATAAATAACAGTCACGAGCAGGACTTGAACCTGCGTCTCCTCGATACCGTCTAGATGCTTTGCCAATTCAGCCATCGTGACAACTGCTCTCGACTGCTAATCTCGATAACACATTCATACTTAACGTTCTGGGTGACGCCTGCGCCATCTGTCGGAAGTATTTACATACATTATACCGACCAGGTAAACTTAATTTTATACTCACTCACTCACTCACTCATATTCATGCCATTTCCCTTGCGGGGTAGGCAGAGAGAACAGAGTGCCAAGAGGCACTATTCTTGCATACATCTCTCGCTTCCTCAACATTCATAACTCTCTTCATACACGCTCGCCGGTTTCGGAGACTCCTGACTCCACATTCCTTTAATACATGACCGATTTGGTCTAGGTAGGTGAGTCTACATCCTTCCACTTTCGAAACTTCAACCACTTAAATTTTACAGTTAAGATTTTTACCTAATAATGACGCAACCCTAAAAGTATTTAGAATTTTTTAAATACATTTTTAGCATTTGACATGCTTAGCCATATACATTAAAAACAAAGTGGAAAATGTGAAATCGAAAATCCACCTCTACCTCTGGACGGTATCCAGGAGATGCAGGGTTCATGGGGTGCGGGTCGGGATACCTCCGCGTTGGTGCATCTCGGGCAACGTCGGCACTCTAGTACTGGAGGTTGAATCCCGGCTGGGGACGGGTCTCTGCGTGTCCCTCTGATTAGCAGCGGGCACAGTGGATAGGCCGTACGTCCGCCGTGGAGGGTTGGCAGGGACACAGTGGCCCCCCTGACTCTGCGGTGGGGACAGCGGGGTCACATTGACCCCCCCGTCCCCAGAGGCGGGGCTTTCAGCCCAAATGGCGACGGGCCCACTGCTTGCAGTGGGCCGAACGTCTGCCGTGGAGGGCCAGTGGGGCCATAGTGGCCCCCCCTGCCCTTGGAGACGAAGACGGGGCTTTTAGCCTGAGGGGCGACGGGCTTACCGCTTGCTTTGCGACCGGTGGGCACGGTCTGAAGCAGACCACCGTTCGGCCCGACCCGTATTCCTGAACGGACAGGACCGGGGGTCTTCGGACCGCGGGGAAGAAAACCCCTATAAAAAATTACCCCAATCCCGTGCTCTGCCGCCCGGCCAGGGGATGCATGGCTGAGGGGAGCTCAGTCGCGAGGGTTGGCACGTTGGAGGACGTTAAATTTAACAAAAATGGTGAAGGTAAAAAACACGTCTAGTCCTCAAGAGGGTACCGGGTGTGACGCACCCGGAGAATCCCTCACGGGGCCGAGTTCCAAGACCGGCCCCGTCAGCCCCATGTATTTGAGGGGGGCAACTGACACCACCAATAAAATAGAGGAGAAGCAGGAGAAAAAGGCGAGAAAGGAGAAGACTCGTGGCAGGAAGCAGACGCCCGCGGGTTGTGCCAGGAAGGGCAGTGGCAGCTCTGCTGCCGAACTAGCGATGGATACGGATGGCGGTGACAGCACTACTGCCACCGCAGGCGCTCGATCCCCAAAACCGTCGGGGTCTCAACAGGTTGCCACTGGGTCGACGGAGAGGTCTTCACGACACCTGAAGCGTACCATGGCACTGGAAGGGGGTGCATCGGAATCGGAGAGGGTCCCCTGCAACGGACGCCCATGGAGCGGCGGTGGTAGAGTGGGTGGCGTCGACGGGCTTCTGTTTGCTTAACAGAGGCTCCGTCAACACGTGCGTGCGGTGACGGGGCGGGTCGATAATGGACCTTTCGTTCGCTAGCCCCGACGTTGCAGCGCGAGTAAGGGACTGGTGCGTCCTGGAGGAGGTTGAAACCTCTTCCGATTATGCGCCTGAGGGCCGTGGCCGCGGTGGTCATCGCGCGAGGTGGAGTGCTGTTGGCGGTGTCGCTTGACATCGCCAACGCATTCAACAGTCTGCCATTCAGCTGCATGGGGGAGGTGCTCCGGTATCACAGGGTGCCTGCATACCTGAGGCGGCTAGTAGCAGACTATCTTGAGGGCCGCAGCGTTTTCTATGAGACCCGCATAGGGGACGTTGTGAGAAGACCCATGTCGTGCGGTGTCCCGCAGGGTTCAGCTCTAGGGCCTCTCCTGTGGGACATCGGTTACGACTGGGTACTACGCTGTTGGCTCCCCTCCGGGCTTACGGTCATCTGCTATGCGGATGACATGCTGGTCGTGGCCTGTGGTGGAAACTTTGAGGAGGCGGCGTTCCTGGCCACCTTAGGGACCTCGGAGGTGGTCAGGAGGATCGGAGCGCTCGGGCTTAGGGTAGCCCTGCACAAGTCGGAAGCCCTACTTTTCCATGGGCCCCGACGTCGGCCACCTGCTGGCGCCTCGATCACTGTGGACGGGGTCCAAATTGGAGTGCAGGCCCAGATTACGTATCTGGGCCTGGTGCTGGATGGGCGGTGGCGCTTTCGCGAGCACTTCCGTCAACTGTCCCCGAGGCTCGTCGGTGCGGCGTCCGCCATTGCACGGCTCATGCCGAATATGGGCGGACCCAACAATGCGTGCCGACGGCTTTACGCGGGGGTAGTCCGTTCAATGGCGCTGTACGGCGCACCCGTGTGGGTGGAGTCCCTGGACGCACTGAACAGGGCTCTTCTGTGGAGGCCACAGAAAGTCATCGCGTCCAGGGTCATACGTGGATACCGCACGGTGTCGACGGTGGCGGCCTGCGCGTTGGCCGGAATCCCGCCGTGGGACTTGGAGGCGGAGTTGCTCGCCGAGGTGAATCGGCCTTCCGACTGGTGCAGGTGCTGTCGGGGCACGGTTGCTTTGGCAGATATCTGCACATAGTCGCAAGGAGGGAAGCGACTCCGGGCTGTCACCATTGCGGCTGTGACGAGGATACGGCGCGACACACGCTCGAGTCGTGCCCGGCTCCGGCGTAGGTTCGACGCTCCTCTGCGTATGCGTCGCTCAGTAGAGGGTACCCGAAAGGGTAAGCCGCTAACAGACCACCGAAGGAATGTAACATAGTTCCAGTGGTCCACCAATAAAGGCGGAAAGATGGCACACGGCAGGTTTCTTTAGTGGGTGAAGGCCCTACACTACCTTGTTCGTTGCCCCGAACGACGGGGTGTGTGGTTAGGATTTTTTTTTTTCCCACCTTAACAAAAAAAAGGTTCAAGTCCTTCTTGTGACTATTATTTTCGATTTCACATTTTCCGCTTTGTGTTTGTATATGGCTATAAGCATGTCAGATGCTAAAAATATATATACTCGTAAAAATTTCTAAATGTCTTAGTCCTTATTTAAAAAAAAAATGCAATAACTTCATTTCATATAGATAATAAAAGTTTTAAGAATCAACTATTTTTAAGAAGCACATAATAAGCAAAGAAGACGCAGTCACTGGTATTAGCTAGTAATTAATATATACTTTTTATCAAGCCAAAAACAAATACAGTGTATCTCAAACTTTTAAGAACGGTTCCGCCATTTTCTACGGATAATCAATATTAAGTTTGACATTGCCTTTTATATTCTATGGAAGGTTTCAAATTGTACTACTACTGTTTAGGTTCGTAATTATTTTTCCAAAATAAAAGTAGCCTTAGGTTACTCCTTATAACATCATCTTTCTGCTAGTAAAAGTCCCGTTCAAATCGGCTATTCCGGTGATTATCCGGAACAAAAAGGCAGGCAGATAAAAACTTTAAAAAAAATGTATTTTGTTATATTATATTGCATTCAAATGCATTTAGTAAAAAGCTTGCTCTCAGATATTACAAACAGACGCTTCAATTTTATTTATATTTTCACTAGCCAATATATTTGCGGAGTCCCTAGGGCTACGTTCTACTTTGAGAATGACTTCTCAAGTGTATGCAAACGACTACTATATATGCTACATCAATGTTGCTAGAACCATTTCTCTCTGAAGCACCTACAAAATAAACCCATTTACGAGACTACTAGCATACAAAGGAATCACTTTGTTACACGACAGTGTATTAGCTAAATCGAATGGCGGAAAACGAGGTATTGGGCTTCGAACATCGATTACCGTATTCCATGTTTGCAAATTGCAACTCCAACATTCGATTCACTAGCCGTTCATCATCTAAAGTGTCGTAAGCTCCATTCATTGACATTTGAAATAGAATTTAAGAATCAACATTTATCGGTTGTTTTAGTATTGATAAAATGGAATCGATTTAGTATATTTGATGGCCTTTTGATGGCTTGCCGCATTAATTGCGGTATTTCTTGGTAAAGAAAGCTGAATAAATATTGCGAATTCGTGTTTAAATCTGATACGAAAACGTGGAGATACAAATCGCATTAAGCGCTCTGACAATAAAATAAAACCCAACAAATTTCAACGCAATTTTGTTTGCGGTTTTTACCCATGGGGTATTAATCAAATTACCGACCTTAGTCAGCTGTTCGGACACCCGCATGGACCCAAATGTTTTTCGGCGAATGGTCAAAATAAATAAGAAAAATATTACATAATCCAACACTAAAACGAAGGTGTTTGAAAGGTGAAATTAGGTACGCCTGTTATTTGTTAAGGCGCGAAAAAATTACTTAACCGCAAACCCCGTCATTCGGGGCAACGAATAGGGTACTATAGGGCTCTCAACTACTAAAATAAACCCGCTCTGTGCGGTCTCTCCGCCTGTGTTGGTGGGCCAGTGGTAATGTGCTACATTAATTCAGTAGTGAAATTAGGTACCCTAACTAACCATATGTTTTCAATGTGACTATTTAAAGTGATCTTATAGAAATAAAGATAGCTTCATTAAATAGAAATTTCTTCTCAATTCTAGAACTCCGTTTCACTACAACATCTAATCTTACTTTGCTAAACAGTTTAGACTGCTAATCTCGAGTAATGAACCCCTTTATATGCATGTGAGTGAGATTGACTCTAATCCGTGGTGATTATTAGGGATTATCTATACATATACATGTGCGCTAAGCTTTAATGGTAGAATGAATGTTGTTTTCTATATATATCCTGAATCCTACAAATGTACCGTCAGCCCTCCTTGGCAGACATATGGCCCATCGTTAGCAAAGTGCAAACAGTGAGCCAGTCACTCCTCGGGTAGTAAAGCTCTGTCTCCGGGACCTCGACCTAAATATGACCACTCGCTGAGGTATCCCGGCCCTATGAAATTAAAGCCTTAATTAGTAGTAAATAAGAGGTAGGGTTAGTTATTTAATTACCCTGGGTATATAACGCATTGGTTATACACGCATCTACATTATTCATGAGTATTATAAATTATGTATATTTATACTGTGTAGGTACATCGTTTGTTTTAACTAAGATACCACAAAGTTAGTTTAGCAAGTCGGAAATTCACTTAGAATATATTTAATGTTCAGATTTAGACCTTCGTCCAACATGCTGGTCAAAATGTGCTACAGAAATATTCTGCTAGGAATATGCTATTATTTGTACGGAGAAAATGCCGCCTCCAGGGGATCCTTAGAAATACATTAATGGCTTATAGAATTTCAAACTTTCATGGTCACTTATAATTCTAAACGTTTTTACGGGATTTATACCATGTAAATTTTTACTTACGAGTTTCCGATATTTCGGCACTGTTGCAAGCGCCATGATCACGGAACAACTATTCCCACCCGCAAGGACTTCAGTTGTTCCGTGATCATGGCGCTTGCAACAGTGCCGAAATATCGGAAACTCGTAAGTAAAAATTTACATGGTATAAATCCCGTAAAAACGTTTAGAAACATTAATGGCTTACCTACATAGGCACATTTTGATATAGAACCTGTTTAAGAAATGTTCACAACGATCGGATATTACCTTGTCCCGCGCAGGAAGTGTGCTTCCTTTTGCTCTCTGCGGCTTACCTCAAAGTGCTTACCACTGTGATTGAAGAAATTTGTTTTGCAAAGATAAACATGCCTATAATATAAGATTTTATTGAGACTGCAAATATGAAGCGGTTGAAACTAAAAACAATTTGCACAATCTGTCTTAATACTTATGGCTCAACGAGAATAGGTTTTTTCAACGCGAATGATTTCTAATGGCAGCGATAATTTTATGTTTCACCAGGTATATAGGTCAGTATATGTATGTTGTATAGTAAGGTGCTTTCTTAAAATTATAAAGAAAAATATGTATACGTGAAGTCCTACGTGCGTAAATTTTTTCTTAGACATCTTCCTGCATTTAGGATTGTCTTTGTATCGCTTGGGAATTTACAAACATACACTTTCATGGACACAAAGTACACCCAAACTTAGAACAACGATTTTTGTGGATCATACAGTGTTACAGGATAACTGTGGATAACCACTGAAGGAATGTAATATGATTCCGGTGGCCCGCCAATAAAGGCCTCCGCCTTTTTTAGACGGCGACTGGTGAGGGACCCACACTACCCTGTTCGTTGCCCCGAACGACGGGGTGGGCGGTTAGGAACATTTTTTCCCGCCTTAACAAAAAATGAGAAAAAAAAGGATAACTGTGGATCGAACCTACAAACACTGCTGGGAGGTCGGTATTTAAAGCACTCCATCTGTGCGATCGAAACTTAATTAAATCAAGTATACTGCATTCATAATTAAACCTGCGGTCGCACTTACAGTATGTAGTTTTGACATAATGTAACAAATCATAATTATTTAATTCTCCATGGTTTCCTCAATATTACCCGCGTTGTACATCTTGATTACAAACTACGCGCGGTAGATGAAATTGGCCCGCTACGGACGTAAAACAACTGATAAAATGAAAAGATATGAGAGACTAAAAGAAAAAGTAAGGGGATTATCGTCTCTCTGTTTAAAGATAAATATGTATGTATGTATGTAAATACGTTCCGATAGAGGGCGTTGGTCGTTAAGGCAAATGTGATAAGGAGATTGGGTATGTCTAAAAGATAGTACTGTAGCTCAGTGGATTAGAGCACTTCCCCGGATAGGAAGGGACGCAGGTTCGATTCCCGCCTGTACTAAAATACTGTTTTTCCTTATTCACAAATTATAATTTGTACTTTAAGAGTAGCTGAGCATGTCAAGTGCTAAAATATAGATCAAGATGTTTAAAAAATTGAGCCATCAAATAGTAGAGTTTTAATTGCAAAATTAAACTTACTATATTGGATTAATGCATGTAAATGCGTTCCGATAGAGGGCGTTGGTCGTTAAGACAAATGTGATAAGGAGATTGGGTATATCTAAAAGATAGTACTGTAGCTCAGTGGATTAGAGCACTTCCCCGGATAGGAAGGGACGCAGGTTCGATTCCCGCCTGTACTAAAATACTCTTTTTCCTTATTCACAAATTATAATTTGTACTTATGAAATAATCAATTTTATTGTGAAAAATTAAGATTATGAAGCGTGCAGTTTTGGATTTTCCAATGGATTTTTGTAACAGCTGCGATAGAATGAGTTATTGTGACAAGGACAAAAGATTTTCTAATCTTTAAAATAAAAAGTTGTAAAGAAACAAAGCTGAAAAAATAGTGGTATAGCCTTGCTTTTCTCAATATGAATGAACCGGCTCGATCGGGGAAGTCCCCTCTCATAGACAATCAGTGTGAAATAACAGAGGTACTCCAAAGTGTAATTCGCTAGGAGCTTGCTAAAGAGATCTAAATCCCATCTTCTTCCTTTGTTATCCTATCTTTCCTCACCTCCTTGGTAAAAAAAAAAACTATTTTTTTTAAATTTTGTGTATAATTTATGTCCATTTATAATTTCATCCAAACTACCAATCGATACCGGCTAAAACATAATGTACTTAATACTTTTCTATAGTAAGTATTATGATTAATACTGCATAATTAACTACCTCTATGGTGCAGCGGTAGTGTGAGCGACTGCTGACCATTAGGTCTCGGATTCGATCCCGGAGTCGGGCAGTGTTATTGAGCTTTTTCGTAAAAAGAAAAATTCTCAGTAGCAGCCCGGAGTTTGGAATTGTGCCCGGTAGACGGCAATAGGCTCGCCCCCTATTACGTGGGACTCAAACATACTTGCGTACCATGGGTGTGCAATACACCTCTGCCTACCCCTTTGGGTAATACAGGCGTAATGCTATGTTTCTCTTTATATTTAGTATTGTGATTTTACACACAACCTTGCATGAATGCTATAATATGTGCAAGTTTAATTGTATAGTTACTCATTGCGGTACAACTACGTTGACAACTAATTTAACTAAAATAAACAACTTTGTATGCACAACTAAGTTAGAATGTTACAGTTGTTTTCCATGTGTACATAAATAAGTGTTTTTTTTATAGGAGAGGACTAAGAAAGTATAAGCATTTAACTTTATACATCCATCAGACGTCCACTGGTCCTATGTCATCTGCTTTCAACGGCTCTCTAGGGCTCTCTTAACCAGGTCGTCGATCCCTCGATCCGACAACCTTTTGCCGGTTCGTCGATCGATGTGGCCCTCCAGTGCTATTTCAGAGTGCTACCGGCGAATTATGTTGGTTTTTCTACTGCGGAGTTTCATGTTATAAATTCGTTTGGCATGGGAGGGCTGCTTCTTACCTATTTAATGACAAGACATTTTTATCACTAATTTCAAAATTTTCTAGGTAGAAACTTGCTTATCCCAGCATGAATGGTCTGGCTCGATCGGAGAAGTACCGCCCTCTTATAAAAGATCAGCGTCAAACAACGGTAGTTACTCGTACGTTGTGTTTCGTATGGTGAGTGAGAGCGCCAGAGACCCATACCCCCTCCCTGAGCTCTCCTTATATCTTCTCCTTAGTATCATTCCTATTCTCTTCTTATTATACAACAATTTCCTATCCATTTTCTTGGAGATAGCGATGCGTGCACAAGTGATGCCTCTGAAGTTGTAGCTTCTATAAGCTACAGTAACCACTTACGATCAGGTGGGCGTATGCTTGTTTACCACACATGTAGGATTAAAAAAAAAAACGAGTGTGCTTTAGACCGCACGACTGAAGTAAAACTTTACAATAAATATATATATTATTATTAATGTTAATATCTATTATAAAGTAAATACAGTTACGTGAAAAAACTATTTCGTTAATTTTATTTAAACTTGTGTGACAATCGATGTACGACCAATGAAAACGTCGCAATTTACTTGTCGTTTCCGAAAGTGTATTTAAAACCGCACATTTGACATTCAGTATTAATGATTTGTTGCTCTTGTGGCATATTATCTCGCTTCAGTTCACTAACATGAAGATCGATCCCGAATTGCGCAAATTGACTTTTTGGGAAATATTTATTTTAAGAAATATTTAATCAACATTGAATGCAAGGTTTTGCGGCAAAATTACCCACTCCCCCGGTATTCCTTCAGTCGGCTCTTAGGACTCCCATGAGTGGAGAGGGGTGGGACAATTCTAAAGCCGGCCCCACACGGCAAACTATCCATATATCCAGGATAAATTGTAGTCTTTTTAGGGTCCAGACTAATTATCATGACAATGAGTTCAGTAATTACGGCGTAAAATCGTAACAAATCAGCATACAAACGCACTGTCATATTTATAATATAAGTAGGAGATTTAAAAAGCTACAATAAAGTTATATTTACTTATTACGATTAATGTTTTTGCGGTATAAAAATATCAAATCCTCACGATTTTAACCTGCGTCTTGTCGCGGCTTATCTTAGCTAAAACCTTTTTCCCTCAGATTGGGACAACACGCATTTTCAAATACCGTATATATAAAAATCTCTTCCTCTTTTGACATAATTTATTTACACACTAATTCAATGTCTTCTAGAATACAAAGATGTGAAATAAAAATGATAGGCACATTTAGGATTTGCGCAGGTGCAAGTCTCCTGGATAAACGCTCCAGGCGCTTTATTTTTTTCTTCTTATAAAATTGTCATTACGGCTAAGAAGGATCGATGTAGGTTCAAATCGTACTCACGACTTTTACTTTCGATTTCATATTTTGCACTTTGTTTTAAATTATATGGCCAAGCATATCAAATGCTTTAAAAATTATGGGTGTGTTCCGATATGCACTGCGAGCACTGTAAGGTGTGACGTCAATTTAGTATACTGCGAAGTCGTTCCTTTATAGTTAGCTATACTGATTACTATAACGGAACGCAGTATTGATCTGTCTTTACTTTCATTTCATACAAAGTATTGGCTGGACACTGTAATAAACACAATTTCTTAAAATTTTCCATGTTTCATTATCTTTGAATAACGGTATTCAATAATAATTATCAATAGTGCAAGTTGTTAAATTTCTGGACGCTGTTGATCACGTGATCAAAGCAGTGAGAGCACCTTACCTCGAAAATACCAGTGCTCTCAGTACAAAAATGGAAACGATTTATTCCCTGGGATACGGCGGCAGTATACTGTCCAAAACTGAACTAATTTCTCACTAGCACTGGACAGTGCTCGTAATGTATATCGGAACACAGCCTATATATAAACATCAAAATACTAGTATAAAAGCTTTGAATTTTATGAATAAAGATTGTATTCTTCGGGAGTTAACTAAGAACGCCTCATAAAATATTCATAGAATTATAAATGAGGCATTTCTTCTTACGCATCATTTCCTAAACATCAAAGGAAGCTATTATTGTGTTCGTTATTAAATTGTCGAAATTGTCCCTATTAATATTACAGGTACCTATATTACAAAGCCAGAATAAACAGTACTGGTGTCCGTTGCTAAGACAACCGACCTTTCCAATTCAAATTCTGAGCAAACCTTTCAATATTACTTGTCGATATAATATGCAAACATTTTATTTCTTAAGCCGGGTCCGCAGCGAAATATTACGAACAAAACGTGGTTTTACTAACATGTTATGGCAAACAGGTCGTCCACTGTGATTGTCGAGTATAAATTATTTATATATTTTTATATATATTTTTAGCATTTGACATGCTTAGCACTATACATTAAACACAATTTTCGATTTCACATTTTTCACTTTGTGTTTAGAGTATAAATTATTTTTGTTAGTAATTTATCTATTTAAAATAAGTTCCGACGAGAAAGAGATCCATTTGGAATTTACCTATTACAAATTTTCAATAAAAGCATCCTGCTTTTTAGACATTGAGGTAGGTTAATATTTTTAAATTTATTTTTATTTTCCCTTGATGTACCTTCCAAATAACGGGTCTTTTACGTATCAATTGTATAAAATACAAAGTATTTTCTTTATCCCAATCCATTAACGAGACAATCGCTAAAGTGTAACATAAGGCGAACAGCTCGGACCTTTCCCCGATGTTAAGCAGTTACCGTAGCCTATAGACTCTAGCAACATCAGAGACATCACTCGTGCGTTGCGAACTCCAAAGAAGAAGGTGGAGAGCTAAGTATATTAAAGAGAGTGTAAGTGAGTAACCATACGAAACACATCCAGTAGAAGTAGCTACCGTTTTTTCACGCTGATCTTCTGTAAGATGATGATACATTCCCGATCAATCCGGCGCATTCGTGCTGGTATAAACGAGGCTCTACCATAGACATAGCATCACGCCTGTATTCCCCAAAGGGGTGGGCAGAGGTGTATTACACACCCACGATTCGCCAGCTATGTTTGAGTTCCACGTAATAGGGGGCGAGTCCATTGACGTATACCGGGCACATTTCCAAACTCTGGACTACTTTTGAGAATTTTTCATTTTTTTTTTACGAAAAATCTCTATAACACTGCCCGACCCGGGGATCGAACTCGAGACCTCATAATCAGCAGTCACTTACACTACCGCGGCACCACAGAGGCAGATTTATATCTAATATATTGTAACCATAATTAATAAATTATGCTGTAATTATGCTAAAATCATACATAACGCGTATTTTATATACAGGAACGTAAAATATCACAATTCGTTACTGCATATCGTTACGCACAGGTCTCTTCTTAGAAAAATTATGACCACATTCTACTAAGCTAGCATTTTGGTTTTCGATCGAAATACCTGCTCAACATTTGGGCAGTAGTTTTTTTTGAAGATAATACCATTATGTCACTTTACATAATGTCAACGCCTCAAAAATTAGTTCAAGACTTCGCCGCTAGTACCAGTATAATAGGGCTTTCACGTTTAATTTGTACGGTTGTGGCCGCATTTTATTGAAAGCTTTTAGGTTGAAAATGTCTAAAGCATTTTTTTTTGTGGTAAAACCTTAGCTATCTCAGCATGAATGCGCTGGCTCCATCAGAAAAGTTCCCACCCTCTCACTAAAGATAGCTAGGTACGAAACACAACGGTTAGAGTACCTCTCAATAGTAGGTTAGAGCCGTTGTGTTTCGTATGGTGAGTGAGACCGCCGGAGGCCGAAACGCCCTCCCTGTTCCCTTCTATCCTCACATAATTATCCTTCCTCTCCACCTAGATGACGACGTGTGAGTGAAGCCTCCGGCCGTTTGCTTGTTTGCCACCCAGGTAGTGTAAAATTGTTAGTAGTTGTGCGACTAAATAAATTATTAAAATAAATTTTGGTCAGGAATACGGCCTCAAATCGACTAAGAGTATCAAATTACACTCTTTTTTATATTGTTTTCTGTAACTTGGCAATCTGTGTATTCGGATAAGCCTTTCAGTTATGGTTTATGGATAAGTTGAAGGAATTCATGGAAGTACCTTTCATGTATTGTGGCTATTAGAGTAGAAACACTGTGCCACTTCAATCGAGACATATGTGACAAATGCATCACATTTAGAGATTAACAAAATCCGTCGGTAACTGCGATTGCTTAGCCCGCACAGATGGCTTAGATTAGAGCATTTCCCCAGATTGGAAGGGACGCAGGTTTGAATCCCATTCGCAGGAAAGTTCTCTTAATTCCCTAATTAGCTTTCACTTTGTCTATAGATCTCTTGTTTGACAGTGTTAAGTTTTAAATCTTCATGTATGTATTTATTGCTCATTATAGTAAGATATATGTAGTATGGATCATGATTCTCATTGCCTCACTCTGGAATCTTTCAAGAATCTCAATGTTGCTGTTGCTACCGGTACCTCACAGCTGGATACCATAGGTCCAAATCAGATTGAGGATAAATTATTTGAGAATAAGGAAAAAGAGATTTTTTTGTATTAGCGGGAATCGAACCCGCGAAAAAAAAAAAAAAAAAAAACTTTTTCCTTATTCTCAAATAATTTATACTTTAAAAAGTGGCGGAGCATGTCAAATGCTAAAAAATATAGATCAAAAACAGATTGAGGATGTTTTTGTTAATAGCTATTTTGCCTTCATTTGACAGCTTTTTATTTTTTCTTATTGTCAGAAAACCTCTTATAGGTAGGTATCCTCCCGCCGTGTGGGGCTGGCTTTAGAATTGTCTCACCCCTCTCTACCCACGGGAGTCGTAAGAGCCGACTGAGGGAATACCGGGGCAGTGAGCAGCAGCACTCCCTCGAGTATTAACAACATCCACTGCGATCGCCAACCCGCCTGCCAAGCGTGGCGATTACGGCATTATCCCCCATGACGGGACCGCTTGTTGTGGCGTTCTCTTGGGGAGGCCTATATCCAGCAGTGGACATTGAAAGGCTGATGGATGAATGGATGGATGAATGAACGGGGAGATTATGTCAGACTCCGAACGTGGCGATTGGCAAGTGGGGATGCCTAGTGTAATGCCACGCCGTATACCAACTAAAACCTTGTTCCTTCAGACTACCTGTAGTCCAGGGAGAAGGGTCACTCTCATCGTATTACTCATTCCCCCGGGCAGGTCTTGGCTTCCTTGCTCCATTACTAGAGGGCCCCGCCAGTTTTGGAGGGCCTAGCCCTCCCTCCTTTGAGAGGCGTGCGTGGAACACGGGCTCACCGCCTTCTCGGGCCTGCTTCCGCTAGGACAACGAACGGCCCTACGTCCATTGCACTCAGGCCAGCGCTTATGGGGGCCAGATCGTTCAGCGCCCTACAGCGCCCGTGCGTTAAGATTTTACTGGTTTCGTTTTTGTATTTGACCTCAAAACATCACATTTGACGGTATGATCATAAAATGTAAAAAAAGAGGGCGGTAGGAGCTTTTTAATATTGTCTTTAATGCCAAACTTTATCAAATGCGTGACTGATTTCTATGAAGACTGCAGAGCAAAATTGTTTGCTCTTATGTGTGACTTATAGTGTCCGTAAGATTGTTCGACTGTTCCATGTTGCTCTCGGAAGCCAAATTGGTGAGAGGAAATTAGTTCCGGTAAAAAGGCACGCATTCTGTGTAACGATATTTTTTCGAATAGTTTTCCGAGACCTGGGTTGAGTTCATTCTGTAGTCATCCCAATTTCTTCAGAAGTTTTATAACAACTTTATAATCTTTGTTGTTTCTCTGTCCGAATGAAACCTTTGCAGTGGACATTGATTACTACCAGTGTGTGATCTGGTGACAGGTCAATACATTCTTCTATTTTTATTTGACCAAGCGGTATATTTTTGATAGTGAAAAAATGTAATAGGTCTGGTACTTTTTTTGGGTCTCTAGGCTAGGTGGGAACACCTCATGAAATGTAACGAAGTTTAAGATCATTCATAGTAGTGTAGAGATGACGACCGCTTGGTAAAGTTAATTGAGAACCATATCTTGTGTTCCAATCACCACCACAATGTTCCTGTCGCCTAAAGTGTTAAAGTAAGTTTAAAACTTATTACTTCTATTAATTTGCCTGGGAGTACAGTAGATTGTAAATATTGTTGTTTCTGTATTGTTATCCTGGATTCTAATTGAAGTCGCTAGTATTTTTTTCTATTTTATATTCTTCAAAAAGATAATGTTTGATATGTATCTTTTATCAAGGCAGCTGTTCCTCCGTGCGAGTTACCAGAGGATTTATGGTGTACATAGAGTAATGTTTAAGCATGAAATGTGTTTTTGATGTAAATCTTGTTTCTTACACTAACAATGTAAAGTTGTATAAATTGGTAGACCGAGGTGTATCTGTTATTTTAGGAACTCAGGAGTTAGTCTCGTATGCAACGGTTTTTGGTAAAAAAGTCATTTAAGTACTGCATTTCAATTTACATATTTATGAAAATTTTGATAGGTATAAAACTCTATGGCACCTATACCAATTTTCTTTTACTACAGTACTCTTCACTACAGATGATGTATCGCCGATCGTATTCAACAATCCAGATAAATACTACCATCAATGTATTCAACCAAGACACGGCTTTGAAACTGTTCGATTTTAGATGATCATTATCATATTTACGGAATGACTGCTTATCTGTCTTTGGGAACTCTACTAGCAGGATAACTGGTGGCTTTTTTAAGTGAAACATCTAATGCGGAGGAAGGGTAAAATCGGCTGATGGCGTGGCGACGCTTTTATTTTACTTGTCCCGTTCAAATATTGCAAGTTAAATTTGACACACTTCCCGGTTTCCGATTGAGCTGAAATTTTACACGTGTGACATTTTACGTGTGTATATCGCGTGACAATGCAATATTGTGATGACATGGAGCTGATCTGATGATGGAGCTTATCTGATGATAGAGCTGGAAGGTGGACATAGGAACTCCATAATGAAACGGCGCATCATAACCCCATCGAGTTTGGGCTCGTATGATTCGCCTTGACGAGTACTTTGTCTCTAGATGGTATCCAGGCTCTGATGATGGAGCTGGAAGGTGGCCACAGTAACTGTAATGAATCGACGCAACCCCTTCGAGTTTGGAATCGTTTGATCCGTCTTGACGAGTACTTTGTCTTTAGATGGTATCCAGGGTCTGATGATGGAGCTAGAAGGCGGCCATAGGAACTCCGTTATAAAACGTCATAGCTCTATGTAGTTTGGGCTCGAATGATTTGTCTTGATGAGTACTTTGTTTCTAGATGGTATCCAGGGTCTGACAATGGAGCTGGAAGGTGGTCACAGTAACTCTGTAATGAAACGACGCAACCCTATCGAGTTTATACTCGTTTAATTCGTCTTGAGGAGTACTTTGTCAAGTTATGACCATTTTATTTCTACAAAATAATTTCGATGTTTTCACATCCGGTAGACGTCCAGTGACGTCTAGTTTTTTTAATTATTGTTTGTTGAATACGTAAATTCATTTACCATCCGTGAAATGCATAGATAGGCAGAGGCCTGGCTTCTTAGTATTGTTGATTATCGGCGGCTACCACTTACCATCAGATCGGATGTAGCTTACCTGTCACCATAAGCAAAAAAAGTGGCGATAGAATCCATCGACTATGTTAGTTTCATGTTCATCAAGAGATAATTAACTTTTTAAATTTGCGCTATGAATAAAAAGCTAATTAACTTAATGTAAGATAATTAAATGTAAAGTTGTAATTGTATTCATAATTCGTGGCTTATGTAGAAAATATATGTTAATAATTCGTGGCTTATGTAGAAAATATATGTTTAATTCTTGGAGACGCCCTACGGCTTACACCGTTTGATGGTTTTCATCATACTCGTATTATAAAGTATCATTAGTTTTGTTTTAGTAATGAGAATGACACAGGGTGAGTTAAATCATTGTGGCATCTTATATGGCAGAAAAAGAAACAATTCTTTAAAAATTCTTTAACACAACTTTAATGTATTCGAGAAATTTCATTAAAAACCTTATTAAAGTATTATATTTATGATCTGCAGAACGATTTTAGTCACAGCAGCCGAAATCAACAGATACTAAGCAACTACGCAAGATATATTATAGTGCAGGAGTATGTGTGCTAACACAATTGTACTGTCAATTTAATTACTCTCATAGTCCGAGGGATGGGCGGCATTCTGAACTGAAGAGAAATCCGTCGCAGAATTACCCGCTTTCCGTACTTTACAAGGCGCCAAACAAAACACAGCCAACTTCCAACTCCAAACTGCTATTAAGAATTTTTTAACGGAAAACCTCAACAACTTTAAACACAAAGTGGAAAATGTGAAATCAAAAATAACAGTCACGAGCAGGATTTAAACCTGCATCTCCTGGATACCGTCCAGATGCTTTGCCAATTCAGCCATCGTGACAACTGCTCTCGACTGCTAATCTCGTTAACAAGAGAGTATATGGCTAAGCATGTCAAATGCTAAAAATATATATAAAATATCTAAATATTTATAGGGCTGTGTCATTATTAGGTAAAAATCTTAATTGTAAAATTAAGTTTACCTAGTCGATACAATGTATGTAAATAATCATCTGGACGGTATCCAGGAGATGCATGTTCAAATCCTGCTTGTGATTGTTACTTTCGATTTCACATTTTCAACTTTGTGTTTAATGTATATGGTAAGCATGTCAAATGCTAAGAATATATATAAAAATATCTAAACCCAATAACTTTTCCTCTGCCCGACTTTGAATTTGCACTTTTTCACGTTTGTGGTGAAAGTCACAACATTATATGGCATACTTTTAGGATGCTTTGAGTAAAATCTATGAGGCTATCAAGGCTCCATCAAAGCTAGAGCTTTGATGGAGCCTTGATAGTCCATGCTCCAAGTTGGCTTTTTTGATCCAGTTGTTCAGAATATTTCACTCGACGTTAAGCGCAGTCCCATATATTATCCACTGAGCATTCTGAGCAAGTGTCTAGGTGTGCTATCTATAGAGCCCCAAGTTAAGGGCTAGATCAGTAACATTAACTAATACTTTCAAGCATTTTTAATCTTTTTAAAAAATTGGAGCCCCATTGTATTAAACTGTCCAGAGTCTTCAACTGTATAAAATAGTCCTAGCTAAGTGAAATCTATAACTAAGTACTATTAGTCATTCTGTGATGTAGTGCTATCGTAGATAATAAAGCCCCTGACTTTCACAGGTTAGTCTATCGTAATGAATTTTTGTGTTTGTGTTGGTTGTAAAGTTAGGTATCAAGCGGGTAGACTTACTTACTATCTAGCCTGAGCAGATCGGCTTACATGTGAATGATCATAAAATACTTAGTTGTGTTTTGGTGGTAGCTGGCAATAGGAGTCTACTCAATAATTTCCCATCTGCGAAAGAAAATGGTAAGCACCGGTATGGCAGTATTTTTAGGAGCAGTATTGTTGAGTCCATGAGCGGTGATTCCACGTATCGTTAGGAGGTCCATGACTCGTCTGTTACAATTAACAATAAAATAAAGAGGAATGCAAGCAAGTCAACGTTCATCCATCCCTTACTGTTCTTCAAATGTATCGGTTACACCATTGCATATTGCTTTATAACCATAGATATGTTATTCATAGTAATTCAATTTATAATTACTGTTTCTCTCTATGAGTAGCTTTGGTGAAAATATAGTTTTTTTTAAGTATGATGGATCAATACAAAATGTATGTATCTACCTCTGTTTCTTCGATTAAGAGATTCGATTAAGGAATTTGTGCGGACCCAGCCTAGCCCAGCTAAACCGTACATAACTATATATGATAATCCGCCAACACGCCAATATGTATTATTTAGTTTATAAATTTTTTATTCAATTTTTCATATACATCCTAAATACATATTTCTTTAATACATTACATATTTATTTTATGTAGTTGAATTTTTTTGGAACAATTTTGTATTTTTGTCTACTTATGCTGGCGTATAGCTTTTATTTTTTAATTTATAAAGTTTGAAAGCAACAGCAGTCTTTTGAGTTGTGCCATGTATTCTTGGGTAAATTCTCACGCGACATATCTCCAGATTACTTCGTATGTAAGTGTAGTTCTATCACTTTAAATTTTCACCTTAGACCACGTTTATTAACTCCATGGAATTGAAATGCACCCCTGACACCTCGTCCCAATTATAATTCTTTCCTTCCCTAAGCTATCTTTAATCTTTGATCTTTTACCCTTTATTAGTTTCAAAGTCGACTGAGAACGTTTAAATGTTCAATTATAAGTTATTTGGCAAATTAAATAAAATTACTGTTGACCTTGAAAACAGACGAGGACCTCCTCTCTTATTTAACGCCAAAGTTTATAAATCGAGACTTTAACTATATTTATTTAATTTTGGAATTGAAGATAAGCAGGAGTAAATGAAAGTTTTGTATATACATATACGAGTACATATATACGAAACTGAGAATGAAAAATGACCGTGATGAAGTATTCCCCTACATAGATAGTTTATGTTGTGATGAGAAATCCGCTCCAGAGATACAACATACAAAGTGATTTACGATCGATACGATAAGATCACGTTACGTAGATCATCTAACTGGTGGCACCAGTGTCAGTGGCGTAACTATACCATCCGAGACCCGTGGCAAATTCATTGGTTGGGGGCCTCCCATTAAAAATCGTTACTTTGTAATTTAATTTTAACTGACTTTAAAAAGAAGGAGGAGGTTATCCATTCGGATGTTTATATATATTATATGTTCGGGCATCATTACGTCATTACGTCGACTACGGTTTTGCAGGTCAGTCTCTGATTGTGTTATAGGAACATGTCGTCTGCATACAGCAATGAATTAACCACTGAACTAAACTCGCACATCCATTTCAATCGACCTTTGGAGATATATGATAGTCTGGCTGGTAGAATGCTGCCCTTTTTAATGCTGATATTTACATTAAACTAGGGCGACATTATACTATCCACTTGCACATAAGATCTTCAGTCCATGAAATTGGAGTGCACCGCTCGCAGCAGTCTACCGATAATACCATACTCTGCCAAAATAAAATGCACCAAAGTTCCTTTTGTAAAAAAAACTCTAGCCTAGATCCAGATATTTCTTCACAATGTTGAACAGAGAAAACAATTGATCCATGTATCCCCTTCCACACGTGTAACCTCCTTGTGCTTCACACAATAATCCAGCAGACACCATCCTCGTTCTGCTTTCAATAATCTTACTATAAACTTTGGTTGTCAAACTGGTCAAACTTATGGCTCCGTAGTTGGCACGGTCCTACGCTGCGCCGTCCGATACGTGGTCGCCACTCGAAAAACTTTCTTCCCCAATGGTTGTCGGTTCGTCAAGCGATGTGGCATGCCCATTGCCACTTCAGTATGGCAACCCAGCGGGCTATGTCAGTCACTCTCGTTCTCCTACAGCTCTCCGTATTATGGATACGATCACGTAGGGAAATACCAAGCATAATCCGCTCCATGGCCCACTGAGCGACTTTGAGCCTTGATACGAGGCCAACATTCAGAGACCACGTCTCTGTTCCATATGTCATCACTGGTAACACACACTGGTCGTAGACCTTCGTTTTCAGACACAGCGGAATATTGGACGAGAAGATCTTCCTTAGCTTCCCGAACACTGCCCAGCCGAGTTAGATTTGTCGATTGACCTCTTTCTCGAAGTTGTGCCTACCTAACTGGACTGTTTGTCCTACGTAGACATAGTGGTCGACAACTTAAAGAAGCGCACTCCCGACTAGGACTAGTGCTGAAATGACATGTCCATGTCCATGGACATTAGAGATGACTTTCGTATTGTCTATGTTCATTTTGAGACCCACTAGTTGGGAAACCCTGCTGAGATCATTGAGCATGGTGCCAAGGTCCTCCAGCGATTCTGCCATGACTACTATGTCATCGGCATATCGAAGGTGAGTGATGTATTCGCCATTGATGTTGATGCTGAATCCGGTCCAGTCTAAGAGCTTGAAGACATCTAACAGTATAGTGGTGAAGAGTTTCGGGGACATAACGTCTCCTTGTCTAACACCTCTCTGCAGTTGGATCGGTTTCGTACTCCTGTCCTGAACACGGACTGACATGGTGGTGTTTCTATACAATCACTTTAGCACTTCGATGTACCGATATCAATTTGGCACCACTGAAGGGACTGCAGCATCGCCCCAGATTCGATCGAATCGAAGGCTTTCTCATAGTCCACAAACGCCAGACACAGAGGCCGATTGTATTCCTCGGTTTTCTGTATAATCTGGCGTAGCGCGTGGATGTGGTTTATGGTACTATAGCCTTTTCGGAAACCGGCTAGAATATTTATTTCTCAAGGAATATTTGCATTTAATATTTTTTGGTGAGAAATAAGATGTAGTGACAAAAATAGAGAAAGGAATGCTTAGGTGGTTCGGACACGTAGAGAGGATGGATAAAAGAAGATTACAGAATGTGAATGGGCAAGTTGGTAGAGGTCAGCCTAGGCGAACGTATTTTGACCAGATCGGAGACGTTTTTAAGGAAGGCCAGGTTAAGAGTACTCGTAACCGACGAGCATGCATGAAAGCGCTGATGAAAGTAGATGAAGCGAAAGAGTCTCTGCCTACCCCTACAGAAAAAAGGCGTAACAATTATGTATGTATGTATTGGACACAGGAACCACAGAGGCCAGATGCTGTCTGATATTCTGGAGAAGGAAGGCCTTTTTATGATGAATTCCTTCTTCAGGAAACAGCCCCAGTGAAAATGGACCTGGATTAGTCCTGATGGTTCAGTGAAAAATGAGATCGACTTCATCTTAACGGACAAACGACACATATTTAATGATGTCTCAGTGATCACCGCTTAGTTAGAGGCATATTGAATCTAAATATGAAAGTCGAGAGGTCACGCTTGATGAAGTCTACGCTCCGACCAACACCTGCTCAATACCAGAACCCCGAAAACTTTCAGCTCAAACTTCAAAATCGCTTTCAATGCCTAGACGAGTGCGATTCAGTGAACGATATGAACAAAAGGTTGGTGGAAACTGTCCAAGCGGTCGGGTCGATCTTTTTTAAGACCAGTCGCGTCAATAGGACTCAAAAGCTTTCGGACCAAACTCTTAAGCTCATGGCGAGACGGACAGAAATAACGGTGCAGTCTTCGGCTGATTAGTCCAATCAGAGGCGACTAAACAGGCAGATCTCCAAGTCTATGCGACGAGATATTCGCCGTTTCAAGCTCTTGGACTGGACCGGATTAGGCATCAACATGAATGGCGAATACATCACTCACCTTCGATTTGCAGATGATATCGTGGTCATGGCAGAATCGCTGGGGGACCTTGGTACCATGCTCAACGACCTCAGCCGTATCTCCCGACTAGTGGGTCTAAAAATGAACATGGACAAGACGAAAGTCATGTCTAATGTCCATGTCATTTCAGCACCGATCCTGGTCGGGAGTGCGCTTCTCGAAGTTCTCGACCACTATGTTTACCTGGGACAAACTGTCCAGTTAGGTAGACACAACTTCGAGAAAGAGGTCGATCGACGAATCCAGCTCGGCTGGGTAGCGTTCGGGAAGCTGAGGGAGATCTTCTTGTCCAATATTCCACAGTGTCCGAAGACGAAGGTCAACGACCAGTGTGTGTTACCAGTGATTACTTACGGCACAGAAGCGTGATCTCTCAATGTTGGCCTCATATCAAGGCTTAAAGTCACTCAGCGTACTATGGAGCGGGCTATGCTTGGGATCTCTCTACGTGATAAGATCTGTAATACGGAAATTAGGGAGAACGGGAGTGACCGACATAGCCCGCCGGGTCAGCATGCTGAAGTGCGAGGGAGATTGGGCAGCAGCACTCCCTCGAGTATTAACAACATCCACTGCGATCGCCAACATGCTTGCCAAGCGTGGCGATTATTGCATTATCCCCCATGATGGGACCGCTCGTTGTGGCGTGATCTTGGGGAGGCCCGTGTCCAGCAGTGGACGTTGAAAGGCTGATGGATGGATGGATGGTAATATTATTATTTCTGCGTTTAGTTCCTGTCCCTAGGATGGGCAACGCGATTACTGAAATTCTGGCAAACAGTTTGAATGGTAAGGCAATAGCACGGATCAAGCCAATATAGACGGAGATAGGCATACGGCAGCCCACACTACCCTGCTCATTGTCCACAATGACAAGGTATGGGGTACAGCAGCAGGCTTATTGTACGGTAGCCGTTTACCATTAGTACGCATGTTTCCATGATTGGTAAGAAAAAATTATCCATTACGCAGCTGTATTACGCTCGTGAAGACGAAATTACAGAAACAGCAATGTCGTATGTTTTGAACTACAATTATCCATGTCAAGATATATCTCGAGAATACCTTACATAGTTACGTAACCCAGAAGCAACATTAATTAAATCTGGCAAATCATACATATATTGGTATTACGCCAATTATGAATTATCAAGTGGAGTATCTATGAATAATAAACACGTAACTCGAGGCAAGTAGATTATAATATTAGCTTTAACGTCGACCTATGTTCATTAAATAGATCTTCTTTCTAGATCTATATATAGGGATATCAAAATTAGTTAAAGAAAGAAGTTCTATATCCCATTCACGGAAAATTCTTGGATAAAAATATTCTATATCGTTATCCCGTGCCACTGTATCAATTATATATTTTTTAAACGTTTGACATGCTTAGCCATATAGATTAACACAAAATGGGAAAATGTGTAATCGAAAATAATAGCCACAGACAGGCTATTAACCTGCATTTCCTTTTTTTTTGTTAAGGCGCGAAAAAATGTGCCTAGCCGCTCACCCCGTCGTTCGGGGCAACGAACAGGTTAGGGTGAAGCCTTCACCCACTAAATAAGCCCACCAAGTGACTTCTCTCCGCCTGTGTTGGCGGGCCACTGGAACTATATTACATTACTTCAGTGGTCCGCGGGAACCTGCATCTTCTAAAATACCATTCCAATTCAGCCATAGTGACAATTGCTCGGGGCTGCGAATTTCGACAACACATTCCTCATTAATGTCTGGTTATTGAGTTGACAACGAAAAACGGCAACCAATCTCCAACCTATTAAAAACCCATCATAACGTCATGTTTTTATTATGTTTGGGGAGGAAATTGAATTATTTTCCAACGTCGCTGTACTCAACTGAATATAACACAATGTCGTTTTAAAGTAAGAGAGTGTGTTTACTGTCTAAAGCTGAATAGCTACTTGCTATCAGTGGTATATGAAAGTTTTAACGACTTTTTTGATTATCAAACGGATGGGCCTTATGAAATAAAATTACTCTTATTATTCTATCGCGCTTAATTGTTATTCTATTATCTGAACTAGATAGTCTGATAATTTACATCATCAATCTGGTATTTTCTGCGTTAATAGAAAATCTATTTATCGCGATAGATATTCTCAAGTTATATATATTATGTATATACCTACATATAATATCTAATCTCGCAAAAAAAAAATATATCAGATCGAATTATGAGATCTGCTTTTATAAACTGAAAAGTATTTTATAACCGACTTTTTATATGCTTAGAATTATAATGCTTTGGAATAGACAGGAAAGTAATCATAATAATATCAATTTAGGGTGACGCAGTAATGAGTGCCCCAATTTATAGGTATACATATGTATTACCTATATGTACACATGTCATATATGTATTAGTATAAATAAAAGCGTCACCACGCTAATAGCCGATTTTACCCTCCCTCCGCATTAGATGTTTCACATCAAAAATGGTTTAAAAGAGTACTTACTTCAAAATATTTTCTGATATTTACGCAAATATTACGCACCCTCATAACATACTTTATAACCCGGAAGCATTAATAATTCCCGTAGGGCGTAGCATATCTATTTTAGCCATTTAGTTTATTTCTATAGTCAACAAACCCACTTGAAGTAAATTTGTTATACCTATATAGTTGATAACTTAGGTATATTAGATTTCATTATACTTATGAAAAATTGGTCAAAATATTTAAAATTTTCAGTAACATTTCAACTGACTTTATTTAATGAACAACGCGCCCTTTTCTGTGTCCCGCTACTTGACTTCAAAGGATTCCAGGAGTTCTTAGAAAGTCGAAAGCTCTCGTCATTCTTGCGTGACCTTACAATAATTTTCTAAGCGTGCCGTAGTGATTCAATATTTACAATAATTCTTACATACCCACACGCACGCACGTACGCACACACACACATACACACACGCATTACACATTTTCACATCATATTATGTACGGTATTGTAAAAAAAAACCTACAATATAAACTTACGAGAATAAAGAACATGTCGCTGCCAAGAACTACCTACCATAGTGTTATTATATATAATATTATAAAGCTGTAACAGAGCTATATATATGTCTGTACATTAAAGATATTTGAGAAAAAATGACTGTAATAGGCTATATACATAGTAGAAAGAATGGGAAGTAGGTTATCTTCATACAAACGTACCGCGCGCGGCTTGTATGTTTGCGCCGTAGTATCGTACGCACACTCTTACAAAATCTCGACCCGTTTCTCAGTACGCCAGTCGAGGCTAACGCCGCACAAGGTTTACGCGTCACGGCTTTTCGGCACCGCTAAATAAATGAAAAATGTGTGATAATCGCAGGAAAACTTATTGCTGTGTGTTTGGCTGTCTAAATGTCATGTCATGTCGATTTCTCAGTATTGTAGGTATAGTGACTAAGTAATAATCGTAAGTAAAAATCGTAAGTTAAAATAATCTTTGTTGTGTCGTGTGGGTTCAGGGCTAGTGAGGTCGGTTTTACTTAAACGATTACAAGTAAAAAATACAACTTCCCGGCCCTGCCAATTTTTTTATTTTTTTTTTATAATTATTTATTCATAAACATTTTTACAATCTTTTAATAACAGAAGCAGCGAAAGAAAACCGTAATGGTTTATGTATAGCTGCATTATCAATCTAAGTTGCGAAAGTAAATATTTATAAACTACCCATACATACAAACCCATGAAGGATACATTCTTTATGAAACTGCTATCAATATAGAAAGACAGAAAAAATCATAGAAAATGCTGAGGCTTGCATATGTCTACCTCCTCGGTCAGGAATACGTATTTGAGAAGGTCCCTGCAATTCTCCGTGTTATGTAAAAGTTTGTCTACAGTATCTTTGTTTAGCTTGTTTAACAGAGAAGGCAAAGCATATTCCCAAACACGCATTCCATAAGAGCTATTGTAGGATGGTAGCTATGTACATTTTTGCCCACCCAAAAAATAAATTAAATAAAAAAGAAAAGGATGGTAGCTATGTGCTACCGGTACCGGGGGGTTCCGGCTATCGGTAAATATGGTAAGTTACGTAATTGGGCTAATCTTTCCCTTGTTGTTAGACGGTGTATGTTGTGAATTTCACCACAAATTATGTACATTTTCGTTTTATTATAAATGTCCACGATTTTACAATAGTGGAATAACTTGTGATTTTTGTATTTATATTTAGTATTTGGTGGTACGATCGAATTTAGTAATTTTATTTGCAATTTATAAATATCATTTAAATAAGTCTGGTATATTCTACCATAGCTACTTAGGCCATAACCTATGACTGAGTCTGCCAGAGCATTATATAAGATTCTTAATGTTACAAATGGTAATTTTGGCTTAAGTAAAGTTAGTTTGCCTAATACTGCTCTTAGTTTATTACAAACGTTGTCTATGTGTGGTCTCCAATTAAATTTGTCGTCTATTATAAGACCCCGATAGGTATGCTGAGAAACTATATCTAGTGATGTACAATTACAGTTATGATTTACTGACGTGGATTGATTATGCAAACATTGATGTGAGTGCGCCCGTATAAATGGCCAAATTTTTTTTTAATCTCATAAGATGGACAGAATGAATGTTCATACTCTTCGTTTTCTGAAAGTTTATAATCAAGCCTACGTCATGCGCCTATTTGCATAGCGAGTTAAAGTTCTTTTGCATAATGTGTTGTGCTCTTTCTATATCTCTGTCCGCTACTGTTAAATATGTGTCATCAGCAAATTGGCATCAGCATCCCTCGAATATGTTACACATATCATTACATTACAGTAGGTATTCAATCGGCCCGATTACCGAACCTTTTTTTTAGATTTTTTTGCAACTTTTTTTGTTTGATAGCTCTTGATTAGACTTAAAAACTGGTATACATTTTATCCCGCTACTATATCGGGAACCTGAGATATTACTGCTTTTGGGCAAAGACTAGTCTCTTATCTAATATTGTAAACATGAAAGTGAGTTTATTTGTTTGTTGCGATACATGTCGTAAATACTTAAAATATCATCATGAAATTTTAAATGTATCTACATAATTATATTCCAGAGTTTAAAAGATCTTATCCCGCAAAAATGAGGAGATTCCTGTATTACTGTGCGATACTTTTGACAATATTCTGCGCCTAACTTTCTGTGCGTGAACTGAAGCATCGGATCAATATTATACTCACTCCCTTATTTTGTCATTTTCTGCCATCACGTTTCAATGTTTTATATAATATAGTTTAGGTTTAATAACACTAAGAGAAATTAACTATTTTCTTCTAAAATTATGTAACAAATTTCTGCCCCTAATTTCCCACCAAATTTTGGACAAAAAATTAACATCGGGTTGGTCATGTGTTCACACTACCCTGTTCGTTGCCCCGAACGATAGGGTGTGCGGATAGAAACATTTATTCCCGCCTAAACAAAAAAAAAGTGTTGGTTATGTGTTGGATAGATATTTAAGAAAAGAGTTTGAATGTTATTAAAAGTATCACGTACACCTAACTATACGTAATAAGAATTGTGAACGTTGCGCGCGTGTGTAGCATCACTAACTAAAACTAGTTAATTTAACCCGGTTGCGTGGTTTAAGACATAAGCGTCTTCTTAGTACAATTCTGGATATTATATTTATTATTATACCAGCAAACGTTGGTTACACGTTTAGGATCGATTACGTCAACCCGGGTTTCGATGGGTATCCGATGCTAATGTCGTGTGGGGCCGGCTTTAGAATTGTGTCACCCCTCTCCACCCATTGGAGTCGAAAGAGCCGACTGAAGAGGCCCTCGAGTATTAACAACATCCACTGCTATCGCCAACCCGCCTGCCAAGCGTGGCGATTACGGCACTATCCCCATATGAGCGAAGCACATGTTGTGGCGTTCTCTTGGGGAGGCTTATGTCCAGCAGTGGACGTCGAAAGGCTGATGGATGGATGGATGGATCCGACGCTCATCACCAGGACGCCGCTGCATCAGATATGCTCGAAATCGATCTTTAACGTAATTATGTTACTGCCAGTATGTATAATAATAAATCTAGTATGTGTCAATCTCACCATAATTTCAATACAGAAATTCTTGATATATTAATGAACAGAAAGTGCGAAAATGTGAAATCGAAAATAACAGCCACGACCATGATTTTTCGATCGATTTCACATTTTCAGCGCAGGTACACACTTTTTGTTAAGGCGGAAAAAATGTATCTAACCGCACACCTCGGTCTTTCGGTGCAACTAACAAGTTAGTGTGGGGCCCTCACCCACTAAATAAGCCCGCCGTGTGCCGTCTCTCCGCCTGTATTGGCGGACCACTGGAACTATGTTACATTACTTCAGTAGTAGCGCAGGTACACACCTGCGTTGTAATATCTATCGAATATACATGCGCAACCACTGCCTGATTCCCCACTCTCATAGTGAGTTGGATCGACAAGAGGTAGATCAGATGCAGGACTAACTGCTTAACGTGTTATTCGAGGCACGGGGATGAAATACCGCCAACTTCCTAGCTATGACCTGGGATTTGGTCCTCATGATCCGCAGTCACATAACCGAAGCACGTCGTAGAATATCAAATACGGCCTCGTGGCGTAGTCGGTAGTGTAACCGACTTCCGTGCACGAGGTCGTGGGTTCGATTCCCACCCAGGACAATTATTTGTGTTTCGTCACACATAGATATTTGAACTGCGTCTGGGTGTTTTCTATCTATTATATGTATGTATTTACAAAAAAAATAAGTATATTATGTATTATATCCGTAATCTGGTACCCATAGCACAAGCGTTAAGCTTAGATTGGGACCAAAAAAAAAAAAAAAATACACGTTTGATTCCGTAACAAATAATTTAATTTACTTCTGCTGTAATATTGGAGTAAATATCAGAAAGTATTTATTATCATAATCTTGCTAGCCTTACCCCAAGTTATCTTGGAGTCGGCTTCCGATCTGTTTGCTTTTAACTGATTTCCCAGTATTTATATGGAGTAACTACTAATTTAACCTCCACGACCCAAGACCCAACTATACTGCAGCTGGTGACCGTAGAACAAGACCAGAGTCAGATTATAATATTTAAAATCAGAACGTATTATAATTGGTGCTCTCAACGTACTCTGATATTTACTGGAATGACTAACATAACCCATAACAGAAATCTATTTCTAGAAGGATGTAGGTAAAGGGGGAGACCGAGACTCACCTACCTAGACCAAAAAGGTCATACTATTATATTGAAGGAAGGTGGAGTCAGGAGACTCCGAAACCAGCGAGCGTGTATGAAGAGAATTATGAATGTTGAGGAAGCGAGAAATGTATGCAAGAATAGAGCCTGTTGGCACTCTGTTCTCTCTGCCTACCCCGCAAGGGAGATAGCGTGATAATAAGTAAATAAGTGAATAATTTATTTTACCCATCTGAGAGGTGACGGAGTAAGAATACAAGTGTCAGCAACTCATTCTTTCCCGTGGGAAGGGAAGTTAGCAACTACCAGCTATCGCATTACTGTAGGTAGGGTTCGGTGCCGAGCGGCAATAGGGGGGGACCTCTCGCTGCCGAGCGTCATCAGAGCGATGCTCGGCAGCGACAGGAATTGGGCTGCGGTCACTGCCTTCTGCGAGGAGGTTATCTCGCGGAAGGAAGCGGCTGATAGGGCCAGGGAGGAGGATTCTTCCGCTGACCCAAACCGTCGCCAGCGACTGGGGCGGCGCAGGCGTTAGTACTTGCGCCTCATGCCGCCCTAGCTGAGGCTGCGGGTGGATGGAACGAGGAACGTCCGCCACCGGCAAGGCCTCCCGCGAAGGTGCGACGCTCCGTATGTGGATGCGTCGCTCAGTAGAGGGTACCCGAAAGGGTAAGCCGCCGGCGGGCCACTGAAGTAATCCAACATAGTACCAGTGGTCCGTCAACACAGGCGGAGAGACGGCACACAGCGGGTTTCTTTAGTGGGTGCGGGCCCCACACTACCCTGTTCGTTGCCCCGAACGACTGGTTGTGCGGATAGGTACATTTTTTCCCGCCTAAACAAAAAAAAAAGGGTTCGGTGCTGAATGGGAGTACTCACTTGTTGTCGGACTGAGCCGGTCGCCTTCTCTCGTGTGATCGACGAGGCTTAATTTTAATTTATGTGAGAGGTGGTGATAAGCTTAAAAAAATAAGTTTTTTTATACGAGTATTCTATCGCCTATAGTTCATGACAAAGGTCACAGGTAAGCGTAAAATCCGACAACTAACATTGCGAAAACTCTAGTTAAGTAAATTAAAGTAATTGTACCCACGTTATTGGCTAAGCTTTCCGATTAATTGGTAAGAAAATGTTGTAGTAGTTTGGAAACATCGAGGGTATAAATATTGTAATTAACATAGAATATTACAATGTAAACTAGTCCACCCGTGCGGAATTCAGGAGTTCGATACCTATTTATCGAATCCGATTCGATAGGTATCCATTGAAAAATCAACGAATCCATTAAAAGACATCTTCTTAGATGATTATAAAACTCAAATTTAAGATAAGCGGTGCATTTTTGGACCGCGGATCATTAGCCGGCACGATAAGCTGTAAAATGAGGGGTAAATCATGTCATTTGATAAATCAATAAGGACAATCTCGCGGACCGACAGAAAAACAGGCTAGAGAAATAATATTAGATATGTAAGATTTGTGGAGATGTATGTCCGATAGATGCTCTTGGATAAATCTGTAACCAAACCTGTGTGTGATATTTTTAAAAGTTCAGATACACTGTATATACAGGGATTTAAAAATGGATATGCGTATATATATTTAAACAAATTGCTTAACACTTACCTATTACTGGAATACAAACCCTCGGCCCTCGTGGCGTCGGTAGTGCAACCGACTTCCGTGCACGAGGTCGTGGGTTCGATTCCCACTCAGGACAATTATCTGTGTGATGAACACAGATAATTGTACTGCGTCTGGGTGTTTTCTATCTATGATTATGTATGTATTTACAAAAAAAAGTTGGCCGTGTGGGACCAGCTTTAGAATTGTCTCACCCCTCTCTACCCACGGGAGTCGTAAGAGCCGACTGAGGGAATACCGGGGGAGTGGGCAGCAGCGCTCTCTTGATTATTAACAACATCCACTGCGATCGCCAACCCGCCTGCCAAGCGTGGCGATTACGGAATTATCCCCCATGACGGGACCGCTCATTGTGGCGTTCTCTTGGGGAGGCCTATGTCCAGCAGTGGACGTTGAAAGGCTGATGGATGGATGGATTACAAAAAAAAAGTAGTATATGTATTATATCCGTAATCTGGTACCCATAGCACAAGCGTTAAAGCTTAGTTTGGGACCAGAGGACGTTGTGTGAAATGTCCGTGAATATTTTTATTTTTATTACTTACTTTAGCTATAAAATTTGATGTTTGATATATCTTCAGTTATTTTCTCGTGCTTATAAAATATGTATACATAAAATTAAATCACAATCTTTTTTTAGATTGAAGATAAAATATTCATGAAAAATTTACACGAACGGGTCTCGATGTTGTCTGATTCGCAAGTAGAAAACTGTCGACTGACGACGGCGTAAGAAGATTAAAATGTCTTAAACTAAACTGGAATACAAAATGCGAAAATGTGAAATTGATATTTACGAGTAGCATTTGAACACGTGTCTTCTGGAATCTAAACGGTAATCCGTAATTACCGTTAAAATAACGTTTAGAATCCAGAAGCCGGTTCACAGTACCCCAAAACGGTAATCCAAATGACAAGGGCTCAAACTTTGCTCGTTATCTATTTAATTTTTAGTGACTTTATGTTCTGATTAAGGGTCGAGCATTTGAAGTCCTAAAATATAAATGTAAAAATAACAATATATAATGACATATTATAGCTGATCCAATCTGTAGGTGACGCAGCCGCTCCTCCTCTCGAATCAAGCCTAGAAGTTCTCATACAATCCGTATGGCCACTACACGCTGCAGGCTGTTAAGGATGGCTCTGCAGCAAGGGGCACCCGTCAGGTGATGACACCATACGGTCGCCCCATACAAGGCTATGGATCGCACGATGCTACCATAAGGTGAGCACCTCTTCCCTGCCCGGACTGCCATGTTTCGGAAGCCGACGCCCGAACTGCTCCTCAAAGTTCCAGCGACTATCCAGGCCCAGGTACTTCATTTACTGCCCCTGTGCTAACTTTGCGCAAGTGGTCTCAGGGTGGCGTGTTGCGGTGAAAAGCCACTCTGAAGAATATGTGGCAATAATCGTCACCCCGAAACCAGTTGAGCGGAGCTAACTCCTACCTGTAACATAAATATGTCACCAAATGACACATAAATCTCTATACATATTCCGTGTGGTGACGGACTAAGAATACAAGCGTCACCACCCCATTCTTTCCCACGGGTGTCGTATGAGGCGACTAAGGGAAGTAATCAATTATCATCCATTGCATGACTGGTGGTAGGGTTGGGTACCAAGTGGGAGTACTCACTTGGTATCGGGCCCGAGCGGGTTGGTATCACCATTTCCCGTGTGATCGGCCATGAAACACATCGTTACGTTTTGGCTGTAGCAGGATGTAGCCGTTTATTCTTTCATTTCATATCGGTGAAATTAAATGGTGAGCAGTGGCTTGACTATACTCTCAGTATAGTTGAGTCTATGAGCGACGGTTACCATTTACCATCATATGGGCCGTGGCTCGTCTGCCACTACAGGCAATATAAAAAAAATACAAATATGGCTATCCCACAGGAGCCCTCCATTTTGTCGCCACACATTCCTAAATTCAAATTCAAAAATAACTTTATTTCATAGGCTTATTAAAATAGCACTTAAAATCGTCAAAGTTAATAATAACTTACACGATCGCTTGAGGCAAGTGCATCCGCAATGTCGCGATTGCAATCGCATCAAGCGGCCGGATTCCGTACTAAGGCTTTTCATGAGAAGAACCCGGCAAGAAACTCATGAGCCACTTTTTGATATCTCAAATTTCTTACAATGTATAAATTTATACTAAAGTAGGTGTTCACCAGAACACACAATATTGTGTAAAAAAGAACATTATAATAAATTCGTGAAATGAAATGGTGAGCAGCCGCTTGCCAATACACTTAGTACAGTTGAGTGCTACCACTTACCATCAGATGGACGGTGACTCTTCTGCTATCATAAGCAATAAATAAAATCAGTAACAATTTAATGCGCTTCTTTAGACATTAATATCACTGAATAATCCCCATCGATATTGGGAGCAACCATATTGGCAATAACTTGTTAAGCCTGGGGGTTTAATCAAAGTTATTTGGTCCCAAGGATAAGAGACAGCGGGAGAATAACAGTACATCCTTTTTTTTATATTACGTGGGTGGCAAACAAGCATACGGCCCACCTGATGGTAAGCGGTTACCGTAGCATAGACGCTAGCAACACCAGAGGCATCACTCGCGCGTCGCCATCTCCAAGGAAAGGGATAGGTGGAGAAATGAAGATATTAAGGATCCTAGATACTAATTAGAGAACAGGAAGAATAATAAGAAGAGTATAAGAAGGATAATAAGGAAAGGATAGGGAGGGGGTTTGGGCCTCCACCACTTTCAACATACGAAAAACTCAACTACCGTTATAGCCTTTGTTATTTGTAGCTTGAAGCATCTAAATAATTATGAAATAGAGTTATTGAGTGTAAATAAATATTAGAGTTTTTTTGCATATTCACATATTATGTAGGGGAGATGGGGGGTTTAATTTAGTTTGGGAAGAAATGTATTCGAAACGCATAACGTTGCGAAAAGTTAACGTTGTTTAGAAGTATAGACGTTTTTAAAGATATGAACTAAAAAAAAGAAAAAATAATAGGTGCCTATTTTTTATAAACAACTAGCCTATATATTTTTAGCTTATATCTCAGGTTCCCGATATAGTAGCGGGATAAAATGTATACCAGTTTTTAACTCCAATTAAGAGATACCAAATAAAAAAGTTGCATCAAAATCCGTTCAGTAGTTTTTGCGGGATGCGCGAACAAAAAATCAGACAAAAAATCTAAAAAAAAATAAAAAATGTTTTGTGTTTAGACACGCATATATAGCCTAATAAACTAATTTTTTCTCAAATATCTTAAATGTACAGACACAACTTTGTTACAGCTTTATAATAGTATAGACTAGATACGTATTTCTTAGTTTTTGTATTTTCCTATTCTATGGAAAGAAAATGAGTGGTGAAAGTTTGTATGGGAGTGTCGGTTATTTTAATAAGAACTTAAAATATCGTTATTATTTTTGAAAGTGGAAAACGGAGCTTTACTGTGAGTAGGATTTGAATCTGCGTGTAATCCGGGGAAGTGCTCTGAACTGCTAAGCTATCGCAGTTACCTAATGGTGACCACAATCTCCACTTCACATTTGTTTTTAGATTTCTTTACGACCCACACCACCTATCGGATTTATTTCCATCCATCATCCATCCATCAGCCTTTCGACGTCCACTGCTGGACATAGGCCTCCCCAAATTGGGGGTATAGCGCCGTAATCGCCACGCTTGGTAGGCGGGTTGGCGATCGCAGTGGATGTTGTTAATACGTTACTCGAGGAAGTGCTGCTGCCCACTCCCCCCGGGATTCCCTCAGTTGGCTCTTACGACTCCCATGGGTGGAGAGGGGTGGGACAATTCTAAAGCCGGCCCCACACGGCCGGATTCATTTATATACATTTTATTCCAATATAGTAAGTTTAATTTTGCTATTAAAAATCATTTAAAATTCCCTTAACTATCTACTATAATTCGAAGTAGTTAGGATGTGAGCTTTTCTGAGTATTTGTCCACGCCATGATTCAAACTGCATCTACAGTGTATTTGCTTGTTAGGATTTGAACCTAAGACCCTGCAGGCAGAAGTTAAACAATGCGAATAGAACTTTTAACGCTAAAACTTATGTAGATAACTATTTACGTTAGGACTCGCTATGGGCGGGACCTTGTTAATAGAAGTATCCAACAGTGTGCATAAAACGATAATCAATTTTTTTATTTGGTGGCAGACGAGTCACGGCCCACCAGATGGTAAATGGTAACCAACGCTTATGGACTCAACTATACTGGGAGCATTGTCAAGCCGCTGCTCACCATTTCATTTCACAGACATGAAATAAAAAGAATAAACGGCTATCTCCTGCTACAACCAAAACATACCGATATGCTTTATGGCCGGTCATACGGGAAATGGTGGTACCTACCCGCTCTTGCCCAATATCAAGTGAGTACTCCAACTTGGTACCCAGCCCTACCACCAGTAATGCAATGAGTGATAATTGCTTACTTAATTTAGTCGCCTCACACGACATCCTTGGGAAAGAATGGGGTGGTGATACTTGTATTCTTAGTCCGTCTCCACACGGACAAATTTCTTCCACTGCCTGCTATTTTACAAGGACTATGTAATAGCATAGCATATAATAATAAATCCATGGCTTACGGCGTACTCCAAAGCGGGTAAGTAAAGCAACAATGGCTAATGCATTACCAAGATGAGAAACGTCTCCCATTATATGAAACGACATTACACCTTCAGGGATCTTGAGAGCCTTTAATGCTTCAGGATAATCTGTATCCAACGACTTACCTTTTGTAATATAGTCTACCTTTAATATTCTATACAGCGGTGGATTTACAATAGTCGGGGCTAGTGCCCAGGGCGGCAAATTTTTTAGGGCGGCAATATTTTGAAAATGAAAAAAAATTTTTTTAGTCTTATCACGATTGCTCAATATAATTAATTAATTCTATTAATTAATAATTTTCTGTTTAATTGATAATTCAAGAAATTCAATTCATCCATTATTTGTGAATTATAATTTTGGCACTTTGGTATAAATAATAATAATGAAAATGGTTTAATCAATTTATTTCTTTGGAGATTAAAAATAATAATCGTCATTTTCATATTTTTTTTTTGAAAAATTTATTTAAAAATTCGGAATTATTTTTTGCATTTTTCAAGACTTTAATCAATCAATAAATTTTAAAAAAAAGATCATGAAAATTAAAATATATAAACTACATTAGACACAAAGTAAAAAATGTAAAATCGAAAATAACAGTCACGAGCAGGATTCAAACCTGCATCTCCTGGATACCGTCCAGATGCTTTGCCAATTCAGCCATCGTGACCCATGCTCCTGACTGCTAATTTCGACAACACATTCATACTTAACGTCTTTGGGTGACGCCTGCACCATCTGTCGGAAGTATTTTAATACATTATACCGACCAGGTAAACTTAATTTTACAATTAAGATTTTACCTAATAATGACGCAAACCCTATAAATATTTAGATATTTTTATGTATATATTTAGCATTTGACATGCTTAGCAACATACATTAAACACAAAGTGAAAAATGTGAAATCGAAAATAACAGTCACGAGCAGGATTTGAACCTGCATCTCCTGGATACCGTCCAGATGCTTTGCCAATTCAGCCATCGTGACCCTTGCTCCTGACTGCTAATTTCGATAACACATTCATACTTAACGTCTTTGGGTGACGCCTGCACCATCTGTCGGAAGTATTTTCATACATTATACCGACCAGGTAAACTTAATTTTACAATTAAGATTTTACCTAA
The DNA here is from genome assembly GCA_948253155.1 of Leucoma salicis. Classification (NCBI taxonomy): domain Eukaryota; kingdom Metazoa; phylum Arthropoda; class Insecta; order Lepidoptera; family Erebidae; genus Leucoma; species Leucoma salicis. The sequence continues at coordinate 7,904,455 of OX411822.1, read as the reverse complement.
TAATGACGCAAACCCTATAAATATTTAGATATTTTTATATATATTTTTAGCATTTGACATGCTTAGCAACATACATTAAACACAAAGTGAAAAATGTAAAATCAAAAATAACAGTCACGAGCAGGATTCGAACCTGCATCTCCTGGATTCCGTCCAGATGCTTTGCCAATTCAGCCATCGTGACCCTTGCTCCTGACTGCTAATTTCGATAACACATTCATACTTAACGTCTTTGGGTGACGCCTGCACCATCTGTCGGAAGTATTTTCATACATTATACCGGCCAGGTATAATGTATGAAAATCCTTCAAAGCAAGCATCTGGACGGTATCCAGGAGATGCAGGTTCGAATACTGCTCGTGACTGTTATTTTCGATTTCACATTTTTCACTTTGTGTTTAATGTATGTTGCTAAGCATGTCAAATGCTAAAAATATATATGAAAATATCTAAATATTTATAGGGTTTGCGTCATTATTAGGTAAAATCTTAATTGTAAAATTAAGTTTACCTGGTCGGTATAATGTATGAAAATACTTCCGACAGATGGTGCAGGCGTCACCCAAAGACGTTAAGTATGAATGTGTTATCGAAATTAGCAGTCAGGAGCAAGGGTCACGATGGCTGAATTGGCAAAGCATCTGGACGGTATCCAGGAGATGCAGGTTCGAATCCTGCTCGTGACTGTTATTTTCGATTTCACATTTTTCACTTTGTGTTTAATGTATGTTGCTAAGCATGTCAAATGCTAAAAATATATAAAAATATCTAAATATATAAACTATACCTAAGTTTAAGTAAAATTCCTGTATTGGGGCGGATTTCTTTCCAGTGCCCAGGAGCGGCAATTACACATTACTAGCTGTACCACCGGCCAGCCTATAGACGCTAGCAACACCAGAGGCATCACTCGCTTTCTCTAAGGACGGGGATAGGAGGTGGATAGGAAGAATAATAAGGAGAGGATAGGGAGGGGTTTGGGCCTCCAACGCTCTCACTCACCATACGAAACACAAAGGTAAGTACCGTTGTTACAAGCTGATCTTATGTGAGAGGGTGGTACTTCCCCGATCGAGCCTGCCCATTAGTGCTAGGATAAGCAAGGCTCTACTAGAAATCAGTCAACCATCAAAATTTTAATTCGATTCGCAATGTTAATCGTTAATTTGTTTATATATACTAGCTGTACCACCCGGCTGCACCCGTGTTATTGTCACTCCTCCATCTGCGTAGATCGTATATAACTTATATTAATTCTGGATAGTGTAACTTTCAAGAAAATACTTTCCTTGTTTCTGATTTTGAAGTATTCGTGATACTTATGACTTTGTTGCCAACCTTTAAGAAAGGAAATGAAGAGCTGGTATATTAAAAAAAGGATAAGTGGGTGAATTGAATTTTAGAGAGAGATGAGGAAGAGTAATCACTCACCGTAGGAAATGCACTAGCAAGAACACTTTTTTTTTTAGGCGGGAAAAAATGTACCTAACCGTACACCCTGTCGTTCGGGGCAACGAACAGGATAGTTTGGGGCCCTCACCCACTAAATAAACTCACCGTGTGCCGTCTCTCCGCCTCTGTTGACGGACCACTGGTACTGTGTTGGATCACTTCAGTAGTCCGCTGGCGGCAATAGCAAAAACACCTACCATTTTTCACTTCGAAATTTTGTGGTAGGAAGATAGTTTCTTGTTCAAGCTTATTCATGCTGTGAGAAGCCAGGTTCCACTTGCATTGCATAGTATGCATCAACTGTTTGACATCGGATGCATCAACAGAATTGAAAGAAAAGGATATATTTCTTTCTAAAAATAATACTTACGAGCATCTGCTCTCCATTTTACCTTTGTTAACAACCCTTTTTTTGAATGATGATCAAAAACTGCAAAACTGCAAACCGCGTCGCTCGGGGCAACGAACAGGGTAGTGTGAGGGCCCTCACCTACCAAACAAACCCGCCGTGTGCTATCTCTCCACCTTTATTGAAGGACCACTGCAACTGTGTTGTATTACTTCAGTGGAGGTTGACAACCCTGAATGAAATATGTTGGGGGTACGAAGTGTAGATAGCAACAATATGTAGCTTTTTTTTTTTTTTTGTAAATCTGTTGTCTCTGTTTACTCCTCTGGGTTAAGTCATGAGTCTATGTATGTAACACGCTTTAAATAATAAACCGGTTAGTATTAAAAAAAACAAAATAAAAAACGTATACTTACATATTTCTATATTGTAAGTGTGTGTATTGTAGTTCTTGCTGAGTGCGCAAGGTTTCAATCTAATCAAATGTTTTGAAGTGGGTGAAAATCACATTCAAAGACTCCATTACACACCTACATAGATACAGGTGAAGTTAATAAAAGCGTGTAGGATACTCCTAACCATACATTTGCTAGGCTGTTAGCTGCGTAAATAAGGTCGAGTATCGATGCTCAAAATAAAATAAAAAAAGTTAAAATCGTTCACAACGTTTTATTGCACCGTGTAACATTTGTATAACGATCACCTAAATTATCTTGCGTTTTAACAGACTGTCACGTATCATTCTTTATGTAAAATGATAACTTTTGAATTTAGAATCATTTGAATATAAACAATATTCAAAATGACTCTTACAATATAAAATATAGATACAAATATTGAAATTTTACAATGCTATAATCTAAATTATCTTTCATTTTAACACACTGTTACTCATCATTCTTTATTTATTTAAAACGATAATTTTTGAATTGAGAATCATTTAAAAATAAACAGTATTCAAAATCACTCTAACAATATAAAATATATATCACTAATATTGAAATATAACATAGCTCTTATTAAATGTTAACAATTAGGTAGTAAGTAATTATTTATTAGTTAAAATAATTTGTCAATGTATAAAATATGGCATGGTATAGAATATAAATGCCATACCTACAATACTGACTTCAGAAACAGGTACCTATGTATAGTTCTTAGAAGCATAATATAAAAATTTTCCCACTCGTGTTATTATGGTGATGATAGTGAATCTTCGTGGTGTGCAATGGCTTGGCTGTGCTTCTATAGTATTGGTGAATCCATGAGGTTAATCACTTACCATCATGTGACTTGTAGCTCGTTTGCCACCGTAAGCCGTATTTAATAAAATACTTCTTTTTTCACTAAACCAAAATATTTCAGTCGTCAAAATACATTACTCGAAGATCAGAATTCCATAACTTTAATGCATTTCTATTTGAACTCTTCAGTGAACCATTAACCAAACATTCTAACAAACTTTCATCTATACATACACATGTATTAGAAATAACTTACTATTTATGAACAACCTCTATCGCAACTAATTGTAAAATACAATATATTCATTATCTGAATAAATACTAATACTAATGAAATAATTATTATTAACAACTGCATAGGAAGCACAAGGGTGAATAAGCACAACACCGAGTTAGTTTCTAAGTCTATAAGAGCTAGGCTCTAAGCCCTCAAACTATATCTATCCTACATATAAAATCCAAAAAAGGGTGAAATTCAATAACTTCTCAATATTTATTCTATATTAATCATAATGTCTTAATTGTAAATTAAAACTTTTGAACATTGCACACAAAACCTCCAAATTGCCTAAAATTGTAGTATTGTAGTATTGCAGGGGGCAGGGAATTAAAATAGTAACGGCGTCTTAATAATTTGTCGTAAAAAATAATCAAATAGATTTGAAAAAAAAAATTAAAATATTCTAAAATGTTATTGAACGTAGTTTTTGAACATAAAGCCTTTTTAAAAGAAAATAAATGACAACATATTACCTACCTACCTATTATAAAAAATAAAAATTCTCATTTAAAATAAGTATACCTATTTGAATATCGAACCTTTAGAAAATCTACACTTACTATCTGATTTTAAAATTAACCACGATATATAACACGGGGCATTACAACCTAAAATAATATTTATCATTTCATTCCATGAGAAGAATACGAACTCAGTAACTGTATTTAATCAGGCATTTCTATCCCGAAATGTTACTGCTAATTCATTGTAATTGTTAAAAAAATAGGCATTTATAATTGCAGAGCAACCTTACGAGGCCTGCATAGTGCCTTGTGGCACTAAAGCCTTGACAAATAAAAGATTTAAAAAAAAGTAACTGTATTTAAACTTTGTAGCACTATTTTAACAAGAAGACAAACTTCTATTGCACAAAATAAACTTACGTAATATCTGGAACATAACAGACAAATAAACACAATCAACATAAAATTACTTTACCACTTTAGGAAAATCAGCTGCCAGAAAGTTCCTTAAACATTACACGTTTCTCGCATAAAAATTGTTTAGAGATAGACGTAGGTAGAAGTGATTAAATTATATGACTTAGCTCATTTTGTTCTTATTAGATTCTCTCTCAATTTGCCTAAGAATAGGTATTTTGATAGGTGTATTCTAATTTCGTGTATACATAATACAGTAGATCTACAAAACAGAAATTCGAACACGAGATATTCCTATTCAAATTAAATGCTAAACAATTACACAACGATTTTCATGCGAACCTGAACCCCCACCGGCTGAAGAATCAGGTGGAGGTTCTGTACTTCTTCCAGCGCCGCTCCATTCCAAGGCATCAATCATCTCCATCAATTCTTTAAAAACAGCTATAACACGCCAGTTATATTTAGCAGAACATTCCACGTATCCACACTTCCAGTGCTTACGTACTAAATTTACAATGTTACGTCTTTTTTCCCTTGAATCCCCACAAGCGCTTTCAGCTATAGCCAATTGCTGGAGGCCACTTGCTGCAGACGGGGTGTTACTACAAAGTAAATCTTGTTTATTGCCGACAACTAATACTGGAACATTTCTCATGTCCCGACTTTCTACCATTTGATCTCTCAAAGTTCTTATGTACTGGAAAGTTTCAACGTTAGATAGATCGAACACTAAAATGTATGCTGTGGCACTTCTTAATCCATAGAATCTATAATGAGCCCATTCGTAATATGAATTGATAGGGAAGTAAGGTATAACAGGAACATCTGTTATTTTGACTTCGTACAGATGCTCGTTGATGATCACAGATGGATAAAATGTGTGTTTTCGGTCTGTTGGTACATACTCTTCTGAGAAGTCGCTCCAAACAAATTGCTGCAAACAAGTAAAATTATTTTAAATAGTGTATGAAGAAAATAGTATTGACACTAAATTGTTTTATTGTATTGGTAGCTAGCGACTGCAAAAATATATAATCTATAACTTGTATTCATTGAGTATTTTTATACTCGGTCTACATGTTCCAGGAGATTCTCCTCTACAAAAAAATACCTACTTATTATATATATATACCTATTATATATAATGTATATTCCGAAAACTTAAATAGTCTGGTTATGATATCAATATCAATTGTAAGCGATTTGAGGTGAGTGAGGAGAATATGGTTTCTAAGCCATCTACGTTTCGCTGACGATATTGTCATAATAACAGAGAGCCACAGTGCACTTCAATATATTTTAGAATCTCTTGATTTGCAGAGTAGAAAATGTAGATTAAAGATGAACTTCAATGAAACATGTATTATGAGACTGGAACTGTCAGTGGCAAGTCATTAATTATGTTGTTCAATATTTTTATTTAGGTGAAAACATATCTTTGGAGAAACATTACATAAAAGGAATAGAGCTTAGAATAAAAAAAAATACGTCTCCGGTCGTAGAAATAATGAGTAGAAATAAAATGATCATAACTTTGTATAATATACATGTTTGTGCAAAATAACGGAAATGGACATAAAGGCAATGAACTTACAAGTATGTAAGTATGAATGTATCCTATTACTATAATATATAATAAATGAGAATATTGTTTGAGTCTTATTACTTTGGTATCCATCTCCATCCTCTGGTTTTCCATAGACGTTTACTTAGAACTGTTATTGGTTTATTGATTGACATTATGCTTTCTAGTTACATGATTTTGTCAAGAGATGGCATTAAAAACAATTAAATATGGCGTTTTACCCTCCCACCGCATTAGTTGTTTTCACATCAAAAAGCCTGAAGGTCATTTTGGTCACTTAAATATATTTTTAAACAAAAATAAGCTTGAAATTTAAACATAAAGCTCTAAAAGATTCAGTTATGACTCCTACACTATTATATGGATGTCAATCTTGGCCTTCTAAAAACGTAATTTAGAAAATACAAACATTTTCAAAGAACCGCAGACAGAAGTATGTTGGGAGTTTGTTTTGATATCGGCAAAAATATGAGAAAAATACTAAAAAGTCGCTTGTCGCCTTAAGTGACGTTAATCTGGGCAGGCAGGTAGAGTGGAGGTTGCTACCTTGGAACCCGCGAGGCACCAGCCGCCCACCAGGGCGCCCTCGTCTCCGCTAGGCTGATGACATCACTGCCATTGTTGGCGTCAGAAAGAAGTGGGCTGAGGCAGAGGAGGATTTTGTCCGAAAATAGACATCCCTAAATAGATAATGTTCATCATTTTGATCTGTATTTTAGCACTCGACATGCTCAGCTACTCTTAAAGTAAATTATAATTTATGTCATAAGGAAAAAGAGTATTTTAGTTCGAGCGGCAGGTTCGATTCCCGGTCGTACTAAAATACTCTTTTTCCTTATTCACAAATTATAATTTGTACTTTAATATAAAGTTTATGTTAAAGAGTTACTTTATTTCAATAGTATTGAAAATTAACAATTAATTTATTACAAATTATAGCATTGAAATTAATAAAATTTCTATAGCATTGAAAGCCGGTTATTTGCATGTCATTATTTTAAATTTACTGTAGTATGTTTGCTTGTATGTGTGTATGTACCCTGGCCTACGGCTATCGAGTCTTGGGATCGGAGAATAAGTACGTTTATTCTCCACTAGTCAGAGGTGTGGTTTGGTATGCGGTACATCACCGCATATTTGAAGTTACCGCAGAATTAAACCGGATCATTGTAGTTTAATTCTGGTAGCTAGACTGTAAGTTAATTTTTCTTACATATTCTTAGTAAGGACTAACAATATTCTGTATTCTGTTTATTTTGTTGTATAGGAAATCACCCAAATAACAGAACAAACGAACAAATTTTAATTAGGAGTAAGTTTTGCGATGATCAACAGGATTTTAGCGCATTTTAGGGTTAGTAATAGGTATTTAGATATTTTTATATATATTTTTAGCATTTGACATGCTTAGCACTATACATTAAACACAAAGTGAAAAATGTGAAATCGAAAATAACAGTCAGGAGCAGGATTTGAACCTGCATCTTCTGGATACCGTCCAGATGCTTTACCAATTCAGCCATCCTGACAATTGCTCCTGACTGCTAATTTCGATAACACATCATACTTAACGTCTTTGGGTGACGCCTGCGCCATCTGTCGGAAGTATTTTCATACATTATACCGACCAGGTAAACTTAATTTTACAATTAAGATTTTACCTAATAATGTCGCAAACCCTTTAAATATTTAGATATTTTTATATATATTTTTAGCATTTGACATGCTAAAAGTGAAAAATGTGAAATCGAAAATAACAGTCAGGAGCAGGATTTGAACCTGCATCTTCTGGATACCGTCCGTATTTTCGATTTCACATTTTTCACTTTATGTTTAATAGTAATAGGTATTTTATAAGTTAGTGTGTCAGAGTTTTCACATTAAAAGAAGGCAAATTAATGCGGGGCTAGGTTCCTCACAAATACTGGTGACTGCTGCTTAATAATATCGATGTCTTAGGTTTATTGAGCTTTATAATAAAAAAATTCTCAGTAACAGCCTGAAGTTTGGAAATGTGCCCGGTAGATGGCAATAGGCTCGCCCCCTATTACGTGGGACTTAAACATAGCTGGCTAACCGTGGGTGTGTAATACACCTCTGCCTATACAGGCGTGATACTGTATTTATATCAAGGTCTTAGCGTCATCCAAAGACGTCCTTGACGTCTTGAGTATGATGTGTTGTCGAAATTAGCAGTCGGGAGCAATTGTCAGGATGGTTGAATTGGTAAAGCATCTGGACGGTATCCAGAAGATGCGGGTTCAAATCCTGCTCCTGACTGTTATTTTCGATTTCACATTTTTCACTTTGTGTTTAAGGTCTTAGCGTCTAACAGTCGCAAAAATCCATTCATATATTTAGCAGAGGAAGTAAAGATAGTACTAATATCCCTTTATGGATCAAAACTCACTGAATTTATTCACGGACGACTGGTAGAAATTCTAGTGTATATGTTTGAGTGTTCTGTCTTAGGAAAAATATTCTATTGCCTGCTATGACACCAAAAATAGACTAGTAGGTTGATAACATTTAAAAACTATTCCAAACGTCAGGAAATTATAAAATCAAATAAACGTAATCGGCCTTATTACAAAACACAGTCTAACTCTTAAACAAGGTTTTATATCATCTTTAAATTTAAAATTCTTATTACAAAATCAGTTTTAAGCTTTAAACTACGTACTAATGAAAATGAATACTGATCTAAATGTCAAAGTAGATAATTTAAAATTTTTCACAACAAACATTTTTTTAATATAAATTTAATAAGATTCGTATTAAGGTTTTAAGTAATAATAAAATAATAGCATGGTCCGGTGCATTCCAGAGATCTACTTTAGTTTGTGTACCATAACTTTAACCAATATTTTCCCTTTCACACCGTGTTAATCAATATTCGCTCGTTAAAGAGCTGAGACATGTAGGTATTAGTACTACGAAAACACAATCATATATACTTAGATGTAATAATACTTCCGTACCTTAAAAAAGCTGATAAGTTAACTAAATTATGTTGCGATGAAATAGTTTTGTTTGTTTAATGTTCAAGGTTTCACAAATTCGTGTTTTTTTGTCATTATGACACATAGGTACTAGCGCGACAACTTCATTCCGTTATACGTCCACAAAGATTTACCCGGGTAATCGTGTAATAAAGCACCAGAATAATAATTATTCTATTAATTATTAATATATATACCAGAATTAAAGATAATCAAAAGAGAAGTGATAACTGCAATAAAATATACTAATTTCTATTAATTTAGTTCCTAAACTTGATCACCAATATTGTTTCTATAAAACACGTTCCTTTCTAAGCGTACGTAATTAAAGGTGATACGCTGAACGAACAATATTATTTAGAAAGACCTAAATCGCGGTCCTAGGAAATCCATGGTTTAATATTTTTTTGTAATAAGACTAAGTTTAGTCAATGGTTTAAAAGTTAAACCTGGACCAACTAGATCGGGTTTAAACTGCGGCTTAGTCCGTGTTTTGTAATAATACCATCAAGGTTCATCGTCAGTAGTTTTATGTTCGACTAAATATCTGAAAGTACATATTTATATTTACTATTTTTGACAATATTTATAACCAGTCTGCTTTTATAATACCTAACACGCTGAGTTGATTTATTGGAAAAAAAAATATCTATAACGCACTGAGTGAACCTTACGGAGTGACAATTCATTAGGTGATTGGAAGAACAATACCTACTAAAGAACACAGACTTTGTTTGCAGCCTATTCGTTATTTTCCTTGAAGTTCAAGGTTATGCGCGGTGAGTGAAGACTTTTCAAAATTCGAATAACATTTTTTTTAATCTAATTGTATTTTCAGATGCTCTTCAATTTGATACTCTGTGCTTCGGTATAAAACAAATATATCGAGACTAATACAACAGATCAGACAGATGAATGACAGATGTTCCATTGCTTTTCGCGTGAGATTAATAATACGACTGGAGGAAATAAATAATACCTATATCTAACTAGAAGGGAATATGACATAACAGCAAATTGGGGATAGTATACTCAATTCCAAGAACTTACAGACTGCCAGACCTGACCATACTGCTTACTGGCACCATGTCTATATTTAACTGGATAGAAAAGGTAACTTGGCGACCCCTGCTTTTTTTTGGTAATTTTAAACAGTTTTTACATTAATTATCAATTACCCGTTGATAATTATATCCCCATGTAAACAAATTATCCTTTGCCCGCGGCCCATCCGCTGGTTGCGGTTCAAAAGCTGTTTTTAAAAGTCATAACTCCCCAATATAGCAGCGTATTCAAAGAGAAATTGAAAACGAGCATGGTTCGAGATTCCATTCTTCCCTACCGAGGGAATTCTTTAAACTGCTAAGCTATCGCCGCTTACCATAAGGTGAGCCCCGTTGCCACCGTTACACAACAACACACACCACCGTTACCAATACCAAAACTCCATAAATTATTTCTAATAAATTATTGATACCTCATATACGAGAATGAATTATTTCGCATCAAGACACATTGTGACGAGAAGAAAATATGTTATTGGCATATCACTTTGGGTATACGCACGTCAAACACAGAAGCTCATACATAATGTTTTTCAGAGCAAATAATTTTTGTATAAATGTTACATATATCTGAAAGAAAATTCATAATCGTATATCTATACAAATAAATAAAATTGAAGTGTCTGTTTGTAATGTCTAATAACAACTTTTTACTAAATATATACGAGGGTATATATGCTACCTATAAAAATTACCAGTTTTTTTATATTATTATAAGTTTTTGTCTGGCTGTTTGTTCCAGCCAATCTCAGGAACAGCTGGACCGATTTGGACGGGACTTTCACTAGCAGATAGCTGTTGTTACAAGGAGTAATTTAGGCTAGGTACTTTTATTTTGCAAAAGTAATTTAAATTCTTCACTAAAAAAGAAAATAACTAAATTCCACGCGGACGAAGTTGCGTACTTTCAGATTTCCTTAGATGTCACCTAAGGACCGTTTGTTTCAATGCCCATTATTGGGCACGGTGCCCTCTCATATTAAATCAGGTTGTCACCACCACTTGTGTGCTACTACGCTGACCCATTGCGGGTTGGCAGACTTCATAAGCCATCTAGAAAATCTCTCAAGCATGCAGGTTTTTAAACATTAAACACAAAGTGAAAAATGTGAAATCGAAATTAACAGTCAGGAGCAGGAGTTGAACCTGCATCTTCTGGATACCCAGTCCAGATGCTTTACCAATTCAGCCAAAAAGAGTGTTATTTTCGATTTCACATTTTTCACTTTGTGTTTAATGTATAGTGCTAAGCATGTCAAATGCTAAAAATATATATAAAAATATCTAAATATTTAAAGGGTTTGCGTCATTATTAGGTAAAATCTTAATTGTAAAATTAAGTTTACCTGGTCGGTATAATGTATGAAAATGCTTCCGACAGATGGCGCAGGCGTCACCCAAAGACGTTAAGTATGATGTGTTATCGAAATTAGCAGTCAGGAGCAATTGTCAGGATGGCTTATTTATTTACCGTGCAAAGATATAATTTGTAAAGAAATAACACACATAGTTTCTCGCAAAGTCAGTGCCGCGAGAGGAGGATCTTTGACTGAGGTTCGAACTCGATACCACTGTCTTTGCAGTCCTTGATTTTACCGCTAGGCTATCACTGTTTTAACGAACGTTAAGTGGGTATTAGTAATTAAGTAGTTTAATTTAATTGGGGAGAGACGCTTTTGAACTAACGAAAGACATTATCAACTATTAAAAGTTTTTATCGCTGTTGTTAATAGTTTAGCATAAAATCACACCTCAATTGTTAACTTTCAAGGTTTGAGCTGTAAAGCATTCATGTTAAATTGATGCTATAGACGATATAAAATAATTTTCCAGTAGTACTTAAATTACTAAAAGTCTCAGTGTATAAATTATTTTGATTTAATGCTTTTATATCGTTCCTTACAAACGGCAATACATAATGTGAGACTGCGCTTCGCATGATTAGTAGTATTACTAGTAATCTAGCTTATACGCATAAAAAGGTAAAAAAAAATATTGTAAAGCTATGCTATACAATATATGGCAATATTGTTAGCCATCAGGGCAAGATATATACAGCAAACTATATTGTGACACCTGCATGCAAATAGTTAAAAATATTAAAGTAAGTCATAGGTATATTGTAAAGTGCAGCAACCAAAAATCAACAGCAACTAAACCAAAAAATAAAGAATATCTGTTGATGCATAGAAAAAAAAGATACTGTACCGTTTTGTCTTGGTCTATTTAGTTATGTATGTAAAATAAGAAGACCTGGTATTGCCAAAGTCTGTATCGGCACCTACCATCAAGGGGGATGATATCTATTCTGCTAACAAGACAATCAAATAAAATGTAAATACCTGTATGATGCTAGTCTTTCCAACGGCTGGAGCTCCCAACAGAACCACTTTGATAAGGTCAAGGCTGTCGGGACTAGGTTCCAAACTCGGAGCGCCTCCCACTGACAGGGTACCACCTCCACCTCGTTCCAAGTAATCCAGGTCCAATTCTGTCGTAAAGAAAAAGTAAATGAGTATAAAAATAAATAGTTCAACAAGCCCAAACCCCCGTCCCTATCCTCTCCTTATTATCTTTCCTCGGAAATAGCGACGTAGGAGTGATGCCCTTGGTGTTACTAGCGTCTATAACCGGTAACAATCATTTCTGCCGTATGCTTGTTTGCCATCAATGCTTCTTGAATTTCGTATTTACCATGTTCATTTTTGGATCCAAAGGTTAGCAACACCAGAGGAATCACTCAGCACGCGTCACCAACTCCAAGGAAAGGGATAGGAGGTGGATAGGAAGGATATAGGTAGAAACCTATCATCTCCTTAATATCCTTATGTACCTACCCTTCCTTAGTCTCCTGACTAAGGAAGTATAATAAGGAGAGGATAGGTAGATGATTTAAGCCTTTGGCGGTCTCCCTACCGTTGTTCCACGCTGATCTTTTGTGAGAGGATGGTACTTCCTCGATAGAGCCAGCTCATTCATGCTGGGATAAGCAAGGCTCCACCACTACGGACGGAAAAAACGCACAAACATCTAAATATTTTCCAATTCACAAACTTTCACATTTACAATATTAGTAGGATTAGTAGAATGTCAGTAGGTTAATTGCTGGTTAGTATTTTCATTCATGGCAGTGACATAAAAAGAGATTACAACATTGTACTCCAAACATCTGGTTTACGGTAACAGTAAAATCCGTAACTCGTGCTCAGTAGGCCGTCATAAATCCTAAACATTATGTTTCGGTATAGTTGTGACTATTTCCTCCATGGTAGAGCAAACTCCAGTGACGTAGCAAAATAATTGAATAAATAGTGTGGAGTGTATCTGTGAGTATTTGTGATTATGTGTGTGTGAGTGAATGTTTGTATATTTTGCTTTTATGCTTAATGCCTTGGTGGTCTAGCTGGTATAACGAGATCTCGGGATTGAATCTTGGGTTGAGCTAATAAAAATATTCGGTTTGGTCAAGTACTAAAATACAGATCAAAATACATTAAACACAAAGTGAAAAATGTGAAATCGAAAATAACAGTCACGAGCAGGATTCGAAACTGCATCTCCTGGATACCGTCCGTTGTTACAGTATTCATTTCATATACATATTATATGAAATGAAATGGTGAGCAGCGGCTTAACGGTACTCTCTGTATAGTTGAGTCCATGAGCGACAGTTACCATTTACCATCAGGTAGACCGTGGCTCGTCTGCCACTATAGGCAATAAAAAAAGACATCTAAAAAACAAATATGAAGTTGTGAAATGGAGTCACCGTTGGGTGACGGCGATAGCTTACAGCACTTTCCCGGATTGGATGGGACACAGGTTCAAATCCTGCTTGTAGTAAAGCTCTCTTTTTCCACTTTAGCAAATAAAATAGAGATCAATATTATATTATTATGTGTAGTTGAGTGAGTGTTTACTCTCAAACATGTTTGTACGTTCATATTGGCGTATTAATTGATTAATATTCGTGTGACTTTAGTATACTTTGGACACCAGTATGTAGCTCACAATCAATATTGCTTTGTGTAATTCTTTCATAATATACAATATATTGTTTTTGTGATATATAGTAAACTCAATTATTAAGTTGTGGTTGTTCTAATCCTGAGTATAAGCAATTTACATCCACATTTGTAAGCCATTTGATCGTACATAGTAACTCTCAGCTGAATAGTTAAATTGCGGTGCCCCTTGCGCACCATCGAAGGGAACGCAAAAGTCTAAATGGATTGCAAAATTACATACATTTTGTTACGCCTTTTTCCCGTAGGGGTAGGCAGAGACAATTTCTCTTCACATGCTACACACTTGATCCTGACACACATCTTTCGCTTCATCTACTGTCATCAACGCTTTTATGCATGCTCATTGGTTTCGAGTACTCTTAACCTGGTATTCCTTAAGAACGTCTCCGATCTGGTCAAAATACATTCGCCTAGGGCGACCTCTACCAACTTGCCCATTCACAGTCGCCTTGTATATCTGTTTCGTTATTCTTCTTTCATCCATCCTCTCTACGTGTCCGAACCACCTAAGCATTCCTTTCTCTATTTTTGTTACTACATCTTCTTTCACACCACAGCATTCTCATATCACACTATTTCTCACTTTGTAAATTAGAGTCACTCCGGCTATGCTTCTCAGACTTCTTATCTCCACAGCATTTAACATACTCTCATGCTTTTTCTGCCATGCCCACTACTCTTCACTACCATACATAAGTGTAGGAACCAGCACCCCCCTATGCACATCCAGTCGTGCCTTTTTTTAACAATTTCTGGCTGATCATAAAGCCATGCAGTGTGTCCCATTTTCCAGCTATCGCTCTCCGCTCAATATCACAGTCACATTTTCCGCCTCTCGTAAACTTTGAGCTATACAAATTCAGGTATACAAATTGTCTCGCTTGTTCCACTCTTTCTCCTGCAATCAGAATCTCGCAATTTGTCATATTATCTTCCTTTTGAAAAACCATTACTGTCGTCTTGCTCACATTCACTGACATCCCAATAAAAAATTACAGACGGACCGTAACAGTTGAGAGTACGTACAACGTGTTTCTCTGAAGACCACGGGGCGAATTCGTGGGCAGAATCTTGTAAAATATTAATAATATGTCAGTCTGCGACACATTCATTATATATACATAAAAACAGCTGTCTTCTCGTCCAATTTCGCAGTTCCGCCGTGTCTGAAAACGAAGGTCTACGACCAGTGTGTGTTACCAGTGATGACATATGGAACAGAGACGTGGTCTCTGAGTGTTGGCCTCGTATCAAGGCTCAAAGTCGCTCAGCGGGCCATGGAGCGGGCTATGCTTGGTATTTCATTATTCATTTGAAAATAAGTGTTTAAAGTCTTAAAAATAGAATAAAATATAGAATATATAGAAAAAAATATTACTGTTATCCTGATTATCGGCATTTATTTACATCAAATTTAGAAGTAATACTTTAGCTACTAATTGTGTTTTTCTAAAATAAAGTCGGGGTCAGGTATATGAATATATCGTCGGAATAGACAATCGAAAGATGACCTTCCAGCGGCTTCCATAAATGGCATGGTAGGAGCCGCTGTAGTTTTAGCGGGTATTCCGGGTGTAATTTTATTAGCAACCGGCTGGTTCACCTACCCCCGTCTCTCACCGGACCGAGGATACGCAAATGCATTTCCACAGCGATAACAAAACAAATTTGTATCAGCTTTGACGTACGACTGGAGTTTACTTTTTAAGAACAATTTTCTTTGAAAATGCAATTGGCAACGCAACTCTTAAAATACTGAAAGCATGTAGGTACTTATGTATTTTATTCTTTAACCCTTGCTAGCAATGGGGTAGTGACGTTAGCATATTAGGTATTCTCTAAGGAATGCGGCAATGACATTATTCTGTTACTTTCTGTAAGCAGTGGGCTGGTGACAATATTATGTTGTCCTCTGTTAGAATAAAGTGGTGGCATTAGTCTATTTCTCTAGTAAGCAGTAAGCAATGGGGTGGTGACGTTATTCTATTGCCCTCTGCATTGAATAGAATGGTGAGGTATTTACTCTATCTATGCAATGGGATGGTAACATACCACGTACACTGATTGTATACAAGTATACACATTAGATTTCAAACTGAAAGATGCACAAGGTGTACCTTGGTATACCAACCAACCTACGTTGCGCACAAAAACAACGCTTTAACACTAATAAAATCGAGATCACTCCTTATAAATGCAGGGGCCCGCATATGTAAGTCGATTCTTAGGGAGCAAATTCCAAAAAAGTTACATTGTAAATAGTCAGAATAGGTAGATATACCTATATATTGATAGGAGTTATAGTGGCAGACTGTTTATGTTCCCTCGCGAGCAAGGCTATAAAATAAATCGTACCTATGTCATATTTAGTACAGCGATAACTGTCACAAAGCATCAACATATATTTTACTACTTTAAGGTTATCCCATATCTCTGCCTACCTCGCAAGGGAGATGTCGTATTTTAGTGCCCGAGCAAGAAACTTAATTGAAAAAACCTACATTGTTTATGATAGTAATGTTCTTTTTACTAGTGATAAATTAAACATTTAAAAACCCCTTGAACCCTCCGAACTCATCTTTTCTACTTCCATCATCAGTCCCTGAAGACCAAGAAACTATTACCATTGCAATGAGGTAGATCCCTTAGCTGTAAATTGGTGAGGCAGTTGATTATTCTGCAAGTTTCAGCATTATTTAAACATTATACTTTTTATACTACCTATAGAAGTAACATATTCGATTTCGACTCAACTCGACTTGTAAAAGGCTCATATCCATTTATCAATTAAATATGAGCTGCAGACTTCAAACCGCTTAGCGGATTTTCTTAAATCATAGCTAAGAATATTCTCGACTACAACAAGAACTTAATCGAAATCTGTCCAACCACTTGGAATTTATTAGGCCACAGAGAGGCACACAGAACACATTTTAAATATATAACATCCCTCGGATTGCGTCGGGAGTTAAACATTCATTAAATACTTTAGAGAAAATTGTTTGTGAAAGGGGAAAAGGGAACCTTACTGCGGGCGGGATTCGAACCCGTTCCGATCCGAGTTACCGACCGACCTTCTCGATTGGAATGGATGCATGTAAGAATCCCGCTAGCAGTAAGGTTCCCTTTTCCACTTTCACAAATAATTTGTTCTTTAAAGTAGCTGAGCATGTCAAGTGCTAACATACAGATCAAAATACATTATGATTGATGATCCTAAGTTGAAGCAAAATTTATTGTTGGGTTTTCTGTTCAGGAAAGAAGAAAGCAGCATAATACATAATAACAATATGCAGGTATAACGTTCTGAAATGAGTTCGCCGACACCAGCTTCCTGTAATTTGACAGTTATGATGTAGGCGGTAATTTAAATTTAATTAATTTTGATCGTTTTTACAAACGAAGGTCTTCCAAAAATATACCTATCTATTTTACGAAAACAACCTTATATGAAATACATATTGTTTAGAGCATATAATGGCGTGGTCATTTCAATCTTAGAATACATTATACGATTACTTAGTAACAATCTGTTCATCTAAAACGTCCTAATTTTTGTTTCATTTAACCTACTGATAAGTTTGCAACTTAGAAATTGTAAGCTCCCAGGTTTAAATCTTGGTTAAAGCGTCCACAATGTAATAATAGTCATGCTCAGTATTGGTCAAGTGTTACGCGGAAATAAATTTTTATTGCTTACGGCAGGCACTGTGAAGATGCTGCCTCCAATGAAAAGCAACTACTACGCTTATAAGGATTTGGCATGGATCGGCTATATCAACATGCTTCTCGGCCTTAACTAAGCAAAATGTGGGTATGTTATGTATGTAAATACTCATATAATTTCGAGACGTCATAGGTATATGCTGTGAGATGACTTGAACCATACCACTATCTCTGCAGTCCTCGGTTTAACCACTAAGCTATCACTGCTGCATTATTGAAATAGAAATTTAATATTTTTACATACCCAAAACTTTAGTCTGTTTAGTGCAGTTGCCTTTGACATCTTTGTCATCGTTTTTTTCCTGCATACAAGCGGGATCCAATCTATTCATTTCAGTAGCATGTATAAGTCTTTCACAAAGTCAATTATGGACAACATCATTCAATATTTTGTGTTTTGATTTAAAACGGTTTAGCAATTTCACAATCATTGCAGATGAATGTATCTTGCCTTAATAAGTTACGCTTATTATTTATTGTTTTTAAAACTTATTTATTATTTTACACTAAGCTACTCTTTAGTTGTACTCCTTTAAATATACCTTTATATTTTCTACATTTTTTAGCTGAACTTGAACTTATAAATACTTGTTTTATAAATTATAAAAGTGACTAGAGTTTTATAAAACTAAAACGGTAAATGACGTATTTCTTTGTCCACTTTTTTTACGAAAGTTACGACACAAATTTATTACAATACTAAACGTCTCATTGAGAGAAGCAACATTAATTTAAACTCTTTCACAGCTTTTAATTATTCCTTATTAAATTTTCACGTAAGAACAGCAATCGTCGTAAATTATGGCGGTAAAATTCCCGACTAGCGACGCGGCCGTCTCCCGTGAAATATCGGGATTCACTGACTGTCTGAGAGTGAGACTGGAAACTGCGAAATCTTCGACTTGGACTACTGAAAACAACCGTCGTAGAACGCTATTTACAATGTTTTCGATGTCATCCCAGGCACTACCTGGGATTACATCTCTCGAGGCTTGTAAGCAATGTTTTCGTTATATTCCTACCTAGTTATTTTTGTTACATTTACGATATACCTATATGTGATTATTACTATAATCATTCTACTTTATAGATGTTTGTGATTATTACTGCATATATGTGATTATTACTTTAATCATTCTACCGTATCAAATTATTGTAGACGCATAAAGCTCATAGCAGTAGGTACTTATTTGCTGTAAGTAGTAATTTGTTATTTTTGTGAGCTGGATGGGTACATACCCATCCTACCGATACGACGATAGTACCTATGTAGGTAGGTACTATCGTCTAGATTTAGACTGCCTATTCCGTCCTCGGTCCTCTTCCAAGTAGTAGATTTTAACGACTGTGCGTGTGTGTGGAGCATAAATACATAGTCAGTAAGCCTTATAGAAGTAACGAGTATGGTCTTCAAAAAAAAAAAACGTCTCGTAGACATTTTAAGTGGGTGTAACCTAGCAGAAGTGTAATCAAATTCTAAAAAAATGTGCATTACATTAGTACATTCAATATACTTGAAAATCGTGGCAAAACATGTTGTAAATCTATACTATTATAAAGCTGTAACAGAGCTGTGTGTGTACATTTAAGATATTTGAGAAAAAAATACTGTATTAGGCTATAAAGGAATGTAAATGTATGCGAAAGGGAATGCTCCGATGGTTCGGACATGTGGAAAGAATGCCGGACGAGCGATCACCTACCTAGACCAAATCGGTCATGTATTGAAGGAAGGTGGAGTCAGGAGTCTCCGAAACCGGCGAGCGTGTATGAAGAAAGTTATGAATTTTGAGGAAGCGAGAGATGTATGCAAGAATAGAACCTCTTGGCACTCTGTTCTCTCTGCCTACTCCGCAAGGGAAATGGCGTGATGATAAGTAAGTAAGTAAGTAAGTATTAGGCTATATAAGTAATAGGCGTGTCTAAATACAAAACTATCTTTTTATATGTTTTGTATGTTTGTCTGTTTATCTGTTTATTCCTTCGCACATCACGCCAAATCTTCAGAACGAATTTTGATGCAACTTATTTTTTTTTTATCTATATTTTTTATTATTTGACATGCTCCGCTACTTTTTTTTATAGTACAAGATTTTTAGATTTAATTGCAAAATTAAACCTACTATATTGAATTAATGCATGTAAATGCATTCCGATAGATGGCGTTGGTTATAAAGACTTTCCTTATTCACAAATAATTTGTACTTTAACTTTTTATTTAGTAGCTTTTGATTAGACTTAAAAACTGGTAAACATTTTATCCCACTACTATATCAGGAACCTGAGATATAAGTTAAAAACTAGCTTTTGGCTGCGACGAAGCCGCGGGCAAGGGATGGTAAATAATAATTTAGCCACCGGCTCTATATATATGTAATTAATTATTTGACTGCCTCTGTGGTGCAGAGGTAGTGTAAGTGACTGCTGATCATGAGGTCTCGGGTTTGATCCCCGGGTCGGGCAGTGTTATTGAGATTTCATAGCATCACGCCTGTATTCCCCGAAGGGGTAGGCAGAGGTGTATTATACACCCACGACTCGCCAGCTATGTTTAAGTCCCACGTAATAGGGGGCGAGCTTATTGACGTCTACCGGGCACATTTCTAAACTCCGGGCTGCTATTGAGAATTATTCTTATTCTTTTTTTATGAAAAATCTCAATAACACTGGCCGACTCGGGGATCGAAGCCGAGACCTCATGATCAGAAGTCGCTTACACTACCGCTGCACAACAGAGGCAGTTTTACGTGGGACTTAAACATAGCTGGCGAATCGTGGGTGTGTAATACACCTCTGCCTACCCCTTCGGGGACAACAGGCGTGATGCTATGTTTATTACATGGAAATGAGAGAGAGATAAGGAGATATTTTAAATGTCTATGTCTGACCTGCATTGGTTTAAACATGACCTGAATTCTTCTCAGTTTGTTTGAAGACCCTTGCCCAGCATTAAACATAACAGGAACAAAACGTTACTTTAATCCGTAAACAAAACACTGAATAGGCATGCGAAATGAAATTGTATTTCTCATTGTCACCTCACGAGGCATTAACTGTTTCAATGGGATTTCGTCACGGGCTTATTCAAAGTAGGCTTAGTACAAAACTTGCTATCGCAGTACAATGCCCGAGACTTCGAAATATAAGGTTTTGTTTCACAAGCAAGTTAATTTTAACTGTCTTTATGAACAATGAAGCTTCACTGTCTGAGATCACACTTTGAAACAAATTTCATTGTGAATACTCTAGAGCTGTTTGTTTATATAATAACATTTTAATATCTTTCTTGATGTTGCCATGTGTCTTGTCAAATAAATAAATATGAAATCTATAATCTAGATCCGAGAGTTTTCCTTAGACAGAAATTTAAAGAAATAAATATTATAATTGTTGTGTCACAAAATTACATATGAAAATTTCCTATACGTCATGAAAAATATCACTAGCTTTGATAAGTATAGCCGACGTCCATCATACTAGGAACAAAAACAATATTTTTGCATACAGTACTCGTTCTCTACAGAATTAGTAAATCTTTGCACCTATGCTTCTACAATAAAATTCCTAAATATATCCGTAACATGCCAATATATATAAGATTGTTTATAAAAAAAATATTCCAAATAAATTTTGATAATTTTTATAATACAAAATAGGCTTAAGCTGTTCCTCATTTTCAAAATATTGTTTTAAAAAAGCACATTTTACAAAGATGTAAAAACTGTAACATATTAGCGATTTAAAAAGTGGCTTAAAAGATTCTTGCCTGGCTCTTCTCATGAAAAGCTTTACTACGGAATCCGGTCCTTTGTGACAATTGCAGTCGCGACATAAGTGCTGCGGATGCACTGTCCTCAAGAGCTAGTGTTAGTTATTAGTATAGCTAGTGTTAGTTATTAGTATATTTTGACGATTTTATGTGCTACCAGGTGATAGCCTAGTGGTAAAACAAAGGACTGCAAATACAGTGGCATCGAGTTCCGAGATCCCGAGTCCAAAGTTCAGACCTCGTACGGTACACACCTCTGACAATTCGAGATTGTTCGAAAATATGAGTGTATTTGTTTACAATTAATCACTGCTCGTTGAAGGAAAACATCGTGAGGAAACCTGCATGCCTGAGAGAATTTCTAGACGGCTTGTGAAGTATGCCGACCTGCATTGGGCCAGAGTGGCTATGGCCTAATCCCTCACACCATGAGATGAGACCCGTGTCCAATAGTAGAAAAAGGGTTGAAAAAGGAAAGTGCAAACTTTTTTTTTATTCTTAATGATGGCAGACGAGCTACGGCCCACCTGATGGTAAGTGGTAACCGTCGCTCATGGACTCAACTATACCAATAGTATTGTCAAACCGCTGCGCACCATTTCATTTCTCAGATATGGAATGAAAGAATAAACGGCTATCTTCTGCTACAGCCAAAACACACTGACGTGCTTCATGACCGGTCACACAGAAGACGGTGGTAACGGCCCGTTCGGGCCCGATAGCAAGTGAATTCTCCTTAGAGAGTACCACTTGGGGGTACCAAGTGGTACTCTCTACCACCAGTAAACCTATATAATTGTCTGTTTGAATTTGAATTTATCACCATACATTTTTAGATTTATAAGAAATATGACGTTAAAAATTTGGTAAGGATATCTGATAAGAAAATTGGGACACTAGTCTCACGTTCACACATTTACAAACATATTTACATAATTATATTGAACGTGCACCTTTTTCAAAATAAGCCAGGTGTATTCCTGACGAGTATTTAATGTAGATAAGTTTTAGATTAGAAATTAACCTTACTATAACATATTTAGATATTTTTATATATATTTTTAGCATTTGACATGCTTAGCACTATGCATTAAACACAAAGTGAAAAATGTGAAATCGAAAATAACAGTCAGGAGCAGGATTTGAACCTGCATCTCCTGGATACCGTCCAGATGCTTTGCCAATTCAGCCATCCTGACAATTGCTCCTGACTGCTAATTTCGATAACACATCATACTTAACGTCTTTGGGTGACGCCTGCGCCATCTATCGGAAGTATTTTCATACATTATACCGACCAGGTAAACTTAATTTTACAATTAAGATTTTTACCTAATAATGACGCAAACCCTATAAATATTTAGATATTTTTATATATATTTTTAGCATTTGACATGCTTAGCACTTTTTCACTTTGTGTTTAATGTATAGCCTAGCTGTTCAGAAATCTCGATCACCTACGCCCAGTTCTATCTGTAAACAAATAGCACATTAATCATATTAATCTATATTTTCCTATTCACGTTATTCTTGCTTACCGATAACAGAAAATGCATGAATAAAGCATAAATATCATTCATTTTGACCAGTCATTGTACTAATGGATCACTGAAATACGCTGTTCGTTTAAGACAAAAGAGCCTCGCATATATCATAATTTCGTTCTTGATTAATGAATGAGCAGTTAGGGTATTGAAGCGCAGATTAATGTACGGTGCAGATTAACTGATTAAAGAGAAGGTAAACCGTCCAAGCCAAGTTGCATTTTATGATCGCTAACGCTATAGAAAGCTATTAAAATGTATGAGAATTTGATATCTTTAACGATATCTATAACGCTAAGTAACGTTAGAGATGTCAAATTTCCATTTATTTTAATAGTTTGTGTTAGCGATCATAGAATGCGACTTGGCTAGGCCAAAGAGACTTTAATTTACCTATTTAATAACTCTTTATACAAAGTATTTATTTTTCTTCACCTGCAACTGTCGCCTTGTTGGGTCTCCTCTCAGAGTTTAACTTTAAGAGGTTTTGATGATTCTTTTCTTTTTCTTTTTTTTGTTTAGGCGGGAAAAATGTTAAGATTATCCTAGTATGATAAAAGCTTAGATTAATGATATATCTAGATGGAGCCTCACCGTTGTAAACGTGTCAAAAAAAATTGTGGTGAACTTTTCACCCCAATGCTGTTCTATGGCTGTAAGTGTCAATCGTGACGTCACTTGGCAAGGTCGTATCCAGGAGCAATAGTCTGTCATTTAAAATGTCAACGTGTGTAAAAGTGTGCCGGAACTACAAAAATCGGAAAATGAGCACTAAAGATATCTCCTATCATCGGTTAGTAACATTACTTCATACAATAACTGGCTAAATAAGTCATTTAAATATATTAATTTTAGTTCGTATTTTTTTATGTGATACCAGTTTATGAACTTAAATTTCCCGCCTAATCTTGCAAAGTTGATGATATTTTAACAATAGAAAGTAATATAAATATTACTTAACATAATGATTAGCGCTTTTAATGGATTCATAAGTTGCACAGTCGTCATTTTCGGAATTAGTTACAATATTACTATTTGTAATATTATTATTTATTTAATGATGAAGATTGTTTACATTTTTAAATTTATAATTATTATGGGTTATAGTAGTATCTCATTAAAGAATAGGTTATATACTTTTGTATATAAATATATATTAAAATTATGAGAGTAACTAGAAAGAGATAATTACGAAACATTTTGTAGTATAAGAATGTCTTGAATCTATGAAAATATAATTTTCCCATAATTTAATACCACCATTGAAACTGGTATCATTACGCACGCAAACAAACACAAATTGCACAAGCGTAATGACAGCTGTCACGCACACTAGCATAATAATTTCCGCCCGATTTTTATGACGTTTATAAGAGTGATACTCCATCTGGATAAATATTTAATCTAAGGATAAAAGCTATAAGTGTGCCTGTACATTTGAAATATTTGAAATGACTGCATTAAGCTATTATGGCGTCTCTGAACTTCAAACCATTTTATTTTAAAATTGTTGCCTGTTGGTAGTTTTTGATTAGAGTTAAAAACTTGTATTAGGTAGTTTTATCCCGCTACTGTACTGGGGACCTGAGATATAACCTAAAAATTAACTTTTGTAACGAATTGGCGGGCAAAGACAGTATATTCATAAAATTTAACACCATCCATTGTATTAAGTCGGAAGTGTGCTATATAAGACAATTATATTTTACTTAAAACATTGTAATATTCTGTTATGAAACCGTACCGACAAAATTTTTATTTCAACGGAGCAAACCAGGAATCGGTAGCTACTTCATGTACCCTCCGAGTTATTCAATTACAGTATAAAATTCGTCGAAATTCTATTTCGCATCCACGCGTTTGAGCGGCGAATTTATTTTTACTTCATATCAGGAAAATACGCAGTTTAGAAACCACCTATTTTCAGATGTTTTGGCTCATTCGGCTGCACGATATTTGTTTTTCATTGCACATAAAACGGTTTCCGAAAATGTTATAGCCATTATTGCGGTTTTGCATAGGAACGACTACAAAGGGAAGGGATTTTAGACTGTGTAAAACGATTTCTGTTTCAGTAAATCGGTATCACGAGAGCATTCACCGTATTTCGGCATATTGTTTATTTCAAGTGTTCGGTGGTCTAGCTATAGTGTATGCGGCTGCTAGCATGAGGTCTTGGGTTTGTATCCAGGGTTGGGCTAGCATCAATTTATTAGTTGGTTTATACCTCTCATTGATGGCTATAAAGCATAAAGCCGTTGGCCCTACTCTTGATCTCTCTACAGTCGAGTCAATATACCATTTCACCGAAGTTCGAGTGTGAGGGAACAGAGTGTGTTTGCACACATTATTGCAGTATGGTTAGGAAACAGAATGTAGTAGCTGCCGAGAAAATCTTCCAGGCTTGCAGGTTTGCAGGTTTCTTCGTGATGTTTTCCTTAATTGAGCAGCAATAAAAAAACAAAGCAGAAAGCCCATCACCCATACAAAAAAATGCTTGAAATGTACAATAATGAAATATACGCTAAAACGTACTACAAATCATAGGAAACCCATTATAATATCCTTAGATTAATGATATATCTAGATAGAGCCTCGGCGTTGTAAACGTGTCAAAAAAAATTGTGGTGAACTTTTCACGCCAATGCTGTTCTATGGCTGTTAGTGTCAATCGTGACGTCACTTGGCAAGGTCGTATCCAGGAGCAATAGTGTGTCATTTAAAATGTCAACGTGTGTAAAAGTGTGCCGGAACTACAAAAATCGGAAAATGAGCACTAAAGATATCTCTTATCATCGGTTAGTAACATTACTTCATACAATAACTGCCTGAATAAGACATTTAAATATATTAATTTTAGTTCGTATTGTTTTATGTGATACCAGTTTATGAACTTAAATTTCCCGCGTAATCTTACAAAGTTGATGATATTTTAACAATTAGAGAGTAATAGAAATATTACCTACCATAATAATTAGCGCTTTTAATGGATTCATAAAGCTGCACAGTCGTCATTTTCGGAATTAGTTACAATATTACTATTTGTAATATTATGATTTATTTAATGATGAAGATTGCTTACATTTTTAAATTTATAATTATCGTGGGTTATAGTAGTATCTCATTAAAGAAGAGGTATATGCTTTTGTATATAAATATATATTAAAATTATGAGAGTAACTAGAAAGAGATAATTACGAAACATTTTGTAGTATAAGAATGTCTTGAATCTATGAAAATATAATTTTCCCATAATTTAATACCACCATTGAAACTGATATCATTACGCACGCACACAAACACAAATTGCACAAGCGCAATGACAGCTGTCACGCACACTAGCATAATAATTCCCGCCCAATTTTTATGACGTTTATAAGAGTGATACTCCGTCTGGATAAATATTGAATCTAAGATAATATCAATAATTATCAAAAAACTAGGCCAAAGCCAGTTCCAGACATTTTTTAAATTATAGGTTAGGTTATATTCGAGGATTAATATGCCATAATAAAACAACAATAGGTTATCATTTTTGTTGTTTCATTACTCTTAAAAACAACTAATATCATCATCATCAAGAAACTGTCCAGGAGGATAGATATTGGATTGCTATCGCGCTCATGCTAAAAAATGGCTAAAAAGTATAAAAGTAATGCAGAATAAACATTCTGCATTACAGTCTGTCATTAAGGCAAAGGGGATGTGTTTCATACAGCCATGATACGTTTTCTATTTTGAAAATACTTTGAATTTAATTGATATTGACACGCATATATTATTATAGTTAGATTTACGGTACATATAGGTTGAATTATATTAAAATAATGATAACTGTGGACTAATTCTATCCTACTTCAAAAATCAATAAGAATAAATTAGGCGCATATCAAGTTTAATATTTTAATAGTCGTTATATTTTTGCCCTAGTCAAACAAACTTGAGAATTATTTAATTATACAAATTTTATTGTAAATAGAATTAAGGACTATAAATAGTTACTGTCCATTTCAGGCATTTTTGGACGTATCCCTTTAAATATTTACTTTTACCGAAAGGTGTGTTTGATTGTTATTGCCCGAAAATATCCGAAACATGCCTTTAAATAAGTTTAAGAAAACAGTAAAAATCAGACTAATCAGTAAAGGCTATTATACAATTTCGGATTATCTGGAAGATAAAACAAAATGGCTTTGAACTGCTCCTCATTTTAATATAAATAAGCACATACCCCTTTTTATTTTATTATATTGTTTTCTCCACAATATTGTGTTCTGGTGAGCACCTACTATAGTTAAGTATTAATTTAAATATTGTAAGAAATTTAAGATTTAAAAAAGTGGCTCACGAGTTTCTTGCCGGGTTCTTCTCATGAAAAGCCTTACTACGGAATCCGGCCGCTTGTGGCGATTGCAATCGCGACATTGCGGATGCACTTGCCTCAAGCGATCGTGTTAGTTATTAGTAAGTAACTTTGACAATTTTAAGTGCTACGCTTGGCAGGCGGGTTGGCGATCGCAGTGGATGTTGTTGATACTCGAGGGAGTGCTGCTGCCCTCTCGCCCCGATATTTCCTCAGTCGGCTCTTACGATTCCCATGGGTGGAGAGGGGTGGGACAATTCTAAAGCCCCATACGGCCGTGTGGCCGGACGGGTGCCATTTTACTTAGTTTTAATTTATGTAGCTAAGCATCTCAAAAGATGAGAAAAAGCTTAAAATGAAAATATCGAATGTTAATAAGGCTGCTTTATTATTTGGTATGAATCTTAACTATAATAAGTGGGCGGAATAATGTATGCAAATACACCCGACAGATAACGAATGCGTTTACCAAGGCATTTAGAAGAAATGTGTTATCGAAATTTGCAGTCGCCGAGCAATTGTCACGTTTGCTGAATTAGCAAAGCATCTGGGACGCTGTTCCAGGCAATGATCCAGAGGTTTAAATCTTACTCGTGACTTATTTTAATTTTATAAACAAAGTGCTAAATGTGAAATTGCATTTAGCACTTTGTTTATTGTTTTTCAGACCTTGGTTTTACCACATATAGCCTTACATAATACAGTATGTTGTCGATTGTTAATGAAAACCACGATAATGAAATTAATAGCTTTATTTTTGTATTAATTATTTATAATTACCAAAATCATTTTCACAGTGGAACGATAATATTTATCAACACTCAATTCACTAAACATTGATAACATTATACTAGTAGAGCCAGCAAAAAGTTTTATTTATTTACTACTAACTGCTATCCCCTCCCTATCCTCTTCTTATTATCCTTTAACTCCATCTCCTATCCCTTTCCTCGGAGTTGGTGATGCGCGAATGATGTCTCTGTAGTTGCTAGCGTCTATAGGCTATGGCTACCGCTTGCCGTAGGCCGTATACTTGTTTGCCACCCACGTAGTACTCCTATATAAAGAACTAAATTATACATTAAACACAAAGTGAAAAAAGAAAAAAGTCCCGCTCCTGACTGTTATTTTCGATTTCACATTTTTCACTTTGTGTTTAATGTATAGTGCTAAGCATGTCAAATGCTAAAAATATATATAAAATATCTAAATAACTAAATGATAGTTTAAAAAACTAAAATAAGACGCTTTAAATAGTTAGTTGTACTAAAACGTAGTAACAAATTTGTAGTCATGAGGACTGCCAACAGAAGTAAAAACTTAAAATTATAAACAAACAGTTGTTATTTTTGGATATTGAGAAATAAAAAAATTATAACTGAGTTCCTATGGCTACCTTCTACCTCCATTATCAGACCCTGGATACTATCTAAAGACAAAGTACTCGTCAAGACGAATCAAACGATTCCAAACTCGATGGGGTTGCGTTATTTCATTACAGAGTTACTGCGGCCACCTTCCTTCTCCATCATCAGACCCTGAATATCATCTAGGACCGGAGTACTAGTCAAGACATTTCAAACGAGCCCTAACTCGATGGATATGCGCCATTTAATTACATTTTCACATGGCCACCTTCCAGCTCATCAGATCAGCTCCATGTCTCCATAATATTGCATTGTCACGTGATATACATATGGGTGTAAATTTTCAGCTCAATCGGAAACCGGGAAGTGTGTCAAATTTAATTTCCATGCATGCACACTATAGCTGCGTCTCGTAACGGTGTCGTGAGTCCAGAGATTTTATCTCATCTAAAAATATGGATACCGCGCTAAAAGAAGTTTTCACTTCAATAATATTACAATAAGTAATGATTGTAAAAAAGCGTGGGATGCTTTTTACTATATAGGTGAACTATTTTGTAACATTTGATTATGCACCTTACGCTTTTTTACAATCATTATTTATTGTAATATTATTTACTACTTTTTAGTTCAACTAGCTATTTAAAGCGTGTTATTTTAGTTTTTTAAACTATCATTTATTTCCTTCTTTTTAGTCTCAAAATAGTATCAAAAATACTGTTATTTAAAAGAAATAAAACCTACTTATGCCGTGATAAAATTATCACGGCATAAGGCAAATGCCTTTAAACTTCATCGGATGTACGGACATGGCTAAACTATAAGGGTTCTTTATTGGTTACGGAACCCTAAGAACCGATAAACTCGATAACTCAAATTATTGCAGAGAGAAATTAAAAATGTGATTGATAAAAAATTCATGCGTCTTCGTCTTACTGGACCGTTGACAAATGATATTATAAACACGCTATCAGCGTATGCAGTATGCAGCGTATGTCGAGATAGCAATAGTTTGACATAATATATGATAACCGGAATAATTTTAAAAGATAACTATGATTATAATTTTGTTGACTAAAATGTACTACTACCTGTTTTAGCCGGATACAAGAATGCCAGGACAAAAAAAAATACAATGCAGTTATGCTTATATTTTGCTTAAAATGTTTTGGAACGTGTGACATAAGCGTATATAACGAGATTAATGAAGGTTTTTTTTTACGTAAATACAAAAACGATGATGGGGACGGTTGGCCACCTTATTGTTGGGACCAAGTTGATTGGGTCGAAATAAAAAGAACGCATACGCGAAAAGGATAAAATACTTATACATGTGTTTCTCTCACTCTTGCTAAAACCTAATATGTGCATCCTTTTCTTCATCCTTAGTGTCAAAATAGTAGTGTTGTGTAGATTCAGCTACACAATGTTTTTATGTAGTTTTAACTATAGCAGCCGTGTGGGGCCGGCATCAAGAATAGCTCCACCCCGTCTCTTCCTATGGGAGTCGTAAAAGCCGACTAAGGGATTACCGGGGGACCAGGCAGCAGCATTCCCCTGTGTACTAAAGACATCCACTGTAATCGCCAAGTCGCCTGCCAAGCGTGGCGATTATGGCAATACCCCCCTAGGGGAGGCTTATGTCCAGCAGTGGACGATGAAGGGCTGATGGATGGATGGATGGAACTATAGCAGCGCACGCCGTAAAAGCTGTTAGTAGGCACGAATTATTTATACCTGTTAAAAAAAATTACCATAACTTTAGCTAACTTCGTTATATACCTATAAATCATACTTATATAGCCTATAGCAATCTGAAATAGTGTAGGTACCTTTAAAAATGTAAAAAAAAAATTTGAATAGGTGCAAAGGTTTCAGGGATTAAGTAGGTATAGATACAGATTTATTTTATTTGTTCCGTGAGGTGACGAACTAAGAATACACGTGTCACCACCCCATCCTTTTCCACGGGTGTCGTATAAGGCGACTAATCCCTTAGTCGCCTTGTACGAGTAAGCAATTATCACCCATTGCATTACTGGTGGTTGGGCTGAGACCAAGTGAGAGTATTCACTTGTTATCGGGTCCGAACGGGTCGGTACCACCGTCTTCTGTGTGACCGGTCATAAAGCATGTCAGTGTGTTTTGGCTGTAGCAGAAGATAGCCGTTTATTCTTTCATTTCAAATCTGAGAAATGAAATGGTGCGCAACGGCTTGACAATCTCACTTCTTGACTTGACTTGACTCTCGGTATAGTTGAGTCCAAGAGCGACGGTTACCACTTACCATCAGGTGGGCCGTGGCTAGTCTGCCATCATAACCAAAAAAAAATTAAAAAATACAAAGAAACACACATAATTCGCAGTCTCTCTGGTTCTATTAGCCCTACTAATATTATAGAAGTGAATATTTGGATGTATGTCCGTAAATTCCGCCTAAACGCCTAAATAGATTTAGATTAAATTTGGTTGGTAGATAGACAACATTAGATTTATATAAAGGATACTCAATATGCCCTTAAAATTAAAAGTTTTAAGAGATAGCTATTTTAGCATATATAATATACTTAAATCCTACCCACTAGATGGATTTGAACAAAACATTTGCTATACAAATAATTGATAGCCTGGATAAACATAGGATATTTTTATCCCGATAAAGAGTTTCTGTAGAATATACCTAAATGATTTATTTTGAATTTTGAAGTACGCGCAGACGTAGTCACGTGCAGAAGTAGAGTTAGTATGGTTTCTTATAATTAAAGCTTGATCTATACATACAACTCTGTCAAGAAAGTACCGGGAAAAGATCAATAATACACAAAATTTTTGTTATTCATCCAAATTTATTTTATCAACTTCAAAGTATGCTCTTCAGAAACGATAGACACGCCTACGAATAATCCAATCATCAAAACATTATTTAAACGCTTTTTCCGGAATTGAGTTCAGTTCTCATCGCGAATTCTCCTTTAAGTATGTCTTATACCGATTGAAAACGAGTGCCACGAACTAGTAATTTGAGTTTAGGAAAAAGAAAGATGTCGGCTGGAGCCATATCTGGTGAATATGGTGGTTGCTCGATGGTATTTGTTGAGTGTTTGGACAAAATTCATTCAAAATGATGGCCTTGTGCGAAGGCGCATTATCGTGGTGCAAAATCCAAGAATATTCTTTCCACAAATCTGGCCTTTTTGTCGAATTTGCTCTCTTAAACGCTGCATAACGCTCAAATAATATGTTTTATTTACCGTTTGACCTTTTGATAAGAATTCCGAGTGCACAACACCGCGATAGTCAAAGAAAACAGTCAACATGACTTTGACTTTTGATCGACTTTGGCGTGTTTTTTTTGGGTTTCGGTTCAGTTGGAAGTCGCCACTCCGAAGCTTGTTGACTAGTTTGCATGTCAAACTCGTAAACCCACGTCTCGTCACCAGTAACAATGCGTTTCATGAATGTTGGGTCAGAATTGACTCGTTCTAGCATGTCCTCAGCGATTCTCATGCGATTGAGTTTTCGGAGAAAATTCAGGTCTTTTGGGACTAGCCGAGCGGAAACATGTTTCATACCCAAGTGATTACTTAATATGGTACGGATCGACTCGTGAGACACAGAAAGTTCGGCGGCTATCTCTCATAAAGTTGAATGAGGATTTTCAGTCACAATTTCCTTCACTTTTGCAATGTTAACTTCAGTTGCAAGCGATGATGGCCTACCAGAACGAGGCAAATCTTCCATCACATCTCGACCGCTTTTAAACGCTTTGTACCACTCATAAGCACGTGTTTTTGATAAAGTCGATTCACCGTAAGTCTTTTGTAACATTTTCAGTGACTCCTAATACGAAATTCCATTGGCGATGCAAAATTTAATACAAACTCTTTGTTCGATGTTTTTGTCCATTATGAAATTCGCAATACACACTAGATATGATATAAATCTATGGATATAACTAAAAACAGCACTGTATTTAATATAAATAACAGATGCAACTCAAACTCCGCGCCAAAATTGATAACAGTTGTGCCAATCTAACAACAACAAAAAAGAAAACAAATATTTGAATTTGGAACCATAAACAAATCATCCATTCCCAATACTTTCTTGACTGAATGTATAACAAATACTGTTCAAATCTGTTTAGTCGCAAAATCTACGAGTAGGTATGTTTAAGAATTAGGTATTTTACGAGAACTGTTCTTTTTTTCGAGATAAAAAAGTACCATTTAAGTCAAAAACAATAATATGGTTTCGAAAGATTTTCATGAAGCCAAATTAAATTATATTATCTGAAGCCCTAATGAGAAATACGAGTATTCTTGTAGCAAATGTTTAACGCTTCATTCAAATAATAAATTTATGATAATTAGAAATTCAACACCAACACTTTGGAGCGTTCTAATTAATCTTTATACGATACTATAGTCATTATTTACGTAGAAGATATTTAATTGACTACACAGATGGCGGAGTGGTTTAGATATAGGCCTTCCACCCGAATGTTGTGGGTTTGATTCCCACACAGGACAACTCTTTGTCTGATCCGATCCACAAATTATTGTTTTGGGTCTGGGTGTACTTTATGTCCATGAAATTGTATTTTTGAAGTCTTTTTTTATTACAATTTGTGGCAGACAAGCCACGGCCCATCTGATGGTAAAAGGTAACAGTCGCTCATGGACTCAACTATACCGAGAGCATTGTTAAGCCGCTGCTCACCATTTCATTTCACAGATATGAAATGAAAGAATAAATGGCTATCTCCTGCTGCTGGCCGGTCACACGGGAGATGGTGGTACCAACCCGCTTGGGCCCGATACCAAGTGACTACTCCCACTTGGTACCCAGCCCTATCACCAGTCATGCAATGGATGATAATTGCTTATTTCCCTTAGTCGCCTCATACGACACCCGTAGGAAAGAATGGGGTGGTGACAATTGAATTCTTAGTCCGTCACCACACGGAAAGTCCTCCGCGGTACAAGAATATTACACTTTGCTGCAGGGTGTTGTCTTTTAAAAAATAAATACAAATTAGATAAACACCGTAGACTCTTAACCCTTAGTTTTTGTTAGGGGTAAAATTTGCCTACGGTATAGTCCATCGTTGGGACAACGAGCAGTGTGAGAGTGAGTGTGGAGCCCTTACTTAATAAACCCGCCGTGCGCCTTCTCGCCGTCTGTATTGGCTGACCACTGAAACTGTATAACATTACCTCAGTGGTCGTATTATTACACTGGAAAAGGGTTACGACTGAATATTACCTTTCACCTTTATTAAATACCTTTCATACATCGTAAAAGTAGGCTATTTCTACTGTTAAATGGGATTTAAAGGGCTTACTGCTTTTCACAGTATGATGTGGTCTATGCTTGCCTTTTACAGTTAGATGGTCCATTTCTGTGGACTCTTAATTAGTGAATTATATGTAATACCGACCTTTCAGTCATCCCAATCTCCTCATCACATTTTGTCTTTACGACCAACGCCATCTATCGGAATGCATTTACATGCCTTAACCCGTGTAAGTGTAAGTTTAATTTTTACAATTAAAATTCATAATATTTGGTGGCGCGATTTTTTTTAAAACATTTTGATCTATATTTTTTAGCATTTGACATGCTCAGCTACTTTTAAAGTATAAATTATTTGTGAATGAGGAAAAATAAAATAGTTCAGTAATAGTAGAAAAATAAAACAGTAATAGTAAAACACAAAAAATATAGCATCACGCCTGTATTCCCCGAAGGGGTAGGCAGAGGTGTATTACATACCCACGACTCGCCAGCTATGTTTAAGTCCTACGTAATAGGGGGCGAGCCTATTGACGTCTACCGGGCACATTTCCAAACTCCGGGCTGCTATTGAGAATTTTTCTTGTTAGGAAAAAGCTCAATAACATTGCCCGACCCGGGGATCAAACCCGAGACCTCATGATTAGCAGTCGCATACACCACCGCTACACCACCGAGGCAGTCAACAGTAATAGTGTTCCGCCAATACAGGCGTAGAGACAGCGCACACGGGGGGTTTATTTAGTGATGAGATCACACAACACTCATCGTTACCCACAACGACGTGGTTAGGAATTTATGTGGTGAGGAATATATTTTTCTGGCAAATTAAAAAAGGAAATCTAATTCCCCATTATTAATATAAAACATAAATTGAAACATTCGCCTACCAACCGTACTTTAGCAGTTCAATATAAAAAATATTTTCCTGTTAGATTACTTAACTACTTTTCTTTATAATGGGCTGTGTACACTGAAATAATTAGTTATGCCGCGATTTCTGTTAAAACCCATCATGTTTTTGTTAAAAACTATTGTTGTTGTGATCTCAATATCATATGTTTCCTGTAAAGGTACTTATGAAAACTATTTTTAATGCTTTATTATCACTGAGAAATTAATCCGAAGTAGTTAAAAATTATGTGTCTTTAGTTTGAACAAAAATAAAACCAGCCAGTGTGCTTTTTTGCGTAGAAGTCCTCTATGTATACCCATCCACCGGTCAGACGGAGGAATTATGCAGGACTCCCAATAAAGCTGGTCAACCCGCTAAAACCACGCGGCGTTCCTTCAGGCTTCCGATAGTCAGGGTCCTAAAGTACGAGTATACGTCTACGCAAGAGTTGAGCTGTCAACTCATACGTACCCGATGGTAATTAATAACAACCGATAGGGATTCTGGTGTTGAAAGATGTACATTGCATCAATTCTACGCATCCATATCAGCTTTCAGTCCGGGAGTGAGCCAAACTTTCAGTGTGTGAGATTAAGGTTATCAATATAATTCGAATAAGTCAAGTCTTTCCAGAGAGTCCAATAGATGCAGCTAGTATTTAGGTGTCCTACTGAGAGATACGACTATAACTCCAGGTGTAAGCCAACATGTACTTAGCATAAGTCAAGTTGTTGTCTCAACATAAAGTACCGCTTCATTCAGTATAGTATGCTCAGTGTCTTTCTGGCAAGCAATTTTTTTGGTTTTGTTTTCTAGATGACTCCTAAATTGAATTTTGTTGATGCCGAGGATCCAAATAGGTACCCTCAAAGATTTGGAAGGACCTGAGATGTCATGACTCGAAAATATCAGTTAAAATTTTCAAATTGATTATATTTGTAAATATATATATGTATATGTGAACAGCGTCGAAAACATTACCAACAGATAAAATCTGTAAAAATTGTAAAATTTTGTATAATTAGAAAATTCAAGTGTTAATTTAAAAATAATCACCTGAAAAGTCTAATTTTGGTGTTTGCAATCCTTACTAAATAATTATTATTAATGCGAAAATTATTGACGCAATTCCACAACGACGAAGTTGCTATAAGAAACCAGTACGTTATATTGCAATATTACCTACCAACAATATTTTTGGTCAAAATTTTCTTTATTTCCCGAACATAATGTAGGTCAAAGGAAGATCAAGCCAGATTTGGATGAGCGCCAATCCATTGTCGTACAATTCATAAGAGTTACTTAGAGGAAAGAATCTCCTTGAATTGTTTTTGTCGACATTTCATTTGTTATGTGTATTTACGGCATAACCATAGATTTAATATTAAATTATATCTATGGGCATAACTATGAAGTAATATG
Organism: Leucoma salicis; assembly: GCA_948253155.1. Taxonomy (NCBI): domain Eukaryota; kingdom Metazoa; phylum Arthropoda; class Insecta; order Lepidoptera; family Erebidae; genus Leucoma; species Leucoma salicis. Next base: position 7,868,183 of record OX411822.1, on the reverse strand, counting down.
TATCACGTCAATAAATTATTTATGACATAATACTGTGCACGGCAGGACTCTATACAAAATAGAGCATACAAAAAATATGAACTATATATTTTCATAATATATATATTTTTGTTATTGCATATAGTGGCAGACGAGCCACGGCATATCTGATGGTAAATAGTAACCGTCGCTCATGGACTCAACTATACCGAGAGTATTGTCAAGCCGCTGCTCACCATTTCATTTCACCGATATGTAATGACAGAATAAACGGCTATCTCCTGCTACAGCCAAAACGCAACGATGTGCTTCATGGCCGGTCACACAGGAGATGGTGGTACCAACCCGCTCGGGCCCGATGCCAAGTGAGTACTCCCACTTGGTACCCAGCCCTACCTCCAGTCATGCAATTGATGATAATTGCTTACTTCCCTTAGTCGCCTCATACGACACCCGTGTGAAAGAATGAGGTGGTGACACTTGTACTCTTAGTCCGTCACCACACGGACATATATAATTAATAGATCATATAAAATAACATAAGATTAATAAAATCTTAATAATATTGAAAACTAGCCTTTGATAGGCAAACGCTTTTATGCGTGCTTAGACAAACACCGATTAAACCAAATGAAGTTAAGAGAAAAAGTACCTAATCACGTATTTTTTTTGGTTTTTCCCATTAAAAAACACAACCTTTGATGTAACAACTGACACCCGCTAGCTCACTGCAAATTGGGGACCAAAGAGTAATACAGTTTTAACATCTAAATCACGCGGTTGCACGAAATAGTGACACCATGTTTGTCAAGTATGGGCATGGTTGTTAGAGTACGAGTAGTTAATTGTTGAACAGGTTGTTTGCCAACTCTACAACACAAAATTACCAAAAAACAATACAAAATTTTATGGACCAAACATCACTGAATCACTCCCGTAACTAATCTGTAAGTTATCTCAAAATTTCCTCAAAATCAGTCCAGCCATTTTGGAGTTCGAATGGAACATACATTGATTTATTTCGATCAATGGCATTTCTAGAGGCCAAGACCTCTTTCACATACTGATATTCTCCTCCTATCTCTATTCCTGGGGTTGACAATGCGTTAACGATACCTCTGATATTTCTAGTATCCATAACTTGAGGTAGCCGCTTTCTATCAGGGTGGTTTGTATGCTAGTTTTTCATCCTTGTAATAAAAAAACAGAAGATTTCAACGCCGTACATTTGGTAATAATTTAACCCTTAATTGGACGCGTGGGGTGTCATACACCCCAACGCAAGTTTCCAGACTACTAACTTCTTAAAATTTTAATTTAGCGCGCTGGTTTTCTATAGGTTCTATAGGCTTCGTATGCACGTTTGACGTTTACAATTAAGTCACGAATGGTGTTAGATCGTGAACGGTTGGGCTTGGAGAGCAATTATTTAGGGTGCACAACACCCCAGGTGACTGTTTGTGTAGACTAAATTCTGGGTAGGTGAATAATTGTAACTATGTTATTTATGGTCTAAAACAAAGACTGGATGGATAAATTATATGTGAAAGTGTAAAAAGAGAGCTCTCTTGCGAGCAGGATTCAAACCTGCATTCCGTGGGGTGCTACACACCTCGCGCGACCACCTATGCCACTTTTAAGGCGCGCCCAAGATCGAAAATGAGAGAAGAGAGTGATCTGATTTTGAAACCTATACGATCCAGCTATATTCGTAGATATATACCTACTCGAGTTATAATGTGGCATTTCTCGAAGCTGTTCCAGAAGTTGGCATCATTGGTGGACATCATATCTCCATAGAAAAGGTCCCCTACATAGCCTCGCTGCGACTCAATGGTACGATACACTGGTGCGGCAGTTCCATTATACACGAGCGATTCATCTTGACAGCGGCACACTGCATAGTTGCGTAAGTATAACAATCAAATTAGTATGTGTACTGAGTAACCACATAACATTGTGCATTTTTATCAATTAAACTATGTAGGTGTATAACTTAAAAAAATCATCCAAGAATCTAAATATCATATAGAAATGTATTAAAATTAATTTATGTACTTATTTCTTTTCTTTATTTTCGTAAAAGTCTATGTGTAAATTTTGTAGCTCTAGTCTGCCCCAGACAAATTTATAATGAACTTAATATTGAAAAAAAACAGGTGAAAAGGCTTTAGTGTAAAATAATTTGGTATTCAAACAAATTTAAGCAAACAATAATTTTGTCAAAGCCCTACAAATACAGTTCAATCTCCATTATAACATCAATGCTTGATTTAATATTACTTTGAACTGTAGAAAATGGCTGTATTATACAAAGAAATGCTTTTTATTTATTTTTTATTTTCCAAAAGAAATGTATTTCATTAGTGATTCTTTGTCAAGTTCTATTAATATCCAAGATTTTTATAGCAATAGGGCATTATTTCATTTCGATTGTTGTTTCTGCGTCAAGAATTTCAATCTTTCGTTGACGCTTTTACTTCTTTTACATTACTTTGTCCGAAATATAATTATCTAAACTATTGTATTTTTATTTATAGAAATTTGTTAAACTTATTTACAACTCCAGATAAAAAACAAAAAGATCGTAATCAGACATGTTCAGCCTTTACTAGACCACCAAATGTGAAATTTAAAGAGAATATATTATTAAATATGAGCGGGAATAGATGCGGAGTATCTTCTGGAATATTCTTACAAACGCTCTTTCATTAAGCTATGGTAGCAGTTGCTTGGAGGTACCAATATATTCATCACATTACTAGATATAAAGCCTTGTTTATCGCTGCGTGAATGAGCTGGATCAATCGGGGAAGTACCACCATTTTATTACATACGCCACAGATAGTCTTTGTTCGCGCTTGCATTTCTTTGTTCTCACAAAAGATCAGCGTAAAACAACGGCATTGTATTTTGTATAGTGAATGAGAGCGCCAGATGCCTAAATCCCTTCCCTATCCTCTCCTTATTATTCTTCTTATTGCTTCCTCGTTATCCTTCGCATCCTCTTCTTTTTCTTCCTCCCCTTTCCTTGGAGTTGCGAGTATTGTTGCTGGCGTGTATATACTACCTAAATCACTTACCACCAGGGGAGCTGTATGCCAATTTTCCATTCGCCTATTTAAAAAACAAAACATTTTTTCTAATGTCAATGGCGTCTGTATCAGTGTTTCAGAAGATGCAGGTTCAATCACTGCTTGTTGTAACTATTTATTCCACATTTTCACACAATGTATTCTACACTACAATTGCTGTGTTTGGTAAATATTCTCACCTTCAATATATGAATTTTCGTTTTTTATTGTTTTAATAAGCGATTATTCCTTCAGTATTTTATAGACTACAATATAGACAAGAGAGCGCCAGGGTAAGCGGTTTTCATTCATTAGGTCCCTGTGGTTTTGACAGATCGTCGATCTAACTTGTGGGAGACCGCCTTACGCTGCACTTCGATACATGGTCACTATTTTCTTTTATTGCTTATGATGGCAGACGAGCCACGGCCCACCTGATGGTAAGTGGTAACCATCGCTCATGGACTCAACTATAGCTTCAGTATTGTCAAGCAGCTGCGCACCATTTCATTTCACAGATATGAAATGAAAGAATAAACAGTTAGCTTCTGCTACAGTCAAAACACACTAACGTGCTTAATGACTGGTCACACATAAGACGGTGGTACCCATTCAGGCCCGATAGCAAGTGAGTACTCTCACTTGGTACCCAGCCCTACCACCAGTAATGCATTGGGTGATAAATTTTTACTTCATTTAATCGCCTTGTACGACACCCGCGGGAAAGAATAGGGTGGTGACATTTGTATTTTTAGTCCGTCACCACACGGAGAACTATTTTTTTTCCAGGAGGAGAACTATTTCTATAGGAAAACTATATTTTTTCAAGGGTTAATCGAACGATGTAGCCTTGACCATTGCCAATACACTATACTTACTTTAATACTTTATTTAATTTTCAGTAATCGAAATTACAAGGTTCTGGTGGGCACAGCAAAGGTTGACAAAGGTGGCAATGTATATGACGTAGATAAAATATTAATACATGAATTGTATTCAAATAAGACCAATGATTACGATGTTTGCCTTCTCAAACTGAACGAAACTTTGACTTTTGGACCTAAAGTGAACAAAATTGCTCTGAGCGACAAGAGCGTAAAGCTCAAACGAGGAACGTGGTTAAACGCAACTGGATGGGGATATATTAAGGTATGAATTAATGAAAACCGGTTTTAGCAATAATGATATATATGTTCCTATTTTTACTCTATCTGTATCTGTGTATTATAAAGCTGTAACGATGCTATATCTATACATTTAAGATATTGAAAAAAAAAACTGTATAAATGTAAGGGTTGTTATTTAGGCTACTCTAGACACATTTTTTTTTAAAAGTGTCTGTTTGTATGTTTATCTCACGCACATCACGCAAAAACTAATCAACGGATTTTGATGATACATCTGTAACCTGAGATATATCGTATACTTATAGCTAACCTTCGAGTAAAAGCTAAACGCAAAAGTTCGTTTGTTTATTTTGTATGTTCACACATCATGCAGAAATTACTGAATAGATTTTGATGAAGCGTTTTTTTTTTGATAGCGTTTGATTAGACCTAAAAACTAGTGTACGTTTTTATCCTACTATTATATACAGAACACATGACAGTACCTAAAATCTTTTGAGCAAAGGTTAGTAATATTATAAATGCAAAATTGCGTTTGTGTGTTACTCTGTCACGCTAAGTACTTAATCGATCATCATAAAATGAACACACATATGTATATAATCACAGAGCCTAGAAGTACACAGGCTGGAACGATGATGCAATCCTGCATTCCTCCTGCTTGTCTGGGGAGAAATAGGCGGTCCCTATGGGAGAGTTATTGCTGTATAATAATATTATTTATTTTAATCTATATATAAAGTTCACAATTCTAAAGGCCTTGTTGACCCACCCCTCTCTACCCACGGGAGTCATAAGAGCCGACTGAGGGAATACGGGGGAGTGGGCAGCAGCACTCCCTCGAGTATTAACAACATCCACTGCGATCGCCAACCCGCCTGCCAAGCGTAGCGATTACGGCATTATCCCCCGTGACGGGACCGCTCGTTTTGGCGTTCTCTTGGGGAGGCCTATGTCCAGCAGTGGACGTTAAAAGACTGATGGATGGATGGATGGATTATAAAGTTGCAACAGAGCACATTTAAGATATTTAATAAAAAATAACTATAATAGGCTTTAAAGGCATGTCTAAACACAAAACGATTTTTTTTAGAATTTTTGTCTGTTTGTTTGTTCGCGCATCACGAAAAAACTACTGAACGGATTTTGATGCAACTTTTTTATTTGATAGCTCCTCTTGATTAGACTTAAAAACTGGTATACATTTTATCCCGCTACTATATCGGGAACCTGAGAGTACTTCTAAGCCAGTACAAAGCTGTAACAAAGCTATGTTTTTACATTAAGGTTATTTGAGAAGAAATTAATATATTAGGCTATTTGCGTCTCTGAAATCAATACAATAAAATTGTTTTTAAATTTTTTGTGTGTTCCTCTGTATATTTGTTCAGGCATCACGCAAAAATTTCTAAACGGGCAATATTTAATAAAGAATAAATGTTTCTAGGTTACACATAGGAATACCTTTTAGTGTATTAAATATACAAGTATAAAATATTTTGGTGGTTCTGAGAGATGGGTAGGTACGCGTCTCTCGGGACCATGTACGGGTTGGCAAATTATTTTATACACAACCTTTTGAATAAGCTCGAGATGTTTATGTCCTGTTTCTGGAGAAAGACATAATGTTATTTAAAAGGTTGCTTTTTGCTTGTTGTAAGCTTGTTATAGCCATTGTACGCTCGGACATTATTGATATTATTATCTAGATGGCGGATAATAGACATATTATTATATCAATAAAAAGAGAGCTATTTCGTTCATAATGAAAAAAACTATTGTATATGTTTTCGTCAATTTTGTTAGTATTGACGTACTTTAAAAGTTATAGTGCTAACGATTTATTGTTCGTCAATTTAGTTAACATATATGCCCGTGTGGGGTAGAGGTAGACCAGCTTGGTCTCCACGGACTTTCCTGCAAAAGAAGTGCGGGAAGGTTTTCACGTCACAGTTCCCTCAATGTCATCATAAAGAGGGCTCTTGCCTCGATAGACGTACCCGCCATTCTGGAACCAGCCGGAATTTCACGCGAGGACGGCAAGAGACCCGATGGCATGACGCTGATCACTTAGGAGCGAGTGCGCGCACTTGTTTGGGATGCCACTTGTGTGGACACCCTTGCGCTCTCACATATCAACGAGTCAGCGTCTGCAGTGGGAGCTGCGGCAGAATGCGCAGCCACTGCGAAGCGGCGCAAATACGTGGCCATCTCAAATGGCTATGTGTTTGAGCCGCTTGCAGTGGAAACCGAAGTGGAAGTTTCCAACATTTGGTCCGTGGAGTACATCCTTAAACAATTTATTAATAAAATAAGTCCTAGGCTGGTCTCGTCTTCAGGTGACAGGAGAGATGGCACGTTCCTCGCTCAACGAATTGGAATAGCGATTCAGCAAGGTAACGCAGCCAGCATCTTAGCCACAATCCCACGCGGGTAACTTATAAAACTGTTCCAATCTCAAAATTTTTAGTTATTTCTTAATATTTATTATCTTTACTTGTTTATACTAATTTGTTTATAACATTATGTAAAGGACATGTACCATTTACGGCCTGTGGCGGCCATAATGTTTTCAATATTTAAAATTAAACTAATAATTTATAAAATCCGTCAGTAGTTTTCTTTTCTTGATAGATCTTCAGAAAAAGATTATAGTTTAAAAAGCTATTATTTTGAATTTGTACTTTATCGTAATGATTATTGGTGAATTATTGTTATCTGTTGACAATCAAATAGGATATTGCCGCTACGCTGAATAGACAACATAAAAAACTTTGGAACTATTATATTACAAAACAATATTACGTAGCTATTTCTTAAATAATTTCGTGAGAACAGTAATAAAAAAAAAAAAAAAAAAATAATATGACTATTTAAGAAAATATTTTTTTATAATTATTTGGTGAAAACTGATATTATTTCTAATCAAGAGTAGCAATTATGATTCAAAATATTGGCAAAACATTTTACATCTGTCATGTCATGTCATTATACTCATCTACTGTTGTTATTGTGTATTGTGTATCGTGAATATTGTATTGTGATTTTATGAGTGTAAGTTATATATTTAGTGAGTTTAAGCCTCATTATTTGTTTATATATGTAGATATTATTTTATTTATTTATAATTATGGTGTTATTTTTGATCAAATATTCGATTTTGAGGTACTTCAATTTCAAATTTATATCCATCTTAGATGTCTTTTATCTCATCATCCAAAAGTTTTAGTGTGAAAAGAAATACACAGGGCAATAGAGTAGTCATTTATCTTTAAAAAACATATTGTTTCATGTATGTCCTTTCCAGGCCGAGAATGTATGGGCATTTGGTACATCTCCTTTCATTAAAGTTAACATTATTATATCAAATTCAAAGTTAATATTATAAATGCTTTAAAACTTATATAGTTAATTTATTTATTTGTTACATTTCTTCATATAAATCTGAGTATAGAAAAGGATATTGTTTATCCCGAACAAATTATGGGTTCATGTGGGATAATCGTTTTTGCGTGAAGATTATTTATGTAGCAAAGAGTAACGTATTTATATTAGACGAAAAAAAAAAAAAGAAAAGTGAAGTGCTCTAAGCCACTGAGCTATCGTACAGATCTTTCGATCATCCCAATCACCTTATCAAATTTGTCTTTACGACCAACGCTATTTATCGGAATGCATTTACATGAATTAAACCAATATAGTAAGCTTAATTTTGCAATTAAAATCTATACTATTATTGATGGTGCGATTTTTTAAGATTTTTGATCTATATTTTTTAGCATTTGTTGACATGCTCCGTTCTTGCTTGCTTCGTTCTTCAAAAAGTGGCGGAGCATGTCAAATGCTATAAAATATAGATCAAAAATGATTAAAATTAACAATATTTGCACACCCAGATTTATCACTTTTTATGGATCGGTCGTAGAATTGTCCTTTGTTGGATTCGAACCACTACGCATATAAACCTTATAGTTTATGTCTTAAAAGATTGCACGCAGTCTTTTGATTATCTTAAGATTTTGTATATTATTACATGTATATTCTTATAATAAACAAATCTGCGGAACTCTCTGCCCTCCTAAACATCAGAACATTTCTTTTGACAGCCTAAGGGCCCCATATCGGAGGATCTTCGACAAGTTACTATTCCCATGGTACCACGGATGCTTTGTCAATTCTCATATCGTAGAAGCTCCAATATAACTACACGTATGGTGTGCGCCGGAGGAAAAGGACGAGATTCCTGTATAGTAAGTATTGTTTATATTTTCAACATATGTTAATACATTGTAAGCCTTATGATTCACTAATGTGAAGCATAAGGCTTACAACTTCAGTAAGTTTTCGCATTTTATGTGCATATTTGCCTAGTACAACATCGCGAGAATCTGATTTAAAAACATGACATTTATTTTGAGTTATCCTACTCTCAGAGCATTATAAGATGCTATGGGGAGATAATAACCATCATTTCTAAACGGGAACGGAGAGGGAATATTTTAGGGCTATAAATATGTAGTTTATGTATGGTATTTTTTTCTCAATCAACTCAACATTACTATTCCACTGTAAAGCAAGAGATTACTGAGTAAGGAAGATTTAGGCAGTAGCCCACCTCAAGTGCTGATTGGCAGATTTCACAAACCGTCATACAAAATCTGTCAGATAAACAGGTTCCCACGATGTTTTTCTTCACAGAGGTATGATGATATAACTTGTAAACAAATACAAGTACCTACACAAAATTACAAATTTCTAAAGTCAGAGGTATATGCGTCAACTACGAGTGCTAAGTATGAATAAAATCGATTCACAGATTTCAAGCTTAAATGTGACCCACTTCAAAGTACACCTTATCCAACAAAAGATGAATTATGAAAATTGGACCACTGTGTAAAAAGTTTTGCATACATAATATAACCAGTAAAGAAAGCTCGTTGGTTAAAAACTTGAAATATATTTTTGAAAAGCTTTATTAGCTTGTCTCACAGAATCCAGAATAGCATTTAAAGTCCTGCGACTGGTTGTACCACTGTAACTTGTTAATGTCTTATTACTTTATTTAACCTAGTGCATGTATAAAGAGATCGGTGATAATACAATCATTTTATAATTTCAATCTACTTTATTCTCTAAGATTAGTAAGGAGAAAAGTGCTTTATGCTGCGTTTCTCTTTATTTTTTAAACGTAAAGTTGTGTTTTTATTTTATAATAACTACTTAATCTGTATTTTCATAATAAATTATAATTGATGAAAGGTTCGTAAACATATCATCCTGTCTCCTAGTTTTTTATGTGGTATGTTATTAATAAGCTTTTTCTGTATACAGGGTGATAGTGGTGGACCACTCACGTTCAACGATGTCCAAGTAGGAATAACATCCTTCGGATCAGGCTGCGGTATTTTACCAGGAGTTTACACGAAAGTTTCCCTAATGAAGCCTTGGATCGATCAAACTATTGAACAGAATCTTTAATCAACATTTTCTTAAATATAAAATTGTTTTTTTTTAAACTAACATTGTTTAATAAGATATACATAAATATAGTACGTTTTACTTAACCACTGTAAGCCTATAAGTTATAAACATAAAGCCTAATATTAAAACTGACTAATTTTCTAGAATTTCCTGGTTTATTATGGTGTTGGCCTTATTTGAACATCAGTGGGCTTGACGTAATAAGGGCGAGTGAAGTGGGCCCTAGTACTATTCCACAATCTATGCATATTGTGGTACACTTTACTGAGATACTATCACACTTTCAGATTTGGGCTTTAACATATTAATTTCAATTTATTTCTAGATGTTTTATCTACATAGTATTATATACACATAAAAAATATATTTTTTTTTTATTAATTAGAATTTTATTGTATTCCTAAAGCCATCTATCCAAAATCATAAATTAAGTAGAAAACTTTTCGAGCCATCACAAATCTCAGCTTTTTGCTAGTAATAAAGACAGAAATGCTGCTAGATTTTCGGTATATTTTTGAAAGAATCATGTCGCCGCTCTACGTTATTATTCAAAACTTGTGTTATTACAGGTATTAACGTGTAAAAGTGGTGAAATTTTACTAATTAACTATATTTTGTGTATGTGCGTGACTGTTGATAAAATGCGGCGTAACGAACTTCTTGGTGTTGCTTCTAAAACTCCATAGGAGCTTCCAGTAAAGCCGCCACCACTTTACTGAGGCTTGACTATGACTAATGTATGATTTTGACAGTGACTTCATTGACAAATTAAACTTACTTTATGCAACATAAAACATGACACTGGCAACAATTAATGGCTTAAGCTGATTGCCATAATCATCAGCTTGTGATGGCAATAAAAAATATTAAAATGTGTATATATTAGATATTTAATACCATAGCACTTTTTATTTCGAAATCTAGTGAAAAGTGCTCATTTAAAAAAAAACTTTATAATCTTAAACTTTAATATTTATATATATATTTAGCATTTGACATGCTTAGAACTATACATTAAACACAAAGTGAAAAATGTGAAATCGAAAATAACAGTCACGAGCAGGGTTTGAACCTGCATCTCCTGGATACCGTCCAGATGCTTTGCCTACTACATATAAAAATAATACTTTTGGATATATTTAAAGTCATGTTTTACCTTTATAAAGACATCATTTCATGACAATGTTCTTGCTCAATCTGTAATAAGTTATGTGCCATTAATTTAATTCCATATGAATATTCTCATGTATTTAAAAAATAAATATATGAAGTTATGCAGTACAGAATCAATGGATATTTATTGGTGAATATGTAAAAATAAGTAATTCAACCATCAGCCTTCTATCGTCCACTGCTGGACATAGGCTTCCGCTAGAGAGTGACTTAACTGATGGTTCTCTAAAATAAGATGTTTTTTTTGATAAATTATTTAATAATAACAAGTTTACAGGATGATTTTAATGTAAGTACATTAAAATCCTGAGAAAAAAAAAGACTGAATTATTTTTTATTTCACTCTCAGATCAAATTAATAAGTTTTTTATTTGATCTGAGATTTCACTGTGCAAGTTTTAACCAAGTCTTGCGCACTTTATGATTTATTGGAATAGTTATAAATAGTTTTTCCGGTGCCTTAAATGTGATATTTATGAACTCTGGCACAGCTTACCATTTATAACTTATTTAAAATAGTAAATTACTGTTAACAACTATATTTAATTGCTAAATGTAGTCATAACGAACGAGGAATTCAAACGTGTGACGTCACTCGACTGTCGCGACGCCATATTGGCGGAGTAAGCATTTTGACAGTTTAAAAAATCAGATTAATTTGCAATGATCTTTTTAAATGAAATACTTAAAATAAACATTATTTGTAGGGTGCTCAAACATCGCTACATAATGTGATATGGTTTCCAGAAACTAGTCAAATAGCCTGTTGGCAACAGTAAGGACTAAAAGAAGTATGAATGACACCGACGTGTTTCATGGCCTGTTACACGGGAAACGGTGGTACCAACCCGCTCGAGCCCGATGCTAAACTTAGTAATATAATATTTATGTTTTATACATGTCAGGAAAATATACTTAGTACTTCGTATTATTGTTACGTTAAAAAAATATACCAAATTTGTTCGGCCATTTTATCAGTATATCCAATTTATTCTGATAAACAGAATCAAATGATCCAACTTTTATTTTGTTGATCGGCAACGGCGCTTCGGTTTCAAAGGCTAATTTTAAAGCAGTTTTCTACATGACCAGCTAAAAAATATCCTTAATGTAGGTTTTATTGTACACTTCATTAATGTTTGAATAAAAGCTTTAGCAAGTCATTGGTAGACTAAATGTGCACTTTGTGTTTAAATGTATTAAACACAAAGTGAAAAATGTGAAATCGAAAATAACAGTCACGAGCAGGATATGAACCTGCATCTCCTGGATACCGTCCAGATGCTTTGCCAATTCAGCCATCGTGACAATTGCTCCTGACTGCTAATTTCGATAATACATTCGTACTTGACGTCTTTGGGTGACGCCGTTATTTTCGATTTCACATTTTTCCCTTTGTGTTTAATGTTATAGTGCTAAGCATGTCAAATGCTAAAAATATATATAAAAATATCTAAAGACTAAATGTAACCAAATAAATAAATAATAATTTAAATTTTTTCGTCATAGTTTTTTCTAAGCCGAGGGACTCTTTGCCTCAAACTCGACTTTGGACGCCGGAGTGGCCACACCACCCACCATCCCTCGGTGTGAAAGCTCCATGCCTGAAATCCGCATTACGCAACGTGCGGTCAGGCAGGAGCTGCTGCTACTGGACGTCCATAAGTCGAGTGGGCTGGATGGCATCCCTGCGGTGGTTCTTCGAACGTGCGCCCCTGAGTTGACCCCCATCCTTACGCGCCTGTTCCGCCTTTCATACAGTACCGGCAGGATTCCTACTTCGTGGAAGGTAGCCCTTATTTACCCTATTCCCAAAAGGGGTGTTCGGTCGGACCTGTCGAATTACAGGCCAATCACGATAACATTCCTGCTCTCCAGGGTTCTGGAGAGAGTCATCAACCGCCGACTTCTGCAGTACCTTGAGGATCACCAGCTGATCAGTGATCGCCAATACGGCTTTTGTCAAGGTCGATCAGCTGGTGATCTTCTCGTGTACCTCACTCATCGCTGGGCAGAGGCCTTGGAGGGTGAGGGTGAAGCTTTGGCGTTCAGCCTGGACATCGCGAAGGCATTCGACAGGGTCTGGCATATGGCCCTTCTATCGAAGCTACCATCGTATGGAATCCCCGAGGGGCTCTGCAAATGTATCGCTGGCTTCCTCCATGGTCGCAGCATCAAAGTCGTTGTAGACGGATGCTGCTCTGATACCATGGAGATTAATGCTGGTGGGTTCCTCAAGGCTCTGTGCTCTCCCCAACGCTGTTCATCCTGCATATCAATGACTTGCTCTCAATAGAGGGTATGCATTGCTATGCGGATGACAGTACGGGTGATGCGCGATATACCGGCCATCAGAAAGTCCCTCGGAACATGCTGGAGGAGAGGCGGATCTAACTTGTGTCTGAAGTCGAGCGCTCTCTAGGGCGGGCCTCGGAATGGGGAGAAAAGAACTTGGTTCAATTCAACCCTACGAAGACACAGGTTTGCGCGTTCACTGCAAAGAAGGACGCATTTGTCGTGACGCCCCAGTTCCAAGGGGTAACTCTCCCGGTCTCCGAGAGTTTTGGGATCCTTGGCATCGACATATCTAGTAAAGTCCAGTTCGGGAGTCATTCGGAGGACAAAGCCAAATTGGCGAGCAAGAAACTGGGCGTCCTGAACAGAGCCAAGCGGTACTTCGCACCGAGGCAGCGACTTGTGCTGTATAAAGCACAAGTCCGCCCTCACGTGGAGTACTGTTCACATCTCTGGGCAGGCGCACCAAAATACCAGCTCGATCCACTTGACTCCCTGCAAAGACGCGCTATTCGAATTGTCGATGATCCCAATCTCACGGATGAGCTGGAGTCGTTGGGGCGCGGAGGGTACTTTGGGGCTCTCTGTGGCTCTATCGACTCTTCAACGGTGAGTGCTCTGAGGAACTGTTTGAGGTGGTACCAACATCGCCGTTTTACCACCGGACCACGAGACGCCGTACTAGAGTTCATCCATACCACCTGGAAATGATCTCGTCCAAGACGGTTCGTTTTCAGCGTTCTTTTCTACCACGTACGTGTAAGATCTGGAATGAACTTCCTGCTGCGGTGTTTCCCCAGCGTTACGACTTGTCCCTCTTTAAACGAGATTTGAGAAGAGTACTTTACTCACGGTAGGCGGCGACTTGGCTGTGCCCCTGGTGTTGCCATAGTGCATGGGCGGCGGTTACTACTTACCATCAGGTAGGTCGTCAAAAGGACTACTTTAGGCCGTAAAGTTATCATAGAAATCTACTAGCAACTTCTAATCTCTACCTCAAATTTTTTATAAGACCCGCACCATCTATCGGATTTATTTGTTTCGATATAGTAAGTTTTACTAAAACTACTGATATACTTGCAATACTTTAAATAGCTTAATATTTATATTATATAGGTACTAATATAAACATAAATGTTTTATGTTATTCAACTAGTAGCCAGCACTTTTTGATTTGGGTTTGGTGAGCGCGTGTGTGTGTATGTGTGTGTGTACATACATACACGTGTGTATTTTGTGTATATGTGTATGCCATTCGGCATTTTACATGAACATTATGTATTTCAAAACGCATAATTTCATAACGCATTATTTTCTAACTTGTGAATTGTTACTTTACTACATTGTTATATAATGTGTATTTTTTATCATTAATATTTAACAGAGTAAAAAATGCGTAAACAACATTCTGAAATGCTTATTAGTCTAGTTGGTCTGGAATGTTCACAATAAAACGTTGTCACGTAATAAGTTCGTTAATCAGGGCGAGCTTTAACTCAGCCTTTGGACGTGATCAAGTAACAGAAGCAATTTTGCTGGCTGAATAGTAAAATATTATATTAAAACGGCAATTACAGAATTTTACGTGTTGTCTGCGTAGCCTAATCCAATTTTTTTGTTGAAATCGGCTTCTGATTTGGTCGGTTTTAGCTAATCTACTATACATATATAGGTAGATAAACACAGAGGCAGTCCTCTGTGTTTATGTATTTAATGCCTATATAACCTCCTATGATTCTGACAACCTATAACGACTACGAAGATGAGGTTTGACAACCGAAATTTAAGCGCCTTTTTAAGCATAAACTGCCTCTGTGGTGCAGCGGTAGTGTAAGGGACTGCTGATAATGAGGGTTCGATTCCCGGGTCGGGCAGTGTTATTGAGCTTTTTCGTATAAAGAAAATTCTCAATTGCAGCCCGGAGTTGGGAAATGTGCCCGATAGACGGCAATATGCTCGCCCCCTATTATGTGGCACTTAAACATAGCTGGCGAACCGTGAGTGTGTAATACACCTCTGCCTACCCTTTCGGGGAATACAGGCGTGATGCTATGTATGTTTTTAAAGAATGGTGGTGAGCAGGTATTCGCAAATAGGTGTGACATTTGATCACTCATCTGATACCAGCTGGACAAAAAAAATCTATAAATATAGTACTTTCTTTTGTGCAACCCATTGTGGTCCCGCTATTAGGTACGGGTGTATCCGAAAGATATAGGCCATAAATACTGGTCTGCAATGACCTAAATTAAGGTAAGCACTCTACATTGAACAAATACACAGCTAGGTGATTCTGAAATTTACTTCGTAATCTCGACTTCGAATTTAGGGATCTCGTTCACTCGTCTATTTCTGTTTTAACAATTATTACTTACCTAGGCCATGAGAACGATATCCAACAATGACAGTAATGGCTTGTGAACAATAAATTGTTATTCCAAAATGGCCACCGTATACAGCCCTATCTTCCATTTAACTTTTCCATTACTCCACGTTATACAATTATGAACAGTCGACAGGAGATTGATAGAAAGATAACTTAGTTTGGAGGGTGAATATTCAACTTTTTTTTTCAGCGGTTTACTGAACCGCTCAGTTTGTAAAATTTAGTTTAATGATTCGATAACAATCGTGTTAACACGCTCTTATTTGCTTCGCATGTATCTACGTATGTAATGGAATATTTGAATGTGATTTTGACCCACTATAAACGTCGGATTACATTGAAACTGCACACTTATCAAGGACCGATGACAATACACTAATTTGAGAAGTGTGCCCATTATTTATTACATAACTCGGTACCATATCGTCACATCTACTATAAAAAAGGAATAGTATCTTTTAAATAGAAGTAGGTTTTAAAACTGTTTTGAGACTAAAAAAGACGAAAATATATTGTACTTAATGTAACAGTCACGAGCAGGTTATTTTCGATTTCACATTTTTCACTTTATGTTTAATGTATAGTGCTAAGCATGTCAAATGCTAAAAATATATATAAAAATATCTAAATATAAATATATTATAGTTTAAAAACCTAAGACAAATGTGAAGTGAGATTGTGTGAGGTGAAGATTAGGAGTCAACGTCGGGGACTGCAATAGGATAGGAATAGGATTGAATGGGATGCAGGTTCGTACCTTACTTGCATTAAAGCTCTCTTTTTCCACTTTCACAAATAATTTGTTCTTTAATAATAATGATTGTAAAAAAGTGTAGGGGTCCTTGACATCAAATTCATAATAAACAATTATTATTTTCTATTTTGAGTATTTTGTAGTTCGTACGTAGTAAGCGTATTTTTTTAAATAGCTATATTATTTTTTTATTTCTTGCTTTTGCACGCCTCATAAGCGAAGCGTTGAGGTGTGTTCTACTCCCGGTTGACACGGCACAGCTGATTTTTCAAACATAAAATGTCTCTATTTTTAGTTTTACTGGTATGTACCAAGTGGGAATAATCACTTGTTATCAGAAGATCCGAGCGGGTTGCTGCCGCCTTCTCCCGTGTATCGAACGTGAGCACATCGGTGTATTTTGGTTGTAGCGAGAAATAAACGTTCATTTTTTCATTTCACATCAATGAAATGAATTTCGTAAGAACCGGGTTTCATAAATATTAGTATAATTGTGTCCATGAGTATTGGTCACCACTTACCATCAGGTGGACCGTAGCTCGCCTACTATTTTAAGTAATAAATAAATAGCTTTTTCTTAAACAGCGCTGTACAGCAACACACTCGTACTCACTTTATTTTCGGTGAAATTGTAATGTTCGTTGTTGTTTCTGTTCATTTCGTTCGTTCGAAATTGTCATTCGGTGAAATTTTCATTCATTCAATAAATTAATGAAAATAGCCTTTTCTTAAACAACGCTGTACAGAAACACAAGCATAGAATATACATACTTACTTTATTTTCGGTGCAATTTTCATTAAACGTTTAGATTTATACACAAGGTGGCTATATATGGACAACTAAGCCTTAATTAATTAATTTGCAGAAAAGGATACCATCTGTGACAGCAGAACATTTAGTAAATTAGCTCTGGTCGTGCGTGTTACAGCCGCTCCCCTGATTGATAGACGTACGTCACGTCTGAGGGCGTAATGTACTTATAGGCATTATAATAAGATATCCTTGAGTGTAATTCTAAACATTCATCATCTTTTTATAAAGACGACCCCCGGCGCTAGGTTATAATCCTTGTATTGCGGGAGACGTTACAAACATACAATTTCACGGACACAAAATACATTCAGACTCAAAACAACCATTTATGGATCACACAAAGAGTTATCCTATGTGGGAATCGAACCTACAACACGCGTGCAGGAGGCCGTTATCTAAACCACTCCGCCATCCTTGCAGCCATGTATTTGCTGATAATAATGATGATTCAACTGAAAACTAAGAAAATAACTAGTAAATTTCTATTTATCCACGTTTTTGACCATTCAAATCTGAGATAAGGCATTTTTTTAGAGAAGATTAGTAGGATACTAAGGAGACGATAGAAAGAATAATAAGAAGAGGGGTTTGGGCCTCAGGAGCTCTCACTCACCATACGAAACACAACGGTAAGATTACCTAGCTTTGTTTTCCACTGATATTTTGTGAGGTGGTTCTTCCGCGATAGAGCTGGACCATTGGTGCTGGGATAAGCAAGGATGATGACGGGCCTCGTGGCGTAGTCAGTAGTGTAACTGACTTCCACGCACGAGGGAGTGGGTTCGATTTCCACTCAGGACAATTATAAATAATAATAATAATAAATTATATGTATGTATTTACAAAAAAAAAGTAGTATATGTATTATATCCGTAATCTGGTACCCATAGCACAAGCGTTAAGCTTAGTTTGGGACCAGAGGACGTTGTGTAAAAAATGTGCGTGAATATTTATTTATTTATTATTTTATCTACCACTACATGAATATCTTAGAAAAATTTATATTGTTTGTACGTCAAAACTCTTAAATTTATTTCAACACATCCACACACATGTACCTATATGTATAACTTTAAGTAAGATTAGTAACAGTTTAACTTAAATATAAATAAATATGATAGTGGTTTATGTTATAAAAGAAATATTTTACACAATAAAATTAAGATATTTTTCTCATAAAGACTTGCAGCCGACACCAGCGGGACGTGAGCAGAGTTTGAAGCACTAACTCCGGAAAGTTGGCGGCTAAAGTACCTCATTTTTCATTTTACCGCAACACTTTATAGACTTAAATTTATATTTATTACTTTCTAAAACTCCTTGAGTCTGTTACCGTTGAAAGTGTTCACTTAGAGCCTTATTTAAGTTATTATTGTTAGTCGGTTAACTTACTACTTATTTCATAAGAACAATTATTAAATTGTTACTTGAAATCAAACATTTCGCTGTAATAAAAAAAAAAGACTATTTAGATTGATAGAACGTTTAGTTAGATTGATTGAACTAACTAAAACATTAAAAAGAAAGTTCCTTTAACGGTGAATAGAATGCTTTTTGTAGATAATTTTTGTGGTAAAGCTGTTATAAAATTGAAAATTACCGAGAATGTGAAGTTAGAACAGAACTGCACTAAAGAAAGTCTTCCACAACTGAGACATAAGTTTTTTTGAAGATTTGCTCCTTTATTAAACAGATGGCATAGGTATATGGACCGGGTAATGTTCAGTTACTGCCTTATCAGTGTTAAGGATAGATTTTTTCAAATGATGTATATGGTTGCAAACAAACTTGCGGGGTAAGCAGAGAGAACAGAGTGGCAAATGGCTCTACTCTCTTTCTCAACATTCCTAATTCTCTTTATACACGCTCGCTGGTTTTGGAGACTCTTGACTCCACTTTCCTTCAATACATGACCAATTTGGTCTAGGTAGGCGACTCTTGGGCTCCTCCTGTACCATGTAGGTACCTTTCACTTTCGCATTGTATATCTTCTTAACCAGTCGCTCGTCCAGCTTGCCACATGTCCGAAACATCGGAGCATTCCCTTTCAAATCTTTACACCAATTACTCTCATACCTACTCGCTATCTTACTCGTACGTCGTCGCTACGAATGCGATCAGTCACCCTCACTGCACACCATGATTTTACTCTCATCCTTCTTTTTGAGATTTGTATTTTAGCATTTAACATGTTTAGCAACTTTAAAGAACAAATTCTTTGAGAAAGTGGTTATAGAGAGATTTACTGCAAGCAGGATTTGAAGGGACGCAGATTTGAATCCTGTTTGCAGAAAATAGCTTTTTTCCACTTTCACAAAGAATTTGTCTTCTAAAGTTATTTACATATCTGAGAGGTTCTTGTACACTAGACAAAGAAATTAAGTAGGTATTACCTATAAAGCTACGCGTCCATTTATCCGCGACGTACGCAACGCAGGCAGGCATTTTTGTACGCTCTGTATGAAATTTTTTAGCACTGCGTTCACTGTTCCGCAAGCACGCGCCGCAGTCAGGCATATATTAGCTATCTGGTAAAATGCGGATGATGTCATCAGCATTTTTCAAAAATGCGGATGACGTCGTCCGCATTTTTCGCTTAGGTTCACCTAGGGTTGTCGTTGTTCTGATTTCCAGATGGTTTTTTTTAATTCATTTATTCCAATGACATAGTACATATTGTAAGCTTCAATGTACTCGCCAAACTTTAACGTTTATTGGCGAGACGCGCCCATAAACTTAATAATTAGTTTATAATCTAGGCCATGGGTCAGCTACCTTTTGGGGACACAGGGGGACTATATAAAGGAAAGCGGGCCGCAATTGTCATATTATTTTAAATTTAAAGACATTTTATTGTAATTTTATTATGAGAAATGACGAAAAATAACAAGAAACAAACAAATTAAAAAAAATGCTGATTTAATTTTATGCTTGGTATCATAATGGTGTTTACGTTATAAGTACACTTTTTGTATAGCAAGGGTTTATTGGCATATTAAGCTGGTTTCCCATTACAATTAAGTACCATAAGAATTTAAACATTATAAGAAAGCAGAATGGGATTTTTGAGCCTTTCTTTTTTTGTTGGGGCGGGAAAAAATGTTCCTAACCGCACACCCCGTCGTTCGGGGCAACGAACAGGGTAGTGTGGGGCCCTCACCCACTAAATAAGCCCGCCGTGTGCCGTCTCTACGCCTTATTGGCAGGCCACTGGAACTACGTTACATTCCTTCAGTGGTGGGATTTTTGGGCCTGAAGTTAATAAGCTGAAATATTCTTTAAAAAATTGGCAATATTTTTCTAATATAAAATTCAAAAATCTAGCTTATTTTGCATCTAGAAATCGAAAAAATTGATGAAGGAAATCGATTACTTTAGTCGATTTACAATAGAATGAATGCTTATTTGGATTGATAAATAAAATTAAAACTAAATATTTGGTTTCATTATTAATCATTTATTCAAAATAATGAATTAATAAAAAAATAATATTCGAGGAAAAATAATATAGAACATTTTCATATCACTATATAGATTGATATACTAAATTGATACACAAGTGAAATCCTCTTTTTTAAACGCTACCACAGCAACACTACATTTGGCAGTTTAATTTTATCTTTTCCAGATTTATTAACGTTATTTATTATACTGTTTTGCTTATTTTATTGACCCTTGCTTCGTTACTGGACTCTGAGAACTTGCCTACACAATGGTCCTGGCCTTGTTATTTTCAAATAATCTATCTGCTTGACGACGGTTCCTTTACTTGAAATTCAAAGAAGCTTGTGCCTAGCAGTGGTTATTAAATAAGACTCTTAGTGTTATTTGAGTAGATAACACTACTTACCTTAAATACTTAATTATTTGGTAAATGTACCTAAGAAAGGTACTACCTTTTTTATACTACATGGGTGGCAAACAAGCATATGATGCAGCTGATAAGCGACCCATCTGGTAAGCGGTTACCGTGGCCTACAAACACTAGCAACACCAGAGTCAACGCTCGCGCGTTGCCTTTTCCAAGAAAAGGGTTAGGAGGTGCAGAGGAAGCATAATAGGAAGAGTATTCTCTTAAAGGATACTGAAGAGAGGTTAGGAAGGATAATTAGGAGTAACAAGGAGAGGATAGGGAGAGGGTTTGTGGCTCCGGCACTGTCACTCACCTAGCGAAACGAACTACTATAAATGTATGGTTTTTAAATGTCATGATGACATTTAGTGGGTGTAGTTTGATACTTAACCTCACTTTTATATAATCTTCTATATCTTGGTTCCTAGATTGCCAAATCTAACAAAATTTTATATTATGAAATGTTTCGATGTAAACTTCCAAATGGTTTAACTTTCATCGTGTTACCACCTGGGCCCAAAAATGTATGGAAGCGTTTTCATCTCCATTGAAATTTCATTTTCATGAGGCATTGGCTCATAAGTTTCTTGCCGGGCTCTTCTCAAGAAAAGCCTTACTACGGAATCCGGACGGATTCCTTGGCGTGATTCTTGTGGCGTTTGTAATCGTGATATTGCGGACCCACTTGCCGCAAGCTCTCGTGTTAGGTTTTAGTAACTTTGACGATTTCAAGTGCTACCTATATAATAAGCCTATGAAATAAAGGTATTTTTTAATTTGAATTTAAATTTATGGAGATAAATGACCTCAAGCGAACCCAAGCTGGCGCGTTTCTATAACTTAAGTACAGGAAAGGAGCAAGAGAGAAATTAAAAAGTAATAGTCACGTAGTCTGATTTGATACCAAGTACTTACGTTTCGATACCGAGTAAGTATCGACAGATTAATTCGTGTTGTTCATATTATAATTTTTAAAAATAGCTATAAAGTAAAACAAGACAAAAGAAGGTTCGATTTTGGGAGATCGCCTTTTTGAAGTCTATTTTTTTGAGTATCCAACGTTATTTAATAATTTATACAAAGATCAATCTTTCGCCAGAAGAATCGCCAACCCTAAACCATACAAACTAGACGTATGCCATCCAGTGTTGTCATTAACATAAAAATTGCCGTATTATACGGTATTTTTATATGGTGCCATTTGAAAAAAACACGGTACAAGGCATTATAATCGTCAATCAGGGGACCCTCACAAAACGCATTAAGTCGCGGGATACAGCTACTCAATAATGTAATTTAATACAACTTATACCACCATTGGACTTCACACTTTAGTTGATTATTGAATTCACATCGCTAGTATGATAAGTTAATAATGGACATGGCACTAGTAGATAATTCCCTGGAAGATTAAATGTTCTTCAATCGATCGTTTGCGTTCTTTCATACGTACTTACGATATTCATTCTACTGTTACGAGACTTACAAGCATGAACGATAATAGCGAAAGAAGATTGTTATATAATATGCAGAGGAAAAACAGTAACACCTAACAGCCTACTACCCCTACAATCTGTCTGTTAATCTGAAATATTTTTATGAATTTTGTATGGATATTACATATTTGTATGTAACATATTTTTACATATTTGTATGTAATATCCTTTAATCACTATAACTATAAGAACAATATCCATTTGTGTGTTTAAGTCTACATTTTGATAAAATTTGTATGAGACACGGCAATTTTTCAGGTTTTACCACAAAATACGGCAACCAATTTTTAAGTAATGGCAACCTCATCAGCAAAAGTTTGACATCAGCATAATGCTGAAGCAATGGACGCACCCTTTCAACAAATGCGTTCAATGCGATGCGTACGGCGCGTGCGTGCGGACTAATGGACGTCCACTATTAATGTCATCCAAAATGTCAATGTCCCAGTCACCAGTTTGCGCACATAATCTTTATTTACGTCTGTTTGTTTAATTTAACCTACGTTAACGTAGTAAGCAGAGACAGTGAAATGCCACTTTGTCATAAAGCAGCCTCCCATTTTTCGCCGATAGGTGCCGGGTGACGAATCACGACGCCGCCATTCGGATAATTTATTGCTAAAAATCTACATTGTGTTCGCAGGGGAATAATGTTTTCATTATTGCGTCTTTTACATTGCGGGAAACTAAAGTGCGATAAAACTGACGTAGAGGTAGGTATTTACTCTCTTAAGTATCGTATCTAAAGCTAAAATTAAAACATCTCTAAGATACAACTGTGGGTCTAGCTAAGTTGCATTCTATGATCGCTAACGCTAATAGAAAACTATTAAAATGTATGGAAATTTGACCATAGATAAAGAACCTATATTTATCTAAGTCTTTAACAATATCTATAACGCTAAGTCACGTGACTTAACGTTATATGTTATATAGAATGAAACTTGGCTAGGCCCACTGTGCTGTACAAGAAGATACTAAAAATTTGTTAACTAAGTTCATGGTAAGTAGTTAAGTAATAGTAGGCACTCATATGTGTACTATGAAACCTTATGAATCATTAAAGTACTTTCCGTATTAACCCATTCCTTGTCCTCTTGTAGACATAATAGAAATGTAATTGTTATGTATCATATCGAACAGAGAATCTGTTAATAATATAATATAAATGCGAAAGTGAGCATATTTTTTGTTTGCTTATTTGTTCGTTACACTTTTACGCTGTAACTATTAAACCAATCGTCTTGAAATGTTGCATACATATAGTGAAAAAGGACATAGGGGAATAATATATTGGAGAGACGGCACACGGCGGGTTTCTTTAGTGGGTGAGGGCCCCATTAAAAACCCACCGTGTGCTCTCACCCTCCCTTGCTACGACGGATCACGAGTACCGCGTCATTTCGACCGCGATCCGCAGGCGGCAGCTCCTTCGGGCAACCTCTCTTGAGCGACGCCTCGCGCACTTGGGCGTCATACCTCCGCGTTGGTGCACCCTGGGCAACGTCGGCACTCTGGTGCCGGCGGCTGAATCCCGGCAGGGGACGGGTCTCCGCGTATCCCTCTGACTAGCAGGGGGCACAGCGGATAGGCCAGACGTCCGCCGTGGAGGTTCAGCGGGGCCATGGTGGCCCTCCCAACTCTGGGAGGGGGACAGCGGGGTCACAGTGACCCCCCCCGTCCCCGGAGACGGGGCTTTTAGCTCGAGTGGCGACGGGCTCACTGGTAGCAGTGGGCCGAACGTCTGCCGTGGAGGGCCAGCGGGGCCATAGTGGCCCTCCCGGCCTTGGGAGACGGGACGGGGCTTTTTAGCCTGAGGGGCGACGGGCTTACTACTTGCTTGCAAGTGGTGAGCACGGTCTGATACAAACCACCGTTCGGCCCGACCCGTAATCCTGGAGGACAGGACCGGGGGTCCTCGGGCCGCGGGGAAGAAATCCCCTATAAAAAATTACCCCAATCTAAGCTTTGCCGCCCGGCAAGGGATGAATGGCTGGAGGGAATCCAGTCGCGAGGGTGGCACCCCATAGTCGAAGGACTCAAAACTCAAACATGGCGGACGTGCAAAATATTAGTGTACCTCCGGAGGGTACCGGGCGCAACGCGTCCGGAGAATCTCTCACAGGGCCGAGTACCAAGACCGGCCCTGTCAGCCCCGCGTATCGGAGGGGGACAACCAACGCCGAAAATAAAAAAGAAGGGAAGAAGAAGAAGAAGAAGGGGAAGACCCGTGGGAAGAAACCCACACCCGCGGGTAGTCCTGCCATGGGCAGCGGCTCTACCGCCGACATGGAGACCTCCAATGGCAGCAACAGTTCTGCCAAAGTGCTGAGCGTATGCCTGCCGAAACAGGGGTCCAAGCAGAGCGCGGCCACATTGAATGAGCAGCCAGCCGCTACGTCGGAGCAGCCAGCTGCATCGAAGGAGCAGCCAACCTCATCGGCCGAGCCAGTGCGTCTCCTGAAGCGCCCGATTTCGAGGAGAACGAGCGCGTCATCGGAGTCGGAGGGCAGCTCTACGGAGATGCCCCCACCGAGAAGACTGGGAAGGTCGGCCAAGAGGGGCCGAGGCGCTAGCGGGCGTATGGCGACCCGAGCCTCGACCCTAGCAGATGAGGCCATACTTCAGGGTTTGGCAGTGGGGCTTTCAGTGGAGGAGAGGGTAACCCTCCTCACATCGAAGCTCCGTGTGGAGCCTCCGGACACGGACGGTCTGCCTACGGTGGACCAGATTGCCCAGAAGGTTTCCGATGCCCTGGCCGTCGTTTCTACGATGGCTAATGGGTCGCGGAGCCTTCGGGGCAACTTCGCGGAAGCCCTCAATAATGCTACTAAAGTAGCATACGGCAGGCATAGGCAGGGCAAAGCCAAGGCTAGTAAGCCAAAGACGGCGCAGAAGGCTGGGCAGCGCTTCAAGGGCCAGCCCAAGGAGCAAATCCCTCCCCTTCCGCGTGCTGGCCAGCCCTCGCTGGCCCCAGCAAACATAACTCGGGATTCTCAAGTCCCACCAACCGCCACATCCGGCCCTGAACCCTCTGACGAGGGCTGGCAGACTGTGGACGGCAGGAGGAAGAAGTCCCGGGGTAAAAAGAAGAGGGGATCTGCGGCTGGGGCTGCTGCCCAAGCCGTGGAGCCTGTAGCGCCGGGGGGCAAGCCCAGCTCCGAAAAGAAGTCGCGCAAGCGCAAGCTTCAGACGTCGAAAACGGCAGCGGTGGTGATCACCGTGCTGCCGGAGGCGGAAGCGGGCCTAACCTATCAGGCCATTTTGAGGAAGGCCCGGGCGGAGATCGACGTCTCCGACCTCGGAGGCGTCGCCGCCTGGACCCGCCAAGCGCGGACAGGGACTCGAAACCTCGAGTTCCCTGGGATAGAAGGTCCCAAAATGGCTGATACGATAGCCAAGAGGCTTCGGGGTCTGTTCGGTGAAGGCAGTGGAGTCCGCATCGCCAGAACGCTGAAATGCGCTGAACTGCGAGTTTCCAGTCTGGACGACTCGGTGACGGCTGACGACGTCCGGGAGGCCATTGCCTCGAAAACCGGATGCTCGGATGCCGTCAGAGTGGGCTCCGTTAGGACCGGACCAGGCGGTGTGAGTACCGTCTGGGTAAGTTGCCCTGTCGCGTCGGTTAAAATCATGGCTGACGCAGGCAGGCTCCTCGTGGGCTGGAGTTCCGCGCGAGTTATCGTGCTGAAGCACCTGCGAGGTGCTATAAGTGCATGGCGGTTGGACACACCCGACCGACGTGCACTAACTGCTTTGATTGCGTTGCCTTTGTTTCCGCTGCGGTCAGGCAGGGCATAAGGCGGCAACCTGTAACCTGTAGGGGTCCCCTGCGACCAATGGTCGCGGGGTGGCGGTTGTTGAGTGGGCGGCGTCGACGGGCCACTGTTTATTAAACAGAGGCCCTTCGACGCCGCCCACTGACCCGAACCGCCGCCAGCGACCGGGGTGGCGCAGGCGCAGGTACTTGCGCCTCATGGATGGACCGGGGAACGTCCGCCACCCGCAAGGCCCCCCGAGAAGGTGCGACGCTCCGTGCGCGGATGCGTCACTCAGCAGAAGTATCCGAAAGGGTAAGCCGCCGGCGGACCACAGAAGGAATGTAACATAGTTCCAGTGGCCCGCCAATAAAGGCGGAGAGACGGCACACGGCGGGTTTCTTTAGTGGGTGCAGGCCCCACACTACCCTGTTCGTTGCCCCGAACGACGGGGTGTGCGGTTAGGAACATTTTTTCCCGCCTAAACAAAAAAAAGGGTGGCATGAGGCGCAGGTAGGGCCCTCACTACCCTGTTCGTTGCCCCGAACGACGGGGTGCGCGGTAAGGAACATTTTTTCCCGCCTTAACAAAAAATAAATAAATAAAAGTGGGAATAATAAACTTATCCGTGAATGTGGCTATATTTATTTGTTTGTTACGCAATAACTACTAAACCGATCTTCATGAAATTTAGCATACATATAATTTAGAAAAGGACAGGCTAATATAAGACTTTTTATCTCAGAAAAATGTATAATTCCTATGCGATACCATTTCTTGTATAATGTATTCCGTAGAATGGCATATAATACTGATGTCCACGCAAACGAAATCGTTGGATGAATCAATAAACTTAATAATTTTAGTCCACCATTTAAAAACTTTATTGAGAGCTTCCAATTTCTATTCATAATTAAACTCTGCATTTAAAAGTAAGTATTTTTTGAAGTGCTGATACTTGTTCACAGCGAATACTGAGCACGTCTTAAGAAGTCTTTTAGAGGAAGTATAATACCTGCGAATATCGACATATTCGCTCGGCTTATCGGCTCGGTTATTCACGGACATTTCACAGAATGTCCTCTAGTCCCAAACTAAGCTTAACGCTTGTGCTATGGGTACCAGATTACGGATATAATACATATATTACTTATTTTTTGTAAATACATACATATAATAGGTAGATAGAAAACACCCAGACGCAGTACAAATATCTGTGTTCATCACACAAATGATTGTCCTGAGTGGGAATCCAACCCACGACCTGGGGCACGGAAGTCGGTTACACTACCGACTACACCATGAGGCCCGTAGTATATTAATTATATATATGAGTATTTAATTATATTCTCCACGCGGACCAGTCGCGGGCTGAGTCTAGTAGCAGTAATAATTTATACAAGAATTATTCGTTTAAATTGTTCATATTTTCTAATACTTAAGCGAAGTTTTTCTAGTGGTATACCTTTCTTATCCCAGCACGAATGGGCCGGCTCGATCGGAGAAGTACTACCTCTCACAAAAGATCAGCGAAACTAAATAAGCGAAACACAACGGCCGGTACTCCTACTGGTTTGTCTCGAACGGGTAGTGAGAGCGCTGGAGGCCTAATTCCCCTCTCTGTCCTCTCCTTGTTATCCTTCCTATCTCTTCTTAATATCCTTCCTATCCACCTCCTATCCCTTTCCTTGGAGATTTCGACGCGCGAGTGATGCCTCTGGTGTTGCTAGTGTCTATGGATTGCAGTAGCCTTACCATTAAGTGGGCTGTGCCTATCTTTGTTTGGCACTCACATAGTATAAAAAAACTACTAACTATTAAATGACAACCAAAGAAAAAATAAATACTATTCAAAAAATGAAGACCGTAAAGGTATAGCGTAGGTAGCACCTGAATTCTAAAAATAACATATTTTTTTCGTACAGTCAAAAATATTTTGCCGTAAATAGAGCTTATAATATTAAAATAGAATTCAGCGAAATTAAAAAGATATAAGCTTGACTTTTCAACGTAGCTACTTCAGCTCAATATTGGGAAGGGAGCCAACTTTAGAAAACACTTTTTGCAACTCGCAATTTATGATATAACTAGCTGCTACCCGCAACTTCGCCCGCGTGGTATTTAGTTATTTTCTTATTGAGTGCAGAATCCTAAAAAAAAAAGTACTGATCCAAATAAAAGCAGTGATTCCCGTTTCGTCAGTCCTGTCCAAATCGGTCCAGCCATTCTGGAGATTAGCCGGGATGTATATTCGACGTATATAGGTACTTATCTATTTGAATCGGTATTCATTAACAATTACATGGGTTGTTTTTGCGCGGAACCCCAATTATGTTTCCTAAATAATAGTAGCCTAAATAATAGTATCTTTCCTTACAATAATACCAATCTGCTAATAAAAGTCCCGTTTAAATCGGTCCAGTCGTCCGGGGTGGTATTCGTTCACAATTTCATGGGTTTTATTTTTTACGCGGAACCATAATTATTTTTTCCAAAATATAAGTAGGCTAAGTTACTCCTTGTAACAACAGCTATCTGCTACTGAAAGCCCCATCCAAATTTGTTCAACCATTCAGGAGGTTATCCGGAACAAACAGCCAGACAAACAGACAAAAACTTTAAAAAATGGTAATTTGTTGTAGGTAGCGTATACCTATACACTAGTATACATTTAGTAAAAAGCTATTATTTAGATATTACAAACGGACACTTAAATTTTATTATATGTATAGAAGATATGAGCAATAAGTAAGTTTTCAAAAAATGTGTAAATCGTTGAAAATGTTATTGATTTCAAGCAACGATTTCGTTAGTAAGCAGTAGGTATCACTTATTAAATAGATATGAGGCAACAATCTGCAGAGAATATAATCAATTTGTATTATAAATTGTTTATTGAGGTAATAAACATAAAATATTCTGCTACCCGTATTAGTGCTACGATAGCCATCAAACACTTATCTTTACCCGCAGCTCCGCCGTAGCTAAAAGCTAGTTTATTAGGTTATATCTCAGGTTCCCAATATAGTAATGGGATAAAATGTATACCAGTTTTAAATCTAATCAAGAACTATCAAAAGAAAACTATATGGTTGTCTGTAAAATCAGTTTACGGAGGATAACTTTACCTACGTGATAACGTCATATATATTATGTTTTCTGAGTGTTTCACAAACAATGCGTCGGTTCCGCCATCTTACGAACCGCAGATGAACCACGTAGTCAGATTACTTTAAATACCGCCACCTATTTTTATTTTTAGCAACCCTGGGCGGAAAGTGACACTTTCTCGTGCGTGCGGCCGGCGTTCATCGATTTATAAGACGTTATCACGTCGAAACAGTTGCATCAAAATCCGTTCAGTAGTTTTTGCGTGATGCGCAAGCAAACAAACAGATAAACAGACAAACACACACAAAAAAATAAAAAGCATTGTTTTGTGTTTAGACATGCCTATATAGCCTAATATTTTTTTCTCAAATATCTTAAATGTACAGACATAGCTCTATTACAGCTTTAATTAGTTAGAGTTAGGAATTTGTGTGATACTATATTATAGAGTACAAGTGTATGCACATATTTAAGTACATTCTATATCCTCCCAATATGAAACCAAGAACAAAGTCGGTGACGGTATATTCCCATCAACACACGGAGACGCTCATTTCAAATTCTACTCGATTTTTAAACTCATTTACGAACTAACCTTGTTGAGGTTGTTTTATTTTCGCTTTTAATGAATAGAGCAGTAGAGAAGCAGAGTATTTCAGAATTATTACTAAACAACTAAGGCATTGATTTTAAAACAACAAGTCATCTAAATCTTTGTCTACCAATCAATAATCTCGACGCTTGTTATCGAAAATTTCTCAACTGCCTTTGTTTCAACGGTGACAAAGCGAAAACTTTTAATAACTTACACTGACTACGGACTTGGTAAACAACGAGAAATTATCTCAAAGGCTTTGTAACTTAAGAAGTTTCTGTTTATGAGTCAGCTCTTGTTAAAAATGGAGTGTAGAATTCAATGAAATTTTATTTATATTTAATAATAATTTAAACAGAAAATGTTCTGCCGGACGTATTGGTGCTACCACAGAGAAAATTAATAATGTGGTGCTACATTGTCCAATATCAATAACAAGTAAACAACTAGCCATCTGCGTTATGCTGAATTATAGAGTATGAATTCTTGTACTTATTTTAGTGCATTCTAATGTCATAGTTTTAATAACCATATTTTTATTGACTACTACAGATTTCTATAAGTATATATTAATATTAAAATAAAGTCCGTGACATAGCTTGAATGTGTTATCGCTGACAAAGATAAGCGTCACGCAAGTAATAAATGCCAGTCGAATTATCAGCACCTACTTATTTCCTGTAAAACTACTACTGCCACAAATCATAGGTTCTAAAACCAGTTATTAACCAACCTAGTTGTGACTACCATGAATCCAAACAAATATAAAGTCCCAAACTGTTTCACACTACTAAATAAAAATAGGTACGTACATTTAGTTGTCAGTTTATAACACAATTTGTTTGTGACTGCGATATATATTACAGCTGTGACTCACTCTGGTATAATATAATTGAAAAAACTAGGCTTTCTAATTTATCACGCACTCGTACAAAAACTCGTATATCTTTAAATCAGTGACAAAGTATACGCTCACATAAAACATTATCCACGCGCCATAAAACGCGAAGCAATACAAAAAGTACCAGAATGTGTAAAATACCAGTGAGAATTTGGAAATAGTTATAAATCACTGACGAGCATAAACAAACACATAAATTGTCACCATTAGATTTATAAAAAATCTGGTGCTGAAAAAATGGAACAGCGGAACGAAACTGAAAAGTAAAAAGTTTGTAATACAATTTTGAACCTAAAGTTAGTTTTGTCGTTACAAGAATTTTCAGCAGTTATTTTATGGTGCATTTGTGTATATATGAAAAAGTCTGAAAGTAGCGCCTTTGACAAAAAAGTTTTAAGGAAAGGAGAATGGGATTTTTGGGCCTGAAGTTAACAAGTTGAAATATTCTTTAAAAAATTTGCCATGTTTTTCTAATATAAAATACAAAAAGCTGGCTTATTTTTCATTCTGGAATGCGAAATATACATTAAAAAAGGAAATATTTATAGAAATCGATTACTTTAATCAATACAATCGAAATAGTGGTCGTTTGTATTAAAAAATAAAAATGAAAATAAAACTAAATGTTTACTTTCATTATTAATAATTTCTTCGAAAGAATAAATTAATATATAGATATTATTCCCGGAAAAATAATATAGAATATTTTTTATGTTAACATATCGAATGACATAAATATCGATGCACTAGTGAAACCTCCTTTCTGAACGCTATACGGCAACACTACAATCTATGACTATGACTACACTTGACAGTTCAACTTCCATCTATTGATTGCTTATTTTGGCTTATTTTTTACATTGAGCTGTAAATAATTTGTTGACCCTAGCTTTGTTACTGCTGGATACTCAGAATTTTGCCTACACCACGGACCTGGCCTTGTTATTTTGGAAAACGATACTAAAAGCAATCTATAAGCATAGTTGTATTAATTGTAATATAGCGACTGGTTGCTGTAATACAATAGGAAAACGAGTTTTACATGACCAAGCAATACTGTCTGTGATCCGTGAATGATGTGTACCTCAACCTGTAAGTACTAAATGTACTAAATGTTTATTTATTTATCAATCTTATTGAATAAGCCGACAAATCTCAGTGTTCTTCTCTTGGCACATCACAACTCCTAAACCTGACTTGTGGCCTTTTTATTATTGATTTATAAAATATTTCTTGTGTTTTAGGTAAACAGCAATGACCATTTATGTCAGGCCTGCTGGGACTTGCAAGAAGTAGTCTTAGGAAGACGACGCATAGAACAAAGAGCAGCGGGTCACTCCAGTGTTTGTATCCGGTGTGGATGTTCATTGGCTTCACAACATATCGCTCACCGACTGTAAAATAATTCTCCACAGGAAATAAGAATTTTTAAGTTGCTTGAAGTTGTGCCTCAACCTGTGTCTACAACTACACCTCAACTCAATAATCGAAGAGGATTAAAATATACCTTTATAAAAAATGTGTTTTCTTTGAAATAACCAAATATAACCTCATAATTCCACCATATAGAATGGTAACTATTATAATTATGCTCTAATCAATCGAGTACTTGTATTGTTTATTTACCGCTTAAAGTTATTTGAGTAAATAACGATATCTTAAATGCCTACCTAATTATTTGGAAAATGTACCTTAGAAGGT
Organism: Leucoma salicis; assembly: GCA_948253155.1. Taxonomy (NCBI): domain Eukaryota; kingdom Metazoa; phylum Arthropoda; class Insecta; order Lepidoptera; family Erebidae; genus Leucoma; species Leucoma salicis. The sequence goes on along the minus strand of OX411822.1, from coordinate 7,835,685 downwards.
ACCTAACTACCATTTTTATACTACGTAGGTAGCAAACGAGCATACGGCCCATCTGATGGTAAATGGTTACGGAAGCATATAGACGTTCGCAACACCAGAGGCATCCTCCACGCGTCGCCATCTCGATGGAAAGGGGTAGGAGGTCTCCCGAGCTAGGAGGCTCTGGCGCTCTCACTCACCATACAACCTGTTGGATTACCTACCGTTGTTTCACGCTGATCTGTGAGAGGTTGCTACTTTCTCGATCAAGCCATTCATGTTGGGATAAGCAAGGTTCTAGCACTAGAACCTAACTACCTATCAAACACGAAGTAGAACTAACTAACTTATCATCACGCCATTTCCCTTGCGGGGTAGGCAGAGAGAACAACAACAACGCGAAGTAGATCTATTTACTAATCCATTTAAGTTATCTTATCTGTCACCTCTATAGTATTATACATCCTGCGAGTTTATAAATAACGTGTTTCTGGGCTTTTAAATGTTATGATAACACTTAGTGGGTGTACTTTGATACTTAACCTCACTTTTATATAATCTTCCATATCTCCCAGAATGCCAAGTCTCGCTAAAGTTTAGATTATGAAATGTTTAGATGTAAGCTTTCAAATGGTGCATCTTTCATCTTGTTAACACCCGAGCCCAAAAATGTATGGAAGCGTTTCTATCTACTTTAATAAAAAGAAAAAAGAAATAGATAATGAAAGAAAAGTGGAAAAAAGTTTGGATCGACTAAATATACATACACGAAAAGAGTGTGAGAATGGATAACTAAACTAATGCTAAATATTACTTAACTAACCTTATCTTCTATATATAAAAATCAATTGCTGTTCGTTAGTCTCGCTAAAACTCAAAAATAGCTCGACCAATTTGAATAATTGTTTTTTAGTTTTGTTCGATCTAATACAGGGGTGGAAAGAAAAAAAAACTAGGGAAAGCCCATAAAAAAAGTTGAAAAATTATAAAAATTAAAATTTTGGGAATTCTAATATAAATGGGAATCACCTCTTTGAATTGTGGACCTGACATCAGACGACAAAATGACAGCTACCGTCATTATAAAACCTATCTTAACTCAAACCTTAGACCATAAGAATGAATAAGCCAGTTTGGAGTCTTGTTCTAACCAAAATTCAAGCCAGGCAACTTACTTTTTTCTTATACTTTTGTTGGTATATGAGAGTTTTTTTTAAGAGCCCTTAATCTACTTGTGACCTCTTTGCGGACCGATATCAATCATCTACAATAAAAATCATGCAGGTTATAATTCTTATGTTGTTGGATACAGGAGGTTAAAACCATTTCAGAATTGATAGTTAATAATCAACAATTAACATTGTAAGCGTTGTTTCTGATTGCCACAGAATGCACACTCACTTATATTGCTCGGAGAGTACCCTCAGGCGACGCTATGACTGGTAGTTTCTGGCTTTCATCCAAGCAATATAATGTCACTAAAGTACTGTTACATAGACGGTTCTACTGAAATGGATACGTAAACTAGATCATAAAAGTTAATTACATAATTAACAAAGTTATAAGCTGGTACACCGCTCTTTAATCTTAAGAGCAATTTTGGATCGCTTTATTAATAACTTTGAGCTGGAATTGTAGGCTCCTTTTTATGTCTTGGATATTATTATTCTTTTTTTTTATTTCTTATTATGACAGACGAGCCACGGCCCACCTGATGGTAAGTGATAACCGTCGCTCACGGACTCAACTACACTGAGAGTATTGTCAAGCCGCTGCGCACCATTTCATTTCTCAGATGTGAAATGAAAGAATAAACGGCTATCTTCTACTACAGCCAAAACACACTGACGTGCTTCATGACCGGTCACACAGGAGACGGTGGTACCGACCCGTTCGGGCCTGATAGCAAGTGAGTAGTACTCTCACTTAGTACCCAGCCCTACCACCAGTAATGCAATGGGTGATAATTGCTTACTTCCCTTAGTCGCCTTATACGACACCCGCGGGAAAGGATGGAGTGGTGACACTTGTATTCTTAGTCTGTCACCACACGGATAAAATGTGGATGTTTTAATAATGTTGTTGTGTGTTACTAAATTGAAATATGATCAGAATACAAAGTTTGAATATATGATACAGTTACGTGCGGGGATTGAACCCACGTCTCCAAGATCTGTTTCAAACGTTCTGCGAGCTGAGCTATCGTAGCATTTACTATTAGCTCCATCTCTACATCACATTATTTGATTATGGCCCACGCCATCTGTTGGATATATTAGCACACATTGATCCGACGACGTAAGCGTAGTTATTACAATTAAGAATCTTACAAAATTATAACTTGGTCCAAAAATATATGCATACCATTAAACACAAAGTGAAAAATGTGAAATCGAAAATAACAGTCACGAGCAGGATTCTGACCTGCATCGCCTGGATACCGTCCAGATGCTTTGCCAATTCAGCCATCGTGACCCTTGCTCCTGACTGCTAATTTCGATAACACATTCATACTTAACGTCTTTGGGTGACGCCTGCACCATCTGTCGGAACTATTTTCGTACATTATACCGACCAGATAAACTTAATTTTAAAATTAAGATTTTACCTAATAATGACGCAATCCCTATAAATATTTTATATATATTTTTAGCATTTGACATGCTTAGCAACATACATTATTTTCGATTTCACATTTTTCACTTTGTGTTTAATGTATGTTGCTAAGCATGTCAAATGCTAAAAATATATATAAAAATATCTAAATATTTATAGGGTTTGCGTCATTATTAGGTAAAATCTTAATTGTAAAATTAAGTTTACCTGGTCGGTATAATGTATGAAAATACTTCCGACAGATGGTGCAGGCGTCACCCAAAGACGTTAAGTATGAATGTGTTATCGAAATTAGCAGTCAGGAGCAAGGGTCACGATGGCTGAATTGGCAAAGCATCTGGACGGTATCCAGGAGATGCAGGTTCGAATCCTGCTCGTGACTGTTATTTTCGATTTCACATTTTTCACTTTGTGTTTAACGTATGTTGCTAAGCATGTCAAATTCTAAAAATATGTATAAAAATATATAAATATATGCATACCATTTAGCATAACAGGAAGTAAGAAAATATTTTTCACAAACAATTACTATTAACCTATTCACTTGAGACACATTTGTCAAACAACCAAATCAATGTTTCTCACAGTAAAGATTTATTATTACTTTAAACCATGAAAACGTCAATGTAACAATAACAAAATAATTAACAAAATTAAACACGTAACAAAATAACAAACTTAACAAAAATAACAAGGAACATGAAATTCATGAAAATATTTAGAAACACTAGGTTTTTTAAACTACTTAGGTGAAAAACAAGCATACAGCCCCACTTGATGGTAAATGGTTATCGTAGCCTATAAACGCTACACGACGCAATACTAGAGGCATCAATCGCGTGTCGCCATCTCCAAGGAAAGGTATAGGAGGTGGGTAATAAGGATGACAATGACACGATAGGAAGGATATTAAGGAGAGGATAGGAAGGATAGTAAGGAGAGGATAGGAAGGATATTAAGGAGAGGATAAGAAGGATACTAAGGAGAGGATAGGAAGGATATTAAGGAGAGGATAGGAAGGATACTAAGGAGAGGATAGGAAGGATAATAAGCAGAGGATAGGAAGGATAATAAGGAAGCGATAGGAAGCATACTAAGGAGAGGATAGGAAGTATAATAAGGAGAGGATAGGAAGGATAATAATATAAGGATAGAAAAGATAATAAGACAAGGATGGGCAGGATAATAATGTAAGGATGGAAAAGATAATAAGACAAAGATAGGAAGGATAATAATGTGAGGATAGAAAAGATAATAAGACAAGGATAGGCAGGATAATAATGTGAGGATAGAAAAGATAATAAGACAATGATAGGCAGGATAATAATGTAAGGATGGAAAAGATAATAAGACAAGGATAGGAAGGATAATAATGTAAGGATAGAAAAGATAATAAGACAAGGATAGGCAGGATAATAATGTAAGGATGGAAAAGATAATAAGACAAGGATAGGAAGGATAATAATGTGAGGATAGAAAAGATCATAAGACAAGGATAGGCAGGATAATAATGTGAGGATAGAAAATATAATAAGACAAGGATAGGCAGGATAATAATGTAAGGATAGGAAAGATAATAAGACAAGGATAGGCAGGATAATAATGTAAGGATAGAAAAGATAATAAGACAAGATAGGAAGGATAATAATGTAAGGATAGAAAAGATAATAAGACAAGGATAGGAAGGATAATAATGTAAGGATAGAAAAGATAATAAGACAAGGATAGGCAGGATAATAATGTTAGGATAGAAAAGATAATAAGACAAGGATAGGAAGGATAATAATGTGAGGATAGAAAAGATAATAAGACAAGGATAGGCAGGATAATAATGTAAAGATAGGAAAGATAATAAGACAAGGATAGGCAGGATAATAATGTAAGGATAGAAAAGATAATAAGACAAGGATAGGAAGGATAATAATTTAAGGATAGGAAAGATAATAAGACAAGGATAGGCAGGATAATAATGTAAGGATAGAAAAGATAATAAGACAAGGATAGGCAGGATAATAATGTAAGGATAGGAAAGATAATAAGACAAGGATAGGCAGGATAATAATATAAGGATAGAAAAGATAATAAGACAAGGATAGGAAGGATAATAAGGAGAGGATAGGGAAGGGGATTGTTTCGGTTTCGTTTTGGTTTGAAGTAGTCTCGTACAGGTCTATCGATAGTAACAGAAGATATATTGTTGGGTGCTCGAAGATGTCAACTATGTAATTGGCTAGTTGACTCCTTTTGAAAATGGATTTTAAATAGTGAATAATTGTTTTATCAGATCGAAAAAAATGTTTTAAACTTATTTGAGAATCCGAAAGCTATAAAACAATTGTTTTAAAATGGAACAGCGAAAACCCCGTCGGGCATTTTGGTCTATAGATTGTCTATGGTATGGTTGCTATTGTAAACAAACTCACGTAGTACCCTCTCTTACGGAATAACCTATTAAAGTTGTTAAAAACATGATTAATAATATATTACACCAAAAACATAGTAATTAATAAGTTCACGCAAATAAAAAAAATCTAAGCATTTAAATTCATTTGAATTAAAAAGGAATACGTTAATTGAAAAAGAAATACGTAAATATATATACAAAGTGAAAAATGTGAAATCGAAAATAACAGTCACGAGCAGGATTTGAACCTGCATCTTCTGTATACCGTCCAGATGCTTTGCCAATTCAGCAATCGTGACCCAAAAATTTAATTTGAATTGGCAAAGCATCTGGACGGTATCCAGGAGATGCAGGTTCTAATCCTGCTCGAGACTGTTATTTTCGATTTCACATTTTTAACTTTGTGTTTAATCTCATTGAGAGTCTTAAAATTTTCGGAAACACGCAACACGAAGTTGAAATTCTGTATCATTTATTTGATAGATTACGACAGGCTCCCTCATCAATTTTTATGACTGTAATATCCTTTAACGACCGACGTCATTTGCGATACGCGGAGGTACAAATGGGCAATTTATGTCGGTTAAATAATACTTACGTGTAACCTGAATATGTAGATATTAATGCGCAAGTGTTGAAAGATAATATTACTGGTGGTATAAGGTACTAAAATAAAGAGGTGTCACTTAATGTTAGACTGTGGTGGAAAGATAAATAATTAATTTTATTGTAAAGTATAAAGGTAAAAGTAAACTAATTTGTATCGTCGTCGTTAAGACAAATGTGATGAGGAAATTGGGTATGACCGCAAGGGAGTACGATAGCTCAGTGGATTAGAGCACTTCCCCGGAAAGGATGGGACGCAGGTTTGATTCCCGCTCGTACTAAAGTTCTCTTTTATCTCATTCACAAATAATAATTTGTTGGTACTTTAAAAGTAAAACTACGTTTACGGAATCTATCGCGTTTACTTGATTTTTATACTATCCCGACGTTTCGAATACTTTACAGCATTCATGATCACGGGTGGACTTAGATGGTAGATGTCCAAAGATATATCAGCTTTGGACATCTATTCGAAACGTCGGGATAGTATAAAAATCAAGTAAACGCGATAGATTCCGTAAACGTAGTTTTATTTCAAAATGTGTAAAATTCGCGTAAATGTTAGAAAGTATTACTTTAAAAGTAGCTGAGCATGTCAAGTGCTAAAAAAATAGATCAAAATGTTTAACTGCCTCGGTGGTGTAGCGGTAGTGTATGCGACTACTAATCATGAGGTCTGTCTATGGTTCGATCCCTGGGTCGGGCAATGTTATTGAGCTTTTTCCTAAAAAGAAAAATTCTCAGTAACAGCCTGGAGTTAGGAAATGTGCCCGGTAGACGTCAATAGGCTCGCCCCCTATTACGTGGGACTTAACATAGCTGGCGAGTCGTGGGTGTGTAATACACCTCTGCCTACCCCTTCGGAGAATCAGGCCTGATGCTATGTTTAAAATATTTAAAAAATCACGCCATCAAATAGCATGATTTTTAATTGCAAAATTAAATTTACTATATTGGAGTAATGCATGTAAATGCGTTCCGATAGATGGCGTTGGTCGTTAAGTTAAGCATGTCAAGTGCTAAAAATATAGATCAAAATAAGTTGTTGCTATACCTATCTATAGGCAAAATTGACAGTAGGTAGGCCACTTCCCTTGAGGAACCGTCCACCGTTAGAGATGAAGGATCCTCAAGTGGTACGTATGGGAGCCTATCCAGCAGTTGATGTCAAAAGACTGATGGATGGATTGATAGATAGATATCAATAGGGATACGTAATATCGCAGTAGATAATGCCTAATGAAGAGCTGGTATTACAAGCCCTTTGGAGCAACGTATTAACGAAAAAAGTCTTAATAAAACCTTGAAAGTTAGTTCTCCATTGGCACACCAACAAGATGTCCGACAATCACAAGAGTATTGGTATGTTAGCTACCTCGGCTATAAGTTAAGAAGGAATGTCCTTAGGATTCATCCCTAATATTGTGATTTAGGTAGAATGAGAAACCAAAGAGTTTCCTTTTAAAAAGAAAATCAATCTCTTTTCCCCTTAAGCGGTGTTGATTTTGTAAAGTTCACTTGTATATATATCGTGATTAATCCAAAAACGTTTAATCATGTAGTCCAATAAAATGTTATTTCAGCCCATTTCCCGAGCGACCTACAAGCTATTTTAAAATATTACTATTCTTAGCCAATCTTGAAATACTATTTTTATCGAAGATATTGCTGGAGCGACTATATACATAATTTATAGAAACTTCCACAGGGAAATCAAATAAGAAAAAGAAATATAGCTGCTTTCCTCCGAGATTCGTAACTCAATATTCGTGGTAAGGCTTGCGGGGCACCCTAAGGTGACCACTAAAAAGATATTGTCATATATTTTTTAAGTGTACCCCATGGCATAAATATTATCAATTCTTTGTACAATTATTGTGAACTGTTATAATTGTTTTATACGGCTTCTCAATCGAAACTGGATCTATTTTAATGAAATATATAATCATCCATCATCCATCCATCAGCTTTTCGACGTCCACTTCTGGACATAGGCCTCCCCAAGAGAACGCCACAACGAGCGGTCCTATGCCGACCGCATCTAACGGCTCCCCGCGGCTTTGACCAGATCGTCAATATATAATAATAAAGTTAAATTTTAGTCGCTTTTTCTTTGATTCTTGTTATTATTATCCACTAAAGGGTTCCAAAATTGACAATTAATTTTAATAAACTTGAAGAATTTTTTTCAAAGCTGGGCAAATACAAAGTGAATAAAAGAAGTGATTGGAATTTACGCTCGCGACTTGCAAAGTCGTATTTCGTCAAAAACTAAGAGTACGCAATACTTTTGGAACAGTCTTTTAGTTAAAAGACTTTGGGGACAATTTTCTCCACAAGATTTCCTTTGTTTTATTAACTTTTTAGCTCTAAACTTTACTTGTATGTTGAAATCGGATAGAACTTTGGCTAACGTATTCGACGAAAAGTTTTCCAAGTATTTCTGAGTTTTAGCCAACTTTGCATGCTAGTTCCCGGAAATTTCGAGCCAAAATGGAAACTACAATTTCACGCTCTGTTACTTTCAATAGTTAAGCTTATTATGTTTCCAAGTATAAAAACGCAGGAAGAAAACGCGAATATTTTGAGGTTTATTATTTCTTTGAATGAGGACAGACTAAAAACAACTAGCATTTTAAGTCTGTCGTCTTTGAAAAAACTTGGAGACTCATATTTAAAGTAACATAAACGGGTCTTTTTTCGCGTATAAATTAGGTGAAATTATGAACCACCTTTAGCCCAACGTTTCAACTGCGTTGCAGCAGCCGTGGTCACGGGACAACTGTAGGATAATCATGAATAGAAAACAATATAAAATTATAATACCAGAATGACGGTGATAACGACATTATTTTGGATTATTTTACAGCAATTGTATAATGCCTTTAGGATTCAGCCATAATATTGTTATTCAGGTGGAGTGGAAATCAAAGTGTTTCCCACTAAAAAAAAGAATCAATCTCTCTTTGTCCTTAAGCGGTGTTTTTTTATTAGTATTAGTGCAGTGCGTTACAGCCTATTAGACTAGTTTACAGCAATTGGCCCAATTGGAGAGACCAATAGCCTTCTCAGAGGAAGGTTAATGAACATAAAAATTGTAAAAATTGAACATGAAAACAATATTAATTCCCAATGATATTATATATAAAAAGTTCCTCAAACTTTTCCTAGCTGACAATTCAAACATTTTAATCAAATATTGACGACAAACACGTCAATCAAAAATACTATATATGAAGATGTAACAAATGACGTATTATCAAAATAATTTAATAGAAAGCAAAAAGGTATTTATAAAGTTTGCTTATTAAACTATAATAAAGGGGTCGGTTTATTTTCTTGGCTGTTTTTAAATCTTCCTTACTCAATCGACAAACGAGTTCCTCGACTTATCTTTGGTTGATTGTTTTATTTTTTTATTCAAAGAGAGTCCTCTTTTACCCTTTGAATAATGATCTCCTATAGGAAGGGTAAAAATAATATCCCCTTATATTCCCTATATAAAAAAGAATTTTGTTTACTAGTATAGAGCTCAGCTAAGTATTTTGTAATCCTAAAAAGAACACTCGTAATTCCTTATTAGTGTTACATACACAAACAGGATAATGCTTGCTAATGTCCTTATTTTCCCTTACTATACCCTGGGGAGGGAATGGAGCGCGTTATTTACGTAGGTACGTAATATGGATACCTTGTTTTTATAGCTTTGCTTTCTTAAACAATACTCATCCTTAATAATTCTTATGTGAAAGTGAGTATGTTTGTGACCTGTTAACTCCGTAATTATTTAACCAATTATCACAAAATTTCGTATACATAAAGTCCAGAGTAAATAGAAGGGCATAGGCTTCTGTTCATATGGGATAATTGAGGGTTCCTATGAGATGGCTATTTTTGTAATGAGAGCTTGTCTTTATTGTGGTGTGTGAGGGCCCCACATTACCCTGTTCGTTGCCCCAAACGATGGGGTGTGCAGTTAGTTACATTTTTTCCCGCCTTAACAAAAAACGGGGTGACGGTGTTTTAGTTTATAGAAGGCTTGCTTATGAATAGAGGTAGCTTTTAAACAAATATACACATATTCTTTCTCAAAAAGTCAGAGGTGTGTGCCCTGACCTAGGACTGGGCGTCAAACTCGATACAACTGTCTTTGTAGTCCTTGGTACCACAAGGCTATCACTGCAAACAGACTTTATTGCAAACTGATATCATAAAATAATAAGCAAATATGACTTCTTAACAAAGTCTGCCAACCCGTATTGGGCTAGCGTTGTGCACTACGCCCTAAATACGAGAACAGACCCGTGCCAGATAGTGAGGTAGTAAAAAGGTTGAAAAATAAATCCACCGAGTGTTTTCAGTACACAACCACGTTTTGATTTGGTGGTAATATTATAATAATTAATCCGTGTGGTGATGGACTAAGAATACAAGTGTCACCATCCCTTTCTTTCCCACGAGTGTCGTACGAGGCGACTAAGGAAAGTAACTATCGGGCCCAAGCTGGTTGGTACCACTATCTCCTGTGTGACCGGCTATAAAGCACATAGCTGTGTTTTGGTTGTAGCAGGAGATAGCCGTTAATTCTTTCATTTCACATAAATATGTGAGATGAAATGGTGAGCAGCGACTTGACAATACTCTCGGTACAGTTGAGTCCATGAGAGCGACTGTTACCATTTACTATTAGGTGGGCCGTGGCTCGTCTGTCATCTGCATACGAAATAAAAAACAACAATACTAGCCCGCGACTGTCTGTTCTGCTTATAATTTTAACAGAAAACACACATTACTGAACACCTCATGCTTATAGAAATTGTGGTTTATTTTTTTATGACAAGTAGGTGGAAAGGTAGCATACTGCACACCTGATGGTAAGAGGTTACCGTGGAGCCTATAGATGCTAGTAACGCCAGAGGCATCACTAGCGCGTCGCTCCTCTATCTCCAAGGAAATTGATAGGTGATAGAAGGAGAATAGCAAGGAGATAATAAGCAGAGAATAGGGAGGGGCTAGGGCCTCCGGTGTTCTCACTTACGATACGAAATACAGCGGTAGGAGATATCACAATATTTTTTTTAGATACGGGATAAGTGTCTAAGAAATTAAACTTAGAAAACCGCAGTCTTTCCGTGATGCGCGCCCAACAGCAGACCTCTATCATTTTAAATATATATATTGCATTTACTCAATGTATTAATTGAATATATAAAACCCCTACCCAATAATGGAACAATAGTGAGCTGACCACGCGTAATGAAATAATGCAATATGAGACCAAATAAAAAGAAATAAATAATAAAAAAGTTAAGTTAAAAAAATAATTAGCTAAGCTTAAAGCTCTGATACTTTAGTAACCGACCTAAAAAGAAAGGAAAGAGTTCCCTGTTCCACTGTATTTTGTTATGCCCCAGAACTCTGTAATTTAAAAACCGGTTTGGAAATATATTTTTTTATTTGAAAGGATATACGATCAGATAGGTCCTGTTTTTATCAAAATTTAGTTCTGATGATGGGATGAAGGGTTCGGGGACTTTTTTTTGTATAGGCGTGCATTTGTGGTATTTACATTTCAGCAACATTTCAGAATATATCTTTTAGTGAACCGGAAGTAATGTAAAAGATCAAGATGCCCACTCTACTATTACCTATAAATATATAATTTCACGAATAGAAATTAAAAAAGTGATTATGACGGAGAAAATTGATTTTTTCACAGTAGATTTACAGGCAAACTCGTAGCAACTAAAACTTAATTTTTCTCTGACAAATTATACTTAAATTATTATCTTTGTGAATTAATTTATTGTGCAACAGAACACATCTCCTCCGTCACAAGATTGAGAGTGCGAAATGCGTGCTACAGGGGCGCCTTCCGCAATAGGTAAGTAATTAGTGTAGTAAGGCGGGTGGATGGACCGAGGAACGTCCGCTACCCGCAAGACCTCCCGCGAAGGCACGACGCTCCGGTGTACAGACGTTCTGATGTATGGATGTGTCACTCAAAAGAGGGTAAGCTACCACTAAAGTAATGTCACACAGTTCCAGTGGTCCGCTAATACTGGTGGAGAGAGATAGAGATACGGTGGGTTTATTTAGAGGCTGAAGGCCCCACACTACCCTGTTCAAAGTTCAAGTTCCAATGCTAAAGTCTAATCAAAAGCTATCGAACAAATAGTTGCATTAATCCCTCCGTAGTTTTTGGGTGATGCGCGAACAAACAAACATAAGTACAAAAATATTTAAAAAAATGTTCAGTATTTAGACTCGCCTATATAGCCCAATACAGACATTTTAAATAAAATATATAACGGGGGTCTCGGCGCCGGGACGTTTTTAAAAATAATGGCGTCAGCAACGCTGACGTCACTTTCATCAATACTGTTTTCACTATTCATTATGACGTAGTAAAATAAAAACGATGTTACTCAGTTATCCCTTTAATGTACGAACATTAATAGGAGCTCTGTTCCGTTCGACAGCTCGAACACAACTGAGCTCCGAACCGTTTGCCTTGTGTATTTATAGTAAAAACATCAGTGGGGATGTTATATGCGAATCTTACAAAAACTATTTTATTACTTGTTTACAAGAACTCCATGTAATTTTAACCTTAATAATTAGAGATTACAACGTAATAAACAATTATAATTACTTAAAAACTTTAGCTTACACTGTGGTACTTTATTGTAGCGTACACTGTGGTACTTTATTGTAGCGTACACTGTGGTACTTTATTGTAGCGTACACTGTGGTACTTTATTGTAGCGTACACTGTGGTACTTTATTGTAGCGTACACTGTGGTACTTTATTGTAGCGTACACTGTGGTACTTTTATATCTGAATATAAAAATAAACTTATGCAAGCAAAAAGCATACCATTCGTTGTGATGCTGTGTTTAATCACAGATTTCTTGTGATTGTGACTCGGTCATACCAGCTCGCGAAGTCGATGGTATGGGTGCATTATTCGGTGTTGGACTCGCCGGAGGGTCATCTTCTGCCGATACGGTCATCTGATTCCCCGGTTGGGGTGCTCGACGGAGTTGGTCATGAGCGACTTTTCTAGGACGCCCTGCACCTACTACCCTTTTTACCAGATAGCGGTCGTTGTCTAAAACTCTTGTAATCTCGTGTGGTTCACTAAATTTAACATCTAATGAAGTTTGATTACGCGGGTTATTTTTTATGAGGACATAGTCACCTCGCTGGAAATATTGAATTTTTGCTTTGCGTGAATTAAAGCGCTGCCTGTCGCGCTCCGCACTTTGTGACATCTTTAGTTGGACATGACTAGATAGTGCTTCAATGTCAATTGTTTGTTCATCAATATTTAGAAGGTTAAGTAATTCTGGAGGAGCGCAATGCTTCCGCTGAGTGAGCAGAGTAAGAGGTGCTACGCCTGTGACACGATGAGGAGTGCAGTTTATCGCAAGCTGAAGTTCTTCGAGCGTTGTGTGCCACTCTTCTGTTTCATAATTTTTTATTATGGTTAATCCATTCTTAAGTGTACCCATAATGCGTTCTACTTGTCCATTCGCTCGGCTTATTCCCGGTGCTATAGAATGGACATCTATTCCAACGCGATTGCAATAAGTCTTGAACTCACCCAAGAACTCTCTTCCGCCGTCTACTATAATTTGCACTGGAGTACCAAATAAGTGAATTGTATGTTTCAGGGCAGCTAAAGTACTATGGGGATTCTTATTGGTTGCATAATAAAATAGCACATATTTTGTAAATGAATCAATCGTGACAATCACATATTGCCGGTCGTTAGATGTTCCCATTTTACCTGTTATGTCTATGTGGATCACTTGAAAGGCCGCCGTTGGCTTTTAAATTGGGTGCATTTGAGCTTGTATAGCACCGGATGCTCCTTTGGATATTCTGCAGATTATGCAGTTTTCAACAAACCTACGGGTAATAGTGTTCATTTTGTCAAACCAGTAGCTGTCCTTGATTTTTTGCAGAGTTTTCTCCCATCCTGGATGTTTCAATGCTGTGTGAAATGAGTTTATTAGACTCCACTAAAAGGACTTAGGAACCACAATACATATTTTATCTCCAAAGGTAGGATCCTGTACGAGGCGTTTGAGGACGTTGTTTTCTAGAACATAGCCATTCATAGCGTTGTTATCTCTTAAAGCGTCCATTATAGGTCGCAGAGTTTCGTCACGTCGTTGTTCAACCTTAAGCCAGTCTAGATCTTTAGTCATTATATTTACTGTAAGCTCAATCGGGTTCCTACTGAAGTAGTCAGCATGTTGAAGCTGTTGGCCTTTCCTGTATTCTACGTCAAAATCATAGTTCTGTAAGAATGCCCACCAGCGATGGATTCTAGGGAGCAAGTCCTTTTTGTGTTTAGAAGCCTTTAGTGCATTACAGTCCGTAATGACCGTGAATTTTCGACCGTAAAGATATTGGCCGAAGTGCTTTATAGCCCGTACTACGGCCAAAGTTTCTAATTCGTAAGAATGATAGCGGCTTTCAGTTTCAGTTGTCCTCATACTCATAAAGGCGACTGCATGTTGTCTTCCTGCAATCACTTGCACTAGTACTGCTCCAAATCCAAGACTACTTGCGTCTGTGAACAATAAAGCTGGTGCGCCTTCTTGGAAGAGTGTAAGTACTGGAGCTGATGTTAAACACTGTATGACCTTCTCTCTTGCTTTCTCGTGGCGTTCATTCCAGTGCCATTTGACACCCTGCTTGGTTAATTCATACAGTGGTACCATAATACGTGAGAAATCTGGTATGAATTTCCTGAAGTATCCTGCCAGTCCATTAAATTGTCTTACTTGTTTCGCTGTTGTAGGTTTGTAGGTGCTTTTACGAGGGCATCTACTTTTCTTGGACTTGGGCGAACTTGTCCGTTTGATGTTACGTTGCCCAAATATTCAATGGAACATTTGAAAAAACTGCATTTATCAGCATTAATAGAAAAGCCAGCCTCCTGCAGGGCTATAAGAATACGTTCGATGTTTGATAATCCTTCTGCAAACTCTGTACACTTACTTAGAACGTCATCAACGTAAACTTGAGCTGCATCTCCTATTAGAGAACTCAGAGCTCTGTTAATGCACCGTTGATAGACTGAACAAGCATTGCTAAGTCCAAACGGCATAGTTAAATATTCATACAGACCATCTGGCGTGACGAATGCTGTCTTTTCAATTGATGACGAGGAAATCGGAATTTGGTGGAAACCAGCCGCCATATCAAAGGTTGTGAAGAATTTACCTTTAGCTAGTTGATCTATCTGATCAGAAATTAGTGGTAAAGGGTAGTGGTCACGTAACGTATTGGAGTTGAGTTCACGGTAGTCCACACACATACGGTCATCTCCGTTTTTCTTTTTTACCAAGATTATAGGACTGGAATATGGAGACCTACTTTCACGTATAATGTTATGTTCCATCAAATCTTTCACGATAGTTTGAACTTTTTCTCGTTCTATTGGACTGAGTCTATATGGTCTTCGTTCTACAAATTTATCTGGATTCTTCAATCGGATTTCCAATTCACCGGTTTTAACACGAGTCGTTGGATAGCCTTTAATGAATAAGTGTTGGTATTTATTTAAGAGTGTGCGCAGTCTTATCATATCTTCTTCATTTGTAACGTCACAATCTAATTTGTCGAAGATAGGGTTTTTATATGGGATGTGGCTTACATTCAGCTGTCGAGTTAGTCTTGTTCCATTTGAAGTGATAATCATAGTTAAGTTTGTATTGTTTATTAAATTCATACCTATTAAGATATCTGTACTCATCTCATAATCTGCCACCAGATGAAACTGAAGTTCCACATTTATGTTGTCAATGATGCCGATTGTATCAAGTGTAGTTATTGATAGCACAGGAAATTGTCCGATTCCCTTTAGGTAGTTGACCGATTGTAGTCTTCGTCCTGGTAATGCGGTTGCTATCGATTCTCGCATCAGTGAGCACTCTGCACCACTATCGAAGACTGCCTGAAATGTTTTTGATGCAATCTTTAATTTTATTGGAGCTAATTTTGACCCATCGACGCAGTTGACGTTTGAGGTCATTGAACGTTGGCGCTTGAAGCATGTCTCAAACGTATGTCCCGGAATTTTACAAAATGTACAGTTTGTTGTTTTATTGCTCTGGTTTGCTTTTACTTCCTTATTGCTCTGTTCTAACTTGGGGTCAGAAGATTTGAAGTAACATTCGCTTGTAATATGGTTGTTTCTTTTACATATACGGCAGCCCGATGTTGTTGAAAAACGTGGACGTTTATTTGAAGTCATATTGTTTGAAGATGGATTAGAACGTTTCATCCTTATTGATGAAGCAATCGAAATAAGTTCTGGGACTGAGGTGGCTCTAGTATTTAGTAACTCGATTCGGAGTCGTTCATCATTCACGCAACCAATCACTGCTTCAACTGCATCTTCATTTGGTAGCTTGTCTTTGGTGATCCTCCTCCAGAGGACCCAAGATCGTGATAAAAACTCCGTGATATCTTTGGATGTATCATAGACATGTTCTCTGAAACGTACCATATCCCGAGAATAACGATTTTCTGGTTCAAATGTGGTAATCAGGTTTCTGCGCAATTCTACCCATGAAGACGTGGTCACCATCCAATCGTCTACCCACATCTTTGCCCTTCCTTTCAGGAGACTGCCTACCTTCATACGGACATCAAAATCCTTAAGCTGATATGTCTCTATTGCTTTGTCAATGTGTTGGCACCATTCTCGTACTCCCACGTTAGTGTCAGGGTCGAATGACGGTAAGTACACATCGTTAATGTAAACTTTAGCTTGGGTAGGTGCGTTTAAACGTTCTGACATTTGTTGCATTATGCCCATCATTTGCATCATAAATTGCGGTGATAGGCAGTTAACCGATAAGTCACCAGGTAATGGCATTTGTTGTTGCTGAAAGTAAGTCCTTTCATCGAGTCTAGTATTACTTCCTTGATTAGGTGTTGCTCGTGGTGAAGCATCAGGTTGTGCCTGTGCGGAAGTAGTATCCAATCCTACTTCTGATAACGGGGGTCTCGGCGCCGGGACGTTTTTAAAAATAATGGCGTCAGCAACGCTGACGTCACTTTCATCAATACTGTTTTCACTATTCATTATGACGTAGTAAAATAAAAACGATGTTACTCAGTTATCCCTTTAATGTACGAACATTAATAGGAGCTCTGTTCCGTTCGACAGCTCGAACACAACTGAGCTCCGAACCGTTTGCCTTGTGTATTTATAGTAAAAACATCAGTGGGGATGTTATATGCGAATCTTACAAAAACTATTTTATTACTTGTTTACAAGAACTCCATGTAATTTTTACCATAATAATTAGAGATTACAACGTAATAAACAATTATAATTACTTAAAAACTTAGTAAGTTAGTTGATATTAATGCTGTTGCGCCGATATATATTATATGTCCAGATACAGCTCTGTTACAGCTTTATAATATTAAACACAAAGTGAAAAATGTGAAATCGAAAATAACAGTCACGAGCAGGATTCGACCCTGCATCTCCTGGATACCGTCTAAATATTTATAGGGTTTACATCATTATTAGTTAAAGTCTTAATTGTAAAATTAAGTTTACCTGGTCGGTATAATGTATGAAAATACTTCCAACAGATGGTGCAGGAGTCACCCAAAGACGTTAAGTATGAATGTGTTATCGAGATTAGCAGTCAGGAGCAAGGGTCACGATGGCTGAATTGGCAAAGCATCTGGACGGTATCCAGGAGATGCAGGTTCGAATCCTGCTCGTGACTGTTATTTTCGATTTCACATTTTTCACTTTGTATTTAATGTATGTTGCTAAGCATGTCAAATGCTAAAAATATATATAAAAATATCTAAATATAGCTTTATAATAGGTTAGGAATAAGGAATGAATTATTTGTGAATGAGGAAAAATAGATTTTCTCTAAGCCCCTGAACTACCATATCGACCTTTTCGGTCATCCCAAATGTCCTCATCACATTTGTCTTTACGGCCAACGCCATCTATCGGAATGCATATTCATGCATTAAATCCAATAGTAAGTTTAATTTTGCAATTAAAATTCATACTATTAAAATAGTAGCTGAGCATGTCAAATGCTAAAAAATATAGATTAAAAATGTTTAAAAAATCGCGCCATGAAATAGTATGAATTTTAATTGCAAAATTAAACTTACTATATTGGATTAATGCATGTAAATGCATTCCGATAGATGACGTTGGCCGTAAAGACAAATGTGATGAGTAGATTGGGATGACTGAAAAGGTCGGTACGGTAGCTCAGTGGCTTAGAGCACTCCCCCCGATTGGAAGGGACGCGGGTTCGATTCCCACTCGTACTTAAAATCTCTTTTTCCTTATTCACAAATAATGTGTAGGTACTTTAAAAAGTAGCTGAGCATGTCAAATGCTAAAAAATATAGATAAAAAATATATAATAAAAAGTTGGTAAATAAAAATATTTTTGATAAATAAAAACAACTTCAAAAAGTAACTAAAAAAGTAAAAAATCAATCGCCTGAAACTGATTTTAGTTTAGTTTAAGGACTAACTGACCTTAGTTATAAATTTTTTATTATAAATGTTAAATTGAGTAAGTTTGTTTATTTGTTTGGTACGGTCTTAAGCCATATCTGTTGAAAAGATCTTTGTGAATTTTAGTAAATTTATAATCTGGAGTTTAGAAAAATACATACTTTTCATCCCAGTAAATGGATGGTTCCTGTGGGACCCGATAGCTATTTTTGTACAATAAATAAAAATGTCCTATTTAATGTGCGATACAATACATAATTTATATTCTGAAGTACATGCGGATGAAATCACGGGCCGTTTTAAAGTCGGAGCAATCTATGTATGTATACAAAAATCAACTGCTGTTTATAGAATTTCAAACTTTCATGGTCACTTATAATTCTAAACGTTTTTTCGGGATTTATACCATGTAAATTTTTTACTTACGAGTTTCCGATATTTCGGCACTGTTGCAAGCGCCATGATCACGGAACAACTGAAGTCCTTGCGGGTGGGAATAGTTTTTATTATTCTGCGGTTAGAAATAATAGGTGTTCACGCACCTCAAAAACCAGGGTCGACACCGTAAGTGTTGTGTGTCGTGATCGAGCTCGATATGTGAGTGAGACCAGTGGTAGTGGTTCCATAGATAGTGTTGCGTGTCATAAACGAGTGAGAAAGCGGGTAGACCGATATTTCTAACCGCAGAATAATAAAAACTATTCCCACCCGCAAGGACTTCAGTTGTTCCGTGATCATGGCGCTTGCAACAGTGCCGAAATATCGGAAACTCGTAAGTAAAAATTTACATGGTATAAATCCCGAAAAAACGTTTAGAATCAACTGCTGTTCGTTAGTCTCGCTAAAACTCAAAAATGGCTTGACCGATTTCAATAATTAATTTTGTTGTGTTGTTCGCTCCTAATAGGCAAAATCCATAAAACAGTCATAAATTGTAAAATTAAATGTTGTTAATTTTGTACGGGAATGACCACTGGATTATGGACTTAATGTCTTTGCTAACAGACCACCAAATCAGAGCTACTGTCATTCTTTCGAATTCATTAGATTTACAAGCAAGTTTCATTTAATAACCTATCCATTCAAAGCTAAGAGATACAGATTCATTAGGATTGATAATCCTTGATAAAATAAATCGTAAGTGATACGAAGTTCACCGGGTCATTTAGTAATTGTATAGATATTACACATAATTAATATTATACTTTGCACCAACTTCAAATGATTAGCACGCGTCAATCGCACATTATATCCGGCAGCCATGCGGCAATTTGAAAGTAGTCTTAGTACGATGGTATTTCCAATGATAATTCTGATCAAATAACGATCCTTAGTAAAGACTAGCTATAAATCTTTTTACTTTGCAACAGAGAAAGAAGACATACAGCTTCAACCATTCAAACAGCGCATAGATTGGAACAAAAGCTGGATATTGATAAATTGAACCATCTTATAAAAATGACGTCTTTATTCATGTCGTGCTTATATCTTCCGGTCAAGGCTGGTACCTATTACTTTGGAAATAGTGTGCATTCTTAAATAAATACCTTATCAAACCAATAAAAATATAAACTATATACTTACGTATAGTATACTTCTTGTCGGTGTGTCGAGATGACCTTGTGGTTTGCGACGTCCGTCTTTTGTAACGCATTATGTATTCTGTGGAAGGGTAAGTGCTGTTCATCATATTGTCACAAATGTTTATAGTAGGTATATTAGTATATCTATACTATTATAAAGCTGTAACAGAGCTGTGTCTGTACATTTGCGATATTTGAGAAAAAAAATGCACACAAAACATTTTTTTTAAATTTTTGTCTGTCTGTTTATCAGTTTTGCTGTTTGTCCGTTTGTTCGTTCGCGCATCACCCAAGAACTATTGAACGGATTTTGATGCAACTTTTTTTATTTGGTAGCTCTTGAACTTAAACTAGTATACATTTTATCATAGCATCACGCCTATATTCTCCGAAGGGGTAGGCAGAGGTGTATTGCACACCCACGACTCGCCAGCTATGTTTAAGTCCCACGTAATAGGGGGCGAGCCTATTGACGTCTACCGGGCATATTTCCAAACTCCGGGCTACTACTGAGAATTTTTCTTTTTAGGAAAAAGCTCAATAACATTGCCCGACCCGGGGATCGAACATTTTATTCCGCTATTATATTGGGAACCAGTCGGGTTAGTTTTTAAACAGGACTGATTTTTATGATCTTTGATTGGTTGAGTTTAGCTCCGCCCGGAATAGGAGAATAACTAATATTCACGAAAAATAAAATATTAAGACAATTCATTTTCTTAAACATTTTGCATAGAACGATATCTTTCATGAAAAACATAGCACGCCTGTATCGAAAGTATTCGAAGTGGTAGGCAGAGGTATATTACGCACCCACGATTCGCCAGCTATGTTTAAGTCCCACGTAATAGCCTATTGCCTGTGAGCCTATTGCCGTCTACCACATTTCTCTATGTCGGCACATTTCCAAATTCCAGGCAGCTACTGAGCATTTTTCCTTTTACAAAAATTGATTGCAAATTGATGAAAATATCTGAATTTAATAGCCTTAGTCACTTTTAGCTGTGAGAAGAGAATTACGCTTAATGGTAGTAGACACAATAACAGGTTGTAAAAAGATTTAACCGTTATAAAAAAGAAAATATATCTATCAAATCACTGGCTTGAACCATAGACGTAATTGACATTCTAGAGTGACACTTCGAAATCGCTATTACTCTGAAGGTGAAGTATATTTCTACTTTCAAGGTCTGGTGATAGGCAATCATAACATTAACAATGTTTTACGATTTCTTAATCTAAACACAAAATATCACACTGGCTAATGGCATTATACAAATGGTTTATTGTTCTAAAATGTCTAAATTAACGAGCGGCGTTTGTAGTTATGAGCCAGACTAAGTAATATGTTAAAACAAGTATTTCGCTTGTTAAATTGCTATTATTTATTTATAGAGGTTAATCACATAAAATAAATATTGTAAAATGTAATACAGAGGTTTATTTGTTTATTAATGTTAATATTTGTTATATAAATATATATTCTTGCTGTTGTTGTTAAGTATTAATACAAATAATTACACTACCCTACTCAGTCCCTCGGGTGTGTACGAGGGTATTAAAATTAACGTCTGCAAATGATAACTTCGCAGGGTCACACCTCTGACTTATTGGGTGTATTTCTAGTAGTAGAGCCTTGGTTATTCCAGCATAAATAGGCTGGCATGATCGGGGAAGCCACCCTATTACAAAAAATCTGCGTGAAAAGAACGGTAGTAAACGGTAGGGGTGGAAACAACGGTGTGTTTCGTATGGTGAGTGAGGAGGCCTAAACCTCGCTTCCTATACTCTCTTTAGTATCCTATCTATCCTCTCTTTTATATACTTCCTATCCACCTCATATCACTTTCCTTGGAGATAATGAAGCGCGAGTGATGCCTCTGGTGTTAACTTCCATGACATCCCACACTGCGCCAGCATGGTGGACTATATGGACTAAATATCTTATTCTCTGGAGGACCTATACCCAATAATGGGATGAGAATTAAAGAGCAAAATTTATGGCATGGAAATCTATATCAATCACGTGTTGCTGGAGATGAACGAGAATATAACCCGCTACCTTCGTTGCTTTTAACAGCTAAGAAATATATCCATGCAATTTGGTTGTAGGGGAAAAAAACTGTTGCATTTATCTCTACAGGCTAGTGGCAAAATACAACGATAGTTAGTAGCAAGTGTGTACTTCTAGTATTGCGGAAACCCTTTTTTTTTGTTAAGTCGGGAAAAATTGTACCTAAATGTACACCTCGTCGTTCAGGGCAACGAATAGGGTAGTGTGGGGCCCTCACCCACTAAAGAAACCCGCCGTGTGTCGTCTCTCCGCCTATATTGACGGGCCACTTACTATCAATGTGTAGTGGTTCGTCTGCCGTCGTTGACTAATAGTTAGAGTGTAATAGATTTTATGTATGTGTATTTACTGTAATAAATATTTATGCTTATTTAGATATTTTAATATATATTTTTAGCATTTGACATGCTTAGCACTATACATTAAACACAAAGTGAAAAATGTGAAATCGAAAATAACAGCCACGAGCAGGATATGAACCTGCATCTCCAGGATACCGTCCAGATGCTTTGCCAATTCAGCCATCGTGACCCTTGCTTCTGACTGCTAATCTCGACAACACATTCATACTTAACGTCTTTGGGTGACGCCTGCACCATCTGTCGGAAGTATTTGCATACATTATAACGACCAGGTAAACTTAATTTTACAATTAAGATTTTTACCTAATAATGACGCAAACCCTATATCCTGCTCGTGGCTGTTATTTTCGATTTCACATTTTTCACTTTGTGTTTAATGTATTTGTGCTTATTATACACTAGCTGAGCCCCAACTCCGTTGATGTGTAATTCGGTTATTCGGTGATTAATGGGATCCCGTTGATATAGGCTTTTTCTGTAATGCTTGGTTTTGTTAAATAGCCGGGAATGCCATTCACCCTCGACCCCGACCCAGTAACTATCGCATCACTTATCGTTATAGTTTTTTTGCTCGGTCCCTGAGGGTCTTTTATTACATTAAAGAGTATACAGGCTTTCTCAATAATTGGGCCATCATACATATAATTCTATTTTTTTTAAATCAGACAGATAGTTACTAAGATACACGTGTTTAAATAAACAAACTCTTCTACTTTATTATATTAAACAGTTGGTGTATTATAAAGTATATTTAGAGATACAAATAAATTAACTGCCTCGGTGGTGTAGCGGTAGTGTATGCGACTGTTAATCATGAGGTCTCGGGTTCGAGCCCCGGGTCGGGCAATGTCATTGAGCTTTTTCCTAAAAAGAAAAATTCTCAGTAGCAGCCCGGAGTTTGTAAATGTGCCCGGTAGACGTCAATAGGCTCCCCTTCGGGGAATACAGGCGTGATGCTATGTTATACAGATAAATTTAGTTATAATATATAAAATAATTTACGATTCTAGTGACATATTGGACAGAAGTTAATATTTAAACATCACCACCTCGATCAATTGGTATTCTAACGCCAGTCATTACCTATAATTATATTTACATAAATAATTTTCATCCTAATTTATAAAATATAAAAAAATAGTAGACTGACATGTGGTACAGCCTTCTTTTTTTGTTGTTTAGGCGGGGGAAAACGTACCTAACCGCACACCCCGTCGTTCGGGGTAACGAACAGGGTAGTGTGGGGCCTTCACCCACTAAATAAACCTGCCGTGTGCCGTCTCTCGGCTTTTATTGGCGGGGAACTGGGACCATATTACATTCCTTCAGTGGTACATGTGCCTAGGAGATAGCCTAAGACCGTGAAAATTTACATAATATATTGGTTTGTTATTAGCTGAGCACTAAGGAAGGATTTTATGTAAATCCTATCATATCTAGGTGCCTAACCGATTTTTCATCTATGAAACCAAATGTAATGTGTCAATAATAAAAAAAATAGTTTGGGAATGAGTAATTTTATAAGAAGAAAACCATGTTCCCAGAATTAACGTTAATAAATTATGCATACCTGTTCATATCCACAGAATCAATTAATTAAAGATTAAAACAAAAGAATTATCAATTAAAAAGGTAAGTATGCAGTTATTTTTAATATATTCAATAATTTATTAAAATCCTAGTAAACTCACCTTTCACAGTGACTGTGATTTCTTCAATTTTATTTAACACAACCTTTTATACAATTATTTTAACAACGAACAAACGAGCAGTCAACGATATGTACAGTCATAAACAATTTTCAAATATAGGAAGACTCATTTATCAACAATCTAAACAACAACAAATTTAAACATTATCTAAACACATACACTAGTCACATCTACACTATTTTTTGACTTAAAACTGTAGATAACAAAGCAAAATTGAATTCCAAACACTCAATACATTATAAAAAAGATATTTTCATTTATAACAAATGCGATTGTATTCATTTTATTCTAAAAAAGGGCAAGTTTGAGGATTACTTTCGCTCCAGTTTCCTGGATTTGACATTTACGATAAGGTTGCCCCTTCGATAGTTAAAATTTTCCACTCTTTGTAGCTTTAGAACATTATGGTAGTCGTGGTTTACCTCATAGTCTACATTAATTCCCTCACAAAGAGTAATGCGTATAACCAGAAATTCCCTTGTGAGTAGATCATACCAGCGTATAATGTGAAACACGATTAAAATTTCAAAATATGTTATTAAATATTTATAGCCAAATACGTGTTCCATTTTTTATATTTTTTTACTAATGTAGAAGTTATAAGTATTATTGGCTTCGTAAAAGGATTAGTAAACCTCAATTTGAACAGACTTTCTTATGAAGACCATTACCGTACTTTCTTTATTTTATTGAGTATTTTTTTAATTAGTCATATGATACGTAAGTTACGTAATAAATAAGTAGATTATTAAACTTATGAGTGACATCAGATAGTAAATAACCTAATTAAAATAATTTTACAATAAATATAACTTAAAGTTGTGTGACAGAGACAAAATGGTATAATACAGCTTGCTACTTCTAATCAGTACCTAAAATTTACCAAAAAGTAGAAACAGTAACACGCTATTCCTGGTAACACTTTCACGCTTGCGCACCAAATCCCCAGGTTCGCGCCAGATGTTCTCCACAGTTTTGGTAGTTTTATTGATCTGCGTTCCATAGCAAGGGGACTATTATTTTATTACATATGCACCTATATAGCTTTAAGCTCTACGTCGTAAATAGATCTTCCGTTTATATATACCCGGATGCCTTTGACCTCGGCTAAAGGTAACATATGCTATAGATTAGGTACAGAGACAGGTATAAAGAAAAAACTGTGGCTAGTTTATATTCATATTTTAGTTTAGTCTATTATGAGTCATAATATTATCTTGAGATAAATAGCTAGATCGTAGAAAATTAAAAATATATTAATATTTTATATTTGTCTATCGAAATTATTATTTACTACGTCACGGCTTCGCACGGGTGGACATTTATTTTTTAAACATTTTGGGATAAACGTAGAGTAAATGTATCTTATCTAATGTATCGAGTGTTAAAAACATCTACCGCGATCGCCAACCCGCCTGCCAAGCGTGGCGATTACGGCATTATCCCCCATTTCCTGGGGAGGCCTATGTCCAGCAGTCAACGTTGAAAGGCTGATGGATGGATGGAAATGTATCTTTATGCAGGACATACCGTGTTTCTTTTTTCAAATTACTATTTATAATCATAAATGTCTATCAAGTAATAAATATAGCCTTCTTTGTTTTGTTTAGGCGGTAAGAAATGTACCTACCCGCACACCCCGTCATTCGGGGCAACAAACAGGCCACTGGAACCATATAATAAATACATATAGCCTATGTCATTTGTATACATACAAAAATATTAATCTTTCCTCTTTATAATATTATAATATAGATGTTTATAAAGCCTATAAATAAACAACCTGTAGGAAAGAGAATTATTGGAGCAAGGATTATTGGGATGCAAATGAGTCATTTATTCTCGTGATTTCGAGAAGATAAAGGTGTGTGTCTTGTCTACTAAAGGAAAATTTTATAAAATGAATATAATTTTGATCAGAGTATTTCCGCACACTGGCGGATTTCCCCCGAGTCGTGCCTCTTTGGATAATGAAAGAGATTAATGATTCTAACAATTGTATTAATCTTAATCTAGACCCTCGTAACACTATTTTATGGAGCAAGAAATTTACTTGAAAGGGTTAAACTCTGCGACAATCCTCTTTCATTAATTAATTGAAGAACTTAATATTCACTTCGCTGAGAATCAATTCTAAGTAACGGATTATATACACATTAATTTTGTTTTAAACATAATTATTTAAGTGCCGACAAAATTATCATGCATACAAAAGACAAGCTATATATGCGACTGCTGATCATGAGGTCTTGGGTTCAATCCCAAGGTCAGTCAGTGTTATTGAGCTTTTTCGTAAAAAGAAAAATTATCAGTAGCAGCCCGGAGAAATGAGCCCGATAGAGGGCAATACGCTCGCCTCTTATTACGTGGGACTTAAACATAGCTGGCGAACCATGTGTGTGTAATGCACCTCTGCCTACCCCTTCGGGTAATACAGGCGTGATGCTTTGTTTTTTTTTTCTATATTTATAAAAGACAAGATATAATATTATAATAATCATAATCATAATAATCATAATCATAATCATAATAATCATAATAAACTTATTGGTAAATATAATTTAAAATTTAGAGCATTATGTATTACAATTACTCGTATATAAAAATATGTCACATTTAGAAACATGTCATACAGCATTACGATTACAAAACTCGTTATTATTGCATAAAAAAACCTAAAACAGTTTATAACAGGTATGAAATCTTTAGATATTTTTATATATATTTTTAGCATTTGACATGCTTAGCACTATACATTAAACACAAAGTGAAAAATGTGTATGTTAAGTATGAGATGTGTTATCGAAATTAGCAGTCAGGAGCAATTGTCAGGATTGCTGAATTGGTAAAGCATCTGGACGGTATCCAGAAGATGTAGGTTCATATCCTGCTCCTGACTGTTATTTTCGATTTCACATTTTTCACTTTGTGTTTAAGAAAACACAAAGTGAAAAATGTGAAATCGAATCGTTTAAATCTTCAATTTTAAAGAATGCCTCGTCAACCAACCATACTCTTAATTTATTTTTAAATGTTGCTAGGCTAGGTGCACGGGTAATATGCCCTTGTAGATGATTTTATAAGGTAGGGCCCATTATATGCGTCAACCTTTCTGACTTGAACAGTCTACGAGATACTTCAGTAAGCTTACCAGTACCGCAAGTATTATATAAGTATATACATGAACTCAAACAAGCTGTTAATAAACCGACACGTATTAAATCTTGTATTGATCACTTTATGATAAAATGTTCCACGCTTTGTAAGACAATAATATTAGAATATAATTTAACGGACCATTATCCAATCTTATTATATATAAAAACAGCAGATATTCAAAAAAAATATATAAAACTAAATAGGCTAAAAGTAAACGATGACGCTATTACATTACGGCTGAATAATTATTCTTGGGATAAACTATATAAAATAAAAGAAACAAATCATGCTTTTAATTTCATAACAACCAAATTAAAAAATATTATTACGGATTGTTCCACGACGCGCAAGACCTCAAATCGACACACACCAATAAAACCATGGATTACTAGAGGGATAGTCAGATGTATTCGGAAAAGAGATCGTTTACATAAAATAGCTGCTAAATCGAATAACATGGAACAACAATGCATTTATGTAAAATATAGAAATCAATGCAATTCCATTATAAAGAATCTAAAAGTCAATTATTATAAAGAAAAATTAAATGTTAATAAAGGAAATATGCGAAACACATGGAAAATCATAAAAGATATATGTGACATAAATACTGTCAATGAAGTGCCTGCAGATTTGCTATACATTGATAACTCCCCAAAAGCATCACTTAACAAAGTTAATAATTACTTCACTTCTATAGGTGGTACTTTCGCTAGTAAGATACTAAATAGAATGAACTTGTCTGAACAAGAGTTGGCACGTAAAGCTAAATCAAGCAGGTTTCCTTTACAGTCAATGTCATTTATGCCTACTGATCCTGTTGAGATACGTAACGTTGTCTTAGGTCTCAAATCGCACAGCGCACCGGGTTGGGATAAATTAAGCGCTAAAATTTTAAGAAAAAACATAGCTGTTCTCTCTGCACCCATAGCTTACGTATGCAATCTGAGTCTTGAAAGCGGTGTTTTTCCAACATGCTGTAAAAGAGCTGTTGTGTGCCCTATATTTAAGTCCGGTGATAGAACAGAGCCATCAAATTATAGGCCTATCTCTCTGCTTCCAACGTTCTCGAAAATATTAGAAAAGGTTGTTAACCAGAGATTCATGAATTACTTGGAAAAAAAAAATCTATTAAATAACAATCAATATGGGTTTCGTGGCAAAAAATCAACTGAAGATGCAGTCCTATCATTGACAGCAAAGATAGTAAGTTATCTAGATAAAGGAGACAAGTGTCTAGGCGTCTTTTTGGACCTCCAAAAAGCTTTTGATACAGTCTCTCCAACAATTCTTTTAGCACGACTTGAGAGCGTTGGAATTAGGGGAGTGGTACATCAGTGGTTCACGGACTATCTCTCGAACAGGATACAGACAGTTAAAGTTGATGGTTTGGAAAGCGATTGTGCTGTTTCTAAATACGGTGTACCGCAAGGTAGCACACTTGGTCCAACGATGTTCTTGGTATACATAAATGATTTATGCCATATAATGGCCCCATTATGCTCAGATATTATAATGTTCGCCGATGACACTGTCTTATTGTTTCATGGGAAAAGCTGGAAAGCAGTGTTTAGGCAAGCAGAAATTGGTCTAGCCAAAGCAACAGGCTGGTTGGAGAGTAGCCTACTCACACTAAATATTAATAAAACCAAATATATGTGTTTCAGTAAGAAAGACTCAGACAAACCGTCTGTAGATATAAATCTCAGAGTACATACCTATCCGTGCAATAGAACAACGAAATATTTGAATTGTAATTGTGCTGTCCTTACTCGGGTTACTTCCTTGAGGTACTTAGGTATTATTGTTGATGATAAGCTCAACTGGAATAACCACATAATGGCCATCGCTGCAAGAGTGAGACAGCTGATTTACATTTTTAAAAAATTACGAGTAATTGGGGATAACACTCTCTTAATTCAGACCTACAGAGCTCTGGGAGAATGCCTTATAAGGTATTGTATTTGTGCATGGGGAGGCGCTGGCAAGAACATTTTAATGTGTGCTGAGAGAGCACAAAGGGTGGTCTTAAAAGTACTCATGAACTTACCATATAGGCATCCAACATCTGCGGTTTATGAAAAGGCTGGCGTACTGTCTGTGAGGCAAATGTACGTTTATGAAGTCCTACGTAGGTACCACAAAAAATATGTGCCTCACTTGCCGGTAATAACAAAACGAGTAGAACGATGTCCGGTTCCACGATTAAAGACAACCTTTGGGCAGCAACATTTTCATTTTATTGCACCCTATATTTACAATATATTGAGCAAAAAACAGAAGGTAAGGCACCTCAATAATAATAAGTTTAAATTAATGATACTTACATGGCTGAGAGGACTTAGCTATAATGAAACTGAGAATCTTCTCAGGTTGATCACTTGATGAATACTTGTAAGGCACTTGGGTACACACAACACACACACACTTATATACACAAACTTATAATGCGCTCACATGCACGCAACATACTAACACACATATATATATATATCACACACTACACACACACACCACACACACACACACACACACACACACACCACACACACACACACCACTCACACACACACACGCGATTTCGTATTTTTTTTTTCCTATGTTTACTAATCTAACATTACAATGTGTCATGTATAATGGGGGAGGACGCTGGCTCCTGCAACACAGTGTATAACTAGCGTAGGAGCCAGAGATTCCCATATGCTTTAGTGTCTATTTTTTTTTTTTTATGTTAATAAAGAAATTAATAAAGAAATTATTATTATATCCTCCTGAGGGGTCTCTACGTGTCTGACGATTAGAGCTCTTCCGCGGATTGGAAGGGACGCAGGTTCGATTCCCGCTCACACTAAAGTTCACTTTTTCCTCATTCACAAATAATAATTTGTATTTTAAGGCAAATAATAATAACTAACAAACTAAAAAGAAAAAAGTAAAAAGGTACACATGGAGATACATAAAAAAAAATAACTGTGTTTGTATCAAACCCGCTCCGACGCAGCGTAAAGCAGATTCTGCGCTGATCTTCCGTTGGACCGGATACACGCTCAAAGTTTTGGTAAAAAATACATAAGGATCTAATCATATTAATTGTGGCAGGTGTATTGTAACGGTCAGCGGTTGCTTCCTTCTGCGAGATGACCGTCCGAAGCAACGGAGCAGGTTAGGGAGGAGGATTCTTCCACTGACAGCAACTGGGATAGTACAGGCGCGAATACCTGTGCCTAATGCTGATCTAGCTGAGGCTGTGGGCGAATGAACCGGGGAACGTATGCCACCTGCAAGGCCTCCCGCGAAGGTGCGGCGTCGCTCAGTAGAGGGTACCCGAAAGGGTAAGCCGGCGGACCACTGAAATAATATAAAACGGTTCCAGTGATTCGCCAATAAGAGACGGCACACCGCGAGTTTATTTAGTGGGTAAGGACCCCGCACTACTCTGTTCGTTGCCCTGAACGACAGGGTGTGCGGTTAGGTATATTTGTTCCCGCTTTAACAAAAAAAAGTTGTAGCGAAACGGTGAAGCCGCATATCACAATTATTAGAGTTAGGAGACCTAATGAAATAACATAGAACCTGCCTAAATAGATCAAAACAGTAAGAAAAAGACACTAATATGATAGAATATAATACAATATTAATAAGTTATAAACAATGTTTTAAGAATAAAACCTTATAAGCAATTCAGGCAATATCTTAAAATCCCCTAAGAAATTAATCCTAGAATAGAGTCCAGTTGCAAGTTAAGCGAATTAGCGTAAAATGATTCTGTACGGTAACTAATATGTATTTCTCGTAACTAGAGGCTATATCTATATATATAAGCGATTTACCACTCACTGACTCATCACGATATCTCTGAAACCATACGTCCGATTGACTTGAATTTTTGCATAGATGCTCCTTTTACGACGTAGACGCTCTCTAAGAAAGGACTTTACGAAACTCCTATCCAAAATATATATTTTTATCTGCTAAAAATATATATTTACACCAACTGTCACCAGTAACATGTCAACCGTTGCTATGGTAACTATTGATGTGGTTATTAAAGTAATATCAAGCTAAAAGTTGTCTAACAAAATAATTTTAGTTATGTTTATGAGTTAAACTTTAGTTTAATAGTTTTTTAAAGACTTATTTTAGATATTCCGATTTCTATAATATTTCAATTGGCATTAGTTTAATAGTTTTTTTAAAGACTTATAATTTAGGTAACAAATTATTGTGAATGTGGAAAAAGATAAATTTAGTGCGAATGGGATTCGAACTGCGTCCCTTCCAATACGGGGAAGTGGTCTAAGTCACTTAGCTATCGCACTGACCAATGGTCATACCCAATCTCCACATCACAATTGTCTTTACGATCCATTCCACCTATCGGATGCAACGTATTTTGACCAGATGACTGACGTTCTTAAGGAGGGCCAGGTTAAGAGTACTCGAAACCAACGAGCATGCATGAAAGCGCTGATGAAAGAAGATGAAGCGAAAGATGCGTATCAGGATCGTAGCAAGTGGAAAGAAGTGGTCTCTGCCTACCCCTACTGGAAAAAGACAATATGTATGTATGATTTTATAAAATAATAACAAATTTTAACTGCGTGCTTGAGCTTAATGACACTATACAGAAAGAACGAGAGAAAAAGAGACAGTCAATGAGCTTTTCAAAAGAGATTTTGGTATTATTAGGCATATTGATACGTTATTTAAAGTAACATAAACGGTCTTTTTTCGCGTATAAATTAGGTGAAATTATTAACTACCTTTAGCCCGACGTTTCAACTGCGTTGCAGCAGCCTGGTCGGTATAATGTATGAAAATACTGCCGACAGACGGCGCGGGCGTCACCCAAAAACGTTAAGTATGAATGTGTTATCGAAATTAGCAGTCAGGAGCAATTTTCACGATGGCTGAATTAGCAAAGCATCTGAACGGTATCCAGGAGATGCAGGTTCAAATCCTGCTCGTGACTGTTATTTTCGATTACACATTTTTCACTTTGTGTTTAATGTATAGTGCTAAGCATGTCAAATGCTAAAAATATATATAAAAATATCTAAATATTTATAGGGTTTGCGTCATTATTAGGTAAAAATCTTAATTGTAAAATTAAGTTTACCTGGTAGGTATAATGTATGAAAATACTGCCGACAGATGGCGCGGGCGTCACCCAAAGGCGTTAAGTATGAATGTGTTATCGAAATTAGCAATCAGGAGCAATTGTCACGATGGCTGAATTGGCAAAGCATCTGGACGGTATCCAGGAGATGCAGGTTCAAATCCTGCTCGTGACTGTTATTTTAGATTTCATATTTTTCACTTTGTGGTTAATATATAGTTATCTACTGCTCTACGTATTTTTCCAACGCTTTAAAGAGGGCAACTCACCAATCTTTGTCACGGTCAAAACCATAGTTTCCCACGACAGTACCTATACTGACAGAAAAGCCTTCATTTGTTAATTTAAGAGTACCTAGTTTTGACCACGTCGTCAAGGTTAATTACTAGTGCAGCCCATATTCGTAGTATGTTATTATTTATCATTACGCCTGTTTATAGCTCGCGATGATGTTCATTTTTGATGTGAAAACATCTAATACGGAGAGAGGGTAAAACCGGCTGTTGGCGTGGCGTTATTTAATTGTTTTTAAGGCTATCTGTCGACAAAAGCTTCTAACTAGGAAGTAAAGTCAATGAATAAACCAATAATAATTTTAATTTGTCTATGGATAACGAGAGGGCGCTTACCAAGAATTATATAAGACTCGAACTGTACTAGAAGAAATAAAAATCGATGTTTTACATCTGCGAGACGTCCCGTGACGGCTCATTTTTTTTATTCTCTAATGGCAGCAGACGAGCCATGACACCTTATAGTTTAATTATAACTGATGGACTTATTAATACTAAGAACATGGTCAATCCGCTATCAAACGTAATAAAATATACACTAGTACAGAATTTCTCAACAGAAAATTTAAAAAAAATGCGTTCACGAACAAGGGGGAGAGGGGTATCGTTTGATGTGGTAAAATGTGACAAAAGGGACGGGGCCCCCTCTTCTCGTAAGGAAGGGTGTCATTTGCAGTGTACTTAATTTTTTAACAGCTTCAAATTCTTTTTTTTTTGTAACTGTCCCACTATTAGCCACAGATCTCCTCTCAAAGTGTAAGGGGTGGATTCAGGTCTGCCACGCTGTGTCACCCTCTGTTTGCCCACTGCCGATTCGTGTACTTCACAAGCCTTCTAGAAAATCTCTCAGGCATAAAAGCTTTCTACTACTGAATTAATGTATAAAGTTCAAGTTCACACGACGACTTTATTTAGTGGGCGAGGGCTCCACATTACCCTGTTCGTTGCTCCCAACGATAGGGTGTGCGGTTAGGTACATTTTTTCCCGCTTCAACAAAAAGAAAAGGCATGCCGGTTTCCTCACAATGTTTTTGTTAACCGAGCAGTGATAATTTATAAACAAATACACAAATATTCTTGAAAAATCATAGGTATGTGCCATGACCTTGGACTGGGTATTGAACTCGATACCATTCTCATTGCAGTCCTTGGTGATTCATGTATAAGTTAAGAAAGCGGTGAGGGTCTAGATTTCATTAGGTAATATCTATAGGAGGGCCGTAAAAATTGCCATGTAGTGTAATGATAGGTAAGAGGGCATTCAAAAAAGCAGAATTTGGAAGCATTTGGCCTTTAAGGAAAATATTCCCTTGTATCGAAAGACATGATTCTTAGATAGTCATTAGAATGCCGAAAGGGTTTTTCAGGTTTTGGAAGCCGGTACCGCGCTCTCCCAAAAGGACTTACTAATTTTCCCAAATTTTGAAGGGCGCTAAGCTTTCCTGGACCTGTAAACCAATGAACTGCCTTAATTATTTTGACACCTACAGCCACGATTAGTATTTGTGGTCAGAGTATTGCAAACCGTATTTGGGAAAGTAGATACCGTTGGTAGGTTAGTAACCGCCGCTCATGGCCTAATATCATTATCTTTGTAGCCTAATTCCAAACTTTGTTGAGATCAGCTCCCAATCTGATCAGTTTCAGTGAGTCTAGAGAGTATCTGATCTCCACGATCAACTATTGGGACAACTGGTGATCACCAAGACCAGAGTCGAATTTTTATTCAGGATTCTCTCAACCTGCACCGACTGCCAGGATATCGTTTGACAGCCACTTCTTAAATGCATTCCGAAACACGAAAGAGGTCAAGTGTTTAGAAACAGGTTTTATAACTTGGTCACCGGTCTGAAGCTGGCCGAAAACTCACTGACCATACCCAAGCGCGTTTTTATTACTAGTTTTTCTTCTTTTGTTATGGTACAAGAAGTCCTATGACACCCGCAGGGATAGTTGGGGTGATGATTTAATCCTTAGTCTATTCACCAAACGGCAATAAATAAAAGTAAAAATTTTATAATCAAATTACATAGTTAAAGAGACTTATCAAAGCACGAGATCGAGTGTCAATCTCTGATAATCGCATGTCAGTATGAACGTTTATAAAGACATTCGCTGGGGTCAAGGTAACAAGGAAGCCAGCAGTCTGACTCAGTATCGTGCCAACAAGCAACAGTGCACGTTGTGAACTGGGTATGTTTTGTTTTATGATTATACATGTTTTGTTTTTGTTTTGAGTTTTGATAACATGGTTTTTTGTGTAATCTTGTGATTTGATTTTGATATCAAATTGTGTTTTGCATCAAGGTTTTTGTCTGTATATTATGCTGTTCTCGTGTTTTTATTGTAAAAAGATTCAGTGTGTATGTATATATAATTATAAAAAGTTTAATTTATGAATGGTTTTTGTATGTTTTACAAAAAGCGTCAAACTTTATTAATATATTCAAATTTATGGCAACACATTTTTTCCCGCTATTGATACGGTTTTTTTATTTGAAAATATTTTAAATAACAAATTTTCCAGTACTTATCTTTTTTTTTTAAATGAAAATTAGCTCGTGGTTGTAGGTACCTTTTTTTTGTTAAGGCAGGAAAAAATGTTCCTAACCGCACACCCCGTCCTTCGGGGCAACGAAAACAGGGTAATGTGGGGCCTTCACCCGCTAGAGAAACCCGCCGTGTGCCGTCTCTCCGCCTTTATTGGCGGGCCACTGAGACTGTTACATTCCTTCGATGGTAGCTCGTTGTTGTACATATATTTTCTTTGCTTTACATTGCAAAATATAGGTCTTACTGTAAACTCTAGCTAATAGTAATGGTCAAAAATTTTAAAGCCAAAATCCAGTATCTCGTCTGACCTTACATAAATTGCCTTTTCTCATTTACTGTCTAAATCATGTTTAGCTGAAAGATTTTCCAAAGATACAAGAGAAGACAAATCTTACTGAATCCCCCTTCCCCCCCCCCCCCCTTCTAATTGTGATTATGACATCTAATACTAATAGAAATGCTTGTGAAGATCGTACCTACTTACCTGAAAGGGTTTCTTAAGGGCTTAAAAACTTTATCATCTTAACTGCACTCCTTACAACGCTTGATTATTAATTTTAACTAAATTCTGTTTTATTACAGTAAAACTTAATAATTAATTTCATTTTTTTTTATCCTAAAGCCTCTTTCTATGAAATGATCCTGTATGCGGGGGACTTTCTAATAACATATAAAAACTAGCTTTGTGCCTATAAAATGTGGGATAAAATATATCCTGTGTTTATCCAGGGCCTAAGTTATCTGCATATCAATTTTTGATTAAATCTGTTTTGTAGTTAGATCTCAATCAGGCCAAAAAAGCTATCCTATGGGAACATTCTGTTTTTATTTTTGAATAAAAGTATATCATATATTAGAGAACCAGAATTTCATATATCTATACACCAAATTTATACAAATCCGTTCAGTAGTTAAGGCGTGTTTGAAGCACAAACATCTAAACATCTTTACAAATTTTCGGATAACGGTGCACCCGGTTTAGAACTATTTTCTGACCTTACAATAGTTTAGTAATATTCGTGAGAACCTGACTTAAAACACTTATTTAGATCAAGCAAACACTTTTTACATTTACAAGTGTGTAGTTATTTAAATATCCTACTTGTTGAACAATAAAGATATTTGTAAGTATTTGTAGTGATGCAATTTACTATTGAAGATTTACCTCTAGATTTTTTAAAGAATGTTTTAGCCAGGCTGTGTAGCAGGTGTGTGTTTCGCTGCTTAATTGTAAAACAATACTTTTCTCTATTCTATAAAAAAAACTCATAGGTTATATTGTACATGATACAAATCTTCCCTTAAAAAATATCTAAACAACAGTGGAAGTTATTTTAAAACCTGTTGCGTGGTTTAAAGAAACAGATAGACATAATAACTATATAATTTACTAGCCTTCGCCGCAGCCAAAAGCTAGGTTTTGGGTTATATCTCAGGTTCCCGATGTAGTAGCGGAATAAAACCTATACCATTTTTTAATTCTAATCAAGAGTTATCAAATAAAAAAAAATCATGAAAAACCGTTCAGTAGTGTTTGCGTGATGTGTGAACAAACAAACAGACAAAAAATCTAAAAAAAATCGTTTTAAATAGCTTAATACAGTGATTTTTTCTCAAATATCTTAAATGTACAGACACAGCTCTGTTACGGCTTTATAATAGTGATGTTCAATATGTTACCGAAGTTGATTTACTTATTTTAGTAAAAGGTCTCCGTACTGACCTCCAGGAACTCGAAGGCAAATCGTGATCAAAAATAGTTATTTGTAATATAATGAAAAATATATATGTATGGATTATGAGTAAGTAGGTACCTAACACGTCATTTTACGTTCGTCCGTGAATTTCTTAAAGGTGCGTTATGGAATTAGAAAATGCCAATGTGTCTATACTAATTATAAAGCTGTTATGGAGCTATGTCTGTACATTTAAGATATTTGAGAATAATGAATGTTATAGGTTACCTATTTAGGCGTATCCGAAACCAATTTTTTTTTCGAATTTTCGTTTATCTCTTTGTTCGGAATTAGCGCCAAAAATACTGAACGGATTTTGATCAAACTTTTTTGTTTTATAGCTCTTGATTAAATTTAAAACCTGGTATACATTTTATCCCGCTGCTACAACGGGAACCTAAGATGTAAGCTAAAAACTAGCTTTTGGTAAAAGCTAGTATAGATGTTGTTTACGTTGCGTAAGTTGCGTTGCCATGAGTTAGTCTCGCAAAAACTCGAAAACGTCTTGACCGATGGCCGACCAGCTGGTTTAGATTTACAATTGGGTTTTGTAGAAGGTGCTTTGATTTTGTACCAAGATTTTTATTACCTACCTATTTTTGATATTATCTTTCATTGAATTTTTCATAGCAACAATATTTCACCCCAAACTGTATGAGTTCATCAACCCTTTTATATGTTAAGGCGGGAAAAACTGTATCTAACCGCACACCCCGTCATTCGGGCAACGAATAAGGTATTGTGGGGTCCTCACCCACTAAATAAGCCCGCCGTATGCCTGCCTGTATTTGCGGACCACTGGAACTATGTTACATTACTTCACTGGTATAAGTTCATCAACCGTATCAAAAATTTAAATATCAGTACAAATTCTGGCGCCGCTTATAGTAAGGCAAGCCAACGGGTTCAGCTAGTCTGTGCTAAATTTTAAGTAATTACAAATTATTTGTGAATAAAGAAAAAGAGATTTTTAGTAGGAGCGCGAATCGAACCACGCATCTTTTCCAATCCGGGGAAGTGCTCTAAACCACTAAGCTATCCTACTGATCTTTCGATCATTCCAAATTCTTAATCACATTTGTCTTACGACTAATGTCTAATGTCATTAAGACTAATGTCGACTGTATTAAGAATTTGGGATGATCGAAAGATCAGTAGGATAGCTTAGTGGTTTAGAGCATTTCCCCGGATTGGAAAAGATGCGTGGTTCGATTCCCGCTCCTACTAAAGATCTCTTTTTTTTTCTCTATTCACAAATAATTTGTACTTTAAAAAGTAGCGGAGCATGTCAATTGCTAAAAGAAATAGATTTAAAATGTTTTAAGTATTGTTTATAGGTAGGTCTGGTATTTTTTACATAGAGAACGGTACCCCGTATGACTCAAACGTAAATATGGATATGACTATCGCAATAAGTAAAGTTTTATTGTGAAGATTAAGTCAGCTCAATGAATTTTAATAGGTATATCATACGTAACGTTTCAGTACGCAAATGAATGACTATTTTATTATTATATATGAATAATATTCTTTGTTTCATAACACAATTAAAACTGTAGTGGATGTACGGTCAGTTCGTTACGTAAATAACGTTAAGTTACGATATTATTGTAATAAAATAAATAATTAAGATATTTTGTGATACCAATGGCCAAGAGAATGTAAAACATCATTAATGTAACTGTTACAAGAATCATAAAAATATACTTTATTTTTTTAATTACTGTTTCGTCATAGGCTTATTATAGCAAGGGTCCACTTTCAGAGTGAAAGTGTGTGTATTAGGCCGTCACACCGGCCCAGCGGGTGGAATTTTCAAGGTTCGTTTATCCGTAACTTATTGTAGAATATAATATAGCTTAAAATACTAAATTCAGTCCATCTGCGTGGACTTCAAAATAAAAACATGTCATTCACACGCACGTCACGCACACTAAAGATGGCCGTATGGTGACGGACTAAGAATACAAGTGTCACCACCCCATTCTTTCCCACGGGTGTCGTATGAGGTGACTAAGGGAAGTAAGCAATTATCATCCATTGCAAGACTGGTGGTAGGGCTGAGTACCAAGTACGAGTACTCACTTGGTATCGGGCTCGAGCGGGTTGTTTCCACCATCTACCGTGTGACCGGCCATGAAGCACATAGTTGCGTTTTGGCTGTAGCAGGAGATAGCCGTTTATATTTCATTTCATATCTGTGAAATGAATTGGTGAGCAGCGGCTTGACAATACTCTCGGTATAGTCGAGTCCATGGGCGACGGTTACCATTTACCATCAGATGGACCGCGGTTCGTCTGCCACTACATACAATAAAAAAAAATACTAACTCACAGAAACTATCAATATCTATTAATTTTTCGGGGATAAAAAGTCCTCCTTCCTTCTTAACCTTTTCTGGATTCTAAACCATACATTTATTTTTTTTATCCCAGAAAAATTTAAGGTTCCTGTAGGATACCTATCATTGTAAATAAATAAGTGAGGCTCGCCCCCTATTACGTGGGACTTAAATATAGCTGCGGCGAACCGTGGATGTGTAATACACCTCTGCCTACCCCTTCGGGGAATACAGGCATGATGCTATGAGAATAATTGACCTGTCGTAGAGTAGCGTGGGCCATGTGGGGCCGGCTTTAGAATTGTCCCACCCCTCTCTACCCACGGGAGTCGTAAGAGCCGACTGAGGGTATACCGGGGGAGTGAGCAGCAGCACTCCCTCGAGTATTAACATCATCAACTGCGATCGCCAACCCGCCTGCCAAGCGTGGCGATTACGGCATTATCCCCCATGACGGGACCGCTTGTTGTGGCGTTCTCTTGGGGAGGCCTATGTCCAGCAGTGGACGTAGAAAGGCTAATGGATGGATGGAGAGTGGCGTATTCATACAAAGTATAACAACATTATAGTACGGCGTGTTTAAAGCCTGATACTTTATCTACTAGTCCACTAAGGGTACTGCAAAGAACTATCTAAGTAGGTAAGTGCATTACAAATATTAGATGGTAGTTATTTACTAAACAAAAAAAACGACAGCAATTCGATTCCACAGATGGCGGAGTGGCGATTATTGAATGCATATCACTTTTTGAAACTTAATATTATGTACACCGTAGTCATATGGTTTAAGTATTTATCACGTAAGCTGGAGACCGAGGTTTCAACTACCAAGGAATACTTACTTTTTGTGACAAAAAAATATTTCAAAGTTAAAATAACTTTAATGGACTTTTCTGCAAGTGACTGTTATTCCTATACATTTATGTGTTTGTTTCTTTATCGTGACGCGTTTTCATTTCATCGAGTTTCAAATCACAACGATTCTAAAGAAGTATTTCACTTCAAAAAAGTTGCATCAAAATCCGTTCAGTAGTATTTGCGTGATGCGCGAACGAACGAAACGAAACGAAAACAGACAAACAGGTAAAAAATCTAAATAAAAATATTTTGTATTCAGACATGCCTATATAGCATAAAACGGTCATTTTTTTCTAATATCCTAAATGCACAGACACAGCTATGTTACAGCTTTATAATAGTCAAATTAGGATTGATAAAGTTCTTCATTAAATACGTGTTTCATCAATTTCCCTTTCTCTCTTTTATCTCTCCAAGTAACTTTACTAAGTGCGTTACCTTTCTTTTTTTAGGTGGGAAAAAATGTACATAGCTACACACCCCGTCGTTCGGGGCAAACAGGGTAGTGTGGGGCCCGCACCCACTAAAGAAACCCGCCGTGCGCCATCTCTCCGCCTGTGTTGAACTAAGTGCGTTACCTAGTGAAATGTTTAGTTACGAGTAACCTTGTGATGCTGCAGGTCATCCCAATCAATTTTATTAGGCACTAACAGGCTCTAATATAATTAAGTGCTCATACGGCAATAATTGGTGCTAGAATTTGAACGAAGAGCATAATGGAATTTTTGTAATTTTGTTATTGTATGCCTTGTTATCAAATGACTTGAATTATTTAGGTATATTCTAGATTTTTTCAACCTATTATGGTGCCACGATTGGGTTAAGGTATCCTCTTAGAGTGATGGGGAGTTAGGGCTTACAATATTTACGTGCATGTTACAGAATATGAAATAAAACTATAGTTTACGGAATCTATCGCGTTTACTTGATTTTCTACTATTCCGACGTTTCGAATACTTTACAGCATTCATGATCACGGGTGGACTTAGATGATAGACGTCCAAGGCTGATATATCGTTTCATATATTACAGGGCTTTTCATATATTACATAATTGATAGTTGAGTTGGGTACCAAGTGGGGGGTGTGGTGCCGGTTTACTTCCTAGTGGTGCACCCCGGGCAACGTCAGCAGTCGCCGGCGGCTAAAATTCCGGACAGGACGGGTCTCCGCGTGTCCTTCTGACTCAGCAGAGGGCACGGTGGATAGACCAGGCGTCGGAGTCGGTGGGGCCAGACTGGCTCCCTGGGCTCTGGAGAGAGGGGACAGCGGGGCCACAGCAGCCCCCAAAAATCGTAAACCTGATCGGGTGTCTGTGGTTACGTCTTGCAGGCATACAGGAACGAGGGTC
Source organism: Leucoma salicis (assembly GCA_948253155.1). Taxonomy (NCBI): domain Eukaryota; kingdom Metazoa; phylum Arthropoda; class Insecta; order Lepidoptera; family Erebidae; genus Leucoma; species Leucoma salicis. Next base: position 7,794,397 of record OX411822.1, on the reverse strand, counting down.
TTGACTTAATCGTCAGGACCGCGAGGAAGACAACCTCTATAAAAAATTACCCCGAATCTCAAGTTTTGGCGCGCGGCGAGGAGATGCATGGCTGATGGGTAGTTCAGTCTCGAGCGTGCCCCCAGCCAGGGTACCTGCGGGCCCCCTGTGTTGGGTAACAAATGTACGCTTACCCTGGTATAGGGAGCTCTTACCGGGTGGACCTCCTTTCTCCCATACTCGTGGGAACCATAAGGATAAAAGATCACAATTTAAAAAAAAAGTTTAGGGAATCGGGTACAGCACTCGATGCCTCAGCCGATGGGGGTCTGGCTGTAAATACGGTCCCCACATCAACATCATTGGTCGCGCCACAAGCGCCGTTGAGCGACGCGAGAGGTAGGCCCCGCAAAGGATGGGGAAAGCGGAAGGGAGGAGCTTCGGCGACGGACAGCGCGGCAGCTAATTCGGCTTCCGATATGTCCGCCGCTGAGGAAGATGATTGTGCCCTTAGGGCAAATGTGGGGAGCCGGAATCGGAGAGCTGCTCTACCGAGATGCCTCCCCCGAAAGCGCAGTATAGCGCTAGGGGTCGAGGCATCAGTCGACCAGTGGCACCTCCACTACGTGCCCTGTCTGCCAATAGGGCAGAGGCCTTAGGCCTAAAAATACTGGAAGCGGAGAAGAATGCCGAGGAACGCTTGACGCTTCTCGCGGAAAAGCTCCGCCTACCAGATGAGGGCCACATAGGGATGGCCCAAGTAGAAGAGAGGGCTCTGAATAGCGTAGTTATTGTGGAGAGAGTGGCCGCAGGATCGCGGAACTTAAAGGGGAACTTTGTGCGTAGCCTCAAAGATGCTGCGCACGAACTTACACTATCGGTTTGGCGCATGGCTGAACAAAATAAGCGCCTTGAGGCGCAAAACGCTCGTCTTGAGGCGCAAAATCAGCGCCTCGACGAGGCTAACCGCTGTCTCGAGGCGCGGATGGCAGAATTAGAGCAGGGACAGGCTGGATTGCGGGTTGAGCTTGGCACCCTGCTGCCCGAGGCCAAGGAAAAGGGCCTAACTTATGAGGCCGTCTTAAAACGTGCCCGGCGGGAAATAAACGTCTCCGACCTCGGGGACATTTCCGCTCGCTCCCGCCAAGCCCGGACAGGTACTCGAATTTTCGAGTACCTGGGGCCAGAGGGCACCAAGACGGCCGACGCAATGGCCACGAGGCTGCTGTGCCTGTTCCCGGCTGAGAGTGGTGTCCGGGTCGCCAGACCCGTGAAGTGCGCCGAACTGCGCATTTCCGGGCTGGACGACTCTGTGATGGCGGAAGAGATCTGGGAGGCAATCGCCTCGAAAACCCGGTCTCCCAGCAGCGCCGTCCGGGTGGGCACCATTCGCCCAGGTCCAGGTGGTGTGGGTGCCGTTTGGGTCTCGTGCCCTGTCGCGGCGGCCAAGGATTTGGTCGCCGCCGGTAGATTTCTGGTGGGCTGGAGTGCCGCGCGGGTAATAGCGTTGGAGCCCCGGCCTGCCAGGTGCTACAAGTGCATGGCGGTCAGTCACACCCGGCCGCTGTGCACCAACTGCTTCGACTGCAGCGGGCTTTGTTTCCGCTTCGGTCCGGCAGGGCACCAGTCGGCTGCCTGTACTGCCACCCCACACTGCCCCGCGTGTGCGGCGGGCAATCGCCCCGCCAACCACAACCCTGGAGACCTCGATACGGCGTATGGCTCCGAGCCCTGTGCTCGTGCTGGTGGACTTTAACACCAAATCAACGGCGTGGGGGTACCCCAGGACGGACGCCCGAGGTGCGGCGGTCCAAAAGTGGGTGGCAGCGGCGGACCTCGTGTTGCTAAGCCGAGGGTCCGCCCTAACGTGCGTGCGGCGCGGGGGCGGGTCGATAGTGGACCTTTGTTTGCTAGCCCTAGTGTCGCCGCACGTGTAAGGAGCTGGCAAGTCCTGGAGGAGGTCGAGACCCTATCTGACCACAGATACATTCAGATAGAGGTCTCCCGGACGGAGGCTGGCCGCATACGCGGCATGCTTACGCAGATCTGGCCATCTGTCGCGCCAAGGATGCAAAAAGGCAGGAGATGCTGGAGGGTCTCGAACGTGACCCCTGGGGACGCCCGTACCGCGCGGCGCTTAACAAGCTCTTCGCTAAATGTACATATCCTAATATCTAGTAATTTTTCTCGAATATCTTAAATGTACAGATATAGCTCTGGTGCAGCTTTAACAGTTAGGATATATACATAAATATATCTTATTCTTCTTACTTAGCTTCTTAGCTAAGTAATAGGTTACATAACCTATTACTTAGCTAAGAAGCAGGGGGGGTAGGTTATGTAACCTATTACTTAGCTAAGAAGCATTGTAGACTGAGGAATAACTTAGCAGAAGTATGGCGTTTGAACCCTGTTCTGAGGTTCCAACTTGAAATGTTAAATGCCAAAACTTTTCGAAATTATTTGTTAAGTAATTCAAATTAGTCAGCAATGGTCGTGTTTCACAATTTGTGGTGTTAATTATGAGGGCATATGTAGTGTTGCTTTATTTTAACTATTTTGTTACCACACTAAACGTAATTGTGAACCAACTCGACACTAATTAGAAGCAAAAACGTTTATCGCAAGGGTTCAAAAAATGTATTTCAAAAAATCACTTTTGTGATCTAGTAGCAGTCTAGTGGCAGTTAGTTACTGCCTCTGTGATGCAGCGGTAGTGTGAGCGACTGCTGATCATGAGGGTCGGGCGAAGCTATTGAGCGTTTTTGAAAAAAGAAAAATTGTCAGTAGCAGCCTGGAGTTTGGAAATGTTCCTGGTAGACACTATAGGCTCGCCCCCTATTATGTGGGACTTAAACATAGCTGGCAAACCGTGGGTATGTAATACACCTCTGCGTACCCCTTCGGGAAATACAGGCGAGATGCTATGTAAATAAATCTTGTATTTTATTGTAGGATTTTAAGATCGTCCAGCGATCCAACGATCAGCTTTTATATTCCTCTACTAGACATATGATATGCCTCTCCAGGCACCATCACTGCGACCCGTAGACCGTCCTACATAGCGTACTGCATTGCATGCTCACAAAGAACATTTCTTCCCTAATGGTTGTCGCTTCGCCAGTCGATGAGGCTTGCCCACATTTATAAATAAGTATACGTATATACAAATTATTGTCAATAAAACTAGCATTGACGTTAATAACACAAATCAGTATTATATGTAGGTAGGTATATCATTTAATAGACGATTAAGAACAGGTACATAAATATAAATTTATTGCACATCAAATAAATACTTAAGTATGCAACATCCTAGTTTGTTTATATGACTTTTAAATGCTGTTAAATATCATCATTTCAAAAGAGGCTGTTTCAATTTGCATAGTGTTGATGCATGAACGTTAACTTCAATGAAGAATTTCCTCTTGAAACAATTTAAAATGTTTACATAAGACACTCCTTTGTCAATTGACCCTAACTATTTCTGATAAAACTTTTGTTCTGGTGACATGCGGCGTCAATACATCTCTATAACATCGGCGCAAATCTAGAGAGGCCAATAATTATTGAGTTCCCTATCCTCTCCTTAATATCCATCCGATTCTCTCCTTATTATCCTTCCTTTCCATCTTCCAACCCTTTTCTCAGAGATGACGACGTGCGAGTGTTAGCTCTGGTGTTGCTAGCGTCTATAGGCTACGGTAACCGCTTACCATCAGGTGGCCCGGTGGGTGCTCGTTTGCCACCCACATATTAAAAACAAATGCCACTAGAAACAAAGAACTTGAATATCCCATCTGATAGTCTAAATATATTTATTTCATATGACTACGTATTATAGCACTTAACTTTGTAAATTAACTATAACAAGATGTTTTTTTATTTTTTTATTTTATAAATGTCCGAGCGAATAAGCTCGAACCTCAAATTATCCCCTGACCATACCAGGGTTCTTGTTGTGCTTAATTTATTTTAAATTTTATTTTATATTTATTTTAAATTATCTTTTATTACATATTTTCTCTATGTGACACTCTGCATAATAGAGTGCGAGACCACCATCATTATTTGGTATTATTCAATACATGTTCAAATTTTATCACAATTATACAATAACATATTATTATATATAATATTTAATACATAACAGATCAATAAATATATATAATATATATATAATTAAATTTTAGAACAATACGTTTTGCGTGCCAAAGCACGCAAAACGTATTGTTTAAGTAATTGTTAAACGTATTGACGCGCATGTCTATGATATTTTTTTTTTATTTTTTTTTTCACTGCCTATCAGGTTGTGAGACTGTATTAATTATTTAAATTTATACTATGAATAATAAAAATTAAATCATAATTATACCATATCAGATTATACTTATAATATTTAATACCTATCATATAATAAATTTATAAATACAATATATAATTAAATTTTTGTACAATACGCCTTGCGTACCAAAGCGTATGTCCATAATATATATTTTATCCTATACAATTATGTCTTCCTACACTTTGCATAACAGAGTGTGAGACTATATTACTATTCAAAATTAGACAATACAATACATTATTAAATATTAAATTCATTGATAGAACGAGCTGTTTAGGTTTAAGTGCACCACTATCGTCGTGATTGCAACCGCCCCAAGCGGCAAATCCCATTTGATATAACTATAATCTTGAATGGTTAAGCATAATTGCTGGATGAACTCTGGCTTATAAGACACATGGGACGATAATACCGATGACAAATAAATAATTCCACTAACGCGCTTAACATGAAAGAGATCGAAAGCATAATAGTACAAGTAATACTGTGTTACGTAACATGACGGGCCTCGTGGCGTAGTCGGTAGTGTAACCGACTTCCGTGCCCCAGGTCGTGGGTTCGATTCCCACTCAGGACAATTATTTATGTGATGAACACAGATATTTGTTCTGGGTCTGGGTGTTTTCTATCTATTATATTATGTATGTATTTAAAAAAAAGTAATAGGTAAATGTATTATATTCGTAATCTGGTACCCATAGCACGAGCGTTAAGCTTAGTTTGGGACTGGAGGACGTTGTGTGAAATGTCCGTGAATATTAATATTTATTTATTTAAAATACTGTCTAGTTGTTTTACTAGAATAGTAACTGTATACTGATGCACTTATTGTTAGGCACACTTATTTCGCTAGTCGTGGTGGAATAGATTGCCGGAGAAATTGTTGGAGAAAATACCGTAGTGTTGTATGTAATATATCGATGGTTAAATAAATTTAGTCGAGTAAATTTCATGAAGGGTGCCTTTACAGCTCGTTCTGTTCAACTTCTCGGCACGAGCACTTTATCTTCCACAAGGAGAGGCAAATTATTTTCCTACATCACTCTGGACATGATTTAGAGTAGGGTTTCGCTCGAAGGTTTTCTTTTCATATATTGATATATTACCTACGTATATCCTTTTAAGTCGATTCTTACGAGATCTATGGAATGTTGTTATTTTACAAATGTTTTTAATTCGTCACAATATGGATAAATATTTGATATCAATTGATACGAGGATATGCATCACTATACTGCTTATATTTATGAGCAGCGGCGATGCTGACCGCTTACCATCAGATAAATCACCGACTCGTGTGTCACTAGAGCAAAAAGGATTTTCGACTATTCTTACCACAGATTTATTCACTGTCACGACTGCACCCTTGCGCTGTGAATCATAATATCCAAATACCAAATATTCAAGAGTTTTAAGTAGTTACATACATACTTTAACATAGACAACGGAGTGTAACTTGTCGTAAAACTTGCAGCCATATTGACAATTGCTCGGGACTGCGAATAAAATTTCGATAACATACTCCTTCTTAATGTATTGGGTGACGCCTGCGTCATCTGTATTTGCATACATTATGCCGACCAAATTAGAATTTATACTAAACTAGCTGACCAGGCGAACTTCGTACCGCCATATTTATTTTTCCGAATTTCTTTCCTGGCGCCATCTACCGGGTCCAAATGTGAATCTAAACCATCCCGGTACTTACTCAAACATTCACAAATATTTTATTTTTTTATATACCGACTGCAGCGCCATCTGCCGGGCTGATTTGTAAATCTAAACCATCCAGGGCGCCACCCAAACGCATACAAAAAAATCATTCAAATCGGTCCAGCCGTTTAGGAGGAGTTCAGTGACATATACACGTACAGTAGAATTATATACGAGTATATAAAGATAATGACGCAGCAATATAGCATAGCATAGCATAGCATAGCATCACGCCTGTATTCCCTGAAGGGGTAGGCAGAGGTGTATTACACACCCACGACTCGCCAGCTATGTTTAAGTCCCACGTAATAGGGGGCGAGCCTATTGACGTCTACCGGGCACAAACTCCGGGCTGCTACTGAGAATTTTTTTTTTTGAAATGTCTCAATTACCCTGGCCGACCCGGGGATCGAACCCGAGACCTCATGATCAACAGTCGCTTACACTACCGCTGCACCACAGAGGCAGTTAACGACGCAGCCATATAAATATTTTGATATACTTATTATATTTTAATCATTTTATATGCTTAGCTATAAATGAACAGAAAGTACAAAAATGTGAAGTAAAAATATAAAATGTGAAACTATAATATGGTCCCCTTATGAAGTAATTTTACTTTGCAATATCCTGCTATTCCACTATTAAGGGTGTCTTACGTCAGTGATCGTTTCTTTTCTCAGAAAAAGAAATATAAATCTTATCATAGCATTTTTTTTATCGATAAACTCGTCATATTCCTACCACAGAGCAGGAAGTCACCTCGGCTGCGTAGACTACTTCCTTCTAGACTACAACTTGCGACAAACAGCTGTTATATACTTGTCTGTATAGATACTGCGTAGATATATTATTTGCGCATTTTATCATCGGGGCATATTTATAAGGTGTGGGCAGAACTCTGAATATAACTTAATTTCGAGAGTGATGTTACTCTGATAAGTTATAAAGCAAAAAGCAAGCGGCTCAAATAGCTATGTATTTGAGCCGCTTGCGGTGGAAACGATTGGTCCGTGGAGTACATCCTTAAAAAAAATTAATAAAATAAGTCCTAGGCTGGTCTCGTCTTCAGGTGACAGGAGAGCTGGCACGTTCCTCGCTCAACGAATTAGAATAGCGATTCAGCGAGGTAACGCAGCCAGCATCTTAGCCACAATCCCACGTGGGTAACTTATAAAACTGTTCCAATCTCAATATTTTTAGTTATTTCTTAATATTTATTATCTTTACTTGTTTATACTAATTTGTTTATTTATGTAAATTTCATTATAATTAATGTGTTTTCAATAAATAAAAGTTATATATAAAAAGACATATTTATAAGGTGTGAGCAGAACTCTGAATATAACTTAATTTCGAGTGTGATGTTACTCTGATAAGTTATAAATAAAAAGAACAACGTTCTTTAGATATGTGTTCCAATAATATAATATAATATAACGGGATATTTATTTAATACTAGCTTAAAACTAGTTTTTGGGTAATTATTGAGGTTTCCGGTGTAGTAGCGGGATACCAGTTTTTAAGTCTAACCAAGAGCTATCCAATCGGAAAATTTTCATCAATATCTGTTTAGTATTTTTTGCGTGATGCCCGAACAAATAAACAGACAAAAATCTAAAAATAGTATTGTTTTATGTTCAGAGACGCCTAAAATCTAATACATTCATTTTCTCTAAAATATCTTAAATGTACAGACATAGCTCTGTTACAGCTTTATAAATATAGGTACCTATAGATTCATATTAAGACTAATTGATGCCCGTTACTTCGTCGGTATAGACCTCAGAATTAGGTTAATATTCTATAATTACGTTCACTCTAAGGTACAGTAGTTTAGCTCTATGCCAAAATAGCTGGGTACCCCACAGGAACTTAACATTTTCCAGGTTAAAAATTCTCTTCAGGTAATAATCTGTATAACCGTTTTTGCGTTAATCAGTAATAAACATCCATACTTTCACATTTATAATGTTAGTAGAATTTAGATACACAACATATTAAGTTAGGTAATTTAATTATCATCCACTTAATTAAGCCGCAGTCAAATAACTTTTATACGCTGTGGTTAAACTATGGCGCAAATATGTTACAAATCGGGTTCCACCACAATACAGTCACTTACTTACTTACTTATCATCACGCCATTTCCATTGCAGGGTAGGCAGAGAGAACAGAGTGCCAAGAGGCTCTATTCTTGCATACATATCTCGCTTTCTCAACATTCATAACTCTCTTCATACACGCTCGCCGGTTTCTGAAACTCCTGACTCCACCTTCCTTCAATACATGACCAATTTGGTCTAGGTAGGTAAGTCTCGGTCTCCCCCTGTACCTACATCCTTCCACTTTCGCATGGAAATCTTCTTAGCCAGTCGCTCGTCCGGCATTCTTTCCGCATGTCCGAACCATCGGAACATTCCCTTTCGCATCTTTACACCAATACTCTCTTTCATACCTACTCGCTCTCTTACGTCATTGTTACGAATGCGGTCAGTCAGCCTCACTCCACAGATTCTCCGCAGAGATCGCATTTCGACCGCATTGATTTTACTCTCATGCTCCTTTTTACATACCCAACTCTCGCTTCCATATAATAACGTTGGGACAAGCACTGCATTGTGTATTGCGACACGTGCCTTCTGGCTGAGGTGGTGGCTGCCGAGAAGTTGTCCCAATGCTCCGTTCACTCTATTTCCCGCATTCACTCTTCTTTCTACATTAGTGGTGTACCTTCCATCCCGACTGAATCCACATCCAAGATATACAAATTCATCCACTTGTTCTAGCACACCATTTCCTATTGCTACTCTAACATATTATTATACACAATATTGTTACTGAACGAAATTGAATTCTAACACGAAACTGGTGTTCCTTACCACCAAAGACACCACTTCCACTTAGGTAGGGATTGTGGTTTTATTTATACAAAAAACTAGCCTTTGCCCGTAGCTCCGCCGCAGCTAATAGCTAGTTTTTAGGTTATATCTCAGGTTCCCGATATAGTAACGGATAAAATGTATACCAGTTTTTAAGTAGCAGATATACAAACAAAAATTTTCAAAAAATATGTAAGTAGTGTTTAGACACGTCTATATAGCCGAATACAGTATTTTTTTCTCAAATATATTAAATGTACAGACACAGCTCTGTTACAGCTTTATAAAGTTAGAATATTTCAGAATTATATTTTGAAAATAGAAAAGCATAAATGGGAGCAGATTCAGACACGTGTTTCAAGTCACTTTCAAGGAGTACCGTTCCACACGTACTACCTACACCTAAGCTATCGTGCCCACAATGATCTTCTCTATAAATCATATCGCGACTTACTTGCTGTCGTATTAGAAGATTTATACTCTCTCAATATTATATTTTAGGAAGTACCCAAGCATGATGTCAAGTGCTTAAAAAATTAATAGATGTTGTAAGTTTAGGGAGTTATTTGTTTTTTAACTATTTACAATATCCGGTTTCGGGTATCTGAAGTGCTGACATTATAAGCTCGTAAGAACATACGACCTTCGTATTGCACGAATGATGCATGCTTCTGACATTTACGTAATAATATTTAATAATAAAGTGATAGGCAACTCCTATCATAATTCTTACTTATTGATAAAAATCAAGGATAAGTAGAAAATAATTATCTTCTTAAATAAACGCATATTTATAATCTCAGATTTTTATCGAAAAGGTAAGCTTAAGTACCCTAGATTACTTTGTATTCATCCACATGTCATTTATATAAATTATAACTTATTAAACAACGACCTTGCTGCAATCTGCCGGGCCCAGTTCGAAATTCCATTGTGGTATTGAACATTGCGACAATAATATGCTGTAACACTTATTTGAAACCCAAAATATTGCATTATTATAATGGCACTATATAAATAAAAATATCTATCCAATTGGCATACCAATATTGAAATTTGCTTTCATATTATAAAAGGTTGTCAAACAATGGGTATATAAGTAGGTACATAGAATCGTTAGATCCCCACGTTGGGCAGTGTTATTGAGCTTTTTCGTAAAAGAAAAATTCACATTAGTAGCCTGAAGTTTGGAAATGTGCCCGGTAGACGGCAATAGGCTCGCCCCTATTACGTGGGACTTAAACATAGCTGGCGAGCTGTGGGTGTGTAATACACCTCTGCCTACCCCTTCGGAGAATACAGGCTTGATGCTATATTTAGATTCGTTTGGGATAACCCATTGTAGAATAACTATAGGTATTTGCGAGCTTCTTGAATTCTGTGCATTTCTAATTCGGATATTACCGAACTTCTTTAAAATATGTAATTAAACTATTTGTGCATTTTTGATCTAATATTTTTTTAGCATTTGACATGTTCCGCTACTTTTTAAAGTACAATTGTTTTGTTAATAAGGAAAAAGAGATTTTTTTTTAGTCGTAAAGACAAATGTGATGAGGAAATTGGGATAACCGAATAGGTCTGTACGATAGCTCAGTGGCTTAGAGCACTTCCCCGGATTGGAAAAGATGCGGGCTCGTTTCCCACTCGTACAAAATATCTCTTTTTCCTTATTCACAAAAAAATTGTAGGTACTTTATAAACTATTTGTAATTTTTGGTCAGCCAAAGTTACTTTATAAATATGAAAGCTTTTCTCCAAAATTGACTGCACAGATGGCGGAGTGGTTTAGATACCGGCTCGAGTGTTGTGGGTTCGATTCCCATTCCAACTCTTTGTGTGATGTGATCACACATGGGTGTCGTCTTTAAAAATAAATGAAATATTATGAACAGCATTATGTAGTTTGGATAATATGTAGAAATATGACTTCTAAGTGCTCCAGAAGGTATGTTAAGCAATGGGTTCCAGCTGTCAAATAAATTCCTGGAAGTCATTGCAGCCCTTTTTTTTTTGTTAAGGTGGGAAAAAATGGTCCTAACCACACACCGTCGTTCGAGGCAACGAACAGGGTAGTGTGGAGCCCTCACCCACTAAAGAAACCCGCCGTGTGTCATCTCTCCGCCTTTATTGGCGGGCCACCGGAACTATATTATATTCCTTCAGTGGTGGTCATTGCATTGTAAATGCTTCCGATAGATGGCGTTGGTCGTAAAGACAAAATGTGATAAGTAGATTGGGATGATCGAAAGATCTGTACTATAGCTCAGTGGTTCAGAGCACTTCCCCGGATTGGAAAAGGCGCGGGTTTGATTCCCGCTAGTACAAAAAATCTCTTTTTCCTTATTTACAAATAATTTGTACTTTAAAAAATATGACTTCGGTCTCATTCTAATTGTCCCCTTAGTTGGGTGGTAGGCAGTCGCTTCATGTAACTACTGGTGTAGGTATCAGCTAAAACTGAACAGATCGGAATCGGAGACGATGAAGATGTAGATAAAACTAAAGTATATGCATACAAAGATGCTGACAACAGCTAGTCGGTAAATAAACAGATGACCAATATGGTATAAATAATATCTTGTTAGTGTGTTAATGTCAGCTTAGAGACTTATCTTACGATTAAGATAAGCTTACTCTTTGCAACGTCAAACAAACAAATGGTCTCATGATTCTGTAACAACACAGAATGAAACGCTGACATTAATTATGTCTGACAAGGAAAATTTTAAAGGAATTTTATACTACACTCCTGGTTGGAAAGTCGATACCTTATTTCTTATTTGAAAATCTATAAATATAATAATACTCGTAATAAAAAAGAAAAATAATGTACCGTGTTTTTATAAGGAACTAAAAAGTATAAAATCATTAAAATACTTGTAAGATTGGAAACGAAAAACATGTAAGATTGGAAACGAAAAACATGCAGCTGATAAATTAATGTATTAATAGCATAGTAGAAAGAGTTGGGAAGTAGGCTATCTCCGGCCCAATCTGCGATATAATTACCTACCATACTTGCCTGTCTCAGGGTTGTCACTTTTAGCTAAATTTTAATTCAGTGCCTAGAAATTTGAAGGGCTGGGAAGTTGTATTTTTTACTTTTAATCGTTTAGGTAAAACCGACCTCATTAACCCTGAACCCAGATGACACAACACAGATTATTTTTACTTACGATTATTACTTAGTCACTATACCTACAATACTGAGAAATCGACATGATTAAACGTAAACAAAGCAATAGCGGTGTATCAATTTGACAGATCAAAAATACCTAGGTAATACATTATATTGGGCAAGTAGGCATGCCTACTTCGTCTGTCTGATAAAACATAACAAAAAAATAAGTAGGTGTCTCACTCATCATCATGTAAAAATTATAGGTATTATAAGTGACTTCCTTACCTTTACTGTTCAGTAGGTAATCTGAACAGAGACAACTCTGGAATTGATGAATTATTTAGACAGCCAAACACACAGCAATAAGTTCTCCTGCGATTATCACACATTTTTCATTTATTTAGCGGTGCCAAAAAGCCGTGACGACCTTGTGCGGTGTTAGCCCCGACTGGCGCACTGAGAAACGGGTCGAGATTTTGTTAGAGTGTGCGTACGATACTATGGTGCACACATAGGTACAAGCCGCGCTCGGTGCGTTTGTATGAAGATAACCCACTTCCCACTCTTTCTACTATGTTAATAGCGTGCCCCATGTTTTTCGTTGCCAATCTAACAAGAATTTTAATTATTTTATACTTTTTAGTCCGTTATAAAAACATGGTACATATTTATTTTTAATTATTATTTTCTGCTTTTTAGGGGTATTCTTCTTTTACAATTTTTCATACATTGTCATCTACTTCTGAGCTATAGTCCAAATTTCAAATATCTAGCTCATCGGGAACTTAGTTTAAAATCAATTACAGAATTACACCCAGACAGACATACACGAAAGCGAGATAATAAAAACATAGTAAAAATGAATCCCTATTTCCATTCAAAACTTAACGACTACCTACTTTAACTTCACACGTTTGACAGTTCGCAAGTATCTGAATATTCTTAGCTAAGACAGGACGACGTATGTTGGTCACACGACTATACGGGAGGATAAAGTATATGAAAATCAACTACTAACGCAAGGAGGAAAAACTATATGAAAACTACTAATGTGTTTTTTTTTAACAACATAAATAGGCCGATCGCTTACGGCCTAATTTTAATATATTAGGTATGTTAAAGAAAAAGGTTAAGTTTAGTCTAAATCCGCAGAATAATAATTGTCACTTGAATTATTACTCGTATTAAACATTTTATCTTAGGTTTTGGTATTGAAATATTTTACATTGTTGATATACAATTTAAAAAAAAAATATTTACCTACTACTCATACTATGTGTTACTCAAGAAAAGTGCAAGACTCAGTCTCGGGTACTTTGAGCTTTTTAAACATAAAGCTACCCTCACATAGGTATAATCTATCACTTTCTTCCCACGGTGAACAAAGTACTAAAATGCCCATGAGTTTTTTGCCGGTATTATTTACGGTAGTTTTAAAGTATTGTTGCTCGTGGTCGTTGGATCTGCTCTATAAATCACCACGCCTGATGCCCTTTACGCCCATGTTCACCCTGACCCGATCTACAAAGACTTAAAAGAGAGACAGCTTTAGGCGTTCATTTTCGCGCCACTGTAAAGAATAAATAATGTGTCAAGTCTCTAGCGCTTAAATTGGTGAGAAGGGTTGGCATATTTAAAACGAAGACATTCAAACGTGATTTAAAAAAAAAAGTGTTTTAAATGAAACCTTATTATAAAAATTAAAAATAAAGTATTCTTTAAAGTATAATTTCTGCCCACTCCTCTTCATCTGCCAAATTTGGACTATATATTACATGGAACTAGTATTATCATAAATAAGTCACTCAACGCCGCATTAATTATTCCAAAATGCCTTCGTTGATTAGTAATCAATTAGTATACTATGTACTATATTTATGCAAAATAGCCGTTCATTGTTTCATGAGTGAGGAGAGCAGTGGCTTGGTAGCATTCTTAGTAGTTTAGTCTATAAACAACGGTTAGCATTTACCACCAGGTGGGCCGTGGGTCGTCTACCACCATAAACAATAGAAAAGGCATGCCAGTTTCCTAAGAATAGCTCCTTACTCCGGTCAATGATAAAAAGGCTTTTTTGAATCAGATGCTATTTTACCTAATTTATTAAAGCACTTCTGTTCTCATTTTAGCATTTCTGCACGTGAGCCAGCCATAAATTACGTCAATATTGCACCTTTTTTATCCCCTCCAGCTCTGTCACAATATTACGTCATACAATCAAGAATTTCCCACTTTATTACCCTGTGCATGATACATTGCAATTGACAAAAATATTTAAACTGAGACCCTCACCTTTCCTTATATTCTTAGACCCTTCCCTCCTTCACTCCTTCCTCATCACATTTGCCACACCAAGAGATAAACTGACAAAAGCATTATTCGGTGAAGTCTAATGGGTACACTTAAATCGTCAGTATTGTTATTCAGATGCATTATTAATTACATAACGTAATTAACTGCGTCAATTTCATTGAACACGAACAATAAGAGCACATAATAGTCATAAGGTTCATTGTAAGAAGGTTCGCATCGTTTAAGTTCGACCTTTATTAATTCGCTGTGGGAAGTTCCTTGACTTCGTTATAGGATGTAGACATGGTGATAAGCGGGAGCGGATGAATCGATCGATGATAAATATATTAGTACAAAGACAATGTTAAAAAATTATGTATTCATATCTTTACTGTTGTACAGATTGTCTGCTTACATTACTTCCTATATTTATATATATATATATATATATATATATGTGTGTATAGGAATATTATATTAGCCTTTGCCAGCGGCTCCGCCGCAGCCAAAAGCTAGTTTTTCGGTTATATCTCAGGTTCCCGATAAAGTAGCGGTATAAAATGTTTACCAGTTTTTAAGACAAATCAAGGCCTTTTAAATAAAAAAGTTGCATCAAAATCCATCTAGTAGTTCCTTTAAATAAATTCACAAAAAAAAAAATTGTTAAAATAATTTTCTAGTTTTTCGGTTATATCTCAGGTTCCCGATATAGTAGCGAGATAAAATTTATAACTGTTTTTAAGTCTAATCAAGGCCTTTCAAATAAAAAAAGTTGCATCAAAATCTGTTCAGTAGTTTTTGTGTGATGCGCGAACAAAGAAACAGACAAACAGACAAAAATTCTAAAAAAAATTGTTTTGTGTTTAGACTTAGACACGCCTATATAGTCTATTACAGACATTTTTTCTGAAATATCTTAAATGTATAGACAAACTCTGTTACAGCTTCATAATAGTATAGATATATTATCTCTATCTAATATATAAAATTCTCGTGTTACAGTATTTGTCACCATTTCATAAGAATCAGTCAAGCAGTTTCGGCTGAAATTTTGTGTGTATATTCAGTAGGTTTGAGAATAGGATGTAACCTATTCTTCATACTCCTAAGTGATAAGTGTAGTCCACCCTTTTTTTTTTTGTTATGGCGGGAAAAAATGTTCCTAACCGCACACCCTATCGTTCGGGGCAACGACCAGGGTAGTGTGGGGCCTGCACCCACTAAAGAAACCCGCCGTGTGCTGTCTCTCCACCTTTATTGGCGGGCCACTGGAACCATGTTACATTCCTTCGGTGGTCCGCCGGCGGCTTACCCTTTCGGGTACCCTCTACTGAGCGACGCATCCACACGCGGAGCGTCGCTGGACGCGACGACTCTCTGTGGCCTCCACAGAAGAGCCCTGTTTAGTGCGTCCAGGGCCTCCGCCCACAGAGGGGCGCCGTACAGCGCCATCGACCGGACCACCCCCGCGTTAAGCCGTCGGCACGCATTGTTGGGTCCGCCCATATTCGGCATGAGCCGTGCAAGGGCGGACGCCGCACCGACGAGCCTTGGGGACAGTTGACGGAAGTGCTCGCGAAACCGCCACCGCCCGTCCAGCACTAGACCCAGATACTTTATCTGGGCCTGCAGCCCAATTTGGACCCCATCCACAGTGATCGAGGCGCCAGCAGGTGGCCGACGTCGGGAACCATAGAAAAGCAGGGCCTCTGACTTGTCCAGGGCCACCCTAAGCCCCAGCGCCCCGATCCTCCTGACCACCTCCAAGGTTCCTAAGGTGGTCAGGAACGCCGCTTCCTCGAAGTTTCGACACCGCACGACATGGATCTCCTCACAACGTCCCTTATGAGGCTCTCACAGAGAACACTGCGGCCCTCAAGATAGTCTGCCACTAGCCGCCTCAGGTATACAGGCACCCTGTGATAGCGAAGCGCCTCCCTGATGCAGCTGAATGGCAGACTGTTGAATGCGTTGGCGATGTCAAGCGACACCGCCAACAGCACTCCACCGCTGGTGACGACCGCCGCGGCTGCGGCCCTCAGGCGCATAATCGCGCCGACCGTCAAACGACCAGCTCGAAAACCAAACTGGGCGTTCGACAAGTCGGGTCCAACGTCGCGCAGGTGCTGGACGATGCGGGCAGCGAGGATTTTCTCCAACAGCTTACCCGCCTCGTCCAGCAGCACGATGGGCCTGAAGGCCCCGACCAAATCTGGCGTTCGCCCCGGCTTCGGCAGGAGTACCAGTCTCCCCTCCTTCCAGCAGTCAGGGAACCGTCCGGACGCCAGGCACGCGTCAAACAGTCCCCTGATGCTGGGCTCCAGGTGGTCCAGAGCCAGGGCCAGCACCCGGGCGGTTATCCTGTGCGGGCCGGGGGCAGTGTTCTTGGAACGAATCCGCGAAACAGCCGCCCCCATTTCCGACGCGGTGACGGGTGGCACACTGAGGTCGGCCTCCCGGTCGCTAAATGGCTGTGCCATGACCGTGGGCTTGTGCTCCGCCCGTCTTGGGAATAGGCCCACGACCACCTCGGTGAGGAGGCTGGGCTGAAGGGTCTCTGTGAGGGGGTGGGGGGTTGGGGGGGCTGAGTGCGGAGCTAGTACAGCGCCGCACGATTCGGGTGACCCCAGGGGTCACGGTTGAGACCGTCCAGCATCTCCTGCCTTTTCTCCGTTTTGGCGCGCCAGATGGCCAACTTGATCGCGGCCCGCGAAGTGGCGAAATCAGCCAGCCTCAACGTCCACCCCCTCGGTCAGGACAGCCACGATTGAACGATGGCTGCATCCGCCAGTAGGTCTCTATCTAGCCTGCTCACAGGCCACCGCGGAAACGCGGGAGTTCTGCGCGCCGCGTGACCCCTACTGGGGCCCTGAAGGGATCGGGAGACCTCAATCCGGATCCAATACCGATGATCGGACAAGGTCTCAACCTCTTCCAGGACACACCAGTTCCTCACTCGCGCTGCAACGTCGGGGCTAGCGAACGAAAGGTCCACTATCGACCCGCCCCGTCGCCGCACGCACGTGTTGACGGAGCCTCTGTTAAGCAGACAGAGGCCCTTCGACGCCGCTCACTCTACCACCGCGCTCCACGGGCGTTCGTCGCAGGGGACCCCCACGCCGTGGATTTGGCGTTTAAGCCAGACCCCGAAATCAGCCAGCCTCCGGTTAGGGAAGAAGTATACGCCATACAGCGTTACTCCCCCCCAGTCGGCCGCGACGTATCCCGTGCCCCTGACTCTGATCAACAAGGGCGGGGAACGAAGCGCCGTAGAGCTGACGATTGCCACGCGGAGCCATCGCAGCTGCCCGCCCAATGAGGGCGGTCAGGAACGCAATACGCTCCGCGGCTACGGCTACACCAATCAACCGCTCCACCATGGTTTGCAGGAGTAAATCCTACGCCCCGGCGGCGTGGTTGAGATTCACCTGAAGGAGGATAGTGTCACGGTTGAATTTTAAGCCGTAACCATATCCTCCTCCACCCGCGACGGTGGCGAAGCCACGCTTGGGGGGGCAGCCTGGGCCGATTGGCTGGTCCCCCCTTTTGTGGGCCTGTCGTCAGGGGTCTGCATCCCTCCCGCCCCATGCAGTGCTTGGCAGGCCTGTTGCCTGCAGCGCACGCGGGGCAGTGAGGGGCGGCGGTGCAGGTTGCCGCCTGGTGCCCTGCCTGACCGCAGCGGAAGCAAAGACCGCTGCAATCAAAGCAGTTAGTGCACGTTGGCCGGGTTTGTCCGACCGCCATGCACTTAATGCGCCTCGCGGGCCGAGGCTCCAGCACGGTGAACCACGCGAAACTCCAGCCCGCGAGGAGCCTGCCTGCGTCGGCCAAAGTTTTGACCGCCGCGATAGAGCAACTCGCCCAGACGGCGCCTACACCGCCGGGACCGGCCCGAATGGGGCCCACTCTGACGGCATTCGAGCATCCGGTTTTCGAGGCAATAGTCTCCCGGACGTCGTCCGCCGTCACTGAGTCATCCAGACCGGAAATGCGCAGTTCAGCGCACTTTACCGGTCTGGTGACACGGACTCCACTCCCCTCGCCAAACAGACCCGTCAGCCTTTCGGCCACCGTGTCGGCCATCCTAGGGCCCTCCGCCCCAGGGAACTCCAGAATTCGAGCTCCTGTGCGGGCTAGGCGGGTCCGGGCGGCGACGATTCCGATGTCGGAGACGTCGATTTCCTCCCGGGCCTTCTTCAAAATGGCCTGATACGTCAGGCCCGCTTCCGCCTCCGGCAGCATGGTGTTTACCACCGCTGCCGTTTCGGCGCTTGAAGCTTGCGCGGCTTCTTAGGGCCGGGCTTGCTCCCTGGCGCAGCGGAGCTTGGGCAGCAGCCCCAGTCGCGGCTCCCTTTTCACTTTTGCCCCGGGATTTCTTCCTCCCCCGCTCACCAGATGCCAGCCCTCATCAGAGGGCGCAGGGCCGGTTGGCGCGGGAGGTGGGACACGTGGATCCCGGGGATTGGCCACCGGGGCCCGCGAGGGCTCGCCAGCACACGGAAGAGGAGGGAACTCCTCTCTGGGCTGGCCCTTGGGGCGCTGCCCAGCCTCCAGCGCCGCCTTCGCTTTGGGGGCTTTGCCCTGCCCCTTGGGCGACGCGGCCGCGGTCGCGGAGTATGTGGCCACGCGGCCACCCTGACAGGGCAGCGGCGTTAGGCCTGAAGACGGTGCGGCCTTCTTCTTATCTGCGGCCAGCGGAGGCCGGAGTCGCGGCTCCGGTGGCACCCTGGCGCTTAGGGAGTCAAGGCGTGGGTCATAGATCGCACCAATGCGATCGATGACCTGGCGCATCTGCTCCTCGCTGAGGAGTTCAGGGGCAGGAGACCCCGCGCCCGCCAATAAGGATGAGGCTTTCGGCGCGGCCTTTGGGAGCCCTGGTTTGGCTCGCGGGCCACTGCGCTCCTTGCGGAGTTCTGCCACCTACTCCTCGAGGCGCCTGCAGCGCGCCTCCAGCCTCCTATTCTCTTCAGACGCCGAGTGGCGCCGGAGGGACTCCAAACCTTCGAAGGCCACCTTGGTGGCCTTCTTGAGGACCTCGGAGAAGGTGCACCGAAGGTCCCCTGACCCATCCGCCACAGTAAATACTATGGCCAGGGCATCAGAGACCTTCTGCGCAATCTGGTCTACTGACTGCAGATCGTTCCTCTCCAGAGGCTCCTCTTGGATCCTCGATGTGAGGAACGTTAGCTGCTCCTCCACCGAGAGCCCCGCTCCCAAATCCTTGATTGCCGCCTCGTCCGCCTTGGACAAGGCGCGTGGCACTGTGCGCCTGTTGGCGCCTCGGCCTCTCTTTGCCGACCTTCGGGGCTTCTCCGGCGGAGGCATCTCAGTGGAGCTGCTCTCCAACTCCGACGCATCCCCTTCTAGCGCAATTGAGCGCTTCAGGAGTCGTGAGGGCCGCTCCAACGAGCCAGCCATCCCCGGCTGAGACCCTGATGGGTTCGGGGCTAGCGCGCTAGCGGCCGTTACACCACCGCCATCGCCGTCCGTCTCCATCCCCGACGTGGCAGCTGATCCGCTTCCTACAATAGGACTACCTGCGGGTGTGGATTTCCTCCCACGGGTTGCCCTCCTCTTCTTATTCCTCCCAGTCTTCCTCGCCTCTCCTTTCTCTTTGGCGTCAGTTGCCTCCCCCCAAATACGTGGAGCTGGCAGGGCCGGTATTGTCACTCGGCCCTGTGAGAGAGTCTCCGGGGGCGTCGCTTCCGGTACCCTCTTGGGGAATCATAGTGTTTTTACTTTTCGCCATTGTTGATGAAGTTTTACGACCTCCAACGTGCCAACCCTTGCGACTGAGCTCCCCTCAGCCATGCATCCCCTGGCCGGGCGGCAGAGCACGGGATTGGGGTAATTTTTTATAGGGGTTCTCTTCCCCGCGGTCCGAAGACCCCCGGTCCTGTCCGTTCAGGATTACGGGTCGGGCCGAACGGTGGTCTGCATCAGACCGTGCCCACCGCTCGCAAAGCAAACGGTGAGCCCGTCGCCCCTCGGGCTAAAAACCCCGTCTCAATTTTTCAGGGCCGGGGGGACCACTATGGCCCCGCTGGCCCTCCACGGCAGACGTTCGGCCCACTGCAAGCAGTGAGCCCGTCGCCACTCGGGCTGAAAGCCCCGCGTCCAGGGACGGGGGGGTCACTGTGACCCTGCTGTCCCCACCCCAGGATCGGGGGGCCACTGTGGTCCCGCCGACCCTCCACAGCGGACGTACGGCCTATCCACTGTGCCCTCTGCTAACCAGAGGGACACGCGGAGACCCGTCCCCTGCCGGGATTCAGCCGCCGGCACCAGAGTGCCGACGTTGCCCAGGGTGCACCAATGCGGAGGTATCCCGACCCGCACCCCAGGGTGGTCCACCCTAAAATTTTTATTTTTATTTTTTCATGATTTGGCATATAAGTTAGTTATTTTTTCTACGCTAGAAATTCCCTAAAACCTCTCTAGAAATAATTTATATAGCAAAACAACGTATGCGTTCAGATCAGCCGGGCAGCTAGTTTTAATGTATTATTATCACATATCGCGGGGGACTTTATAATCAAATACAACTTAAACGGACACGAAGTACACGAGACTCAAAACAACTATTTGAGGATCACAAAGAATTGTTCTGTGTTGGGAATTGAATAAATATAACCCTAAGTACTGGAGGTCAGTATCATAACTACTCCGTCATTAAAATTTGTGCATTCACAAGACTTATAATTATGTGACAGCTATGGCTTTGGAAAAACCATTCAGAACGGTACATCAGACGGGCTAGAAAGACAAAACTCTTGGGTCACTCAAGAGTTTTGTCTTTCTAGCCCGTCTCCAAATACATAGTGTAAATATTGATAACCAGAACGTAATTTGTATCTCGGTAGCCAGTACGACTATTAAGGCAGCTAAAAGTTTATAGAACAGTTATCTTCAATACTATTATAAAGCTGTAAGAGATGTGTGTCTGTACATTTAAAATATTTCAGAAAAAATGACTGTATTAGGCGTATTAGGCTATACAGGCGTGTCTGAACACAAAACAATTTTTTGTTAGATTTTTTGTTTATCTGTTTGTTCGTTCGCGCATCACGCAAAAACAGAACGGATTTTGTTGTTACTTTTTTATTTGATAGTTCTTGATTAGACTTAAAAACTAGTATACATTTTATTCCGCTACTATATGGGGAACCTGAGATAATTATAAACAAAAAACTAGTTTTTGGCTGCGGCGAAGCCGCGGGCAAAGGCTAGTATTAAATAAATAAATTGGTGTTTTACTCTACTAACTGCTAAATAAAAATGAATTATTTAAAAAAGAAACATAGCCCACGCCTGTATTCCCCGAAGGGGTAGGCAGAGGTGTATTACACACCCACGACTCGCCAGCTATGTTTAAGTCCCACGTAATAGGGGCCGAGCCTATTGACGTCTACCGGGCACATTTTCGAACTCCGAGTATATTTTAAGTACTTGTATATTTTAATATACAAGTACTTAAAATATTTTAATATACTTGTATATTTTAATATATTTTAATATACAAGTATAATAGGTATGCAGCATGCATGTTGAGCGGGTTTTGTGCACAGCAGATGCTGCACATCAAACCGAGAGTTTTTCTCCATCACGGATTTGTATGAATATCAATAGTCGTTTAATCTTCAATGTGTTCGTGCCCTGAATCGTTTCTATTATATCGCAATTAAGAGGGCGTGGGCGTGAGAAACCTTCGCGATGTTGTCATTGTGAACCTCTATGAATTGTTGAATGAACATAATATGTATTAATATTTTGTACGATGAAACCAGTACTTTGCAATATGCCTGCCTATAATTTTTTCAATGCTTATATTTTTTTCCGTATGGTGACGGACTAAGAATACAAATGTCACCACCCCATTCATTCCCACGGGTGTCGTATGAGACTATGGGAAGTGGGCAATTATCGTCAATTGCATAACTGGTACTGGTGGTGCGATTTGCTGTGTGAGGCCGGCATCAAGAATAGCTCCACCCCGTCTCTTCCTATGGAAGTCGTAAAAGCCGACTAAGGGATTACCGGGGGACCGGGCAGCAGCGTTCCCTTGTGTACTAAAAACATCCACTGCGATCGTCAACCCGCCAGCCAAGCGTGGCGATTATGGTAAAACCCCCATTTTGGGGAGGCCTATGTCCAGCAGTGGACCATGAAAGGCTGATGGATGGATGGATGGCATGGCTTAACTGGTGGTAGGGCTGAGTACCAAGTGGGAGTACTCACTTGGTATCGGGCCCGAGCGGATTGGTTCCACCATCTCCGGTGTGACCGGCCATGAAGCACATCGTTACGTTTTGGCTGTAGCAGGAGATATCCATTTATTCTTTCATTTCATATTGGTGAAATGAAATGGTGAGCAGCGGCTTGACAATACCCTCAGTATAGTTGAGTCCATGAGCGACGGTTACCATTTACCATCAGATGGGCCGTGGCTCGTCTGCAACTACAAGCAATTTAAAAAAAACTATTTTAGTGATAAAAACACAAGCATTCATAGTTTAATCATTACGTGTTAGACCGCACTTTCCCTTTACTAAATTATCAGCTACTAAAGCTGGTAGCGTGAAGGTAAAAAGCATAATTTTCCAATCTGACCGATACTTCTAGAAGTATACTATTGACAGGTTTAATAAACTATTTCACGATAAATATTTTAAGTAAGAAACTTCAGACACGCGATTGCACTACCACTTATCAGTTCCAATTTTATTGTGAGTGTAAACCATCCAGTGGCTGCCTCAACAACACAAAAAGTCATCAAAATCGATCCAGTGGTTTAGGAGGATTTCAGTGACGCACAGTAATATACGCCCTAAAAATTATATATATTACTAGCTCACCCGGCGAACTTCGTACCGCCATTTTTTTTGTCTATATTTTGCAATAAAAATTAATAAAGTGCCTACTAATATTGCTATTAAAAATAGGGGTTGGCAGTAGAAGGGTGAAAATTTAAAGTTGTCGGTAATTTTTTATTGCGAATCATACAAAAAATAAAAAATGTTGTCCACAAACTAAAAAAAAATTGGGTGGACCACCCTTATCACTTAGGGGTATGAAAAATAGTTTACATCCTATTCTCAGACCTACTGAATATACACACAAAATTTCATAAGAATCGGTCAAGCCGTTTCGGAGGAGAATGGAGACAAACACTGTGACATGAGAATTTTTTATATTAGAAAACATTGCCATACACACATGGGATAATCTAGTGGTAAAATCAATGACTGCAAAGCCGGAGATATCGAATTCTAGAAAGATCTCACAAAACAACTCCTAACACTTTGCCTGACCGTATTCAGCCTTAGTACAGTCACGGTTTTGAACAAAAATAACGAAGTGATTGTAATGTATCGTGTTAAATATTTCATGAGATTATTAGGTAATTTTATCGTAATCATGCACTGCACTAGGAAGAGTGAAATGAGCTGAACTGATCGTAGTAGCTTCTTGTTATAAAATCGTCTTAGCGATTCATTTAATACAAAATAGAATGATTTACAATTGTTTTGGTGTAACTTCATAACAATGTTCACTATGCAAAATGCTTGGTGTGATTATAGACGCGAATCACTGTGCAGTAATAGATTTTTACTTGCTATATTTAAACTGTGAGCTCATAGAAATAATTTGCACCATGCGCAATCTTGTAATAATAATAATCTTCAGAGCGTAACCGAAAGTCGCGGCGGCCATGTACGCAAGAGATACACTAGCCATTACCCGCGGCTCCGCTGCAGCCCAAAGCTAGTTTTTAGCTTATATCTAGGGTTCCCGATATAGTAGCGGGAAAAGATGTATACCTACTAGTTATTAAGTCTAATCAAGAGCTATCAAAAGTTGCATCAAAATCCGTTCAGTAGTTTTTGCGTGATGAGCGAACGAACAAACAGACTAACCAACAAACAGACAAAAAGTCTAAAAAATAGTTTTGTTTTCAGAGACGCCTATATAGCCTAATACAGTATTTATTTAGGCAAATATCTTAAATGTACAGACACAGCTCTGTTACAGCTTTGTAGTGCTGGTAGTGGGATGAGTGTGCGCGCAATACTAGTGCAGTCTCTGTTCACTCACTCTCATAGTCCGATTGGACGACATTCTGACACTACTAAAGAAAGGCAGCAAGACAAAAGGTCACACGTGACATCCGAACCACGGGGGTAAAATAC
The DNA here is from genome assembly GCA_948253155.1 of Leucoma salicis. Classification (NCBI taxonomy): domain Eukaryota; kingdom Metazoa; phylum Arthropoda; class Insecta; order Lepidoptera; family Erebidae; genus Leucoma; species Leucoma salicis. Next base: position 7,769,872 of record OX411822.1, on the reverse strand, counting down.
CGCCACTTTAATTTCCTAACTCCGAGCTACTATTGAGAGTTTCTTGACGGAAAATCCCAATATATTTTGTTGGACCGACCTGATATTTCAACCTAAGACCTCATGATTTTTAGTTGCCTGCATACTGCCGCTAGACCGATGCAGTCTTATAAGCTTGCCTACGTTGACAATGGCTTAAAAATGTATGCCTGTACAGAGTAGCCAGGTAGTGAGCCATAGTTTTATTTTTTTCTAAAAATAGTAATGGCTACGGAAACTATTCACTTTTATGGGATAACAAGAGACTTCTGCTCACCAATATAAGTGAATCTGTCATGACTAGAAACAAAAACTCGTATATTCAAATTGCGTTCTATTGTCAAATATCGTTTGTGTCGTGTAATGTCAAGGAAATTCCGTGATAGGATACGGTGATATTTTAGTTCATTGTTCGTGAATGTTGTAGTATTTTGAAATTAGATTGGATTTTTATCAAGGTTTGAAAAAGAAACAATATGTTATTACGCAAGAAATTTTCACAAGAGTGGTCGAGTTACATATTTTCTAATGGTTATTTTGTGTGTGTATCACGTAATGGTGTCAAACACGATTATAAACTTATAACTGTCAAAATAGCTAAAGTTTTAGTTTACAAATAAAGTTAAAAAAGTAAATGTAGTAAACATGGTTTTATGGAAACATTTTTGACCTATATTCTTTAGCACTTGATATACTCCGGTACTTTTTAAAGTATAAACTATTTGTGAATGAGGAAAAAGAGATTTTTATTACGAGCGAGAATCGAACCCGTTCTGATAGATGGCGTTGGTCGTAAAGACAAATGTGATGAGGAAATTGGGATGACCAAATAGGTCAGTACGATATCTCAGTGACTAAGAGCACTTCCTCGGATTGGAAAAGACGCAGGCTCGATTCCCGCTCGTACTAAAAATCTCTTTTTCCTTATTAACAAATAATTTGTACTTTAATGGTTTTTGTTTTAATTTCATGGTGTCTAGTTTTATTAAACACCGCCCGCTAGCCGCCTAGCCGTTACCCGCAGCTCCGCCGCAATCAAAAGTAATTTAAGTAAGTTTTGAAGTCTAACCAAGAGCTATCAAAGAAAGAAAGTTTTATCAAAATCCGTGCAAATTTAAAAAAAGTTGTTTTGTGTTCAGAGTCGCCTAAATAGCCATAACTACATTATTTTTTTCTCAAATGTCTTCAATGTACAGACATAGTTTTCTTACAGCTTTATAATATACTAACTGACCCGGCAAACGTTGTTTTACCATGTAATTTTCATTATTTCTAAGTTATAAAAATATAGATTCCGGAAGAATCACTAACATATCATATACTAAAACCTTCTCCGAAACACGCTGCATCTTATGGTAGATATAAGTATTATTCTGATCAGTTCAGTAGTTTCCGCAGTATAACCGAACAAAAAAACCGGCTCTCCATTTATTAGGATAGATAGACTAGTTTCTACCCAAGACTTCATCTGGGCTTATCACAGAATTGGTTCTAGATAACAATTAAAAATACCCTAGGATAAAAACTCACCCGTCATATTACTGTTTCCCGCAATTTTAACTTTTTTTTATAGCATGTAGTGGCAGACGAGCCACGGCCCATCTGATGGTAAATGGTAACCGTCGCTCATTGACTCGACTATACCGAGAGTATTGTCAAGCCGCTGCTCACCATTTCATTTCACAGATATGAAATGAAAGATTAAATGGCCGGTCACACCGGAGATGGTGGTACCAACCCGCTCGGGCCCGATACCAAGTGAGCACCACCTGGAAACCAGCCCTACCACCAGTCACGCAATGGGTGATAATTGCGTACTTCCCTTAGTCGCCTCATACGACACCCGTGGGAAAGAATGGGATGGTGATACTTGTATTCTTAGTCCGTCATCACACGGAAGCATCTACTGTTACATGCTAAGTGTCGTAGCCTGGTGTTAACCTTCCTCACAAAATAGCCTTTTAAACGTAAATATACTTATAGAAACTCCGAACTACTGGTATCTACTTTTATCCCTGAAAACGAACGGCTCATATGGGATATCTATTTTGCATAAAGATGATTGATGTGCCAAAGTGACGCAATATATTGACCCAATTCTAAAAGTCTACTAGAACTAAGTCGGGGGCTTAATCTAGTTTTAACGTAAAGCCATTCAATTTTCCACGATTAAAACTATTACTCAATGTGTTCATCCATACTAGGATTGTAAAAATCTATTTTTATTTAATTGAATAACAAGAGTGTATAGAATTCATAAACGTAATTACTGTTTTGCAGAATATTTAGAAAGTAAGCAAATAACAAGTTAAATATAACAATAATAATAATAATTTGTTATAAAACTAATTAAGAGAATAATAATATTTATATAAAGATATATGCGAATAATATTATAAAATTTAATTAGATTTATAAATGAATTCATGTTTATTCCCGCAATACATATTTTAATGTAGATAATAATAGTATTAGTCTTAGTTAATAGCCCTCGATATTGCAATGCTTGAAAAAGGTCATATATAGATAAGTACCGTCTTATGAATTAACACAAAATGTGAAAATGTGAAATCGAAAATAACTGACACGAGCTGAATTTGAACCTGCATCTCCTGAATACCGTCCAGATGCTTTGCCAATTCAGACATCGGGCGAATTTCGATAGCACATTCATCGTTAACGTCTTGGGTGGTGAAATTCGAAGTCCTGAGCAATTATCACGATGGCAAAGCATCTGGACCGTATCCAGGAGATGCAGGTTCAAATCCTGCTCGTGACTGTCATTTTCGATTTTACATTTTCACACTTTGTGTTAATTTATATGGCTAAGCATGTCAAATGCTAAAAATATATATATAAAAAAAAACATAGCATCACGCCTGTATTCCCCGAAGGGGTAGGCAGAGGTGTATTACACACCCACGACTCACCAGCTATGTTTAAGTCCCACGTAATAGGGGACGAGCCTATTGACGTCTACAGGGCACGTTTCCAAACTCCGGGCTGTTACTGAGAATTTTTCTTTTTAGGAAAAAGCTCAATAACATTGCCCGACCCGGGGATATAAGTAAAAGTATATATCTAAATAAGTACTTATTTATGATTTAATAAGGCTGACTAACCGCATCGTAATGACGACGTACGAGAGTGAGTAGCTATGAAAGAGAGTATTGGTGTAAAGATGCGAAAGGGAATGAATGCTTGGATGGTTTGGACATTGGAAAGAATACCGGACGAACCACTGGTTAAGAAGATATACAATGCGAAAGTAAAATGATGTAGGGGGAGACCGAGGCTCACCTACCTAGACCAAATCGGTCATGTATTGAAGGAAGGTGGAGTCAGGAGTCTCCGGAACCGGCGAGTTTGTATGAAGAGAATTATGAATGTTGAGGAAGCGAGCAATGTATGCAATAATAGAGCCTCTTGGCACTCTGTTCTCTCTGCCTACCCCACAAGGGAAATGGTGTGTTGATACGTAGTAAGTAGTAGTAATAGATAAGTACCTACTACTGTAAAAATTATGTGCACTTAGTTCGCCATAAATAATTTGGTTTGTCTATTATTATAAATGTTTTAATGTGTGTAATGATTTAATGAATACTAAAAAAAAAACATAGCATCACGCCTGTATTCCCCGTCTGGGCTGCTACTGAGAATTGCTTCTTTTTATTTTTTTTAAGAAAAATCTTAATATCACTGCCCGACCGACCGAATCCGAAACCTCATGATCAACAGTCGCTTACACTACCGCTGCACCACAGAGGCAGTTAAATATAATACATGTCAAAATCACCTGGAAATAATTGGTGATATTCAGATTGTAGACGAAGTAAGCAAATTCTTGATCTCTAACTCTTAGAGCATACAGATGACAGGGATAATGAGATTCTCACACATGCTCGTTATTTGCGCGTGTAATATTTGGTCATACATTTCCATATTCCCACAAATTTATTGTCTCTATGACTCAATAGTTCATTGTACGGTAAAATACTTTTAGTAGGCAACGAAACTAAATAATGGACGTTAGTCACAGATACCGTTTACTGTTTTTGTCTAATATGTGGGAAATAACTGTTGAACTTAATCTTGCCGATTACGGGAAATAGGTATATGCGGTAAAAATAATTTGTTTAGTTTCCACTGAAGTAATGTCACGCAGTTCCAGTGGTCCGCCAATACAGGCGGAGAGATGGCACACGGTTGGATTATTTAGTGGGTGAGGGCACACTTATACCTGTTCGTTGCCCCGAACGATGGGGTGTGTGGTCAAGTAAATTTTTTCCCACCTTAACAAAAAAAGGGTTAGTGTTTAACTAAAGTATAATTACATAATGAGTCCTGGTCACAGAACTATCAAAACAGAAAGGTGAATGAGCTTTTTGAATTGTACTTTTAACATTTGACATGCTCGGCTTCTTTACTAGTACAAATTATTACACATTCACGAAACGTGGAAAGAGAGATTTTAATTTTGGTTCAAACTTTAATTTTCGTTGGATGTCACCAATAGGTATCTACGATGCGGTTCAGAACACTCGGCCCGGCTTAGGTAGGAAGCAGGTTCGAATTATGCTCGAAATAAATATCTTTTATCTTCTTTTACAAATTATTTGTTTCAGTAAGATCTAGTTTTATCTCGTCTACTTGGTATAAATCAGAGATTATTTAATTAGATCCGCCGACGGACCACTGAAGTAATTTAACTTAGTTCCAATGATCCGCCAACATAGGCAGAGAGATGTACGGTTTATCCCGCCTCAACAAAAAAAAAGGGGCCTCAAGTGCGTTCCCTAACCCCAGAAGGATACAAAGGGCTGTGTCATCCCATTCCCACTAATATGGCGAAAAAGGTGATGGCTGAGCTGAGCCATGTGTTACACTCTTGAACAGGTACTAAATACTGGTGAATAAATGTATCTTCTACCTATCTACAAATTTACGATTTTGTGATTTCTATGACAAAACCACCAAGATTAATTATAGGTACCTTAGGATCGCACCTATCAATTTGAATGTAATCATGATTGGATATTTTTATTCGATGAGATGGTTCACTTAAATCTGTGATATTATCATAGTGCATTATAGTTTTTACCACAATTCTATGAGGTGAATAATTTTTAACATTGAGTTTTTATTACAAAGGAAGGACGCCGTTGTGGTACACTGCTCAAATAGGGTTTCTGTTTCTTTTGTAAATTTACGTCGCATGTACAGAGCGCTTTAAACTTTTTTGTTTATTACTATTTAGTCTTCATTATTCTTTAATTATATCAATGTCATAATCATACTGAGAATAAAGAAATAAAAAGGAGTTTTGGCGGGAACATGAAGAAGATGTCGTCATGTCGTCGCTCTGCATTATTTTCCTAAAGTTGTGTTATATCAAGTATTAATGTGTAAAAGTGGTGGCCTTTTGCTTATTAACTATTTGTGTATGTGCATAAGTGTTGCCTCCAAAACTCCATAGAAGCTTCAGTAAAGTCACCACCGCTTTGCTGAGGCGACCTTTGACTTTGACTTGACTATGACTCGACTATTACTTCTTTAATGAATTAAACTTACCTGTGAAGAAGAAATATACTCTAAATAAGTCATTGGCAAATACCCAAACCGAGTAGCCCATTATTAATCTAATCTTAGTTAGGTAGGTATATAATTTCTCTGTACGCTTGTTTGTCACTGAACTCCTCTTTAATGGCAATCATTTTAAATAACTGTAATCATTTGTGTGTGAATGAGTAGGTCCTTTGATGGTTTTATGAGGTTGTTAATTTATATTCAGGATACTGATAACCTATAACGACTGGTAAGGTTATTTTCCACCAGTATCTACGAAAGTGGAAGGATGTAGGTACATGGGGAGACCGAGACTCACCTACCTAGACCAAATCGGTCATATTTTAAAGGAATGTGGAGTCAGGAGTTTCCGAAACCGGCGAGCGTGTATGAAGAGAGTTATGAATGTTGAGGAAGCGAGAGATGTTTGCAAGAATAGAGCCTCTTGGCACTCTGTTCTCTCTGCCTACCCCGCAAGGGAAATGGCGTGATGATAAGTTAGTTTCCACCACTTAAAAGGTCGTCCAACTTCTTGATATATAAACGTATATCATATTAAAATAATTTTAATCATAATATTTGTATGTGAATGAGTAGTCTCCTTTGATGGCTTAAATTCATAATTAGATTCCTTACAGTCAAACTGGGCAACTTTGATTCATTGGGGTAACATTGACAGTGTGACTATGAGAATGTTTTAATGTTTTTTCCCTATGAAATCAATATTTTTTGTTATGCTTGCTTTATATTTTATTTTTTAAACAAGCTCCGTAAACACACCTTAAAATAAAAGCGAAGTTGTCAAACAGAGTTAATGTCAAAACTTTGTCCGAAATTAGCACGCGAATTTGAGTTCATGAAACAGTGAATAACTTTTTTGATATTCTGTGATTGTATGGATAACAATTTACTCTATATGGAGTAGGGCGAATAAATACTTTAAACCCAAGTGTTTACATATTTTGTTTGTTTTAATTATTTTAGTTTGTCTTTATTTTAATATGCTTAACGGTTTGTTCATTATAGGATTGAAACGAGGTTTTGATGCGAATTAAAAAAATATACCTGTAACTGCTAAATTTTGATTGATGGACCTTTTTTTATGATACTACTATACATTTATGTTTGTATCACCACAGCCACATCCCTAATTTGAGAATAATATAAACCAATGTTACCCAAAGTAATTTAATAATCAAATATTACCTTATTTATGTAATGGATCTAATGTGTGTCAAAGTTACACTTTTTTACTTTGACATACTACAAAAATAGATTTTTCTCTATAATTAATGGATATTATAGTCTTTCACTATAGTCTATGGATAAAAATATTCTGAGAACACTAACAAATTTTAATATTGTCATTTAAATGTTAAAACATTTAAAATACCGTGAAAAATAACGCTGTAATATGTCAAAGTTACCCAGAATGACTGTATGAGGTTGTTGATTTATATTCAGGATTCTAAATAATATATATCCCCTGGAGACTCGGTGCTTTCGAAATCTATAAAGATTTAGTGAGGAAGCTTGTAGAGGCTACACGTGATCAAAATGCTGGCCAAAGGATTAGCCTCGCTATACAGCGAGGTAATACTGCCAGTATTTTGGCCACGTTGCCGATAGTAATGTCACTTGAATGAGCTTAGTCCTCTTGGTCTAAGGTTCATTCAAGTGATCATATTAGTTTTTATTTATATTTATTTTTGTTATAATATAGCATTAGTTTAGTTTGTATCGCCTTATTAATCGTTTGTAAAATATTTAAATTTATATTTGAGGAAATAAAATAAATCTATCATACGGATAATATATACATTTACCTTTAAAAGTACAAATTATTTGTGAATTAGGAAAAAGAGAACTTTAGTGCAAGCGGGAATCGAACCTGCGTCCCTTCCAATCCGGGGAACTGCTCTAAGCCAGTGAGGGTATGGACGAAAGGCCGGTGTGGTAGCTCAGTGGCTTAGAGCACTTCACCGTTTTTCCTCATTCACAAATAATTTGTACTTTAAAGTAGCTGAGCATGTCAAGTGCTAAAGTACAGATCAAAACATTTACCATTAGTTATTTTTATTTTAGCTCGAGGATGTCACCTGCAGCGTCGTTTGCGGAACGATGGGCCCGTGATAACCTAACACGAGATGCCACTCCAGACGAATTGGTGGTACTCAATCTCTTCCCCGTCACGTGTGAAGGGAATGAGACTGAGGCCACTAAGAGAGCTAGGAGATACTACACAGCAAGGGGGCCAGGAGGATTGACAGAACTATGGCACAAGAGACACCCTGATGATGAGGATATCTTATCTAGTTGCCAAGATATGTATGTATTTTTCTTAATAATCAATTTTTATGTACCTCATATTATATATATTAACTAGCGGACCCGACAGTCGTTGTCCTGTCTAAACATTGGCGTTTTGTTTGTATGGAGTCATTTATTATAGCGGATTGTTTTCATAATGATATATATCATCCATCATCCGTGACCGTTATTTTCGATTTCACATTTTTCACTTTGTGTTTAATGTATGTTGCTAAGCATGTCAAATGCTAAATATATATATATAAAAATATCTAAATATAGGATGATATTTTTAAATGAAATCACCTTTAAACATTTATGTAAGGCATCACTATTAATTGCAAAAATTTTTGCATTTAAATAAAATATTATTAGATTATTTGCAATTTTTTTTTTTATCATACACTAGCTGACCAGGCGAACTTTGTACCGTTATAATTTTTTTTTTATCATGAATATTTTCTAAATCCTTGAAGACGTGTTATTCTATTTATGCTCTCCTCGGCTTCACACTGGTGGTGTACTCGCGGACTGAGGAAATGTAACACTGCCGATAAATTCAAATCAGTCAGATTATCAATAATTCCTGACATGTTTGATGTATCGAAAGTAACTCATAGTCTTCCGTCTCATTCACTCAATAACTTTTCAAATTATGAGATTTTTTAGATATTTTTATATATATTTTTAGCATTTGACATGCTTAGCACTATACATTAAACACAAAGTGAAAAATGTGAAATCGAAAATAACAGTCAGGAGCAGGATTTGAACCTGCATCTTCTGGATACCGTCCAGATGCTTTACCAATTCAGCCATCCTGACAATTGCTCCTGACTGCTAATTTCGATAACACATCATACTTAACGTCTTTGGGTGACGCCTGCGCCATCTGTCAGAAGTATTTTCATACATAATACCGACCAGGTAAACTTAATTTTACAATTAACATTTTACCTAATAATGACGCAAACCCTTTAAATATTTAGATATTTTTATATATATTTTTAGCATTTGACATGCTTAGCACTATACATTAAACACAAAGTGAAAGTTATGAGATTTTTTTACATTTGATTTGTAAAAAAATTCTTTTATTACTAACCTTGTCCTGACAATAACGAACACAAAAAAATACAACGACCCAATTTTGTGCAGCTGTTTAGAAGTTATGCGTGTACATACCTATATTTCGGAGATTCATTTTTATTTATATATTATGTCCCGTGCTCAATTGGGCAGCTCAGGATTGCAGGCAAGATGAGGAAGCCCCGATTGCTGTTAGTGACAAGTGTCCATTCTATAATTATGTAATATTATTTTATATTCTGTGCTAAAAGTATAAACTGCCTCGGTGGTGTAGCGGTAGTGTATGCGACTGCTAATCATGAGGTTCGATCCCCGGGTCGGGCAATGATATTGAGCTTTTTCCTAAAAAGAAAAATTCTCAGTTGCTACTGCTGCCCGGAGTTTGGAAATGTGCCCGGTAAACGTCAATAGGCTCGCTCCCTATTACGTGGGACTTAAACATAGCTGGCGAGTCGTTGGTGTGTAATACACCTCTGCCTACCCCTTCGGGGAATACAGGCATGATGCTATGTTAAACACAAAGTGAAAAATGTGAAATCGAAAATAACAGTCAGGAGCAGGATTTTCGATTTCACATTTTTCACTTTGTGTTTAATGTATAGTGCTAAGCATGTCAAATGCTCAAAATATATATAAAAATATCTAAATATGATGCTATGTTTTGAAAAGTATAAACTTATACTTTCAGACACATAGTGCCACTAAAGTGTCGCAGCGCCAGCGGCAGACGAGTCACCATATTGCGTTTGCCAGCTCCAACTGCTCAAGATACAGCATTATCTACCAAAGCGCTACTATCAAGATGGCTCATGATATTGGACATAAGGTACATGTCGTCGTTTATTCAAATTCCATTACTTTCTTCACGAGAGGGACGCTCGCTGGTCCATTACCGATTGACTTCACACAGAGATTTTCAACGTCGAAAATCTCTAAAACATGCAATCTCAGCAGGAAATGGTAATTTGTAGTAAAGAAATACACAGCTCAAAAAGCATTATTTATTATTATGTTTTAATGGTTTCATAAATTTTTAAGTATTATTACATGGAAGTAAAAGTTTTATTTTTTTCAGTTAATTTATATAATATTTTTGTGTGTTACATGAGTACGCGTCAATATGTACATTTTTATGTTTAATCTAAAGTTGGGGGGCCAGCTGAAAATCAGTATTGTACACTAAGCACAACAAAAACTGAGCTGGCTACCTTTGTTACACTTTTATTATTTTATCTCTGTTTATTTTTTCTTATTTCTTACTGATGTTGTATCACAAAAATAAATGTTTTAAATCTTTAATCTACTATAGGTATTATAAATGCTAAATTAAGATTGTTTGTTTGTTTGTTACGCTTTTATGCCATAACTACTCAACCGATCATCATGAACTTTAAACGATCCGGTCTTGTACCGTGTTACGTGCACACGCATGGACATATCACGCACAAAAGGACAAATCTCAGTAATAGGGAAAAGACTATGTCAGAGCGCTCAGCAAGAATCGTAACTTAGGAAGTAAGTGTTTTTATTGCATTTAGTGGCAAACGAGCCACGGCCCACCCAATGGTAAGTGGTAACTGTCGCTCATGGACTCAACTGTCTCAGAGTATTGTCAAACCGCTGCTCACCATTTCATTTCACAGATTTATATGAAATTAAAGAATTAACGTCTATATATTATATATATCTCCTGTTAAAACCAAAACACGCCGATGTGCTTCATGGCCGGTTACAAAGGAGGTGGTACCAACCCACTCGGGCCCGATAGCTAGTGAGTACTCCCACTTGGTACCCGGCCCTACTACCAGTATAAAATTATGATACCTTTTTTGTAATAGATAGGAGGGTATATAAGGCTCCAGACGCAGATCCATTCACACAATATACGCCAGAATACCCACTAAAGCCAACAGTGGCCCCTTCGACGCCTATCGTGGAGCACCAGAGGGTCCCCTTTGGCATGTGACTTCGACGCCCCGGCGGTTGACCTATACATCACGCTATTAAATCTACAAATTATGTTAAAATGATCATGCCTATTCTGTTGGCACGGATATAGAGAATATTATTTATAATATATTTGAGAAAAATTACTTTATTAGTCTATTTAGGCGTCTCTGAACAATTTTTTTTTAATCTTTGTCTTTTTGTTTGTTCACACATCACGAAGACAAAACTACTGGACCGATTTTGATGTAACTTAATTTGTTTTATAACTCTTCATTAGACTTAAAACTAAAAAAACTACTAAAACTGGTAAGTTTACGATTTATAGCGGTTTGAATTTATGGTGGTTTTCTAGCAGTAGAACCTTCCTTATACCAGCATGAATGGGCTGGCTCGATCGGGGAAGTACCATCCTCTCTTAAAACATTAGCGTGAAAAAGCGTTAGGTTCTCATACCAATGTGTTTCGTATGGTGAGTGCCGGACGTCCAACCCCCTCACTATCCTATCCTTTTTATACTTTCTATCCACCCCTTCCTTGGGAGATAGCGACGCGCGAGTGTCATCTCTGGTGTTGTTAGCGTTTATAAGCTATGGTAACCGCTTACCGTCAGGTGGGCCGTGTGCTTGTTTTCGTAGTAGGTAGTATAAAAAAATACGGGGAAGTTGAGATATAATCTAAGCCTGGCTTTGGCATTGACTGCGTCGGAGCTGCGGCTAATGGCTAACCTATCAATACCTAACTATTATAAAGCTGTAACAGAGCTATGTCTGTACCTACATTAAAGATATTTCAGAAAAAAATTATGTATTAGCTATTAAGGCGTCTCTGAACACAATTATTTTTTAATGTTTGCTTATTTGTTTGCTTGGGAATCACGCAAAACCTGTTAGCCGGTTCTTGATAAAACTTTTTTTATTTGATAGCTCTTGATTAGACTTAAAAACTGGTATGTATCTTATCTAGCAACTATATTGGCAACCTGGTATAATAAACCTAAAAAATAATCCAGATATAAACGCCAGCTATCTTCAAAATAGTTTTGAGATCGGTTGTATATTTTAGATGTGATTTAATAATGGAGAAACTAAACTAAAAATGTGTTTTAAACACAAAGTGGAAAATGTGAAATCGAAAATAACAGTCACGAGCAGGATTTGAACCTGCATCTCCTGGATACCGTCCAGATGCTTTGCCAATTCAGCCATCGTGACAACTGCTCTTGACTGCTAATCTCGATAACACATTCAGCCTTAACGTCCTGGGTGACGCCAGGATATGCAGGTTCAAATCCTGCTCGTGACTGTTATTTTCGATTTCACATTTTCCACTTTGTGTTTAATGTATATGCCTAAGTATGTCAAATGCTAAAAATATATATAAATAAAAATTTGTTCTTGTACACAGTATACAATATTGTTTGACAGTCAAAACATTAAAATCGTTCTATAATTTCTACGGCCTACAGTCTGGCTTATCCCAGTACGAATGGGCTGGCTCGATCGGGGAAGTACCACCCTCTCATCAGCGTGTAACAACGATAGTTACGCCTACCGTTGTGTTTCTCATAATGAGTGAGAGCGCTGGAGGGCCAAACTTCCTCCCTATCCTCCTTATTATCCTTCCTATCCTCTCCTTAGTATCCTACCTATATTCTCCTTATTATTTTTCCTATCCACCTCCTATCCCTTTACGTGGAGATGACGACGGCGGCTAGCAACACCAGAGTATCACAATCAATAGTAGTATAATCAGTAGTAGTAACGCTTACCATCAGGTCCATATATTATACTTGTTCGCCATCCACGTATAAAAAATAAAAAAGTTTATCTATTGCCATAGCCCGTAGACTTCATAGCTTCCCATCATTATTATTAAATGATAATTTCATTATAGTAAAAGAAGCTACTTGAGAAAAAAAACATAAGCAAAGCCCTAGTAATACGCTGCCTATTATCGACTTCCAAATACAACGTTTGTCCTTGTTGAACTGCCAAATATGGACCACGACAAGGCAAAAAAACTTTGTCCATTATACTTTTAAATATTGCAAAACAATACAACATAATGTTATATTTAACAGATACCAGCTAAATAAATAAAAATGATATTGAATAATCAGATTCTTAGAACAAAGCATCGATGTTACTTGAACAAAAGCAACAATAGACTTCTTTGTATATATTAGGCTGTGTGCATATAGCATTGTAATTTTTATTTCGCTGTACTTATAAGAATACCTATGACGATGCAACATGTAGGCAGACGCAATGACAGTACTAGCTTATGCCCAACATGAATATCCATATAGGCAAAATGTAACACTTACCCTGAAACAGGTTATCATTTATTGACGTGATAACGTCTCAGAAATCGATGAACGCCAGTTGCACGTACGAAAATGTCACGATCCGAAAAATTTATGGCGACCGATGTATTGTTTGTGAAACTCTCAGAAAACATATGACGTTATCACGTAAAATTATCGTCCGTAAACAGGGGGCCTAGCTAAGTTGCATTCTATGATCGCTAACGCTAGTAGAAAACTATTTAAATGTATGGGAATTCATCATAGATTAATAACCTATATTATCTTAAGTCTTTAATAATATCTATAACGCTGTCACGTGACTTAACGTTAGAGATGTCAAATTTTCATACATTTTAATAGTTTTCTATTAGCGTTAGTGATCATAGAATGCAACTTGGCAAGACACACAGACTTTACAGACAACCATATATTTTTTTTCATAGGTAGGTACGATTTCAATTTTCAAGTTTATAATTAAAATTTTCAAGTTTCTCCGTCATAAAATTTAATATTACCCCGCAGTTCCCTCATTTATGAATTATGTAAACATGCATAAATACTGTTGTGTATCGTCATGTATTTATACTCAGTAACTGACTAACTGTACGGTATTTCAAATTTATGTTTCTATCTACACAGAACAAATATTTTCATAATAATGTAAAGTTTCTCGTTCTATTTTCTCTCCTTAAAGATGCAATTTCCAAAAATATTTTGTAGCGATAGATACTATTAACTTTAGCTTAAGTTAAAAGTTATATTCCAAATTTCACTTTCCCTTGACTCAATAGTTTTGGCTGTACGTTGATCGTCAGTCTAGCAAGCAATCTCTACGCACAAAAGAATAACTGGCTGATTGACCGAAAAATCAACGCACAGTCCAAACTCCTTAGCTCCTCCTCAGTTAGGACTGTGAAAATTTTACACATGGGTTTCTTCGACACTGTAGGTGAGCGTTGAGAAAGAATTTTACAAAAATACTATCATAAAAGAATTTCTCACTATGGCGTTAGTGAAGCCGCTAGTTTTATATATGGTGAGTGCGGACGTGATGCGTGAGTCAAACACATTCGTTAATTGCACACTGCTTGTATTTTCGAGAATGTCCCGCGGGTCGCGGGGAAGGTGGTTCTCAGCCCGCACACACCTATATCTATGCATCACATACGTAACAATATAATTAAAGATTGTCAGAATATACACAATCCTCTTTTATTACTTTCCCAGACTTCGCGAAGACCCAACTCCGGGCGACGAAGTGATATTCTTAGATGTCACTGATCTTCAACCTGCACATATCAAGAATCTGTTCAGAGGTACTTATTGGAAGGACTTCGTTTGGTGTATGAAGGTACCTATTTTTCACAATATATTACTGTCATAAGAGCAGAAAAAGAATATGTATAAGAAGTCTATAATAATAATATCCAAATCGAATTCGGTTGAATTGAATTGTCGAATCGTTGAATAGAATTGGCCTAACACGGGGTTTGAACCCGAGACATCGTGATCACTACCACTAGAACACCAATGCAATTGAGCTTATACCAACCTATACAAAAAAGTATTGAAAATACACCACAATTTTATGAGCATTAAAAAGGAAGTTCCTAGCAGTAAGATATTCATAAGGCCTGTAGACCGAAATATACTAGCGAAGAGATAACTCCATTGTCATAAGTTATGATGGGGGCTTAAGATGCAAAATTGACAGACACAAGTCAAGAATTATGTGACATATTTCACAACTATGACAGATTTGATTTCTCTAAATTTTAGTAGAAATAGTGCATAGTGGATTTTTAATTTTGTTAGGCATTTATACAGAACATCGGCTGAATTCCAAAGTTCGGTTGAAGCTACTGAAATTCGGTTAAGCCGAATGTAAAACGAATTTTGGCACATCCCTAATAATAATCATAAACTACTCAGGTTAGTAGTAAAACTTGGCAAATAAGCATGTCGGCCACATGATGGTAAGCGGTTACTGTATGTGTAAGATATTACCATTAGATATAATCAGTTTGATAAACTGATTATATCTACGACATAAGTTTATTTTTCAACCCTTTCTCTGTCCCACTATTAGGCACGGTTCTCCCCTCATGGTGAGAGGTATTAGGCCTTAGTCTACCACGCTGGCCCAATTCAGGTTTCCTCACGATGTTTTCCTTTACCGAGCAGTGATAAATTTATTTATTTATTTACATATTTATTCTCCAAACTTACAGCTACTTTTACAGGATCACATCCCAATGCAGTAGTGTAAAAGAAAAAAAACAATTTTAATCTATCAAAATACATAAATTTTAAAATAACTAGATGTATATTTTATTTTATAACATATAATCCTAGTGGCTGTCTTTGTAAAATCACTCGGAGTACAATAGAATATATATCTATTTCCGTGGCTATAAAGTTAAGAGTGCGTAGAGCACGCGTCAGCGGCGCCTCTTTTAGTAGATTCGTAGGTATAAATTGTAAACAAATATACACATAATTTCGAAAAATCTATAAATAATCTTACTTTCTTTCAAAAATCTCGAAAGCTCAGAGGTGTGTTCCGTACGAGGTCTGAACTTTGTACTCGTGATCGAACTCGATATCACTGTCTTTGCAGTCCTTGGTTTTACCGCTAGGCTATCACTGTTATTTTTATATGTAAGTAAAAAACATACAAAAAAAGTGGTAATCATTATTCTAATTTCAGGCCGCCTATCCTCTCCGAATCTCTGAAGTTCACATCATTAACACACATCGCTTAAAAACAATATCTCTTCTTCTGCTCCATATCGGCTTATATCCTTGGAGACGCAAGGTGGTTCAGTTACATAACAACTCGGACAGTATAGAGGACGCATTGGGATCTGATCGTTATCCCGCAGAGGGTTTACCTTATGAATATGGTGGAAAAGCTGGTGCAATGAAGGATCTTAATGGTAGGTTTTGAAGTGATATTTGCTTCTTTTTTATTGATTTGAAAACATCTAATGCGGAGGGAGGGTAAAACCAGCTGTTAGCGTGGCGACGTCGCCACGACAGTTTATTTAATGGTTTTTAACGCCATCTATTGACAAAAGCATGTAAATAGTAAGGATAACGTCAAATAAAACGATAACAGTTTTAATTCGTCTATAGATAACGAGAGGGCGCTTACCAAGAATTTAAGACTCAAACAATATTCTCATTTATTTTAATAATAGGATACATTTACACCTCCCCTCACAAGTCTTTTCTTGGAGTAAGAAGAATAGGCCATACTCCTCCATACTGCCCCGTTCCGAATTGATAGATAAACACTTTTGCATGCGTCGGACGGACCAGCCCAAATAGCCCAAAAATCTGTTATTTAGGCTCCTTAGCGATGCTCTCAATGCAGCTAACAATAAATATGATTGACGATGAAGCTATCTTAGCTTTATGAAAACTAGACCTGAGGCGGAGAGGTATACTCGATACCTTTCTCTAAGCTTTTGTGACTTACCATTAGGCTTTCATTGTTTTTTTTTTTGCTATAAATTTTCATAAGTTCTGTTATATAATATTTACATATAATGTCATATTATCAAATTTGGAATAACACAGTCAAGAGTAGTTAAAACGACAGGCCTTTTTTATTTTTTATCCCCGAAAACATCTTTCAGGTTTCTGTGGGATCGTTAATTTTTATAGAGATTATTTATATACCAGATAGTAAGGCATCCAATTATTACAGGGATGGGTACCAGGTTTTTCGGTTATAAAAGTTATATTTTATTGCAGATGAATGGACAAAGAAACTTCTTTCAAATTCAAAGTGGCTTCAAGCGGAAGAGAGAAAATTCTATGAAACAGACCTGAAGCCCGAAGCTAAGGCCCGCATGCGTCATCGCAGTGCAGTCCGTGGACTACGTGGGAACATAGCTTCCTACGACATGGTCACACGCACGCACTCCTGCAGATCCTTGCACAGGCATGACGACCTGGATGAGTGTATTTATGGAGCCTACAGGACTTTTAAAGTTACCAGTGATAAAAATTACATGTGATTTGTTGGAAGTTTTGTATTTTAGTGATTATTTCGATGTAGATATGTTTAAAGTCTGCATGTATTGTTATAGTATGTGTAGAAAATGCTTAACATTAAGGCCCGTACAAAATAATGTAATAAATAAGTTAAATCGTGTTTGTTGTCTTTAGTATAAAGTTCATATTGTACAAAATAAGATTATAAACAAATTTGTGAATAAAATATATTACTAAATATAATAAAGATAACGAAGACTATAGGTACCTACTGTAAATATTTTAGATTTTTCTGTTTCGATAATCCTAGGCAGTTAAGTTCAAAGCTTATATGTATTAGCGCAATACTCACGGCTTCGATCGTATCATAGTGTTGTCATATTAAGGTTTTTATGTATGTGATAGTATACAAAAAATCATATTTAAAAAAAAATGCGTGTAGATATGTACGCGCGGGAGAAGTTATACTTCTTTGGCATCATAAATAAAGTAATTATTAAATTCGTAACTGCAAAACTTGTCACAGTTATGTTTATAAATACCTTGTTCGATAAAGTAATTACATATGTCTAATGTCACTAGATGGCGTAAGTAAAATTTTGAAATTTCTTATAAGTCAGTTAAGAGTTTAAGTGCTTTCAGACCCCCTCCATGGTAGCGTTAAACATTTAACGTAACCTTTTGCAAGTCGCATTAGAAGTATAACTTCAAAAAATCACATTTAAAATATTTGAGAAAACACTTTGAACACACTGTATCTACGTCATGCAAATTATAGCCACAGAATTATACTTTTTTTAGCTTTTTATTTCTTAATTTCTCAACAGATCAGAGTGGTGATGGGCTAAGAATACAAGTGTCACTACCCCATTATTTCCCGTGAGCGTGCGAAGAGACTATGAGAAGTAGGCAATTATTTTCCACCGCGTTACTGGTGGTAGTGTAAGATATTAAGTAGTCATTACCTACCTCTTTGGTGATCAGGCGGACTGGTGTCAACGCCTTTCGTGAGACCCACTGTGTAACAACTCGGTGGGTTATATAGATAAACTGCATCGGTATAAAGATGTATCAAATAGCTCTTTATTTCAATAAAATACATAATTCACTTACTAATCGAAAGACTAATAACTTACTACATTACCAATACCTTCTTGTTTTTATGTACTATAACTACGGTGTGCTCGCTATCCATCATAGTAACTAGATCACCATACGACTTAACTTCACTATGCGTCATGCCTAAAGTGACCATTGATCCCGTTTTGAACGGGACTAGCCCAGGTTATATGTCTCGTTATCCCCAAACAAAGTTTAAGCTTCGGGAAGTAAAATCGTCCCGTTTTCAGAAATTTTCGTGAATTTCTAAGTACAAAAAATTATAGATTAGGATAATTTAAATGTTTCCATTGAAACTCATTGGTTGGAAGTATTCAAAACACTTTCCATTCAATGGCAGAAGATTTTAAGAAAAGGGGCCTACGTGTGAATGTGAGCAAAAGAAGCAAAAGAGTTTTGAAAGAGAAGAAGCCAGAACAGATGTAAGAGTAGCAATAGGAAATGGTATGCTAGAACATGTGGATGAATTTGTATATCTTGGATGTGGACTCAATCGGGATGGATGGTACACCACTGATGTAGAGAGAATAGTGAATGCGGGTAATAGAGTGAACGGAGCATTTGGACAAGTTCTCGGCAGTCATCACCTCAGCCAGAGGGCACGTGTCGCACTGCACAACGCAGTGCTTGTCCCAACGTTATTATATGGAAGCGAGAGTTGGGTATGTAAAAAGGAGCATGATAGTAAAATCAATGCGGTCGAAATGCGATCTCTGCGGAGAATCTGTGGAGTGAGGCTGACTGACCGCATTCGTAACGACAACGTAAGAGAGCGAGTAGGTATTAAAGATAGTATAGGTGTAATGATGCGAAAGGGAATGTTCTGATGGTTCGGACATGTGGAAAGAATGTCGGACGAGTGACTTGTTAAGAAGATATACAATGCGAAAGTGGAAGGATGTAGGTACAGGGGGAGACCGAGACTCACCTACCTAGACCAAATCGGTCATGTATTGAAGGAAGGTGGAGTCAGGTGTCTCCGAAACCGGCGAGCATGTATGAAGAGAGTTATGAACGTTGAGGAAGCGAGAGATGTATGCAAGAATAGAGCCCTTTGGCACTCTGTTCTCTCTGCCTACCCCGCAAGGGAAATGGCGTGATGATAAGTAAGTAAGTAAGTTGCCATCAACAATCTTGCAAATCAAGCATGAAAACTTTTCTATTTTAATTGAATATATTTTATGTCTGCCTGCTACAAATGCTACAGTAGAAATAATATTATCTTTAATGAATAAATTGTGGACGTCTAAAAAACTCTAGTTACAGATTTAAGTTTTTAAATGGTTTAGGAATATTCTACTAATATTCTACTCACCACCGAAGGAATGTAACATATCTCCTGCTGCAGCCAAAACGCAACGATGTGCCCGTTGCGTTTTGGCATGTTCATGGCCGGTCAGACGGGAGATGGTGGTACCAACCCGCTCGGGCCCGATACCAAGTGAGTACTCCCACTTGGTACCCAGCCCTACTAACGGATGATAATTGCTTACTCCCTTAGTCGACTCATACGACACCCATGGGAAAAAATGGGGTGGTGACACTTGTATTCTTAAACCACACGGACAAACTGAATCTCTCGTTTTATGTGACTTTGGTTCTCTCTTACGATTCCCCACCACTGCTGCCTACTATAGCCTATGCCAGGAGATAGTCTTTAATAATGTTGCCAATTTATTTTCAAAGTAATTACTAAAATAATGACATGTTGCTATTATATTTTATTGATTGCGGCAACTGTTTGTCGTCAGGCGGACGTGGTCGTTTGTCATTATAGCCTAAAAGTAAAATTCTCCATGCTTGGTGAATTTTGGTTTCAGTTGGTCTGTAATAAATTCTGTTTTTCATTTGTAACACTGTATACTTATAAAAATTTTCATTCTATGTGGTGATGCTATGTTACATAGGTAAATAGCATTAAAAAATATAATTATGCGTCAAATTAAACAAAGATACTCCGTTTTTGCCTAGATTTGTGATGGCAGTCCCTATTAACGATAACTATCCGTAAATCACAGAATTATTTGTCCTGTTTCGGAATCGGACTCACGATACTGATCACTGGAGAAGAATGGTTGGCGAATCCCTATCTAAATGTCACCTCGTTTAAATAAATCAGAAAGAAATACAACTAACTATTAAAGAGATTGAAATGTTTTAGGACTTTTTTGTCAGTTTTTGCTTATAATACTTGCTATTGTCTGTGGCTAGTGGCCTGTGAAACGACTTTCCTGTTAGTTTTTTATTTAAAATCTGTAAAAATAATTCACGTTTGCCTTGATATGATTTGACAAGTATATTTTGCACAGAAAACTATATTTTCATTGTAAATAGTGATTACGAACTCTCTTATAACAAAGAGCAGACGTTGTTCATAGACTTGGCAAAAACCAGCATAACTAAACCTCTACTGCATGCTTACCATTAACTAGCTAGCGATTCAATTTCGACGCAATTCAAAATAGGTGTGTTGTTGTATTTCGTACCATGATGTCTAATTGTGTGATCTTGTTTAGGTTATCAAGTAAGTTTTGTCCGTGTGGTGACGGACTAAGAATACAAGTGTCACCACCCCCTTCTTTCCCATGGGTGTCGTATGAGGCGACTAAGGGAAGTAAGCAATTATCATCCATTGCATGGTACTGGTATGGACTGGTAGGGTTGGGTACCAAGTGGGAGTACTCACTTGGTATCGGGCCCGAGCGGGTTGGTACCACCATCTCCCGTGTGACCGGCCATGAAGCACATCGTTGCGTTTTGGCTGTAGCAGGAGATAGCCGTTTATATTTCATTTCATCTGAGAAATGAATTGGCGAGCAGCGGCTTGACAATACTCTTTGTATAGTCGAGTCCATGGGCGACGGTTACCATTTACCATCAGATGGACCGTGGCTTGTCTGCCACTACCTGCAATAAAAAAAAATAAGAAAAAAAGTTCATGGTATGACTTTCAATACAAAGATGTCACGTTTGCGATTCAGATTATATGCTGATTCGGCATAAAACAAAAGATTGCGTCTTTGACACGTCATGGTACGAAATTACGATTCAGTTCAGTTTGGGTCCTAAACTGGATCGCAATAAGAGTTCGTGGTAAGCCTGCTGAACTGTAATCATTATTCGTACAAGCTGTGACTTTTTTATAGAGTATATTTTCTTCTCTCTTATTCTTTATATTCTACTAGATTTTGCTGCTGTCCGCAAGGGATTTAGAATTGGGTCAATCTGAACTATTACATGACCGCAACTGAGCTCTGTCTGTACATTTGTTTTGAAAAAACATTTATTTTCATTGACGGGCCTCGAGGCGTAGTCGGTAATTTAACCGACTTCCGTGCACGAGGGCGTGGGTTCGATTCCCACTCAGGACAATTATTTGTGTGATGAACACAGATATTTGTACCGTATCTTGGTGTTTTCTATCTATCATATGTATGTATGTATTTACAAAAAAAATATCCATCCATCAGCCTTTAAACGTCCACTGCTGGGCATAGGCCTCCCCAAGAGAAAGCCACAGCGAGCAGTCCCGTCATGCATGGGGGATAATGCCTTAATCGCCACGCTTGGCAGGCGGGTTGGCGATCGCAGTTAATACTCGAGGGAGTGCTGCTGCCCACTCCCCCGATATTCCCTCAGTCGGCTCTTACGACTCCCGTGGGTAGAGAGGGGTGGGACAATTCTAAAGCCGGCCCCACACGGCCAAAAAAAATATAAATGCATTATATCCGTAATCTGGTACCACGCACAAGCGTTAAGCTTAGTTTGGGACCAGAGAACGTTGTGTGAAAAATGTCCGCGAATATTTATTTATTATTATTATTTATTTATGAATTAATACTAGACGTTAATAGGTTATTTAGTTCGCCTCTGAATACAAAAAGAAATATTTTTTAGGAATTTTTGTCCGTTTCTTCTGTTCGCCCTATATATAAAAACTACTGAACGATTGAAAATTTTTTGTTTGACAGTTCTTGATTAGACTTAAGAACTAATATTTATTTTATCCCACTGCTATATCTAGAACCTGAGATAAAATCTAAAAACTATTTGCGTGCCTTTATTTGCGGCGGAACTGTAGGCAGAGACTAGAGAAGATATATTATATTTAATGATGTCATTCAACGGTGCATTAATTCTTTGCAAGAATTGCTATGCCATAGGACCAGAAAAGTCAAAGAAAACATCGTGACGAATATTGCAAGCCTGAGAGATTTTTTCAATATCTTGCTGGCTCACACACGTGATGGGCTACTGTCCAAATCCTGCTCAATCTAAGTGCCAAAAATTGGATATCAATGGGTTATGAAAAAAAAACTAATTCAAACAAAATCACTCTCTCAAGCTGCAAAATAGTCGTTATACTGACACAGTAGGTAAGTACAAAATAAAACAAGATATGCATAATATGACTGCACTACATTACTTTTGGTGAAAGGAGGTTTAAGGCTAACAACTGTAATTACTACTTGTGAGGAGAGGAGCTACTTTTATATTTAACGATGCTTTTTTGTTTTTTACGTTCGTAAAAAAGACAAGTGGCTTTCATTTTCTACCCTTATTCTTTAAGCTGGACTATAGGTGGTAAACTAAGTCGTATATGCGAAAGATTTTAGAATTTTATTATAGAGGAGTTGTTGCTATTTTAGTATTTTTTGGAAATGCTGGCTTTTCGATCCATATAATTATATTACATAGCTGGCTCGACCCTTCTCCTGATTGGCTGTTTTGCATCAAAAATATATCTGGAAAAGAATTACTGACGGTTGTGGTTACCAACCACCAGAAACTTTACGTAATAGAAATTGCAGATTCAGAATTCAAATCCGAGACCTCGCCGTTTGGAGTGTGAATTTATTTCACTAATATAACAAGTAAACCTTCTATAGGTCACACTATATGTATAACTAATTAGGTAGGAAAAAAAGCAATGAATAATGCTGATTTGCAAATAAATCAATATGGTAAATTAGCATTTATTGGCATTAGCATCGAACTCTTTAACAACAGTTAACAGGATGAGTCATATCAAAATATCGTGGCCCTTATTTGAAAGGCCTTAAAGTTGATGTTCTTCATGTGAATTTGTTATAAGGGTAAGTACTAAACTAGTACCAGACGAGCGGAATCGGTAAACGTGACGCACGCAACGCTTCACGCACCAGTAAAGACTAGGGTGACCATAAATGAAAAAAGTACCTAAGCAACACAACGTGTGAATATGGCTAAACACGTCAAATGCTAAAAAAATATATAAAAATATCTAAGTGCTTAAGTAGTAAATATTTTTAAATAATTACAATAATATTCAGCGATTATTTTGCAAATCATTTTCATTATTTAATTACAAGGCGGTGCCATGGAAATGTATATTTTTCATTGCAATGGCGGATTCGTTACCGGCCTACCTGATGATATAACAAGTGACCGCCCGTAGACTTTGGTAACACCAGGGGCATAACTACCGTGAGTTAAGTGCTCTTCTCAAACCTCATTTAAAGAAGGATTTACGATATATTCGTAGTGCTGGGGAAACAGAGAAGAAAGTTCATTCCAGAATGTACACGTACGTGGTACAAAAGAGCGCTGTATGGGAACCGTCATGGACGACAACGTTTCCAGGTGACATGAACACTACTATGTTGTCTTGTAGTTCAGAGCTAAAAGGCGATGTTGATAACAACTGAATCTTCTCAGGACACTCCCTATTATAGAGTCGATGGAGCACACAGCAGTTATATCGCGTATCACCCACATCACATATAGCAATATCAAAAGCATATCATTGATATGCAGAATTAATAACATTGGGAAAATCCCTGAACTTTATGGCACGCCAGCATTAACAGCCATGGTATCGGAGCAGCATGTCATCTGGAGCAGCCTAAGGAAGCTGGCAATTCATTTGCAATCCCTTGGGATTTTTTTTATATGGGTACTTTGGTTAAATGTTATATAACTGGAATGGCATTAGGGGCAATTTATGGTAAATTATTTTATAATGCGTAAAACTGAAAATAAAGACTATTTATTCAGAGACACTCGTAAATTTTCTAAGGAAATTTTTCACACTGTCAATTGAGAAATATGTCGATAAACAACATTGTCGAAACAAAGGTAGAATATTGCTGATTTTGTTCACTGTTAAGAGAAATTACCCGAACTCAATCAAACTATGATTTCCACACTTAATTATAGTATAGCAACTACTGCTATTGTAATGCATATAAAAATTGAATTGTAACGATGTTCCAAAATCATGTTAAATACGATATAAGGAATATCCCATTGAAATCTAAACAATGGTCACACAAATTAAAAAGTAAACCCAATGTTTATTGCTGTACCGCCAAATTTAGCAATATGGTTACATCATATGCCCGTCTTGGGTACCAGACCAGCGCAATAGAAATCGTACGCATATTTTTTAACAACAGCAATGGCTTAGTGAAGACACCATTTGTCTACCACGATGATGTACTGATTTCGAACCCATATCGCTTCCACACTTGACTAGTCCCACGCAGGGTGTTAGGTTCATAAGCCTTTAAGAAAACCCTTCAGTCATAACTCCTGCTTTTTTTCAAAAAACAGAGATAGTTTTTTAAACTACATAAATTGAAAATCTAAAAGAAGCAGAGTTTTAAAAATATTAGGAATGTTTTACATTTCACTTGGGTTTAACCATAAAAAACCTAACTTTTTTAAGTTGTAATTGCTGGTATTTTCTAATTGGAACGTGTCATCTATCGAATTCCAGTCTGTGATATGTCTACTATTTACTGAATAATTTACCCATTTTTGGAGATTTCTTCTTTAGTTGTTACATTGTTTAACATTTTATCATTGTTATTGTTGTTTATATAAAGCATTATTTATATACCTGTGTTGAATGGGCGAATTCACTTACAACACAAAAACAACATCATGCCTGTATCCCCAAAGGGGTAGGCAGAGGTGTATTCAATAATAATAATCGATTGCGTATGTATGTTTTAAAGCTGACTAAAATTCATGGTGACAATGATAGGCCATAAACTTGACCATGACAACATATTAATCTCCCAAAAAAAGAAAGAAACACATTCAAAAAAATTTTTTTAGACTTGGAAATAAAATATTTGTCGTGTCTGTGGAAAGTTACTAAAATATAGTTACGTACATAATATTAATAATATGATAAATAATAATTTCAGCCAAGACGGCCAGTGTGACACTAGTCATGTATGCAGGATATATTATAGTGCACGAATGAGTGCCCTGACTCTCAAAGTCCGATGTGACGGCATGTCCAACGGCTTCACGTGCTTTTCCAGGCACAAACACCACCAACTTCCTAACTCCGGGCAGCTATTGAGAATGTCTTGAAGGATAAACCTAATAACTATTTATTGGCACGACACGGGCATCGAAACCTAGAACTCATGATCTGCAACCCCATACACTATCACCGAGCCAGTTACATAATTATAGGGTTAGAATGATGATAGTGATAATTATTATTTAAGTCTATCAGAGAAGCGGTAGCGACGTCACAATATCCTTAATCCACCGTGCAAGTTGAGCATAAAATTCCCCTCATTCCCTCTGTAAAAAGAATAATAAGTAAGGAACCCTTTTCTCTAGAGCAGGGGTCTCCAAACTTTGAAGCCTTAGGGCCATAATGATTTTTTCGGTATGTTTCAAGGGCCAAAACATATTTACATAAATCCCATTAGTGTTTTTTGTTTTACTGTGATTAGTGGGATTCATTTCAATTATTTGTTACTTATTAATATGCTTAAAGGCGAAAGATTTATGCGTTTTGAAAGGAAACCAGAGTTTTTTTTTTCATTAATGCCGTGTGGGGCCGGCACCAAGAATAGCTCCACCTCGTCTTTTCCTATGGGAGTCGTAAAAGCCGACTAAGGTATTACCGCGGGACCGGGCAGCAGCGTTCCCCTGTGTACTATAACCATCCACTGCGATCGCCAACCCGCCTGCCAAGCGTGGCGATTATGGCAAAACCCCCATTTTGGGGAGGCCTATGTCCAGCAGTGGATGATGAAAGGCTGATGATGATGGCTGGATGGATGGAATATGCTTAAGCTTAGATACTTAAGTTGAGTTTTTTGCGTAATCATTTCTGTCGTTAAGTTTTACCTTGCAAGGAAATAAAACCGAATAATTAAAATTCTGTGTTTTCTTCTTCAACATATCACAGGAATAGTAACAACAATAAGACATTGGTTGTCGCGGGTCGGATTGATGGCACTGGCGGGCCGGATCTGGCCCGCGGGCCGTAGTTTGGAGACCCCTGCTCTAGAGAATATACGAGAATTATATCCTTTTTTTTCCTTTTTATTTTGTTCAGGCAGCAGGTGTGGGGCCCTCATCCATTAAAATAAGCCCGCAGTGTGCCGTCTTTCCGCCTGTATTGGCGGGCCACTGGAAGAGATTTATATCTTAGTGTTACTAATATCTTACAACCCGATGGGCAGTCTGCTTGTATGCCACCTGAGTAGTATTAAAAAAAATCACCACATAGAATTAACATTTCAACAAAATCTCTAAAATAACAGTAAATTATTTCAGCAATGAAAAATAAAACCAAGTATCATCCCATTTAATGAATGAGTTTTTAATTAATTTCAATGCAAATGTGCAGGCACCGTTGCAAATTTTAATTAATCAAAGTTTTAATTTAACAGTAATGCGTACTTAAGTAATACACGAACGTTTTGCTGTTATCTACTTTTAAACTAATTTGTGAATAGAACAATAATTTTGGCAGTGATTTGTGTAATTAATGTATTGTAATTACCTAAATTAAGTATAATAATAGTATTGAGTTTCTGTAATTCGCAGGTTAGGTAATGCAATTCGTACAAAATAAGGATTATAAGTAATAAAAATCTTTGATAAAGAGATCTCAAGAATCTTTTCCCTCTTCTTCATAAAAATCTATTAATTATCGATAGTAAACATGTGATTGCCATCTTCATAGACGTATGTAAACTTCGAGTCCGGTTCCGGTCAGCTTTGATGGATTTGATTTTTTTTTTTTAATTGCTTCGATTTGTTCGGTTTCAGCTAAAATTAATATACAAGTAGTAGGAGGTACTTTTTAAACTTTCGCGTTTTATATTTATTTTAACACATTTAACGAGTCTATACGCACATTAAACTTATCAAAACACTATTATTTTGACTAACCTCGACGTTTCGACTGAGTTGCACCAGCCGTGATCACGAGTAGTCTGGTGAGAGCAGCCCCGTAGTGGTAAAGAGTCCGCGTCGCGATTTGTGTCTCTGAAAAACGGTCGACACTGTTAGTGTAGTGTGTAGGGACCTTAATTCTTTGCGGTCAGAAAGTGAGGGTAGTTATTAGATACTCTCACACAATATAACCGACGAACACCTGCTCTCATTCAGTCTATATTGTTCTGTGTTCAGTCTACTCGTGACCACGGCTGATGCAACTCAGCCGAAACGTCGAAGTTAGTCAAAATAATAGTATTTTGATAAGTTTAATGCGCGTATAGACCCGTTAAATGTGTTATAACAAGTAGTAGTAGTACTTACAAGTGCATAGAGCAACGGCCTATATGATCTCCACGACGAGGTAATCTATCATCAATGTACTAATTTTACTGTCTCATTGTTAAACACAATCTTCACTGAGAATGAAACAGGTTCAGGCCAGTGTTATCCGCGCCAGCTCAATGACAATTGGCTGATAGCCATACAAAAATATAGAGCGCATAAATATTTACTCGTTCCACAAAAAAACAGATATGGTTGTCTGTAAATTCAGTTTGCGGACGATAATTTTACGTGATAACGTTATATGTGTTTTCTGAGAGTTTCACAAACAATGCATCGTTCGCCATCGCCATACATTTTTCGGAACGTGACACTTTTTCGTACATGCAGCCGGCGTTCATCGATTTATAAGACGTTATCACGTCAAAAAACAATTCTTTGATTTGTAAGGCCATGCATAATTTTGACCATTCAAATGACGTGGTGGTCTAAATAGCGTACCGCCTCGTCAAGTCTTCAATCAAATATAGTTATTATTAGCGGAGTATAATCTAAAAAAAGCAATAGGTTTTATTTTTTTTGACAGGCCTCGTGGCGGAGTCGGTAGCGTGGGTTCGATTCCCACTCAGGACAATTATTTGTGTGATGAACACAGATATTTGTACTGCGTCTGGGTGTTTTCTATCTATTATATGTATGTATTATATTCGTTAATACCGCCCATATCACAAGCGTTAAGCTTAATTAGGAACCAGAAGACGTTGTGTGAAATGTCCGTGAATATTTATTTATTTTATATATGCGAGGCTTTTATTTGATTTGAAACATAGATATTTGGATATCTATTTCAATTCCAAATCTAACTTTTCTTAGTCAATTCTAAGAGTAAAAAGATTAAGCATTTAAATATTGTACTAGGTCCCCATTAAACTGTTACTTAGACATCTTTGTCATAGTCTTTATCCTATTATATCACACTTAACCCTTACATCCCACTTGACTTAACTTAGACCCTGGCTTATCCTAGCACGAATGGGCGGATTCGATCGGGGAAGTACCACCCTCTCACATAAGATCAGCGTGTAACAACGGTACCTACCGTTGTGTTTGGTATGGTAAGTGAGAGTGCCGGAGGACCAAACGCCCTCCCTATCCTCTCCTTATTACTCTTCTTAACCACCTCCAATCCCTTTCCTTGGAGATGGCGACGCGCGAGTGATGCCTCTGGTGTTACTAGCGTCTATAGGCTGCGGTAACCGCTTGCCATCAGGTGGGGCCTTATACTTGTTCATCACCCATAAAATAAAAAAAATAAAAAATTTGATATGAGATAAAGCATGGTCCATCCATCCATCCATCAGCCTTTTAACGTCCACTGCTGGACATAGGCCTCCGCAAGAATGGGGGATAGTGCCGTAATCGCCACGCTTGGCAGGCGGATTGGCGATCGCAGTAGATATTGTTAATACTCGAAGGAGTGCTGCTGCCCACTCCCCCGGTATTCCCTCAGTCAGCTCTTACGACTCCCATGGGTGGAGAGGGTTAGGGGTAGGGGTAGTAAGCATAGTAACACAATATATTTTTTATTGGACCCAATTCTGTAATCCATACAGACGAAGTTAGTACTGAATAATTATAGTCAAAAAATCAGCTAAATGACGATACGTCAGAACCATTCTATTATAATAAGGGTATTAGTATGGCCTCATCATCCTGTATAGCTCATAAACACTTCGCAATCGCGTAAATGCGTCCGCGCGCGACCATGCATCTATCTACGCAACGCGAATCTGACATTAGTGGCTAGAGATATTTCGTCATGGCATAATCACTTCTAGCAACTGTTTCCATTACATCTTTTGAAAATATTTTTATAAATCGGGTTAACATTTTTTTGTCTATCTGGGTGGCAAACTAGGATTGGCCTAACTGATGGTAAGTGGCTACCATAGCCTACCAACACCAAACGCTCAGGCATCGCTCACGAGTCGTCAACTCCAAGAAGAAGGAAGAATGTGGAGAGGAAAGATAGTAATCCATCCACCCATCCATCAGCCTTTCAACGTCCACTGCTGGACACAGGCCTCCCCAAATTGGAGGTATAGTGCCGTAATCGCCACGCTTGGCAGGCGGGTTGACGATCGCAGTGGATGTTGTTAATACTCGAAGGAGTGCTGCTGCCCACTCCCCGGTATTCCCTCAGTCGGCTCTTACGACTCCCATAGGTGGAGAGGAGTGGTACAATTCTAAAGCCGGCCCCATATGGCCAAAGGGTCCAAAAGATAGTAAGATAAAGGGGCGGGTTTAGACCTCCAGTGCTCTCACTCAATATCGTAAACATTGATGTTTTATCTTGGTCTTCTGGGGAGGGTAGTACTTTCCTGATCGAGCCGGCTCATTTATAGTGACAAAAGCAACGCTCTACCATTACAATAATACATTACATTAAAATTATACAAAAATATTGGCAGGCTGAAGTGGCAATGGGTAGGCCACATCGCTCGACGAATCAACAACCGTTGGGGAAAGAAGATTCTTGAGTGGCGTTCACGTATCTGTCGTCACAGCGTAGGGTGACCTCTCACCTCATAGACCGACCGATGCAGTCAGTACAGTATCTTTCATTACGACGCACTCTTGGGGAGGCTCTAGTGTCTAGCTGTGGAAGACAAAGGCTGATGGATGGATGGATGCATGGTAATACATTACGGAAATGTCTTTTCTCTTCTTTCCTTCCATTACATAATATATTTAAACCAATTTTCACTAGATTTGAATATATCTGTTACCTTACTTACTTAACATCACGCCATCTCCCTTGTGGGGTAAGCATAGAGAACAGAGTACCCAAAGGCTCTATTCTTGCATACATCTCTCACTTCGTCAACATTCATAATTCTCTTCATACACGTCCGCCTGTTTTGGAGACTGACCTAATGACTCCGCTTTCCTTGAATACATGACCAATTTGGTCTAGGTCGGTTAGTCTCGTTTCCGCTGGACCTACATCCTTCCACCTTCGCTTTGAATATCTTCTTAACCAATCTTTACACCAATACTCTCTTTCGTACCTACATGCTCTTTTACGTCATCGTTCGAATGCGATCAGTCAGCCTCACTCCACAGATTTTCTCCAAGGATCATTATATAGTGTCACGATTTTAGTAACTTAAAAATAAAATAGCAACATGATATGATATAATGATATAATTTTAGTAATTACATTGAAAATAAAATGGCAACATTAATAACGACTGTCTCCTGAGTCCTGGCATAGGCCGTAGTAGGCGGGGCGGAATCGTAAATGAGAAACAATGAATTACAAATGTATAAGTATTTATTTCATTAATTAGCGCACGTAGTTAGTTATTTATAATTGTATTTGTCTTATTTCAATGTGCCCCAGGAAGGCAATTTTTACCAGCAAAATCGCCCCTGTTTATAAGCTTAGGAAAAAATGTCAAAATATTTTAAAATATCGCAAGATAACAATGGAAACAGGCCCCTTCACTGCAGGGGAAACAACTTGCTGTGTGACTCACCGTTATTAGAACATTACGGTTACTTTTGCGGCTTGTTTTGTTTTAAAGATGGCGAATGTAAAAATAAAATAGTTTGCAAACTTTGTGGGTACATGAATAAGATTTCGCAAGTTGCTATTTTCGTCAACAATGTAATAAATTTTATAATTTGAATTATTTTATATCATGAATACATTATTTACTTTCATTTCTCGTCCACAATATGAAATGGCGAGCTGAAACTTAACAAAATCTTAGTATAGTTGAGCCCGTGAGCAGCGATTACCACTTACCATCAGGTGGGCCGTTGCTCATTTCCATCCATCCATCCATCAGCCTTTCGAAGTCCACTGCTGGACATAGGCCTCCCCAAGAGAACTCCACAACATGTGTTTCGCTCATATGGGGGATAGTGCCGTAATCGCCACGCTTGGCAGGCGGGTTGGCGATCGCAGTTGATGTTGTAAATACTCGAGGGAGTGCTGCTGCCCACTCCTCCCGGTATTCCCTCAGTCGGCTCTTACGACTCCCATTACAATTCTAAAGCCGGCCCCACACGGCAAGCTCATTTGCCACCATAAAAAAGTGAATCTGTAATAACAATAAAATGATTGCCAGAACTACACTAAATTATCGTGTTTATTTAATTGAAACACTATAACTTTGTCTAATTTTTTTTTTCATTTACCTTAATTTGATGTACTTCTGCGTAAAGGCTTTGCATATTTTTTTAAGAGGGGTGGAAATCAAGTGTATGGTTCATCTGAGGGTAAGTGTTTACGTAGTCTATAGGCGCTAGCTACACCAGAGGCATAATATCATATGCAGAAAGAAGGGAATATTTATATTTTATGGTATCAAAGTAAATATTTAATATAATACCCACTCAATTTGTGTATAATTACTAAACCACCTCATCGTATAATCATAATTATATGAGTGAAACACCACTCGCTTATAACAATATATCGAAATGTATACGTCCAATTGACATTCAATTTGGCATAGTAACATTTTCAATCATTGACGCTCTTTAAAATAACGGATCAGTCATTTCTATCCATATTTTACTTTAGGATAGCGACAACCTCATTCAAAGGGGATGAAGTTGCAGTCTAAGGCTAGTTATAAAAAAGGGTACGAAATAAAAGTTTCTTATAAAATACAAACAATTTTTTTTATACTACATAAACGGCAAACAAAGATACGCCTAACTGATACTAAGTGGTTACCGTAGCCTATAGACGCTAGGTACACCAGAGGCATCATTAGCGCGCCGTCATATCCAAAGAAGGGGACAGAAGATGGAGTGGAAGATAATAAGGAAAGGATAGGAAAGATACTAAGGAGAGGATAGGCAGAATATTAAGGAGATGATAGTAGGGATAGAAAAGAGAAGACAGGAAGGGGCATTCTCACTCACCATATGAAACACGATGACAGGAGTACCTGCCGTTGGTACTTCCCCGATGAAGCCTGCCCACTCATGCTGGGATAAACTCTATCACAAAATATAGCATTTTATTAAAATAATATTTTTTAATATTCGCCGTATTTTTTTTCGGCTATAGAATTGTCCTACCCCTCTCCACCCATGGGAGTCGTAAGAGCTGACTGAGGGAATACCGAGGGAATGGGCAGCAGCACTCCTTCGAGTATTAACAACATCCACTGCGATCGCCAACCCACCTGCCAAGCGTGGCGATTACGGCAATATCCCCCATTCTTGGGGAGGTCTATGTCCAGCAGTGGACTTTAAAAGGCTGATGAATGGATGGATGGAAAATAATATATGGTTAAGTGACATGAAACTTTATCAGAATATTCATTGAGTTCGATATAATAAAGCAAAAATAGATTTAAGTGTTGTGAGTTTGATTTCCACACAAGACAATTCTTTTTGTGACCCACAAATAGTTGTACTGAGTCTGGGTGTACTTTATGTCCGTTAAATTGTATGTTTGTAAAGTCGCCCGCAATAACGGATTATTCCTTAGTGCAGAGATTGTCTTGAAAAATATGAATCGTCAATGATTAACAGAAAATATATTTTGTGACATAAAACACTACAGAAAATTAATCTGAAGCTCGCTCAGTTAGTTACCAAAACTAACAGATATCGTTCTTCGAAGCGTTATTCCAAACGTGGTCGAGGTCGACCTCCAATCTGTATTTATTCAGGACTTTGATAACCTTTAACCACTGCCTGGATGTTACAAGTAAGGTAAGACCCATTGCTTAAAAAGCTTTCTGAAGCATGGAGGAGATCAAGTGTTCACAAATAGGTGTTACTTTCCGATCACCCATCTGATGCTGGCCGAACGAACATTGCATAACCTAGTTGATTCTTTGTCTTTTTCATCATATCTTTCATCCCCCCAGGACAAAGAATGTATACTTAACGTCCCTCAATATTATAGTGCTACTTTCAAAGTGATTTTTACTCGAACAGTGATTACATATTTTATCTAACTTTTTCTCCTTACATTCATACCTATATAAACCTTTACATTTTGTTTACAAGTCATTGTCCTTTTCATATTGCAGATATTTAAAACTTTGTTTCATTCATATTCATAAATTTTAACATTATTTATTCTATTAGATAATAACGAAAACATGTTACGCGTCAGTTTTATTAAATAAATACAATAAATTCATGTCGTAAATTTAATTACAAGCAAAATGAATGTTACATGAAGTAACAATTGCAATTATATAATTATTTACAATATGTTATTGTAACAGTAATTACTAATTACAAGCAGAATATTTATATATTACATAATTAATAAATTCAATTAAAAAAAAAACAATTAATAAAAAATACACTCTTTTTATTAACATTCCTAGGCTGTTCGACTTTTACCACTGAAGTAATTCAACATAGTACCAGTGGTCCGTCAACACAGGCAGAGAGGCCGGCACACGGTGGGTTTCTTTAGTGGGTAAGGGCCTGTTCGTTGCCCTGAATGATGAGGTGTGTGGTTAGACCTAAACAAAAAAATAAAAAAGCCGCTCGACTTTTAGACATTATGTAAGTACTTATATGTCTGTTTAAAGAGCCTTTTTTATTTTTACAAGCACTTCTAGAAGATGTATGGCAACTGGACGATTCGCGATCATTACCTACCATATGTATGCCAGCTGGCTTAGCTTTCGGGTACAGGTTATTCATATAAAAAAATTACACGAACATATTTTTATATTAAACTGACTTATGTTACCATGGCATGAGTAACAGAACAATTTTTTTTATTATCATTTAGATTTGTAATTATATTAAACAACATAGCATCACGGCTGTATTCCCCGAAGGGGTAGGCAGAGGTGTATTACACACCCACGATTCACCAGCTATGTTTAAGTCCCACGTAATAGGAGGCGTAATACGTGGGACTCAAACATAGCTGGCAAGTCGTGGTGTATAATACACCTCTGCCTACCCCTTCGGGGAATACAGGCGTGATGCTATGTAATAGGAGGCGAGCCTATTGCCGTCTACTGGGCAGCGGGCACATTACCAAACTCCGGGCTGCTACTGAGAATTTTTCTATTTACGAAAAAGCTCAATAACACTACCCGACCCGGGGATCGAAACCAAGACCTCATGATTAGCAGTCGCATACACTACCGCTACACCACCGAGGCAGTTAATTAGTTAATTTTAATTACCTCTCGCAAAATATGTTTAATTATATGCCAGGAGATAAAAAGGGGTGGACTGAAAATCAGCGTCGATCAGTTTGGACATGTACATTCATAAGCTGAGTCCATTCCCTTTGCCACAGTATAAAGCTGTATACATTTTTAAGTGTACTCCCCATTTTTTTTCTCTTGTTTTGTATGTTGTAATAAAAGATTTTTATTATTATTATTATCTTATCAATATATATTGATACCAATCTTCTTGGTTTCATTAAACCACGATACACTTTATATGATATTTATATTTCCATCCATCAATCAGCCTTTCGACGTCCACTGCTGGACATAGGCCTCTCCAAAAGAACGCCACAACGAGCAGTCCTCTGCTGTTTCGCTCATATGGGGGATAGTGCCGTAATCGCCACGCTTGGCAGGCGGGTTGGCGATCGCAGTGGATGTTAATAATACTCGAGTGAGTGCTGCTGCCCACTACCCCGGTATTCTCTCAGTCGGCTCTTATAACTCTCATGGGTGGAGAAGGGGTGGGACAATTCTAATGCCGCGGCCTTTATATTTATTTATATCTAAATATTTATAGCGTTTTGTCATTATTAGGTAAAAATCTTAATTGTAAAATTAAGTTTACCTGGTCGGTATAATGTATGAAAATACTTCCGACAGATGGCGCAGGCGTCACCCAAAGACGTTAAGTATGAATGTGTTATCAAAATTAGCAGTCAGGATCAATTGTCACGATGACTAAATTGGCAAAGCATCTGGACGGTATCCAGGAGATGCAGGTTCAAATCCTGCTCGTGACTGTTATTTTCGATTTCACATTTTTCACTTTGTGTTTAACCTATCCTAGAGTTCAGAGAGATGATGAATCTTTAGAATCAGTAAATTGAATAATGCAACTGGTATGATTATTTCCTTGAGAGAGAAAAAACGATAATAATCTATTCAAAAAGGTATAATTAATGATTTCCAGACCAATTTACGTTATAGTGGCCAGGGTCAAGAGACACCAGCTAACTACGCAGGAGGTATTATAATGTACAAGTGTTTGCGCAAACACAAGTGCACTCTCTATTCCCCCCTTCTCATAGTCTAAAGCAGAGGTCTCCAAACTACGGCCCGCGGGCCAAATCCGGCCCGCCAGTGCCATTATTCTGGCCCGCGTAAGCCAATGTCTTATTGTTGTTACTATTGCTGTGATAAGTAGAAGAATGATAATTACTCGGTTTTATTTACTTGCAAGCTAAAACTTAACGACAGAAATGATGACGCAGAAAACTTAACTTAAGTAGGTATCTAAGCTTAAGCATATTAATAACTAACAAAAATGAATCCCACTTAAAACAGAAAAACAAAAAAAAAACACTAATGAGATTAATGTAAATATGTTTTGGCCCTTGGAACATACTGAAAAAGTCATTATGGCCCTAAGGCTTCATAGTTTGGAGACCCCTGGTCTAAAGGAACGATATTCTGACACGACCGGAGAGACATTTTGGTCTGTAATTTAGCACTTGACATGATCAACTACTTTAAAAAACAAATTATTTGTGAATGGGGAAAAAGAGAAGTTTAGTGCGCATTGCACATTTGTCTTTACGACCCGCGCCGCCTATCGGATGCATGGCCGTTGGTCAGTGCGATGGCTTAGTGGTTAGACCACTTCCCCGGATTGGAAGAGACGCAGGTTCGAATCCCACTCGCGCTAAAGTTTCATATTCACAAATAATTTGTTATTTACGACTGGGGAGAAACTACACGCAGAACCAAAACCTTTACGAAGAAAAGATTAAAACCTAAGACCTCATGATCTGAATTCACATACACCACGTACCTACCACTAGACCACTGATGCAGTAAAAATGTATATTATTATTATCGACTTACTAGTTGTATTCCAACTGCCTCTATGGTGCAGTGGTAGTGTGAGCGGCTGCTAATCATGAGGTCACGGGTTCGATCCCCGGATCGGGCAGTGTTATTGAGCTTTTTTGTAAAAATAAAAATTCTCAGTAGAAGCCCGGAGTTTGGAAATGTGTCCGGTAGACGGCAATAGGCTCGCCCCCTATTACATGGGACTTAAAATATAGCTGGTGAACCGTAGGTGTATAATACACCTCTCTAACCCTTCGGGGAATATGGGCTATGTATGTAGGTATGTATGTATGTACTAGCTGGACGCTTTAAAGGCATATTAGTTAGTAGTGTACATTGTATGGTTACGACAATGATGTGCTTGACGATTAAGCGTACTATAATGACGTTATAATTATGTGCTATAATGTTTTATTACAGATAATGACGCGGAAATACTCTATTAATAAACAAAATACATTTTATTACCTGGTTATATTTGTCTTATCAGTACGGTATATAGTTCTGTTTGAACGAAATGACAAGGGTTGAAACCAAAACTTTTCTCCGATTGGATGGACTATCCACTATAATATTAGCTAGTTTGGTAAAGGAGATAATAGGATTAATTATTGAACATGTGAACAGTGCAATGCAGCGTGACAGTACAATTTAAATGTTACAATGGCGGACTTAATGCCTGAGGCAATCTCTACCAGTCAACCATGGGTGACGCAGAGATATTGGGAAGAAGTTATATTTTCATGAGAAAGCAAGGGGTGAAAAAATATGCAATAATATGATATCCGAATCTTATAAATACGATAAAAATATTTATCCCTGATATATATACTAGATTTACATATACTACGAAGTATACATAAGCTTTTTTTCGTAACCATTGGGCTCGGGTCTCCTTTCAGATGAGATGGACTTAGACCTAAGGCCACCGTGGCGAAAGGCGCAGGTAAAATCTTGTGATGTTTTGCTAACTCTAATGTCTTACATAATAAATAGATCTTAAAATAAATAAATGCATTCAATTGCAAACTTTGCAAACATATAGTCAGTTCTTAATTTAAAATTAGATTATAGCAGGGTTTGTCAACCAGCGTCATGAAAAACGAAATGACCTGTATTGTAATGGTACTAAAGATTTTGGAAAACCTGCACATTTGAAACTGGCCAAGAAAATTGCGAAGCATCGGTATGTCATGGTATTGCTCTCAAAGTGGCCCAATTTTTATTACGAGCTATTACAAGACTCCTTTAATTAGGATATAATTAATTAACTACAATTAAATTAACAAGATAACTGAAACTATATGGTTATTATTCCGCCATATTCGTAATCAGATATTACGTTATTGCTAATCTTTATTGTATCTTGACTTCTTAGCAATAGAAAAATGAGGTTGTATATTTGCGAGTTGTATGTTACACAAGCATAATTTTGTACATATTATGTACGTTAGTCTTGTTTTCATAGTTTCTATAACTAATTGAAAAAACATATTTAACATTGAGCACTCCCTCGAGTATTAACAACATCCACTGCGATCGCCAACCAGCCTGCCAAGCGTGGCGATTACGGCATTATCCCCCATGACGGGACTGCTCGTCGTGGTGTTCTCTTGGGGAGGCCTATGCCCAGTAGTGGACGTTGAAAGGCTGATGATGGATGGATGGATGAGTATTAAATGCGTAAGTCTCCCAAAAACTCAAAAACGGCTGGATGATTTTCATTAACTTTTTTGGGTTTCTTTGTATTGGTTTATGAATAGTTTAGATTCATAATTAGGCTAGGTAGATGGCACTGTGATCGTTTATCAGGCATTTTATAATCATTAATTGATATATGTATTTCATTATAAATTTCTGATCCTAATCCCTACCAACGCCTTTACCGAAAGCCAAACACATATTTAAAAAAAACGATCGCTAGAACAGCAGGCAATCCATTCGGATAGGAGGAGAAGGATCTGCTGGATTCAGCTAGAAAAAATCCTATTTCTATTGATCATAAAAATGTGTGAAATATTATGGAACCATATGGGTTCGATTCCCACTCAGGACAATTATTAAATTTGTGTGATGAACACAGATATTTGTACTGCGTCTGGGTGTTTTCTATCTATTATATGTATGTATTTACACAAAAAAAGTAATATATGTATTTTATCCGTAATCTGGTACCCATAGCACAAGCGTTAAGCTTAGTTTGGGACTAGAGGACGTTGTGTGAAAATGTCTGTGAATATTTATTTATTTATTTATATGGCAACATATATGACACATAGGTATTTCCAAAATCATATGAAATCAAATACAATGTTATAAATCCGTTGTCTCTGGCTATCTTTCTTAGAATTTTGTCGTGAATTTATGTACTTATGTTCGTGTGTTATAGACGTGTGTATAGATTATACTGATATAATCATTTACATGTGGATCAGATGAGTACCTACTATATAAAATTAGTAGGTGCTAATTATTGGCAAGAGCCTAGTTAACACAACAGTGACTAAACTTTAAGAAGTAGTAGAAAACATTTTTGATCTATATTATTTTGCATTTGACATGCTCCGCCATTTTTTTAAAGTACAAGTTATTTGTGAATAAGGTAAAAGAGATCAAAAATGTTTAGAAAATCGCGCCATCAAATAGTATGAATTTTAATTGCAAAATTAAACTTACTATATTGGTTTAATGTTTCCGATAGATGGCGTTGGTCGTAAAGACAAAATGTGATAAGTAGATTGGGATGATCGAAAGATCTGTACTATAGCTCAGTGGTTCAGAGCACTTCCCCGGATTGGAAAAGGCGCGGGTTCGACTCCCGCTAGTACAAAAAATCTCTTTTTCCTTATTCACAAATAACTTGTACTTTAAAAAAGTAGTAGAAAATCTTATCGATAAATTCATTTAATATTAATCGATTACAACTACTCGTACGTATACTAGCTGGACTTGATACTATCAAATATTTTTTTAACCAAGTACCACTCTGTCACAGGAGACCAGCGTGAAGCAGCAGTAGGTATATTATTTGTTTATACAACGTGTGTGGCAAACAGCCATACAGCCCACCTGATGGTAAGCGGTTACCTATAGACGACGCCAACAAACCCAAAGGCATCACTCGCACGACACTTTTTTCTAGGAAAAGGATGGTAGGTGGAGAGGAAGGATAATAAGGAGAGAATAGGATGGTTACTAAGGAGAGGATATGGAGGGAACTTGGCGCTCTCACTCACCATACGAAACACAACGGTAGAAGCACCTATCGTTCTTTTACACCAATTTTCTATGAGAGTGTGTTGCTTCCTCGACCGAGCCAGCCCATTCAAGCTGGGATAAGCGAGGCTACTAGTTGTTTCATATGGCCAGTGAGAGCGCTGAAGATCGAAACCCTCTGCTATTACTTTTCGTTGGAGTTGTCCGTATGGTGATGGAATAAAAATACAAGTGTCACCACCCCATCCTTTCCCGCGGGTATTGTACAAGGCGACTAAGGGAAGTAAACAATTATCACCTATTGCGCTACGTAGCTAGGTAGGGCTGAGTATCAAGTGAGAATACTCACTTGATATCGGGTCCAAACGGTTCGGTACCACCGTCTCCTGTGTGACCGTTCATGTAACACATCAGTGTGTTTTGGCTGCACCAGAAGATCGTTTATTCTTTCGTTGCGTATCTGAGAAATGAAATGGTGCGCAGTGACTTGACAATACTCTTGGTATAGTTGAGTCCACGAGCAACGGTTACCACTTACCATCAGGTGGGCTCTGGATCGTCTGCCATCATTAGCATAAAAAAAAGTTGGTGGCGCATGAGTTATGCCTCTGGTACTATTAGCGTGTAAAGACTATGGTAACCGCTTCTTGCTTGCAACATCCATAATATAGAAAAAAAATCCTGCCTATATAACCAATTGAGGCACTTGTTGGTGTTTTTTTGATCTTTAGTAGTTCTTTTGAGTGATTTTGTAGATCTGCTGTTAGACTACAAGAGCTGACGCACCTGTTATTATTCAAAACAAAATGAATTGCAATAATTTCACAAGATTGCCAGAATCATAAAAATATTTAAAATAAAATATGACGATTTCTATTATAAGAACACTTTGAATTTCATTTATCATATCTGCGATCTCATGTCTAATGCAACGATATAATATGTATGCAATATTTACTTGGAGGGTAATTTAAAATAATGTACGCTTTCACATTTTTACGGTTACGCTGTCACGCCACTCACGACAATGATTATCTGAATTTCACAGAAAATATCATACGCTGTTGTTACGTTAAAAAAGTAGCTTAAAACTACTCGTTCTTATTAAAAAGTATGTATTAACCAAAAGTATTTTACATGTTTAATTTGTTTTCACATTTTAATTATAGATGTTTTTTATACTACGCACACACACACACATAAACACACATTCACACATACACACACTAAAACACACACATCAACATATTAACGCGTATACACTAAAGATAATAATTGTAGTAATTTTATTTGTTATCATAATGAAATATTGTAAAGCAAAGGCACTGGTCCCTGAAACACAGCTTATGCTAGTTTAGGGGCTAGCGTATTTTATGTTCTGTACCTTTTAAATGTGAAAATAAAAATTATTATTATTAAAGACTACGAGGCTGGTAACCAAGCATACAGCCCACCCGATAGTAATCCGGTACCATAGCTTATTGACGCAAGCAACAAAAGAGGCATCACTCGCACGTCACCGACTCCAAGTAAAGGGATACGAAGCGAAAGGATAAAAAGGAGAAGATTTGGAGGGGACTTAGGCCTTTGGCGTTCTCATTCACCATACGAAATAAAGCACTAGGAGCAGCTACCGTTCTTTCACGCTGATTTTCTGTGAGAGGGTGGCATCATCCCGATCACACCGACACATTCATTGTGGTTTAAAAAATCCGCATAATGGCCATGTGGGGCCGGCTTTAGAATTGTAATGGGAGTCGTAATAGCCGACTGAGGGAATGCCGGGGGGAGTGGGCAGCAGCACTCCCTCGAGTTAATACTCTTGTTAATACAACATCCACTGCGATCGCCAACCCGCCTGCCAAGCGTGGCGATTACGGCCCTATACCCCCAATTTGGGGACACCATGTTCAGCAGTGGACGTCGAAAGGCTGATGGATGGATGGATGGATCCGCATAATCTCGTCCAGGCGCGCTGTCTACTTCTTCTAGGTGCTACATAAAGCTGGTCTTGTGAATGAATTAATTTGTTTCCAAAAACGGTGGTTGGTATGTATATTTATATACCTACTAGCCTTTGCTTGCGGCTCCGCCGCAACCAAAAGCTAGTTTTTAGGTTGTATCTCAGGTTCCCGATATAGTAGCGGGATAAAATGTATCCATACATCCATCCATCAGCCTTTTAATGTCCACTGCTGGACATAGATAAAATTCGTTCATAAATTATTTTTACATCACTTACACAAAATTCATACAAAATTAGGAGTCTGTAGGAGCTAGAAGTCGAAAATTTTTAATTTTCATTGTTAACGTCCACCCCCGCAATCCATATTGGGAGTAGATTGTCATAAAATCCACTCTTAGATCATTTCTACCTCGCATATAGCAGATACTTATCAAATTTTGAGCCTTTAGGACCAACAGCTAAAAAATTTAAAATTTTCATTGTAAGACCCACCCCCGCATTCCTCTGTGGAGTGGGATATCTTAAAATTCGTTCATAAATTATTTTTACATCACTTACACAAAATTTATGCAAAATTAGGAGTCTGTAGGAGCTAGAAGTCGGAAATTTTTAATTTTCATTGTTAACGTCCACCTCCGCAATCCATATTGGGGAGTAGATTGTCATAAAATCCGCTCTTAGATCATTTCTACATCATGTATAGGAGATTCCTACCAAATTTGAAGTCGATAGGAGCTATAGGTTAAAAATGGGAATTTTCTATTGTTAACGCCCCCGCAACCCCCCTTGTGGTAGGAATTTCGTAAAATCCGTTCTTAGCTGACCTCTACTCGGCGAAAGGAATATTCCTACCATATTTCAAGTCGCTACGCCTTATGGTTCCAGAGATATCGTGATGAGTCAATATATAGGTGGGAATCTCTTATATATATATATAGATATACTGCAAAGGTTTAGGTTAAAATTTTGTGATTTTAAGTTCTGATATTTAAAAAATCATAAAATAATTTTCAAAAATCTGTTGCAAAATGAAAATGGTAATTACGGAACACGATTGCAATACCACCGGGTCTTTATTTTCAACCTAATCTATCCAGATATCCACCTTATCACAAAATCTTACCAAAAAAGGTAATATTAGTAAGGACATTAATTTTGTTATTTCAAAAATACATAAAAATTTAGTCAGCGTATTTACAGAAATTATTAATAATTAATGTTTATACAAAAAATAATTAATGATTATATAATTTACAATGGTAATATTAAATTAGCTAACAATAGGTATCATTCGCCAGGAAGACGTGTTGGCAACAATATTAGCTTAAAAATAGATTTTTAGAAATTATGAAAACCTTTACGAACCTTTTTTTTAACCTTTACGATGCCTATCATGTTTACTTGATTATCTAATATCTAGACGTTTCGAATAATTTACATCATTATATAATGTGTAAATCTAAAGTATTACTTATGTAATAAAGTATTATATTTAGAAATTACTACAATCTATTCTTTTTTTCCATACTTCTTATCGTACCAAAATAGTAATATTGCTAGTTTATTTTGTACTAGCTTTGTGTAGTTTTATTTTTTCCTTAAGAAAATCTTCTATATAAATAAAAATGAATCGCCAAAATTTATGTGCGCGCATTACTTCCGAACGACTTCACCAAATTGGATAATTCTTCTTTTTTTGGTCCTTATTGTCAGGACAAGGTTGTATAAAAGAAAATTTAAAAAAATTGGAACTGTAAATTTATGAAAATCTCATAATATGAAAAGTGAGTGATTGAATGAGACAATCCGACTGATTTGAATTTACCTAAAGTGTTATATTTCCTTAGTCCTCGACTATAATACACCACCCGTGTGAAGCCGAGGCGGGTATAATTTAGTATAACACGTCTTTCAGGATTTTCGAAAATATTCACGAAAAAAAAATATGACGGTACGAAGTTCGCCGGGTTAGCTAGTTTATTGTTAAAAAATAATCAATCAGTGATAATCACAGTTTACTTATTAATATTTTACGACATCTAGACGTTTAAAAAAACTAATATATGCGCGTTGATGTCTTTTATTTTACTTTCCTATAGGACAATGTGTTGAGTTCGATATTATAATTTTCAGTTTTATTATAGCGGCTAATAAGCTTCTTGTACTTAGTCGTACAAGATAAGAAGCATAGTCAATCAGCAGCTCACCGTCCACATCAACCACCCTCAAGAGCAATAATGAAAGGACCAGATTTAATTTCTATAAACATTTTTTTTGCCGTGTGGGGCCGGCTTTAGAATCGTCCCACCCCTCTCCACCCATGGGAGCCGTAAGAGCTGACTGAGGGAAAACCAGGGGAATGGGCAGCAGCACTCCCTCGAGTATTAACAACATCCACTGCGATCGCCAACCCGCCTGCCAAGCGTGGCAATTACGGCACTATCCCCCATATGAGCGAACATGTTGTGGCGTTCTCTTGGGGAGGCCTATGTCCAGCAGTGGACTTCGAAAGGCTGATGGATGGATGCACGGAAACATATTTTATAGATTTATACAACGTGGATAACGATATCAATATATTTATTTTTAGTTAATATACATAGGATGCATCTATACATTGTAGATATGTATAAAAGCGACTCCTTCTTTGGAAAACAAAAACAACATTGTGGAAAACAAAACACTATCTGTGTTTGCTAGCGCATATCTTGAATTTACTAAACAGATTTCAGGCAGCATGTATATAAGTTTTTTTTTTTTAAATTAGGTGAACATAAGTAATGGTATTTAAGGCCCATTAACTTACACTTCATTAATTAATAAAATATGTTTAT
The DNA here is from genome assembly GCA_948253155.1 of Leucoma salicis. Lineage (NCBI taxonomy): Eukaryota > Metazoa > Arthropoda > Insecta > Lepidoptera > Erebidae > Leucoma > Leucoma salicis. The sequence goes on along the minus strand of OX411822.1, from coordinate 7,724,905 downwards.
TTGTTCATACGCTTTAAGGTCTATAATAACTAAATAAATTATAATCACTGTCTACACTAAAAATATTATAAAGAGGTAAAGCTTATAAGTTTGTAGGAAGTAATCTCTAACACTGAACCGATTTGGAAAATTCTTTCATCAATAGCAGGTACATTATTCTTGAGTGTCATAGGCAACATTAATAATATTTTAAATATTTTTTTAATGTGGAATTTCAAAATTTGTCAATCAATTCTGAGAAAAACGGGATAATGCGTTAATTTATCGGCGTGCACTGACTAAACTATATATAGTATAGGACTGTAGGATACTAAGGAGACCATAGGAAGAATAATAAGCAGAGCACAGGGAGGAGGTTTGGGCCTCCGGCACTTGCACTCCTCTTACGAAAAACTACGTTAGGAGTAAAATAATGAAAGGACCAGATTTAATTTCTATAAACATATTTTATAGATTTAACTACCGTTGATAAACGCTGATCTTTTGCGAAAGGGTGGTACCTCCCTATTCGAGCCGGTACATTAACCGCACACTTGTCTTTCGGGGCAACGAATAGGGTAGTGTTACTAAATAAACCCACCGTGTGCCTCGGTGGTATAGCGGTAGTGTATGCGACTGCTAATCATGAGGTCTCGGGTTCGATCCCCGGGTCGGGCAAAGCTATTGAGCTTTTTCCTAAAAAGAAAAATTCTCAGTAGCAGCCCGGAGTTTGGAAATGTGCCCGGTAGACGTCAATAGGCTCGCCCCCTATTACGTGGGACTCAAACATAGCTGGCGAGTCGTGGGTGTGTAATACACCTCTGCCTACCCCTTCGGGGAATACAGGCGTGATGCTATGTTTATGTTGTTGTTGTGCCGTCTCTCCACCTGGTGGATCACTAGAACTGAGTGACATTATTTCAATGGTCCTCCAGCGGTTCACCCCTTTGGGTACCCTCTACTGTGAGATGCCTCCGCACATCAGAGCGCCGCACCTTCGTGGGAGGCCTTGTGGGTTGTGAACATTCCCTGATCCCCTCGCAGCCGCCCGCAGCGTTATCTATTAGGCATCATGCATAGGCCCCCACCCTTGCCTGCGCTGCCCCATTAGCGTCTCCCTGGCCCTCTCCGCTACTTCCTTCAGACTTCCTCGCAGAAGGCAGCGACAGCGGCAATATTTTGATATTTTTAGCAATTGTCACGATGGCTGAACTGGCAAAGCATCTGGGACGGTATTCCAGGAGATGCAGATTCAAAACCTGCTCGTGACTGTTATATTATTCAATTTCACATTTTCGTACTTTGTGTTAATTTATAAGGCCAGATTCCTTTTTACCCCGACAAGGACTTGCTTTGGGATATACCTAAAGGACTCTATGAATCAAACTTTGAAGTGAAATGAAATGGTGAGCAGTGGCTTGACAATACTCGGTATTGTTGAGGCCATGAGTGACGGTTACCATTTATCATCTAATGGGCCGTGGCTCGTCTGCCACTAAATGCAATAAAAAAAAACAGAAAGTGCCCGCTTACGAAGCCACTGGTAGAAGCTAGTATGGTGTACTGGTCATACGAAGACACCCTTCAGGAGCAGTAGCTATAACTGTTTTAGTGTTTGTGGTCACCCTTAAGAGAATACCTGATAGCTGCCATGTTAATGAATGAATATACCTACAATATCACACTTACCACGGTCCTACGGTCTAGGTAGATAAATAGATATGATCATTATGCAAAATGTAATATAAGCTACTCGTGGCAGGGCTAGGTACCAAGTGGGAGTTCTCACTTGCTATCGGGCCCAAGAAAGAAAGAAAGAAAGAAAGAAGAAAGTAGATATTAATTTCTTGCCACACAACCAAGTATAAAATAAAACAAATTGTGAAACTTAATTATAACCAAAAAATAAAAACAAATAATACGATAATTTTACTATAACTTAAAAAAAAAAATAGACTCAGCAATACAATGGTAAGTGTGACAGAAAAAGGGCATAGCTCAGCTTGGTTTGTGATGGTTGCATCACAAAGCTGATTTTCAACCAAGCGGGTTGGTACCACCATCTCCCGTGTGACCTACCATGAAGCACATCGATGTGTTTTGTTTGTAGCAGGAGATAGCCGATATTTCTTTCATTTCATATTATCTGTGAAATGAAATGGTGAGCAGCAGCTTGCCAATACTCTCGATATAGTTGAATCCATGAGTGACGGTTACCATTTACCATTAGGTGGGCCGTGGCTCGTCTGCCACCATATGCAACAAAAAAAAGCTCTTAAGCAATGAGATATTTAGAGTAAAGTTATTATCAAAGTAGCATCTCAGTATTTCTGATCGATGATATATACGCTGTGTGTTCTATTCCAGCCAAAAAAAAACATTAGTTATTAAATTTTTTACAATTGGTATTCCTTTCCCGCAGTTATAATTATTAATCCTAACCGCAGATATATAGTTTCTCCCTCCTTGCAATTGCAACCGCGCGCAAAACCGCGTGACGAAATGATAAAAACAGCGCACCCGCACAGCCCAAGACATTCGTTTCTACGCGCGTACCGCGTAGTGACTCAAAATCAATTAAAGTACCAAAAGTGACTCAAAATCACCAAACACGTTGCGTAAGAGTGCCAGTGTTTTTATAGTAGAGACTTTGGAGAGTGACTTAATTTTCCAATTCAAAGGTGATAATCATTTTAAAATTTTATTATTTATTTTTGGATGTGCGCTTATGTGTGATTATTCGTGGTAAGATAAGTAAACTAAATTGCAGGAATCGAAATATAAATAATAAAAATAGTCGAAACATCATTTAAATTTTTGTAGTTATTTTCTTATTTTTTTGTGCGTAGCCCTATTTTTTTTTTAATAAAAGTAGCCCAAGTTACTCTTTATAGTATCGACTATCTGCCAGTGAAAGTCCCGTCCAAATCAGTCCATCCATTTCGTAGATATAAACATACCGACAAAAACTTTGAAACTTAGTATTTTGTTATAGGTACCGTACATACTTACTTAAAGCATTTAGTGAAAAGCTTTTAGACTACACAAACAGACAATTCATTTTTATTTATTTGTATATATGAGTACGAAACCATGCTACGCGAGTAACTAAACTTTTAGTCCAACTGATAGATTATTAAAATAAATAAATTAAGTTATCTCGTGTGTCTTAAAAACGGTAAGGTAATGAAATTGTAAGATTTACCGGTAGTATTTCACTGCGGAGTGTGCGGTCAATGCCTCCCGGAGAAATTACTACTAAAGACAAGTTCATAATACAGTGTCTTACCAGATGTCATTACAGACATTTCGACAACTTAATACAACAATGTAACGTAGGAATAACATTCTAAATGAATAGTTAGAAGTAATAAAAAAGTTATGTTTGCAAAATAATTAATTATTATTCGCATTACGTTCGAATTATTGTTGTATTAAACTATAATTTATTTTAAAATAAATAATATAGAATTATATTTAAGATCACTTTCTAACTACTTATAAATCTGACCAAATTATAGGATTCGGTCATATTTTAAATTGTTTAAAGCTTGATACTTACCATTCATCAAACAAAAGAAAATTTTATAAATTGCGCTTGTATATTCATCTTTATATTTAAAGAGAAATGTTGCAGACAACACTGTAAAGTTCTGAGTAACATAAGTACTATATTGTTTACACTGTTATAAAGAAAGTTTAATGATTTCTCCGCCCGCGTGCCCCGGTGATCTGATTCGACTTCATATTCTTAAATTACGGTAGAACTTAATCTGATTGTGTATTTTATTACTCTAATGGCGGCAACTTGTAGCTTAACAATACTCTTGCATATTGAATCGAATCGAATAGAAAGAAAACAAGCCTAAATTACTATATTTAGACACAGCCTAGATTTGATAGACTAGTGGTAAAATCAAGGGCTAAGCGTAATGTATCCAGTTCGATCTCCGATCCCAGGTCACGGCGCACACCTCTGACAATTCGATATTTTTGTAGAATACACACAATATTTGTTAGCAAATTATCATTGGTCAGTGAAGGAAAACATCTAGAGAAAATCTGCTCGCTCCAGACATTTTCTCGACGGCTTGTGAAGTATAACAACCCGTACTGGGCTCGCGTAGAAAACTACCATCTGAATAGCTCTCGCTATGAGACGTGTGGTGACAAAATATGAATAAAAATCTTCATCTTTCACGCGGGTATAGTGCTAGGCTATTCAGGGAAGTAAGCAATTAATCAACCATTGCATTACTGCTGGTAGGGCTGGTTACTAAGTGAAAGTGTCCCGTGTTACCGCTCATAAGCACCTTTATATGTTTTGGTGGACAGCCGTTCCTTCTTTCATTCCAATTAGATGCGCCATGGCGCTACTGCCAATACAATATTGGTGAGTGGGAGTGCCAGTAGCCTAAACCCCCCTCTTCATTCCCTTTATAGCTAGCGTCGCATGAGTGATGTCTCTGGTGTTGCTGGCGTCTATAGGCTAGAGTAACCGCTTACCATCAGATGAGTCGTATACTTGTTTGTGCTTGCTACCTTCTTAGTATGAAAAAAATAAACAAAAAAAGACGTTCAATACATTGTATTACTTATACTAATAAAGAGCATTGAGTCAATACGGCACTACTCTTAGCTCGCCTTCTTACCTTTTGAATGAGAAAAGTTTAAAGTCATTAGTCATTGAAATAAATAAACTAAAAGTATTATGTTAATAGTCAAGCGACTACAAGAGCTACACATGTAACAATTTTCTTACAATAGATCGTGTGATAATTCTCACGATCTTTAGTTTGGGAGACACCGGCCTATTCTCAGTGGGTTTACAAAATAGACTGCCAACAGTTACTAATGGATATAGCTAAGTTGTTCCCATCTAATGGATGTCTTGGATTCAAATCAGTTATCTTGACTTACATTGATTTTACAGACTTGGTTATTATTCGGATTGGTTCATTGGTTTCAGGAAATTCTGTGTTTTTATTTCTATCGATGTCAGATCATGAAGGGACAGGGACATAGTCGTTCAGAGTGTAGTAACAGGTCATAGGTCCTAGTACTGAGATCGAGCTTCCATAATGGAGGGGAAATTGGGCCACTATGCTACGGTGGCCATACGGGTTCTCAAAAAAGTTAATTTCACGTATTCTTCGCAGAGATATTTTTTTTATACCTATTTTGTGTCACTATTGGCTACAGGTCTCTTATACAATTTAGAGGGAGTCCATGATGTTGCAAGGCTCTACAAGCTGGCAAGAAAATCATTTAGGCATGCAGGTTTCCTCACGATATTAATCATTCACTGGGTAGTGGTAATTGTGTTTAGTTGTAGAGACTTGCTTCTCCAAGCATGAATGCACTGACTAGACCGGGAAGTACCGCCCTCTCACAGATGATCAACCTTAAATAACGATAGTTAATAATACTAATGTGTTTCATATAGTGTGAAAGCGCCAGAGGCTTAACGCCCTCTCTTCATCCCCTCCTTATTATCGTTCCTCTCCACCTCATATACTTTTCCTTAGAGTTGGTGACGCACGAGGTATACTTCTGATATTGTTAGCGTCTATAGACTACGGTAATCGCTTACCATCAGGTGGGCTGCAAAAATACACACTTTTAAAGAATCAGAGAGAGAGAGAGAGAGAGAGTTCTTTGTGACGAATCGATGTCAGACTGGCAAAACCTTGGTCATACCACTAGGCTGTCTCTGAGTTGAGTGCTTTAGAAAGTTGTAAGTAAAATTAGTGACTATGTATTTTAGGCCGTCCATTAATTAGTATACACGTTAGTAATTGAAACCACGGTTAGTCTAGCTGACTACCGAACCGCTAAACAACCTCTAGATATTTCAGCAAATTGCCCCGTTCTCGCCTTTTTTTTTTGCTTTCTAAATAATTGCATTCAGTAACGGTAGATACAGTTATTTAACTCAATGCCTGTATAATGGATGGTGAGTGCCAATCACAACTATTGTGGCGAATGTACGGAAGTCACGTATTCGGATACCCGCTTCGAATTTTAGGTGACCAAATTATAATAGTACCTACTAGCTCTAAGCTGCGGTTTTGCCCGTCTTTTAATTAAAAAAATCTCATTAGGTACATCTAAATAATTTAAACTTACAGATTTTTTGAAGAAGAAAAAAGAGCCATCTATATTGCACTAAAACGTAAATGTTAGAAAGTATTATAGCCATCTATATTTTAAATAGCGCCGCCTAGTTTAAATTTTATGACATCAGATGGCGCTTATTTTATTTCCATCCATCCATCAGCCTTTTAAAGTCCACTGCTGGACATAGGCCTCCCCAAGAATGGCGGATAGTGCCGTAATCGCCACGCTTGGCATGCGGGTTGGCGATCACAGTTGATGTTGTTAATACTCGAAGGAGTGCTGCTGCCCACTCTCCCGGTATTTCCTCAGTCGGCTCTTACGACTCCCATGGGTGGAGAGGGGGTGGGACAATTCTAAAGCCGGCCCACACCGCCAGCCGGACCACTCATTGTGGCGTTGTCTTGGGGAGGCCTATGTCCAGCAGTGGACGTCGAAAGGCTGATGGATGAATGGATGGATTGTTTATATATGGTCCTAAATTGTTGTATCTTAATGTTATTACATTATTAACCCTTCCTCAAAAATTGTGCTTTAAAAATGCAACAGTGTTTTTTAAATCCGACTGGTATCGGTTGTTTTTTTATTAATTTAATATTTTTGATAACTGTTGGTACATATTCTACTTTGATCAGCTATACCTAGGATAGTTTACACTAATATGTGATATTTTAAGTAGAGACTAAACATATCGTGGCTTGTGCGACATTTTATTTGGTCACCCGCGAACAGCAATTTGGCTTATTCAACTGTATAAATGAATTCATAAGACCTTGGAATTACCTCTAGGAAAGACCCGTAATGATCAAAGATGATAAAAAGCTGATATGTTTTATGACGTCACAATAAAAAATGTAAAGATCACAACTGCAATATGTATAGTCACGATTTTATAATAATCCTAAAAATGTTTTATAATGGACCGAAAACGTGCCGATATTTTCCAATTCCTTTGTATATCCTTGAAACTAATCACATTTTTATATTTCATAATCATTTATTGTTATTTGAATTACTAAAATTAAGATGTTTCTGAAGGTAATACCTACATGTATTAAATATTTATTGCGGAAACTGTTATTATTTACAAGATTCATTTTGTAGTTTATGTCTCAGGTTCACGGTATAGTAGCGGGATAAAACATACCGATTTTTAAGTCGAATGAAGAGTGAACTAAAAAAGTTTCATTAAAATCCGTTGAGTATGTAGGTTTTGCGTGACGTGCGAACAGATAAAAAGAGAAAGAAACGAAAATTCTAAAAAAAAAATATGTGTGTTCAGAGACATCTAAATAGCCTAAAACAGTAATTTATTATAAATCTTTATAACAGTACAGGCTAGGTCTTGCCCGCGACTTCGTCCGCCGTGACTACGGAATTTATATACGTCACACTACAGCATATCAATTATCTAAAATAGCTATATATACACGTAGCACACATAGCACGGGAACTCTTATTTTTTCCGGGATGAAAAGTACGCTATGTCCTTTTCTGGGCTCCAGACATTGCAAAATTTCACGATGATTTGTACAGTAGTTACGACGCGAAAGCCTAACAAACAAACTCACTTTCACATATTTACAATTTTTAGTAAGGATATCGTTCATTCTTTTCACTGAAGTTTTGAATGGCAATTGACATGTTTTGGAATTTTGGGAAATACTAAAGCTGCATCTCATGTTACGGACTTAGTCATGCCCCTGCCTATCGCCCCTCATTTTGCAATACATGTTAGTCCCGCTATGCCATCATGATCTTTCCCATCTGTTTAGGCGCTCATTGATTGATCAAATGTATTTGTAAACATAACTGAAATTGGTTCGTCGATCATTACCCAAATTCAAATGGCATTCAGGTTATAATATTTTTCTAGATGGTGGACTCTTTTTTTACTTTCTTTTAGAGACTTTGTTACCATTAAATCAATTTCACCATACTAAAAACTCGCAGGCTAAATTATTTAATACAGCGCCCTCTTTTATCTTACTCTGGTATTGTCACGTACACAGCACTAACAAGTTTCCAAGTCTTAGTGCTTCGTCAGGCATGAATATTTTAACTTATATTAAAAAGAAAAAGATGGCGTTATTGCAAACCTTTTGCCATTTTAGTTCAGTTCTTTAAATTATATCAAAACAGAGGTTGCATGACCGTGCATGCATGATAATCAGTAATTATGAAGAAGAAACAGAGCATTACGTCTTGACCACGCGAGAGGCAAAGGCGTTGCAAAACAGCCAAATGGTGAAAGTTGTTATACTCACTAAAATAACTTTTTTCGTGGCATGAAAACCGTCACGCTTTGTAATTTAAGCCAGTTACAGAACGATATTTTTTGTCAAGTAAAAGTTTATAAATCTTATAACGAGTTTCGAAATTTTTATTGAATATTCCGATTGTTATCTTCTTCGCTTTCTTATTTTAGACAGAATATCCTTTTTCTTTGGTGTCAATGCAACTTTACTTTAAATACATCAACAACGCCATTAAAAGCGAATTACCTATATCACCTTTATCAGTAACTAATCAAGCACTTGTAATGCTATATTACCTCCTAGATTAAAAAGTATTCCACGAAACGTAAACGTCATACTCGTAACTCAGGGTTAAAATAATTAATATGAGAGTACTTAACCCTAGAATTTCAGTTCCTTGAAATAAAATGTATGATTTCCTGACCAATTTCAATCGCGGCGGCCATTTGGCACCAACCAACTAAGCAGGTGATTACAGGCGGAAAGATGGATGGTGTGTGTACATTTAATAACGTTTTAACAAAAAAAGGAGATATTAAAGCGCACGAGTGTGTGAGTATTTGCGTAAATACAAGTGTACTCTCTGTTCTATCAATCATAGTCCACATCAATCAATTAATCAATCAGCCTATTGCAGTCCACTGCTGGACATAGGCCTCTCCTAACACGCGCCATTGCACACGGTCCTCCGCCTTCCGCATCCAGTCTGTCCCAGCGACCTTTTTGAGGTCGTCGGTCCACCTAGCTGGGGGCCGTCCTACCTTACGCTTACCAAGTCGCGGTCTCCACTCTAGGACACGCTTGCTCCATCGTCCGTCGGTCCTTCTGCAGATGTGACCAGCCCATTGCCACTTCAGCTTACTGAGCCTGCGAGCTATGTCGGTAACTTTGGTTCTTTGTCGGATTACCTCATTACGAATTTTATGCTTCAAAGAGACGCCGAGCATAGCCCGCTCCATAGCCCGCTGCGCGACTTTCAATTTGTGGACTAGTCCCACTGTGAGTGTCCACGTCTCGGCCCCGTAAGTCATGACAGGTAGGACGCATTGCTTGTAGACTTTAGTCTTCAGGCATTGCGGTAAAGGCGAAGAGAAGACGTGGCGTAGTTTGCCAAATGCTGCCCAACCCAATTGGATCCTGCGGTTGATTTCTTTCTCGAAGTTGTTTCTAACAAATTGGACAACTTGTCCAAGGTAGACATACTCCTGAACAACTTCGAGCATCGAACCATCGACGTAGATCGGTCCCGGCGCGACATAGTCCACATGACAAGGCCAAATTCTTAACTCTGAGTTCCTATCGCGAGTTACTTCGACAGAAAAACTATAACGTTTGGTTGGAGATCCATTTAAACCCGAGACCTCGTGATTCATAGTAAAACACCGATAGGAAATAATTATTTAAAGACTTTTAGTAACGTATATACCGACAAATACTAAATACCTAGAGGTAATGATTTCTCACCGGAGATAATTCTCAGGAAATGTTTCAATGGAGATTATCTATATTGTAAAATCTTACTACGTACTTATTTATTAAGTGGTACGTACGTACGTCAAGTGTCATCATATCCATGGTTAAAGTTTGATATCATTAAATTTTTTTAACTTACAGACATCAATAAAAAACACAAGCTATTATTACGAATTTTAACACGTTTTAAATATTTTATTCTCTCAGAGAGCAAACCACTTTTATCAAATTTGACGGGCCTCGTGGCGTAGTCGGTAGTGTAACTGACTTCCGTGCACGAGGTCGTGGGTTTGATTCCCACTCAGGAGAATTATTTGTGTGATAAACACAGATATTTGTACTGCGTCTGGGTGTTTTCTATCTATTATAAGTATGTATTTACAAAAAAAAGTAATATATTTATTAGGTATATCCGTAGTCTGTTACCCATAGTACAAGCGTTAAGCTTAGTTTGGGACCAGAGGACGTTGTGTGAAATGTCCGTGAATATTTATATTTATTTATATTTATCTTAAAAACTAAATATAAGTTTTGTCTGTATGTAATGTCCACATTTTAGTATTGATCACTTCAATTTATGGCCGACTATTTCATGAAATGACAGTCTTATACATAAATTCAGCACGCTGTGACCACTGTGACTCTCTCTATTTCTGGAAACAAGCTTTGGGTGAATTGTACGTAATTTTCATTACCTTACCCCTTAGGCGATAAAGAAGGTTTTTAACCGACTCAAAACAAGGATGAGGTTGTCTATTCGTATGTTTATATTTTTTTATGTATGTTCTCGTCCGTCCGTCATATATTGACGGATTTGCAAAATTTTTTTTTTGTTTTAAGGGGGTTTATTCCAAAATTGTCCCATTCAAATTTTATCGAAATCGGTGCATTGGTTTTTAATAAAAATTATTTGAACAATTCAATATTAACGCTATAAGAACTCTAATCAGAAGTCCAGTACTAGAATATCTGGTTATTAGAACGAATGTAGGTCGGTACATCACACATATGCAATGCCTAATTAGTGTTTGAGGTATCAGAAAGTTGCCTAATATGAAATAGTACATGGTATGTCACGTACATTTCAACATATACTCAGTGTTGTAATGTTGCCCTTAAAAACATACCATAAGCTTATGGCATATTTTTTCTCATCCAATGGTCGTTAAAACCCTCCTGTAATAAGGGTCTCCAGACAAATTTTCTTTTACGATGGCCAGTGTCAGCAGATTACTAACTAACTATGCAGTATAAATGCAAAAGTTCACTGTAGGATAGCAGTGATCCCGCCGGTGGACCACTGAAGGAATGTAACACAATGGTCCACCAACATAAGCGGAGAGACAGCACACCGCGGGTTTATTTAGTGGGTGAGGGCCCCACACTACCCTGTTCGTTGCCTCGAACGATGGGGTGTGCGGTTAGGTAAATTTTTTTCCCACCTTAATAAAAATAAATATATATCAATGATTGTGTGTTCTAGATTGATGTATTTTACTCCACACGGAAGAAGTATCGGGCAAAATTTAGTTTATAATATTAGTAAACATGTTATTCTGACTTTCCAAAATAATATTGTGTATCACAAATTATGACTGACCTGTGAAGGACAATAATCGCCAGAAAAGATATTTTCTCAAAGGCTTGTGAAGTTTACCACGCCTGAATCCCAAAAGAGAAATGCAATAGTCTTCTTTACCCCTTCAACTCATCCCAGTGATTTTAGAATCTATTATTAATTGTGTATATTTATTTTCAGGACCAGTTGATACAGCCAAGATGACACTTGAACAGCCAGCTGGTGAAATGTGGCAGAAAATCCGGGAGGAATTGAATGAGAAAGCCGACACTAAAGAGGCTGACTTGGAACACATCAAGGAATGGCTCAAGAAGGAGCCGCATCTACCTGATGAGTTTGGTTAGTATAACATTTTTGGACATGGTCTTCTTGCACTACTTCGATACAGGATGACAGGTTCGGGAAAGCTTATTTTCCGACGTTTCCTTCTCTTGTCGGTTTTTCGCCCTCAGTCGACGCACAAGGCACCCTCGCCAAAGCATGAGAGCTATGATAATATATAGCATGACATTAAAAAATCCTCTTTAGTCCAGCAATAAGCGCGTTTAATCAAAAAAGAAACAGTTTTAATTGACATAATTTAGATACATGTTACAAACGTATAAAAATAAGTCAATGTTTGGAACAGATGACCAGCGCATCATGACCTTCCTCCGTGGTTGCAAGTTCTCGTTGGAAAAGACCAAGCGAAAGCTGGATATGTACTTCACCATGCGCGCTGCGGTCCCTGAGTTCTTCAACGACAGAGATGTTACACGCCCAGAGCTGCAGGAGATTTTAAACGTGGTGTAAGTGCATAATTTTGTAAAAGCCTTTTATCTTTTTTATTACACAGTAAGCTGACAAGTATACCTATGAGACAGGCATCGGTGCCCTTATTACTCTCTTTTATTTTGGTGTCCGCTTGGTGTCCGCTTACTGGTCTCACCAGAAGAGTCATAATAAACAGTTTTCTAATTGACTGCCATCTGACCACAAAGGCTGACATTTACATAATTAATTACGGTAATATTTTTGCTTACAAAGTCTGGATGTTTGAAGGTATACTTATTTCCTAAAACAGCATTAATCACCTGATGTTTTTTAGCATTTGTTTAACACCTCTCTTCCCTGGTGATACGTGAGGAGGTTTAAGACTAATGAAAATAACTAACTCATCTATGAGTTATATTCAGCATTTTTATTTATTTTCAGTCAAATCCCACCATTGCCGGGCCTAACACCTGAAGGCAGACGTGTCATCGTTATGAGAGGTATGTTATTTACAACTGTTCAAAGTTTGTTAATCACTTTACTTCGACCGATTTTTTTTCGAAAAGTTCATTAGTACCATAGTTGTCATAACAATTTTTTTAACGACAACCCTCGCAATAACCTTTTTACCGCGGGAGACTTAGCAAGTATATAATTAAAAAGCACAAAAGAAACTAAAACACCAACCACTAATTTGTAGATCATAGAAATCATTTTTCTCCGCGGGAATAAATTTGACAAAACTAAGGATCGAAACTACCATTTCGTTCAGATAGTTAGTCTGTTCGGTGTAGAAGTCCTCGATCACGTTATATAATTTCAAAAGTCACCTAAAACAATGACTAAACCATAAGTAGAACAATCTTCAAATAAATTAATGATTAAAAATACTGCAGACTTGAAAGCAACCTATTTAAATAAAAACAAATCATCGACAGGTATCGACAAAGATATTCAGACACCAAATGTAGCTGATGCCTTCAAAGTAGCACTTATGCTGGGAGATATCAGACTGGCTGAGGAGAAAGAAGGAGTGGCAGGAGACGTTTACATCCTGGACGCTTCTGTAGCAACTCCTACACACTTCGCTAAGTTCACACCTACACTGGTCAAAAAATTCCTAGTCTGTGTGCAGGTGAGACAAACTTTACTAGACTATCTTTGAACTTAACCCTCAGTTACTTTTTATCTAGAACAATCCACGCATAACGATTAATAAGAGGAAATTTAACGAAGGCAAACTGGCTTTGTTTTTCTTTGCAAGTTTATTCACATCTGTTTCAAAGATTTAGATAACCATCATACGTGGAAACGTCTGAGCTGGCTAATATATTTTATTGTTAAAATTTATATTAAAAAAGAAACAATGTGCCACAAAAGACGGAATCATAATCAAGAAGCGAGATCAACATCATAATTGTATACAAATACTTTATAACAGTATATAAGACATACTGTTATAACATGTGTGTATATAAATAACTATTCGATGGAAGGATGGGTTTATTGCTAAAACCCGGGCCCAATTTTTTTGACAAGTCATACAAACATGCGACCCACCTGATAGTAAAGGGATAATAGACGGAAAGGAGAGATTATAAGAAGGATGACGAGAGGATTTAAGATATAAAAAAGATAACTTTTAATCTCAATTATTTTTTGACATATAGTACTATGGGCAGGTTGTTTAGTAAGTAAGATAAACGTTTGAATATTCTATCACCGAAGATATTGTTGACTCGGAGCATAACAAACTTAACCAAGGTCATCGCTCCCATGTTATAATATAATTACCTAAAAGTAACAATAACATAATAAATTCTTTTCATTAGAAAAACCCAGCAAAAGGCTCGTCACTTTTTAAAAATGGCCCGATTATTACAATTTTATACGGTTCATTTTAACGACAGTAGCTTATATATATAACGCTATAGAAAACTATTAAAATGTATGGGAATCAAATTCCCATCTTTAACGATATCTTTAACGCAAAGTCACGTGACTTAACGTTAAAGATGTAAAATTTTCAAACATTTTATTTTTTGTAGCGTTAGCGATCATAGAATGCAACTTCGCTAGGCCCACTGAGGTAGGCTTAATCTTAACGTTTTTTTATGTATAAACATATAACGTAATCATTTTTTAAATCATATTTTTACTTTTTTTATAGGAGGCGTACCCTGTGAAACTGAAAGAGGTTCATGTTATCAACGTATCGCCACTTGTCGACAAGATTGTCAACTTCGTAAAGCCTTTCATCAAGGATAAAATCAAAGAAAGGGTAAGAACACAATTCAAAATTATTAATCTTTAAAAACCTTAAATAGCTATTGAAATCATTATAATATTAAAAGAGACTTTATGATCTTCTATAAAATCGATAAAGTAGTTTTTTTTTGAGAAATATTCTATTACTGTTATAGTTTTTTTTTTAATTACCGTTAATTATAACTGTCAGATTCAAAATATATCTTCATTTTCAGATCTTCCTCCACACTGACATCAATGACCTATACAAATACGTTCCAAAAGAAATGATGCCGAGCGAATATGGTGGTAATGCTGGTTCCATGAATGATCTACATAGTGAGTAATTTTTTCAGAACTATTAGGCACTCTCTCTGTGAATCTCACTCGGTATTGGTCAGCAGACTTCACAAGCCGTCGAGAAAACCTATTAAGTGGGCAGATCTCTTCACGATGATTGCCTTCACTGGCCAGTCATATTTTATGTACACACATAATTTGGAAAAGTCATAAGTCTGTCCAAATTTTGTATTGCCTACTATTAGCGATTCCAGATTTCTTTCTTGATATTTGGATTTCTGATAGAGACTCCGATGATTTGGGCTCTACTTGATTTTTATATTCAGTATTTCTTTTTCTATCCATTACCATCCCGCTATTGTTCTGCTGTCAGTGATAATTTATACATTTCGAAAAATGTGAGATATGTGCCATGGGGGCTAGGACTGCGTATAAAACTCTCTCTGTCTTGGCAGTCCTTGGTTTACTGGCAAGTATTTATACTTATAATAAAATTAAAAAAAATCTTTCAGATGCCTGGGTCAAGAAACTAGAAGAATATAAGGATTGGTTTGCGGAACAAGAGAACCTCAAGGCTAATGAGACCCTACGGCCAGGAAAACCTACGAACTATGACGAGCTCTTCGGAATCGATGGCTCCTTCCGTCAATTAGTGATAGATTAAACTTCCATCTGTATTATTATTATTCTAATACGTAAAAAGGATGTTCGTTCTTTGAACGATAGTATTTAATACGACCTTTTCGATTTGATTGGGTTGTAAAGCTTCTTTACTGTCGCTTGTTTCAGTTACCATTTTAAGTTTAATTTGTGGTTATTTCTAGTGAGAATTTTCTGAACATAACGTGGTTTTTTAATTTATGAAGCTCTTTTGAAATAGGTATGAGGTTTAAAATTGTTTTTGTTACAGACTGTACTCACTTGGAATTTTGTTGTTAGTTAACTAAAGTATTGATGACATCTACTTATTATTTTTGATGACGTAAATTACTACGTCAATTTACTGTAGGTAATATAAAATAAAATATATATTTAGTAATACAATGTTTTATTTTACCACGATTTGAATCTAACTAGATATTATATAACTAATTACTCGTAAAACGAAGCGATGCCTTGTTTTAATTGGCTTACCCAAGTTTTTGCGAGATTTAAATGATGATTGTTATTTGGTTTTATATATTATAATATCTCGCTTAACATAGCTTGCTCGTATACTTATCATTTTGATCTGATAATTAATTTATACACATATTTATTTTGAGAGTTCGGTAAGGAATGTCAAGATATAATTCCAATGAAATTAGGCTGGATTGCGGACATTACGGAGAATTATTGGACATGGAGAGGTAGCCACAACTTCAGAGTAGATCAGAAAATGTCTGAGTTTTATTCAGTAGGTACCAGCTAATATAAAATTATTTAATTTGAAAAATATTAACAGAATCACCTCATTTAAGTATTCAGGTAAGAGAAGTATTCAAAGGAGGCCATCTTTCTTTAGGGTTTCCGTAGAATATAAGCATTGGGTGTGTGGTGACTATATTTGGACTAAACCTCGGAGATGAAGTCCTACGATCATACACAGTTACTTCGATACTGATGTGAACACTCACAACAATGATGCTGGACAGTGGCAGTGGACTTTACCGTGGCATAGGGTAACAGAGGGCATTGGTTTGGTGCACCTCTGAGCTCAGCTGTCGGATTTTCTCAACAGCCGGCCAACTTACTGGTGTATTGCCCCTGGCGCCACGATCATTGTTTTTTTTTTATTGCATGTAGTGGCAGACGAGCCACGGCCTATTTGATGGTAAATGGTAACCGTCGCCCATTGTCAAACCGCATTAAATATCAGATTTACGCGAATTTTACTTCGGCTGTACACATTCGTCGAGACACCTCGAGACAGGCCGAGGGCGAGTGTGTACATGGTAGCCTCGTCTCGTCTCGGGGCTCTCGCTATGTCTCGGAAGAGTGTCGGTTTTTTGTGCTCGAGTCAAAGGGTCTCAGTGAGTCTCGCGATATAACGAGACCGCACCTGTACACACTCGTTTACTTAGTTGCCCGCCAACTGCGTTCGCGTAAAGACGTGCTTTCTGCGTGTGACAACGATGTATTCTAACGCTTTTTAGAAGCCTACTAAAGGCAATCACTATTATGGAATCTTAAGAATGTCAAGCACAAGGATAAGCAACTATTACACGACGCTTGGTTGCGCATAAGCAACGATTTTGATATCCCCGTGGAAGATTTTAAAAAATATATATATTCCTGTTGAATAGTTAAAAAGTTCTTTTTCGCCATGGTTTAATATATTTTTTTTATGGTAAATGATTAAAAAATTACAATAACTAATAAAAAAAATAAACCCCGCAATTGTTTTTTACACGTCCATCGCGACGGGAATCCGAAGTTTAATTGATACAACGAGCGTGTACATGGTGTGCTCTCGTGTCGAGCTTCTACGAGACGAGAGTGGACGAGAGGTTGGCGAGACAAATAGACGAGTGTGTACAGCCGCCGTTACGCAATATGAAATAAAACTAAGTTTACGGAATCTAAGTAAACGCTAGTTTACTTAATTTTCTACTATCCCGACTTTTCGAATACTTTACAGCATTCATGATCACGAGTGGACTTAGATGGTAGATGTCCAAGGTTGATATGTTGTATCAACGATTTCATCCACCCACAGTATATAATTTTACAAAATTTTTGGTTTATTTACCTTATTTTCTTTATCTCTATTAAACTTTTTTTCTTATTTTTTTTTTGTTTAGGCGTGGAAAAATGTACCGCACACCCCGTCGTTCGGGGCAACAAACAGGGTAGTGTGGGGCCCTCACCCATTAAAGAAACCCGCTGTGTGCCGTCTCTCCGCCTTTGCTGGCGGGCCACTGGAACAATGTTACATTCCTTCGGTGGGCCGCCGGCGGCTTACCCTTTCGGGTACCCTCTACTGAGCAACGCACCCGCACACGGAGCATCGCAACTTCACGGGAAGCCTTGCGGGTGGCGGACGTTCCCCGGTCCATCCACCCGCGACCTCAGCTAGGGCGGCATTAGGCGCAAAACTCACGCCTGCGCCGCCCCAGTCGCTGACGGCGGTTCGGATCTGCAGAAGGATCAGCCTCCCTGGCCCTCTCCGCCGCTTCCTTCCGCGAGATGACCTCGTCGCAGAAGGCAGCGACCGCGGCCCAATTCCTGTCGCTGCCAAGCATCGCTCTAACGACGCTCGGCAGCGAGAGGTCCCCCTCTATTGCCGCAACGAGTTCACGGCGCTGCCCGCCCCAAGCCGGGCACAACTCGAGCGTGTGCTGCGCCATGTCCTCGTCGCATCCACAATGGTGACAGCCCGAAATCACTTCCCTCCTTGCGAGCATGTGCAGATATCTGCCGAAGCAACTGTGCCCCGACAGCACCTGCACCAGTCGGAAGGTAAGGACTCCGTGCCGTCGCAGCACAGGCTGTAGCGCCCCTACGGTCCAGAGACCGGCTCGGGGCGCTTCCAGCCGTGTCCTCCATCTGGCCATGGCAGCTCAGAGTGCATCGCCCTGCCACCTCCCTGGGTGGGGGACGACCACCCACCTCACGCTCTTGCGACGACCGCCGATACAATTCGGCGAGCACCTCCGCCTCCAAGTCCCACGGGGGGGTTCCGGTCAACGCGCAAGCCGCTTCTGTCGACACCGTGCGGTATCCGCGTATGAGCCTGAACGCGACGACTCTTTGTGGTCTCTACAGAAGAGCCCTGTTCGGCGTGTCCAGGCCCACACAGGTGCACCGTACAGCGCCATCGACCGGACTACCCCCGCAGATGACCGCCAGCCCGGGGCGGAGCCGACAGCATAACACCCAGTCGTAACCGATGTCCCACAGGAGCGGCTCTAGAACCGAACCCTGTGGGACACCGCACGACATGGGTCTCCTCACAACGTCCCCTATACGGCTCTCAAAGAGGACGCTGCGGCCCTCAAGATAGTCCGCCACCAGCCGCCTCAGGTATGCAGGCACCCCGTGATACTGGAGCGCCTCCGAGACCACCCAGCATCTCCTGCCTTTTCTCAGTTTTGGCGCGGCAGATGGCCAACTTGAACGCGGCCCGCGAAGTGCGGTACGCCTCGTACAGCTGGCCCTCCCGCTCCCCATCGCGGTTACGCCGCCGACTGCGGGTGTAGGACCTCCGGGCACGAATGCACGCCACACGGAGATCCGCCAGCTCCTGGGACCACCAGTAGAGCCCCTTCCTCGGAGGAGGACGTTGCACTCGGGGCATGGCCGAGTCGCACATCTGCGTAATCGCAGCGCGAAATCGGCCAGCCTCAACGTCCAACCCCTCAGTCAGGGCTGGTGAGGATAGCCACGATTGAACGATAGCTGCCTGGTTCTGCGCACCGAGTGACCCCTATTGGAGCCCTGAAGGGACCGGGAGACCTCAACTCGGATGTACCGATGATCGGATAAGGTCTCAACCTCCTCCAGGACACACCAGTTCCTCACTCGTGCTGCGACGTCGGGGCTAGCGAACGAAAGGTCCACTATCGACCCGCCCCGTCGCGGCACGCACGTGTTGACGGAGCCTCTGTTTAGCAAACAGAGGCCCGTCGACGCCGCCCACTCTACCACCGCCGCTCCACGGGCGTCCATCACAGGGACCACCACGACATGCTCCGCTAGTTTTTAAAGTATAAATTATTTGTGAATAAGGAAAAAGAGATTTTTAGTAGGAGCAAGAGTCGAACCCGCGTCTTTTCCAATCCGGGGAAGTGCTCTAAGCGACTGAGCTATCCTACTGATCTTTCGATCATCCCAATTTCCTAATCACATTTGTCTCACGACCACCGCCATCCATCGGCAAGCATTACATGCATCCTATCTCCTCCTTAAAAAGTAGCGGAGCATGTCAATTGCTAAAAAAAATAGATCGGATTATTTTTTTATAAATTGTTCTTTTTTTGTTGACCATATACGTTTAGAGTTATAGCTCTGAATTTTCGGTTATGAAATACCCTAAATTGCGTAAATAATTTTATTTTAATCAATACTACAAGTGCGAGTGCTTAGGCGCGCATGCGACAGCCTTCTGTCGGTTGTACCATAGGCGGTACGCGAAGCGGTAGGCATTTAACTCGGGGCCTTGAGCGAGTGATGTACGCCTGACGTCAGTATGTAACAAACTCACCCCAGGCGGCTGTTTTATGGCATGTGAATATATAACAATAGGCATAATAAAATATAATATTTTTGATATTATATATTATATCTATGACGTATGCGTAATGTATTAAATGTATTTGACGTCAACATACCATTCGCCGTTACAAACAACTTCGCTATAAGCTATAAGACGCTTATTTTTATAAAAACAATGTTTATCTTCAATCTACATGTATGTACGTAACAAATATAAATCTAACCTTTGTTATGGTTGTATTATTTGTATTGTAATAAGATTTTTTTTAAATTTATTTGTAAACGTAATATACTTCACTTCATTTTGAACCATTACAGGTAACTTATTATATAATTTTATGGACATAACTAGTGGACTTTCAGTATGCATGGTTAACCGGGAGCTTGGTAGATTTAGTCTGCTTTTATGTCGGAGAAAATAGTTAGCTTTTTAGATCTATTTCTTTTAGCAATTGACATGCTCCGCTACTTTTAAAAGTACAAATTATTTATGAATAAAGAAAAAGAGATTTTTAGTAGGGGCGGGAATCGAACCACGCTTCTTTTCCAATCCGGGGAAGTGCTCTAAGCCACTGAGTTACCCTACTGACCTTTCGATCATCCCAAATTCTTAATCACATTTGTCTTACGACTAACGCCATCTACCGGCAAGCATTGCATGCATCCAATATAGTAAGTTTAATTTTGCAAATAAAATTCATACTATTTGACGGCGCGATTTTTTCAAACATTTTAGATCTATTTCTTTTAGCAATTGACATGCTCCGCTACTTTTTAAAGTACAAATATTTTGTGAATAAAGAAAAAGAGATTTTTAGTAGGGGCGGGAATCGAACCACGCATCTTTTCCAATCCGGGGAAGTGCTCTAAGCCACTGAGCTACCCTACTGACTGACTAGGGCTGACTGACGATTTTAATATATATATATATGCTGGGTAATGTTAATATTTTTAGTGTTTGGAAGTGTGGTTTACAGGTGTCAGTGTTATTAATATTCACAAGAATACGGATTAACTTTTTCTGGACTGTAAAAAGTGTATGCACGTAGGTGCTGTTTCCCCACAAAATGACGCGATAGCTAAGCCATGCATAGGCGTATGCATAGTAGGTCATCAGACAAGTACTAAAGCAAGACTAGTAGTTTCCTGTGACTTCGCCTTCATGGACCTAATGAGAATAACTTTTTTCCTAACCTCCGATTTCAACGTAATAAAGCCTATATTTTGCTCCAAGCTAGTCTCTATCTACCCACAGAAACCCTGTTAAAATTAGTAAGTTCTTAGTTATGTGTTAACATATAAACAGGCTTTTTTTCGCACTTTCAATATCAGACACACCAAAATCTACCTACATTTAAAATTTTGTTTATTCTACAATATATGTACCTATAGTTTAATTGTGTGCTTATAATCTCAACCTGGGAGGGTTGCATTGAGCGATAATTGCTTACTTCCCTTAGTCATCCCGTTCGATACCCACGGTAAAGAATGTTGTGGTGACACATGAGAAAGAAAGAAAGAAGAAAGAAAATACTTTTATTTACACAGTTTCGGCACACAATTAGCATTTCAGTTGATTACATTTATTTTTAACTAGACTACTCTTTTTCCACATTCACAAATAATTTGTTCTTTAAAGTAGCTGAGAATGTCAAGTGCTAAAATACAGATCAAAATGTTTAAAAAATCGCGCCTTCAAATGGTATGAATTTTAATTGCATAATTATACTTGCTATATTGCGTTAATGCATGTAAATGCATCCTATAGGTGGCGTGGGTCGTAAAGACAAATGCTATGTGGAGATTGCGAATGGCCGGCAGTCAGTGCGATGGCTTAGCGATCTAGAGCATTTCCCCGGATTGGAAGGGACGGAGGTTCGAATTCCGCTCGTACTAAACTTCTCTTTTTCGCCATTCACAAATAATTTAATAATTTGTTCTTTAACATTAGAGATGTAAAAAATATTGTATAATATTTTCAAGTTAATAAGCATAGTAACAGCCCTAGGAGTTTTGAGATAATGGGGCCCCTGTGACTAAATAACTAATTGAAACAAACACATAAAATTATGAAGTGAAATTATAATTTTACTGCCCATGTTATCATTAATTACCTATGTGACAACATGACACAACGAATCAGCTCCGGTGATGTGATAAATACGCACGCTCCTCTCAGTTCGGACAGAATGGTGAGACACCTCTCATCAGTTCTTTCTTGACATCTAATTTAAATGGAAGGAGAAATCCTATTTATACTCCAAGCTAATCAAGCGAAATCAGTTCAGTAATGCCAGAGCTGTGCGCTAACAAACAGAAAAAAATATTTTGCGTTCTCTTGTTCTTCTCTCCAATTGTAATACACATGTTCAATGTTCACACCAATCGGGTTCTACTGTTTTATAATAATATGGGTTTTTGCCCATGAAATTTTCATTCTGTAGTAATGGCCATTTCAAATAAATTTTATTTTAAAACCAAGTTATTGTTTTTTCATGAGTCTTTTGTTTAATGATTAGCGTTGTGTTTTCTTATATCGTTTTCATCATCATAATACGTTAAAATTTCGAGTTATTATGGATATTGAGTACCGTAGCAACAGTGACTCGGCACATGCGGCACGCAACATCAACAGCGTTTCATTCCATTCATCAGCCTTTCACCGTCCACTGCTGGACTTAGGCCTCCCCAAGAGGACGCCACAACGAGCGGTCCCGTCATGGGGGATAATGCCGTAATCGCCACGCTTGGCAGGCGGGTTGGCGATCCCAGTGGATGTTGTTAATACTCGAGGGAGTGCTGCTGCCCACTCCCTCGGTATCCCTCAGTCGGCTCTTACGACTCCCGTGGGTAGAGAGGGGTGGGACAATTCTAAAGCCGGCCCCACACGGCACACAACAGCGTTTATGGAGCAAATACTATAAATAAAAGCACAACCCGATGATGGTTTGCCCGCTTAAGTTCTGGAAATTTCGATCGTAGAAATAAACCACGTGGTCGACTTTTACAAATTGGAGATGCGATTGTGGAGGCTGAGATACTGAATATACGGCTAAACTAGCAGCAGCTTTGGACCTAAGTATCAAAACAATATTGGATCATTTGGGTCAAGTTGGCAAGGTAAAAAAATTTGACAAAATTTTGATTTTGATTCGCATTATTACCTGCGAGGAAAAATGGTTTCTGTTTCACAATTGCAAACTCTCAGTCAATCAGTAATGTACCGGTCCAGCACCTAAATAATGCTCTTAGCAAATGAAAAGTCACTGTTTAGTGGATCGGTATGATGCGTGGTCTATCGTAGCTTCTTACTGAACGGGATGAGATGCAGATGTTTACAGTGAAGAACTAAACACAATGATGGAGAAGGTCACACCTCTGCAACTAGCATTATTAGTCAATTGCACGTCCCTGCTGTTCGTGCGTGAGAATGCGCGATCACATTCTGGACAGTAGACGGTCTCCAAGCTACAAAAGCTCGGGTTGGAATCTCTACGTCATCCGCCGTACTCACCAAACCTTGGCTTGCAGACTTCTACGAGCGTAAATATTTAGGGCGGGAATAAAATCAATACCCGAGAGATGCATCGATTGCATGGGGGATACTTTGATAAATAGAAATAAAAAAATAGAAAAAAATACCTTAATTTATTTTGTACAAAACGGAAATTTTATAAATAAATACCTATTATTACCCTTAAAATGTCTTGATGAATGATTTTCGTATGCAAGAGATATAAATTTAAGATTTTCGTATACAATGTAATCATCATTCGTCTGTAATAATATTATTATTATGTGCAAACAACAGCCGTACTTGAAAGCATATAAGTACCCAGCATAAATATAAGCGAACTTAGTCATTGTAAAGTATTTTAGAACATCGTTGTTTCTTAATTTAAATTTGTGCGGACAGAGGCTGAATACGGTTGGCTCTCAAGAGCTTGAGCTTTTCATAATTGGAAATATATTTTAAAGGTGCGTTCATTCTATTTTTAATTTGAAATTTTATTTATTTTAATTATTTATGCTTTAGTATATTTTTTACCGTGGCCGTGTGGGGCCGGCTTTAGAATTGAATGGGAGTCGTAAGGGCCGACTGAGGGAATACCGGGGGAGTGGGCAGCAGCAGTCTTTCGAGTATTAACAAAATCCACTGCGATCGCCAACCCGCCTGGTGGCGATTATGGCACTATTCCCCTATATGAGCGCACAGGACCACTCGCTGTGGCGTTTTCTTAGGGAGGCCTATGTCCAGCAGTGGACGTCGAAAGGCTGATGGATGGACTATAATCGTTTATTTTAGAATAATAGGAAAAAATCCGATTAATATTCAAGTTAAGTATAAGATTATAAATGAAAATCATAATTACTCAAGGAAACAGTTTAATATAATTGGTCTGTGCTTATCCGAAGGTGGTGAGCCTTTCCAGCAGAACACACGGTACACGGCGTATACCTATTCTAAACAGCCAACGTTAAAAAAAAAATAGTTTATAGTGTGCATATAATTTCAAAAATTCATTGGTGCAAGTTATAGGCGTCGTTTGAATATGGTCCAGGAGCCACCGCCTGTTTTTTAAGTGATTAATAATAGGCTGAATCTTCGTTAGTAGACCATTTGACGAGATGCCCAAGTTTTTCTCTGTGAAAAATCTTGATTAGGGTAACTAATTAAGTGCGCAGGTATAAAACATGTCAAATTGGTAGGGTGTCAGGTGTCGGTGACTAATATTCAGTTTTTTATTAAGGATAAGATAATTTGATAATAAACTCGGATGAATAATTGTCCTACAAAATGGATGGTTTGACTGGAGCGTAGATTATACAACTAACAAACATTTAAAAGTATTACTGTAGGTAACATAATAGTTTTAATTAAATATGCAACGTCTCTGTGATTTTATGCAACTTCGTTATCACTGATACGACCACAAAGCGACCCTTACAAGATTTAATTGTTACATAAAGTGCGCCTGCCAAGCGTGGCGATTACGGCACTATCCCCCATTCTTGGGGAGGCCTATTTCCAGCAGTGGACTTTAAAAGGCTGATAGATGGATGACTCTTCTATCCATATCAGTGGTGTACCTTCAATCCCGATTAAATCCACATCCAAGATATACGTATTCATCCACTTGTTCTAGCACACCATTGCTTATTGTTATTCTAACATCTGTTCTGGTTTCTCCTCTTTCGAAGACCATTATTTTGGTTTTGCTCACATTCACACGTGAGCCCTTTACTTACAATCTTCTGTTATTACGTCTACTCTAGATCGGATGCCACCAAAGAGCCTAAAGGAGCATAAGCTACAACCATAAAAGCCCTGGTGACACTTTTTTTTTTGCTTGGTCTCTGTTACACAGAGTAGGTCAAGCTGTCTATTGGACATGACGTTTACCAACTCGTGTAACTTAGCCAAAGAGTAGAATAATCTAAAAAAAGAAACTAAGCTTCCACACCACCTCTGACATTCTACGCGCCTATTCGACACTCTGCTTCCCTTGACTCGCCAGACTGAGTAAGGCGTGATGGGCGGCGGCCCTCATCGCCGCATCTGCCATTGTTCTTACCGACGGGGGCAGGTCTGGACTATGACCCCCATGACTAAGATATATTTATCGTATATATATATACCTACACTATACACTCAATTAATAATTATACTTATTACATAAAACTAATTGATACTATAATAAGCTCATTATACGATATGCCTTTTATTTTCCCTTCAAATTCTTTACAATTACTTGTTCTTAATAGTGTTTTCTGTAGATGATTATAAATAATAGGTCCCAGCAACTACTTTTATTAATAAATAGGTATAATAGCTAGTTTTATGTGACGGGCAAACAATTTTAAAGGAGATAGAAAGGCTTCCATACATTTTTGGACTCGGGTGATAAAGATTTAAGATGAAAGATGCAATTCATAATATAAAATTTAGCGAGATTTGACATTCTAGGAGCCGATATATGGAAGATTATATAAAAGTGAGGTTAAGTATCAAAGTACACCCACTAAGTGTTATCATAACATTTAAAAGCCCAGAAACACGTTATTAATAAACTCGCAGGATTTATAATACTATAGAGATGATAGTTAAGATAGCTTAAATAGATTAGTAAATAGACCTACTTCGCGTTTGATAGGTAGTTAGGTTCTAGTGCTAGAACCTTGCTTATCCCTTGATCGGTAATGTAGCAACCTCTCACAGATCAGCGTGAAACAACGGTAGGTAATCCTACAGTTGTATATCGTATGGTGATTGAGAGCGCCAGAGCCTCCTGCCTCGCGAGACCTACCCCTTTCCATCGAGATGGCGACGCGTGGACGATACCTCTGGTGTTGCGAACGTCTATAGGCTTCCGTAACCACTTACCATCAGATGGGCCGTATGCTCGTTTGCTACGCACGTAGTATAAAAATGGTAGTTAGGTACCTTCTAAGGTACATTTGCCAAATAATTAGGTAGGTATTTAAGATATTGTTATTTATTCAAAAAACTTTAAACGTCTTATCTAATAAACTTTCCCACTGCTGGACAAGCTTTGAAACTGAAGTAAAGATTCAATTTTTATTTTATTTATTTAAATAACAAATATGTAGTATGTATGTAACACCAATACAATAACAAATATGTAGCTACCTATAGGAACTTTACAATATACATATTTATAGACCTTACATATATAGGTGTACAGCAGCAGACAAGCAGGTTCACCGCTTTTCTAATGATAGTGAAATAAAAATGACAATTATATAACTACATAGGTAGTAAAGATACATAATACTTACGTACTCATTAGAAAATAAAGGTAAGCAGGTAAATAAACAAGTACTCGATTGATTAGAGCATAAATATAATAGGTATCATTCTATATGGTGGAACTATGAGGTTATATTTGGTTATTTCAAAGAAAACGCATTTTTTATAAAGGTATATTTTAATCCTCTTCGATTATTGAGTTGAAGTGTAGTTGTAGGCACACGTTGAGGCGTAGACACAGGTTGAGGCACAACTTCAAGCAACTTAAAAATTCTTATTTCCCGTGGAGATTTATTTTACAGTCGGTGAGTGATATGTTGTGAAGCCAATGAACATCCACACCGGATACAAACACTGGAGTGACCTGCTGCTCTTTGTTCTATGCGTCGTCTTCCTAAGACTACTTCTTGCAAGTCCCAGCAGGCCTGACATGAATGGTCATTACTGTTTACCTAAAACACAAGAAATATTTTATAAATCACTAATAAAAAGCTCACAAGTCAGATCAAGGAGTTGTGATGTGCCGAGAGAAGAACACTGATTTGACGGCTTATTCAATAAGATTGATAAATAAAGAAACATTTAGTACTTACAAGTTGAGGTGCACATCATTCACGGATCACATACAGTATTGCTTGGTCATGTAAAACTCGTTTTCCTATTGTATTACAGCGACCAGTCGCTATGTTACAATTAATACAACGATCCATATTGTCAATATCCAATCTATAGGCGTAGTATCGTTTTCCAAAATAACAAGGCCAGGTCCGTCGTGTAGGCAAAATTCTCAGTATCCAGCACAAAGCTAGGGTCAAAAAATAAGCCAAAATAAGCAATTCAATCAATAGATAGAAGTTGAACTGTCAAGTGTAGTCATAGTTATAGATTGTAGTGTTGCCGTATAGCGTTCAGAAAGGAGGTTTTACTAGTGCATCGATATATATTATGTCAATCGATATGTTAACATAAAAAAATGTTGTATATTAAGTATTTTTCGGGAATAAAATGTCTTTATATTAATTTATTCTTTCGAAGAAATTATTAATAATGAAAGTAAACATTTAGTTTTATTTTCATTTTTATTTTTTAATACAAATGACTACTAATTCGATTGTATTGATTAAAGTAATCGATTTCTATAATTATTTCTTTTTTAATGTATATTTCGCATTCCAGAATGAAAAATAAGCTAGTAACTAAGTATTTTACATTAGAAAAATATGGCAAATTTTTTAAAGAATATTTCAACCTGTTAACTTCAGGCCCAAAAATCACATTTTCCTTTGTGTCGTTCATAATTAAGTTTGGCATTCATATTTAATTTATCTCTTACATGATTAATTCATACATATGAGTATATGATCTTTAACAATTTAGTTTTTTGAAGAATGATTGACAACTATATATTAACTATATATTTTGTTCTGTGCTTTAAATATAATATGCTTGCTATCTGATGAGTATCTCCAAAACATACTATACCATGTCGTTACAGGGGCATTACGTAGCCGTGATAAGCTGTTAAAACAACTGACTGACTGACGACTTTAGAGTGCATACACCTTTGTGTATGCACTCTAAATGCTTTCATAAGCCTGCTGATTTATATTTAAGTGAAGATTTTTTATATGTAACTTTCAAGTAAGATTATTGTCTATCGTTAATAACTTGGTCGTTCCTACCATATTTTATGTTATCCCCATGCAAACCGCTTTAATATTTTCTGCAGCTCTAGTCTATCTTAAAGAAGGTTTAATATTGCCGTTTGGGGCCGGCTTTAGAATTATCCCACCCCTCTCCACTCATGGGAGTCGATAGAGCCGACAGAGGGAATACCGGTGGAGTGGGCAGCAGCACTCCCTCGAGTATTAACAACATTTACTGCGATCTCCAACCCGCCTGCCAAGCATGGCGATTACGGCACTATACCCCCAATTTGGGGAGGCCTATGTCCAGCAGTGGACGTCGAGGGGCTGGTGGATGGATGATGAAATTTAGACATAATATAGACAAAAAAATACCAAAGATGTGCGCCGTCATGTGTACGAGATCTGGACCTTGAACTGGGAATAGATCTCGATACCACATTCTTTGCAGTCGTTCGTTTTACCACTAGGCTACATTGTAAATAATTAAATTTATAGTTGCAGAATGGCATCAGCTTCCGTCATGCTAAAAGGTGAGATGCAGTATAGGATACATGAAGAACTTAACGAAGATGTCAGCGCCAGGGATCAGGATCTTGCTGCTATCAAATACTGGTTAAAGAAACAGCCACACCTGCCTGATGTATGGGGTAGGGCTCTATGCAATATTTATTTACGTAGTACCTACCTAGTAGTTTTTTAAACACCTAGCTCTGAATATTCTATTCACTCTGCCAGAGAGAAATTTATTGAACTGTAAGACATAGAAACTGTACAGATGGCGCAGTGGTTTAGATAATAACCTCCCGTGTTAAGTGTTATGGGTTTGATTACCACACAGTACAACTATTGCTCGCCTCATAAGCGAAGCGTTGAGGTGGGTATTGCTCTCGTTTCATGCAGAACTGATTTTTCAAACTTAAATTGTCTCTATTTATCAAATATTGCATTTGTAAAATAATATATACACACACATATCAAGAAAAACACTATTTTTAACACTCATGATATTTTTGATGCCATTTTTGTTATTTAAACTAGTTTTAAAACTGTTTAAAAAAATCTGTCTTGGACGTCCGTTTGTTGCAGGTAATGTATGTTAATACGATAACGACCGAAATAATTTACTTATCGAGTATTTTTTTTCTTTTACAATACAGTACAACTACGAATAGAGCCCTATCACTTTTCACGGTCTGATTCGATGTGGTTTAATTGTTATTAAATAAACAAAAAAATAGTGAATATTTACACTGGATTCGATACTAAAACCAGCGCTATCCTTATTACATGAGAAGTGTGAGAACTATTTCTATAAACCAATATAGAAGTACTTCTTAAAATCAGCGCTAGATGGCGTATAAGACATGAAAACCATGAAATTAGCGCTATCTATGTGATTGATTGAAAATTACTTAGTAAGCCATACATTATTAGTTATTTATCAAATAATCAATTTTATTGTGAAAAATGAAAGTATTTTTCTGCTACCGGCGTACTTTGTGTCCGTTATGTTGTATATTTCTAAAGACTCCCGATACAAGGACCAGTCCTTAGTACAAATTGTCTCTTTTTTGCTTGGCCATATAAATTAACACAAATTGTGAAAATGTGAAATCGAACATAATAGTCACAAGCAGGATTTGAACCTGCATCTTCTGGGATAGCGTTCCAGATGCCAATTCACCCAAGACATTAAGAATAAATGTGTTGATGAAATTCACAGTCCTGAGCAATTGTCACGATGGCTGAATTGGCAAAGCATCTGGGACGATATTCCAGGAGATGCAGGTCTAAATCCTGCTCGTTACTGTTATTTTCGATTTCACATTTTCACACTGTGTTAAGTTAGAATACCTACCGCTGTAAAAGGCTTTTCCCCGGTCACCTACTTGCTTTAGCGACATGAGTATGTGACATCTCGCAGCGAGACCTCGGCATAAGTATAATCCAGCCAAGTGATTTTAGGTTTTGTACTATGGGTACCAGATTACGGATATAATACATACCTATACCTACTAGTTTTTTTTTTTAATACATTCGTATAATAGATAGAAAACACCCAGATGCAGTACAAATGTCTGTGTTCATCACACAAATAATTGTCCTGAGTGGGAATCCGACCCATGGTTGGCCACGAGGCCCATCAAAACCAGAATGTAAAGAAGTGGCAATAAATATATTCTCTACCAGGATAGTCTACTATAATACCTTACTAAATTAAGTTGGTTTATCAACAGAGGACTCCTGCCTGTTAAATTTCCTGCGCGGATGCAACTACTCCTTACAGAAGACTAAACGGAAGTTGGATATGTATTTCACCATGAGAGCTGCCTGCCCAGAATTCTTCCAGAACCGTGATATTAACAGGCCGGAGTTGGAGTTTCTTACCACGAGAGTGTAAGTTCATCCATCCATCTATCAGCCTTTCAAAGTCCACTGCTGGATATAGGCCTCCCCAAGAGAACGCCACAACATGTATTGTGTTTCGCTCATATGGGGGATAGAGCGGTTATCGCCACGCTTGACAGGCGGGTTGGCGATTGCAGTGGATGTTGTTAATACTCGAGGGAGTGCTGCTGCCCACTCCCTCAGTATTCCCTCAGCCGGTTCTTACGACTCCCATGGGAGGAGAGGAGTGGGACAATTCTAAAGCCCTATTACGTGGGACTTAAACATAGCTGGCGAATCGTGGGTGTGTAATACACCTCTGCCTACCCCTTCGGTGAATTAGTAAGGGGGGTAAGTTCATACATATACATAATTACTCTTTTGTTAATAATAATTATTACTTACTATTTTTTGACGCCGAATCCCTCTCGCAATGTGAAAAGCAACCCGTGTCAAAAATGGGATAGGGCTGAAGAAAAAAAGGATGGGTGGAATCATTTATTAAACACCTGAAGTGTTAGTTACAGGTTAACCCTAGAAAAATTTGTCCGTGTGTGACGGACTAAGATTATAAGTGTCACCACCCCATCCTTTCTCGCGGGTCTCGTACTAGGCGACTAAAGGCAGTAAGCAATTATCACAGATTGCATTACTGGTGGTAGGGCTGGGTACCAAGTGAGAGTACCCACTTGCTAACGCGCCCGAACGGGTCGGTACCACCATCTCCTGTGTTACTGGTCATAAAGCACGTCAGTGTGTTTTGGCTGTAGCAGAAGATAGCTGTTTATTCTTTTTTAATTTCATATCTGAGAAATCAAATGGTGCGCAGCGACTTGACAATACTCTCGGTATAGTTGAATCCATGAGCGACGGTTACCACTTACCATAAGTCGTGGCTCGTCTGCCATCAATAGCAATAAATAAATACTTTGGAAAATCCAAAACTGCACGCCTCATAATCTTAATTTTTCACAATAAAATTGATTATTTGATAAGTAACTAATAATGTATTGGTCTTACTAAGTAGTTTTCAATAAATCACATAGATAGCGCTAATTTCAAAAAGAACTGTGGTTTTCATGTCTTATACGCCATCTAGCGCTAATTTTAAAAAGTACTTCTATATTGGTCTATAGAAATAGTTCAAGTAGTTCTCACGAAATAAGGTATAGCATAGCGCTGATTTTAGTGTCGAGTCGGCGTAAATATTCTTTATTTTTTGTTTATTTAATAACAATTAAACCACATCGAATCAGACCGTGAAAAGTAATAGGGCTCTATTAGCAAACATACTAATTCGTAAAGGAAAAAAACAAGACTCGATTAGTAAAGTATTTTGGTCGCTATCCTGTTAACATAAATTACCTACAACAAACGGACGTCCAAGACAGAACTTTTTCAAACAGTTTTTTAACTAGTTAAAATGGCATCAAAAATATCATGAGTGTTAAAAATAGTGTTTTTTCTTGATATGTGTGTGTATATATGTATTATTTTACACGTGCAATATATGATAAATAGAGACATTTTAAGTTAGAAAAATCAGGTGTTTTAGGTGCTACAAAGTTATTGTGTCATATATATTGAATGATTAAACGGCAGTTTCGTTTACGTCATACAAGTATTGTGTATTTATTATTCAAAAACTGGTATTTATTATGATGTTATTTACATACGCAGGCAAGGTCCGACGATGCGTGGCTTAACACCGAACGGAAGACGAGTGACTATTTGTAGAAGTAAGTTTTAACTCCTTGGTTTAATAGCATTAATTTTTAACTGAGGTCCCAGAGTCAGGCAAAAAATAGGTTACTATGTATATGTGTCGTTGCGATATAATACTAATTATCTAAATTGTAATCAAAGTCGAAGTAATTCTTCTAAAATAGACAACTAATTTCAATGTCAATAGATTTTCGTTACCCAAGGACTGGACCCTTTTTATTTGTTAAGGCGGGAAAAAATATACCTAACTGCACACCCCGTCGTCCGGAGCAACGAACAGGGTACTGCTCTCACCCAAATACAATTCAAATACACTGTAAATTTTAAGAGTTTTTACTAATTATGCTGTCCAAATGAATTCTCTCAAAGATTAAAATAATTATAATTAAGTACAATGTTAAATTTCAGTTATTCACAAAAGCGTGGAACCACATCACTTGAACGACTGCTTTAAGATAGGTTTGATGATAGGTGATGTGAAATTACGAGAAGGGCCAGAAAATGTTGAGGGCGACATTTATATATTAGATGCTTCTATGTTTCTGGCAAGTCATCTTGGAAAAGTACCACTAACTACGCTAAAGAAATTTTTAATCTGCGTTCAAGTAAGTAACTTGGAATTCATAATTATTCTACTCAATAATTGTAGCACATACTATAGGTATAAGGCATCTAGATATACATCGGATGAAAATTATACCACCGTCTCCTGTGTGTCATGAAGTAAGTCAGTGTGTTTTGACTGTAGTAGAAGATAGGCGTGTATTCTTTCAGTTCATATCTGAGAAATGAAATGGTGTGCAGCGGCTTGACAATACTCTCGGTATAGTTGAGCCCATGAGCGACTTACCATCAGGTGGGCCGCGACTCGTCGTTGTTCCCTACTGCTGACAGGGGGCAGCGTTTCGACTTTACGAAACCATAGTGATTGTGACTCTCGACCCCGTTGCTCCTGACTACACGTTGTCCCATAATAATTATTACGAGTAGACACCGCAATTCTTTATCTTTGAGTATAAGATAATAATGTGTCAATTATTCGAATCATTTTATTTATTTTCAGGAGGCATACCCCGTCAAAATAAAACAGATACACATTGTAAATGCTTCTGCTGTCGTAGATGGACTTTTTATTTTAGCAAGACCTTTTATGAGTGATAAAATCAAAAGACGAGTAAGTTTTTTTTTCTACTATCATGCTAATGACCCTTAGTCACTGTCTCTGTTGGCAACTGTCAAGCCGTTTATTATAATGCCCTGGCTCCACACATAGAGGCCATCGAACGGTCCAACGCAACTTTGTCCATCCACCCTGGCTGCCAACGCTTGGCTCAACACTCACCCTACTCAATTTGGTCGATCCACACGTTGGAACAGCATTGAATGAAAATTGGCCCCACTTTTGGAGTCAGGGTTTAGTACAGCGCATTATACGTGCTCCACAGGAACAGAAGTTCAGTGCTCTAAATGGTATCATTGTCCATTTGCGTAAACATATATAAGTACTATAACCATGTACCTATTATGATCTCCAGACCGATTTCGGTCACCGCAGCCCATATCATCGCATACTAGACCACTACGCAGGAGTTATTATAGTGCACTAGTATGTGCACAAATACAAGCGCACTTTCTGTTCCCTCTTTCTCTTAGTCCAATGGGACGGTATTTCGACACGGCCGAAGAGACATCAATCGCTGGACCACCGGCTGATATATATTTTCCGAGGCTCAAGAACTTGATGAACTGACAACTTTTGGGGAAATAAGGCCATCAGATGGACCGATGCGGTTTGGCTGAACCGCAGGGAGCCGATTGGATGCAGTCGTCACAGGACTGCTCATTGTGGCGCTCTTTTGGGAAAGCCCGTGTCCAGCAGTGGCCATCAAAACGCTGTTGAATGGATGGATGGATATAATGGCTGTCATCTACAGCGCGATTCACTTAACCTCAACACATCCTTAGTGGTAGATATACCCACTCAAGGGGCAGTCTCGTTGCCTCTAACCATGACATGACGGCTGTCTGTTACCGTTAGAAATAAAAATGGTGAACTGGTTTGCTTTCAGATATATTACCATAAGGATCACGCGGCTCTGCATGAATATGTTCCAAAAGATATGCTGCCAGAAGAGTATGGTGGTACTGGGGGCCCCTTAGCTGAAATCCAAGGTACTTTGTAGTTATAATTTTTAAATAGGTCTTGTATATTTATACATATATACATATTGTCACGCCTTTTTCCCGTAAGGGTAGGCAGAGACCACTTGTCTGCACTTGCTACGATCCTGACACACATCTTTCACTTCATCTCTTTTCATCAGCGCTTTCATGCATGCTGGTTGGTTTCGAGTACTCTTAACCTGGCCTTCCTTAAGAACGTCTCCGATCAAAATACGTTCGCCTAGGTCAACCTCTACCAACTTGCCCATATTGTGTGAATTTATAATGTTATAAATACCTAAATCTCTAGTATCTACGTAAATATGATTCCTTTTGATTGGTCTTTAAGAATTGCTATTGTGATCAATGATTACGATAAAAATTTGATATAATTGTTGTACCAATAAGGTTTCCTTTAAAAACATGTGCAAACACCTTGACAAACTTTAAAATTTAAGTGAAAACAATGTGCGAAATTGTCACATCATATCACAGTCACGAGCAGGTTCAACCCTACATCTCCTAGCAAAACAGTCCCAGATGCATTGCCAATTCAGCCATCGCGAGAATTGCTTGGGACTGCCAATTTCGATATCATTCTTAATGTCTTGGATTACGCCTGCGCCATCTGTCGAATGTATTTGCCTACATTATTACGACCAGAGAAGCCTAATTATTACGATTTAAAATTCATACCAAATAATGGTGCAGCCCTATAAATAGTTATCGCGCCATCTGTCGGATGTAACTGCATACATTATTACGACCAGCCTAATAATTATTACAATTAAGATTCATACCGAGTAATGACGCAGCCGCAGCAAAATATTTTGTAATGTCAAAGTATTTATAGGGTAACTGCAGTTCAAATCCTGCTGCTATTTTCGAATTGACATTTTTGCACTTTGCGTTCATTAAATGGGTAAGCATGTTAAAAACTAAAAATATATATATAGAATATCAAAAACGTACACATTTTTTTTATTAGCAGGATAGTGAGATTGGTAAGATATAAAAAAATTATAGGTGCACACAGTGCGCACTGCAAAGATTAAACATCTTTTTATGTAACGCCTGAAAACTAGCGATTAGCAAAACTACACAGTCTGTTAATAACATATTTTATTTAAAGCAGTTTCAAGTTTGACTAAGAATAAAAGTATCATCACCCTATACTTTCCCCCGGGTATCGTACGAGCAACTAAGGGAAATAAGTAATTATCACCTATTGCATTAACTGGGGTAGGGCTGGGTACCAACTGAGAGTACTCACTTGCTATCAGTGGGCCTAACCAAGTTGCATTCTATGATCGCTAACGCTAATAGAAAACTATTTAAATGTATGGTAATTTGACATCTTTAACCATAGATAAAAAAACTATATTTATCTAAGTCTTTAACAATATCTATAACGCTAAGTCACGTGACTTAACGTTAGAGATGTCAAATTTCCATACATTTTAGTAGCTTTCTATTAGCGTTAGCGATCATAGAATGAAACTTGGCTAGACCCACAGGCCCGGGCGGGTAGTACCTGCGTCTCCCGTATAGCCATGAAGCACGTCGGTGTGTTTTGGTTGTAATGGGAGATAGCCGTTAATTCTTTGGTTTCATGTGTGCGAGATGGTGAGCAGCGGTTTGATGATACTCTCGGTATATTTGAGCCCGTGAGCAACGGTTACCACTTACCATCAGGTGAGCCGTAGCTCATTTGCCGCCATAAGCAATAAAAAATCATCTAGGCTATCTTGATGTCATTATGTTAATTAATAAATAAATAAATATTCATGGACATTTTCACACAACGTCCTCTGGTCCCAAACTAAGCTTAACGCTTGTGCTATGAGTACCAGATTACGGATATAATACATATACTACTTTTTTTTTGTAAATACATACTTATAATAGATAGAAAACACCCAGACGCAGTACAAATATCTATGTCCATCACACAAATAATTGTCCTGAGTGGGAATCGAACCCACGACCTCGTGCATGAAAGTCGGTTACGCTATGCCACGAGGCCTGTCAATTGAAATGTAATGTATTGTTGTATGTATATTAAGAGATTCCCTAATGCTTTCGTAATTTGTCTACAGAGATGTGGATGGAGAAACTAAAAGAATACACAAATTGGTTCAAAATGCAAGAGCCTATCAAAGCTAATGAAGCTTTGAGACCAGGGAAACCTACAAACTACGATGAAATGTTTGGAATTGATGGCTCCTTTAGACAACTTGCGATAGATTAGACCAATGAACCGGCAATTACTGGATTCCGATTTAGTTATTTACCGAGGAGTATTTATTAAATAGAAAACTCAGTGTTAACTATATCTAGTAGTCACAACGGATCTTTGTGTCTCTGAAGTTAGGCACAAAGCAAGAAGTACGGATTGTGACGCAATCATACGATTAGTGCTGACTAATTCAAATACTCGATTAACTTAATAATCGAATGAGATCATAATGTTTTCATATCTAATTGTATAGGTTCAATTTATTATTTTTATATTCAATAAAAAGTATACGATCGATTTGAGTGAATAAGCTTTAATCTAGATATAGAAGAGTCCAGATCTTTTAGTACGATTGATTAATAGTACGATTATCGATTACGA
Organism: Leucoma salicis; assembly: GCA_948253155.1. NCBI lineage: Eukaryota > Metazoa > Arthropoda > Insecta > Lepidoptera > Erebidae > Leucoma > Leucoma salicis. Next base: position 7,687,686 of record OX411822.1, on the reverse strand, counting down.
TTGTTAAATTATAATCGAACATTTTTCGATTAATGTAAACTGTAGAAGATGCACATGCCTTGCGACACAAAAATAACTACTGCGCAGCGTCTTGTACCCAACTTCAGAGACACAAAGATTCGTTGTGACTACTGTACTCTCATTTTATTTATAACTAGCTTCTATGTATGCGTGAAATTTAGGATAATCCTATAGAGAGAAATGAGAAATGTTTAAGTGATTTCTAAATTAAGTAGATAGATTTTTACATTACATATGGCTTGTGATAATATAAAAAGTACGGCTGTTAATAAGAGAGCGCCATCTAGTGTAATTTTTCTTGATAAAGAAAAATGCGTTTTTATAAATCTAAGGTGCGATGTAAAGAAAATGGTAAATATAACACATATCTCAAAATATTGAACTTATTTTTTATATCCCCGACCCTTTAATATAATATTGTTTTATATTAAGTTATAGTGGATTTTGAATCATGATTGTAAATTTAAACTTTTTTATTTGTTAAGGCCTTTTGAATATAATAATACTCGAAAAATTATCTGCTATTTATGATTTATTGTATGTTCATTTATACTTTGTTTTTACCTGTATACCAAGTGTGGCAATTATGGTAATTCCCCGACATGAGTGCACACACACACACACATCGGCCCAAGCCGCGGCAGCTCCGCTACTCTGTGGCGTGGTAACGATAGCGGGCCCGGTAACCTCGTAGGGGGTGCTAAGAATCCCCGGTGGCGATTCGACTACAATAAACGACTTCGAACCTTGATAACACACAACATCAGGACACTGAGAACTGACGAGAGCACATTGTAGGATTATGACTGCAATGATGGTGGAGCGGTTTAGATAACGAGCGAGTGGGTTCGATTCCCACACAGGACAACTCTTTGTGTGATCCACAAATGGTTGTTCTGAGTCTGGGTGTACTTTGTGTCCGTCAAATTGTATGTTTATAAAGTATCCCACGGTACAAGGATTGTTCTTTAGTGGAGGGCGTTGTCATTTATTTCAAAAAAGAAATATTGAATCTAACCATGAAAGTCGAGAGGTCATGCTTGATGAAGTCTACGCTCCGACCAACAATTGTTCAATACCACAACCCTGAAAACTTTCAGCTCGAACCATAAAATCGCGTTAAATGCCTAGAAGAGTGCGAATCAGCGAGCGATATGAACAACAGTTTTGTAGCAGCTGTCCACGCGGTCGACTCGACATACTTTCAGATCCTTCGTATCAATAGGACTCGGAAGCTTTCGGTCCAAACTCTGAAGCTCATGGCGATACGGGCAGAAATGATGGTGCATTCTTCAGCTGATTGGTCCAATCAGAGGCGACTAAACAGACAGATCTCCGCAAGTCTATGCGATTTATCGCCAATTAAATACTTCAAAGAGTTCACAAGAGATCTGTCTGCTGAGAAAAGCCAGCAGACCAAGCTGAAGCGCAATGATGGCACTGTTATTTCATCCGAAGATGAGATACCTATTGGGAGAGGTCCATAAGTTATACAGATCCCAGAATCCTGTTATCAGCTTGGTCCAAGATCCCAGATCCACGCTAACTCAGCACTATACCGAAAATATCCTGGACGTCAGCCTGTACGAGATAAGAACAGCTCTCAAACAACTAACTGCCTCGGTGATGTAGCGGTAGTGTATGCGACTGCTAATCATGAGGTCTCGGGTTCGATACCCGGGTCAGGCAATGGTTATTGAGCTTTTACGAGAGCCTGTACGAGATAAGAACAGCCCTTAAACAACTAACTGCCTCGGTGGTGTAGCAGTAGTGTATGCGACTGCTAATCATGAGGTCTCGGGTTCGATCCCCGGGTCGGGCAATGTTAGCTGGCGAGTCGTTGGTGTGTAATACACCTCTGCCTACCCCTTCGGGGAATACAGGCGTGATGCTATGTTTTTTTTTTTATTCTGGACACTTTAAGCGCTACAATAGAGTAGTAAAATAGGCATGTGGGACTCATTTCATGTTTTACAATAATACCTAATTAACTAATTTATAGAAAGAGGGTTTTTAAATATGGCATTTCAGCACGGTCCCGCAGAATACGAGTCGGTTGGCCACCTTATTGTTTGGACCCAGTTGAATTGGGTCCAAATAAACATACCGCATACGCGATAAGGATGAAAATATTGTACATGTGTCTTGCCCACTCTTGCTACAAATTAATATGTGCATCCTTTTCTTCATCCTTAGTGTCAAAATAGTAGCGAGTCTATCATATCCTTTGTCTAAGGGTGTGATGGTTCGGTGACAAAAAGGCGACAAGAGAATAGATACGACATAGAATTATCTATTTTGAATTTTTCGCTTAAGTTATGCAATAGAAAATAAGCAAGTTCGTTTAAACAATGAATGACTTTTAGCATTAAAGCAAATTAGTATTCTTTAACAAAGGAACACAACTGATTTAAATCAAAACGCTCATATATTGAGATAACACTTATTGTTTATTTATTATTACGTGATCACCATGTACTTGAACTTGCTTCCTTGTGCGTTGTGCGGTAGATGTGGTGGAGCCTTAGTGAGACATTACTTTAGCTTCGCTTAGCAATTAGTTTTGATCATTTTTGCTTCAAGTGTCTGACGGACTGATGTTGTTGTAAAGTATTTCAGATCGTGCACCTCTGTTTACATAATAAGGAGGCTTCGTCGTACACATACGAGGAATTCCGTGTCACGTAATGCGTGGATTTTCGCGACGTCCCTACAACTATGTTTTGCGTAATGTTTCCTCGTGACCTTCTTGAGCCTATTTTCAAGAGATTATTTAAGTTTTAATGCAATGTTTAGTGCGTTTCACATTCGCATGTTACAATTAGAAGTTCTACTGTCTGTGTGGCGACGGAATAAGAATACAAGTCTCACCATCCCATTTTTTCCCAGGGGTGCCGTACCAGGCGACTAAGGGAATTAAGTAATTATCACTCATTGCATTACTGGTGGTGGGACTGGGTATCAAGTGGGAGTACTCACTTGCTATCAGGCCGAGCGGGTTGGTACCAACATCTCCCGTGTGACCAGCCATGAAGCACATCGGTGTGTTTAGCAGGTTTGTTCATTTCATAATATATATAATATGTGAAATGAAATGGTGAGCAGCGGCTTGACAATACTCTCGGTATACTTGAGTCCATGAGTGACAGTTACCATTTTCCATCAGGTGGGCCGTGGCTAGTCTGCCACCATACGAAAAAGAACTATCTATACAAATGCGACTTTGAACTCTGAATTTCTTCGGGCTTAGAATCATCAATTCTGACTTAATAGTTCACGGTTTCAACACAGCCATTAAGTTTTTATAACATTGTTAAATGTAATATTTTATTGTATAGATTTTACGTCATAAAATCAAATTACAGTATGGCTTATAAAAACCAAACAATTTGCGAAATAACGTTATTAATTGTTAAAGTACCTATAATAAAAAAGAATTTGTAAAAATCTATTTTATCCAAATCGTGAACTATTAAAATCGTTATATTATATTTAGTATTTCAAAATTCCTCGTATTTTATTATCTACGAAGTTAATTACTTACTTCATCACGCTATATTAGAGGCAGAGAGAACAGAGTACCAAAAGACTCTATTTTTGCATATATCTCTCGCTTCCTCAACATTCATAATTCTCTTCATACACGCTCGCTGGTTTCGGAGACTCCTGACTCCATATTCTTTCAACACATGACAGATCTCGATCTCCCCCTGTACCTACAACCATCCACTTTCTCATTGTATATTTTCTCGAAGTTAGTTTAATTTACTATCAAAATTAGTAATTCCATTTAGCTGTGTAGTGACTATGAATGCAAAGGAACCACCAGCCCACTCTTTCTCTTTGCAAGTTTTGCAAGAAGTGATAGGTACCAAATTTCAAATGATAATTCATCTCATCATGAAACCTCATGCTGCAACATGGTTTGCATCATTTGAAGACGTTGAAGTGTTACCTCCCTGATGTAATAGATAGGCCTCATCGTTCGCCAACCAGTTAGGGACTAAAATTCCACGGAACTTTACGGCCGACAAAAACATCCAGGGGGCCTGATTTCTATCAGACGTTCGAACGCTCAAGGACGGCCCTTGTCACACGCCGTTACGTCCGCGTCTTACGTCAGTTAGTTTACACAGTTCAAAGTACATTAATTATCCAGATACCTAAAAGCCGCGGTTATTAGTTGCAGCTTACGGTCGCATCTTATAGTTTGATTCAACTTTAACATACTGACCGGATGGGGGTAAGGAATATCTCTTTTAGTGTAGCTTCCATTGGAGTAGTTTTACTTTCTTATCGAACTATGTTAATACTCGAACAAGATTAATAAGGCTTATTATAACAAATTTTCTTAGCACATCTTCAACCTCGCTCATCTAAACAATGCCCGTCACAAATACGTGCATGCAATGTACAAGAATACATAATGTTATCAGATAGGAACGAGACTTGAATACATGATTGATGGGTTTGTATTCGTCATTCCAGTCGAAATATTGTGATGACAATGAGCTGGACCGATATCTTTGTATTGCTCAATTAATACTTCATCCATCCATCCATCCATCCATCTATCCATCCATTAGCCTTTCAACGTCCACTGCTGGACATAGGCCTCCCTAAGAGAACGCCACAACGAGCGGTCCCGTCATGGGGGATAATGCTGTAATCGCCACGCTTGGCAGGCGGGTTGGCGATCGCAGTGGATGTTGTTAATACTCGAGGGTGTGCTGCTGCCCACTGCCGCTGCTGCCTGTATCACATATATTTAAAAGCTTTTTCTTTTCTAACTTATGTATAAACTACCAGTAGGTACCATGAACGTCATTTGGGTGGGGTCCAAAATATGGTCCATAGATTTGTTTAGTCGCAGGAAGTCCTTGTCGGTTTAAAAATCTATAATATTACAAAGCTGTAACAGAGCTATATCTATACATTTAAGATATTTGAGAACAAATACTGTACTTATTAGACTATGGCGTCTGAACATAAAACATTTTTTTAGAATTTATGTCTGTTTGTTTATTCGGCCATCGCGCAAAAATCACTAAAAGGATTTTGAAATAGTATTTTTTTTGATAGCTCTTGATAATAATTAAAAACTGGTATACATTTTATCCCGCTTCTATATTGGGAACCTGAGACATAACGTAAAAACCAGCTTTTGGCTGCGGCGAAGTCGCGGGCAAAGGCTAAATTACCTAAATATACTCGTAATTATCAGACCCAATTTATACTAAATGTCTTACAAGGATTCATCTAGGATTATTTGAAGAATTTATCTTAGAACAACTTTGTAAAAGGGCGCCTTGTACACTGCACTGTTTTTCTAATTTGTCGATAATTGTATATTCAAAGCGCGTACTACAATCGGCACTTGACCTTAATCAAGGACGTCATTATAAATTGTACCTATACACAATTATGTATAAATCTTCTGAAGTGGGCTACTTCAGAAGATTTATACATTGAAGTGTTACCTCCCTGATGTAATAGATAGGCCTCATCGTTCGCCAACCAGTTAGGGACTAAAATTCCACGGAACTTTACGGCCGACAAAAACATCCAGGGGGCCTGATTTCTATCAGACGTTCGAACGCTCAAGGACGGCCCTTGTCACACGCCGTTACGTCCGCGTCTTACGTCAGTTAGTTTACACAGTTCAAAGTACATTAATTATCCAGATACCTAAAAGCCGCGGTTATTAGTTGCAGCTTACGGTCGCATCTTATAGTTTGATTCAACTTTAACATACTGACCGGATGGGGGTAAGGAATATCTCTTTTAGTGTAGCTTCCATTGGAGTAGTTTTACTTTCTTATCGAACTATGTTAATACTCGAACAAGATTAATAAGGCTTATTATAACAAATTTTCTTAGCACATCTTCAACCTCGCTCATCTAAACAATGCCCGTCACAAATACGTGCATGCAATGTACAAGAATACATAATGTTATCAGATAGGAACGAGACTTGAATACATGATTGATGGGTTTGTATTCGTCATTCCAGTCGAAATATTGTGATGACAATGAGCTGGACCGATATCTTTGTATTGCTCAATTAATACTTCATCCATCCATCCATCCATCCATCTATCCATCCATTAGCCTTTCAACGTCCACTGCTGGACATAGGCCTCCCTAAGAGAACGCCACAACGAGCGGTCCCGTCATGGGGGATAATGCTGTAATCGCCACGCTTGGCAGGCGGGTTGGCGATCGCAGTGGATGTTGTTAATACTCGAGGGTGTGCTGCTGCCCACTGCCGCTGCTGCCTGTATCACATATATTTAAAAGCTTTTTCTTTTCTAACTTATGTATAAACTACCAGTAGGTACCATGAACGTCATTTGGGTGGGGTCCAAAATATGGTCCATAGATTTGTTTAGTCGCAGGAAGTCCTTGTCGGTTTAAAAATCTATAATATTACAAAGCTGTAACAGAGCTATATCTATACATTTAAGATATTTGAGAACAAATACTGTACTTATTAGACTATGGCGTCTGAACATAAAACATTTTTTTAGAATTTATGTCTGTTTGTTTATTCGGCCATCGCGCAAAAATCACTAAAAGGATTTTGAAATAGTATTTTTTTTGATAGCTCTTGATAATAATTAAAAACTGGTATACATTTTATCCCGCTTCTATATTGGGAACCTGAGACATAACGTAAAAACCAGCTTTTGGCTGCGGCGAAGTCGCGGGCAAAGGCTAAATTACCTAAATATACTCGTAATTATCAGACCCAATTTATACTAAATGTCTTACAAGGATTCATCTAGGATTATTTGAAGAATTTATCTTAGAACAACTTTGTAAAAGGGCGCCTTGTACACTGCACTGTTTTTCTAATTTGTCGATAATTGTATATTCAAAGCGCGTACTACAATCGGCACTTGACCTTAATCAAGGACGTCATTATAAATTGTACCTATACACAATTATGTATAAATCTTCTGAAGTAGCCCGTTGTATATTTAATAGGTTGCCTAGATTTTGGTGGACCACTGAAGTAATTTTTATACTATGTGGGTACCAAACAAGCATAACCTGATGGTAAGTGGTTACCGTTAGCCTATAGACGTTAACAACACCCTCTGGTGTTGTTACATCACCATAATTATATTATTAATTAACATAAAGTGCGAAAATGTGATAGGTATCGAAAATAACAATCCCGAGCAGGATTTGATGCTGTATCTCCCGAAATATGTATTATGCCTGTATCAGCCATCGTGACGATAGCTCGTGACTGCGCATTTCTATAACACATTCCTTCTTAATGCCTTAGGTGATAACTGCGCAATCTGTCGGATGTATTTCATACATTATTCCAGCCATACTTACTAAGATTAATTATTATAATTATAAAAATCATACTAAATAATGACGCTACGATATTTAAAATATTTGTTAAAATAATGGTTATAAATATGAGGCTATTTAGGCGTCTTTGAACACAACACTTATTTTTTTAATTTCTCAAAAACTGCTAAATAGCTTGCTTTCGGCTTAAATACTGGTATACTACTCTGTCAAGAATAGACTTCGAACGAATAATCCAATCATCAAAACATTTTTTAAACGCTGTTTCCGGAATTAAGTTCAGTTCTTGCCGCGAATTCTCCTTTATGTCTTCTACCGAGCGAAAACGGGTGCCACGAAGTGGTAATATGAGTTTAGGAAAAAGAAAGAAGTCGGCTGGAGCCATATCTGGTGAATATGGTGGTTGCTCGATGGTATTTGTTGAGTGTTTGGACTAAAATTTATTCACAATGATGGCTTTATGCGAAGGCGCATTATCGTGGTGAAAAATCCAAGATTTTTCTTTCCACAAATCAGACCCTTTTCGTCGAATTTGCTCTCTTAAACGCCGCATAACGCTCAAATAATATTCTTTTCATTACTCATACTCGGAAAGTAGGTTTGAAGTTGCCTTGGGAGTGGGTTGAAAGTAATATTTTTCAGCCCTAGGCAGAATCATTTTCAACTGACAGCTGTCAAATTATTAAAAAAAAAACTAGTTCTATTTTCACATTTCTATTGAACCTTATTCTAACTTACTATAGCCACTCAATCACAGCGCGATGTTTAAATGAAATAACAAAGTTAAGTATTAAATAAAGATTTTTTTTAACGACCACCTATTATTTACTTACTTTCAAAAATTTCTTTAAAATAATATAGATTTGGGTAAAATATTTCATAATTTTTTCAATGTTGAAAATGAAAAATAATGGCTGTAATGCTGGCCGGCCACAAAAAAAACTTTAAATAAATAATTATCTCAGCAGTTGATGTAAATTAAAATTCACTCATTTTTGCATGTTTTTATTTTTATTTTCCTTGTATTCGTAATGAAAAGCACAGTGTTTACCTCGGGTTAAAGACTTATTTAGTCCCGAGACGGGGTTTGGCGCCCGAGCGCAGCGAAGGTTACTTTCACCCCTAGGGTAACAATGTACTATTATTTACCGTTTGACTTTCTGCCAAGAATTCCGAGTGCACAACACCGCGATAGTCAAAGAAAACAGTCAACATAACTTTGACTTTTGATCGACTTTGGCGTGGTTTTTTCGGTTTCGGTTCAGTTGGAAGTCGCCACTCCGAAGCTTGTTGTCTAGTTTGCATGTCTATCTCGTAAACCCACGTCTCGTCACCAGTAACAATGCGTTTCATGAATGTTGGGTCGGAATTGACTCGTTCTAGCATGTCCTCAGTGACTCTCATGCGATTGAGTTTTTGGAGAAAATTCAGGTCTTTTGGGACTAGCCGAGCGGAAACATGTTTCATACCCAAGTGATTATTTAAAATGGTACGGATCGACTCGTGAGACACAGAAAGTTCGGCGGCTATCTCTCTCAAAGTTGAATGAGGATTTTCAGTCACTATTTCCTTCACTTTTGCAGTTAACTCCAGTTGCAGACGTTGATGGCCTATCAGAGCGAGGCAAATCTTCCATCACATCTTGACCGCTTTTAAACGCTTTGTACCACTCATAAGCACGTGTTTTTGATAAAGTCGATTCACCGTAAGCCTTTTGCAACATTTTCAGTGACTCCGAACACGAAATTCCATTGGCGATGCAAAATTTAAGACACTCTTTGTTCGATGTTTTTGTCCATTATGAAATTCGCAATACACACTAAATATGATGTAACTAAAAACAGCACTGTATTTAATATAAATAACAGATGCAACTCAAACTCCGCGCCAAAATGGATAACAGTTGTGCCAATCTAACAACAACAAAAAAAATAAAAATTTCAATTTGGAACCATAAACAAATCATCCATTCCCAATACTTTCTTGACTGAATGTACATTTTAACCTGATAAATAGCCTAAAAACTAGCTTTTGTCTGCGCTCCTGCAACTCCTGTCGTGCGCAAACAAAAAAAACTAGACGTCACGCGACGTCTAGCAGATGTGAAGACATCGAAATTACTTTGTAGAAATAAAATGATCATAACTTGACAAAGTGGAGTACTTTGTTCTTCAAGACGAATCAAACTAGTATAAACTCGTTAGGGTTGCGTAGTTTCATTACAGAGTTACTGTGGCCACCTTCTAGCTCCATCGTCAGACCCTGGATACCATCCATCCATCCATGAGCCTTTCAACGTCCACTGTTGGATAAAGGCCTCCCCAAGAAATACATATATATGACCCTGGATACCATCTAAAGACAAAGTACTCGTCAAGACAAATCATACGAGCTCAAACTCGATGGAGTTATGTCGTTTTATAACAAAGTTCCCATGGCCACCTTCCAGCTCCATCATCAGACCCTGGATACCATCTAAAGACAAAGTACTCGTCAAGACGAATCATACGAGCCCAAACTCGATGGGGTTGCGCCGTTTCATTATAGAGTTCCTATGTCAACCTTCCAGCTTCATCATCAGATCAGCTCTATCCATCCATCCATCCATCCATCCATCAGCCTTTCAACATCCACTGCTGGACATAGGCCTCCCCAAGAGAACGCCACAACGAGCGGTCCGTTGCCGACCGCATCCAACGGCTCCCCGCAGCTTTGACCAGATCGTCGGTCTATCTGGTGGGGGGCCATCCTACGCTACGCCGTCCGATACGTGGTCGCCACTCGACAACCTTTCGTCCCCAGCGGTTATCGGTTCGTCGAGCGCTGTGGCCTGCCCATTGCCACTTCAGCATGGCAACCCGGCGGGCTATGTCGGTCACTCTCGTTCTCCTACGGATCTCCATATTACGGATTCGATCACGTATGGAAATACCAAGCATAGCCCGCTCCATGGCCCGCTGAGCGACTTTGAGCCTCGATCGAGGCCAACATTCTGAGACCACGTCTCTGTTCCGTATGTCATCACTGGTAACACACACTGGTCGTAGACCTTCGTTTTCAGACACTGCGGAATATTGGACGAGAAGATCTTCCTTAGCTTCCCGAACGCTGCCCAGCCGAGTTGGATTCGTCGATTGACCTCTTTCTCGAAGTTGTGCCTACCTAACTAGACTATTTGTCCCAGGTAGACATAATGGTCGACAACCTCTCTGCAGTTGGATCGGTTTCGTACTCCTGTCCTGAACACGGACTGACATGGTGGCGTTTCTATATAAGCACTTTAGCACCTCGATGTACCGATTGTCAATTTGGCACCGCTGAAGGGACTGCAGCACCGCCCAAGCTTCGATCGAATCGAAGGCTTTCTCATAGTCCACAAACGCCAGACACAGAGGCCGATTGTATTCCTCGGTTTTATGTATAATCTGGCGTAGCGTGTGGATGTGGTCTATTGATACTATAGCCTTTTCGGAAACCGGCTTGTTCGGGAGGCTGGAAGTCATCAAGCCTGCGCGTGAGTCGATTTGTGATGACCCTCGAAAACAACTTATAGACGTGGCTCAAGACCGAGATGGGTCTATAGTTCTTCAAGAGGGTTCTGTCACCTTTCTTGAAGAACAGCACCACCACGCTACTGGTCCACGACTCTGGAACGTCACCCCCGAGAACGACGGAATTGAACAGCCTCTGAAGAGCTTTTAAGACCGGCTTTCCGCCAGCTCTCAGAAGCTCTGTGGTGATTCCTTCGTCTCCCGGTGCCTTTCCGTTCTTTAGTTGTTTGAGAGCCATTCTGATCTCGCACAGGCTGAGGTCCGGGATATCTTCGGTAAAGTGCCGAGTTAGCTTGGATCTGGGGTCTTGGACCAAGCCAACAGGAGGGCTCTAGGATCTGTACAACTGTCCATAGAACTGCTGGACCTCTCCCAAGATCTCATCTCGGGGAGAAATGACAGTGCCGTTGTTGATCCTCAGTTTAGTCAACTGACTTTGGCCAACAGATAGATCTCTTGCGAACACTTACTTCACTAGATCAGCTCCATGTCATCATAATATTGCATTGTCACGTGATATACACAAGCGTGTAAAATTTCAGCTCAATCGGAAACCGGGAAGTGTGTCAAATTTAACTTGCAAGATTTTAACAGGACAAGTACAATAAAAGCGTCGCTCCGCTAACAGCTGATTTTACCCTCACTCCGCATTAGATGTTTCACATCAAAAAAAATCTACCTAAAATTGTTATGAAGGCGGATAAGAAACCAAACCATAATTACTGTTTATTTCGTTGCTAGTTAATTTTGTTAATCCGTTTTCGTTTCACTTAATAATTCGGTGTAAAAACCTCGTTCCGCATAGCGTTGCGAATTACTGGAGATCGTTATGTTCTATTTAATTTTATTTTTTAACTCACTTTGAACGCTACGTAGTAATTAATGGTGTATGCCTTCCTCTAAAGTTAGGAACGTGAGCATTAAAATATGTTCAGCACGAATTAACATTGACAGCTGTTATTATGGGGACATCGTGGTGGTAACAATCAAATAAATAATCGTCCCAACAAATTATGTAACAAGACAACGTGCAAGCAATTAATGGAATACAAATATATATTAAGCTTTTAACATTTCAATAGGTATCTATTTGAATACAGGTAAAAAAAATAGTGTGTGCGTGTAACCTTTACGCGCGATTGAAGTAAAACTTCTTTGGCGTCGACGGAAAAAAAAAAACTGCATTATAAATATTTTTTTAAAACTGTTGAATTTTTATTCACTTTGCTATTCACAATTGATCCGTTTGAAAATTTTGAAATAAATAATCCTAATTGATTATGATATTTGCCACTAGCTGGCGTATAAATCAAGAAGCGTGGAGTATATGACATATACTTACGACCAATCCAAATTATTATTTTTAAATAGCGGAAACTACACAGACACGCTTACTATAAGCGTTACTTCCATCAGAAAAAAAATCTGAGTTACTCCCTAGTAGCGCCTAAAGAAGTTTTACTTCAAAAGTTTATACCACTGAAGTAATGTAACACAGTTCCAGTGATCCGCCAACACAGGCGGAGAGACGGCACACGGTGGGTTTATTTAGTGCACTACCCTGTTCGTTCGCTTGAACGACGGAGTGTGCGGTTAGGTACATTTTATCCCGCCTTAAGAAAAGAAAAGAGAAATAAAAACCTTATATTACGATACTTTCTGATATTTACGAGAATGTTACACATTTTGAAATAAAACTACGTTTACGGAATCTATCGTAGATCTATCGTAGACGTCCAAGGCTCTACCATCTAAGATATAAAGTATTCGAAACGTCGGGATTGTATAAAATCAAGTAAACGTTATATGACGGGCCTCGTGGCGTACTCGGTAGTGTAACCGACTTCCATGCACGAGGTCGTGGGTTCGATTCCTACTCAGGACAATTATTTGTGCGATGAACACAGATATTTGTACTGCGTCTGGGTGTTTTTTATCTATTATGTGTATGTATTTACAAAAAAAAAAAGTAGTATATGTATTATATACGTAATCTGGTACCCATAGCACAAGCGTTAAGCTTAGTTTGGGACCAGAGAACGTTGTGTGAAAATGTCCATGAATATTTATTTATATTTATAAAATACTAGCTGTTTCCCGCGGCTTCGCTCGCGTAAATAAATGAATACGAGTATAGGTTACTGCAAAAAAATGAAAAACTATGTTCCACGTGAATGAAGTCGCGGGTTGCACTTAGTTAACAAAGTTTGTTACTTAAACTTTATATAAGATAGCTGTTACCCGCGACTTCGTCCGTGAGTAATTTCATAAAAATAAATAAAGCAACCCTTGAAATTGTCGGTAATACAGTGCAACGGTATTACAGTACTCGGGGTTGGAACTTCATTACTGAAATGCTAGATGGCGTTGAAGTTGCTAGATTTTGAGATTTTGTGACAAACAATTTTTTTTATTTTTCGTATTTTTTTTAATAAAAAGTATCCTATGTTACTTCTAATACCTCCGAGAATATGTGTACAAAGTTTCATGATGATCGGTTAAGTAGTTTTCACGTGAAAGCGTAACAAACAAACTTACATTCACATTTATAATATTAGTATGAAGTATGAAGTATGATTGGACATTGACTTGTCCGAGTATATTACGAGAAATATTGCCAAAAAGAATCGATATAGCTTATATTTAGAACGGGTAGAGCCTTGTTTATCCCGGCGTGATAGGGAAAGTCCTCTCACAGATCAACGTTAAACAACTGTAGGTGTACTTCTATCATTGTTTCGTATGGTAAGTGTGCGCGCTGTAAGCCCAAATCCCCCTTCTTATACTTTCCTTATTATCCACCCTATCCTTGTAATCCTTTTATAAAAAAAAACATACCATCACGCCTGTATTCCCCGAAGGGCTACCCCCCGTGGGTGTATTACAAACCCACGACTCGCCAGCTATGTTTAAGTCCCACGTAATAGGGGACGAGCCTATTGACGTCTACCGGGCACATTTCCAAACTAATAATAATCTAATCCTTCTATATATTCATATTATCTATTCTCTCCAATTCCTTTCCCTTTCCTATGCGCGAGTGATGCCCCCGGTAGCGTCTATAGGTACCTATATTTGCCGGCCACGTAGTATAAAAAGAATACTTACATTTATGTAAGTTCTGTAAAAAAAACAATTGTATTAGGTCAGGGCAAATAGACTAATAATCGACTTTGTATTGGTATATCTATTGGTTAAATGTATATTACTAGTACAATAGTAACTATTACAATAACGAATATAATATTTGCAAATAAGTTCGTTAATGTTTCGGAAAATATTTGGCAATGATGATGACAGAAACATGAATTACGGGTTAAACAAGAATTTATAAATCAAAATATACATAAAGAGTATTTTTTTAATATAGTTCCGTGATTATTGATTGTAAATTAATTTATTTCATTTATTATAATCATGATAATGATATGACAAACCTAATAAGCCACCAATGATTTAAAACCGGTACGGTGTATCTACGTATATGTCACACCCAGATCATAAAATTGATGTGGCCGACGATTTCATGAAAAAAAAACTATTTAGATATTTTTGATCTATATTTCTTAGCATTTGACATGCTCTGCCACTTTTTAAAGTACAAATTATTTGTGAATAAGGAAAAAGAGATTTTTTGTACTAGCGGGAAAATGCGTTTCCGATAGATGGCGTTGGTCGTTAAGATAAATGTGCTAAGGAGATTCGGATGATCGAAAGATCTGTACTATAGCTCAGTGGTTTAGAGCACTTCCCCGGATTGGAAAAGACGCGGGTTCGATTCCCGCTAGTACAAAAAATCTCTTTTTCCTTATTCACAAATAATTTGTACTTTATTTAGATATTTTTATATATTTTTAGCATTTGACATGCTTAGCCATATAGTTTTTTATATTATAATAAACACTATTTATTTCACGAAATTTATTGTCCGCGTGGTGACGGATTAAGAATACGAGTGTCACCACCCCATTCTTTACACTTTATTACTTTACTACGAGTGTTGTACGAAGCAACTAAGGGAAGTAAGCAATTATCACCCATTGTATTACTGGTGGTAGGGCTGGGTATGAAGTGGGAGTACTCACTGGCTATCAGGCCCGAGCGAGTTGGTACCACCATCTCCTATGTGACCGGCCATGAAGCACATCGGTGTGTTTTAGTTGTAGCAGGAGATAGCCTCTATCTGTGAAATAAAATGGCGAGCAGAGCTTTATAATATCCTCGGTATAGTTGAGTCCATGAGCGACGGTTACCATTTACCATGATATGTTAGTCAATCAATTATTCATACATGTATATATGTTAATGTAAAATCCCGAGCTAAGTAAAACCTAAAATTTACCAACTGTTAATGGTAAAAGTCTGAAGCGTTCTATGATCAACTACTAAGTTGATAATGTCATGAGGAGCGGATTAAGGAGATTAAAAAAACCCCTAACCTATATGGACGAGCCTCGTGGCGTAGTCGGTAGTGTAACCAACTTTCGTGCATGAGGTCGTGGGTTCAATTCCCTCTCAGGAAAATTATTTGTGTGATGAACACAGATATTTGTACTGCGTCTGGGTGTTTTCTATCTATTATATGTATATATTTACAAAAAAAAAGTAATATAATATATGTATTATATCCGTAATCTGGTACCCATAGCACAAGCGTTAAGCTTAGTTTGAGACCAGAGGACGTTGTGTGAAATGTCCATGAATATTTATTTATATGGATACCTACTTAGCATTACAACAAGTAAGTACCTACATATTGATAATCGCGTTCCTTTTTTTATATATTCTTACAATTACCGACTCGTGTTGGTAAATCCTAAGATTCACTGGTAAAAACTAAGATTAACCCATATTCGGGCTTTTACAGTAACATATCTATATACAAACGCATTTCCCGCAGCTTTGCTCGTGACATAGTAAAAAATCCATTTGGACAGGATTACAGTATTTTTTCTCAAATATCCTAAATGTACAGACACAGCTCTGTTACAGCTTAATATTATAGATAGATGATGACGGCGTGAATGCGGCGGCACCACTGTGGTGCCACAATTGACCTGGAATTAAGAGAATGTGTACAGAGAGAGTTTGAGTTTGCCCTTTTATACATAAGAATTCATGAGAGATTTTCTTGACGGCTTGTGAAGACTGCTCCCATAGTCCACTACGCCGATCAAGGTTGCATTGATCAGCATAATTGACTACCTATGACCTGAATCGCTCTCACTCTGTAAAGGAACCTCTACACAACAATGAACAATAATAGGTACAAAGGCGTGAATAAAACAGATAGTAAAGAAGTCTTTTGTAATGTGTCCTAAATTATGTTGCACCAACTAATGCCTTTACATACTTAGTCACACGGACATTCTAAACCTTTAAAGTGATAAATGAATCAAGGAGAGTTACAAATGTTATATTATTACAACGCGATGTTTAATTTTACCGGAGCCCCATTTTAGCGGACTTTCGATTCCGGAGGACCTTTTAAAAACATACGGCTGTTTAATTGAGTTGACCGAACTGTTTGTGCAGTTGTAGTATCTGTTATACTCTATGTGGCGATACTGATTGCTGTTAAGTCAAGAGTGATTTTTTTTTTTTATAATAACGGTACGCGACTTAGTTCGCGTGGACTTTAGTTATTTTTTTTGTCCATCCATCCATCCATCAGCCTTTCACCGTCCGCTGCTGGATATAGGCCTCCCCAAAATGGGTGTTTTACCATAATCGCCACGCTTGGCAGGCGGGTTGGCGATCGCAGTGGATGTTTTTAGTACACAGGAGAACGCTGCTGCTCGGTCCCCCAGTAATCCCTTAGTCGGCTTCCCGGGGTGGAGCTATTCTTGGTGCCGGCCCCACACGGCAAAGGTTTTTTTGTGCGCAACCCTAATTACTAAAAAAAAGGAGCCTATGTTATTCATTATAACATCAGCTATCTGCCAGTGAGTCTAAATTAATCCAGCAGTTTCAGAAATTAGTCAGAACAAATAAGGAGACAGATAGAGATAAACTTTAAAAATTGGTATTTGGTTATATGTAGATAACGTATATCATTTCATATACATTTAGTAAAAAGCTGTTATTTAGACGTCACAATACTCACTTCAGATTTATAATAGACTCTTCTACACCCAGGAATAATCATTATATAGCAAGGGATTTTACAAACTTACAATTTAACAGACACAAAGTAACACCCAGACTCAGAATAACATTTGTGAAAGAATTGTCCTGTGTGGGATGCAAATCCACGACACTCGGGCGGGAGGTCCGTATCTAAATCCCTCCACCAAGAAGATAAATTAATTTTGAGATAAAAGTAAAAAATATTAAGGCTCTGTCATATCAACTAATCACCCGTATGCTACCTTTACACATCGGATGCATTTCTCAACGATTGCAAAGAGAAGTGGGTTTGTCTCAGTCCACGCCGAGTCTTGCAACTTGGCTGACGCGACGATACTCTTGCCTAAACAATAGTTACGAAATATTTTATCTGTGGTTTTTTGTGCCTGTGAGCGGTTTTATAGGTACGTGAATTATAACTATTATTTATTTTCTGCCAATGCATTCGTCGAGCTTGTTTTAAAACTTGTAATCACATTGTGAAAGTTTTTCACATAAGTATTGGTATTTTAATACCGGTTAGTTTAGTTATGTTTGTATTCTTCTATCTTTTTTATTTACAACATCATTTTACTACCCTCATTTAATTATTAAAATCCACTGTAAAGATTTATTTATAGTGAATTCAAATTATTGCACACAATTATGGCTTAGTAGTTTAGATAGCGAACTTCCAAGTCGAGTATTGTGGTTTCGATTCTCATTCAGAATAACTATACACGGATCCACAAAACGCTTATAATTAAACTGCCTGTGCCTTTCGTTGAATTGCGTAAAATTAAAAACTTAGTAAAAAGAATTGTCAGCTTGAATTCCCGCCAAAAATATTAAATATTAATTTCATTAATGAATTCCTTCGTTTATCAATGATGTTTACTAAAGTAATTAATATCAAATGATAACCAAAGGTCAACCTCATATTTCTAGCTTTACACCAAACCTGCGTGGCTTCCGATCTATTGGGTTTTAGCCGTATTTACATAGAGCAACTGTCTATCTGACTCCCATTGTAGAGGGACATCTCACGACCTAAGAATGTCCAAATAAGCACAGGCGGATTTTTATTCAGTAGTCTGACAACTTATAACGACTGCCAGGCAGTACCGCTACTTCACGTACCTTACGAGGCGACTAAGGGAAGTAGGCAGTTATCATCCATTGCATTACTGGTGATAGGGTACCAAGACCCCAGTGCTAAGCCAGTGTTCTCGTTGTTGCGGGAGATCAGTGTATTTCGGTTGTACCGTATTCATTAATTTTCCACCCGCGAAATTAAATGGTGAACAGTGGCTTGGCAATTTTTTTAGTATTGTTGCGTAAAGTAAGGTTTCCATTTACCATCAGGTGGGCCTTGGCAAGTTTTTATGGAATACCTCAAAACAATTAAATGACGATAGCTGAACACGATAAAAGATGAAACGAAAACGCCATCTTTTTATGTTATAGAAGGTATTTTACCCTCATAGCAAAATAAAGCCTATTTATTTGTCCTACTGTCGACGTTGAATTATTAACAAAATATTATTTTTTTCTATAAGTAGATACTCATTGGCAATTTAATTTAATGGCTGTACATTTATATTATTATGAAAACATTGGTATTGTAAAATTATAGACTAATCTATAGATACATAATACCATAAAATCAGTTGAGGTGTGTTAGTCTCACAAAAGCTTGAAATACGACTGGACTGATTTTCCTGGAGTGTTTAGTTAGATTCGTAATTGGACTTGATAACTCGATAATATGATTTTAGTATCAATTTTTGAAAGAAGTATGTTATTTTTTTCTTATATTATGTTTGCTCGAAAAGGGCTTGACCGATTTTGATAAAATAATTGTGTGTATATAAGTGGGTTTCTGGATGGTTTAGATTCATAATTGAACTCGATAGTTGGCGCTGTGATCGTGTACCTACTAGCATTTTTATCATCAATTTTTGATGGAAGTTTGATTTTTTAATTTTTCGCCTCAATCACCTTTCTTATCGAAAATTCTATACTACGTTCCTATAGATATACAGCCTTATACCAATAAATAGCTCAATAAAACAAACGTCCCATATCATTAAACACAAAGTGAAAAATGTGAAATCGAAAATAACAGTCAGGAGCAGGATTTGAACCTGCATCTTCTGGATACCGTCCAGATGCTTTACCAATTCAGCCATCCTGACAATTGCTCCTGACTGCTAATTTCGATAACACATCATACTTAACGTCTTTGGGTGACGCCTGCGCCATCTGTCAGAAGTATTTTCATACATTATACCGACCAGGTAAACTTAATTTTACAATTAAGATTTTACCTAATAATGACGCAAACCCTTTAAATATTTAAATATTTTTATATATATTTTTAGCATTTGACATGCTTAGCACTATACATTAAACACAAAGTGAAAAATGTGAAATCGAAAAATGGCTGAATTGGTAAAGCATCTGGACGGTATCCAGAAGATGCAGGTTCAAATCCTGCTCCTGACTGTTATTTTCGATTTCACATTTTTCACTTTGTGTTTAATGTATAGTGCTAAGCATGTCAAATGCTAAAAATATATATAAAAATATTTAAATACGTCCCATATCACATAAAAAATACACATTCTGAATCTGTTACAGTTATTTTCGCAATGACGTATTCTGCGGTCAGCTATGCTTATAGCCCAGCGAGATAGTATGGTAACCAGTTAGACTCTAGACCAGTGCCTCGGCTGACAGGAATGCACTAGTAATTCATTATAAAATGAGGTCATTATCTGTTGAAATCTACACACAGAGAGTTGCTATGGAGGCATTAAAAATAAGTTGAATTCTGATTTGCCGCCATAAATCACAACTAATATAAAAAAATATTCTGCTCAGATGGCGGAGTGGTTTAGATACCGGCCTCCACCCCGAGTGTTGTGGGTTCTATTCCCACACAGGACAACGATTTGTGTATAACAAATCGTTGTTCTGAGTCTGGGTGTACTTTGTGTCCGTGAAATTGTATGTTTGTAAAGTCCGCCGCGATACAAGAATTATTCCTTTCTGCTGGATGACTTTATTTTATTGTACCTACTAGCATTTTTATCATCAATTTTTGATGAAAGTTTGATTTTTTAATTTTTCGCCTCAATCACCTTTCTTATCGAAAATTCTATACACGTTCCTATAGATATACAGCCTTATACCAACAAATAGCTCAATAAAACAAACGTCCCATATCACATAAAAAATACACATTCTGAATCTGTTACAGTTATTTTCGCAATGACGTATTCTGCGGTCAGCTATGCTTATACCCCAGCGAGATAGTATGGTAACCAGTTAGACTCTAGACCAGTGCCTCGGCTGACAGGAATGCACTAGTAATTCATTATAAAATGAGGTCATTATCTGTTGAAATCTACACACAGAGAGTTGCTATGGAGGCATTAAAAATAAGTTGAATTCTGATTTGCCGCCATAAATCACAACTAATATAAAAAAATATTCTGCTCAGATGGCGGAGTGGTTTAGATACCGGCCTCCCCCCCGAGTGTTGTGGGTTCGATTCCCACACAGGACAACGATTTGTGTATAACAAATCGTTGTTCTGAGTCTGGGTGTACTTTGTGTCCGTGAAATTGTATGTTTGTAAAGTCCGCCGCGATACAAGAATTATTCCTTTCTGCTGGATGACTTTATTTTTTTTAATGTGAACGTCCGTTCGTTTACTTGCTTGGTACGCCTTCGCATAGTAACTATTTAACCGGTTATCATGAAATTTTGTAGACATAATAGTCCTGAGTAAAGAAAAATACATTTACGTATTCTGGTTGCAATGGAATATTGATTTTTTCATAGAAATTTCAGTGTAATGCTTATATTTTTTTTTTTTCAACGTTTCTTCTGTCCCATTAGGCACGGGTCTCCTCTAATAGTGAGAGGGATTAGGCCACAGTCCACCACGCTGGCCCAATGCAGGTTGGCAGACTTCAAAAGCCGTCGACTAAATCTCTCAGGCATGCAGGTTTCCTCGCGATGTTTTCAAATACACACATAATTTCGAAAAATTTCGAAAAGTCGGTTGTGTGCTGCTTATACATATTATATTGACCCAATTCTGAAGACCAATTAGACGAAGTCTTGGGCAAAAGCTAGTATTAATTATATTTTGTAAACAAATGCTTAAAGTTATACCACCAGTATAAATAGACGCTGGGTATGCTTGCAAAACTAGTCTTAAACACCATTGGGCAACAGCTGTTCATTGCCAGTCTCTTGCGAAATTTAAAACTATTTACATAGCTATGTTCCGCAAGCATTCACCATGAATGAATTGATTGTATTAGTTTCTGGGTATCAGAAATTAGGTAAAAGCAACCAACGTCTCTTCACAGGTAATTTTATCATTTGTTAACAAGCTTTAACCAAAGCTAGACACATCCATATCTTTCAAGTGGATACGTTCTGTAGTTCGTTGCTGGGTTGGTTACCACAGCAACGTAAACCTAACAATCGGGTTATAAAGTATTCTATCGGGGCGTGCAATAAACAGTTTGTACCTAATTTCATCTAAATCTGTTAAGCCGTTTTGCGCATGATACTGTAATATACATCCAAAAATAAAAACTTTCACGTCATTTTGTAACACTAGTAGAATGAGAAGAAAATTACTAATTATATAAAAGTCGCTGTCGAACTAAAGTCGTTGCCGATAAAAGAAGACATACCTAATCTTTCTTTCCTACCCCCTTTCTTGGACAAAAAATTACTCCACAGAGACTTTTTATACAACGTGTAAACGGTTACAATAGTCTATAGACGCGAGCAACACCAGAGGCGTCACTCGCGCGTCGCCATCATTCTCCAAGGAAAGGTATGGGAGGTGGAAAAGAAGGATAATAGGGAGGGTGAGGATAGGACGTATACTAAGGAGGGGATAGGGAGGATAACAAAGATAGAATAGGGAGGATAGAAATGACCTATAAAAATGTAATAATTTTTAATAATGTTGACGTTCACCAACAACATTAGCCAAGGATTGGCTTAGAATTTCATGTCAACTTTTACTTGAAGCCGGATGCGCTTACCGTATTCCACAGAGGTTAACAACTACTAAGAACATGTCTGCGTCTTTTGCGTATCGTCTGAATCCTCTTATAGATCAGACGGATATTAAATTTGATCGACTCCAAAATTGAGCCTATTAAATATATAAGGATAAAAATCTTATATTTTTTGCGAAAGGCGAATCCATATTTAGTTTTACAAACGATTCCAAGGCCTCGTATTCTATGTAGGCGATCGGCGATGTAGCATATTATTTTAAGTAAAGCGGGGTGGCATTTAGAATTAAATATATTTGCTTTTTTGAGACTGGTCTGGAAAAATAAGTCACCGAGGTAGCATATTTTACATATCCTACATAATATTAGATATATAATCATATACTGTTTATGTATATGTTAATTTGTAATTGACTGACTCTATGGTGCAACGGTAGTGTGAGCGTCAGCTGATCATCAGGTCAGGGGTTTGATCCCTGGGTCGGGCAGTGTTATTGAGCTTTTTCGTAAAATAAAAAAAATCTCAGTGGCAGCGGAGTTCGGAAATGTGCCCGGTATACGGCAATAGGCTCGCCCCCTAATACGTGGGACTTAAACATAGCTGGCGAACCGTGGGTGTGTACACCTCCGCCTACCCCTTCGGGGAATACAGGCATGATGCTATGTTTGTGTTATGTTTGAAGTAATTTGTGGTTATATGTTCTGATATGCACAAAATTATAAATGAATAAAAAATAAATAATCCTTCATTCAGACGCGCAAAACGTGAATACTTACCGGCCAGCTCTTGGTCCAGTCCTTGCTAGGGTAATGAACTGGAACTGCCTTGTATCCCGAAGGCCATCGCTCGCACGCACCACATTGTGCCTTGTAAATATGACTAGTAGTTTATTTATTTTCTTTTCCTTGGAGATGGCGACGCGCGAGTTTTGCCTCTGGTGTTGCTAGCGTCTATAGGCTGAGGTAACCGCTTGCTAATACGATTTTTGTACCCACATAATATAAAAAAAAATATTATAAGAAGAGATTCATGCTCAGAGAGGGACAGTAATTAGGTTGATAAATATATTTCTACGTTCATTAAACAATATAAGTAATCGTGTATTTCTAGTATAATATAGGCACGGGCTTATAAGATAACAATGTGCGTACAATCACGTATTATTTTAATTCCAATCCAATCTACTCTATATTCTAGTCAGTAGTTATTTATCTAAGGTAGAAATGAATCTGTGTATGTACTTAATCTGTACATATCACACGAGAGTTCTACAAATTACGTGTTTAAAGTTGATATAATAAAATTATACGTGTTGTTTTTGAAGTTGTATCAAAATTATTTCTTTTCATCCTAGTTTTGCCTCGATCTATTACTAATCTACTGAACCTGCGCGTCAGCGGCTGTCATCGCTGGTAGGGGAGTGCTATTGGCGACGTGACTTGACATCACCAACGCATTCAAATAGTCCGCCTTTCAACTGCAACAGGGAGACGCTGCGGTATAACGGAGTACTTGCCTAGGTTAGTGGTAGACTACCTCGAGGTTCAGAGCGTCCTCTATGTGAGCCGCATGAGGATGTTGTCAGGTCCAACAGGGTTCGGGAATGGTGGATATCTGCTATGCAGATGACATGCTGGTCTGCGTTAGGAAAATTGAAGTGCTTATGATGGATCTGGATAAGTCGGAAGTTATTTCAAAGGGTCCTACGTCGGCAACCTGCTGGCGCCTCGATCACATTAGACGGGGTCCAGGCCCCGATACTTGATCTGGAACTCGATAGGCAGTGGCACTTTCGTGAGCATTTCCACTAGTGCCATGGCTCATCGTCGTGGTCGCACTGCTCGTGGCGAATATGGCCAGACCCAATAATGCTTGCCGATGAAATCGTGGCACCAGGGTCACACGAGGATACCGTACAGTATCGACCTAGGCAGCCTTTTTTTTTGTTAAGGCGGGAAAAAATCTTCCTAACCGCACACCCCGTCTGTTGGGGCAACGAACAGGGTAGTGTGGGGCCTTCACCCACTAAAGAAACCCGCCGTATGTGACCGAGACAGCCTGCGCATTAGTCTGAACTCGGCTTAAAATAAAAAAGGCATACCGGTTTCCTAACGCTATTTTCCTTCGCCGACTAATATAATTTGTAAAAAATTACAAATAATTTTCTTTTTCGTTATTGCTGACTTACGACTTAGCGGTTCAAAGTACTGCCCCTAGAATTGGATGGGACGTTCGAATCCTGCTCGCAATAAAAATAAAAAATAAAACAGCATCACGTCTGTATTCCCCGAAGGGGTAGGCAGAGGTGTATTACACACCCACGACTGGCCAGCTATGTTTAAGTCCCACGTAATAGGGGGCGAGCCTATTGACGTCTACCGGGCACATTTCCACACTCCGGGCTGCTATTGAGAATTTTTCTTTTTAGGAAAAAGCTCAATAACATTGCCCGACCCGGGGATCGGACTCGAGACCTCATGATTAGCAGTCGCATACACTACCGCTACACCACCGAGGCAGTTAAAACTCTTTTTTCCAGTTTAGCAAATAATATGTTCTCTTTGGGCTTCGTCGTAGTCGCATAAATATAGTGTGTCGTGGCCTTAGTAACAGTCGAACTGTTTTATATTCAAATATCCTTTTCTACTACTGGAATGGTTCGTCTATAAATGAATAACATGACGCAGTCTACAGCTTAAAAGGTAGTCCTGCTGGAAGTTGAAGCTAGCGTCTATATTGTATTCAGTATAATATACATATTACATTGTACCAGCTCATTAATAATGAATTTGCTTGTTTGTATAGCACAGACTCTTTTATCCGTGTGGTGACGGACTAAGAATACAATTGTCTCCACCCCATTCTTTCCCACGGGTGTCGTATGAGGCGACTAAGTGAAGTAAGCAATATATATATATATATATATATATATTCCCTCAGTCGGTCGGTTCCCCTGGTATTCCCTCAGTCGACTCTTACGACTCCCGTGTGTAGAGAGGGGTAGGACAATTCTAAAGCCGGCCCCACACGGCCAAAAAAATCCTTACTGTGCGTAAAAATTACATAGGCTACTTATTATTCCGGAAAAATGGATAGTTCCTATTATGGAGGGTAGAAGTAAGGAGGAACGTCTTGTATAAGGGAAAAGTTGAAAAAGTGTCCACCTGTAAACAGCAAGTTATTATGGCGCTGTTTTTAAAATCTTACCACTTGCTACTGTGGCGCCACCTTAAATGGCTCCCGTTAAAAAATATGCAGTATTTAAAATCTCAACTATTTACATAGTCAAATGTAATTTAGTAAATATAAAATGCGCGGCAACAAAGCAGAATGTTTCTTTCCTTCTTAATTTAGTATCCCACTCTAATAGTTTATGGCGCTGTTTTTAAAATCTTTCCACTTGCTACTGTGGCGCCACCTTAATTGACTCCCTTTCAGCGGACACTTTTCAATACACTGAGTTAGTCCTCCTTACTTCTACTCTCCATAGTTACTATGGAATAATGATTTTTGCAACTAAATAATCTACAGCGAATACGGTCTATAGACTGACAATTTACTAGGCTCTAGAGTGTATTTGCCGTAGACTGAAGTATTTATATATTTATTGACCCAAATCTCAGACAGACAAAGTTGCCGGCAGAATGTAGGTATTAATATAGGTACCTATTTACGTTTGTGTTGGAGCTTAGTTAGACATTAAAAAGGTTATTTTACGTTTTTGTATTTCTATAAACGTTAGTTTGTTTTTTGTTAAAAAGATACCTACTACTCGTAAGTACCTACTACTTATTATATTGAGAAACTTAAGAAACCGTTTTTAGCGACAATAAGCTACCCGGCGAACTTCGCACCGCCTCAGAATCAATAAATTTTGTTTACCTAATTACCTGGAAATTAATTTTGTCCATGAGTTTTTTTGCGCAGGAGCTTAGTTAGACATTAAAAAGTTATTTTACGTTCTTGTATTTCTATACACGTTAGTTTTTTATCCGTTGTTTTTGCTGCTATTCCGGGCCGAGACAAATTCATCGAATCAAAATCACAAAAATCGATCCAGCCATTCTTGAGTTATAAATGGTGAAAATAACCCGACTTGGTTTTATTAAGGTATATAGATTCAAATCAAATATTGAATGATACTGCTAGTAGAAATATATTTTTTTAAATAATAGAAATGTATGGTCTCTCTAATTTCGTCCACTTTCGTCTACCAGTAATTACCAGTACATCTTACATTTACCTAGATTAAATTGGACTCTTTAAAGTCATTTATTCTGATTAAATAGATGACAAGACAGGACAGAGAAACAGATCTGAAGCTATTAATATTCATAACCGAATTTATTACGGGTATCAAAGTAAACAATATTTAATTAAATTAATAAATCCAATTCCTACTATTAAACTGACTTTGATGGCGGTCTTGTACATGGAAAATGTTTAGGAGCCTAACTCAAACCGTCTAGAAATGGTAATTGCGAGTATAATTCCGGTAGCTTAGCATTTAAGCTATTTTACCTTGTTCTATTTTCACAGCTGTAAATTAACCGAAACCCAAAATTAGTATTAAACACAAAGTGAAAAAAATTAGTAGTTATCGGATACAACGTATATATAACAACTCTACAAGTACTATTTTTGAAGAGATAACTTCTATAGGAAGGTTTGGATAGGGAGTAAATTCACGTAAGTAATCATTGACATGGCCAATGATAACTTACAAGGTCGATTTTACCACTAGGATATTACGAGTCGGGATCGAACTCGATACCACTGCCTTTGCAGTCCTTGATTTTACCGCTAGGCTATTACTGCACAAATGTTTGCATAGATATAATTAATCTGTCTTAGAGTGACGTATATTTATCCACGTGGACGAATTCGCTGGCATAATGTATTTAAGCCATAAGCGCAATTCGGAAAAAAATACATTCAATAGATTTTTTTAATTTAAATCCTTTATGTCATTAAGCATCCATGATTATTATGATGATTGCTTAGCAAAATAGGTAAGAGAAATAATAAATCATTAGCTATACAAATCAAAACAGGGTACTTCAAGTAAAAAAATGTTTGTAAATTAAATATTATGTTCTGTGTATACACTGCGAGCGACGCCCTTGACATTACTTTTGTTTAAACAACACAAAGAAAACATATAAAAGTAAGTACAACTATGTTATTTTATTTTTCTAGAATTTATTTTAATTTTCAGTAGTAGACCTTTAATCCTACTAATATTATAAACTATGTAGCTGAAACCCACGACTCCATCTGCGTGGATTTTCTTTTTCTGCGCGGAACCCTAATTCTTTTTACCAAATCAAATTAACCTAAATTAACATCCTTAATTACTTATCATCACTCCTTCTCCCTTTCGGGGTAGGCAGAGAGAACAGAGTGCCAAAAGGCTCTATTCTTGCATACATCTCTCGCTTCTTCAACATTCATAATTCACTTCATACACGCTCGCCGGTTTGGAGACTCCTGACTTTCCTTCAATACATGACCGACTTGGTCTAGGTAGGTGAGTCTCGGACTCCCCTGTACCTATATCCTTCCACTTTTGCAGTGTATACCTTCCTAACCAGTCACTAGACCGGCATTCTTTCCACATATCCGAGCCATCAGAGCATTCCCTTTCGCATCTTAAGATCAATAAGTACTCTCTTTCATACCTACTCGCTCTCTTACATCGTTGTTACGAATGCGGTCAGTCAACCTTACTCCAAAGATTTTCCGCAGAGATCGCATTTCGACCGCATTGATTTTACTTTCATGTTCCTTTTTAAATACCCAAATCTCATTTCCATTTACTAATGTTGGAACAAGCACTGCGTTGTGTATTGTGACACGTACGTGCCTTCTGGCTGTGATGGTGGCTGCCGAGATGTTATCCCAACGATCCATTCACTCTATTTCCCGCATTTACTCTACTCTCCAGTGGTGAACTCTGAATCCACATCCAAGATACGTATTTATTCACTTGTTCTAGCACACCATTGACTATTGTTACTCTAACATCTGTTCTGGCTTCTCCTCTTTCCAAAACCATTATTTTGGTGCTGCTCACATTTACATGAAGGCCCCCTTTCTTACAATCTTTTATGTTTCACTAAGGCTTTGATGTCATTCTTACATTGCTGTCACTCGATGTCGATCTTATCGTCAATAATACACTAATAATTAACACGAGCGCCTGAGGCGAGTGCATCCGCAATAACAAAGTGGCGATTGCAATCGCCACAAGCGGCCGGATTCCGTAGTAAAGGCTTTCATGAGAAGAACCCGGCAAGAAACTCAGGGGCCACTTTTTAAAATTTACAATTTAATATAATCTTTATACACAAAAGTAGCACTAGTTGATATATTTTATCTACAGCTTGTACAGTCTACGAACACGTCCTAGAGGCCCGCGTGGTGGACTTTGCACTAACTAAATGCCTCTTAAAGGAAACGTACCCAGAAGTGCCACAATAATGGTTTGGAGAAAAAAATATTTATTGTTATATTCGTCGATGATTTATCATACTTTTTGCGTTTAAAACCACAATAGTATGTTTTTACAAGAAGTTTTGAAAATCTATTAATGGGTATCTTTTTACAGTCATAACTCTACATCATTAGTAAAACTTGGACTATTCTTTTGTATCATTTAGGTATATAAAAACATTAATTGAAATAATAATAAGCCGTAATAGTATTTAGCCGTGTGGGGCCAGCTTTAGAATTGTCCCACCCCTCTCCACCCATGGGAGTCGTAAGAGCCGACTGAGGGAATACCGAGGGTGTGGGCAGCAGAACTCCTTCGAGTATTAACAACATCCACTGCGATCGCCAACCCGCCTGCCAAGCGTGGCGATTACGGCACTATCCCCCATTCTTGGGGAGGCCTATGTCCAGCAGTGGACTTTAAAAGGCTGATGGATGGAATACCTTATAAAGAATAATAATTAACTCTAAAAACCTAAGCAAGTATAAATATATTTTATGGTAAAAAAAGAACATTTTTAACCGTAAATAATACTATAAAAATCAGTAAGAAAAGAAAATATATTGAGCAGATCATACTAGAATTATTTTATATTACAATTGAAGCGATTTATATTACTGTCTATGACTAAGTACGAATTATATTATTGAATTATATAGTTTAATAATAGAATACATTTTTTATTTATAATGCAAAATGACCTAAGTCGAGCCTTGGAATAGTCCATTAAAGATTTTTTTATTTACACACTTTGGGATCATTATGTTCAATCGTGATTATACCAAATATGTTTGGGCAATAATAAGTGCAATCTACGAAAATGCTATTGTAATTTAATTAATAAATTTATTACAATAATATAATATGAAGAAAAATAAATATGATTAACAAATTTTCGGTCGGTGAATGAAAATATCGCGGTGAAACTCTCATGCCTGAGAGATTGTCTCGACGGCTAGCGGCTTGAGAAGTCTGTTAACTCGTATTAGGCAAACGTGGTGGACTACTGCTTGAATCCCTCACTCTGTCAGAAGAACTGTGGCAAATAATGGGACAGTAATTAGTTTAAAGAATCATATTATTATTATAAGTAAAAGATTTAATTAAATTTCTATGTTTCGTAAACACAAAGCCCAATAATGCAGTTATGATAAAAACGTGATTTAATGATGAATACTAACGATTATTCTACATCGCGTTCTCAAGAAATATCTCGCACGACATTTCTTTTAATGTTTTAACACTCAAGGGCATGTTTCATTGCCAATAATATGCTTACAGCCAGCTAGCCCAAGGTTGTAATTTTCTTGCTCAACGGCTGGATAGATGCCGCTGGCGCTTGGCTAACGCCGGTGGCCCAATAGAGGTCTAAATTATGATGAAATAACTATTTCGATAAAGATTCTTATTAAATCCTTCGAGGCTTAATGCAGAAATACCTACTTTAGATGCGTTTGAGCCCATCCAGTCTATCGCGTTTGAAATTGCGAATGATTATTGCTGCGTAGTGTACATTTGTCTTATCTATACTATTCTAGAGCTGTAACAGCTGTGTCTGTATATTAAGATATTTGAGAAAAAATGAATGTATTAGACTATATAGGCGTGTCTGAATACAAAACTTTTTTTTAGATGTTTGTCTATTTGATCGTTCGCGCATCACGCAAAAGCTACTGAACGGATTTTGATGCAACTTTTTTATTTGATAGCTTTTGATTAGACTTAAAAACTGGTATACATTTTATCCCGCTACTGTATGGGGAACCTGAGATATTACTTAAATCTAGCTTTTGGCTGCGGCGGAGCCGTGGGCAAAGGCTAGTTTGTTATAAACCTGTTCGAATCCTTAACTTTGATTAAAATATTTAACTACATACACAAAAGTGGTGAGTGTGTCGAAGAATTCAAAGGTCACGTTTATATAAAATTTTCGCTAATAGTGAACAATATCCGTGTCTAACAATGGGGCCCACTGATGGGTTGAAATTGTGTTGTAAATACCCTTATGAAAAAGCGAGTTTCCTAGTTTTATTCTCCTATAAAACAATTTTCGCTATTATTGTCTATTGGCGACTAGTTAAGCATTCCTCTTTAAAATGCACGTGCTTGACTGATTCGAGGCTTCATAATTAGGTATAGAAACGGGAAAAATAGTTTTATTAGAACTACGTCAAAACCAAAAAAATATTAATATTGTTTAAGTATGCAGACTACCTGGTGGGTTTCTCTTTGGCAAGTTTACTTGTGGAATAAACTAAGTCAGGCCAAGTAGTTACTTTATGGCATGTCCTTCTTTAAACGAGGTTTGAGAAGAGCACTTTACTCACGGTAGGCAGCGGCTTGGCTGTGCTTCATGAGCGGCGGTAGTAACCATTTGCCATCAGGTGGGCCAAAAAAATATACCAGAAATAAATTTAGTGTTCAGGTACCTACGTTATATACCACTGACGGAATGTAACATAGTCCCAGTGGCCTGCCAATAAAGGCGGAGAGAAGGCACACGGCGGGTTCCTTTAGTGGTTGAAGGCCCCACACTACCCTGTTCGTTGCTTCGAACGACGGGGTGTGCGGTTAGGAACATTTTTTCCCGCCTTAACAAAAAAAGGTACCTATGTTATGTGAACTGGACTAGAATTCATTGACTAGCATTTCATGAGTTGTTTTTTCTATAACTTGTAAGGTCAAAATAGTCTTTAGTACTCGTTTTCAGGGCGGAAATCTTTAAAGTGCACTAATATGATTTTCTTATAACATATAATTGAAGTTTTTTTTTTCGTAATATTAAAATACAATGGAATTTATCAGTACATATAGTATCATATACAATTATACAGTATAGTCTAGATAAAAATAATACTTATGCCGCTTCATCATGCTCTTACAAACAAGCGCATGAACAGTTAAGTGCATTTACCTCGATGCATTGAATGTCTAGTACCAATAAGCAGTTATCTATAGCTACCTATACAATGATTGTTTGTATAGTAACAGATATTTATGTTCCTCACGCAAAGAATATAATAAAAGTGCAATAGAATATACAGTTACACAGTTTATGCGAGTAGATATTTCGATTTAAGCAACAAACTAACTTCACATTTCAGTGATATTATGTTAATACAATCAAGGTTTTTTACCAAATAATGACGCAGCCCTATAAATATTTAGATATTGCACGCCTCATAAGCGAAGCGTTGAGGTGTGTATTACTCTCGTTCCCCGCAGAACAACTGATTTTTCAAACTTAAAATGTATCTATTTATCATATATTGCACTTGTAAAATAATATATACACACACACATATCAAGAAAAAACACTATTTTTAACACTCATGATATTTTTGATGCCATTTTTGTTATTTAAACTAGTTAAAAAACTGTTTAAAAAAGTTCGGTCTTGGACGTCCGTTTGTTATAGGTAATGTATGTTAACACGATAACGACCGAAATACTTTACTAATCGAGTATTTTTTTTTTCTTTTATGATACAGTACAACTACGAATCAAAAAAAATGAATATCACTTTTCACGGTGTGATTCGATGTGGTTTAATTGTTATTAAATAAACAAAAAAATTTAGCGAAAAATTATAAAAATAACTAAATTTAAAAATTTAGTTATTTTTTTTTATTTAAGCGTTAATACGCTCGACGCGACACTAAAACCAGTGCTATCCTTATTTCGTGAGAACTATTTCTATAGACCAATATAGAAGTACTTCTTAAAATTAGCGCTATCTATGTTATTTATTGAAAACTACTTAGTAAGACAAATAGGTACATTACTCGTATTAGTTACTTATCAAATAATCAATTTTATTGTGAAAAATGAAGATTATGAGGCGTGCACTTTTGGATTTTCCAGAGTATTTTTTTTATATATATTTTTAGCATTCGACATGCTTAGCCATATTATATTAACACAAAGTGTGAAATACTTAATTGTAAAATTAAGTTTACCTGGTCGGTATAATGCATGCAAATACTTTCGACAGATGGCGCAGGCGTTACCTACCCTTTCAAAATTAATACGTTATCGAAATTAGCAGTCCCGCAATTGTTACGATGGCTAAATTGACAAAGCATCTGGACGGTATCCAAGAGATGCAGGTTCAGGTACTGCTCGTGACTGTTATTTTCGATCTAACATTTTCACACTTTGTGTTAGTCTTTAAAAATGGGCTATCAAATGCAAAAATAAATTTCATATCTTCCGAGCTTATTAATTCAACTTATTGATTGGCTTGATATCAAATTTGTCCTTGAAAACCCGTTTGATTGAAACAACTGGGTTTTCAAAGACTTGTTCTTTGTTTATTCCTTTCATGTTTGCATACATTAATAGTAGCGCATTACCCACGGCTTCACTCGCGTTATCTATATTATTAAAAAGCTGTAGCAGAGCTGTGTCTGTACATTTAAGATATTTGAGAAAAATAGACTACAAAACTACTAAGAAAACATTTTTTTTAGATTGTTTGGCTATTTGATCGTTCGCGCATCACGCAATAACTACTTAACGGATTTTGATGCAACTTTTTTATTTGATAGCTCTTGATTAGACTTAAAAACTGGTATACATTTTATCCTGCGACTATATGGGGAACCCAAGATATAGGTAACCTAAAAACTAACTTTTGGCTGCGGCAGAGCCGCGGGCAAAGGCTAGTAGTATGATAAATCTATTGATTTGTGTAAAATCCTTTCTTAGTGCTTGCTGAATTTTTCACTAAGCACCTAACAACCTCGGTTATTTACTAATAACCGGCCTTCCCTATTCGATGAGGGAGTAATTTAAAGCACTATGCCGCCCATCTGTGAGCTGGTATTTAAATTTGCACAACTGCAATATTGTGAGCAGTAATTTCTACATAAACATAAAATATAGCATCTCTCCTGTATTCCCCGAAGAGGTAGGTAAAGGTGTATCACACACCCACGGTTCGCCCCACGTAATAGGGGCGAGTTGCCCTCTACCGGGCACATTTCCAAACTCCTACTGAGATTTTTTCTTTTTACAAAAAAGCTCAATAACATTTCCCAACCCGGGGATCGAACCCGAGATCTCATGATCAGCAGTCGCTCACACTACAGCTGCAAGACAGAAGTGGTTAACAATTTCTACATATTAAAATATATTGCAACAAATGACAACACTTTATTTAAGAGGCTGCGATTATGCAGCCTCTTAAATAAGGCTGTAATTGTTACAGATTTTTTTTTATCACAGGTAATGTCTGCACATTAGGGACATTTTTGTTCGATAACTACGTAGAACAATAGTATTTGTATAAAGTAAGTTTGAATCCGACTGTATTTTGTCCGACAAAATGTGAAGGAACTTTTTGATTTGTCACCAACTTATATTGTTTATAACAGTGTGAAAATAAACAATTTTTAATTCTGCCGACGGGAATCTATACGCCTTTGAAGAATGGCTCTACGAACGGATAAAAATCTGAGATTTGTAATATAACAATAATCACACTTGCAATGTTAACAATCAAGCTACATGAAATTGTTAATTAGCTTATGTATAACTTATTGAAAAATCGCGATAAAATTTTTCGCCGGTGGATTATTATTCATTGATCTATCCTGTAAGTCCCTGAATTTTTTCGAATAAAAATTTTACCCGTTTTCAGACGTATTTTCATTTTATATATTGGTCCTGCAGTTTCAGGAGTTGAAACTTTTTTTTAGGAAATTTACTTCTCTTTACGAACCTTTTTTTAGATTTGAAATATCTCAAATAGTTTTTGGGATATAAGCAAAAAAAACCTAACCCCTTATTTTTTAGTTAATTGTTTATAACTTTTGTAATTGTAGCGAGCGCATCTAGAATGTTTTCAAAACTTTTTTCTACATGCGATTCCGAATCGAATGACACCTCAACCATATTTTTAGGAGCCGGCGAAAAAATGTTGACTTAAAAGGCACTTGTTGACTAGACTACATTTAGGCATATCTGAACTGAAATTATTGTTTATCTTGTCTCTTTGTTTGTTCGTGTATCATGCGAAAAATAAAACACCGATTTTGATTAATGTTTTTCTGATGATTAAACTTAAAAACTGTTGCCATCTTACTTCGTTAGTATATCGGAGATATAAACAAAAGCGTTTGCCTGCGGCGGGCAAAAAGCTAGTAAATGTATATAAGCTCGTAACTTATCCTTGAAAGTGTAAGCAGAAATATACTTATAATACACCCAAATTAGTTAATTCATCCTACGCAACCCCTGTTGCTTGCGCCCTGGCAAGATTATAGACGTCAAAATATAACTCCAATCTCACTGCAGCTATCATTAATACATACCAATATATTAACGAAAGAGTTAATAACTAATACACAGACAAAACAACGCAACGTTCGGAAACCGCTGATGGTAAAATTGCGCCAATATTAGCAATTACGCCACGACACGACGTCAATCGCTGGAGACGATCGTGACCTTAGCACCTTTCGAACATATTGATCAATTACGAAAGACAGTCATATCTTACGGATCTGGTGTCATTTTGACCATTTATTTAATTCTTCAGATTAATAAAATGGTATTTAAATTTTATTTAGTTCTTGAGACATTTTAATCTGTATTTTTAGCACTTGACATGCTCAGCTACTTTAAATAACAAAAGACCGCAAAAGCTTAGCGGTCTAGAGAACATCCCGGATTGGATGGGATGCAGGGTTGAATCCTGCTTGTAGTAAAGTTCCCTTTTTCCACTTTCACAAATAATTTGTTAGTTCATAAGAATTATATTACTAGTAATTCATACAAGCGAAACTAGTTCTATTAATGATAAATATTAATAAAAATAAGAACTAATAAGATTACTATAACGAAATTAAGACTAAGAGGACTTCAGTGACATTCAAGTGACGTTCCATTAGCAATGTGCCCATAATGCTGCTCGCTGGTTGGCAGGCTAGTCCTTTGGCCAATGTATAAACCAGCATTTTGGTCACGTTAAGACTCTACAAGCCTTCCTGCAAAACACTACAGATTTCAAAAGCGCCGGATACTCAGGAAGCCATTGTCTCTACCTTAAACGGCACAAAAAAAAACAACTTCTGTCGAAGTTAGAATATTTGCGCCGTTTATGTGATTCAACCGCTGTAGCAGCGCCACCAGCACAAAGGCCGGGTTGCTCCAAATCTGCTGAATTTCTTTAAAGCCTTTGTATTTTAGTTTAAAGTCACCCTAGAACGGGTCTCCCCCCAAAAGAGAGGGACTTAGTCCATCATGCCGGCCCAGTGCTAGTTGGCAGTCTTCATAAACCGTTGTGAAAATCTCTAAGACATTCAAAATTCCTTACCCTGTACACACTCTACATTATGAAATAAAAACTTGCCATTGTCAGCCGTTCACGGACACCCTTTGCATACTTTGCTCTTACACTCGCTTCATGCAACTTTTCAATCTTTAAAAAAAATGTATGCATTTTATCTCGCTGCTATATCGGATACCTGAGATATAACCTAAAAACTAGTTTTTGGTTGTGGCGGAGCCGCGGGCAAAGGCTAGTATTTCATAATTGTGTAAATTTCTTTTTTTTTTAAAGCATTAAAAAAAGGATCAATTAAAAAAGTATTTTTAAATGTAAGCATTTCAATAAGTCTTAAACAATTTTGATTAGCAGTGTGTTTATAAAACAATAATTTAATTTAAGACACTTAACAGCCCTTTTCATTTTTTCCAGAACAGAATGAAGTTAAAACAAGAAATCCTGGAACAGCCTTCAGGTGAACTGTGGAAAAACATCCGCGTGGAGCTGAAAGAGGATGTTACCACGAGAGACAAAGACGTAGCGGCTATCAGGGACTGGCTGAAGAAGCAACCGCATTTACCTGATGACTGGGGTAAGTAATCACCTATTTCTTAAGATGATCCTAAAATTCCTATACATACTATACCTACTTTGTTTAATTGAACTGAAAGTAAAAGGTAAGTACCAACCGCCATTTTTGTACCAAGCAAGGCTATAGCCAAGTCACTCAGAAGACGAGGGGAGGTTATCTATTTTTTGCTACAGCTAAAACTGACAGTATAAGCATTTCGTTTCAACCCTTTTTCTCTCCCACGGGCACGGGTCTCCTCTCATGGTGAGAGAGATTTAGCCATAGCCCACCACGCTGGCCCAATGAGTTTTGGTAGACTTCACAAGCCGTCGGGAAAATTTATCAGGCATGCAGGTTTCCCCACGATGTTTTCCTTAACCGAGCTGTGATAAATTGTAAACAAATACACACATAACTTCGAAAAATCTCGAAAACTTAGAGGTGTATGTCATAGGCTATCACTGCTTAGTATCACTGTTCAGCAGTCTTTGAACACACCTGACAACGATAACAAATAATGACTAAATGCTTTAATTAAAAACACATAAATGTATAGGAAACAGACAGTTGCAGAAAAGTCAATAAAGTATTTTTCTCACCTACCCCGGAAGTAAATAATATACTTTTGTTATTTATGTTGCTATGGTGAGCTTCACAAGATCTTTTACCAGAGTTGTGCCATGAATTCCTACGGGATCCATTATATCGTTACAGGAAACAAAATTTAAATGAATTTTAATGCTCCATTAAATTTAATTAAGGAGAGGTAATTTTAAGCTTGGTAAAAAATAAGAAACCTTACATTAATCCTAGTACTCCTGATACTCTATATCTCTTGAGTATAATGTTCCTTGCTCTATATCCATCTCAAGGTCTCGTAGGCTACTTTTCAGAAGTTTCACTTTTGCCGTGTGTGAATTACGTACGTGGATTTTTTTTTAATGATTGAAGTATGTCTACTTAAAATTTTATCAAGTATTGTAAAAATAGATTACTGTAAACGACTTGTGGATCCACATGCATGACCCACTAAGCTATCGTAGATTGTATATTACATGTATAAATAGTTGAGTAGCTTATTCAAAAATCTTGTTCGCAGAAATCCCTCCAATCATGACTTTCCTTCGCGGCAGCAGTTTCTCTTTAGAGAAATGCAAGAGGAAGTTGGATATGTACTTCACAATGAGAGCAGCATGTCCTGAATTCTTCTCTAAGCGTGATGTCACAAGCCCAGAGCTGAACGAAATAATGACAAACAAAGTGTAAGTACAGCATATTTATTTCAAAGTTGGGCATCACCTACCAGAGTTGAGATTCTGCAGAGCAAATACTTTGCCCCTGGCAGTATATACGAGTATAAACCTGGGGAACATTATAGCGGTACGTTCGCAGTGCGGCGAAACATCTTTTTTTGTTAAATCGGGGAAAAAAAATCCTATTTATAGACCTTACGCGAAAAAGAGAGTAGACCTTACAGCAATCGAACTCTTCAAAATCGATAGAACAACATAGAGAACTTAGAGACAAAAGATAGGAATTAAAATAAGTGCTTTTAATTTTGAACACAAAACTTTTCAAGCTTACGTAAATACTAGTTTTTTCGGTTTTATCTCAGGTTCCCGATATAGTAGCAGGATAAAATGTGCCAGTTTTTAAGTCTAATCAAGAGATATCAAATAAAAAAAGTTGCATTAATATCCGCTCAGTAGTTTTTACGTGATGCGCGACACGAACACGAACAAACAGACAATAAATCTAAAAAAAATGGTTTTGTGTTTAGACACGCCTATCTACCCATTTTTTCTCAAATATCTTAAATGTACAGACACAGCTCTGTTACAGTTGTATAATAGTTAGGAAATAAACTTGAACACCGTATTCGTTTTGTTAACTAATTTAGAATTGTACCATTTCCAGACAGGGACCACCACTGCCAGGAATTACACCAAACGGCAGGAGAGTCACCATATGCAGAGGTGAGTAACTAAATAAAATATCACATTTTATCTCGACGGGCCTCGTGGCGTAGTCAGTAGTGTAACCGACTTCCGTGCACGAGGTCGTGGGTTCGATTCCCACTCAGGACA
This sequence comes from Leucoma salicis, assembly GCA_948253155.1. Lineage (NCBI taxonomy): Eukaryota > Metazoa > Arthropoda > Insecta > Lepidoptera > Erebidae > Leucoma > Leucoma salicis. The sequence continues at coordinate 7,649,189 of OX411822.1, read as the reverse complement.
AATATTTGTGTGATGAACATAGATATTTGTACTGCGTCTGGGTGTTTTCTATCTATTATATGTATGTATTTACAAAAAAAAAGTAATCTATGTATTATATCCGTAATCTGGTACTCATAGCACAAGCATTAAGCTTAGTTTGGGACCAGAGGACGATGTGTGCAAAAAAAAAAATGTTCGTGAATATTTATTATTATTTATTATCAGTCAAGATAAAAAATCGGCGCATGCTATCCTCAAATTTAAAAGAAGCGGTACATTTTTAGACCTTGGGTCCATGGCTTTTCATCATTAGCCGACACGATAAGTTTTAAAATGGGGGGTGGGTAAATCATGGAATTTGATAAGAGAATAGGGAAGATCTCGCGGACCGACTGAAAAACAGGCTAGAGAAATAATATATGTATAAGATAATTAAATTTATTTTAATTTCGCCCAAACCCGCTCTTCACCTTCGCTCTATCATCATTTTGTATCCATCTTCTCATCACCCGTCCATCATAGTCTCTCACCACCTCCCTGTATCTTCCCTAGGGGTAACAATGCGTGAGATTTTTGTCCGTGTGGTGACGGACTAAGAATATAAGTCTCACCACCCCATTCTTTTCCACGGGTGTCGTATGAGGCGACTAGGAAAGTAAGCAATTATCATCCATTGCATGACTGGTGGTAGGGTTGGGTACCAAGTGGGAGTACTCACTTGGTATCGGGCCCGAGCGGGTTAGTACCACCATCTCCCGTGTGACCGACCATGAAGCACATCGTTGCGTTTTGGCTGTAGCAGGAGATAAGTAATTCTTTCATTTCATATCGGTGAAATGAAATGGTGAGCAGCGGCTTGACAATACTCTCGGTATAGTTAGTATACGGTATAGTACCACGGTTACCATTTACCATCAGATGGGCCGTGGCTCGTCTGCCACTACATGCAATAAAAAAAAAGATCCATGTGTTAAAAGTGTCTAACTTTTATTTTCTACAAATTATATATGTGGACAGAATAACTAAATGAAAAGCCATCGTCAATCACGAGGGTGTCCTAGAAGGTACCTATTATTGCTATCTTCAAACTTATCGTGAACATCTTTTCTCATGGATTAATTATCTACTTATAACTGTATCTATGTATATATTACTCCGTATCCCTGTGTACTAGTTAGTTCTTCTATCATACTGAATATCAACTTAATATTTCCATAGGAATCCATCAAGATATGACTGGTCAGCAGATCATTGACACGTTAAAACTTGCGCTCATGGTCGGTGATGTCCGACTCACAGAAGAAAGGGAAGGAGTGGCGGGAGACATATATGTGCTGGACGCCACTATTCTTGGTGCCAGTATGCTGACAAAACTGTCTGCTACTACCGTGAAAAAGTTCATGATTTGTGTTCAGGTTAGAACAAATTTGAATTCTCTGGTTTCTGATGTTTTTGGTCTCGATCCTCGGGTCGGGCAAAATCCTCAGTAGCAGCCCGCTGTTTGGAAATGTGCCCGGTAGACGGCAGTAGGCTCGTCCCCTATTACGTGGGACTTAAATATAGTTGGCGAATCGTGGGTGTGTAATACACCTCTGCCTACCCCTTCGGGGAATATAAGCGTGATGCTTTGTACATATGGTTTCTGATCCAATAAGGTTATGAATAATTTTGTAGAAGTATTTCGGTCACGACGACTAGTGCCGATAACCACTAGGCCTACGCACTACACGCGTAAACACTATCTCTTCATTCGCACTCTCTGCCCGATGATGGAAGGCATTTTTTCCTGACTCCGAACTACGATTGAGAATTTCTTGGCGGGAAAACTATATAACTTTTTACCGGGCTGATCTGGGATCCTAAACCTCTGCAGTGCACAACCACCAGGCTGTTACAATTGATAATTGGAAATAATAATAAAAAACTACTGAACAGATTTGTATGGTATTATTTGGCACACAGATATTTATTTTTATGGATTAACTTATAGGGTACCTACTTTTTATTATACGGAAAAATGTTGGGTACCTATGAGATAACATTTTTTTACTATATGTTCCATATAAATCAACACAAACTATTAAAATGTATGGGAATTTGACATCTCTAAATGTAAGTCACGTGACTTAGCGTTATAGATATCGTTAAAGATATTAAATTCCCATACATTTACCGTCTCCCTGAAAGTGTTTTCTTGTGAGCTTTGGGCGGCATCACTCTCCCTTGCAGAACACACATATGCCCAATGAGTTACAAAAAAGATGGGTATGGTTATGTGCATATCAAATTATTTTAAACTTATTATATCTACTCGCAGGAGGCATACCCAATCAAGCTGAAGGAGGTTCACATTATAAACACATCACCGCTGGTAGAACGTTTCGTGAATTTTGTAAAACCTTTCCTCAAAGATAAAATTAGGAAACGGGTAAGCTTTTTTTATATTTATGTTTTATATACTTAAACAAAAATTATGTGCAGTGATAGTGTAGCAGTAAAACCAAGGAACTACTAATTAGTGGTATTTCACAAAGCATGCACGAACACAACACATGCTCACTGAGAACCACTAGGGAAGAAAGGTTATTGAGGACAACGAATTGGATGGTGCAGTGTAGGACGGCCTCCCAGCAGGTGGACCGACTGGGCCCTGTGCTTAACACGAGTTATATGTAGGACGGCCTCCCAGCAGGTGGACCGACTGGGCCCTGTGCTTAACACGAGTTATATGTAGGACGGCCTCCCAGCAGGTGGACTGACTGGGCCCTGTGCTTAACACGAGTTATATGTAGGACGGCCTCCCAGCAGGTGGACCGACTGAGCCCTGTGCTTAACACGAGTTATATGAAAAAAGAATTGAAATATTTAAATACAAAGAACTTCCACAATGAAATTTAGACGTTGTTGCTGTAAAGTATTCGAAACATTGTCGCAAAATAATTGTGTCTGTTTTTATTTCAACATTTGTAATAATCAAGTCCGTGTGGGGCCGGCTTTAGAATTGTTCCACCCCATCTCCATCCATGGGAGTCATAAGAGCCGACTGAGGGAATACCGGGGGAGTGGGCAGCAGCACTCCCTCGAGTATTATCAACATCCACTGCGATCGCCAACCCGCCTGCCAAGCGTGGCGATTACGGCAGTATCCCCCATATAAGCGAAACAGCAGAGGACCGCTCGTTGTAGCGTTCTCTTGGGGAGGCCTATGTCCAGCAATGGACGTCGAAAGGCTGATGGATGGATGGATGGATGAATAATCAAGTTGACTTCAGAAAAATCAAATAGTTAAGGTTTATTTAAAATATTCCGAAGTACTTATTTGGCTTTGACCTGGGTGTTTCAGATCTACGTCCACAGAGATCTAAAAGATCTGTACAAATACATTCCTCAAGAGATGTTACCCACGGAATATGGCGGTCAATGCGGGACCATGGCACAGTTACAAGGTATTGACATTATTTATCCCGAAATTATCACCATAACAAATAATAATAACAGTTTGCAATATAATAACAGTTTGCAATTTAAAACGAAGAACAGGCGTTTTGTCCGCGTGGTGACTGACTAAGAGTACAAGTGTCACCACTCCATTCTTTTTCATGGGTGTCGTATGAGGCGACTAAGGGAAGTAAGCAATTGTCATCCATTGCATGACTGGTGGTAGGGCTGGTTACCAAGTGGAAGTACTCACTTGGTATCGGGCCCGAGCGGGTTGGTACCACCATCTCCCGTGTGATCGGCCATGAAGCAAATTGTTGGGTTTTGGCTGTAGCAGGAGATAGCCGTTTATTTTTTCATTTCATATTTGTGAAATGAAATGGTGAGCAGCGGCTTGACAATAATACCGAGAGGTACAGTTGAGTCCATGAGCGACGGTTACCATTTGCCATCAGATGGGCCGTGGTTCGTCTGCCACTAAATGCATTTTTTTCTATTGTACAGACACAGCTCTGTTACAGCTTTATAATAGTTAAGATATTCATCCGATGCATTGATGGAATACAGTGTATTTAAGTAATAATTTTAAATCCACAGATCAATGGAAGATAATGCTACAAGAATACCGCGAGTGGTTTAAGCGACAAGATGCTATCGTAGCCACCGAGTCTCTTCGGCCTGGAAAACCGACTAACTACGACGAGTTATTCGGTATCGATGGATCCTTTAGACAACTCTCAATCGATTGATGTAATAAATTGCATAGTAGATAAAAATAAAAATAGACTATGTAAAGCTTTAGATTCTATTCGTGATTTAATACTAGAATTAATATGCAGAGGTTGGTAAATATAATGTGATTGTATTATGGTGTTAGTAATTTGTACAGATAATGAACGATATTCTTAATCATGTTTTATTGTGAATAAAATAGTGTTGGTTAAACCAATATTATCTTAGCTATATTTGAGCTTGTGATACATAATAAGTTCGTCAAATAGCTAAGAGATTTATAGCACTGAGTCAACAGAATATAATACCTACAATAGAAAAACTGAAAGATGCCATATTGAGTTAATTTTCGAATAAAGCGATCACGATATTTAATACTGGCAACATTTTTTGCTGTCAGCATTACATAAGGTTAGATCACAAAATCTAATTAAAAAAATCAAATCATAGGTACTCGTTATGAATCTCTAGTAAAATAAAACTTGACAATTTATAATTCGATGTTCTGGGGATGGCTCGATTTACGAAATATGTTAGTAACATGATATTTGTAACGTGGTGTACTATACTATACTTTCAAAAACATTGATTTTGACATCATTAATATATGACATGATACATAATTTGAAACTGCTAGATCTAATTTCCTTCAATTAATTTGACAGAAGGTTAGGTTCGAACCACAAGTGATGCTGCAGATATTACTGATATTAGAGGGAGTGCAGCGACAATAGTTTGGCTATATCTTGGCAATATAAATACGTAAAAAACTCTGGGGAAATAATGTATATGGCAGACTATAAGTCGGACGTCAAGGGGAAATAATATATATAGCAGACTATAAGTCGGACGTCAAGGTAAACACCAAAAAATCACTTATGAAGGGTTTTGTTATTCGCATTAATTTTGCAAGAAAATATTCGACTTGGAGAGCATTAAATTCATTTTAAACATTGACGTATACTGTTGGTGATTTCTTAACGATACCTTGCTTTATTCATCTATGAGCTTATTGACTTCAAAATATCGGATTTTAAGCTTGTAAAATCAAAATATTCCTGAGTTCGAGATACTTAGGTCTAACTTTTTTTCGAGTTAGGGAGGAATGTGTATCTACTGTAATGGCCGATAGAGACTTACTGACTAAGGACTTATACAGGACATAGATTTCAAGTAATGGAGGTTTTGTGGCTTAAAGGGAAGTGATTTTTTTTTAAGGTATTGTAGGTTTCGACTATATAGGTTCGAATTACGGAGGTTCTGCGTTTTACTGTATTTAAACCTAAAGATGGCTATAATATACGAGTATATTGACTTATGTATCTTTACATCGACAAGATTTAATAAAGATGGATGATTCTAATGTGACCCCAGCAATCCCTAGATTTAATTCAATTAGACTGATGAAATGATGACTCAACACAAAAAGTAACATGAAATATATTCAATGTAAATGAAGTGAATCGATAATTATTAAAATGGTTATAAGTAGCTTAAAATGTAAATAGTTGTACTAATATTTCATATTCAAAATAAATTCTTTATAATATTTATTTGTTTTATGCCAGTTATTTCCTTTCTTTGCCGGTCTATAAATCTAGAGAAATATCTACGATTATAGACGGTTTTGGACGGGACTTTCACTGGCAGATAGCTGATATAAGGAGTAACTTGGATACCTTTTGTTGGATCCCGCCACGTGGCCATGAGTATGGTCGAATGTAATTGGCCATTACTAATTTTTTTTTGCCGTCTACCCGCGTTTGGTTGGTAACAACAGTTCGTCGTGAGTTACCTCCCAGTGCGTTTGTGTGGAGTAACATCGTAACCAGGATGTTCCTGGACCTTCTCGAGGACTCTGTCTTTTTCTTGAACTGAGCTAGCTCAAGACTTTAATCATAAACTGCAGCTTGGTGTTGGTGCTGTAATCGTTCCGTGATGTGAACATTGGTCCTGCTCTACTGATAAAATCTCTGCTGACCGCCTGGACCTGTCGTGTGAAGGCGTAAAGGTAGGTGGTTAGTTCTTTCACCTCCTCTTCCAAGTGTAGTATCATATACAGTCCAACTGCCAACCATTATCTATCAAATTATTTACGCAGTCCTCTCTTTTACCAGCCATATTATTATGTATTGCTACAATACTGTACACCTTTATTATGAGAAAATAATTAGGTTTCTCGCGGAGAAAATAAACTAAATCCCACGTAAACGGAGTCGCGGGTAGCAGCTAGCCAAAAAAATTAAAACCCTTGTGGTGATGGACTAAGAATACAAATGTATACCTATTTCTTACCCGCGGGTGTAGCACCAAGCAAGCTAAGGGAAGTAAGCAGTTATCACCCATTGCATTACTGGTGGTAGGGTTGGGTACTAAACGTTAATAGGTACTCACTTGTTATCAGGCCCGAGCCGGTCGGTACCGACCGTAAGTAAAGCTTATTTCTTTTATATACTACGTTGGTGGCAAACGAGCATACGGTCCACCGGATGGTAAGTGATTAACGTAGCGGAGTAGCCAATAGATGCTAGCAACACCAAAGGCATCACTCGCGTGTCGCCATCGCCGAGGAACCTTTTACCTATCCTTATAGGAGGTGGATAGGACGATTATTAAGGAATATATAGGATAAGTAGGATAATAAGGAGAGAATAGGGAGGGAGTTGGCCGTGTGGGGACGGCTTTACAATTGACCGAGGGAATACCATAAACGCCTATTGCAAACAGTTATTCAATAACCTTACACTAAAATTGTCATGCTTGTAATAATTGTTATGAGGTGTTTAGCAAAAACAATATAATATATCTTTAATTTTATTTTGAGAGCGAGTAGGTATGATAGAGAGTATTGGTGTCAAGATGCGAAAGGGATTGTTCGGACATGTGGAAAGTAAGCCAGAAGAGCGACTGGTTAAGAAGATATGCAATGCGAAAGTGGAAGGATGTAGGAACAGGGGGACCGAGACTCGCCTACCTAAATCGGTCATGTATTGAGGGAAGGTGGGGTCAGGAGTCTCCGAAATCGGTGAGCATGTGTGAAGAGAATTATGAATGTTGAGGAAGCGAGAGGTATATGCAAGAATAGAGCCTTTTGACACTCTGTTCTCTCTGCCTACTCCGCAATAGAGATGGCGTGGTGATAAGTAAGTAAGTAAGTATCTTTAATTTTATTTCAGTAAACATATTGATTAAGGCACTAGATATATAATAATACTTCACAAAACTTATAACTACATTACAAAATTCTGCAATTTGAAATCAGTTTTTGCATTAATCAAAGATACTCTTGTTTTTATTGAAGCTGCCGATAGTTTCTATCTCTTCAGGAGTCAGTTGGAAATCAAACACGTCGATGTTTTCTTGCAAACGTTTTGGGTTCGTTGTCTTCGGAATCGGGATTAGGTCGCGATCGAGCTGCAAACGATTTTTATTATTAGATAAATTAACAGAGATTGCCTATACGAATTATCAGAGGGAAACGGTCGAGTAATCTTGAGTCGATATTGAGTTTAATCCATGTGGTGACGGACTAAGATTACAAGTTTCACCACTCCAGCCTTTCCCGCGGGTGTCGTACAAGGCGACTAATGGAAGTAAGCAATTATCACCCCTTGCATTACTGGTGGTAGAGCTGGGTGCCAAGTGAGAATACTCACTTGCTATAGGGCTCGAACGGGTCGGTATCTCCGTCTCCTGTGTCATGAAGCACGTCAGTGTGTTTCGGCTGTAGCAGAAGATAGCCGTATATTCTTTTATTTCATCGTATAGTTGAGTCCATCAGCGACGGTTCCCATCAGGTGGGCAGCTTGCTCGTCGCAATAAAAAAAAAGAATGACAGAGCTCCGGCCTTCTTACTCACGGAACTGACGAAAAAAAAAATTGTAGGTATAACGTTGCTTCACGTTGGTATTCTGTGAGAGGATGGTACTTCCTCGGTTAAGCCGACCCATATATGCTGGGATTCAACAGGCTTTACTGACATTAAATTGTTACGCACATATACACTTGTCTATAGTTACCTCATATCGTAGGATGATCTGGGTGATGCTCTTTCTATATTTGGCAGCGATATTCGCAATTTTTGGGTCGTTCTTGTTAACGATATTTTCACCGCTTCTGGCAACGAAGTAACCAAATGGGCTGTATGCCACAACCACGATGCCACGTTCAAAACAGTCGGCAACTTCTTGTTCCCTCGTATACGATGGATGAATCTGGAAAAGCAGAGAATATTTTTCAAGACACACATGGCGGGGTGGTTTAGATACCGGCCTCCCACCCAAGTTTTGTGGGTTCGATTCCCTAAATGGTTGTTCCGAGTCTGGGTGTACTTTGCGTCCTATTCCTTAGTATAGGGTGATGTCTTTATATAAATTAAAATTAAAATGGAAGTTCGAAAAAATAGCACGTTGAGTTTTAGAAATGGATTTCCAGAAGGCTGTAAGTGCAGATTTTCACATTACAATTACTGTTAAACTATCATCCATCCATCCATCCATGATGATGTCCTTACTTCGTCCACAGCCTAAAAATAGGCCTCCCCAAGTAATCGACACAAGGAACGGTGCTGTGCTACCTTCAAACAATGGCCCCTTACAACTTCGACCAGGTCGTTAGTCCAACTGGCTGGAGATTATCCTAGCCTGCGTCATCAGATGCGTTGATACCACTTAAAAACCGTTGGTTCATGGTGTTACACACAATATATTGATCGTAAAATGGTTACCTCAATCTGATTGACAGCTGGCACAAATTTGCTGTTTTTAATAATCTTATCGATTTGTTCTGTGTTGAAGTTTGACACACCGATGGACCTCGTCAGACCTAGTGTCTTGCACTCCTCCATACCTTGCCAGGTTTCCAAGATATCGATATTCACAGCATTGCCTTGAGACTGAAAATAAATATACCAGGTTATTTTTCTTTAGGTACATGACTCGCTACTCTGCAATAAAAAGCCAAATGTGTTGATTGTTGACAAACTCGAGACTCCATTATAAAACAAGTAATATCTCAAGGACTAAGCTACACCAGAGGCTCGATCAAGCAGCTGCGTAAATTAATGACACTATAATACTTTAGAAGAGAATTTACAATAGACAAATACAAGTATCCATAGCTATTACCTGAGCAAATCTAGACGTACTCTAACTGGAAATAAAGTGGGAATACCGATTGCCATCACAGACGTACGGCATCTTACAAACAAGTTATATAATTCACCTTTACATGTACTATAATAGTATTATTCCTTAATAGTTTATTCGTGATTTCCTCAATTATTATGTACACAACAATAAAACTAAATGCTTGTAGTTAAAGGTACATGATTTTTCCAAAGAGTGGCGGACCGGAGCAAATGATATAATAATATCAATTCTTTATCAAATCTTAAAAGTTTAGACTCACAGAAGCATGTATATAAACTCGGATTCGATAAAATACTGGAACTGTCTTTATTAATAAAAATCTATACTATTATAAAGCTGTAACAGAGCTGTGTCTGCACATTTAAGATATTTGACAAAAAAATACCGTATTAAGCTATATACGAGTAGACGTGTCTGAACACAAAACATTTTTTTAGGATTTTTTGTCTGTTAGTTCGTTCGCTCATCACGCCAAACTAATGAACGGATTTTGATGCGACTTTAACTTTTTTTATTTGATAGATCTTGATTAGGTTTAAAAACATTTAATCCCGATACTATATCGGGAACCTGAGATATAACCTAAAAAAGAGCTTTTGACGGCAGAGCCGCGAGCAAAGGCTAGTAAAGTTATATTTAACAATTTTCATATTGATTATTCATACTATATAATATACCTACCTATTAAAAAAATAAATAATGTGTTTCACAGAAATAATTGCTCACGACTTCTCAATGTGATTTACGTGTTGGTGTTATTGCTATACAATTTAATTGAGAGATGATTTAAATATAAACTGTTACTCACATCACTAGCTTCAGACGAATGGATGAGATACAAGTCGACGTAGTCCAACCCTAACTTTTTAAGAGATTCGCGAAGAGCTGGCACAACCTGGTCTCGAGCGTGTTTGTCGTTCCACAACTGAAAAATATATACATATTATATTCGTAAAAAAATGGTGGTAGGGCTAGGTATACCACTGAAGTAATGCCACATAGTTCCAGTGGTCCGCCAATACAGGCGGAGAGACGCCACATGGCGGGCTTATTTAGTGGGTGAGAAGTGAGTTGTCCCGAACGACAGGGTGTGCGGTTAGGTACACTTTTTCCAGCCTTTCGATTGTGTGATGTAGAATATCAATGCACTGTGTTACGATATTTACTAATCTCACGTAAATATTAATTTGCCTGGTTGCTAGTAGCACATGTAGTATAAATCAAATTAATTAATTTTTACGGTTGCGTGAACTTTTTACGTGTATGTAAAAGGCAAAGATTGCGTTATGATAAAATATTAATGATCAAATCAAATAAAAACTATAGGTGATTAATCAAGCAGTAGTAGCCAAGTGACGTGGCAAAAACATCAATACTGACAAGTATCTCGAAATACACTTAAAAAATTTTTTTTGCATGTTTTTTACTAATCCACACTACCTAAATAAAGGTCGTTAGTGTCGTATGTGTAACATCTCGTTTTGAGAGGAGACCTGTCGCCATAGGGATAACCCTTTTGCACTTTTGTATGGATTGACAACGATACCTTAGTTGTGATAAAAAGTTCTTCCCTCGTGACTAAACCTTGCTTGATAACATCAGCGATACCCTTGCCAATTTCCTCTTCGTTGCCATACAGAGCTGCAGTATCGATGTGTCTGTAACCAGCTTGCACAGCATCCCACACCACTTTACGCATCTTTTGGATATCACCCTGAAATAATATATATATTAAAACATCGGATTGGACTTAATATAATACATACATACATTTTAATCAATCTGTATATCACCCTGTTTCAATCCAGTGCTAGAGATGAGCAACCCTGGATTTACTAGGACCTCTCGCCTTGCACCCAATACGGCTTCCCAAGAAAGGCCAAAATTTGGGACATCACTGTGGATAAATCCAGCCCTCAACATGGCTTCTCTCGATCTACGATACAACAAATTCCTTATGTCCTGATGCCGCGGTGGTCTAGCGGTCTGCAGATCACGAGAGGAGGAGTAGGACGCCGATTTAATTCCCGGGTTGGGCCGGCAAAAAGTTATTGGATTTTTTCGTCATGAAATTCTCACTAACGGTCCGGAGTAAAGCATATAAAGCCGTTGGTCCTACGTCTAATACCTCTCAGGTCGTGTCGGCATACCGTCCCATCGCAGTATGAGAGTGAGGAAACAGAGAGTGCACTTGTGTTTGCACACTTGTGCACTATAATATCTCCTGTGTACATGGTCAGTGTCTGCCACTGTGACTGGATCTGGAGATCATTATTATTAGTTTTACCCTCACAATACCTAAAAAATAAAGACACCGCATTGAAATTTTGCATGAACCACTTTTTGAAAGATGTGTGCGTAAAAGTGTTGTCACCGGAAAAAAATAATCTCTATAATTTGGGTAACATTTTAAAAGTTTTATGTTCAAGACGTAAAGGAAGTAAAAGTATAAAGTAAGTTTACAGCAAATCATATAGGTAGGGAATATTACGGCGCTGACGACATATTCATTGTACGTAACGTACGTACGAAATCGTTGAGTCATTTGGGATAATTTTAAATCATACTCGTGATTTATGTATTGAGCTCGTAATAAGGAGGAGGCGCCCTAATCTTCATATACCTAGTAAAAGTGACTTACTTCGGCTGTCGTCCGCCATCTTAATAGTTACGATGACAGCGTAATTTGGATGTGTTCCGATATACACTGCGAGCACTGTAAGGTGTGACGTCAATTTAGTATACTGTGAAGTAGTTCCTTTATAGTTAGCTATACTGGTTACTGTTTATAACGGAATGCAGTCCAGTATACTGATCTGTCATTACTTTCATTTCATACAAAGTATTGGTTTTACACTGCAATAAACACAATTCCTTTACATTTGCCATGTTTGGGTATCTTTGATTTACAATATTCAATAATAATAATAATATTCCATTGTGCAAATTGTTATATTTATGGAAGCTGGTGATCACGTGATATCACAGTGCTCGCAGTGTATATCAGAACAAAGCCTTTATCTGTTGTATGTCAGCTGTCAATTAGGGATGCAGGAAGAAGCAACAACTATCGATATATCGATGTTTTAAAAAATATTGATATATTAAATATCCTTTATTTTAAAAATATTTAATTTACGCTATTTAGGTTCCAACCTAGCATCCACCACTAATAATTTGTAATTTTTATTTGTCACAAATTTTCATATAGTGGGAAGAAGCCGTCCATTTATTTATTTTGTGTGCTCGGAATGAAGTGGTGAGCAGTGGCTTAGCAGCATACCATTAAATAAAATATTTTTATTAATTTATCGAATTGATTAATCATTTGAATTGTATTATTATTATCATTCAAAGCATTTACCTACTTAAAAAAAACTGTGTAACTAGAAATAAAATGATTATAACTTTTTAATGCGTGCTTGTATAATTATGACATGCGTACAATAACGGAAATGGACATAAATCATCATCATCAGGCCCTAGACATCATCTAGGACCGAAATACTTGTCAAAACGAATCAAACGATTCCAAAGTTGATGGGATTGTGGCTCCATTACCAGATCATGAATATCATCTAGGGCTATCATGGTACTATATGACTATCGAGCCTATATGACATCAAGCCCGACACTCCCCTTGGATCCTGTTGGTACCCCAGTGATGTGCGTAAACTTGCGTTTTGGACCGTGTTAACAAAAAAAAGAACCGCTTATTGTGGCGTTCTTTTAGGGAGACCTATTATGTACAGCAGTGGACGTCGAATGACTGATAGATGGAATAAAATATTATTATATACTTGTTTTTAGTTATCGTAATACCTCACTTTCAAATCTTTTTCTGCTGATGTCATCACATCACAAACTTATATAGGTATGTTTGGACTTAGAATAAACGACTATACCCAGGATTAAATAATTATTTATTTCTTTATGCTTTTTACAACCCAAATCTATTCAATAGAGTGTTATGCCCTTAATTTTCTGTTTGTTTAAAAAGAAGGCATACCTGATTGATCTATCAACCACTAGCTCATATGACTGAATGGATTGGATTGCAATTTGACACACATCGATATAATTATAGGTACAGGTAGATAAAGATTTACGCAATTAAAAAAACCTTTGTCCACTCAAAAAAATATAGATCGCTTGAAGGACTGAAGTAACAATATCGATATTTTTTACGCGCATCCCTAGCGGAAATTCCGCCATTTTTGGATTTCAATTAATTGGCTCGGTAAATTTGTAGTAATTTCCTCTCTTATTATTAGAGCTCGATGGGTTTATGACACTTCGTTTTGGTTTTGTTGGTATTTGTGTGCGTGAGCGCGTGTAATTAGTAATAACATGTTTGGCATGGTTTTATATGCCTTCACTGGATTGTTCGTAATGCTCCGTCTATGTTTTTTTAATTATTCTGAGGTTTTACCCTCTGATCATTTCTTTGTAGGTAACCGTGTGACCCGTTTGTAGGTAGCCGTGTGGGGCTGGCTTTAGAATAGTCCCACCACTCTCCACCCATGAGAGTCGTAACAGGCGACTGAGGGAACATCGGGGGAGTGGGCAGCAGCACTCTCTCGAGTATTAACAACATCCACTGCGATCGCCCCCATTCCTTGGGGAGGCCTATGTCCAGCAGTGGACGTCGAAAGGCTGATGGATTGATGGAAACGTGTGACCCGATAAACAAATAACCTTTGTAGTCAACATATAATGATATATCAGTAGGTACGTGTCTTTGTCGTTCTATTGTGTTTTGGAAGCACGATTCGCTGATTATTAATTTTGACCTTATGTGTACGTGGTTATTTCGCAAAACCTATAATTCTATGCCACTGGGTACCATCCCTATATGTACGTACTATGCATTGTGTGTAAGTACGTGAATGACGCACTTTTCATTTTTTTAATGTATGTTATGGATATATTTGTTATGGATATATATCTTGGATGTAGATTCAATCGGGATGAGAGGTACACTCCTGGTATAAAGAGAACAGTAAATGCGAAATAAAGTGAATGGAGCCTTGAGAGATCTTCTCGGCAGCCACCACCTCAGCCAAAAGGCACGTTTACTCACAACGCAGTGCATCTCCCAACATTATTAAAGTAGAAAGGAACATGACAGTAAAATGATTGCGGTGGAAATGAGATCTCAGTGCCGTTAGGCTGACCCGCATTCTTAGCGACGACGTAAGAGAGCAAGTTGGTCTAAAAGAGAATATTGGTGTAAAGATGCGAAGGAGAATGCTCCGATTGTTCGGGGATTTGAAAAGAAAGAGGACGAGCGATTGGTTATGAAGATATAGAATGCGAAAGTGGAACACTAACCTATTTAGGTCAAATCGATCATATAATGAAGGAAGGTGGAGTCAGGAGTCTCCGAGTATGGTTCTCTCTGCCTACCCTGGGAGATAGAGATTTTATTTCTATCATGGACCTAACCCGTCCACGCAGATGAAGTCGCGGGCAGAAATTAGTAAGTTATCATTAGGAATAAGCATTGCCATACAACGTGGCAATGCTGCCAACCTTCTTCGGCACGTTACCCAATGTATGTTAATTATGTAGGTACTTACAAAACCAAACGTGCCTAATCCCAAAGTTGGTACATGGTAGCCGTCGTTCAGCTGCTTAGTTGGAGCTTTTCCTCGATCAGCTGCAGTCATCTGGAGAAGTAATAATCATTTTAGTAGGTAAACTATTTTATATATTAATTGGCCTATGTTATGTTCAAATGCCTTCTTTATGTTCACAACATTGGCAGAAAAGAACGAGAGTTTGGAAGAATTTGGGCTAAATTTAAATCATGTTCCATTAATAGTTTAAACATTGTGTAATAATTAAGTGAGTATATCACAAATATAATATTTTAGGATCAAAATGTATAAAAAACAGTAAATACGTAAATCTAATAAAACATAGAATACATACATTTTATATTGGCAACCTACTTATCACAAGATACGTTCTTATGCAACTGATTAACATAGAATTACATTCTATTCCAATTCAAAATGACATTGCTGATGATAACGTCACTATTCTTAAAATTAATTGAAGAGAAACTAGTTATAAAACGTAAATTATTTATTGACACCAGACCTAAGCCATTTCATAACCTTGATTATCATTCTGAGTAGACCATGACTAATTAATTTAACCCTGAAAAAGGTTAACAAAATAATGTTAAACTGACTGTATTTAGGCTAAGCGTAGACGGCATTAAAATTATTAATGAATTTATGAATTAATATCCATTAATTGCGCATTCGCACAGATACATCTGAGTAGTGTAGATTTGCACAATTTGGTACCTAATACACTCTATTATGCGGCAGTTAAATTCATAATTTAATGTCTGGTATTAAGATGATGAGATTCTTGTACGCCAAGTAGATATTGTTCTATAAGATTTGGTTTTGTTAAAATAAATAGGTTTCGGGCTATTGACTTGGAACTAAATTATTCAAAATGTGAATTTTAATGATATACACAAAATCTTTGGCTCCATATATCCAAATTATAGAAAGAAGATCTATCCGCCTCCTTGGGTCATCCTTTTTAGAATTCTATATTTATCTGCCTCTGTGGTGCAGCGGTAGTGTAAGCGACTGCTGAACATGAGTTCTCTGGTTGGATCTCCGGGTCGAACAATGTTATTGAGCTTTTTCGTAAATAGAAAAATTTTCTGTATTAGCACGGAGTTTGGAAATGTGCCCAGTACACGGCAATAGGCTCGCCCCATATTACGTGGGACTTAAACATAGCTGGCGAATCATGGGTGTGTAATACACCTCTGCCTACCCCTTTGGAGAATATATAATTAATTCTGTAGTATCGTGTGAGACTGATGGTATAGACGCCTGGAAAATGGCATGTCCAAACTATAATTTACTAAAAAAATGCACTTTTTCGAACTCATGGAAGAGGAAAAATTTGGTTTCAAGCACTTCCATCGTCTAATACAAGCACCATGATGAAAAAGGTAACATTCCTTATTGCTACTTGTCTCAGTTTAGGAACCCCATGTGTTAATCTGCATCAGTGTCACTGTGAAGAGGCTGTCGATAGTCTTGGATAATCCATCAAGCTCCTATTATCGCCAGTATACCAGCCGTATGTGAACTTAATGGTTTAGTACGCGACGATGGGAAGAGACTACGGTACGACTCTTATGCCTTAGAAGATGGGTAGACCTTTGCTATGGGACGCCACCTGTGTGGACACCCTTGTGCCATCACATCTGCCAAGCATCTTGGTGCTGCTGCTGCATTTGCGGAGATCCTCGGATTGCGGAAATATAATTATCTAGAGGATAACGATATTTTTGCAGAGTTTAGGATCGATACTTTTGGGTCTTGGGGGTCGAACGCTCTTTTTATAAAGAAACTGCGAGATGACGACTTGACACTTCAAGTGACCAGATGGCCGCATAGCACAAAGGACATTGCCATTCAATGTGGTAATGCTACCAGCCTTCTGGGCACGTTGCCAGTAGTCAGTGATGCGACGGAATTTTGTAATGCATAATTTTAGTGTTTTTTAAATGTTTAGTTATTTTTTTATTTTTAATAGATTCAAAACAATAAAAAAAATCTGCAAATTATATTTAAAACCATCCTCTAGGATCTAGGATTTAATTATTTATGAATATGTAACTGGAATAATATTTACGTAGATAGATGTCTACTTGTATATCAATGCTACAGCAGACGCTTTTAAATTCGAACGCTATTTTGTCACAAATTATCACAGCTTGGTGAGGGACAACATCGAGAGGAAACCTGCATGCCTGAGAGATTCCCTCAACAGATTTTAAAGTCTGACAACCTGAATTTTGCTCTTCTGAAAACTGCCTCAGTGGTGTAGCGGTATGCCGCGTGGGGCCGGCTTTAGAATTGTCCCACCCCTCTCCACCCATGGGAGTCGTAAGAGCCGACTGAGGGAATACCGGGGGCGTGGGCAGCAGCACTCTTTCGAGTTTTAACAACATCCACTGCGATCGCCAACCCGCCTGCCAAGCGTGGCGATTACGGCACTAACCCCCATTCTTGGGGAGGCCTATGTCCGGCAGTGGACTTTAAAAGGCTGATGGATGGATGGATGGATGGTGTAGCGGTAGTTTATGCGACTGCTAATCATGAGGTCTTGGGTTCGATCACCGGGTCAGGCAATGTTATTGAGCTTTTTCCTAAAAAGAAAACTTCTCAGTAGCAGCCCGGAGTTTGGAAATGTGCCCGGTAGACGTCAATAGGCTCGCCCCCTATTACGTGGGACTAAACATAGCTGGCGAGTCGAGGGGGTGTAATACACCTCTGCCTACCCCTTCGGGGAATACAGGAGTGATCCTATGTTTTGTACAATCTGAATTGGACTAACTAACATTAAGACTAGTCTGTTGTGACAGAAACTACTTTTTACTACGAAGATCTATCTTCCCCTTCGTCTTGCCTGCATGTGGAGAAGAAGGATAATAAGGGCAGAAAGAGGAGAGTCCACTTTTTGACTTTTTCTTCTTTTTGTTACTTGTCACATTTTGTCACACCAATCGATACCCCTTTTCCCTCTCTTATTTGTGAACGTATTTTTTGAATAGCCCAATATCTATAAATATAAAATCTTCCTTATCCTTGAATTTGAATACTGTTAGTTTATTAAACAGAATACAAATATAACGTTTATTTAATGTAAAATTATTAAATGACTTATTAAGTTTTATATAATTAATTAACGCATATTAATTATGATAAATTTAAACTATGTGATAATTAATGCACAAACTTACCGAGAGAGCGGACAACGCCGCTACAAATACAAACATTAATATGTTCATGTTGCTGGTTCAGATCACGTCAACAGACTGATGGAAATCACCGCGATCTCAAGCTTTGAGCTTGCCGTTTGTGTGATATTATAACAATAACATGTGTACTTTTAAATCCCACGACACGGGACCGATACGACTGTTTGTAGTACATTTTATTTAACTTTATATTAATAGAAAACAATATACAGTTTCATTTTAAATGGCGGACTTAATTGCTAAAGTAATAACTACCAGTCAACCGTGGGTGATGCAGATATAGTGGTAGGTAGGTGCTTTTGTGTGTTAAAACAAAAAAGAAAAATATCTACGATACGATATCTTATGAGGATTACTATCATATAGTAATCGTAATATATACATACAATGTTACATATACTGCGAATATGTGATATTATGTATAATATATGAAAACATAATGTATAGGTACATGCAATACGCTCTCACTCACCATACGAAACACAACAATAGGAGTACCAACTGTTGTGTGTCGTATGATGGGCTGTACATCTTTGCCACCCTTCAGCATAAAGAACAACCAGTTTCAAGTCTATCAAAAAAGCTCTCAACCTAAACGGTTTCATCAAAATTTTGCGTGCTCTGTAAGCCAACAAACATAAAAACTATATGGTTGTCTGTAAAGTCGGTTTACGGACGATAATTGTACGTGATAACGTCATGAAGAAATTAGGTTTGTACTTATAAACAATGTAATACTGATAGAAATCGAAATATACTGATGTAAAAAGGTATATGTAATACTGCTATAAAAAGGTACGATCGCGCGTGCTGCTATACAATGATTGAGATATGCGCGTTGCCATCCGCCTCCCTCCCGCAGATACTCTTCAGCCCGTGGATCTCTTGTGGCATCGATCGCCATACATTTTTCGGAACGTGAGTCTTTTTCATGCGTGCAGCAGCGTTCATCGATTTATAAGACGTTATCACATCAAAAAACGTTTTAGGTGCAGAGAGTCCTAAATAGCTTTTACTTAGAAAAAAAATATAACACGTTCTAGTCAGACCGGTTTGCAAACTGGCCATCAGTACGATTAAGATGATCATGTATGACTTTATTTCTATCGAATCGTGTAAACATTACAAGATATTACTATAAACTTTTTTTATCTGTCAATCTGTATCTACAAGAATGACGAATTAGCTACAAACATACCTTCTAATTTTCTACCTATGAAGAGGCTGCTTTCACATATCTACTCAGGTACAATGCTTTTTGTCTTAAGTTCACAAAAGTAGCGCATCACACCAATAGTTCATATAATACTTTCTAACATTTACGCGAATTTTACACATTTTGAAATAAAACTACGTTTACGGAAAACGGTTTTAAGCATAAAAATCAAGTAAACGCGATAGATTCCGTAAACGTAGTTTTATAACAATAGTTCACTTAAAAATAGCGCCCTGTAATCTACTCTATTTTCTACAAAAATCTTAATTCTAAATCACGTCGTATATCATACACCATTTTTTTCTTCTTCCTTTCTAAAGAATAATACTAAAAATAAATACTTTTTCTAGGGTGGTTTACACGTCACCTATTAGGATTTGTACCTACTACTACTACTTTTCATCACGCCATTCCCTTGCGGAGTAGGCAGAGAGAACAAGTGCCAAGAGGCTCTATTCTCGCATACATCTCTCGCTTCCTCAACATTCATAACTCTCTTCATACACGCTCGCCGGTTTCGGAGGCTCCTGACTTTACCTTCCTTGAATACATGACCGATTTCATCTAGGTAGATGAGTCTCGGTCTGCCTCTATATTTACATCCTTCGAATTTGTAAAATGTTCAAAATATCGGTACCTCCAAGCAGAGAAATGACGATGAGTTGACCGATTGGTGTGCAATTTTCGGACCTATTAATAATCACTTCGATATGATTCAAAGTTATTATATTATGTGGTTGATTCTTTTATTAATTATTATTCATTAAACACAAAGTGAAAAATGTGAAATCGAAAATAACAGTCACGAGCAGGATATGAACCTGCATCTCCTGGATACCGTCCAGATGCTTTGCCAATTCAGCCATCGTGACAATTGCTCCTGACTGCTAATTTCGATAACACATTCACACTTAACGTCTTTGGGTGACGCCCGACGCGCCGTTATTAGAAAAACAGGACAAGATTCTCACGAGCGCTCAATAATAAGTTTGCGTTTTACAAGTACTCTGCAGGGTAAAAAATAAAGCCGAACCGCATTTACAAACTAGTCAAAGTAGGATAAGATTAAAATTGTAGAGGAATGCATATTTTCCTTCAACAAAATCTTGACGACTAATTAAAATATCTTTGAATATCGTAGTGTATTTATTAATTGGTGTTTTTCATTGTTACAGACAAAAAGCAATTTATTCTCGAAGCGAAGTAGACTTAGCAATTAAAATACTCTGAATGTGTAAGCATATAGTACTTTATTATAGGAAGAGTTCCGTAATAAAAACATAAATTTAAAATTAATGTTTGGTTAAAATCATAAGCCTAAACAATAAACGTATATTATTGGCTTCACCATAGTTGGGTACTCTATACAAGCAGTAGCCCAAGTTGAATTCCATGATCGCTAACGCTATAGAAAATTAGTGAATGGTGAAATATATGGGAATTTGATATCTCTAACGTTAAGTCACGTGACTGAACGTTAGAGATATCGTTAAAGATATCAAATTCCCATACATTTTAATAGTTTTCTATGGCGTTAGCGATTATAGAATTTCAACTTGGCTAAGTGTACAGGTCTTATTGAGTTATACTACTTCTTAGCGATAACAACAAAAAGTAAAAACACCGCATTGTCAACTAAAAAGTGAAGCCACTTTTTTAAAGATGTGTTCGTGAAAAAATCTCTATACCTAGTTTGGGTAAATTTTTAAAACATAAAGGAAGTAAAAGTCCATCCATCCATCAGCCTTTCAACATCCACTGCTGGACATAGGCCTCCCCAAATTGGGGGTATAGTGCCGTTATCGCCACGCTTAGCAGGCGAGTTGGCGTTCGCAGTGGATGTTGTTAATACTCGAGGGAGTGCTGCTGCCCACTCCCCCGGTATTCCCTCACTCGGCTCTTACGACTCTCATGGGTGGAGAGGGGTGGGACAATTCTAAAGCCGGCCCCACACGGCCTAAGTAAAAGTATAAAGTAATAATTACGACGCTGACGGCGTACGTACGAAATCGTCGAATCATTTGGGGTAATTTTAAATCATACTCTGATAACACTCATGGTTTATATCACTTCGTTTTGGCATGGGTTTGTATGTATTTGTGTGCGAGAGCGCATGTAATTACAAGTTTGGCATGATTTTATATGACTTCACTGGTTTGTTCGTAATGATCCGTCTATATTTTTTCTTGGCCTGAAAGACGAACTAGCTAAAATCAACCTTCACCCATCCATCCATCAGCCTTTTAACGTCCACTGCTGGACGTAGGCATCCCCAAGAGAAAGCCACAGCGAGCGGTCCTGTGCCGACCGCTTCCAACGGCTTCCCACAGCTTTGACCAGATCGTCAGTCCATCTGGTGGTGGGCCGTCCTACGCTGCGCCGTCCGATACGTGGTCGTACTCTAGAACCTTTTTTCCCCAACGGTTATCGGTTCGTCGAGCGACTTGGCCTGCCCATTGCTATTTCAGCGTGCCAACCCAGCGGGCTATGTCAGTCACTCCCGATCTCTTACGGATCCGATCACGTAGGTAAATACTAAGCATAACCAGTTGCATGGCCCGCTGAGCGACTTTGAGCCTTGACACATGGCCAACATTCAGAGACCACGCTTTATTGCGTGCACACGCAGTTTTATCACTAGTAACATACACTGGTCGTAGAGCTTCGTCTTCAGACACTGCGGTATATTGGACGAGAAGATCTACCATAGCTTTCCGAACGCTGCCCAGCCGAGTTGGATTCGTCGATTGACCTCTTTCTCAAAGTTGTGCCTACCTAACTGGACTGTTTGTCACTGGTAGACTTAGTGGTCAACAACTTTGAGAAGCGCATTACCGACTAGAGTTGGTGCTGAAATGATATGGGCATTAGACATGACTTTCATCTTGTCCATATTCATTTTAAGACCCACTAGTCGGGAAACCCTGCGAGATCATTGAGCATGGTGCCTAGGTCCACCAGCGATTCAGCCATGACTACGATGTCATCGGCATATCGAAGGAGTGATGTATTCGCCATTGATGTTGATGCCGAATCCGGTCCAGTCTAAGAGCTTAAAGACATCTACAGTGCGGTGGTGAAGAGTTTCAGGGACATAACGTCTCCTTGTCTAACACCTCTCTGCAGTTGGATCGGTTTCGTACTCCTGTCCTTAACACGGACTGACATGGTGACGTTTCTTCACAAGTACTTCAGCACTTCGATGTACCTATAGTCAATTTGGCACCGCTGAAGGGACTGTAGTACCGCCCAAGTTTCGACCAAATCGAAGGCTTTCTCATTGTCCACAAACGCCAGACACAGAGAGCGATTATATTCCTCTGTTTTCTATATAATCCGGCAATCAAAATCAAACTCCATTGGAGCCATATTGTTGTGTACTTGATTAAAGTAATATACAATTTATTATTTATTCCATCCATCAGCCTTTCAACGTCTACTGCTGGACATAGACCTCCCAAAGAGAACGCCACAATGAGCGGTCCCGTCATGGGGTTATTTATTACTTAACAATTATTCACATGCAAGACGAGATAAGCATATTTCCTACCAACACTGCCCAGTATGACATGCGCTTCAATTTCACCTGTAGGTAATTTGAAAGTCTTGTGCGCATAAACGAGGCATGATAATGAACTATAAATAAGGTAAGCACTATGTATACGATAACACATTAAAATGTTGGTAAATGGTGTTGTTTAAATCCGAAACAATTAACGCTACAATAAAAATTAACGTACTATCGAAACTGTGGGTCTAGCCAAGCTGCATTCTATGACCGCTAACGCTAATAGAAAACTATTAAAATGTATGGAAATTTGACTTCTCTAACGTTAAGTCACGTAACTTAGCGTTATAGATATTGTTAGATTAGATAAATATAGGTTCTTTATCTTTGGTTAAAGATGTCAAATTCCCATACATTTAAATAGTTTTCTATTAGCGTTAGCGATCATAGAATGCAACTTGGCTAGGCCCGCTGAATAAACATAAATTTACTAAAAACACACAAAGACACGTCTCATGTCTTTTTTTAATTTTTTTTAAAGACTACCCTACACTAGGGAATAATCCTAGTCTCGCGGAGGACTTTACAAACATAAAGTTCTCACGGAAACAAAGTACACCCAGACTTAGAACAACCATTTGTGGATCACACAATGAGTTGTCCTGTGTGGGAATTGAATCCACAATTACACTCGGGTGGGAGATCGGTATCTAAACAACTCCGCCATCTGTGCTCCAGCATCTGTGAACGGGCCGGCTCGATCGGGGAAATACCACCCTTTCACAGAAGATCAGGTGAAACAGCGGTGCTCTTACCATTGTGTTTCGTATATTGAATAAGAAGCCTAAATACCCTCCTCATCTTCTCTTTATTATCCTTCTTCTTCTTCTCCTTCCTTGAAGTTGGCGACGAGCGAGTGATGCCTCTGTTGTTGCTAGCATCTATCAATGGGCCGTATATGTTTACCTAAGCTAAAACTGCCTCCAGACTTGTCAAAATTGCGTATAGTTACTATATATCATGGATGGGTAAACGAAAACGTCATCAGGAACCTGCAAGCGTACAATATTTTCTGTGTAGCGTGTGAAGTTTACCTACCAGCCAGCTTTATGTTCTAAATTTCTTTCAATCTAAGAGAACACCCGTACCCAACAACAGATTAGTGATGGGATGTGATAAAACCAGATACATTATTCGTGGATGTTATAAAAGCCAATCAATCGATTCCACCGAGTGCTTTGGATAAATACAATCATAAGGTGGATTTATGTTAGGTGTTTGATCGTAAAAATCTTCATCTATATCTATATTATTAAAAAGCTGTAACAGAACCGTGTCCGTACATCTAAGATAATTGACAAAAAAATACTGTATTATATTACTACTATTTACAACAAAAAATAATATTTTTATTTGATAGCTCTATTAGACTTAACAACTGGTATACAATTTAGCCCGCTACTATATCGGGAACCTGATATATCACCTAAAAACTAGCTTTTGGCTGCGCGGGCAAAGGCTAGTTTATTATAAAAGCACAAGAATAAATGCTGACTCTACATTTGTAGAGCCTATCCAAAAAATTAGTTAGTATATAAATATATACTTGATAATACGCTTCAAAATTTGTACAAAACTCCTCTCCGAGCGTAAAAGGTGAGCCAATATATCTGCCGGGCTTGCATACCCTTTAAAGAAAACTGGCACCGCACTTAGGAATCGATGGTACTGGTGTTGAATCTTGATTGAGTAGACAATGAACAAATTATTTGTGAATGTGGAAAAAGAGAACTTGAGTGCGAGCGGGAATCGAACCTGCGTCACTTCTAGTCCGGGGAAGTACTCTAACCACCCCGTATTGGAAAAGACGCAGGTTCGATTCCCGCTCGCACTAAAGTTCTCTTTTTCCACATTCACAAATAATTTGTTCTAAGTAGCTGAGCATGTCAAGTGCCAAAATACAGATCAAAATGAGTAGGCAATGATTATATAATATACCACTGAAGGAAAGTAATATGGTTCCGGTGGCTCGCCAATAAAGGCGGAGAGACGGCACACGGTGGGTTTATTTAGTGGGTGAGGGCCCCACACTACCCTGTCCGTTGCCCCGAACGACGGGGTATGCGGTTAGACAGGTACATTTTTCCACCTAAAAAAAAAGGCAATGATTATATAGGTAAATACATAGATATATTTATGTACCTTCAAAATATGGTCTTCAAGAATCTTTTCTAAAAGTAGTAGTAGTTTCAATCAAAATTAAAAAAATAGGCAGTCACTAATCTAATAAGTAATAATAGTTAACGATGTAAGCAGGTTATTACAATATATCAGTCATTGAACTTAGTCGCAGGCTTAAACAAGTTTATCAGCTAGAAAAAAATATGTACTAACGAACCAATCTAGGGAATTTATCATAATAATAATCTTCGGATTGTTTTTTGTTTTGAAGTATCTGTCACTACTATTTCCAATCAAGTCGAGCGACAATTTATAAGTGAATCTGTCGACCAGATCCTGACGACCTGAAATCCTATCCGAATTAGATTTACTATGACGCGAGCGAAGCCACGGGGAACGTATTAGTGTCATATAAATTGCGTTACGTAATAAATTGATGGATTTAATTATTTTAGTCTTTTTTCTTCTTAGAGCATTATAAAAGCTCGTCCAAACAAAAGAAAAATATTCACCTAATCGGTAGCTTGTTTACTGGATTATTTCTGCAATTAAGGAGTTTTCATTTTGACAAAAAAGTCAAAGATACCTATCGAGTTTGATCCCCATTCCAAGGTCCAGACCTCTAATATCCCTGACTTTTCGAGATTTTTCCAAAAAATATGTGTGTATATATTTTCAATTTACCACTGCTCAGTGAAGGAAAACATCGTGAGAAAACCTGCATGCCTGAGAGATTTTCTCGACGGCTTGTGAATTCTGCCAACCCGCACTGAGCCAGTGTGGTGGACTATAGCCTAATCCCTCTCACCATGAGAGGAGACCTGTGCCCAATAGTGTCTTAACTGTAATAGGCAGGAAGAATCGTTTCTTATAAGATATATCTCATGAATCGATAAAAAAATCGATTTTGTATGATACTCTACTTAAATCTTTTTAACATCTAACAGGTTCAAATAAAAACACGTTATAGTTACTTAAATTTAATTATATATTATGTTATTTGTCAATATTAATCAATCGGATAGTTTGGATAATCCTTCCAATGAGAAATGTCAATGACCCTTTCGTTTTTATTAAAGCCGCTGATAGTCAATATTTCCTCATCCGTCAACTCGAAGTCGAAGACCTTAATATTTTCTATGATGCGGTTCTTGTTTGTTGATTTCGGAATCGGGATCAATCCCCTGTCGATCTGCAGACATAACGCGAAAAATTACTTTCACTGAAAACATAGCATCACGCCTGTTTTCCCCGAAGGGGTAGGCAGAGGTGTATTACACACCCACGACTCGCCAGCTACGTTTAAGTCCCACGTAATAGGGGGCGAGCCTATTGACGTCTACCGGGCACATTTCCAAACTCCGGGCTGCTACTGAGAATTTTTCTTTTTAGGAAAAAGCTCAATAACATTGCCCGACCCGGGGATCGAACTCGAGACCTCATGATTAGCAATCGCATACACTACCGCTACACCACCGAGGCATTTAAGAGGCAGTTACCTTCACTATTTTATAAACTAAAAATTTTATATTTTTAAATATTTTTTTAGGATTTGACATACTTGACAGTACTGAAGCCTCTGTATACTATCTCATTTCGTAGATGTGAAATGAACGGCTATCTCCCGCTACAACCAAAATACACTGAGGTTCTTCAGTCGATCTCACGGGAGATGCTGGTACCGACCCGCCCGGATCCCTTGACACCAGGAATGCAATGGGTAATCATTGATAAATTCCCATAGTCTGGGGTGGTAACACTTTTATTCTTAGTCCGTCACCAGGCTGGCATAAATTTGTTGGAAGTGACAAAATCTATTTGTATAATTGAGACTTTGTTAAAATAATTACCATATTAATATATTAAAGTCGATTAAATAATTTTCTTATGCTACTTTTTATGCTCGTAATATGTCTTATCTTGTTCGTAAATGATTGTATGCAAATTTAATTTTTGTTATGTTATTCAAATATAACGTTATAAAAATAAAATACAATTTAATTATTTAATGACGATGATGAAATAAAAATATATATTATATCGTGTAATAAAACAATTTAAAAATTTGCATTAGTAAGACGTTCTTCAAAGCTGAATGCTCTTAGTACACTTAAAACTATGTAACGTCTCAAAGAATCATTTTATGACTTAGAAACGTTTAGCGCTACACCAGCACAATCGCTCACAAACCCTTTGACGTCATAAACCTCTAAACACCACTGTGTCTGTTATTTTTTGCTTTCGCCTCTCACACATGAATAGATATACACACCCCATTTGAATTTAACCCATTCCCTGTTCGTTTGTAGACACAATAGAAATTATTCCTCCTTTTCTTCTTCTTTGTTTTTCCTGGGACAGGGAACCTGTTAAGGTACACAGCAGTATACGAGTATTACAAAACTTTGTTATCTACAGGGACAGTCCTCGAGCCCGTCCTACTGATGCGAATTTTTCTTGACCCTTCTAATATATTTACTTACTTATCATCTCCCTTGCAAGGTAGGCAGAGAGAACAGAGTGTCAAAAGCGCTCTTTTCTTGCATGTCTCTCGCTTCCTCAACATTCATAATTCTATTCATACACGCTCGCTGGTTTCGTAAATTCCTGACTCCACCTTCCTTCAATACATGACCAATTTGGTAAATAGATGAGTTTCGGTCTACCCCTGTACTTACATCCTTCCACTTTTCTTCTAATATACATTGGCAGAAATCTGTATTTATACTATTACAAACTGAGTCTGAACATTTCAAGAAATTTGAAAAATAATGACACTCATCGTTTTTTAATCTTTATTTGTTTGGTAGCACTGAAAAACTGATGTACGTTTTATCCTTCTACTATATCAGAAACCTTAAATATCAATCAGTAAGAGAGCGAGTAGGTATGAAAGAGAGTATTGGTGTAAAGATGCGAAAGAGAATGCTCCGATGGTTCGGACATGTGGAAAGAATGCCGGACGAGCGACTGGTTAAGAAGGTATACAATGCGAAAGTGGAAGGATGTAGGTACAGGGGGAGACCGAGACTCACCTACCTAGACCAAATCGGTCATGTATTGAAGGAAGGTGGAGTCAGGAGTCTCCGAAACCGGCGAGCGTGTATGAAGAGAGTTATGAATGTTGAGGAAGCGAGAGATGTATGCAAGAATAGAGCCTCTTGGCACTCTGTTTTCTCTGCCTACCCTGCAAGGGAAATTGCATGATGATAAGTTAGTTAGTTAGTTAAAATATCAACTAGGTTTTGTTTGTGGCGGAGACTAATAAATATAGGTACGTAGCAATACTCACCAAATATCTTAGTACGATCTGTCCAGTGCTCTTGCCATACTTATTAGCAATAGCTACCAGAGTTGGATCGTCGTATCTAGGAGGAGGTGCGTCCGATCTCTTCCTCGAAACCAAAAATCCAAACGGTGAATACGCCATAACAGCTACGCCATTTTGTTGACAAAACAATACTAGTTTCTCTTGGGTGTTGGATGGATGCACCTGGTCAATATTCGAATTCAAAAAGTCTTTATTCATAGGCCTATTATATAGCACTTAAAATCGTAACAAGTTTAATAAATAATTATGAACCAACCCATAACTACAGTCACTTTCATACACTAACTCGTTAGCCTCTATGTCCAAGAGACGTATATTTTTTTTGTTAAGGCGGGAAAAATGCCACAATCAGGTTTGGAGCAACGAACAGGGTAGTGTGGGGCCCTCACCAACTAAAAACCCGCCGTATGCCGTCTCACCGCCTGTACAGGCAGACCACTGATACTATGTGACATTGGTCTCCAGTGGTCCACCGGCGGCTTACCCTTTCGGGTAACCAAGACACCAGCAAAGGTTAACGCGGCACTTGATATTGATTATGCATCAACTAAGTAAAAGCATTTTTCGTGCCTTTTTCTTCAAATTGGTTTGTCTGTGTGGCTAGAGAGATACTTGGACTATTGCACTTCATGCACATTATCTGTGATCCCGCCCTTTTGTATAACTTACCTCAATTTCATTAACAACAGGCCTGAATCTGCTGTTGGCGATTATTCTGTTGATTTGTGAGATATTGAAATTGGATAGTCCAATGGATAAGGTGAGACCCAAATTTCTGGCTTCTTCCATGCCCTGCCAAGTTTCCAAATAGTCTATATCGACCGCAGAACCATCACTCTGTAAAAAAAAATATTTTGTAGTCAATTTTATCCTTATTTATAGCGAAATAACTTTATAGGGAAATGTGCACATAATGTGGCTACGAGAGAAGGAAATTTTCAAATAAACCCGTTTCCTGCCAGGGTTGCGGGCACGGTTGGAAAGGTACCTACCAGTGGTAGTAGAAGACAGCTGACCCTTTACTCAACGGCGCTTACCACTTGCCATCGGCTGTAGCTCGTTTGTCAGCTTTGATAATGCTGTACTATTATTTACTACAATTCCTGGCTTAATTCCTATCGGAGTTCTAACTCCGACTAGTTATTTTTTTTTACTACTTTATTAGCATATAAGCATACGGCCCACTTGATTGTAAGCAGTTACATAGCATCACGCCTTTATTCCCCGAAGGGGTAGGCAGAGGTATATTACACACCCACGACTGGCCTGCTATATACCGTTACCGTAGCCTATAGACGCTGGTAACACCAGAGGCAACCCTCACGTGCCACCATCTTTAAGGAAAGGGATAGGTAATGGCTAGGGAGAGTAATAAGAAAAGTATAGGTTCTACTAAGGAGAGGATAGGGAGGATACTAGGGAGATGGTTTGGGCCTACGGCGCTCTCATTCACCATATGAAATACAACAGCAGGAGTATCTACCGTTGTTTTACGCTGATCTTCTGTGAGTGGTGGTACTTCCCTGATCATCAAGCAAGGCGTTATATAATAACACTACCACCGAGGCAGTTAAGAGTTAGTGTATTAGGCTTACTTACCTTGGTAGAAATTGGAAAGTGAATGAGGTATAAGTCAACGTAGTCCAATCGAAGCCTGTTCAGGGATTCTTTAAGAGATGGTACCACTTGATCACGCGCGTGTCTGTCGTTCCATAGCTGGAAGATTAAAAAGTATAAATTTGTGCATTAGTTAATACTGTGCTGAAGTGCATTATTTAATATAATAAAGTTTTTTTTATTTAGCTTTTAACTCTGGAACTTCCAGGCCAAAACTACCAAGAATAAGAAAAAATATTTAACCCAATTTTTGGTAAGGCAAACATTAAACAGCTAAAATCCTTAGAAACCTAACAAAAATAAAAAGTAAATGTGCACCAGCCGAAGCCAACAAATTATAACGGGGCTGCGATGTGTAACATATAGATGGATAACATATGGATGGAGATTCTAAAAATGTCATAAAGTAAAGTGTGAGCAATCGTTTTTCTTAAGAGCGTGTGAAACCGTGGGCCCCAGCTAGTGTATGTCACATAACAGGAAAACTCTGTTTGCATAAATAAATTATAATATCATATTTTATGTAACTATTAATATTGATGCAGTGCAATTTACAACTTAATTTCAATGCAGATCTAGTTTTCCTGATTCACAACTTATCACGGATCACGGACAATCCTAAACTATTATAAAGCCGTAACAGAGCTGTGTCTGGCTATGTAGGCGTGTTTGAACACAAAGCATCTTTCAATCTTTTTAAGATTAGCTCTTGAAACCAGTTCCACAAAACGTATACCAGTATACGTTTTATGTAATATATATCGGGAACCTGAGATATAACTGAAAAACTAGCTCTTAGTTTTTTTTCTCTGCGGCGGAGCCGTGGGCAAAGCCTTACTTGATTTTCTTCTTCTTTCTTTCGAATACTTTACAGCATTCATGATCACGGGTAGAAGTGGAGGGGATAGTAGAAAATTTTGTTTTTATTTCAGGATATGACGGGCTTCGTGGCGTAGTCGGTAGTGTAACCGACTTCCGTGCACGAGGTCGTGGGCTCGATTCCCACTCAGGACAAATATTTGTGTGATGAACACAGATATTTGTACTGCGTCTGGGTGTTTTCTATCTATTATGTGTATGTATTTACAAAAATAAAAGTAGTATATGTATTATATCCGTAATCTGGTGCCCATATCACAAGCATTAAGCTTACTTTGGGACCAGAGGACGTTGTGTGAAAATGTCCGTGAATATAGTTTCGTTTCGTCGTCAAATAGGATATTACTTTTCGCTTCAGAAGTGCCAGAAGTCACTATTTAAATGATGAAGTTATCTCCACATCAACTTTAGTAAATAACATAGCCATGTTATGATTAGCGTTTTGATCTGTATTTTAGCACTTATCAGTGTTAAAGTAATCTAAAAAAAATATGATGTGGAGATTGGGGGTCACCATTTTGATTTGCAACACCAACTGCGATAGCTTAGTGGGCCAGAGCAATTCCCCGGATTAGATGGGAAGTAGGTTCGAATCATACATACATACATATTGTCACGCCTTTTTCCCTTAGAGGTAGGCAGAGACACCTCTCCACTTGCTACGATCCTGGGTACTCTTAACCTGGCCTTCCTTAAGAACGTCTCCGTTCTGGTCAAAATACTTTCGCATAGGTCGACCACTACCAACTTGCCCATTCACAGTTACCTTATATATATATGTTTCGTTAATTTTCTTACATCTAT
This sequence comes from Leucoma salicis, assembly GCA_948253155.1. Taxonomy (NCBI): domain Eukaryota; kingdom Metazoa; phylum Arthropoda; class Insecta; order Lepidoptera; family Erebidae; genus Leucoma; species Leucoma salicis. Next base: position 7,617,542 of record OX411822.1, on the reverse strand, counting down.
GCTCTATACGTGTCCGAAACACCTAAGCATTCCTTTCTCTATTTTTGTCACTACATCTACTTTCACACCACATTCTTTCATCACCATATAGGAGGCATTTGATGATTAAATCATTCATTCTCAACCCATACGAGCTATCTTTCAAATCTTTCAAACATTTGTCTATGTATAAGTTAAACAGCGATGGTGAAGCTACATATCCTTGTCTAACACCTTTTCCGATATTAAACCAGTCTGTGAAAGCCCCATTTATCCTGATACAAGCATTGGAATCCTTCTTAGTTTGAAGGTTCGAATCCTGCTTGCATAGCTCTCTCATTTTCCATTTTTAAAAATAATTTATTCTTTTGATTAACACCTAGCGAATTCGCCGATTATATTACAATCAAAGAGAATATATGCGACTACGTTTAATTACAATATAAACACTAAGCGAATACAACAATATTAAATAAGGTAATGAAAGTATTTACTTATGCCATCTCCATTGCGGGGTAGGCAGTTAACGAAAGTAGTACTTAATATATAAAACGAATCGTATATACCTTACAGTGAGTTGAAATGTTGTCAAGTATAAGTTAAAATCTGCCCCTCTTACCTTAGTAGTAATAAATAGCTGCTCTCTGGTGACTATTCCTTTGTCTATGGCGTCGGCTATACCCTGTCCGACCTGCTCTTCATCGTCATATATGGCTGCCGTGTCAATATGACGGTACCCCGCTTCAATGGCCCAGAAAACTGCGTCACGTACCACGTCGGTTGATTCATTCTGTAATCAAAGTGTGTACTATAATGATCACCTAGACCTTGGCTGCATACGACTTGTGTGGGTACCTTACACAAGCTTTCAGACACAGAAATAGATCTGTTTAATACGCTGCAGCGATGGCACGATCCAATTAAACATCCTCAGGTCGGTTAGGTTAACATGACCTTTCACGACATTATTATTAATATCCTATACAATAAAGGATACGTTTCTATCGCATCAGCTGTAATGATGATAATCCTATATAACAGAAAAGTAATCTAATGCAGAACCGACAGCTTCATGAAACTTTATACTTTGCCGAAACCACTGAATGGAATGCGATGAAATCTTATACAATATAAGATATAGAAGATAGAATCTAGAAATATTTATAATATTACTAAATGCAACCCGCGAGTCCGCGACTTATTCCGCGTGGAATGTAGTTGTTTTTTATGCGGAACCCTAATTATTTTTCCAAAATAAAAGTACCGCCTAAGTTATTCCTTATAACTTTAGATATCTGCCGGTGAAAGTCCCCTCCTAATCTTTTTGCCATTTCGGAGATCCGGGATAAACAATCCGACGGACAAATACCTTAAAACATTTTGTTAATTGGTAACGTATATTAGGTGCCTACATACCCTCATCTGCATTTAGTTAAAAGCTGTTACTTATCTAAACTTTGCATACAGACACTTCAATTTTATTTATATGTATAGATGGCGTTGTATTTATTTTTTTCTTTAATATAAGTGGTATTCTTTGTATACCTTTATAATATAGACATATCCGAATAGATGGAAGATTAAAACTCATCAGAGGGATAACTCCTAGAGTAGTTACAAGGACTGGTGACTACGATAAAACGAATACCAATATATACAGTTATCCCAGCTCACATCTTGCACTTTTCTTACTAACTTACCTGTTTAGCAGTGCCTCTCCCAGTGCCTAGAGCGAGTATGGGCATTTTATTGCCATCATTTAGTTCTACACAGGGAGCTAGCGTCGCCGCTGCTATCTGTAAATAAAGTAATTAATTAAATAACCTATACCAGGTTAAATATAATCATATTAACTTATAAATAACACAAAGTGCGAAAATTTGAAACGAAAACAACAGTCATGAGCAGGAGTTGTGTTATTTATATGGCTAAGCATCTCAAATGCTAAAAATACATTAAATTTAATTGTTATTATTATTTTATTAATTAGCCCGCATTGAGTTATATGTTAAGTACATATACATCAATGATAGCCTGTGACTTTGTTCATAAATGTCCAGTGTAATGTGATCACGTCACTCTACGACACATTAATTGTATCTATGCAAAAATAGCTAGCCCGTGGGAACGGGAATCATCCATTTTCCTGAAGTTAAAAATAGTCAATGTCCTTGGTGGGTTCCGTATTATAGGTATGCAAAATTATACGATGATCGGTGAAGTTGTTTCTGCGTGAAAGTTAGCAAACACACTTTCACTATTATAATTTTTATAAAGATTACTGGTACATGTACCTAACAATGTAAATGACTTATTTCCCTTAGTCGCCGCCGAGATAACTGCGTCAAAGGATTGGGTTGTGACACTTAAGTTCAACATAGACTCACGCCTGTATCCCCGAAGTGGTAGGCAGATGTATTACACATCCACGTTTCGCCAACTATGTTTAAGTCCCACGTAATAGGAGCCAAGTGTAAGTTCAACATCATATTTTCAAATCAACCAAATAATTTAAAGTGTGTGATTTAAACAGCTGATTGCTTTTATTTAAATATCAATAGGTGATCCACCATTGACCTCTCGTTTCTCAATCGATATTGAAATTATCTGTTTTAGTTATTCTATGATTGTAACTCTAGATAATTGTTTCATGGTTGTATAAATTGTAATATAATGAATAAGTATGTCAGCATCTTTATTAGTTTAACTTATAGTCGATTTAGTAATACATTGGAACAGATAAATCCAACTAGATCATTAAGCCGTTGCCCTCGGCTACGCCGCAGGCAAAAGCAATTTTTGCCAACTATACTCCAGTGCAAAGTATAGTAATGAAATAAAATGTATACTTACTAGTATTTAAGTCTAATAAAGAAATATCAACCAAAAAAGTTAAAATCTGTTCACGAGTTTTTGCGTGATGCTTAAACTTACATACAGCCAAAAATCCAAAAAGTGAGTTTTGTATCTTTATTTTATATGCTTATATAATAAGCTTAAATCGACAAAGTTACTGATAAGAACTAACACACAGCGCTTGAGCCAAGTGCATCCGCAATGTCGCGATTGCAATCGCGACAAGTACATACCTAATACCCAATCATACCAAAAAAAAACTATATGGTTGTCTGTCAAGGCGGTTTACGGACGATAATTTTACGTGATAACGTCATATATGTTTTCTGAGAGTTTCACAAACAATGCATCGGTCGCCATACATTATTCGGAACGTGAGTCTTTTTCGTGCGGGCAACCGGGCGTTCATCGATTTATAAGACGTTATCACGTCAAAAGGTTGAACGTATTTGGGTGAAATTTTGGAATACAGATAGTTTAATAGTTATTAAGTAGATAAATAAGATGAATCTACAAATATAATGCTTTTTATTCCGGTATAACTATGGCGTGGCGTAGTCGGTAGTGTAACCGACTTTCGTGCACGAGGTCGTGGGTTCGATTCCCACCCAGGGACTATTATTTGTGTGGTGAACACAAATATTTGTACTGCAACTCTACAAATCTTCTTCTCTGAACGGTAACTTATGACTACTTACTTGCCTACGTTTGAACGCTACATATTACTTAACACTTAACTGACTGATTTCTTAACTCGCTACTGTACTTATTGAAGTGTAAATCGGGCCTAAGTTCAAACTACCGAATTAGTAGGTAATAAATTGTATAAGAAAAATATTCGCCGCCTTGCACTGCACCTATTTGGCATTGGATACAAAGACCTTTTAAAATAAAAAAATAAAAATAGGTACCTCCTTGTAGGTGCAGTGCAAGGCGGCGAAACATTAGATAGGTACAAGGAGGTACCTAACTATCTTTGATTTTTAGAAAACAAAATATTTTAGCTGCGAGTATGATTTGAACCTGCATCACCTAGATTACAGTTTCAGATGCTTTGCCAAACCATCGTGACATTTGCTTCGAACTATAAATTTTTATAACACATTCTTTGTCCTTTACACATTTTCGCTCCTTATGCTCAGTTAGATGGCTGGCCATGCACTTAAAATATTAATAATAAATATAAATACTTATTCTTGATGGCTACAGGTTTATTATTAGTCTTAGTCATTTAATAAATTAATTCGCCGTTATGATCGACTTGCTTTCTTGATATCATCTCAAGCATTCGTGTTGATGAATCTGGAGAACAGGTATTACGTGCAATAAACTCACGGATCACGAACACTGATAGTATACTGAGCTTTACTAGTTTTAAAAAAATCTTAATAACAGTACGTCGCTATGGGGATATAAATAAATAAATAGTTTTACTCACACCAAATCCAAAATATAGCAACGACAGCGTAATCATGTTTCTCTCAATAAAGTCGCGAGAACACTGACCTATCCAGCGACACGTTGAAGTTCATATACCTTATGTAATCGGAGTGTTGAACAGAGTCACATCTATACATATAATACAAATGAAGTGTCTGTTTGTAATGTCTAAATAACAGCTTTTTAAAAAATGTATACGAGAGTATATACGCTATCTCTAACAAAACACCAATTTTTAAAGTTTTTGTCTGTTTGTCTGTTTATTCCGGCTAATCTTCAGAACGGCTGGACCGATTTGAACGGAACTTTTACTAGCAGATAGCTGATGTTATAAGAAGTAACTTAATCTACTTGTATTTTGAAAAAAAGAAACAGTTAGGGTAAATAAAACCCATGAAATTGTGAATGAATACCGATTCAAATAGATATATACATCGAATATACATCCACGGCTAATCTCCTGAACAGCTGCACTGATTTGGACGGGACTCACAGAACGGGGATCACTAGTTTTATTTTGGAAAAATAATTAGCATTCCACGCGGACGAAGCTATTAGCTAGTTAGAAATATATGTACTAAGATTACTAGGACGCTAAATGGCTATCGGTTCTCACGATGCCAACTATAGGAGAGACATGTTTAGGATAATGAGGTTACTTTGTGTGCAAGTTCGAGGTTCCTTCTTGTCAGTAATTCTTGATGAATAGACGTTTAATTTTAATATTTAATTTATTGGTATAAATGCGAAGAAAGTTGGTAATTGCACACAAATGTTATTTTATTAAGCTCTCTTTACTTAGTATACGTTCAGTGTACTTCCTAAAATAAGATAAATTGGGTGGTAAGGTAAATTGCAACAGTCATATTGACCGGTTTAAACAATGTAATTCCAAATTCGATACAATGGAAATTCAATATATTTATTAGCTTACATATTTTATTTTCAAAATTAAGTGTAGTCTTTGGAATTACTATACTCAATGGAATGTTTAAAAAAGTTGATGAAAATTCGACATTATAACAGTTTTTGAATTTAATATAAATGTTATATTATGTCTGTGTGGGGCCGGCTTTAGAATTGTCCCACCCCTCTCTACCCACGGGAGTCGTAAGAGCCGACTGAGGGAATACCGGGGGAGTGGGCAGCAGCACTCCCTTGAGTATTAACAACATCCACTGCGATCGCCAACCCGCCTGCCAAGCGTGGCGATTACGGCATTATCCCCATGACGGGACCGCTCGTTGTGGCGTTCTCTTGGGGAAGCCTATGTCCAGCAGTGGACGTTGAAAGGCTAATGGATGGATGGTTATATTATATTTGATTGAGAATTTTTATGTAAGTCTGATTTTATTTTGTCTCTCTTAATAGTTTTAATAATTATATAAAAATTAGAGCCAAAGATTACTTTAGGATTGTACTTATTTGTACATTGATATTACAACAACTCAATTCACTTTAGTCTGTTGCGTACATACAAGTAGGTACTTTCGTTTTTGTCACGTTTTGTTCTACTTTCGCACAGCCATGGAACAGGCCTCGTCATAGGTGAGCATCTATATTATGTTCCTTGGAACAGGCTTTCCTAGCCAACACATTGCCAAATCAGTAATGATTAGCAATTATGATAGTTAAGTGACGTGCGTTCGATTATGCAGCAAGAAAATTATTTGTGTAAGCCACCGCCACAATGATTATTTTTAGTGCAATTATGCAATATTAATTGTTATGGGAAAAAAACAGTTTTTTTTCCATAACAATAACAAAAAAGAACAGATTTTTTTTTTCATAACAATTAATATTGCACATACACCACCCTGCCCAGCTCCGCGTCAGTGGAGCCGCACCCTTAAGCTCTTTTTGTCCACTTAAACAACTAATTTGTAGAGAAAAGTTTTTTTTTATTTATTTAAGGCTTTGTCGCTTAGCGATAAAGTATAGATTATTTGTGAATAAGGAAAAAGAGATTTTTAGTAGGAACGGGAATCGTACCCGCGTCTTTTGCAATACGGGGAAGTGCTCTAAGCCACTGAGCTATCCTACTGATCTTTCGATCATCCCAATTTCTTAATCACATTTGTCTTACGTCCAACCCCGCTCCTACTAAAAATCTCTTTTTCCTTATTTACAAATAATTTATACTTTAAAAAGTGGCGGAGCATGTCAATTGTTAAAAAAATAGTCCGACACTGGAAATTTCAAATGTCGCAAGGGACAAAGGTCCACTTTTCAGGAGAGCCAAATAACAAAATCCAAATAAAAAAAAGAAATCGTAACTTGTTTAATATGTATCCGAATTATATGATTCTTACATACATAACTTTCACAAAGTCTTATCTACATCACACAAACAGGTATATGCGTGTAAACTCAGTAGTTAAGGAAATAGTGTCCCTTACGCAATACATTTACTATAAATATGTCCCTTACGCCTCCAAGAAATCTTACTAATTTTATGAAAATCCCTTACGACATAAACTAAAATACAATCTCACTGTCGTAACTGTCAAATAACATTCTACATTACGATTTTTTCTGTTTTATAGTCATTCTAGTTTCCAAGTTTTTTGAAGTAAGTAGCGAAAAAATTTATGAAAACATAAACTTGGGTACTTACAATTGTATTATTTTTATAACCGAAGATCAATTTGTCGCGGAATTTGTTTTATTTTAGGTAGTCCGTTACAGGTTATGGGAAATAAAACAAAAAAGTTGGTTAATATATTTTTATTCCATTCATTTTTATTTTTAAATGTGAACAAAGAACCCAATCAAAGAATTACCAATCAATATAAATTATTATGGAGCCTTTTGTGGTACACGAAAGGATAATGTAGTAGCCTTATCAAATAGCCGCTGAAGATACCTTTCTGTCAAAGATTCCTATATTACTAGGTGTTATCTATTAATTTCAATAAAAAAGATTTATTCGTTACTCATGGCTTCTAATCAACACTTTAAGTAACTATTACAGTACCAACTAAATAACAATTACCTATCTAAAAGGAACTTTCAAAATGAGTATCATCTGTTTAGAAACTAAAAAAACAATATTAATCTCTAATATTGGGTTCTTAAAACAAAGTCAGTCAAAGTGTCTGTGCACCTAAATAAATATACTTTGTACTACAGTACCAGTATGAGAATTTGACAAAGTATCATCTACTGATACATTTTTATCAAGGAACAATCACATTTCTCAATAACTAACACCTAGGACTTAGCAGAAAACACTAAAATAGTATGAAAAATAAAACTTTGCTCTGTATAAATTATTGATTGACCTCAATATCACAACCAGCAGGCAATAAATATTGTTTAATTAATTATTAACAGATAGAATTTTCCATGATGTTAAATTTTTAGTAATAGTATTATTCAATATTCAAGCACTAAATTTTAATTAAGTATCGATACAAAAATAAACTTTTCCCGAAAATAAACGAAATATGTTTAATAGAAGTTATTTACGCTTTTACTCCTTATTACTCCTCTGGCTCTTCAATCTTCTCGTCTTCTTGGTCAGTCTCCGCTAATGTATCAGGGATGCCATTCAAATATGGAAAGTTTGAATATTCAGTATGAAATCGCTTTGGAATTGTACCATTCTTGCATAAGCGTTGCAAATCATTATATTTTGGCACGGACAGGGGTAGTCTTGTTTCGTATAATGGTTTTAATTGAATCACTTCTTCTTCAGCCTGAATTTCACTCGAACCCTCCTGCTCTTGGTGTTTTTCCCCTTGCCTTTCCCTTTGCCATTTTCTTTGCCCCTCTTCGGTCTTGTATCAATCACAGGTTTTTCATAAAGTTGAAATTTGTGAATTTCTTCCCCTGGCTTCATTGAATATTTAACCGTTATTTCATTATGATATTTCTTTGGAAAAGTTTCTGTTTTGATTTGACAAATTTTCAGTTATTTTTCTGTTTGAGTAGAAAAGGCTTTTGAGGCTACTTCGTCGTAATTGAAACAATCTGTATGGTCCAATAAATGTACGTTGTAAGGTCAAGGCCGTTTTCTAGCCATTTCAATGTAAGCAGACCATTGAGATGGACTCCAGACGATGAGTTTCTTAACTTCGTTTTCAATAACTGCGTGGACTGAGTCTACGGGCATGTAAGTGTGACCGGGAATGAGATAATTAATTTGAATATTGTTTGAATATTTCGATGTTTTCAGAAAATGATTAAGTGCCGCTAATACCGCTTTATTTTTGTTCTGTCCAAAGCATGAGTCACAGTACAGTAAAAGGTTTTTTATGCCTCTATTATCAACATCCTTTAAGTACAGGTTAAGGCAGCTAGATATTTCTTGACTTCCTCGTTTACCCTCTGTTTCTCCCCACAGGTAACAGGTCACATTTTGTGTTCCACTTTCGTAAAATGTTAGGTTATACATGGCATACTACGCAACAAGCTTTCGCCGTGTGGCGTGTTCAATGCTTTTTGCAAGTCAAAACTTGTTGCTATCGTTTCAGGGTCACTCATATTTTGATGCAGTATAAACCGAACATAACTTGCCTTCTTTTCTTCTATATGTGCTTCCATATTTTTTTGCTTCCTTTTCAATCTGTTCAGCTTCCTTTTCAGTATCGTTTGCTTCCTTTTCAGTCGAATTAGTTTCCATGTTTTCAAATTTAGTTCATAAACCGCACTTGTCCTTTTTGGACACATGGAAACCCATGTTATAATCGCCTGTAAATATATTCCTGAAAATCTTCTCACTGATTAACTGTGCTTGTCTTCCTGCTGCTGCTTGTCTTCCCTGCCTCTTTTCAAGTATAGTTAATATAAGTTACTGATGTTTTTGAACTCTTGCGGTAAGTAGACTTTCTTTGTACTTTTTTTGGGCGACAGTAATGAGACGGTACAGCCGGAAGTGATTCAATGTATTGTTTGGCGTAGGCAACAACTTCTTCGTTGTATTTTATGGGTACATTGGAACGTCTTTGATCAATCTTAGACATTTCTTCCGATTCGTTGGCTAGCGCGTACAGTCGTACAATAACTGACGCTGCGTTACGTCTAAAGTTTTCAATAAAAACCTTTGGCATATTTGAATATAATTATCTCCATTATTTACAAAATATTCATAAGTCAGAGTTCGGTCTTTTTTCACTTGATAGATACTCTTTGACAACAGCGCAATAACCAGTCTTATCTTCTCTGCACGCTTAAATCCCAGTAGAACTTAAAAAGGTTCTGGCGTCTTTCTTCTGTAATATCCTTACATGATCTTTTACACTTGCCATCTAAGCAAGGATTTGGCTTTATTGATTTAGCTCAACTAATAGCAATAAACCTTTAATGTTTTTCTTCTAGATTGAAGAGGATTCAAACGTTTTTTAGGCGTCATAGTTATAACACAATTATTTGAAACAACATTAACGCGATACTTGAAATCTGCGCACGCGACACACCTGTTACAAGTTCTATAAAAAACTAAACTGAATGTTATAACGTACACAAAAACCCTATCAAAATTTTTAATTTCGTCTTTTCTCAGTTGTAACTATCATTATTGTACCGAGTTTAATGTAACTTTTTCTTTTTAATGTTTAAAGGTGAGTTACTACATGAAACTTTAAAAATAATTTTAATTTATATGTACATACAACAAACTGTATAAAAACGAAAGCCATAATGCTCTTCGGCATTATGTTGTAACGCACAAAAGGCTAAAATAGTTGTCCCTTACGCCAATGTGCGTTCAAAGTTTCGTGTTTATTTTATCAGATAGAATGTCGTAAAGAAACTATTCTTTACTGTAAATCCCAATTTATGAATTAGATAGATATACGACGTTGGAAATAAACACGTAAGACCTTCAAATTTAAAATTTGACCCATACAACATAATTTCTTTAAGCATAAGGAAGTTACAACAAAATTTAATCCCTTCATAACTTCTTTATTTGAAGGGATATCAAAAAGTTACTTATACAGATCGACAGAGAAAAATTTTCTGAGTTCTATGCAATACAAAGTGTACTTACGACAAAATGTCCCTTACGATATTTGAAATTTCCAGTGTCGAGATCTAAAATGCTTAGCGATAACTTTGCCTAATAATTTTACAAACGCGAAAAGTTATTAAGACTCGTCGATGGCGCTGTACGACGGCGCACCCGTGTGGGCGGAGTCCCTGGACGCACTGAACAGGGCTCTTCTGTGGAGGCCACAGAGAGTCGTCGCGTCCAGGGTCATACGTGGATACCGCACGGTGTCAAAGGAGACGGCCTGCGCGTTGGTTGGAACCCTTCCGTAAGACAAGCGCGGGAGGGGGTTGATCGTCCCCCACCCAGCGTGGTGGCCAGATGGCAGGGCGACGCACGCCGAGCTGCCATGGCTAGCTGGAGGGCGCGGCTGGAGGCGCCCCGGGCCGGTCTTCGGACCGTAGGGGCGCTCCAGCCGGTGCTGGAGGAGTGGGCGGGGCGACGGCATGGAGTCCTTACCTTTCGACTGGTGCAGGTGCTGTCGGGGCACGGTTGTGGCGTCGGCAGATATCTGCACAAAGTCGCAAGCCTCTCGCTGCCGAGCGTCGTCAGAGCGATGCTTGGCAGCGACAGGAATTGGGCCGCGGTCGCTGCCTTCTGCGAGGTGGTCATCTCGCAGAAGGAAGCGGCGGAGAGGGCCAGGGAGGCTGATCCTTCCACAGACCCGAACCGCCGCCAGCGACTGGGGCGGCGCAGGCGCGAGTATTTGCGCCTAATGCCGCCCTAGCTGAGGCTGCGGGTGGATGGACCGGGGAACGTCCGCCACCCGCAAAGCCTTTCGCGAAGGTGCGGCGCACCGTGTACGGATGCATCGCTCAGTTGAGGATACCCGTAAGGGTAAGCCGCCAGCGGACCACTGAAGGAATGTAATATGGTTCCACTGGCCCGCCAAAAAAGGCGGAGAGACGGCACACGGTGGGTTTATTTAGTGGGTGAGGGCCCCTCACTACCTTGTTCGTTGCCCCGAGCGACGGAGTGTGCGGTTAGGAACATTTTTTCCCGCCTAAACAAAAAAAAAGTTAGACACAAAGTGAAAAATGTGAAATCGAAAATAACAGTCACGAGCAGGATGAGATGATGTGATGAGGAGGTTATTTTCGATTTCACATTTTTCCCTTTTTGTTTAATGTATATGCCTAAGCATGTCAAATGCTAAAAAAGTATATAAAAAATTTCTAGATAATCATAGGTTATTTTGTCGAAAGATAACCGGGATTAACAAATCCGTGGGTGAGGCTCTCCTCCTAAAATATTCATTCTATAATAACAACAATAGACTTCCGCCAAGTGTCGCCTTATTATTATATTATTCAATCAATTATGTAGCTAGACATTTGTAGTTTGTAAACTAACTAGCAACATTTCAGCTAAAAATATGGAGTCGAATAATATTTAATTTAAATAAATAATAATTTTCGCATTTGTTTCTATTCGAAATCCAAAAAAAACTAATCTCAATACAAATCAAATTAAATAAAAATAAACTAATCTTCAAAAGATTATGCAAACAGGTTTTGTAATTTAGCTAATTATAATTTGGAAAATGTACCTATTTCGATTCAATGCGTTCTGGTTATTACCAACATTGCAAATTAATTTTTATTGCTGCTAAAGTAGACGAACAGGCGACAAACATTATACTGTAACTACAAGCATAGGTTATGACGCGAAGTACAACTTGGTGGCTTTTTTTTTTATACTCCGTGGGTGATAAACAAGCATGCGGCCCACCTGATGGTAAGTGGTAACCGTAACCTATACCTATATATGTATTGAACCTTATTCTAACTTACTACAGCCACTCAATCACAGCGCGATGTTTAATTGAAATAACAAAGTTAAGTATTAAATAAAGATTTTTTTTAACGACCACTGATTATAATTTACTTACTCTCAAATATTTCTTTAAAATAATATAGATTTGGGTAAAATATTTTACCATTTTTTCAATGTTGAAAATCAAAAATAATGGCTGTCATGCTATGCTGGCCGGCCACAAAAAATACTTTAAATAAATAATTATCTCAGAACTGCTGCTAATATAAATTAAAATTCACTAATTTTTGCATGTTTTTATTTTTATTTTCCTTGTATTCGTAATGAAAAGCACAGTGTTTACCTCGGGTTAAAGACTTATTTAGTCCCGAGACGGGGCTTGGCGCCCGAGCACAGCGAGGGCGCCTATACTTCGAGGGTTACTTTCACACCTAGGGTAACAATGTACTATTGCACACCTCATAAGCGAATAGTTGAGGTGGGTACTACTCTCGTTTCATGCAGAACAACTGATTTTTTTTTTATCATGTATGTGTGATTCTATTTATCATGTATTGCACTTGTAAAATAATATATACACACACATATCAAGAAAAAACACAATTTTTAACACTCATGATATTTAGATATTTTTATATATATTTTTAGCATTTGACATGCTTAGCACTATACATTAAACACAAACTCCACTTTGTGTTTAACTCATGATATTTTTACGCCATTTTTGTTATTTAAACTAGTTAAAAAACTGTTTAAAAAGTTCTGTCTTGGACGTCCGTATGTTGTAGGTATGTTCGGATAATGCATGTTAACTCGATAACAACCGAAATGAATCGAGTATTTTTTTTCTTTTACGATTCAGTATAACTACGAATAGAGCCCTATCACTTTTCACGGTCTGATTCGACGTGGCTTAATTGTTATTAAATAAACAAAAAAATTATGAATATTTACGCTCGATTCGACACTACAACCAGCGCTATCTTTATTTTATGGCGTATAAGACATGAATACCACAGTACTTTTTGAAATTAGCGCTATCTATGTGATTTATTGAACTACTTAGTAAGACCAATACATTATTAGTTACTTATCAAATAATCAATTTTAAAGTGAAAAATGAAGATTATGAGGCGTGCACTTTTAGATTTTCCAAAGTATTTACTATTGCAACAGTTTCGCAGTGCCTAGTTTGCACCTGCGACCTCGTCTGAGTGGAGTTCGAAATTTAGTGCATAGAGACGTTTAGGTATATCCTACAGGAACTTCGATTTTTTAACCCTTTTTCTTACCCGTTATTGGGCACGGATCTCCTATCATGGTGAGAGGGTTTAGGCCATAGTCTACCACTCAGGCCTAGCGCAGGTTGGCAGACTTCACAAATCTCTCAGGCATGCAGGTTGCAAGTATATGTACTTGCAAACTGCATGCCGCTACGGCGTATATACGCTATGGCGTATACAGTCATTATTTCTCAAGTATCTTACTCACAGCTCTGTTACAGCTTTATAATAGTTAGGAACAAAACATCCTAATTTCTGTTTAAAATTTTAACGAAACACAAAATCCATATATGTTGTTAAATGATACATAATATACTTACATACATATTTTGTGAGTCAAGGAATACATAGTCCAAATAACCTTTGCATATAAATTAATGCCAAGGGTATTTGTGAGCTCGAATTTATAATAATCACTAGAATTTATCCACTCATACATATTGAACAAGATACACGATGACCATAAGCAAATAGATAGACAGATTAACCAAGTTCAATGGTGAGTAATGCGCAATTTACATTGGAGAACATCATCTTACTGGCTTGTTAAAGGTGGGAAAAATTTGGAAAATGGTGGTAGGGCTGGTTAACAAGTGAGAGTCCTCACTTGATATCGGGCCCGACCGGGTCGGTACCATCGTCTCCTGTATGACCGGTCATGAAGCACGTCAGTGTGTTTTGGCGGTAGCAGAAAATAGCCGTTTATTCTTTAATCTCATATCTGAGAAGTGAAATGTTGCGCAGCGGTTCGTCCGTGTGGTGACGCACTAAAGAATACAAGTGTCACCACCCCATTCTTTCCCGCGGGTGTCGTACGAGGCGACTAAGGAAAGTAAGCCATAATCACCTTGCATTACTGGTGGTAGGGCTGGGTACCAAGTGGGAGTATTATGCGGGTTGGTACCACAATCTCCTATGTGACCAGCCATGAAGCACATCGGTGTGTTTTGGTTGTAGCAGGAGATAACCGTAAATTCATACCTATGTGAAATCAAATGGTGAGCAGCAGCTTGACAGTACTCTGTGTATAGTTGAGTCCATGAGCAACGGTTACCATTTGCCATCAGGTGGCATAAGCAATAAAAAAAGCGGCTTGACAATATTCTCGGTATAGTTGAGTCCATGAGCGACGATTATGACTTACCATCAGGTGGGCCATGGCTTGTCTACCATCATTAGCAATAAAAAAACCTAACCGCACACCCCGTCGTTCGGCGCAACAGGGCCGTCACCCACTAAATAAATCTGCCGTGTGCCGTCTCCCCGCTGGTATTGGCAGACCATTGGAACTGTGTTACACTACTTCAGTGGTATCATCTTGCTGGCCTAGGGTCGGCTTCCTATCTGTTCGGTCAGCTAAGGCTGATGCCCCAGTATTTATATGGATTAACTGCCTATCTGACTTCTAGAACACGACCAGTCAGATTTTTATTCAGGCTTCTGACAACTGATGTTATTTGGCAGCTGGGACCCAATTAACGTGTCTCCCGAAACATTGTGGAGGTCAGTTGTCCACAAATTGGTGTCTCATTTTGGTCATCCATCTGATGCCAGCCGAGCGAAGATTGCTTAACCTTTCCGATGGTAACTGCAAGTACACAACTAGGCTAGGTTATATATCTGAACCTGACCATAATCTACTAATAATAATAAAGTAATTAAACAACTGCAGTTGACTGTAAACAGCACGTCTGCTTTAAACCCAACTAGGGTTGTGAACGTAAAGCTATCTGTTACCTTTTCATGATAAACTGCTAAACTACGGAACAGATTCTGATGAAATTAGCAATAAATGTATCTATACTCCTTAAAATTATAAAGAGGAAATATTTGTATTTTTGCATGTTTGTAACGAATAAACTCAAAACTAATGGACCGATTTCAAAAATTCTTTCACCATGAAAACGCTACATTATAGTGAGCAGGGCAGAGAGAACAGAGTGCCAAAAGGCTCTATTCTTGCATACTTTTTTTCGTGTGGTGACGGACTAAGAATACAAGTGTCACCACCCCATTCTTTCCTATGGGTGTCGTATGAGGCGACTAAGGGAAGTAAGCAATTGCCATCCATTGCATGACTGGTGGTAGGGCTGGGTACCAGGTGGGAGTACTCACTTGGTATCGGGCCCGGACGGGTTGGTACCACCATCTCCCGTATGACAATACTCTCGGTATAGTCCATGGGCGACGGTTACCATTTACTATCAGATGGAACGTGGCTCGTCTGCCACTACATGCAATAAAACAAAAAAACCTCTCTCACTTCCTCAACATTCATAGTTCTCTTCATACACGCTCGCCGGTTTTCTTGGACTCTTGACTCCACTTTGGTCTAGGTAGGTGACTCTCCCCGCGAACGTGCAACCTCTACTGAGCGACTCACTGCGTGAGCATATGCGTCGCTCAGTAGAGGGTACCCGAAAGGGTATGCCGCCGGCGGACCACTAAAGTAATGTAACCGCCAATACAGGCGGAGACGGCACACGGCTGGTTTATTTAGTGGGTGAAAGCCCTGCAATACCCTGTTCGTTGCCCCGAACGACGGGGTGTGCGGTTAGGTACATTTTTTCCGCCTTAACAGAAAGAAAGGTAAATGAGTCTCGATCTCCCCCTGTACACATCCTTCCACTTTCGCAGTATACTTGTTTTACTTTATAATTACCAATATACCTGCTTGATGTCACCATCATCTTCGATTTCAGTGTGAAAATAAAAGAGATACAATAAGCTCAGACACACTCAAAAAAAATGTACAAACCTAAATTTCTTTTTAGGAGTTCAAGTAGATATCAAAACTTTAAACTTATGTTTTTTTAGCATATCCTTAACAAAACTTGTACTTGTAGATATCTAGTAGTAGATCTGAAGTAACTAAAAGCTAAACCATATATCACAAAGAATTGTCCTGTGTAGGAATCATCCTACAACACAAGGCACGGAACTACACAGTCAGCTGTGCAATCAAAAATGCATATAAACCAGAACGTACCGTGTACTTAACGTTACAGCTATACATGACAAAAATCTAAGACTCGACACCGACACTATCAATATTTAATGTGATTTTTCCAGATTACGTATGTTTAGTCCACTTACAGAAAAGGCGATCGGAACCAGGCTAAGGTGCGGAGCACAACAAATAGACTTTCACCGAATGTAACGCATGCACTTCCTCGTCGGATATCGAATGTATCGCTTAGAAATCGATTATTAACCCTTATCAATCGCCAATTGTGATTTATTGACAGTTTGGTATCCGTTCCAATATGTATTTGCATATTGCTTTGGTAAGTTTTATAGTAACATAGTCGTGGAACTAAATTAAACAATCATCGCAAACGGGCCTCGTGACATAGTCGGTAGTGTAACCGACTTCCTTGCGCGAGGTCATGGGCTCAATTCCCACTCAGGACAATTACATGTGTGATGAACACAGATATTTGAACTGCGTCTGGGTGTTTTCTATCTATTGTATATGTATGTATTTACAAAAAAAAAGGTATCGGTAATCATCAATAAAAAAAATAAATTATAAAATCTACGAATCTATGATTATATATAATTCTCGTGCCACGTTGTTGCTCACGGTAAACCACGAACCTATCTAACCAATTTTCACGATTTTTATTTTAAAATGTGTGTTTTGCTGGTGTGCTTACGATAGGATAGTTTTTATTGCGTACTTTTTATTAATTGCAAAATATTCA
This sequence comes from Leucoma salicis, assembly GCA_948253155.1. Lineage (NCBI taxonomy): Eukaryota > Metazoa > Arthropoda > Insecta > Lepidoptera > Erebidae > Leucoma > Leucoma salicis. The sequence goes on along the minus strand of OX411822.1, from coordinate 7,600,506 downwards.
CAAAAAATAAAATGGCGGTACAAAGTTCGCCGGGTCAGCTAGTGGAATATATGACAGATGACGCAGGCGTCACCCAAAGACGTTAAGTATGAATGTGTTTTCGAAATTAGCAGTTAGGAGCAATCGTCACGATGGCTGAATTGGCAAAGCATCTGGACGGTATCCAGGAGATGCAGGTTCAAATCCTGCTCGTGACTGTTATTTTCGATTTCACTTTTTTCAATTTGTGTTTAATGTATATACCTTTTTTTAAAAAAAGTAGTATAATATATGTATTATATCCGTAATCAGGTACTCATAGCACAAGCGTTAAGCTTAGTTTGGGACTAGAGGACGTTGTGTGAGAAATGTCCGTGAATATTTATTTATTATTTATTTATTAATTAGTTGCTAGACACTGCCGCTCTAGACTGGGTTTCACCCACAGATTATCTAATCTGTGGTTTCACCAAATTTCCAACATACCATTCGGTGGCCCACACCTTCTGCATCATCATTTGAGAGCCCCGGGGCGTTCTATCTTACGTCCTACTGGTGGCATGTGGAGTTTTTATGATTATTTTACTCTAGAAGCCTAATAGCTCCAACAGGCCAGCAGCTAGTGCTTTATTTTTGACTTCGCGGTATTATTGTCTCATCCATCAGGCCTTCAACGTCCACTGCTGCACATAGGCCTACCCAAGAGAACGCCACAACGAGCGGTCCCGTCATGGGGGATAATGCTGTAATCGCCACGCTTGGCAGGCGGGTTGGCGATGGCAGTGGATGTTGATAATACTCGAGGGATTGCTGCTGCCCACTGCCCCGGTATTCCCTCAGTCGGCTCTTACGACTCCCGTGGGTAGAGAGGGGTGGGACAATTCTAAACCCGGCCCCACACGACCAAGCCAGTCCCACACGGCCCCACGGCCAGGCCGGTATTCTTGTCTATTAAACTTTATTTTCTTAGTCCAACTCTTAGAGTAAATGTTGTAGCATTAAGTTAAATGGCAAAAGTACTTACCTAATTATATTATTACATATCAACGGCTACTTAATAGAAAAAAAAATTAAAATAGAAATTGCTACTGGAAGTAAGTAAGTAAGTACCTACCTACTTAGTAGCTTAGATTTGAATCCGCAACTTGTGTATTGTCGATCCACGAGCTTTAACCACTAAACTACCGCAAGTTGTGTGTGTAGTCCCTTAGCGATCAATTTCTATATCACATGTTTTTATAGCCTTATTGAGAGCCCCCCGCCTCCTATCGGGTGTAATTGCAAACATTTCTGATACTTATGTGTTATTAGCTAATTCAAAATATATTATTAAATGCTATTCAATACTGCGTTTTAAACATTTAAATATACCTACTTACCTATTTATTTTGTGATTCAAGATAAAGGCGTTAAAGATGCATTACCTATTAATTGCTATATTTCGCAGTGATTCAGTGGAAATACGTAAGGCTGGACGATTTGCGTGACGGAAGAAAGTGTCTTCATTAACAGTCGATTCACACCTGTAATCGCAAATTTCTTCTGACAACAGAAACTTGTGATGATTAATGCTCAGGCTACACCAACGGGCAACGTCAACGCCCATCATCGCGATAATTATTGCGTTAACAACACGTTAAGTAAGTGGCCACACTTGAACGTTCAATCTCTTTGATATACCGCCACTGGAGTAATCGCCTAACGTCAAACGGCAATGTGAATGCCGTTGTCGAATTATCGAAAAAAGTCGTGGCTACACCAACGTCGCGATCGCGATAATTTAACGGCGTTCCCCACTAGTGTGGCCTGAGCATAATAGTTATGAGTTATAAAACGGTTTCACATAAACCGCTGTCAACGTTTTTAAAAAGCATTTAATAAATATTGTAATTGTTATAATTAGATATTTGAATCATTAAAAATGCTTGGTCACTAGAACATAAAATGGCCACAATTTTCTATAAGCCTAGCTTATGCAATTATCTGTGTTGTTTATCTAATTGTGGAAAAAAAACGTGCAACCACATTTAAACCAACTATTTTGTACAAAAACTAGAACAATCATTTTTGTAAAAGTATTTAGAAAATAAGGTTATCTTTACTGTCCCAGAATGCGGTGTATGTGGTTTGCAGTAATTTAAGTAGGCGTTCAATCCTGAGGCACGTCATGAACTTTGTCTAAGTGACAAAGTTCATGACGTGAAATCGTAAAGAAGTTCCGTTAGAAAATATACGTTGTATAAAAAGTTTAGCGATTGTTGTATTGGAGACTAGCTTCTGCTCGCGTGGCCTGCAGGAAAAAAAATACATATTTGTCTTCACAAACAAACATTATAAGCTTTCTCACCGTGTAGGATTTTCGAAGTTCTAATTGACTCTGTTGGGAGATGATTTTGGAGAAACTGTGATACATGTCTTATAGGATACTTTAAATATTGATAGTGTCTACAGGTTCACACTTTTGATATTTAAGAATCTTTGTAACATTAAGTATAAGTTGTCTAGTTACGCACGTTTAGTTCTGGTTTAATGCGTTTTTGACTGAACAGAGAGCGGAGTCGTTTTGATACCGGGCCGAGTGTTGTGGGTTCGATTTCCACATAGGACGTGATCCACAAATAATCGTTCTGAGTCTGGGTGTACTTTGTCTTGAAGAGTATGTTAAGGTACTAATTTTGAGTCTTTAGGATTATATTTAATAATGCAGTCAAAATACATTCTTGAAGTCAAAATATGGGAATAAGTGCCTACCTATCAGTATTTATTAAACAGTTTTAGGTCCCAGAGTATGATTGGAATATAAAATGCCGTCTTAATCATTTTTACGCCTATTCTTCGTCTAAGATAGTCTAGGCTCGCGCTGCTATGTGCAAAAACTTGTACCCAAACTGTATTGGACGACCCAAGATTATTTTCTCGATTCTTTTTCCAAGCTCATAACAATATACACATCATAATACAGATTAACAACAAAATAGAGCTATTTCAAAAAGAAATTTATATTGTATCAACAACACGACTAGCTTCCATAATTCATAAATGTCACATGTAGACATCACATCAATATGCGTAAATGCAAGCAAATAAACGCGAAATCAGATTCCTTTTCACTGAACGCCCCAATATGCTCGACTAACTGTAAACTCTGCGATCGGCTTGTGACGGTTTTAAGACAGTTATCCATATACCTACTCATTTGTATACAATGCTCTCAGCAGCACATCGTTGACTTCATTCGCTTGTACGCCCGCATTCCGTTAGTTCCCTCTTCACTTTTCAACACGCAAGTCGAGCGACAATTTAACTTGCATTTAACATTCCATGCTATATATTCTTTTAAAAAACAAAGACTAAGAAACATAGGCATACAGGCGCGTTTGAAGTTTGACGTTATATTTGGCGGGAACACAAATAAAAATGGCGCGCACATATTTTCTCGCTTTCGCGGCTTTTCTATTGCTATCCCCGTGTGAAATGAGAAGAAGAAAACTTAAGGACGATTATCTAGAACCTACTGATAAGCAGCTGACATTGCAAAGAAAGGAGACGACACCTGTGGATTTTACAAGACTTGTTGTGATGAGACTGGTGTACGGAATCGGAAAAGTTTTAGGCTTCGAAGAGCCGATGAGTGAAATGTTAAACGGAGCGTTTGTACCGCCCGGGGCTGGTGATGATGATGATGACTTTGACGATGATAGTGATGATTATTTTGATGACTATTAGTGTAAAGTAGATGTTACTCGTGGACGGACGTTTTCATACCAAAAAAATGCATTTATATTGTTAATAGGTACCTAGTTATAGTAATAACACTATCTACTGTGGATATTATGACTTATAAATTTTGTGTTTATTATCATTTTAGATAAATATGTACCTAATTTATTGTATTTTGAAGCCATTCATGGCTACTGATGTGCTGGCGGTGATAGTTTTTATATTTAAAGTAATTTTTCGTTATAACAGTTACCTACCTCTATATTTTTTATTAAGATATCCAATTCCAATGTACATTATACAAAAATTGTTATCAGTAGCAAATATTTTTGATACCTAACATTTATTTGATTTTTAACTTTTGACATCACGCGATGTGATCAGTAACTTCCTAAAATTTAGCATAGGTGCATATAGATACTTGCTATCTAACTTATTATATACTTAGGCATTTTGTACAAATAAATGCGCTGCAATTAAAACTGAAAAAAAATCCAAAATTATCATTAGGGCGCTCTTTAGAATTGTTATAGCGCTATCAATCGTTACCTTATATACAAAATAATGTAGAAAACAAATAAATAACTTGGTAATTTAAAGTTAGGGTCGATATCATATTCTAAGCGCCCCTTAAATCCTACAATCTATTTATTAAACATTATTCTATTATTATAACAATCTGTTATATTTATTAGTATCTATTACTTATATATAATTCTCGTCTTGTAGTTGCTCACGATGAACTCCGAAACTATCTAACCGATTTTCACGTTTTTCTTTGTGAAATGTGTGTTTTGCTGGCGTGCCTTAGATATATAGTTTTTATCAGGTATTTTTGATTAGTTATATGCAAAATATTCCCAAAAAAAACAGCTCGCCGGGTCAGCTAGTTTACTACAAATCAATGATATTGTATATAAAAAAGAGGCTATAAATTCAATTCTATAACATGACATTTACGGCCGCCCCGTATGTTTCATTGTGTTTAAAAATCTCAGTTACCTTAACTTTTTTGGCTTTGTCTCAGTTATTTTTTTTCGAACATTTCCATTCTTGTTACTCCACAATTACAGAAACATTATCGTTATTAATATTAACATTTTGTTACATTATGATAAAATTAAATACATAAGTAAACTATTTTTATTTATGAACGCTAAAATCACGTCGATATTTTTTTGTAATTCATAATTTATCATTATTGTACCTGTATACCCTTATATTAGATAAGTACACTTTAACTTATCATCACGCCATTTCCCTTGTGGGGTAGGCAGAGAGAACAGAGTGCCAAGAGGCTCTATTCTTGCATACATCTCTCGCTTCCTCAACATTCTTAACTCTCTTCATATATGCTCGCCGGTTTCGGAGACTCCTGGCTCCACCTTCCTTCAATACATGACCGATTTGATCTAGGTAGGTGTGTCTCTGTCTCCTCCTGTACCTACATCCTTCCACTTTCGCATAGTATATCTTCTTAACCAGTCACTCTTACGTCGTCGTTACGAATGCGGTCAGTCAGCCTTACTCCACAAATTCTCCGCAGAAAACTACATAAGTACGAGTACATATAAATAAGCAAAATAACGTATTATTATGATGTTTTGAACTACGTTTTTAAAAGGTGAGTGCCTATACTAACGACATAATTAATTAGATACTATTGGGCACGGGTCTCACCGAAGTGAGAGGGAGTTAGGCCGCTGACGGACAGGCTGACCCAGCGTGGGCTGGCAGATTTTATAAACCGTCGGGAAAATCTCTCATACATGCAGGTTCTTTACCGAGCAGTGAGAAATTGTAAACAAATACACACATAATATTGATAAGTCAGATGTGTGCCGTTAAGGCGGGAAAATATGTTCCTAACCGCACACCAAGTCGTTCGGGGCAACGAATAGGGTAGTGTGGGGCCTTCACACACTAAAGAAACCCGCCGTGTGCCGTCTCTCCGTCTTTGTTGGCGGGCCACTGGAAATATGTTACTTTCCTTCGGTGGTGCCGTGATAGGACCTAAGACTGGGAATCGAGTTCGATACCATGGTCTTTGCAGTCCTAGGTTTTACCACTAGACTATAATTGCATAAGATTAATGCTTATTGATAAAGAGAGTTCAGTACAAACATGGCTAGCTGTTTATAATCATCTTTGAAAGAACTATTTAAAATATTTGTATCAAAAGGTTACATAGTATAGTTATATTTTTGTAATGTTTTGATGTGAAACATCTAATGCGGAGGGTGGGTAAAATCGGCTGTTAGCGTGGCGACGCTTTTATTTTAGGTAGGTACTTGCCCCTTCAAATCTTGCAAGTTAAATTTGACACACTTCCCGGTTTCAGATTGAGCTGAAATTTTACACACATGTGTATATCACGGGACAATGCAATATTATGATAACATGGAGCTGATCTGATGATGGAGCTGGAAGGTGGACATAGGAAGTCTATAATGAAACGGCGCAACCCCATCGAGTTTGAGCTCGTATCATTCGTCTTGCCGAGTACTTTGTCTTTCGATGGTATCCAGGGTCTGATGATGGAGCTAGAAGGTGGCCATAGGAACTCCGTTATAAAACGACATAACTCCATCGAGTTTGGGCTCGTATGATTTTTCTTGACGAGTACTTTGTCTCTAGATGGTATCCAGGGTCTGACGATGGAGCTGGAAGGTGGCCACAGTAACTCTGTAATGAAAAGACGCAACCCTATCGAGTTTATACTCGTTTGATTCGTCTTCTTTGTCAAGTTATGATCATTTTATTCCTACAAAATAATTTAGATGTTTTCACATCTGCTAGACGTCCCGCGACGCCGTTTTTTTATATGCCTTAGTTGCTCTTGTATATATATAAATACGCAACTAAAGAAAATTATCTAAACGTTTGACAGTTTTCTACGTGACTTAAATTGCTGTATCAATTAATATTTATCTACTTATTAGGGTCAATTCAGATCAGACGGAAAAATGCTCGCGTATGTTGAGCTTGTTCTTGGCCGCCATTCACACTTAGCGCAAGTACGTATTTAGGATATACTCGAAAAGTCTGGCGCATGCTCGAACCGTCTCGCTCGCGGATGTTCTACAGCCAGTGCGCAGTTGGGATTCGAAAACTACAGACGAAATATTAATTCTGTTTAAAAAATTATCAACTGGAATTTAGCAGATATTGCGTTTTCAACAGAAGAAGGTCAAAACTGGGAGCAAATAAATACTCGTAGATGATCGAGCAGTCGCGCGTACGCTCGCACGTGCTCGCACAGATACGGAGAGTGCGCTAGTGTTTATTGGATAACATTTTAATGACGCATACTATCTTCAGCTATGTCTAAAAATATAATATGAATAAACAAATAATATGTATAAAATATTATAAATGGAATAAGGTTGTTTCATTAACCTACTTAAAAAGTGCTCGTGCATTTTTCCGCCTGGCTTGGATTGACCCTTAGGCCCTTCGGTCTCATAAAAATGCTCACATTAAAACATGTGCTTAAGACATATCCGCAACACTTGCCTGTTCATGCAGTTAAGCAATCCGAATTCGCCTTAGGGCTATTATTAAGCAATACATTATTGCTCTAGTTTTGAAGTACTCGAATTATGCCACAAATTTTTTTTATAATTATTGGCTTCAAATTTTATTGCTTTTAATAAATTAGTAACAGGTATCCGAATCGACTGATTTGAATATAGATATTTTGCAATAGTATTTACAGTAAACGAAAAAGTAAATACATAATAAGTAATCCGAAAATTAAATAAACAGTAATTTCGAATTACCTATAGATATCGATAAAACGTATAAGTGCGTTTTTTTATACTATGTGGCAAATAATCATACGTCCCACATGATGGTAAGCGGTCAGCATATTAGACGCTAGCAACACCAGAGGCATCACTCGCGTGTCACTATCTCCGAGGAAAGGGATAGGATGGAGATTAAGGAGAGGATAGGTAGGATACTAAGGAGATGATAGCAAGGATACCTAATAAGGAGAGGATAGGGAAGTGGTTTGGGCCTCCAGCGTTCTCACTCATAATACGTAACACAAACTGTAGGTAGTACCTAGTGCCGTAACTAGGGCGGTGCCTGCGGTACCCAGGCACAGGGCGCAGACCCCGGAGGGAAAGGAAATATTTAACCAACATTCAATGCAAAAAAATTTCGGCAAAATTGAAAGCATAAAAAATGTAATATATAACAAATAATGAGAAAGAGAGAAAGAAAATGTGTGCTCGCACCTCTCTCTCTCTCTCTCTTGCTCCTACAGTAATATACGAAACGTAACTTATATCTCCCTCTCAACTTCCGTTCACCTCGCCCAATCAGCACTTTTCGTAACGCTCACATCACGCATTCACCAGCTTACTCCCCAAGTCAAGCGTGCGTAAAGAAGTTTTACTTCAATAAGTACCTAGTATACAAAAACGTAGTTTTTAGATGATAGATTTATTTTATAGACATTATATTTTATTGGCCCAATCAGGTAAAATTAGAACATTTTTAAGGGCGCAGTTTTAAAAACTCGCACCGGGCGAATAAAAGGCTAGTATACCTACAGCACTGGTAGTACCTACCGGCCCATTCATGCTGGGATAAGCAAGGTTCTACCTGGTGGTGAAAGTAAACTAAAAAGGTTTATATCACCGTGAGAGTAAAAAAAACTGGAAACATTTTTAATGATATTTTAGATATTTTTATATATATTTTTAGCATTTGACATGCTTAGCACTATACATTAAACACAAAGTGAAAAATGTGAAATCGAAAATAACAGTCAGGAGCAGGATTTGAACCTGCATCTTCTGGATACCGTCCAGATGCTTTACCAATTCAGCCATCCTGACAATTGCTCCTGACTGCTAATTTCGATAACACATCATACTTAACGTCTTTGGGTGACGCCTGCGCCATCTGTCGGACGTATACATTATATTATACGTCGTGTATATTATACATTATATTATACGTCGTGTATATTATACGTCCGAGAGAAGAAACACTTTGTGTTTAATTTTTAATGATCTTAGACCGTAGTATACTTACGTAGTGCACCTACGTCACTTCTTCCCTATAATAAAAAGAACTCTGTGGTCACTGCGGACAGTGTCAACAGGCACTATCTTTGTACGCAGCCTACGCAGGAGATAAATACACAAACACAAGTGCACTCTCTCTTAACTAACTCTCATAGTTCGATGGGACGGCACAGTGGCAAACCTTTTTTTTGTTATGGCGAGAAAAAATATACGTAACCGAACACCGGAGCGTCACACCTTCGCGGGTGGCAAACGTTCTCCGAACCATCCATATGCAGCCTCAGCTTGTGCGGTATCAACCAGGTACCCGCGCCTGCGTCGCCCCAGTCGCTGGCTTCGGGTCAGCGGAAGAATCGTCCTCCCTAAGCGTGTGCCTACGCCACCTCCTCGTCACAGCCGCAATGGTGACAGCACGATATCAATGCCCTTATTGCGACTACGTGCAGGTATCTGCCGAAGCAACCATGCCCGACAGTACCTGCACCAGTCGGAAGGTAAGGACTCCATGCCGTCGCCCTGCCCACTCCTCCAGCACCAGCTGGAGCGCCCCTACGGTCCCAAGAACGGCCCGAGGTGTCACCAGTCGCGCCCTCCAACGGCCATACAACGCCCTACAGTGGCGACCCGCGACCCTAGCAAAATTGTTAGGTGGTGCGAGATCGCAAGCAAAGTGGCGCCCCTGTAAATACAAAATATTCTGTGGGTACCTGTACTATGCAGTTGCTTCTCCCATTTGTGAGCCCAAGCAATTGTCAGTCAATAAAGGTTATATTAGCGAGTCGGTGTGTCCGGTAGTCGCTTTTCAGTTGATTTCGGCGCCCCCTATGACGCTACCCGGTACAGTTGAGATCAGGCTGAGTACCAACAGCTTTACGTGCTTTCAGAGGCACGACGGCGAAAGGCCGCCAAATTTCTAATTTCGAGCTGGTATTGACAATTCTTGACGGAAAATCCTAATAACTTCTTGTTGGCACGAGCCGGGATTTGAATCCAAGAGATCACGATCAAAAGTCACATACCTACGCTATTGCTAAACCATGAGGCAGTCGACTTAAATCGAGTTTAAGTCCATTCAACTGGCCAGCGTGGCACAATAGGCCAATTTCCCTCCCATCGTAAACTCATGCCAAGCAGCAGAGAGTATTGGAAGTTACATGCCCAAGAAAAAACAAATTTGATTGGCCTGCCTCGCGACGGCTTTTAGAGAAATATAATATTCAAATACAAAAACTGAGACTCCAATTATGGCGTATACCGCGCGCTTCAGTCAAGCGAAAACTAGCAAAAAGCTAGGCGTTCCCGCGATGTTGCGGCAGAATGCAGCAATACCTATAGGTAGTATGATAGTAATAATAGTCTGTTTAATTATATTACATAGTGTAAGCTTAATTCTATGTCTCAAATGAATCTCTTAAGAAGTAGGTAGACCCAGACCAAACTTTGCTTATTATCCTTCCTACCGACTTGCTATTCCGTTGCTTGGGGTTGGCGATGCATGACTAATGACCTTGGTGTTACCAGCGTTAGACGCTAGGCTACGGTAACCGCTTACCATCACATGGGCCGTATGCTTGTTTCACGTAGTATAAAAAGTTAATAAGGTAGGCACTTAGGTAAATCGGCCGGTGTGGTGAGGGTGATGGACAAAATATATGTGTCACCATCCATCCCCCTCCATCATTTCTCATGTGTGTCGTACGATGTAAATAAGAGAATAAACAGTTATCATCAATTCCATTACCAGTGGTAGGTTTGGGTAGGGAGTAGGTACCTACTCACTTGATATCGGGACTGAGACAACCGTCTGCCGTGGGAACAACCGTGAAACCCCGAGGTGTTTGGTTGTAGCGGGAGAGGGATAGAAGCCTTCCTAGCTAGCAACACCGGCAGGAAGGTTTGGGTGTATAATTCATCAAATTTGTTTATTTAGGTGGTAAACTGGCTGAACTATATAAAAAAAAACATACACGATACTTTAGTAGTAGCCACGGCCCAACTGATGGTACGTGGTAATCGTCGCTCATGGACTCAACTATGCCGAGAGTATTGTCAAGCCGCTGCGCACCATATCAATTCTCAGATATGAAATAAAAGAATAAACGGCTATCTTCTGCTGTCAACAGGCCCATTTTGTCTACTAGGCACTAGATAGATCCTACTAAGTGCTAGATCAGCATCCAATAACCAATACCTACTATCGATCAATGTCGATTTCTACTTACCGAAAATTAAAAAAGAATTACCTACTACTGAGAACTACCTACTTAGGTACAGATTTGTGTGCCAATGAAAAAATAAAAGAATTATTTTCGATTTCCCATTTTCACTTTTTGTGTTATTTTATGACTAAGCTTGTTCCAAAGTATCAATGGGAGATTTATCAGCAGACTAAATATTACGTAATTAAATAATACACTCCGCCTTATCCTTACTAAAAATATTATAAGCTAGCCTTTGCCTGCGACTCCACCGCAATCAAATTATTAGGTTATATCTCAGCTTCCCAATACAGCAACAGGATAAAATGTATATTATATCAGTTTTTAAGTATAATTAAAAGCCATCAAAATTAAGTACCTATCCTCAAAATCTGTTCGGTAGTTTTTGCGTGAAGCCCGTACAAACAGATTCTAAAAAAAAGCGTTTTGTGTTCAGCAACGCCTAAATATTCTCAAATAAGTATCTACTACTTTATAATAGTATAGATGTGTGTTTGTTAAGCTTTTACGCTGCAATTACTGAAGCAACCTTTTTTTTTTTGATTAGTCGGGAAAAAATTGTTCCTAACCGCAGACCCTATCGTTCGGGGCAACGACCAGTAAAGAAACCCGCCGTGTGCCGTCTCTCTGCCTTTATTGGCGGACCACTGGAACTATGTTACATTCCTTCGGTGGTCTTACTGAACCAACCTGAGATAACTATTTTTACATAGAGATAAAATAAAAATTTGTGTACCGTATTTATATTCTGAGCAGAAACTAGTCATACATAGATAAATGAGTCTAGAATTATTATTTTATGTTAAGGCGGGAAAAAATTTTCCTAACCGCACATCCCGTCGTTCGGGGCAACGAACAAAGTAGTGTGGGGCCATCACCCACTAAATAAACCCGATATATCTACCTAAAAATTATTTCTTATACATTATTTCTTTAAATCACATATAATTTCCGCCGCACCCCGTCCGTGTTCCCTCTCTCGATGCCTTACTAATATTATAAATTTAAAAGTGAATTCAATCACTGTTAAACTGAAGTAAAGCCATGCTTATCCCAGCATGAATGGGCCAGCTCGATCGGGGAAGTACCACCCTCTCCCAAAAGATCAGCGTGAACCAACAGTAGTGGTAACTACCATTGTGTTTCGTATGGTGAGTGAGACCCTCCTCCCTATCCTCTCCTTGTTATCCTTCCTATCCTACCTATCCTCTCCTTAATATACTTCCTATCCACCTCCTATACCTGTCCTTGGAGGTGGCGACAAGAGAGTGATGCCTCTGGTGTTTCTAGCGTCTATAGGCTATGGTAACCGCTTACCATCAGGTGGGCCGTATGCTTGTTTGTCACCCACGTAGTATAAAAAAAAGAAATAGAAATCTAAGGGCAGAGAAATTTAAGTTTATATTTAAGACTAGCCGTTGCCCGCGGGTTCGCCGCAGCCAAAAGTTAGTTTTTCGGTTATATCTCAAGTTCCCGATATAGTTGCGGGATAAAATATAAACCAGTTTTTAAGTCTAATCAAGAGCTATCAAATAAAAAAGTTGCATCAAAATCCGTTCAATAGTTTTTGCGTGATGCGCGAAATAACAAACAGATAGACATAAAATCTTAAGAAAAAATCGTTTTGTGTTTAGACACGCCTATATAGCCTAATACAGTATTTTTTTCTCAAATATCTTAAATGTACAAACATAACTCTGTTACAGCTTTATAATAGTATAGAAGTGTGAGACTGGAATTTAAAAAAACAAACAAACTGTAATACAAATAATATACTTCGTCATAATTCTTCTTTACAATCGTCAAACCATGAAGGGTATTCATCAAATTGTTTCTGTTTAACCATATCTTCAGTATAGTTTTCTGTTTCATCACAATATAACTCTTTCTCATTATCCTGTGAACAGTATTCTTTATTATCTTGTGAACATTCTTCTTCATTATCTTGTGAACATTCTTTTCCGTTAATATTTTTTATATTTGAACACCCACTCATTTTTCGCACCAAGTCTCCCCACTTCATTTTGGTACTACAGAAAGGGCATGTGCCTTCAACAGGTACATATTCTCCAGATGTTAGAAAAATATCTGCTAAACATGTAATGTGGGTTAGGAGTTCACAACTGAGGTTCAGACAGGTGAGCTTTGCTTGACCAGGAGTAATATAGTTTGAGCACAGTAAACATTCTTCAGAAATGAGTGTTTTAGAGGAAGTTCTTTGTTTCAAATTTCTGCTTTTAACAGCACCTTGACATATCACAATATGTTCCGGTAGTTTCCGCTCAGGCTGTAATACCAGAAATAAATTATGCCAAAAAAAAATTATATTCTAAAAACATGGTGGTTTAAACACATACCAATCTCTCATGTGAAGTGTAGTGGATTTGATTCCCACATAGGACAATTTCTGTGACTATAAGGGGTTTTGAGTCTAGGTGTACTTAAGTACCCAGTGGCACAGGGATCTTTCCCTAAAGCAGTCTTCTTAAAAAGCTTGTTAAAAGTATGATTTAAGGGAAGCAATAACTAGCGTAAACAACAATCACAAAGGCCATATTAGGTCCATTGATTCTGGAGTAGCTTACTACTACTACTACTACTACTACTAGATCTTTTTGATTGTATAAAGACATGATGATCATATATGATATTGTATAAAGACTAGGAGGCCATGTTACACTGATATTAGCATGCTACTTATCTCGATAATTATTATACACAAATACTACCACAAACGCACTAAAGTACATAGTTAAGAGCTTTCACACAAAAATTTCATCAAAATCTATTCAGTAGTTAATGCAAAATGTACAAACAGAAAGGTAGAACTTGCAAAAATGTTGGTGTTCAGAGAGGCCTAAATAGCTTTAGAGACATTTTTGTCTCAAATATCTTAAATGTAGACAGTTCTGTCTTGTCTTTACTAGAACACGGATTGTGAAAGTGTAAATCAGAAAATTAAAACTAATGTTTTGAAGCTGCAACTTCTGGATGATGACTTCATGTCAGTATATGATGTGCAAATATGCAGGTTCAAACCACACTCATAGATTTTCTACTTCACATATTCATTCATTGTGTTCTAGAAAATGGTACTTACTGGCAATTCTTCTCTGTACTCTTCTTCCAGCCATCTAACAATCAGGGGTAGCCTACACCAAGGTCCCACACAAAGCATCTCACTTAGCACACGTAGTTTGAACTTATATTCAGACTCTTTTCTTGGAATCTTTTTAAGATTTAAATGTTTTAGTCTTAATGTTGCATTAGGATTCTGCCAGGCCCATTCAAACTGCAAAAGGGTTTTATTGAAAAATTGACACAACTACCTTTTTTTTTTAATTCTATTGGTTTTAATTATTTTGTATCTTAATATTAGATTAGCTATACAATAAATATACATTGCACTAAAAATGTTTGTAGTGAAATATAAATCTCTAATTTACACAGAAGCACTTTTAAAATTGAACATAAGTAAATGATGAAATACTACTTACTCTAAGGGCAGATATATTATTTGGAAACCCATGTATTATCATCACCATTTTCCTAAAAATATCTGAAATATTAACAATGTGCATATAGAATTTTCATGTGGTAATTAGGCAACAAATACTATTATCCCCAAACCCAGTCCTTTAAGAGGTTTTAAAAGTTTTCATACAAACAAAAAAGCAGAATTATCCATCTTTTATTAGCCTGTAAGGATTGGCTGGCATAGTTTGTACTTCGAAATAAATCCATGAGCTGTTTTTCTCAAATTTTGTAGTACATAGTAATTTTAAGACTTCTTGATTTTGATTCTACCATTTTCTAAATGTTCGCCTATCTGTCTGTCTTTTAAAACTCAAGAACTGATGGATCGATGTTAAGATCTATTACATTGATCCGATGTCCTGCCGGTACCCGCCGGGGACTCGCAAAGCACTCACCTGATGATGAGCATCGGATATGCTCGAAACCCATTCATATCACTTAGTATACATAACATAAATCTTAATTAGAACAGTTCTCAATCTCATAAAAAATGTTACTCAGCTGAAAAAGTAAGGTTTGGACTACAAGAGTTATATATATAATTATAGCCTATTGTGTCTGATGATGACATTGTGTTCTTTCTACATACCTACTAATTATTATTAAACGTATATGAATAGCTGAAAAAGCAAATAGATGTTACATTTCTTACCAAGGTCCTTTATTATTAGTTCTATGAGCACCACCAGCCCAAGTACCTCTGTTATGCTGCATGATTCTACGGTTTGGGTCTCTTGTATAGCCGATATAAGTTCGGCCTTTGTATTTAGGATTTATGCAATAAAGTAAATATACCCCGTGAAAATCATCGACGATTTCTGGTTCAGACATTTTCACTTCCACTCGGGTAACTTATATTATATCACTAAAAATTTAAACTCTATATTGATTTGGTTATCTATCAGAGTATCAAGAGATCGGATAATTTATTGATATTGATGGTAAAATTTATAAAATACAAACTCGATTTATGATTAAGATGTTTTGACAGTCAGTACTTACTATTGAAATATGTAACCGATATATTCATATGCATTAAGATATTAGTGATATTGGATGTATTCATGTATCAGTAATCCGACTCAATCTGATATGCTAATACGGGCGTATTGCTAATATGCCATATTCACTATATCGTGAAAATGAACAGTAACAATACATTGAGCTCTAATAAAGGGGAGGCGCCCTAATCTTCATATTAAAAGTGGGCGATACAAATCGTATATACACAATCTGATATTGGTACAATATCTAAAAATCGCTTACTGGCTCTTTCGAAATCTAAGTATTACAATATCAGATTTGCGATGTACTGAATACTCGCTCACTCGTCTGTACCTACGCGATACGATACGCATCGGCCACATGCGTGCGACAAAGCGCGTGAGATACAAATATTAGACTAGTTAGAGCGGTACAGTAAAATCACAATATCAGATTTTTGAACAGATTTGATATAAATATTATAAATAAGTAATTTTAAATCTTAACGCTATGCACATAAAGCTTACTTTCTGTTAAGTACTAATCATGATATCAATGATGTCTAAAATTTTAATTATTTAGCCTTGAACTTGAGCGAATTTTGGTACTTATGGACCATTATGCACGTAATAGTTTTATTAGGTACTTATTGTTTAATTGTGTCAGTATCATTTCTTTTAATTTCTGGATTTTTTTAATTAATATGTAGGTAGGTCCACATCCTCACACACTAACAATAAGTTAGTTATTTATTTATACGCTATAAATTCCCTAAAAATACTCTAGATATAATTTATATGGCAAAACAACGTTTGCCGGGTCAGCTAGTTATAAATAAATACCGAATTAAACATCTATTATATAAGTACGTGTATATCTACAATACCGAATTGTATTGAAATATTGTCGTATCCTATTTAAAGATGCGCATCGGATTTGATTTCTAAAATCTGAATCTACTCGTATGATGGATACGCGAACGTAAAATATCTAGATATTAAAATATAAGATTTTGAAATCTGATATTGAAATTTGAAATCTGATTCAGATACGATTCTCAGAAAAAGCGATATGACCCACGCCTACTTCATATACCTAGTAAAAGTGACTTACTTCGGCTGTCGTTCGCCATCTTAATAGTTACGATGACAGAGTAATTTGGATGTGTTCCGATATACACTGCGAGCACTGTAAGGTGTGATGTCAATTTAGTATACTGTAAAGTCGTTTCTTTATAGTTAGCTATAATGGTTACTGTTTTTAACGGAATGCAGTCCAGTATACTGATCTGTCATTACTTTCATTTCATGCAAAGTATTGGTTTTACACTGCAATAAACACAATTTCTTTACTTTGCCATGTTCGGGTATCTTTGATTTACAATATTCAATAATAATAATATTCCATAGTGCGTTGTTATATTTATGGAAGCTGTTGATCACGTGATATCACAGTGCTCGCAGTGTATATCGGAACAAGGCCTTTATCTGTTGTATGTCAGCTGTCAATTAGGGATGCAGGAAGAACCAACAACTATCGATATATCGATGTTTTAAAAAATATTGATATATTAAATATTCTTTATTTAAAAATATTTAATTTGCGCTATTTAGGTTCCAACCTAGCATCCACCACTAATAATTTGTGATTTTTATTCGTCGCAAATTTTCATATAGTGGGAAAGAAGCCGACCATTTATTAATTTTGTGTGATCGGAATGAAGTGGTGAGCAGTGGCTTAGCAGCATACCATTAAATAAATTAATTTTTATTAATTTATCGAATTGATTAATCATTTGATTTGTATTATTATTAGCATTTAAAGCAAGTAAATTCTTTTGTTACACAAGATAAGAAAAACAAAATAAAAAGGAACAACTATAAAATATTAATATTGTAACAAAGGTAGCCAGCTCAGTTTTTGTAGTGCTAATCGCAATACACTGATTTTCAGCTGGCATTACAATAAACCTTCAACTTAACTTATTATTATCCTTTCAATTTTACAGCGAGCATAATCCTGTAAAGTTCTTCAATCTAAATACGTCACTCTCTAGCATAAAAATAATCTACACAAAAATAGCCATGCCAGCCAGGACACCTTCTCCACTTAAACAATAGTTAGTAGCCTTTGTCCTAATCTGTACTCAAGAGTTTAAAATAAGTGACAATTCTTGATGATTGGTTAAGTAGTTACGGTGTCAAGAAATAGCAAATAAACGAACTTACTTTAACATTTATAAAAATAGTTAAACTGTCATCGCCGTAAGATTGCTGGAATTCAGTCATAAGAAAGGCCTCGAAATTTTATGTTTATAAAGTGTTAAGTGAAACAGAATTTCACCGATATATCGATATTTATTCTGCAAGCCTATTGCCAATAAAAAGAAGGCATACCTGATTGATCTATCAACCACTAGCTCATATGACTGAATGAATAGGGTTGCAATTTGACACACATAAATATAATTATAAGTACAGGTAGATAAAGATTTACGCAATTAAAAAAGCCTTTGTCCACCCAAAAATTTATAGATCGCTTGAAGGACTGAAGTATCGATATCGATATTTTTTACGCGCTTCCCTAGCGGAAATTCCGCCATTTTTGGATTTCCAAGACTTGGCCCGGTAAATTTGTAGTCATTTCCTCTCCCCCTTTATTAGAGCTCAATGGAACAGTAACCACTGAACATGGGTGTGTTGCTATATCCATAGACTAGATAGAATCGCATATCGGTGAGAACATCGTACGTATCATATCGGTGAGAACATCGTACGTATCATTGAAATAAAAATGGTGGTATCTATTATGGAAAGTAGAAGTAAGGAGGACCATCTCATATATGGGATAAGTTGAAAAAAAGTGTCCGTCTATAAACGGCAAGTTATTATAGCGCTGTTTTTAAAATATTTGCACTTGCTACTGTGGCGCCAACTTAATTGGCTCTCGTTAAAAAGTATCCATCCATCAGCCTTTAAACGTCCACTGCTAGACATAGGCCTCCCCAAGAGAACGCCACAGCGAGCGGTCCCGTCATGGGGGATAAGGCGGGTTGGCGATAGCAGTGAATGTTGAATTACTCGAGGGAGTGCTGCTGCCCACTCACCCGGTATTCTCTCAGTCGGCTCTTACGACTCCCGTGGGTAGAGAGGGGTGGGACAATTCTAAAGCACGGTTAAAAAATATGCAGTATTTAAATTCAGCTATTTACGAAGTCAAATAAAATTAAGTAAATATAAATTGCACATTAACAAAGCGGAGTAGTATCCTACTCAAACAGTTAATGGCGCTGTTTTTAAAATCTTTCCACTTGTCACTGTGACGCCACCTTAATTGGCTCCCTTTCAGCATACACTTTTTAATATACCGAGTTAGTCCTCCTTACTTCTACCCTCCATAGTATCTATTTTTACATCAGTGAAAACATCGTACGTATGGGGTGACATATATAACAATGCTCTATATGACAATAACAAAAGTTGAATTATAATACATAAATTTCTAAAAGAAATAATGAATTAATTACATACATATATTTTACATCACATTAATATCCCTATTTTTTTCTTTTTCTTTTTTCTGACGTAGTTTGCGTATTAGCCACGAACAAAAGGTAAGGACACATTGCGACAGTAAAAGGATTTTGGGATCGAGGATTTCATTTTGGGAAGATATCAGTAGGAATGAGTTCTATGTACTACATTATATATTACACAAAAACATTCACTTATATACGTACATAATACCAGAATATTTTTATACTTATTTATTATGATATCTGTTTAATATTGTTATTTGTTTTAATAATGGATTTTTTTAAAGTTGTTACTTGTTTTATAATGCTATAGAATACCATTACTAAAACAAGTAACAATATTAAACAGATATTAATGTGAATATGATAGTTAGATATTATTCTCAAACGAATAGCACAAACTAACTAATATGCATACATGATATTGTGATATGCAGCATATCTCTATATCCTCCGTATTAAATATTAGTGATATTCATATATTAGTTTACATATTATGATATTACTTGAAGAATATATTTATATCAGCTGATATTGACAAATATCGGTATTAACGCATCTTTAGTACTATTATAGAGCAGACCACACACAGAATATTTTTACTCTACGAGTATTAAACATGAGGATTGAGGAGTTTTGGCGGGAACACGAAGAAGATCATGTCGTCGCTCTGCATTATTTTCCTAAACTTGTGTTATTTCAAGTATTAATGTGTAAAAGTGGTGGCCTTTTACTTATTAACTATTTGTGTATGTGCATAAGTGCTGGTAAGTGATGTAATGCGACATAATGTGTTTTTTCCTGTTGTTTCCAAAACTCCTTAGAAGCTTCAGTAAGGTTGCCATCGTTTTACTGTAGCGTGACTTTGACTTGACTGACTTTATATGACTGACTTCAACTACGACTTGTTTGATTAATTAATCTAGTTTGGAGAATAATGATCTTTATAAGTTACTGTTAGGCTGATGGTTCTGCCAATGTCTTAAAACAAATATAAAAAAATATTAAACATGAGGTAGGGATGCACGATTTTTCTCTTTGAATCGATTTTTTGGATCGTAATGAATTGAAGGCCTCTGAATCGATTCTTGAATCGGATCGTATTCTGTTGAATCGATTTCCTAAAAATTGATTAAAAATTCATGCAATAATTTGAACAAATAAAACATTTCTTTTTATTAAATACAAACTAATGAAATTTCGCCATTCAGAGGATCGCCAACCCGCCTGCCAAGCGTGGCGATTCCAGCATTATCCCCCATGACGGAACCGATCGTTGTGGTGTTCTCTTGGGGAGGCCTATGTCCAGCAGTGGACGTAGAAAAGTTGATGGATGGATAGATGGAATGAAATTTACTAAAAAAATAGGGAAAAAACATTGGCCTTGAAAATTGACTTTTTAATAGGAGCCATCGGTAAAATCACAATAGGCACAACTATTAAAACACGGTGATACGTACGGCACAAACGGAAATAAAATCAATGAGGACTTTTTAGAACTCCCTGCATCATGTTTCATTATTTTTGCCTATCGACTTGCTTCGCTTTGTACCATCATAAACATTGCAAACTAATAATGTTAATAGTTATAGTGTCGGCATTTGTTTGTAATCTATCTTTCTTCTTAACAATTGTTTTATAATACCTATGATCTAAAGGATTCGATTCACTTAACTTAGGAATCGATTCGAATGAAAATCGTATTGAAGTGAATCGATTCAAAAAATTGCTATATCATATGCATGCATCCCTAACATGAGGTGAGTTTTAGCGGGAACACGAAGATCATGTCATCGCTCTGCATTATTTTCCTAAACTTGTGTTATTTCAAGCATTAATGTGTAAAAGTGGTGGCCTATGTTGGTGCTGCAGTTTGGATTCCCAAGTTCAAAATTATCCTCAGCTTCAAGTGCCCTCCTCAATGCTCAGTCTTCACTGGCGAATGCGTTGCCATTCTGGAGGCTTTGATATATGTAGAGTCCCATAACCTCAATAAAACAGTCTTATTTACGGATTCTGCTTGCTGCCTAACAGCTATTAGAGCTAATGCATTCCAGGCCAGATCCAGAACTCCTACAATCCTGAAAATAAAGGAGATTCTGTATCACTGTCACACTAAAGGCATTCTAATTCACCTCGCATGGATACCCGGACACAGTGGTATTGAAGGTAACGAGATGGCAGACCATCTTGCCAAAGAGGCTTGCCACATAGGATGTATGTCGAACAGTCCAGTCTGCTCACAAGACCAAGTTACGCTCTAGTTGGGATAGATCTTGGAAACAGTCGAGCTTAATAAAAGGCAAACATTACAGGTCAATTCAGGAAGACATTCCATTAAAACCATGGCTTTTTTAAATTTCGAAACATAAATAAGAGAGCCACGTCAGTCATTTGCCGACTTCGTCTCGGTCACTCATGCTCACCTGTCCACTTAGCGAAGATCAGGGTTAGAGATTCCTCGCTGTGTGAATGTGGTTTGGATGAAGGTAGTCCAGAACATATATTTTTTAGCTGCCCCAACACCCCATCTTCCTTATACGATCTTCTACCTCCTTCTTTTCTTCGCCCTTCAGACTTGAAATCACTTCTTTCCTGTGTACATATCCCATTTACTTACTTACTTTGTAATTTTATTATAAATAACAATATTAACTATGATAATAATAATTACTTATCTAATCAACATATACTTACATGATTTTTTTTTTCTTGCTGTATGTAACTCAACAGATTTCAGCCTTATCTCTAAATTTATTATTTTATTTCCCTTCACAAAGCTTTCCAATCGTTATATTAGAAAATACCTACTGAGTTCTGACCATCACATAAATTTAGCAAAATAATCAAGAGAACATTGTCATTGGCGGAATTATCAGGATCGCCACAAGTCAATACAAGAACAAGAATGTCGTCGCTTCACATTATTTTCCTAAACTTGTGTTATTTAAAGTATTAATGTGTAAAAGTGGTAGCCTTTTGCTTATTAACTATTTGTGTATGTGCATAAGTGTTGGCAAGTGATGTAGTGCGACATAACGTGTTTTTTCCTGTTGTCTCCAAAACTCCATAGAAGCTTCAGTAAGATCGCCATCGTCTTACTGGAGCGGGACTTTCACTTGCCTGTTCCTTCCTAGTCTGTGGACTTGACTGACTAATTTTATATGACTGACGTCGACTACGACTTATGAATTAACTTACGTGTGATGAGAGAATAACGATGTTTATGTTACTGTTAGGTTGATGGCTCTGCCAATGCCTTAAACAAATTAATAAATAATTAGTTTACTTCTTTATTATTTACAAACTTTTTCTAATGTAATTAAACCCTTTTAGAATAATTACTTTTAATAATCTAATCAATAAACCTAATGAATATCGGTTATATATCCACATTAAGTATAGTAAATTTCAAAGAGTAGAATAAAGTAAATTTCTCCTCTCATGTAAAACTTTTAGGTTAAAATTGTTCTCTGCATGTAAATAGTTAAATACTTTAAATAGGTAGTATCTATTAAAATAGTTTTATTCCAGAAGCTATCAAAATGACCGAAACTTCAAAAATCAACCAAAATATATGTGGCATGTAAGTAAATATTTCTTAAATAAAATATATTAATTGAAATACTTTCTTTAGCCTCTTTAATTACATTTTGTTGATATTAGTTGCAGTGAAAATCAAAGCAAATATTGTTGTCCTCGATGTGAGATGTTCTACTGTTGCCTGGACTGTTATAAATCTGAAAAACACTCCGAATGTTCTGAAAGTTTCTATCGTGACTGTGTGAATAACGAACTTATGTTGCACAATGCTGATGATGAATCAAGAACCAAAATGATAGATATATTAAAACGTATGAAAGACGACGACAATATAGACATCGATGATTTGGTTGAATATGATGATTCAGTTGACTCTGATGATGAAACTAGGATGGATCTTCAAGAACGTATTCAAGGCTTAAACCTGGACGATGCTGATGCGGTATGGAATGCTTTGACTGAAGACGAAAAAAATGAGTTTGAAGCTTTATTAAACCAAGGTATAATTGATTAGTTCCTTTTTGGATATAAATTGAAGTTCTAGAGAATACTAAGAACTTATTTCTTTATGTGTTAGAATTCTAAACAGCAGAAAATAATTTCATGTTGTAAGAGTAAATTATTTTTATAAGCAATCTAGCTGACCTGACAGCCGTTACCCTGTCATAGCTATAAATATTCAATTACTAGCAAACTGTCATCAAATACGTACCCTGTCTTAGCTATAAATATTCAATTACTTGTAAACTGTCATCAAACATGCAAAGTTTAAATAGTTGTTAGGTTTTCTGATGTTCTGCTCAATATTTTTAATATTTTTCTTTCTGTAAGAAACTTCTACAAATTTTGAAAGTATTAACTTCTACAAAGTATAAAAAAATTAGTAAAATATATAAATGAAAATGGAAAAGAAGAAACTAATCACTACTGTGGGTTTTGTCTACACAATAAGCGCTAACTGTGTCTTGCAATCTTGTGGTGTGCCTTCTGGTATTCTGTTTGGTGAGGCCTATCACAGGATTCCAGCTTGATGGTAAGACCCAGCCGTCTTCTCTATTGAAATGAGGATGTTTCTTAATTTCGATAGCTCTCCACGTATCATGTTAGGGGTACTGCGGGTTAAAATAAATAAACCAAAAATTTTGTAAAATCATATACTGTGGAGACCGTTGAAATAACATATCAGCCTTCGACATCTATCATCTAAGTCCACCCGTGATCATGAATGCTGTAAAGTATTCAAAACGTCAGGATAGTAGTAAAATCAAGTAAACGCGGTTTTATTTCAAAAAGGAATACTTATCTAAAAATTTTTTTATGTATTTTTCTGAATTCCAAATATCCTCAATTCAATTATATGATCAAACAAACAAATGAACGTTTGTTTTTTTTTTTCTATTTTTTTTTGGAGCCTTGTATGCATCTTTAGTGACCATGTCAGCCTCATGGGTTTATTGATGGGATGTATTTTACGACAGCTGTGTGTTGTTACCTGACTGAAGTGCTTGTTTAATAAGCTTAAACATTTTAGCTGCTTCAAAGGCTGGGATAACACAACATTCACTGTGCTACCATGCAAGTTCAACTTCTTAATGCCCTCTATTCGATCACATTCCGTCAATAAATGCATTATATCATCTATTTTATCACCAATCACATGATTTGCAGATGGGTGAAGCCCGTCTACCAATCATGTGATAAAATTTGTTTTAAACATGTTTGTATAAAATGTTCTGCATATGAATTGTATAGACGTTAATCCTTTAGAATAGGAACATGTTTATGTAATAAAGGTTCAAGATGTGGTATTTTTAACTTTATAGGAGATGTTGGTTCTATACTGCCCCAATGGGAACCATGGTGGATGTACTATAGAGAGAAAAAAATGGTTGAAGATATTAATAAAATAGATGACTATGAAAGCGCTTTAAAAAATTGTCCTGAATTAATTGCAGTGCCCAAGTTGGAAAGTTTGACTGTAAGTGTAAATTTGTTACTAACTGTAATATAATAAATATGTACCGAAATAAAAATTATTTCAGTAGTGAATAAAAACAACTCGAAACAAAATTTTTAGCGACACTTTTATAATCATTTTTGCAACTGAATAGTTTTGGATGAGCAAGACTTGCAAAAATATATATCATAATAT
This sequence comes from Leucoma salicis, assembly GCA_948253155.1. NCBI lineage: Eukaryota > Metazoa > Arthropoda > Insecta > Lepidoptera > Erebidae > Leucoma > Leucoma salicis. The sequence continues at coordinate 7,575,795 of OX411822.1, read as the reverse complement.
TGCTATTATTTATCACAGGCTATATATATTTTGACCCCATAACATGCCCCTTTGTTGTAAAGCATAATATTATGCTATAAAATAGAAAGATTGTTGGTTCCTGTATAAACTGAAGATCTTTCATTTAGTTTCCTCTTATGTTACAAATAATTTGGAAAAGTCAGGGGTTCCCCAGTTTAAGAAGAATATGTTGCTTAGTCCGAGTTTGGCCCTCAGCCTGGGAACCATACTCTAAAACTTGAATAGAGGATAAAACTCAACAGTCTTGTACTTATACTTATAACTAGTTCATCACTTCAACTCCTATTCTATAATTAACATCACATATTTTCAGACTGTGAAACCTTCGCCTGCTATAAAGAACAATATTACTAATATTTTAGCATCCTATGCATTTGTTATGAGGTATTTTAATGGAGACACAGACCCAATAGAAGCTGTGATATATTTACTCAGTATTTGTGCTAATTTGGATGCAAATATGAACTTTGAAGATCCAGGTATAGCTGTGGAATCAACTACTCAAAAATGTCTACAGGTACCTAATTTATAACAATGTATTAATTTAAAAACAAAATGGACTTTGTGCCACAATCTATACTGTTAGCTTGTTACAGAAGAAATTACCTTTCACAACTCTTACAGGTGTGTTGCTTTTTAAGTACAAATTATTTGTGAATAATATTTAATCTGTGTGGTGACGGATTAAGAATACAAGTCACCACCCCATTCTTTTCCACGGGTGTCGTATGAGGCGACTAAGGGAAGTAAGCAATTATCATCTATTGCACGACTGGTGGTAGGGCTGGGTACCAAGTGGAAGTACTCACTTGGTATCCGGCCCGAGCGGGTTGGTACCACCATCTCCCATGTGACCGGCCATGAAGCACATTGTTGCGTTTTGGCTGTAGCAGGAGATAGGCGTTTATATTTCATTTCATCTGTGAAATGAATTGGTGAGCAGCGGCTTGACAATACTCTCGGTATAGTCGAGTCCATGGGCGACGGCTACCATTTACCATCAGATGGACACTTGCACTTGCTTGATTGCCACTAAATGCAATAAAAAAACAAAAACAAAAAAAGAGGAAAAAGAGATTTTTAGTACGAGCGGGAAACGAACCTGCGTCTTTTCCAATCCTGGGACTTCCCTTGCTCTAAGCCACTGAGCTATCGTACCATTCTTTCGATCATCCCAATCTTCTTATCACATTTGTCTTTATGACCAACGCCATCCATCGGAAAGCATTTACATGCATTAAACCAAAAAATATCTTTTTCCTTATTCACAAATAATTTGTACTTAAAAAGTAGCGGAGCATGTCAAATGCAAAAAAATATAGATTAAAAAAGTTGTGTTGCTGTTGAATATTTTTGATTTAACATTTTGAGTGACAATATAATTAGTCCTTTTCTAAAAAGACAACACCCAGCTCTACATAATAGTCCCTATATCACGGTGGCCACTTAGACTCCCTAATCTCCGTTCTTATTATCCTTCTTCTCCACCTCCTACCCCCTTCATTGGAGTTGACACGGGAATGGTGTTGCTATGGTAACTGTGGGCCGTGTGCTTGTTTGCCACCAACATGGTATAAAAAAAACAGAACAAGCATTTGTCGATCGGTTATCCTGTGTGGGAATGGAACTGACCACGGCTACTTAACAATAGTATGCATACTTAATGATAGTATCACTATTATTGGAAGATACCTGAAAAAAAAAATCATTGAGGGGCATGGATTTTTCGATTTAGCTCTCTTTACCAATAGCTCTTTAGATATGATAAACCCATTCCCCTAATTAAATTAAGTGACTTTAAAAACGATTTCTGTGTGAAACTTCCCAAAATGCTTACCTACTGATAAATATTATATAGCTTTTACAAGCAATATAATTTGACAGATATCCGTAATACATTATTTAATTACATCTCTGCAGACCATTGGCTTGATAGTACTCATTTATGAAGCCATGAACTATCTAGAACACTGTTTAGTTTAATTTACTCAAGATTATATTAGCCTTATTGACTTTCTCAAAAATTAGCCTAACAAATAACATCACAAGTTTCGAATTCCACTTTTACCAGCCAAATTCATGACTTAAGTTACCTAATCAATGATTACAAACATAATTTCAGAGTGACCTCATACAAACAGACCAAGCTAGTCTTGATGTAATGAAAAATGATGCATTTCTTTTAATAAGAGGACCCAGTCATGAAAATAGCACATATTACTGCAAAGCAGCCCTATCACATATACATTGCTTATTTTCTGAAGCGAAAACTAAAGAAAACAAATTAAAAGCCAGCACTGTACAGGCAACAAACAAAACTGTCTTTTCTAGAAAGTTCCCCGAACACCAGAAAGATCATTTGCCTAATCTAGATGTAAGCAAATTGAAGAAATGTATCAAGAAAGTAGAATATTATTTGTCTTATATTGAATGTTTTGACATAGATTTTGAATAAACTACTAATATTAAACACCGTTTCGTTATTGTACATCCAATATCAGATGATCTAATTATCTAAAGGTCTCAAGAGTTGAATACTGGACAGTGGAATACTCAAAAACTCTCATGACCCAATATCAAAATCGCCATACGGACAACAGCTGCTGCAAGTTGTAAGGAAGAATATAATTATATAAAATTACAACAAAATTTAACCAGCTTATAATTACAGTACAAATCAATCTAACCTTATTATATACTAGCTGCTGCTCGCAAGTTTATCGGCGTGGACCTCATTATGTAAGTGTATCACTCTATGGAGTCAATTACCTTTATGCAAAAACTGCTATCCCACAGGAACCTAACATTTTTGATGTGAAACATCTAATGCGGATGGAAGGTAAAATCGTTCACGCTGTTAGCGTGGCGACAATTTTTTTTTACTTGCCCTGTTCAATTCTTGCAAGTTCAATTTAACACACTTCCCGGTTTTCAACTGAGCTGAAATTTTACAAGCATATATATATCGCGCAATGCAATATTATGATGACATGGAGCTGATCTGATGATGGAGCTGGAAGGTGGACATAGGAACTCTATAATGAAACGGCGCAACCCCATTAAGTTTGGGGTCGTATGATTCGTCTTGACGAGTACTTTGTTTTTAAATGCTTGTGATGGCAGACGAACCACGGCCCAACTGATGGTAAGTGGTAACCGTCGCTCATGGACTTAACTATACTGAGGGTATTATCAAGCCGCTGCACACCATTTCATTTCTCGGATATAAAATGAAAGAATAAACGGCTATCTTCTATTATAGCCAAAACACACTGTCGTGCTTCATGACCGGTCGCACAGATGGTGGTACCGACCCGTTCGGGCCCGATAGCAAGTGAGTACATACTCTCACTTGTTACCCAGCCCTACCACCAGTAATGCAATGGGTGATAATTGCTTAGTTCCCTTAGTCGCCTTGTACGACACCCGCGGGAAAGGATGGGGTGGTGACACTTGTATTCTTAGTCCCTCACCACATGGAAATTTTCCGGGATAAAAAGTATCCTGTGTTAATCTAGGTAATAAGGTGTCTGTGTACTAAATTTCATCAATATCTGTTAAGCCATTTTACAAACTTTTACTTTTATAAGTACCAAATATTCAGCTTATTTGAGAATGATATGGGACAGGGTAAAAATAAAACACGCCAAACCTTAACCAGATATATTCGTTTGAACAACATCAATAATCTGTAGGAATGTCATAAACGCACCAACAACAATTATATACACGTAATATATTATTTATATTTAACATAACACAAAAACTACTACATATTTATAATAAATATTAGGTACGGAATTACGCATCGTGTAGTAGAAACAGGTAGCTAGCTACTTCCAAACTTCTTACATACACGATTCTAATATTTACGCGATAGAATATACATGATGATTTACGCAATCAACTTAATAGTTATATTTTATAAATAAATATATATCTGTAGGTGCACTAATAGCTGATCATGGTTAAGCGTCTTATTCACGGTCCATCCCGCCAAGATAATTAACGGTGCACGACGTAAAACGACAGTGAATAATTTAGATGTACATCATTAATTATTTGCTGGACTTGCACGACACAACTTCCTCTCTTTTGATAAAAATGGTAGCATTTTTTATTGGTTATGGTGGCAGACGAGCCAAGGCCCGTCTGATGGTAAATGGTAACCGTCGCTCATGGACTCAACTATACTCGGAGTATTGTCATGCCGCTGCTCACCATTTCATTTCACAGATATGAAATGAAAGACTAAACGGCTATCACCAAAACACACCTATGTGCTTCATGGCCGGTCATACGGAAGATAGTGGTAGCAACCCGCTCGGGCTCGATAACAAGACAAGTGAGTACTCCCACTTGTATATATAACACGCCCATTTAATGCGTTCGATTATATCTAGCACGATGGATTCGCGCACCATAGTGCATATTACTAAATTCAGCTCCACGGCCTTGAGCGACGTACAGCTGGGATGGATCGTGTATAAGGCGCTTAACACAGTTCCATTGGTCCACCAATACGGATAGAGACTGCACACGGCGGGTTTATTTATGTTTGCCCCGAACGACGGCGTGTGCGATTAGGTACTTTTTTCCTGCATTAGCAAGTGTGTATTATACATTTTTTTTATTGTACAAAGTTAACAAGCATGTAGGATGCGCAAATGGTAACTGATCACCGTAGTCTAGACGATACCAACGCCAGGCTTAAAATATCTCGCGCGTTGCGCACGCTAGGAAAAGAGACAAAAGGCGGAGGGCAAGTAAACAGGGTAAAGACGAAGATTTTGGGTCTCTAGTATCAACAAATTTGATAGTGCATGGTTCACTATGTAGGGATGTGCAAGTTTGCGCGGTATTTAAGATTGCGCAGACCGATTATCCAGTCAAGACAACGACCCCGGTGCCATTCTTCAATTGATAGCGTTCTACCGACATTCTAACTACAGCCACAATATTTTACTATTTCTTGAATTTATTGGAAAAATAACTAAATATAATGATACTAATGTAAAACACATTATTTAATTGTTTTGTAATCGTGGTAGTAATAAATATATAAGCTGTTTGTACTTGTTTATTCCTGTTAAATTAGGGGAACGCCGGGGGAATCACGAACGCATCGATTTTACTAAGCTAGAAAGAGTTGACGGGAATTTACTTATCGCGATCTTAGAAAACACGTCAGTATTAGTGTCAGGCGACCAGCGTAGTGTTACGGGTGCACACAACGTTCAAGATAAAAATAATTGAAATATTTAGATATTTTCGTTGCAATATTTCTAAATGTAATTTATCGATTAGTAATAGTTCTAATACGATATTTATTGGCAAAAATAATTAGTCGAAGATTTTATTACGAGTATCAGATACGGCCGGGCCAAACATACTAAAGTTATAAAAAGTTTTTCGTGTAATACCTTGGGGGGTATTGGCGGACAAGTTGAGTGAATCTCGAACGTTCGGCATTGCCCCAATATAGTATAAATAATCGGTTGATTCACATGTTTAGTTAGTGTTGTTTTGTAACAATTATGTGTTATTTGTTTTAGATGCATTTAAATTATAAAAGAAAAACGGAAACAAAATATAATGTGAAAGATCTTAAAAGAGCCAGATGATGCAGATGTTAAGAGCGGCAAGCTAAGGGAACGCGTCTAGTTTATATTCAGTGCCAAAAACTACAATATTTGATCACATAAAAAGTATAATTATAAAACAACCAAGGTGTAGTAGAAAATCAGTTTTCTCGGACCTTCAAGAATCAGAACTAGAAAATCATATTATTAATTACAGCTAACTGTTTATTAACAATACAGATGGTTTGTAAAAATGCATTTAAATATGCATAGCAAAATAAACTTCCGCATTCTTTTAATCGACTTAAGAAAATGGCAGGAAAAGATTGGTACAAGGATTTTATGCAGAGCCATCTTAAAATTTATTTGAAGAAACATGAGATCACATCACTTAATCGCATTAATTTGTTTAATGCCTCCACTGTAAAATTGTTTTATAACACTGCAAAGTAAACACCACTTTCAACCAGATAAAATATTCAATGTAGACGAAACATCACAGATGTGCAAAGGAATGCAAAAATGTTAGTACCAAAAGGTCAAAAACAAATAGTGAACGGGGATCTCCCACGACAGTAGTTTGTGCTTTTAGTGCTTGAGGGCAGTATATACCCCCATTTTTTTATTTTCCAAAGGTAAAATTTGAATGCACAGTTGCTAAAAGGAAGTAATTCCAATATGATAGGTGCTGTGCCAAACTCTGGTTGGATTAATGAAAGTCTTTTTGTAGAATGGCTCTAGCACTGTTTCATACGCAAAATCTACTAAAGATGATCCAATACTTTTAACTTTGGACAACCATGATAGCCATATCAGCTTTGATGTCTAGACGTTATGTCATGAAAGTGGTAGGTGTGCGCCTAGGTGCCTGAATCTGCTCTCATATTAATCTCAAATGGAAGGTGAAATACTTGATTATGTCCAAAAGCTTAACGCAATGTTCTATAGAATAACTCCAAAAAAATTAAGTGATGGCTTATGATTTTGTTGAGAAAAATAAACTTCTAGCACTAAGGCAACCAACCAACCAGCGTTGAAAGAGCCATGGGCTTTAATAAGCCACAGGCAGATCACTTTTATAATAATTTGCTGGACTTTTAAGAAGACAAATATCACTTTCTCCTGCACAAAATATACAAATTGATAAGTCTGGCTTCTTTTTCGTGTCCAAATAATAAATAATATATCCACTACAGGCAAACGATGTGTTAATAAGATCTCCAGTGCAGAAACAGACCAGTGGTTTGCACAATGGGGACTGGTGGACAACTTATTCTACTTTCATATACAAAAGAAAGTGAACGAAGAACTTCTAGATAATGCTTCCCCATCGTCCATTGGAATGATTTGTGACAGCAGCTTTATAATAAGTGACAAGGCATTGGCTTCAATATTCAAGGATCACGCTATGTCAAACAAGAACAGAATGCTTTTAATCCTAGATAATTCATCTCATTGCACGCTTGCAACAATTTCTGTCGACAAAATCAAATTATTCTTCTATTATTGCCACGGCATAGTAGACATAAAATATAGCTGCTAGATAGTGTTAAAATTATTATCAATATAATCTTCCTTAGTATACTAATAGCGCCATCTGTTAACAACTATTTGTAACTCTTACTAATATTAGTCTATTGTCTATGTATTAAGAAAATAAAATGGTTAGTCTTTGAATAACCTCTTAAGCGTTTTTATCAGATAGAAGATTATTTAGCCCCCTGAAAAAACATTACGCTGCTGAGTGCCTGATTGAGTACCTTACAAGCTACTGATTGAAGAACCACCGAGGCCGAACTATAACCACCTTTTAAACTGCTGCAATATTCACCCCAACTTATGCTAGAACTACTGCTATTGTTATCAAAAGATTTAAAATAACGGGTGCATGGGCTTTCATAAATTAATAATATTTTCTCTGAATTCGACTTTTAGCTAGAGAGCTGAGAGGCCATTAGATTCTGAACGTTTTGAGACGAACGTAGCATCGCTGACTGTAGAAGACTGTTTCAAAAAATAAGTCGGCAAAACCTCAAACAGCTGGCAACGATGGTGAAAGACATCTGCTTTCAATAGAAGAGAGGACATTTCAAAAGAATCAAGAAAAGCGTGATTAGCAATGTTTCGCAAAATTAACCAGCGTTTGGATTTGCAAAATTTTAGCATTACTTTCATCAAATGATGTCTTCTATTGACAATATTGTTGTCGCCGTATCTAAAATTATATATCGCCCTACCTATAGTAATAGAAGCAAAAGGTCAGATATTTAAAATAGCTTTCCACACAAAAGAATACTTGAACAAGAAGCTAAAAAAACCTTTTAGCTAGAACACCTTTTCCTAAAACACACAGACTATTAAACTAATAAGCCAGCAAATGCACCAAAAAATAAAATATGGGCATATGTGCTTTGAAGAAATACAGAAGACTGGATCGAATTTCTTGCAGACAATAGTGGCACGACAAAGAAACATACATAAACACAAATAACAAAAAAAAAATACCTAGGCCACGGTAACAACAAATACGATATTTGTGAGTGATGCGCACTCCTAACCTAACAACGCAAACTGCACATCTTGCTGCGCACTCTTGGCTGTATACTCTGTGCTAGAGTGCACGGATTTATGTGGCCCCTATTTCTTTTAATTTTTCGGTAAGATATTTTACAGTAGTTAAACGTTCGCGTATTATTTTTATGATAACCCATCCTTACGGGTCTATACACGTTTCGTATTTATTAGTATAATGCACCGTATACAATGGTTGCACTCATGACCACGCTTATGCAACTCTGCTGAAATGTGAAGGGTAGTGAAAATAGTTATTTTAATTACAAATCGTGCATAGTTCCGATAGTTGCGTTCACATGTCACGCATAACTATCTGCATAATATGTATTTCAATATAAATCAACAATAATTTGCTTTATCACTTGGGATTGACGTCATGCCCTTTTACTTTTTTTGTTACCAATTTCTTTCCAAGACCTCTATTATTTATTCCTAGACGAGTCAACTTTAATACAATTTACAGATTTGAAAATGGTACTTTCCAACACAAGGACTTCTTCTCTTTTTCATTTAGTAGCTAATTAGTATAATATATATATATATATATTTTAAATTGTCTATAAACAGCTGAATTTACCACCGGGCGAACTCGCGAACGTATTCATTATTCCTGCTAAGGCGAATAGCATTATTTCCACTCTAATACTCATTAATAGATTCATGCCTTTTCCCCTGAAAGTAGGCAGAGATATGTTTGTTTACTTCTTGACCCGCCCTTTCTCGAGAACGTATCCAATCCGGGGGATTAGACGGAATCTCATATCTCACAATCGACATCGTATCGACTCGCTTGTGATTGGTAGAGAAACCAACGCGTGATGTCGCAATAATCCGTTGACCAATCACGGTGATCACGATACGATCGTCATGTGAGATATGAGATTTCGTCTAACCCCGCCGGTTAGAGAACGATTCACGAGGTTTCCTCCCAACTACACCATTCAAGTTTTTTTTTAAAAGCCTCTGAACATTCTTTTCTCAATCTTTGTTATTATATCTTTCACACAACAACATTCTTCAATATATAATGCACAAATTTTGGAAGAAGTACGTATCCTATATTCTGGATATCAATCAACTAACAATCAATAATAAAATTTGCTAAATTTTTAAGTACTTGGCGTGCAAAATATAATGTGCAATTACTTACTTTTTTACCTAAAATTGTATAGGTAATTTCATCAAGCAATTCACAAAAAAAAAATCTGATCAAAGTATAAAGGCAGAAGGACGGTCCTATTAAGTTGTGGCAAAAGTATGTTTAATAATTACATATAATACTTAAGCTAGCAAATGTTAATTTCAATAAAATCTCAACATTCTAAAAGAAACTACCACCTACCATTCCACCTATGAAGAAAATTTATTTTACAAGGTAATCTCCACACAAGAGCATGAATGATACAAGATCACGAGCAGGGATCGAACCCACACCAGTTATGAGATCTGGCAAGAAGGCGCGGTAACAAAGGAGGTACAAAATGGAGTAAATTAGCTAGCAATAAATACTTTGATTTGTATTTTTAGTCAAATACATGACTTATTAAATCAATTTAAAATAAGTGGAATTAGATATCTGCTTGCAAGATTTTATCCCGCATGTCTGTCCCACTGGTGGGAACATTTAAATTAAAGATATTGCAGACCTTACTCACAGATCCCAATAATTAATTTTGACTAATAATTTGTTCCAAATTACGCAAAAATTGCGCCCTTTGAAAGAAATTGCACATCAAGCCTACATTGAAAAAAATTACTCTAATATGGTATTTGGTTCTGATAATACTGAATCATATCATAAGTTCGAGTTCGGAAGTTCAAGAAGGAATTTCTTATGACGGACAACATGTACGCTGCAGCTTCCTTCTCGGATGAGTTTGGCGCGAACCGGGAGCGGAGCAAACGGATAGTTTGTCCGCGGAAACATGGTAGACCGGTGTCCAGCATGAGTGACACCATCGATATTATAGCCTCCTGGTACGGCCTGGAAATTATAATAAATTTAATATTCGATTACATATTTCTAGGTAGCCCTTTTAAATCAACACAAGGTGTGAAATGCTAAAATAATATATAAAAATATCAAAATAGCTCTTTTTATTTGCAAACTTAACACAAAGTGCGAAAAATGTGAAATCGAAAATAACAGTCACGAGCAAGAATTGAACCTGCATGTCGTGGAATACCGTCGCAGATGCTTTGTCAATTCAGCAATCGCGATAATTGCTCGGGACTGTGAATTTCGGCAACACATTTCTTCTTAACGGACTTTTTTACTTCTTAGCGGAATATTGCAACGATGTGGTTCTGAGAGTCCTGCCGTATCGCATGGTTGTGTTGCGTTAATGAGATTTTTTGTCATTATCGTGCATGCTAATATTCTATTATCACATTCTCCTCTCTCTGTGAGATGAGAGTGCGGATTGGCAACCTTAGGTTACTTTGTGGGTGTGTCCAAAGATAATCCCTGACAATCCGTGGGTGAGTGGTGGGCTCTCCTCCTAAAATATCCATTCTATAATAATAACAAATAACAGCCACGAGTAGGATTTGAAACAGATGAGTCCCAGATGATTGGCAAAGTGATTCGATTTTATATTTTCCGCACTTTGTGTTAGTTTATATGGATAAAATCGAATCATTTAGAAAATAGGCAATGATATAATGCCTGTTCATAAAACGCCTGATATACCTGACAACCTAATAAGTAAAACCTTAAAATGAATGTATGTATTCTTTAAAAAAATATACAAATTATTTAAAGCCTTCATTAACATTGATAAAAATTTAATAGCAGTTTATACGTTACACTTGCGAAGCTAAGTTTGAGAGTCATCAAGAAGAAGAAGTTACCTGACAGCTAAAAACGCTTGTATGCATAGCTCGCAGAACCATCGGAAAGGGGGCGCTTCCATTTTACCTCCCATCACCATCACCATTTCATCCGTCAGCTTGATATCCGGCTCGAAGCCCAGATTACCGCCCGGAGACGATTCGAACATAAAGCCGAAATCTAAGAAAAACGAGGTTTATAGATTTAAGTCACAAATGTCTGAAAGTCACGCTTTATGCACGACTGAAAGATTTGAAAGAAATTTTGTAGTTCATAACTTAGATTTACATACTAGTTCAACATCATCTTCCTAAGTTTATGGTTAACTTTGTTGGGGTCGGCTTCAGATACATCCTCCTGGAACAACTGGCGACTTCAGACCACAATCTGAGTCAGATTTATTCAGTAATCTGACAACCTATTTACAATATTTAGTGTGTGAGGGGTACCCTGTTTGTTGCCCGAACGGTGGAGTTAGTTTCCTTTTTTTCGAGACTAAGAGAATAAATCACTTTTTAACTTACCACTAAGAAAATTTAAAATTTTCAAAAGTTGGGAAATTATTGGTTTTACCCTGTTTTTCGAAAATCGAGTTTTCAACGGCTGTTGACGTTTTGAGGTCTTAGGAAGCTTCCCCGAATGTTTCCGCGATGATGTGTGTGTGTGTGTGTGTGTGTTTGTTTGTGTGTGTGTGTGTGTGTGTGTGTGTGTGTGTATGCGTGCGCGTGTGTGTGTGTATAATTTTGGGTAATTTGTTAAAAGATCTATGTTTAAAACATAAAATGAATAGTAAAACTATAAAGTGATAGACAGAATATCAGATAGGGAATAGGCAGCACTGACAACGTATTCATTTACGTAATGTACATACGTAATCGTTGGGTCGTTTGGGGTAATTTCAAATCATACTCTGGTAACACTCGTGCTTTATCACAACTTCGTTGGGGCATGGTTTTGTTTGTATTTGTGTGTGTGAGTGCGTATAAGTACTAGTAGGGCATGGCTTTTAATTGCTTCACTAGATTGTTCTTAAAGATCCGTTTTTATTTTTTCACATGTCAGGTATTTACAGATTAGTGTCACATAGTCACATTTGGTCGCCCATCTTATTTCAGCTAGCCGAAAAAACTACAATAATAAATTTTACAACTAGGCAATCAGCAGTCTAGCATACATTACCTATATGTATAATATGTCCATCAGTGTCCAACATGATGTTGCCGTTATGCCTGTCCTTGATCTGCAGCAGGAAACCGATCACACTGTACGCAGCCATAGAGGTCACGAAACAACGTCTCGCCGCCTGATGAAGGCAATTTTCTATTAATTATGACGATTATTATATCTCTGACCTCCCTTGGGGTTAATGGCTTCCTCATGTACTATGAGTACAACCAATACTTTTTTTTCTCAACTCTTTTTCTGTCTCACTATTGAGTACGGGTCCGGCTCCTCTAACAGTGTATTAGGCCATACTCCACCACGCTAGCCAAGTGCGGGTTGGCAGACTTCACAAGCCGTCGAGAAAAATATCTTAGGCATGCAGATTTCCTCAGGATGTTTTCCTTCACCGTGCAGTGATAATTTATAAACAAATACGGTGTGTATTATTCTCGAAAAGTCAGATATATGTGCCTTGGCCTTGGATTGGGGATCGAACTCGATACCATTGTCTTTGTAGTCCTTGTTGGCTCATAGCTATACTGGAATATGAAATACCTGGAATTCCCTTGTAGTTTCGTCGCCATACTTTTTAATAAAGTACTCGTACATTCCTATGTCTGTTTGTCTGCCCAACTGGTCACGGGATTTCGCGTTCGGCACACATTCTATCACACCACACTAGAACAAAGATTTAATATAACATAATTCATTTTATAATAATAATATACCTCCCTTTCTGATTACTTGATTTCTCGGATTCGATTTTTGCTTAAGAGTATTAGTGTTCAGTTATTAATAATGCTTACACATTTTTTAGACTAACAAATTCATAGACGTGCTTACAAACTACTAATGCCCTAGTTTAACCGATTTCTTTCCTTGGAGCTAACTGCACCAAGATCCAAAAATAAATTGTTCGAGTATGAGTGTAGTTTGTGTTTAAAGTCTCGCGATACAGGGATGCTTACGAATTGGTTGGCTCGATTGAGGAAGTACCACCCTCCACATAGATCAGTGTGAAACAACGGTAGGTACTACTAGTGTTCTGTTTCGTATGGTGAGTGAGAGGACCGGAGGCCCTAGGCCTCTCCTTATACTTCCTCTTCACCTTCCTATGCAATAAGAATACCTTGGAGTTTGTGATGCTTCTGGTGTTGTTGGAGTCTATAGTCTACGCTAATCGCTTACCATGAGGTGGGCAGTACGCTTGTTTGCTAACGCGTAGTATAACGAAGTTCCTAGAGCGGCTAATTAATCATTAAAAAAATTCTGTGCATAGTCTTCATCAGTCTCTTATGTATAGTGGTATGTAAATAGCATACTCACCCCAGGAGCAGTGGCGACTACTTTATACGGGAATAAGTACAAGTCGAGACCGACTTGTTGGAAGATGTTCTTGAACAGCGATATCACTTGTAAAGCGAGCATGTCTTGTCGGACGTCATCCCCGACTTTGAATATGGCGGCCTGCCACGTCTCAGCCGCAACGCCGGTGTAACGGTCCTTACCTTCTTCCTGGGTCCATAATTTTAGTCACCATTATTAAAAATAAAAACAGTTTCCCGCACGTAGGCAGAGGTGCATTACACACCCACGGTTTGCGAACTATGTTTGAGTCCCACGTAGTGGGCGAGCCAAATGTCGTCTACCGAGCAAAATAAAATAAAAACTGCCACTATAAACTGTATACAAAATGTTGTCGATTTATTTTAGTCTTTATAATTCATCATTCTTTCTTAATCGAATCAAACTTTATTCGTAAATACTCTTAATATTGTTGAGTCCATGCGCGGCAGCTAACACTTACCATCACGTAGGCCGTAGCTCATCAGCTACTAAGTTACAAGAAACTCACGGACAACTAAGCGCGCACTTACTGCCATTCTCTTTCTCTTTAAGATTCACCTTCTTTCTATCTCTCTATCTATTTGCCATTCACTCTCTCTATTTGACATTCACTCTCTCTATTTATCATTATCTCTCTCTATCTCTATGGCATTCTCTCTCTATTTGACATTCTCTCTCTCTATCTCTATGGCATTCTCTATCTATTTGGCATTCACTCTCTCTTTCTCTCTATTTGACACTCTATCTATCTCTCTATTTGACATTCTTTCTCTCTCTATTTGTCATTCACTCTTTCTCTCTATTTGACATTCACTCTCTCTCTCTCTCTCTATTTGACATTCACTTTCTCTCTCTCCCATTGCGTTTGTATAAAGTTAGCAAAGCAAGTAACTCACTATGGGAGGGTCTTCTCCAGCCGCGATAGCCATAGCAATGTTTTCCATTTCCTCAATACCATACTTCCGTACTCTAAACCGCGCCAAGTACGGAGCTTTCGCTGCACTCTGCATAGGAGTACCTGCGTACAATAATCATCACATTAATCCTAACCTTTAAATGGTGACGTGCCGTCTCACAGGCCGAATAACGTTGCGTTAATTTACCTCGGTTTCCAGTGCAATATATGTTGTAGAATATAATACATAGAAATAGAATAATCAATGTATGGGATTGACAGTCGGTTGCGCTTACGTTGTCGTAACCTTATGTCAATCGCATTATATTCTTTTCTACTAGTGTATATGCCACTTGGCTAGGGGTGCAGAGTTTGTGTACCTAAGTAGCTTCCAGTATACAAGCGCTCATGCCGTAGAGGGTAATAGTTGCATCAACTGTGCCTAAATCGGTACGTAAAATCGATACAAAATTGTAATATTTTTTTTCATGTATTAGCAGACGAGCCTCGGTCCATCTGATGGTAAATGGTAATCGTCGCCCATGGAGTCGACTATACCAAGAGTATTGTCAAGTCGCTGCTCACCAATTCATTTCACAGATATGAAATGAAATATAAACGGCTATCTCCTGCTACAGCCAAAACGCAACGATGTGCTTCATGGCCGGTCATACGGGAGATGGTGGTACCAACCCGCTCAGGTCCGATACCAAGTGAGTAATCCCACTTGCTACCCAGCCCTACCACCAGTAATGCAATGGATGATAATTGCTTACTTCCCTTAGTCGCCTCATACGACACCCGTGGAAAATAATGGGGTGGTGACACTTGTATTCTTAGCCCGTCGCCACACGGGTAGATTATGTAACTTACGTACCATTTTTTGCGATTTTGCTGAACCCATATATTATATTATGTTTTTTACAGCTTGTACTTGCAATATTACTTGTCTGTACCGCCTAAAATGAAATATTGGGAGCCGTAAGACAGAAATATAAAACGAAGCACATCCAACTCACCGCTTTTGTAATCTATGTCAACGACCATCGAATCTGGATTGGACGGTAGATAGCATCCTGGCTGAACCTGTACACAGAAACCGTAATAATTAATTATGGTTTTTAATTTTTTTTATAGCGTTTATGCCTTTTTTGTTTTAATTTTTTTTTGTGTTAGCAACACCAGATGCATTACTCGTTGCCAACCCCAAAGAATAAAGAGATAGAGAGGAAGGATAATAAGCAGTGGATGGGGAGAGGGCTTGGGCCTCCGGCGCTCTCACACGCCGAGATGGTTAGTCTTCAATAGGTACAATTTTTTGTAACCATAATGTAACTCATTAAGAACTAGTACTGCTGTTCATAAACGGCAATATCAAGGGCACAAATACAGTTATAGTAACTAGCACTACTGCACTCGGAGAGGATTACGTATGTAAAGAATCTTACAGCAGCCCCTATTTTTTTTTTATTAATTTTTAATATCCTTAACTAGAAAAGTCTTAGAGTGCGTTCCACAGAGCACTCACAACGCTCAAAACGGCCCTTAAGCCGTTTCACTTGACGACACGCAAATGCATCGGTCTTGAGCATTGTGTGCGTGAAGTGGAACACACTGTTATTCTTTCCTAAATATTCTGTATAATAATAATAAGACATTCGAGTTCTTAAAAATATGTTATCATGCTATTCCTAGCAAATGATAACTTTGCGAGCACCAGTTAAATCTTAGAACTTATTTACCATCATTATTAAAAAGTATATTACCTTAACATTTTTCAGCGCCTCCAAACATGCTCGTTTCCTCTCCGTGCCCTTTGGATAAGGTCTAATGATTCCGGAGATGTTAGTGATCTGACCGAAGAAATCAAATTCTCTTTCGTAGAATGCCTTTGCCGGACCGGATAACGTATCTACAATATTCTTTGTCAATGCTTCTAAAATGTCGAATAACGCTTCTGAAAAAATAAAAACGGTTCAAGCAATCAAATGACGCGTTCATCTTCCTAGCCTTGTCCTAAGTCTTGTTGGGGTCGGCTACCGATCTGTTTAATTTAGTTGGTCGGCTATTATTTACACAGAGCGACTGCTTATCTAACTTCCACGACCCAACTAGCAACCTTAGAACAAGGCCAGTGTCAGATTTTCTACTCAGGGGGGTTAGGCAGCATCTCATATCTCACATGTCGATCGTATCGTGACCACTGTCATTGGTTGACAGATTACCGTGAATGGGTAACGGATTATTGTGACATCACGCGTCGGTTTCTCAACCAATCACAGTGATCACGATACGATCGACATGTGAGATATGTGATTCTGCCTAACCCCCCAGGTCAGAAGTACCCTTAACCGACGTGCATGTATGCGGAATATAATGACAGTGAATGAGGCAAAAAA
The DNA here is from genome assembly GCA_948253155.1 of Leucoma salicis. Taxonomy (NCBI): domain Eukaryota; kingdom Metazoa; phylum Arthropoda; class Insecta; order Lepidoptera; family Erebidae; genus Leucoma; species Leucoma salicis. The sequence continues at coordinate 7,558,980 of OX411822.1, read as the reverse complement.
GGTGAGCAAGGATCGTGGCAAGTGGAAATCCGTTGTCTCTGCCTACCCCTCTGGGAAAAAGGCGTGAGTCTATAAATAAATAAATTTAATAACAATTAAACCACATCGAATCAGATAGTGAAAAGTAATAGGGCTCTATTCCTAATCATAATAATTCGTAAACGAAAAAAAAAGACTCGATTAGTAAAGTATTTTGGTCGTTATCGTGTTAACATACATTACCTACAACCCACGGACGTCCAAGCCAGATTTTTTTCAAACAGTTTTTTAACTAGTTTAAATAACAAAAATTGCATCAAAAATATCATCAAACTAGTGTTTGTTCTTTATATGTGTGTGTAGATATTATTTTACAAGTGCAATATATGATAAAAAGAGACATTTTAAGTTTGAAAAATCAGTTGTTCCGTGTAAACCGGGAGTAGAACCCACATCAAAGCTTCGTTTATGAGGCGTGCAATAGGTGTGTTGTTGTATTTCGTACCATGAGGTCTAATTGAGCGATCTTGTTTAGATTGTCAAGTAAGTTCATGGAACAAATTTCAATAAAAAGATGTCATGTTTGCGATTTAGATTATGTGCTGATTCGGCAAAAAACAAAAGATTGCGTCTTTGACACGTCATGGTACGAAATTGCGATTCAGTTCAGTTTGAGACCTAAACTGGATTGCAATAAGAGTTCGTGATAAGTCTGCTGAGCCGACTTTATACACTTTCTTTCACTAGAATATCGGGAAGCGATATAACCAGAGCCACAGACGAAAGGTAGTGTATACATAGGTGTATATGGGTGGGTTGGACTATGGCCTAAGTCTCATTCTGGCTGGGGACCCATCCAAGTATGGGTGAGAAATATACAGTATAGTGCTCACGGTCTTTATTATGCATTTCCTCGTCGGTATACATGTTGGTGTGCATGTTCCATATGAGCTGGTGTGCCACTACTTGTGATTTCTTCGCTAAAGACTTTATCAGCTCAGCTACGTAGCCCATCTGTGAAGAAGGTATAGTACCGATGATTGATTTTCAATAAATTCGGGTAAATATATCTCATTATTGTATTTTTTTTTGGTTGAGAAATACCTAAAAAGAAGAGTTAGCTTAGATGGTAAGCGGTTACCGTAACATATAGACGCTAGCAACACCAGAGGCATCACTCGTGGGTCGCCATCTCAAGGTAAGGGATAGGGGATGGATAGGAAGAATAAGGAGGGTTCTTTTTTTTAAAAAATGTAAAAGAAAACATTAATTGATCGATTATTAATTGTTAGTATAATAAACTAAATTGATCTTGGACAGATGGACTAACATCTTTTTAATATGTAGAAGGCAGGCCAGCCCTAACATCCAAACCTGTCTTCAATAAAGATCCAGTACTACTTCATACATGAAGTCGAATATAGGTTGTAATTTAGGGTACAATTAGGGACGGCGGTCGTTGCCGGTGGTGGAGTGCTGTTGGCGGTGTCGCTTGATATCGCCAACGCATTCAACAGTCTGCCATTTAGCTGCATCAGGGAGGCGCTCCGGTATCACGGGGTGTCTATATACCTGAGGCGGCTAGTGGCAGACTACCTAGAGGGCCGCAGCGTTCTCTATGAGAGCCGCATAGGGGACGTTGTGAGGAGACCCATGTCGTGCGGTGTCCCACAGGGTTCGGTTCTAGGGCCGCTCCTGTGGGACATCGGTTACGACTGGGTGCTGCGATGTCGGCTCCCCCCCGGGCTGGCGGTCATCTGCTATGCAGATGACACGGTGGTCGCGGCTCGGGGCGGAAACTTCGAGGAAGCGGCGTTCCTGGCGACCTTAGGGACCTCGGAGGTGGTCAGGAGTATCGGGGCGCTGGGGCTTAGGGTAGCCCTGGATAAGTCGGAGGCCCTACTTTTCCATGGGCCCCGACGACGACCACCTGCTGGCGCCTCGATCACAGTGGACGGGGTCCAAATTGAGGTTCGGACCCAGATCAAGTATCTGGGCCTGGTGCTGGACGGGCGGTGGCGCTTTCGCGAGCACTTCCGCCAACTGTCCCCGAAGCTGGTCGGCGCGGCGTCCGCCCTTTGCACGGCTCATGCCGAATATGGGCGGACCCAACAATGCGTGCCGACGGCTTTACACGGGGGTGGTCCGGTCGATGGCGCTGTACGGCGCACCCGTGTGGGCGGAGTCCCTGGACGCACTGAACAGGGCTCTTCTGTGGAGACCACAGAGGGTTGTCGCGTCCAGGGTCATTCGCGGATATCGCACGGTGTCGACGGAGGCGGCCTGTGCATTGGCCGGAATCCATGGGACTTGGAGGCGGAGGGGCTCGCGGAGGTGTAACGGCGGGCGTCGCAAGAGGGGGCGGGGCGCAGGCGTCCCCAACTCCGTGAGGTGGCGAGGTGGCAGGGCTACGCCCGACGAGCTGCCATGGCCAACTGGAGGGCGCGGCTGGAGGCGCCCCGGGCCGGTCTTCGGACCGTGGGGGCGCTCCAGCCGGTGCTGGAGGAGTGGGCAGGGCGACGGCACGGAGTCCTTACCTTCCGACTGGTGCAGGTGCTGTCGGGGCACGGTTGCTTCGGCAGATATCTGCACATTGTCGGAAGGAGGGAAGCGACTCCGGGCTGTCACCATTGCGGCTGCGACGAGGACACGGCGCAGCACACACTCGAGTCGTGCCCGGCTTGGGCCGAGCAGCGCCGTGAACTCGTCGCGGCAATAGGGGGGGACCTCTCGCTGCCGAGCGTCGTCAGAGCGATGCTTGGCAGCGAAAGGAATTGGGCCGCGGTCGCTGCCTTCTGCGAGGAGGTCATCTCGCGGAAGGAAGCGGCGGAGAGGGCCAGGGAGGCTGATCCTTCCGCAGACCCGAACCGCCGCCAGCGACTGGGGCGGCGCAGGCGTGAATATTTGCGCCTAATGCCGCCCTAGCTGGGGCTGCGGGTGGATGGACCGGGGAACGTCCGCCACCCGCGAGGCCTCCCGCGAAGGTGTGACGCTCCGTGTGCGGATGCGTCGCTCAGATGAGGGTACCCGAAAGGGTAAGCCGCCGGCGGACCACCGAAGGAATGCAACATAGTTCCAGTGGCCTGTCAATAAAGGCGGAGAGACGGCACACGGCGGGTTTCTTTAGTGGGTGAGGGCCCCACACTACCCTGTTCGTTGCCCCGAGCGACAGGGTGTGCGGTTAGGAACATTTTTTCCCGCCTAAACAAAAAAAAAAAAGGGTACAATTAGGGAGTTACTTACAGTGTCGTGTCGCAACGCTTGTACGAGCTGCGGTATGTAGAGCAGGAGGGCCGAGGAGGGGTACGAGGTGAGCGTGCTGACTGCGGCCTGCGCCGACAGAGGGTGTGGCGGGTACTGGCGGCTGAAGTACGACAACGCTTCCACGGGACTCACTCGTGCCCATGTTATCATGTGGACCAGCTAAAGATAGAACAATCTTAAAGCAAGAGAAACAAATTGAACGCCTCTAGTCAAAAAAAATACAATACTTATTGAAATAATAACTTTAATAGATTTTGACGTTTGAGATACTTTACAGCATGGTCACAGTAAGAGTAAGGTGTCACAGAGTCGCAAGATAATACTAATTTCAGACATTTCATTCATCCACACTTTTATACCTTTCCCGTGGCTCCACCGCAGCCAAAAGCTAGTTTTTAGGTTAGGTCTCGCTACTATACCACTGAAGGAATGTAACGTGGTTCCAGTGGCCCGTCAATATAGGCGGAGAGACCGCACACGGCGGGATTATTTAGTGGGTGAGGTTACCCTGTTTGTTGCCCCGAACGACGGGGTGTGCGCTTAGGTACACTTTCCTGCCTAAACAAAAAAAAAGGTCTCGCTACTATATCGGGAACCTGAAATATAATCTAAAGACTAGCTTTTGGCTGCGGCGGAGCTTACTTACTACTAGGCTAGTACTTTTTAAAGACGTTTCTTTCATCCTCACTTTATAATACATTTGCAAATTTCTAATAATGTGCGTGTTATAAATGTGTGGTTGTATGTTATCAAAAACTAGACAAAAATGTATCATACAAATAGTTTCATCCATCCATCCATCAGCCTTTCGAAGTCCACTGCTGGACATAGGCCTTCCCGAGAGAACGCCACAACATGTGGTTCGCTCATATAGGGGATAGTGCCGTAATCGCCACGCTTGGCAGGCGGGATGGCGATCGCAGTGGATGTTATTAATACTCGAGGGAGTGCTGCTGCCCACTCCCCCGGTATTCCCTCAGTAGGCTCTTACGACTCCCATGGGTGGAGAGGGGTGGGACAATTCTAAATCCGGCCCCACACGGCACAACAAACAAATAGTTTAAACAGGATTATTTGTAACTAACGCTAAACCTCTTAAGGAGCAATTGTCACGATGGCTGAATTGGCAAAGCATCTGGACGGTATTCAGGAGATTCAGGTTCAAATCCTGCTCGTGACTGTTATTTTCGATTTCACATTTTTCACTTTGTGTTTAATGTATAGTGCTAAGCATGTCAAATGCTAAAAATATATATAAAAATATCTAAATATTGTTCTCATCATCCATGACCTTACCTCGTGTGCATCATTGAGAAGCGTGTCTGTAGTGACAAGGTATCGTAGCGCTTGCGGCACATGGCATACAGCAGTCGGCTGCGCTTGGACTTTGCGGCGGATCTCGTGGACTATCGCATCGTTTTTCAACCTATAATTTTGTTAATATTATTATCCTTTTGTCCGTGTGGTGACGGACTAAGAATACAAGTGTCACTACCCCATCCTTTCACGCGGGTGTCGTACAAGGCAACTAAGAGAAGTAAGCGATTATCATTCATTGCATTACTAGTGGTAGGGCTGGGTACCAAGTGAGAGTAACTCACTTGTTATCGGGCCCGAAAGGGTCGGTACCACCGTCTCCTGTACACCGGTCATGAAGCACGTCAGTGTGTTTTGGCTGTAGCAAAAAATGTAGCAAATAAATGGCGCATAGCGGCTTGACAATACTCTCGGTATAGTTCAGTCCATAAGCGACGGTTACCACCTACCATCATGTGGGCCGTGGCTCGTCTGCCATAGGCAATAAAAAAACAATTGTATTACTTCACTTTGCCGTGAGGGGCCGGCTTTAGAATTGTCCCACCCCTCTCCACCCATGGGAGTCGTAAGAGCCGACTGAGGGAATACCGTGGGAGTGGGCAGCAGCACTCCTTTGAGTATTAACAACATCCACTGCGATCGCCAACCCGCCTGCCAAGCGTGGCGATTACGGCACTATCCCCCATTCTTGGCGAGGCCTATGTCCAGCAGTGGACGTTAAAAGGGTGATGGATGGATTACTTCACTTATTTCAGCTATACCTTCTACAGAAAAAGTCATGAAATCGTCGGCACGCCTGGGAAAATCGCTAAATGCATGGTGCTGTTTGCAAAAAAAAAATTGTTTACCTTTCAGGTAAAAACACAGCAAGCGTAGGACTTATTTCCCAAGCAAGTTTGGCGTAATCTCTCCAATGTCGGTCGGTATTGGGTTTCGATCGCCAAGTCGCTATATTATCCTCCCCCGGAACCGCTTGCTCGATCCGTCCGTGTGGATTATGCCAAGTTACTAGGAATTCTATCTCTACGGCCTGTGAAAAAAATAAACCAATACGTTATAAAAAGTCTCTCTCTCAAAGTTTTAGCGTGAAAAATATCTGCCTTAATACTGATCCAAAATTAATGTTTGATACGTAATTTCAAAGATTAAATTTCCCGATTTCCCTCTAATTCGAAAGAAATAAAAGTCTCAAAAACAGCGTTTTCATTAACACGATAAATTACCTCGCATGACGACAATTTTCAAATCCCCGTCTATAATGTAGGTAGGTATACGCCTGGTATTCCCAAAAATAAACATTGCATTTCCCATTGTATCCCTAGAATCCCCACTTACCAAGAGCTCTAATATAAGGTTCCTCTTCTTAACATAATCTTTGACGAATGTATCCTGTGGCTTGACCGGAGGTTTGACGCTACGGTTGGACCTCTTTCCAGCTATGCTGCCCGCACCACTGCTTAAAGTTGTCGTGGACATTGGTACCTATTTGGCAACAAAAAGTGCTGGTACAAAAAACTCTATAAAGCTTACACACAAAATATGAAAAAAAAAAACCTTCCTACATATAATTTTATTCTATGCGGGAAATTTATGGTGTAATTTATGTGTAATGGTGACGAAAGTATAATTTTAATTGCCTCGAGGAATTTATTATGCCTTGTGACAATTTCTATATTATGCACGTAGCAAACGAGCGATCAATACGGTCCGCCTGATGGTAGGCAGTCACCTAAGTCTAGCAACACCAGAGGCATCAATCGCACATTGCTAGCCCTATGGAAAGGGATAGAAGGTGGACAGAAAAAAGAAGAGCCAAGAAATTGGTTTCGACCTCGGCTTTTCGACGCTTTGGAACAATTTGAGGTTAAGTAAGCAGCGGGCAGGCGATAGAGGCTTCAAATGGTACTTTTAACTGGTACCACTAACCATGTGATAAGAACACTCACTGTATTTATCCATCCTGTAGTCTGCCGCGTGCCAATGTCACTGCTGTTTATCGACGATCTATTGTCGGTTGGTGAATTTGACGTGTAGATACTTTGTTGACTGCTCGGCCCCATTAATTCGTATTCACCTGAAAATGGTTAGACTTTTAAATTACATAATACAATTAAATACAAAGTGAAATCGAAAATAACAGTCACGAGCAGGATTTGAACCTGCATCTCCTGGATACCGTCCAGATGCTTTGCCAATTCAGCCATCGTGACAATTGCTCCTGACTGCTAATTTCGATAACACATTCATATACGTCTTTGGGTGACGCCTGCGCCATCTGCCGGTAGTATTTTCATACATTATACCGACCACTTGAATTGGCAAAGCATCTGGACGGTATCCAGGAGATGCAGGTTCAAAACCTGCTCGTGACTGTTATTTTCGATTACACATTTTTCACTTTGTGTTTAATGTATAGTGCTAAGCATGTCAAGTGCTAAAAATATATATAATAAATATAGTTTAAAAAAACTAAAAAAACACGCTTTTTATAGAAAACTAAACTAAAAAATAGAAAATAAATTTTAATAAATTTGAATTAATAATAGTGTAAAAATTTTTAATAAATATAAATTAATAATAGTGAAAATAAGGAAAAAATGTATTTTATTTTAAAAAAAGCGTGGGGTGCTTTTTAAGATATTGTCGAAATAATAATCCTTCTATACTTATAGATATAAGTATTCTATGGACAGATGTCAACTAAATATTTATAACGATTGACACCATGCACCCCACGCTTTTTTTAAAATAAAATACATTTTTTCCTTATTTTCACTATTATTAATTTATATTTATTAAAAATTTTTACACTATTATTAATTCAAATTTATTAAAATTTATTTTCTATTTTTTAGTTTAGTTTTCTATAAAAAGCGTGTTTTTTTAGTTTTTTTAAACTATATTTATTTTTAACTTTTTAGTTTGATTTTTCACAGAAACTACGAAATAACTAAAAAACTATATAAGATATTGCTACAAATGTGGTGTTGAAATAGAGGGCTGTTAACAGCGGACAATCTAAGGTAAGAACCACCACCGTGCAAGCAGAATTACCGGTAGTGGATAGGTGCAAACCCACGGAGAGTTACATACTGACATACTGAAATACTGACATACTGACATACTGACATACTGACATACAAGTGAAGCTAATAAAAAGCATGTAAAAATATCTAAATATTTATAGGGTTTGTGTCATTATTAGGTAAAAATCTTAATTATAAAATTAAGTTTACCTGGTCGGTATAATGTATGAAAATACTGCCGACAGATGGCGCAGGCGTCACCCAAAGACGTATATGAATGTGTTATAGAAATTAGCAGTCAGGAGCAATTGTCACGATGGCTGAATTGGCAAAGCATCTGGACGGTATCCAGGAGATGCAGGTTCAAATTCTGCTCGTGACTGTTATTTTCGATTTCACTTTGTGTTTAATGTATAGTGCTAAGCATGTCAAATGCTAAAAATATATATAAATATATACATAATACAACATTAGAACAACTGGACTGTTTTTTATTAATTTCATTAAATTTTACTCCACCCGGACTATCAGAATAACCATTAAAACAATAGAAAAATTCAGGAAAAAAATTAAGAAGACCTGCTGCTTTATGAAAATGTATCTCAACTCAACTAATATGTGTAAAGTTGGTGGCCATAATAAGTGAGCGAGATTTAAATTTTTTCTAATAGGGATACGCGAGTTCAGCTGAGCGCAGATGGTATCGGCAAGATAGCTACTGTCTAGTACCTGAAAGATTAAAGAATTTTTTGCAAGTTCTTTATTGATGGATCTTTGGGAAATAAATGTCCGGTGTACATTTATTACATTTTGGTACAGGACACAGATGCATATTACGAGAAAATTAAAATTTACCAAATTGCAGGTTACAAATTGTATGAAAATGACAATTTTCAATGGCCGTGTTGTTGGACCGTGAATCTCGTCTAAGCAATAAAAACAATCTCTCACTCTTGGGCACGATGTTAACAAACCCCTTATACCGATATTTACTAAAAGAACCTCACCACCAATATCGCTGCTCTTCAAATACTTCTTATCAGAATGCATCAGTTGCCAGAACTTGATTAGTGATAGAATATCCTCTCTTAAAGCACCAGAGATTTTGGCAGGGCACTGCAGTCCTCGGCAAAAGTAGTCCATACAAGCTGAATATACTCTCTCCCGTAGAATATTGCGCGCCAATGACCGAGGCAGAATGTCCCCTTGTAGGAGCGATAGGCCGCAGGATAAGAGCCTGTAAATTATTTTTTATGATAAATATGAATAATTGGAAAGATTTATTTCAGAAATAGCCTTTGCCTGCAGCTTGGTGGCAGACAAAAGATAGTTTATAGATTACATCTCAGTCTCTCGATTTGGTAGCAGGATAAAACATATACCAGTAACTAAGTAATAAATAAATATTCACGGACATTTCACACAACGTCCTCTGGTCCCAAACTAAGCTTAACGCTTGTGCTATGTTACGTACGCTAGATTACAGATATAATACATAGGTATAATACATTTTTTTTTGTAAATACATACATATAATACATAGAAAACACCCAGTTTTTAAGTCTAACAGAGAAAGTTAGGAGTGAACGTCCTATGGTCAAAGTCGAGACCTCTAGGTGGTACCTTTTCTGTCAGCTCTCAAATAAAAAAACAAATATCAAAACCCGTTCAGTAACATTTCCGTAATGTGCGATCAAACAAACAGATTTTTCTTTTGTTTTCAGGGACGCCTACATATCCTAATATAGTATTTTTTCTTAAATATCTCAAATGTAAAGACATATCTCTGTAGCTTCATAATAGTACAGATTTTATCAAGTAGAAATAAATAGGAATTCAGAGTACGAATCTGCCTACCCCATAACAAAAGTGCATAATTACAGAAACTATAACATAATAATATCGGTATTAACCAAATCCAGTGTACTTTATCAACAAAAATTCCATAGCCACAATACCTAGATATTGTGTAAAGCAAGAACCTAGCCCTTTCATCGAGTAAGAGAATAGTCTGGTGTAGGCACCAGTAGCCACTATACTCTTCGTCCATCAGCACATGTACAAAACAATAACTTTATATAATAACTAGTCTTTGCCAAGCTAAGTCTAATCAAGAGCTACCAAATAAAAAAAAATTGCATCAAAATCCGTTCAGTAGTTTTATCGTGATGCGCGAACGAACAAACAGACAAAAAATCTAAAAAAAAATGTTTTGTGCTCTGACACGCCTATATAGCCTAATATCTTAAATGTACAGACACAGGTCTGCTATAGCTTTATAACAGTATAGATTACCTGAATCGGACCCCCACAGCCTCAACGTGCCTATTAATATGATCTCTTACATCGCCAACAGTAATAGGCAATGATCTATGAAGCAAACTAGCCAACATTTCCACTTTCTCCAAACTGTTGTACTTGGCTGTTTCCGCGACTTCGCACAGGTATCGAACCCACACTGCATGTGGTGTTACGAAAGGTGGTCGGGGTTCTAGTCTGGCACCTACGAATAACAAAAACAATATAATATTTTTTTAGATATTTTTATATATATTTTTAGCATTTGACATGCTTAGCACTATACATTAAACACAAAGTGAAAAATGTGAAATCGAAAAGAACAGTCACGAGCAGGATTTGAACCTGCATCTCCTGAATACCGTCCAGATGCTTTGCCAATTCAGCCATCGTGACAATTGCTCCTGACTGCTGTTTCACTTTGTGTTAATTGTATAGTGCTAAGCATGTCAAATGCTAAAAATATATTTAAAAATATCTAAATAATTTAAGGGTTTGCGTCATTATTAGGTAAAAATCTTAATTGTAAAATTAAGTTTACCTGGTCGGTATAATGTATGAAAATACTTCCGACAGATGGCGCGGCGTCACCCAAAGACGTTAAGTATTAATGTGTTATCGAAATTAGCAGTCAGGAGCAATTGTCACGATGGCTGAATTGGCAAAGCATCTGGACGGTATTCAGGAGATGCAGGTTCAAATCCTGCTCGTGACTGTTATTTTCGATTTCACTTTGTGTTTAATGTATAGTGCTAAGCATGTCAAATGCTATAAATATATACATAATACAACATAAGAACAACTGGACTGTTTTTTATTAATTTCATTAAATTTTACTCCACCCGGACTATCAGAAAAAAAAAACTATTTTACATTTTTCACTTTGTGTTTAACATATATTGTTAAACATAAAGTGAAACATGTAATTAAAAAAATAGATAGTGATAGGCAACAGCCTAATATATCAGAAGTGGGCAGCCTTTCCATTGAAAGATCCTATATATTGAAAATTGTGTCGAAAAATATTTACTTTCGCATTCTTCAATTGTAAAAATGTGTGACATTATCGAGACGAGACCATGCGTTGGAAAACGTATAGTGATAGCGTACTGGGGTGAGCAGAGGTATCAAGTTCAATTTCAAAGCTCCCACTCCTGATATCTCAGAAGTTATTTGTTTGATAAATTATATTATTTACTATCGCATTTTTTAATAAATCAAACTATACAATTAGGAATAATAAGGGTTGAGAAGATAATTTGCACCCACCTTCATGGGCCGCCAATGGGCTGATCTCGTCTTGTTGTTTAGAGAACAGTCCCATTTTCCTATCCACTGTACTCTGCCAAGCGGCAAATATTTCTTGCAGTAGTCGAATCTCCAGGTCTGGTCGAGCAGTCGTGAGCCACTGCCAGCATTCCAATGCCGTGGTCACCGCATCTTCCGTGAATATCTCCACCTGAGACCAGGCTGGAGGAAAACTTGGATTATTTTAACGATTAAAACTATCGTTACAAGTCTCTCTTTGACTTTTTTTTCTGCAAAACCACAACGTTCTTCAAAATATTTTGTCAATTACCAACTTACATTTTATTTTATTTTTTGTTTATACTTGTCAGAATCAGAACAGCGTTGGTCGTAAGACAAATGTGACTAAAGAATTTGGGATGATCGAAAGATCAGTAGGATAGCTCCCTGGATTGGAAAAGATGCGGGTTCGATTCCCGCTCCTACTAAAAATCTCTTTTTCTTTATTCACAAATAATTTGTACTTTAAAAAGTAGCGGAGCATGTCAATTGCTAAAAGAAATAGATCTAAAATGTTTAAAAAAATCGCGCCATCAAATAGTATGAATTTTAATTGCAAAATTAAACTTACTATATTGGATGCATGTAACGCTTGCCGATAGATGGCGTTGGTCGTAAGACAAATGTGATTAAGAATTTGGGATGATCGAAAGATCAGTAGGATAGCTTAGTGGTTTAGAGCACTTCCCCGGATTGGAAAAGATGCGGGTTCGATTCCCGCTCCTACTAAAAATCTCTTTTTCTTTATTCACAAATAATTTGTACTTTATCAGAACATTTGTTAAATGTTTACATTTTTTTTTATGAAGACAAAAGTTTTTCTAAGAATTGGTAGCAATAATTTTATTGCGTGATTTTTCGGTAACAAGTAAATAGTCATCCATCATCCATCCATCAGCCTTTCAACGTCCACTGCTAGAGATAGGCCTCCCCAAGAGAACGCCACAACGAGCAGTCCTACACCGACCACATCCAACGGCTCCCCGCGGCTTTGACCAGATCGTTGGTCCATCTGGTGGGGGCCGTCCCACGCTACCCCGTCCAATACGTGGTCGCCACTCGAGAAACTTTCTTCCCCAATGGTTGTCGGTTCAAATAAATACTACTCTGTCAAGAAAGTACCGGGAAAAGATCAATAATACACAAACTTTTTGCTATTCATCCATATTCATTTTATTACCTTCAAAGTATGCTCCTTCAGAAACGATAGACTTACGCCAACGAATAATCCAATCATCAAAACATTTTTTAAACGCTGTTTCCGGAATTGAGTTCAGTTCTCGCCGCGAATTCTTCTTTATTTCTTCTACCGATTGAAAACTGGTGCCACGAAGTGGTAATTTGAGTTTAGGAAAAAGAAAGAAGTCGGCTGGAGCCATATCTGGTGAATATGGTGGATGCTCGATGGTATTTGTTGAGTGTTTGGACAAAAAATCATTCACAATGATGGCCTTGTGCGAAGGCGCATTATCGTGGTGCAAAATCCAAGAATTTTCTTTCCACAAATCTTGCCTTTTTCGTCGAATTTGCTCTCTTAAACGCTGCATAACGCTCAAATAATATTCTTTATTTATCGTTTGATCTTCATTCCATAAAATTCCAAGTACACAACACCGTGATAGTCAAAGAAAACAGTCAACATGACTTTGACTTTTGATCGACTTTGGCGTGGTTTTTACAGTTTCGGTTCAGTTGGAAGTCGCCACTCTTAAGCTTGTTGACTAGTTTGCATGTCAAACTCGTAAACTCACGTCTCGTCACCAGTAACAATGCGTTTTATGAATGTTGGGTCGGAATTGACTCGTTCTAGCATGTCCTCAGCGACTCTCATGCGATTGAGTTTTTGGAGAGGTCCAGTTCAGGTCTTTTGACTAGCCGAGCGGGAACATGTTTCATACCCAAGTGATTATTTAAAACGGTACGGATCGACTCGTGAGACACAGAAAGTTCGGCGGCTATCTCTCTCAAAGTTGAATGAGGATTTTCAGTCACTATTTCCTTCACTTTTGCAATGTTAACTTCAGTTGCAGACGTTGATGGCCTACCAGAGCGAGGCAAATCTTCCATCACATCTCGACCGCTTTTAAACGCTTTGTACCACTCATAAGCACGTGTTTTTGATAAAGTCGATTCACCGTAAGCCTTCTGTAACATTTTCAGTGACTCCGAACACGAAATTCCATTGGCGATGCAAAATTTAATACAAACTATTTGTTCGATGTTTTTGTCCATTATGAAATTCGCAATACACACTAGATATGATATAACTAAAAACAGCACTGTATTTAATATAAATAACAGATGCAACTCAAACTACGCGCCAAAATGGATAACAGTTGTGCCAATCTAACAACAACAAAAAAAAAATTGTATTTGGAACCATAAACAAATCATCCATTCCCAATACTTTCTTTACTGAATGTATAGTGAATAGTCAATGATGGTGAAATGCTGTTGCCATTACTCACCGACGGCATGTAGCAAGGCTCTCGCCGTGGGAGCGGTCTGCGCGTGTTGCGTATGATGACGCGCGTGCACTAACAAAGCTGTCGCACGCCACAGTGCGGCTCTATGCGAAGTTTCACTGCCGCTAGTGCACGCCTCTCTCAAAGCTGTGTGGAGACGAGACCCTACCCGCCACAGAGCAGCCTCCCCTCCACCTTCAGCACTCACAGCTCCGGAAACCTAGAATTATAATGAATCTGATAGATGATTTTTGCGAACTGAGAGCATTGTTCTGTTAAGTATTATAATGTCAAGTGCGCGACAGCAACACGTGGCGTTCGCCAGACACATGTCTGTCGAGCTCTTGTCAGCAGTCAGACGAAAGAAACGTCTAATCGTAGTGCAATATGCCGCGCTCGCTTGCCACTTTATGTTTAGATGCTCCTTAGGAATACGGCATTTCGTTGTTGGGTAATCCTTATAAACATGATGCTTTTAGTTACTTCTAAGGAGGTTGCTCACGATAGATAAGACTACTTTCTTAGTCTTTAGCATTAGAAATTTCACCGGGTGGTGGTGCGAATAAAAATTAGTACAATACTCACTTCGCCAGCGTATCTACTTCTTTGTGATACGACAGCTAATAAGGCTGCTGAGTCTTGAGTTACACATAGAGGTCGTTTGTCTAACGCAGCGCGGGACAATGGTGCTGACATGCGGTTCAGACCAGCGGCACCTAACAAAGCACCAGTCGCTAACGCCAGCCCACAGTGGTGCCAGAGAGTCGAATTTGGTACCTATATTAACAAATTATAATTACTTACTGAAAGATTATCAAGAACACACATCCAAATCGGCTTATTTTGACTGCATCTCGGTATCCAACGGCTCCAAATTCAAATTAAAAAAACATTACATAGGCGTAATATATACAACACTTAAAATCGTCAAAAGTTTACTAATAATTGACAGAACCGCTTGAGGCAAGTACATACACCATTGTCACGATTGTAATCGCCGCAAGCGCCGGATTCTGTAGTAAGGCTTCTCATGACAAGACGAAACCCATAAGCATTTTTTTTAAATCATCAGTTTGTTACAGTTTATAGGGTTCATCCTAACTATTATAAAGCTGTAACAGAGCTGTGTCTCTATATTTAAGATATTTGAGAAAACATGACTGTGTTCGGCTATGTATATGCGTGACTAAACAAAAAAAAAATTAGATTTTTGTCTGTTTATCTATTTGTTCGTTCGCGCATAGCGCAAAAGCTACTCAACGGATTTTTATGCAACTTTTTTATTTGATAGTTCTTGATGATATTTAAAAACTGGTATACATTTTATCCCGCTACTATATCGGGAACCTGATATATAACTTAAAAACCAGCTTTTGGCTGCAGCGGAGCCGCGAGCAAAGGCTAGTTATAACTAAAGTAGCATGAAAGGTACTGCTACCAAATAAATAGTGTGGGTACGCGCATATTAGGAACAAAACTCTCAGTCTTAACGTTACTGTATGTGTAAAGGGCGCACCCACTATCATATTTTCCACATAATCAGTAAGTGTCACATGAGTAGTATACGGTGCTTCATCCATCCATCAGCCTATTGAAGTCCACTTTTGGATATAGCACTCCAGAAGTTCCTGTGCCACCTGCTTCCAACGGCTCCCTACAGATTTTGACGAGATGGTCGATCCACCTGGTGCCATTGCGCGCCTAGGGCCATCCCGCGTTGCGCCATCCGATACATGGTCGCCACTCGAGAACACTTCTTCTCTTAAATTAAATCGCCAAACGATTAGGCCTACCCTTTGCCACTTCAGTATCAACTCGGCTGGATAGAAGTCACTTCCATACTCATAGATTACGTAGAGAAATACCAAGCATATAGCTGAGCGACTTTGAGTCTTGATATGTGGCCAACATTCAAGTAGCACATCTCTCAAAACTAATGATAAGTACAAGCTGAATATGTAAACAGCTCACCTGGTTAAGGTATTCTTGTAAATGAGATCGAGTCGACTGGGGCGCCCACTTCATTGCTTCTTGTACTATGCCGTGACAACGATCGGCGAAATCTTTCACAATGCACTGTGAATACAAACCAAATCCAATCTATTATAGAATCATTTTAAATTTTTTTTTTAATAAACGCTGACATTTTCACATAACGTCCTCTGGTCCCAAACTAAGCTTAACGCTTGTGCTATGGGTACCAGATAACGGATATAATACATATACAACTTTTTTTGTAAATACATACATACAGTCAAGAAAGTATTGGGAATGGATGATTTGTTTATGGTTCCAAATACAAATTTTTGTTTTTTTTTGTTGTGGTTAGATTGGCACAACTGTTATCCATTTTGGCGCGGAGTTTGAGTTGCATCTGTTATTTATATTAAATAATGTGCTGTTTTTAGTTATATCATATCTAGTGTGTATTGCGAATTTCATAATGGACAAAAACATCAAACAAAGAGTTCTTAAATTTTGCATCGCCAATGGAATTTCGTGTTCGGAGTCACTGAAAATGTAACAGAAGGCTTACGGTGAATCGACTTTATCAAAAACACGTGCTTATGAGTGGTACAAAGCGTTTAAAAGCGGTCGAGATGTGATGGAAGATTTGCCTCGTTCTGGTAGGCCATCTGAAGTTAACATTGCAAAAGTGAAGGAAATTGTGACTAAAAATCCTCATTCAACTTTGAGAGAGATAGCCACCGAACTTTCTGTGTCTCACGAGTCGATTAGTACCATTTGAAATAATCACTTGGGTATGAAACATGTTTCCGCTCGGCTAGTCCCAAAATTAATTTGAATTTTCTCCAAAAACTCTATCGCATAAGAGTCGCTGAGGACATGCTAGAACGACGACGAACCCAACATTCATGAAACGCATTGTTACTGGTGACGAGACGTGGGTTTACGAGTTTGACATGCAAACTAGTCAACAAGCTTCGGAGTGGTGACTTCCAACTGAACCGAAACCGAAAAAACCACGCCAAAGTCGATCAAAAGTCAAAGTCATGTTGACTGACTTTGACTATCGTGGTGTTGTGCACTCGGAATTCTTGCCAGAAGGTCAAACGGTAAATAAAGAATATTATTTGAGCATTATGCGGCTTTTCCCGGTACTTTCTTGACAGAGTAGTATAAATAGATAGAAAACACCCAGACGCAGTACAAATATCTGTGTTTATCACATAAATAACTGTCCTGAGTGGGAATCGAACCCACGACCTCGTACACGGAAGTCGATTACACTACCGACTAAGCCACGTACGCAGAATAGTAAATATTGATACTTAATCAGAATAAAGTTTTTTTTAGACTATTGACTACTGTTGAAGACGGACCTCCTCTCAGTGTGAGAGAGATCTAGCCCATAGTCCATCACGCTGACCAAGTTCTGGTAAGCGGATTTCACAAGCTGTTGATAAAATCTCTCGGACTTGAAGGTTTCCTCACGTTATTTTTCAGTGATAACTCGTAATAAATTTCAACAAAGTGTCATAAATGTGATTATTAAATCTGAGGGACACAGATTTAGGCCGTAGTAACCTTGTCAACGCGTAACGTCAAATAAATGTCAATATTTTTTATTGATTTGCTACGGCTCACCACTGGTCACTATTTAATTTTCACTTTGTGTTTAATAATTGCGCAGATTTAAACATAAAGAAAGCAAAACACACCGTGGTGATTCATGGTCGTTCACATGGGTGCTACCGATACGTTTGGGCCCGATAAGAAGTACTCCGAAACGGTACCAGACACTACCATCAAAAATGCAATGGGTAATAATCGTTTACTACATCATAGAACTAATATTGAGAACTGTCTGTGTGGTGACGGCCTAAGAATACAAATGTCGCCACACCATCCTTTCCTACGGGTGTCGTACAAGGCGACTAAGGGAAGTAAGCAATTATCACCCATTGCATTATTGGTGGTAGGGCTGGGCAACAAGTGAGAGTACTTATTTGCTATCGCGCCCGAACGGGTCGGTACCACCGTCTCCTGTGTGACCGGTCATAAAGCACGTCAGTGTGTTTTGGCTGTAGCAGAATATAGCCGTTTATTCTTTTATTTCATGTCTGAGAAATGAAATGATGCGCAGCGGCTTGACAATACTAATGAGTCCATGAGCGACGGTTACCAGTTACTATCAGGTGGGCCGTAGCTCATCTGCCATCATTAGCAATAAAAAAAATGTTTTGTTCGTTGCTTGTAATTTTTTTTTGTTATTTTTGTATTGAATGTTTTATTACACGCTAGTCCAATGTCTCATTATTGTTTCAGTTGTCATCCAGCGAAGAGATATTCCTAAAAAAGATTAATGTTAGGTGAAGGGTCGTTCGAAGAAAACAATAAAAAGATTCTGCGCGTCTCCCATAAAAATTTGTATTGGGACAGAAGAATGATTATTTATACAATATAATGTCACCAGCCCATACCTCTCTGCCTTCTAAGGTGTCTTGTAATTGTAGAGTAAAATCTGTGCCGGGTACTTTTAGTAGCGGTGTTTCTTGATTAGCATCTAGTTCCAGACTAAAGCTGAGTACTTGGAGTATGTCTAACATGGACCAAAGCACCTGCAAAGTAAAACATACACACATTTATATTAGTGTGTCTAGTGCAATTTTGTTGCAAACTCCTGTTTAGTTGTTTTTACTCCTGTTTTCTGTCTACATTATTTCTCTAGCCTGGCCCCTTAGAATGTGATTCATAAAATCGAATCGACATCGTATCGTCTTATTTGTGACTGGTAGAGACACCGACACGCGATGTCGCAATTATCTTACCCAATCACGATAATCTCTCAACCAATAACAATGACACGATGCGATGTCGATACGATTTAGTGCGTTACATTCTACGGGCCCTGTTTTTCTGTCAGTCCGCGAGATCTTTCTTTTTTCTTTATCCAATTCCATGATTTACTTATTGTGCCGGCTAATGACGAAAAGACCAACGGTCTAAAAAAGTACCGCTACTCCTAAATTTGAGATTTAAAATCATCTAAGAGGTCCTTTAATGGATGCGGAATTCCGCAAGGATGAAAAAGGTGTATCTCCATATATCACTTGCCCGTAATAACTATCCGCGACCTTGTGGATATTCTCTGTTAGCAGTGGCTTGGTTATGCCCTAGAACTACGGTAGTCTATCTAGTAAGATGAATCAGTTTTGGAGATCAGAAATCAGAGAATATCGTACATGAAGAGTTTAAATGGGCAAATTTGCGTTAGTTTAGCCCAACGTAGGAATTCACTGAGACAGTAAGAAATAATGTGATATGGAAGTCGATGTTATTACGAAAGCTCAGTTGGCAGAGCGTCTGATCCTAGAAGAAGTGAGTTCGAAACTCAGTTATAATTTTCTATTTCATATTGTGGCACTTTGTGTTTTTTGTAGATGAAACCAATTTTAGTTTGTAGGGTGATATAATACTAAATTTTTAAAATATACATGTATATTAAGCAAGCTATTTGCGTTAAGGCATTCCAGGACATCTGATGTACCAAAATCGCATGTCCTATAGGCATAACGCTGGAGGTTCAAAGCCTATTGCAGCACTCACAACAGAAATTGCAGCCGCGTTGAGTTTATACTGCTGGCATGATGTTATGTATGCTCTTAAACTTCATTATGTAAAATAATCATTATGTTCTTAAAAACAGCTAATATTGAATAACTTACCCTACAATTCCACAATAAATGTGGAAATCTGTCCACAAGGCCAGCTAACCATTTATCGGCAACTCTTCTTATCTGTTTGTGTATATGATTGAAGTTCACTAAGAGAAACTGCGCATGACTTTCGAGCTCCCGCTCTCGGGATTCGTCTTTGACCTTGTCTGACATGACATCCAAGAATTTGTGGAATACTTTGTCGCCGACACTGGAACGTGTTAATCTGATAAGTCATCGAAATCAAAGTTATATACATAATGTGCCATCCTTATTCTGCATTGCTTTATGACCAAATATATTGGATAAAATCCTACTTCCTACTAGTCTTACTTCCAACTATTCCAACTTCTTACTAGTTCCTACTTTCTGCTAGGCCTACTTCCGACTAGTCATACTTCGTACTTCCTGCTAGTTATACTTCCTAATAGTCCTACTTCCCACTAGTACTACTTCCTACTAATATAAATGCCGTAATTTGTTATTTTTCCTAAATAAAATTAGCCTAAGTTACTCTGTAATACAGAGTCTGTATAACATTAGCTATCTGTCATTGAAATGAAATTCCCGTGCATATCGGTCCAGCCATTCCGGAACTTTTTTCAAGCCATTTTCTGTCCCGCTATTGGACACGTGTCTCCCCTCATGTTGAGAGGGATTAGGTAAAACACGCTGCCCTAGCGAGGGTACACTTCAATTGTTCAATTCAATTTTATCCACCCGGTGTTGTCCTTCTCCGAGGACTTATAAATTTGAAGCAAATACATCATTTTGAAAAATCTGAGGTGCGTGCCGTATGAGGTCTCCGAACTCGATACCACTGTCCTTGGTTTTACCGCTAGGCTATAACTGCTACTAAGTTCCTGACTATGCTAAGAATGTTCTGCATTATATAGATATACATACCTGGCAACACATTGCCACATACCCATCTTGTCTTTTTGAAGTGCAGAATCGCTTAAATACTCTATGATTGGTTGCAGACTTGGCTCCGGCGAATTACAAACCCTACAATTTAAATAATTATAAAATACAAAAAATAATTTTGATTTGAGGCAAGACCAAAGATTGCCAACTAAGAGACACAAATTCGGTCCTCGTACGAAGTTCTCTACTTTGTACCCTAGAAGTATTCACAGCAGTTTAAAAAATTGCCCATTGGGTAGTACAGATATATTTTTTAAGGCGGGTAAAATGTAACTAACCACACACCCCTCGCGCGGGGCAATGAACGGGGGGGTTACAATGTATCTCACTAAATCGTATCGACATCGCATCGTGTCATTGTGATTGGTTGAGAGATCATCGTGATTGGCCGAAGGATTATTGCGACATCAAGCGTCGGTTTCTCTACCAATCACAAGCGAGACGGTACGATGTCGATACGATTTAGTGGGCCCAGGGAAGTGTCTCACCCACTAAATAAGACCGCCATGTGCCGCCTCTCTGCCGGTATTGGCAGACCACTGGAACTATGTCACTTTACTTCAGTAGTTTATTACCGAACCCTACCATGTGTGGGCGCTTATTGCTGAGTGGAGACCTCATTGGTCCAACAAAGACATACCTCGCAATAATGACATGTATATTACCTAAACTAGTTACGGACATCCTTATATGTGTAATTATAATAAGGCTCTTGACATTTTTTTTCTCTCCTAATTGTCTGTAACCTGTTTATATCTTTGTTGTGTCTTCTGTTGGTATACAATAAAATATTTTTCTTTCTTTCTTCTTCTTCTTTCTTTCTTTACCATCAGTGTGATGTTTCCATTTTTTTTTCTTGAAGTAATATAACTGGTTATTCTTACGTAACCACAGATTCAGCTTAACAGTTATGGCATCTTACCAGTTGGGGTTGATATAGTGGATATTCAATTACAATAATATATTAATTATAACAAAATTAAAAAAATACTGACCTTAAAGTCTCCAGCCAATAAACACTAAGCAAGTACATACAAGGCGCGAAGGTCAACTTATTGACAATCACGGTAACATCTGGTTGATGGTCCAATAAGTTCGATATCTGAGTCTTCAATTCCTGCAGTTCATTCATAGAGACCGAGTCGTTTCTCACTGCCGACGTGTATTGAAGTTCACGCATTTCAGAACGGAGTGACGTTTGAGAAACAAGATATGGAGATTTTACTGCTATCTCTTTCACTCCCGCGTACCATTCCTGTGGCCATAATCCTGTAAATATTTTATAAATAATAGTGAATTTAGGTAAGTTTTCAAGATTGATATAAGTCAATATAGGATAGTGTCTTAATATTATAATAATAATAATATTTTTTTATTAACACAAAATTTACAATATTTTGTACATCGAAATTGACACATCTTACTTAGTGGTTTAACCATTTGAATTATTAGACATAGCGATCTGAACTAGATAGCGAGTGTCTGTATTTCAGAATAATATAAGATGTTACATAAGAATAATTTTCCTAAATTAAACAAATATTTTACAACAGAAGATGATATAACGATGTCATTGATATGCATACTTAATATTTTTTGTTATATGTCAAACATAAAAGTAAATATTGTTCTTATTAATTACTTCAAGAAATTTAAAGCCATCTTTAAATAGCAGTGATGCTGCGACTTCCATCCGGATTTCTGTATTCATATCATACAAACGGACTACCTTAACGCTTCAAGCGTACTACAACCGCAGTACAACACACAAGCACCCTAAGATTTGCTGGAAACGTATTCACACAGATAGCCCCAATGATAATAATATTTTTAACAACTGAACTATCGGCGCATATGAAGCAAGCATCAAACTTCTTATAACCTAACACTTTACACAAAATTTAACAACCAAAGACTGACGGTATTTTCAGTCAAAAAGCGTCATCTAGATAATTACTACCTACGGACTAAATACTCTAACAATGTCTATTACTTATAAGAAGCACACCCGTAGAAGAAAGTGAAATAATATACCACACTAAAAATGAATAAACCAATATAATTTAAATATAAAAAGATTAAATTGTTGTAGCTATAACTTATATAGAGGCAAATAGGCCGGCAGTCGTAAAATTTAACCCATTTTTTTTCAATCTGGTAACACCAAAGGCGCCGGTCGCACATTGTGAACCCCCTTTTTTTTCTTTTTTTTTTTGTTAAGGCTGGAAAAAATGTTCCTGACAGCACACCCCGTCGTTCGGGGCAACGAACAGGGTAGTGTGGGGCCCTCACCCACTAAAGAAACCCGCGGCCGTGTGCCGTCTCCCCGCCTTTATTGGCGGGCCACTGGAACGATGTTACATTTCTTCGGTGGTACATTGTGAACCCTAGCAAAATCCAATGTATCGTATAATCGAATTAATCGATTTAAAATTAATAATAATTCGTAGTGATTACTTTTAAATAAAATACTTACAAAGCTTAATTCTTTTATAAAGAATTATATTAATATACTTTAATTAGTGAATATAGCATAAATGGTCAAGCAAATTAATAAAAGAAAACCACAAACATCTAATCTACAAGCATGGTTACTCACGCTTTCGCATAGCTAAAGGCGTTGCCAGAGAGAAAGATAATACAATCGGTAAATATGTCTATGTAAACACAGTTTATATAATCATATACATGTCGAACGGAGAGTGCTAGATAGAATTTGTTGGGTAGGTCTGTGAGTGGATTCGGATTATCTTTACATTATATAATTCTTCTGCACGTGTATTTTAACTCCTAAATAGTAATAATCCTAAATAAAAATAATTGATGCTTATGATTTTTGTGTAATAAGTGGGTCTATGGACGTTGTAGATTCACTATTGGACTCAGTAGGTAGCACAGCGATGTGTTCCAGGATTTCTTTTATATTTTTTTCTTATATACACCAAAAGTTCTACCAAAACGGATAAACCATGTGACAGACGGTGTCGTACGAAGCGAAAAAGGGAGGAGGTAAGCTATTATCATCCATTGCATTACTGGTGGTAGCGTTGGGTACCAAGTGGCAGTATTCATTTGTTACAGGGCCTAAGCGGGTTGGTACCACCGTTTACCGTGTAACCGACTGTGAAATCTCGGTGTGTATTGGTTTTAGCGGGAGATAGTCGTTCATCTCATTCGTTTCCCATTCGCCAAATGCAGTGGTGACCTTAGTACTGGTGAACCCTCATGATGACACTTTGAGAATGGCTCTAGATTATGCATAATATTCTCTAATTTTTTTACAGGTCATATATGATAGAAATTTCTCTTCTACACTTGCCATTTAGCTTTTGAGTAATTTTCAATCTTTTATTGAAGTTGTCTACTAGATGTTGAATATAATGTGGTGGTGATCCTATGCATTCTTATTACTAATAATAAAAAAATATCATCCGAATTCACTCACCACATCTAAATGTTTTAGAATAGAATTTACTGTGGGAAAGTTAAAATAGTTTGAATAGTATTGAAGGTATAAGAAATTAATTAATTTATTATAATTATTATGCTACTTACCAGAGTCGGCCGCAGTGAACCCCATTACCACGCAGTACAGCCAAAAGTCTTTGAACAGTTTATGTAGACGTGGTTTTGGGTGTTTTATTGTTGGCAATCTTTTTACTAACACCTGAAAACAATAAAATTTTGAGTTATGATCCGTCAGAACAATATTAATTTTGTATAATCCATCCATACATCCATCAGCTTTTCATCGTCTATCGCTGGACATAGGCCTCCCCAAGAAAACACTACGTATAATGAACGGCCTTGTGTCGCCTGCATCCAACGGCGGCCTGTGCCTTTGACTATGTCATCCTACACTGTGCCGCCCGATACATGTCGTCCCTCGAGAACCTTGCATACCCAACGTTAGTCTATTCACCGAGTGATGTGACCTGCCCATTGCTTCTTAAGCGTGTTGATCCGGCAAGCTATGCTGAGCACTCTTGTCCTGCTACGGATTTCCATTACTAATTCAGTCAAGAGAAATCCCGAGCATAGTCTGCTCTATAGCACGCTAAGCGACTTTGAGCTTTATTACAAGGCTATTATTAAGGGCTTCTATTCCGTAAGCCATCATCGGTAATACAAACTAGTTATACACTTTTGTCTTCAGACACTGTGGAATCCAGAAGATGTTCCTCAACATCTCGAACGCTGCCAAGCTGAGCTGGATTAGTCGATTGACCTATTTCTCGCAGTTATATCTACCAAATTGAAATTGTTTGTCTCAGGTAGACATAATGGTCAAATGGTGCATAAAGTAACGAAATTATAGGAGGCCGTGTGGGGTCGGCTTTAGAATTGTCCCACCTCTCTCCACCCATGGGAGTCGTAAGAGCCGACTGAAGGAATACCGGGGGAGTAGGCAGCACTCCCTCGAGTATTAACAACATCCACTGCGATCGCCAACCCGCGTGCCAAGCGTGGCGATTACGGCACTATCCCCCATTCTTGGAGAGGCCTATGTCCAGTAGTGAACGTTAAAAGGCTGATGGATGGATGGATTTAATACTGACCGCTATAACGGGTATAAGTACGCCGAGATTGCCGGCGCTTCCGGAAGCCTTGAGCACAGGCGCGGGAGAGCGGTCCGTGGCTCGCTCTCCGCCCAGCCCTAGCTGCACGAACAGCTCCAGCAGTCTCGTCAGTAGCTCGACTCGGGCCGCCGGACCACGAGCATTGGCTGCCACATTCGCTAGAGCATTCAGCACAGCGCCCGATACGTGCCTGCTCAAATTAAGTATCGTAAGACTAACGAATTGATGATTTCATGAAATGGATCGTTTTTTGGTATCGTGGAAGACCCTTGCTTATCCCAGCATGAATGGGCCGGCTCGATCCGGGAAGTACTACCCTCTTACAGAATTTCAGCGAGAAACTGCGGTAGGGTCTCCTGCCGTTGTGTCTTGTGGTGAGTGAGAGCGCCGGAAGCCCGAACCTTCGTTCTTATTCTCTCTTTAGTATCCTTCCTTTACACCTCCTATTCCTTTCCTTGGAAATGGTAACGCGCGAGTGATGTCCCTGGTGTTGCTAGCGTCTATAGGCTACGGTAACCGCTTACCATCAGGTGGGCCGTAGGCTTGTTTGTCATCAAAGTAGTATATAAAAAATGGTAGATGAGGTTTCATGAAAAAGTCGGCCAAATCATTAAACCAAAACGCACAATACTTTAAATAGTTTTATGTATTTATAATTTTAATTTTAAATAGTTTTATGTATGTAGATAACAAGAAAAATAGGAAAAACAGTTCAATAAATATAAAATTTTGCTTAGAAGCTCCAATATCTTAAAGTACCTTGGGCCTTCAATCGGCTAAAGCACATGACGTTATACGAGTACTATACCTGTACTGTTTCCTATCGTCAGTGTGATGATAAGCCGCGCTGGCAGCCTCTACAGTGATCACAGTAAACATCCTCATGATCTCGTCGTGTGCAGTTCCTTCCGGACTAGCGAGCGCCATACAGCCCAGCTGGTCGACTATAAGAGTGTCCAAAGATGACGGTGCGCGACAAAGCCTTGGAAAATAAAAATAATAGAGGTAATACACGTTTATTGATTAAAAATACAAATGCCATCACCCCATTTAATTCAAAAAAAATCCAATAATAAAAATGATTAATATTTTGTGAAAACGAAAAAAGAAATATTTTCTTTTTCTTTAGACCGCTACGCTATCACATCAACCTACTCATAACTTCGAATCTTCACCTAATATTTGTTTCAATATATTTAACAGCCATGTTGGAACACTACTCTCTTTTTTTTCAGTAAAGTAGCTAAGAATTTCAAAATCTAAAAACACAATGTACATAAAATGTAGTTGCGAAACACCACGTACAGCTTTAGAAAAGACTGATATGAAATTCTGAGTAAAAAAATATGAATACACAACTTGCAGTGTTTTATCAATTTATTATTGACGGACAACAATATATACTCTCTATATAAGACTCGAAACAAAAGAAAACAAAAGCGCACTAGTGACAGAATTAATACTTGTGGGTGGACTTGAACAGCTCCAATATTGTGCTTTTGAAACATCCCCGGAGCATCGAGCAAGTACATTACTAACTTGGCAGGTAGGGGCAGTTACACCCTCTGCCCTAAATATTTACCCAAGTCGCTATATCGAGTTGTTATTCCCTCCATCTACTGGCGAGGCTCTTGGCTATGTATACATCAGATGTAGAAGCAAATAGGTCTTGGCCTAAAGATTACCCTAGTGGATGATCGCTAATCAGTTTTTTTTTATTGCATGTAGTGGCAGACGAGCCACGGCCTATCTGATGGTAAATGATAACCGTCGCTCATGGACTCAACTAAACCGAAAGTATTGTCTGCCGCTGCTCACCATTTCATTTCACCGATATGAAATGAAAGAATAAACGGCTATCTCCTGCTACAGCTAAAACGCAACGATGTGCTTCATGGCCGGTCACACGGGAAATGGTGGACCCAACCCACTCGGGCCCGATACCAAATGAGCACTCCCACTCGGTACTCAGCCCTACCAATGCAATGGATGATAATTGCTTACTTCCCTTAGTCGCCTCATACGACACCCGTGGGAAGGAATGGGTGGTGACACTTGTATTCTTAGTCCGTCACCACACGGACAAAAGTTACTGAATAAAGCTGATTATTTTTATGGATAACGGCATAAGAATAACAAGAAAATTATTATTACCTTTGTTGAAAGAACTGCAAGATTGTGTCGGTAGTTTTAGGCGTGTCCTTCAAAGCCACAGCGACGTGGCCCAACATTATCACTATATTCGTGCTTATTAGTGATGATTCGCTGAAAAAATTAAAGGTTTTAGCCGATGAACCCAATTCTGCAGTTATTACTAGTAATAAAGACTTGCTTTTCCCAGCACGATTGGGCTCGAATCGATCGGGGAAGTACTACCCTTTCACAGAAAATCAGCGGCAAACGCGGTATTTCTATTGTTGTGTTTCGAATGTCGGTGAGAGCGCTGGAGGGCCAAACCATTTCCTTATCCGCTCCTTATTATCCTTCCTATTATTAGTATCCTATCTATCCTCTCCTTATTATTTTTTCTATCCACTTCCTCTCCCTTTCCTTGGAGATGGCGAGGTGCGAGTGATGCCTCTGGTGTTGCTAACGTCTATAGGCTCAGTAACTGTTTACCATCAGGTGGATCGTATGCTTATTTGCCATTCGCGTAGTATTATATACCATAGGCACAGTTTGGTTGACAGATTTCGCAAATTTTCGTGACAATCCCCCAGGCATACTACTTGTATGTTTCCGCACGATATTTTCCTTTACCGGGCCATCCTAAATTGACTTAACCTAAAATCAGGAATCGAACTCGATACCCTTTATCTTTGCAGTCCTTGGTCTTACCACTATGTAGCGGCCTACCTGACGTTAAGTGATAATAATATATTATGGTTATCGCAATACTAAAGGCATATATCCTGAATATCTAATATATCATGTCTCACCTATCACTGGTTTCAGCAGTAAATAGTCTATTGCTAACAGACCCCACCAATGCTGGCACACAGTAAGGATCCATTGTAAGTGCCGCTTCCAAAGCCACGCACAAATTCTCTATGGCAGCGTCTCGGAGCTTCTCGAAAGGTGTTGATTTGACCGGCACTCCTGTCTCTGTCAAACCTTGAAGCTCTTTACCTTGCACTGTGAATATGTAATGGGGGAATTAAACTTTTCGAGTGTGATATGTGGGCAGGTGTGCTCATAAGCGGTACAAAGCTAGTTCTAGAACGCTCTAAAGTTTAACGCTTGTATTAGCTGCTCTGGAAGATATACAAATGAATCCAGACAGAACGCATGCTATTACGCAACAAGATGAAATAAGATTTGCTGTACAGATGGCCGTGTGGTTTAGATACCGACCTCCCGGAATGTTGTGGGTTCGATTCCCTCACAGGAAAACTTTTTGAGTGACCCACAAATAGTCGTTCTAGGCCTGGGTGTACTTTGTGTCCGTGAAATTTGTATGTTTGTAAAGTCCCTCGCAATACAGGGTTATTCCATAGCGCAGGGAGTTATCTTTAAAAAAAAACTGCTGCGATGAAATAGCGTCTAGAGCATGGGTAGGCAACCTTTTGGCTGCCAGGGGCCACAGGGGGGCTATATAAAGGAAAGATTAAATAAAAAGAATAAATAAAAAGAAGCCGCATTTATATTATTTAATTTTTTTTTTATTTATTTTTTTATTTTAATTATATTAAGAGAAACGAAGAAAAATAAAAAAAAAACAAAATAAAAAATAATTGCAAATTTAACTTTATGCTCGGTATCTATGGTATAATCTTTATGTATAGGAAGGGATTTTTGGCATATTAAACGGTTTCCTATTACAATTAAGTACCATAATTATTTACGTTATAATTACTTATTATTATTTTTAGGTATTGTATAAATTAAAATGAATGCTAAAAAATACAATCCCGGGCTGCAAGAGGGTAGCTCGCGGGCCGCGGGTTGCCGACCGCTGGTCTAGAGCGTTCATACCGGGAATAGAAGAGCGCGGATTCGAATCCTGCCCGCAGATATCTCTTTTTCTATTTCACAAATATGTTTGTGAATTAATGTAAGTGTTAAATCTAAAAAAACAAGTAGTTCAACTCACAGGTAACTTTCATATGTTCCTTGCCAGTCTTCTCCAGTTCCA